>CM062293.1:526767306-528163451 GCA_031216915.1 Pictodentalium vernedei
GTTGGTACGTTTATTCGAAATACATTTGCTAGGAAAAAATATGTAGTTTCCATCATACTTGGCCTCGAAAATGTACATGATACAACGTGGAAGTCTGAGATTTTAAACGAGCTCTTTAGTATGGGGTTGAGAGCGCGTATGCCTCTTTCTACAGAAATGTTTTTAAAGAACTGTCAATCTCAATTTTTTGTTGGATCTACATTTTCTCACGAAGAAGAATTGTGGGTTCCACGGGGTAGTATTTTATATGTTGTCCTTTTCTCGGTAAAAAGCAATAGCATTATTGACGCAATTGAGAATATGGTAGAAGTTTCATTATACGTTACTGTCTTATATTTTGTTATGACAGCAAAAGCATGATTGCCGTCGAGCTCAAAATTCATAATTCTTTTTTTTTGTAATCATATATTTTTTTCAAAACAACTAAAAAAATAATGACACAAATGGTCAAATCCATCATAGTTAAAACATAAATAGAATATAAAATGAGTGTTTTTCTCATATAATATTTAGGAAACGAGTCTAAGAATTTTCCGTTTTGACGAGCCTCTGGCGAGCCCAAACGGAAAATTCGGACGAGTTTCATAAATATTATATGAGAAAAACATTTATGTCATATTTTATTTATCATATGACACACACACGCACAAATTAGCCACTTAATATGACTTTTTAACCCATCACCTAACTTGAGTTGCAGACTGCACTTGGAAAAAACATTCTCGTATAACTAAATATTTTCATTTTTTGCCTCCAAAACATAGGTTATGACCCCTCATTGGAACATGCTCGTTCCAATGAGTGGTCATAACCTATGGTTTGGAAGCAAAAAGTGAAAATATAAAAAAAAATGAATGGCGTTTTTCTTGTAGGTAAAAGATTAATACATTATAATCCACCCTAAATAGGACAGATAACGTAAATTCTCCCTACTGAAATTATGCAAATGTCACCCAGGTGTATTTTGTTTAGCCAATCAAATTGTCCAGTTTTGAAATTGACCAATGAAAGCTCTCAACTCTAATTATGCAAATTATGAAAATGTGGCCCAGTTGTATTTTGTTCAGCCAATCAAATTGTCTAGTTTTGAAACTGACCAATGAAATTGACGGAAGGCTTTATTTATCACTGATTAATATGAAAACAAAATATCAAATGTTTTAAAGTGAACAAAACGGACGAGTCATATGATAAAATCCAAATATTTACAAACTAAATGTCTGGCAGATTACCTGGATAATTACGTAAAAGAAAACAAGCCATACATTTTTCACAAAGAATTCAATTGCGTTTTGAATTTATAAGATGCATCCATAACAATATCTCCAATCACGTGCGAAGCAAATGTATTCGACGTGTAATGTTCGCTGACATATTTGAAGCCTTCCTTGGGGGAGTGGAATGTAGATCGATCGATTTATTGACAGAGGATTCTTAGGAAAATTTACCGAAGATTTATTTTGCATCTTCGTTCTGGAAGGAGAATACACGCGAAAGAATCGGAAAAGAGGTTGTACTGTAAAGGTTAAAAAAAATCGTTCGAACCACTCAGGAGATAATTATATTTCTGCCATGGGATATTTGTTTTCAGACGTTTAAAAAGAAGAAGAAAAAAACAGAAATTGAATGATATGAAAAAAAAAAATTCGCAAATAAATTAGGATATATTAAACGAGAAAAAAAATCTGAAAGATATTAAAGAAAGTGAATATATTAGAAAATGTTAAATGGTTTGACGATATTTGGGAATATATGAAACAATCTTTACAATCATCCTACCGTGACTACACCTCCTTCTTCTCTTACCTCTCCCAAGTATAATCACGAAAACGTGATATTTCGTAATACACAGTTAAAACTAGAAGTCTGTCATGAAATGCTCACAAATAGCACGTCGATCTGTGCTTTACTCTACGCGTTAAGACCATAGTAAGGCTATCAGATTCTGTACATATGGCCTGTGCACAAGCAATGTTTCAGCCAATGGACCTCCGAGTAACCTAGAGGTCCATTGGCAGAAACTTTGCCTGTGTTTGCTATGAGTAACCAGGAGAACCTGCCGTGCTTTGGGTGCCATTCGATATGGCAGTTGCGCGCAGTTCCTACAAGCAGTTAAGCCTAGATAAGCGCACAGTTCATGACAGGACTTTTAATTGTAACTATAACGGGGTGGGGGGGGGGGGGGAATTGATGATTTCTATTGTAACATTTGCAAAGTGTTCATAATCGGCAAGCCTTTATTATCATTTCAAGAAAGAAGAGAGGATCTGACCACGTCGGCTAGAATATGTTTTCCAGGTGTTCGTAAAAAGAAGAAACAAAATAATAAATGCGAAAAATAAATTCATGCATGACGTGAAATAAAGAAAAAGCAATTAAATGATACACTGAAAAAAATGAACGACAAAAACAACCAAACAATTTTCACAAAGAAAAACAAATAATGATGCATTAAAAACAATTTTCACGTGACCGATCGCAAAAGTCTCTGCTCACATGAAAACAACGGATAATGTTTTTTGAGAAGTATTTCATTACGGTCACCCACTTTAAAACACAAATCCTCACGAGACAGAAATAAATCATGGTGACTTAGATGGAGAAGTAAATAGATACGGTAAATTCCACCAGGCATAGTCCTGGGACCGCGCCACTGGGTTGAAAACTAAAGGTTTTCGGAAGGTGAAAATGACCTAAGTCGATCCCAGGGTTAAAGCACCCAATCGCCTGGCCATAAAAACTCTGGCACCATACCAACTAAGCGATCAGCAATCCCGATATATGTTTCATCAAAATACAATATATACTACTCCAAGTTTGCTAAGCACCGCGTATATCCAACTACCTGTAAAAGTGTATATATTATTTTATTTAATTATATCTTTTTATGATTCAAGTACTGAAATTAAGATTTTATTTGTGTTTGACATTATCGTTTTTCTTTTGAATACGATAACCATGGAAAATGGATATTATTGGTAAAAAAGGAAATTTTTCAAATTGCCAACAAGATGACGGAGCGAACAGGTATGGGTTCAATATCGAGTATGAGACCCATTACTGTTAATTACAGCTTGACGAGGCCTTCTCATTCTCCCAATCAGGTTCCTGGTGGTCCTTCCTGGGATGCTGTTTGATTCTTGGACCAGCATGGCACCAAGCTCCTGGACACTCCTTGGCTGGACTGGACGGACTGAAATTGCAAGTTGCAACTCATTCCAAACATGTTTGATTGGATTGAGGTCAGGGGATCCTGCTGGCCAGGACACACGCTCAGCCCCCCCCCCCCCCCCCTGTCGGTAATCCCCGACAGCATGGGCAACATGAGGACGGACATTATCATCCATCAGAATGAATCTATCACCCACTGCACCTGCATACAATCTGACGTGGACATCCAGGATCTCATCAATATACCGCTGTGCAGTCAATGTACCACGTTCAAGAACACAGAGTTCCGTACGTCCATCCCTGCTGATGACGCCCCAGACGATGATTGACCATCCACCACATCGGCCATGTTAAGAAATGTGGGCTTCATGGAATCGCTTTCCCGTTCTTCTTCACACCCTACAACGCCTATCTGTGAGAACATAATTTCTTTGTGAAATTATCTGTAAAAAGTCTTCTCATTTGTAAAAAGGACAGGTCGCCAGTCTTCTCATTTGTAAAAAGGACAGGTCGCCAGTCTTCTCATTTGTAAAAAGGACAGGTCGCCAGTCTTCTCTGGTCCATCCAACGTGGTCCACGGCCCATTCATATCGTGCCTGGGGTGGTTCTGGGACAGCGGAATGCGCATATATGGTCTTCTCGATCGGAGACCACATTCGTGCAACCTTGCTCGGATAGTCAGCGTCGAAACATTTACACAGGAAGCATTCTGAAGGTCACTGCGAAGCTGAGTTGCTGTGGCAAAGCGGTTCCTATGGGCCTGAATGATCAAAAACCGGCATTCAGCTGCAGATGTTTCCCTGTCTCTGACATCACCATGCCGTATTACTGGTGTACCATACTGCTGAAATCTTGCCCAGGATCTGGAGATCACCGTATGTGCACACCAAGGGCTTCACCAACCTGGCGATGGGTAGCCCCTTGCTCCACCATCCCTACAACCCGCGACATTTCTGCTTCAGACAAATGTCTTCTTACATTTGCATTTGCCATATTCAATCATTAAATCACAAGGGTTCGTGTTGAAATGAAGATTGGATATCCTACACATGTCATGTACATGTAGTAGACAGTACACGAAAATATCATGACAATCATGGGGTACATGCTTTCCATGACTGTCACGAAAAGTCTGCCTGTCAAGAGAGCTAATGTAAACACTGGGGACCATCACAATACATTCCTCAATCATATCCATCAAAAATGTCGCAAATATGTCACAAGCAAATTTCACAATGATGTGTCAAATATTTGGTGTTTAGCAAACTTTGAGTAGTATATATATAATTTAATATTTTGCCCCGTTTCGGCGTGTCATTGGTTAAAAGCATACCGCGTGACATTCGTCAAAATCGTGTAAACCAAATCACGTAACGATTTAGAATGTCGACATGCTCGCGTGCCTGATCAAATTTTGAAGACCCGGTGACCGGTAAGCCTCGCCCGCTCAACCTTATTGTCAACGTGTTATCCGACTGATGGATCGATATTCCTATCGCCTTCAGTGAGCGAGAAAATAATTAATTCTTGGGAACAAATAATTTAATAGAAACACCGAAGAGGGAGATAAACGAAGGGTCTTATATTCGAACATAATTTTGAGGGAAACTAAAATTTGCTTTTAATGATATTGTTGCGTGACTTGCTAAATAACCATCGTCTGCGATCGAAAATCAAAACGTAAACAAACAATACTATTAGTTTCACAAATTCAATATCTAAATTCCTCGTGGCTGTGGAATGTTATGGGAATTTCAATATCGGTGATCCTGCAGAGTTTACCAATTTAAGAGGGGTGACATACAGTACGTGGAGAGTGGACTGTAACTAAATCACCCGCGGAGTGGAGTTATCACCCAAACTATAACTTTCAAATTGTGTACATGTCGACAAAAAACACAAGCAATGTTTCAGCCAATGGACCTCCGGGTTAAACCCGGAGGTCCATTGGCTGAAACTTTGCTTGTGCTGGTTATGCTTTGCAACAAATTTGCAATTATTGGTTGGGTGGAATCTCCACTCTGCGGGTGTTTTAGTGTTAATACACTCTCCACGTACTGTATGATAACTTTCAATCTTTGTTCAACAAGCAAAACCAAATATTTTTGGTATTTCTTCTGAACAGTTGAATGCCAATGATGAATGCCGACAAACCAAATAAACAAAAAATAACTTGATGACGTTGTGCTAAGCATTGATTGAAACGGGCCAATGAAACGTCGAATTGATATATGATTGACGTGACCTTTTGTGACACACTTTCCCGCGTTTACCTGTTGTATTTTTGCAGAAATTACATGTTTTTCGTTCTAACATATATCGTTATGTTTTTCTGTTAACGCCAGATTAAATTATAAGAAATAACTGTTGTTTTCTTTCGGTTTATGCGATATAAACCGACAATTTTCAGCACATGCTTAATCATAACTCGTTACGCGAGTTATGAAGCTTGTGCTGAAAAGTTTCGGTTTATATCGCATAAACCGAAAGAAAACAACAGTTATTTCTTAAATAGACTTTAAAATATCGGGATATGGGGCAATTTTATTTTCAATATCTAGTTGTTGCGTTTTGTTGTAAAACAATACATGTCCGGAGAACTTAGTCGCGAAGCCACCGTTTGTTTTCCAGAAGTAGAAATACATATACTTAATCAAGACCAAACGCATGTCCTGCAATTTGTATCAGATTTGAGGTCGTGTTTACAATCGGATCGCGAAGATCCCGTCAGGACGAGTTGTAATCCGATCGTAAACACGACCGATAATCTGATACAAATTACTGTAGAAACAGATAGTCTTGATAATGCATTTATGTAACAATCCCGTTACAAAAAAAACCAAAACATTTCTCAGTTTAAGTTGGTTGCAGTTGGTCAAAATTTTGAATTTCAGGAAGCATATTTAATGCGTAATAACAAGGTATATATGTGATAGTGCTTAACTGAAATTGAGTGTGACTGGTAAGGAATCGGAACAGGTGAGTGAGGCGGGTGGGGTAGGGAGTGGGTGAGCTGAACAAACGTTTTTTCCGAGTTTTGGGGTGCAAATTGAATTGATTGTTAGATAAATATATATAAACCTGAATTAATCCGGATATGGGACAATTTTATTTTCAATATCTACTTGTGGGTCATAAAGAAACTATGGGACCTAAATGTTTTTTGCGTTATTTGGTCGTTTCAGACCTCAGAGAGTAGGTATTGTAGTTTGCTTAAAAAGTGTAATTCTACGCCGTAGAGAGGGGAGGGGTGGGGGGGGGGGGGTGGTGGTATGCATATACTTTATATACCCCACGTAGCGTGCTTATCCTCATAAAAGTAATTTTCTTCACCTGTCACTGATAACAATCAAAGGTCTCCGACAGTTGAATACGCAATCAGTTCAAGGCCATGGTTGGCGTGTTCCAGTCACCTTTTATTCCAAGGACATGGGATACTATTGTGAAGGGTTTGTGTTAGGGGATGAATATTCTCAAAAGTAACTTGTTATTGGGAAGTTAATACGTTATTTGAGTGAAACCCATACAGCTATCTACGGTATTTATTTGTATTTGTATCTGTTCTATTCCAGTTGTTTTACTATAGGCATGACGTATCATTAAAACAAGTTTTCATTTTCGTATCAAATTAAGGCCTTTGAGAAGCTCGTTCCATCGTCATAAGCTACATTTTCAAAGAAATAACGAAATTGAAGACGAATTCTGTTAATAGAGCTGGCCGGATATTTCCGTTAGGTTCGTAGTTTAATACAAACGTGCTAAATTTTGAAATATTAAGTTCAAATTCGTTGTTAGAAAAAAGTAACTTTAATGGACTAACTTGGCAGAGTGTTCGAGGTTTGTTATTTGTGATGGCAAATAAGACAGAAACACATCAGTCATTGAACGGATGTGAATATTGTTCACTTGAGAACGTCAGGTGAATTTGGAGCAGCATGTGACCGTTGGTCGACACACATCGTGTATTCACATTCACTGGACAGGTTCCATGAAATATGTCCTTACCCCAAATTGAAACCAACATGTTTTGGGTGGAATATTTGCCGAGAACTCAGTTAAACCAAACAAAACTGTATATGAAAAAAACAATCCTTTATTCACAAAATTGCTCCCATCGAACAAAAGAACATCAACATTAATCATAATTGGAAAAAGTATCATAATTACAAATATATTAATAAATTTATTATTAAAACAAATAAATTTCAAATGGCAGTATCAAAATCTGAAAACAAATTATTTGCTTTATTTTTACCAAAGGTAAGTGAAGTAAACAAATACAACTTTGATAACAAAACTGGACAGGTAATTTGAACAGGGAATTTGGACTGGGAAATTTGGACAGGAAATTTGGACAGGGAATTTCGGTCAAAATAACCTGACGATGTCCCTGCCTACAACTCTCTTTGATTTCACTTGTCTGAAACACTAACACGAAAGCATTGCATTTGACCGCTGCTTTCGTTTCTTTTCTTTGATCTGTCAAGTTCACTATATTTCGTTTTTGAAATTTTGTTTCACTGGTGTTAATGTGTCGAGACACGAGTGCGATCCGATCGAGAAGTAGGCCGCATTTACCGACGTGACAACTGTTACTTATTCCCATTTCCTTATTCAGCATTCGTTATCAGCCGATTTTATCGGTTAATAACGAATGTCGTATTAGGAACCGAGAATAAGTAACGATTGTCGCGCCCCCACCGCATTTGTGATCACAGAACCCAATATTGATCACGTCTACGCAAATATAAATCTCTGTCTTGTGTTGTGTAGACAACGTTTACGAGTTTACTGCTCCTTCAACACAATCGTCAAATCTGATTAGTACAAATCTAAAGCCCAAGAGATTGAACTGAACTTTTCATTTCTGTTTTATTTAGCTGATCTGTTTCAAGTCTGCGAACGGACACAAAGGTATTGGCTCATATATTTAATATCGTCGGCCCCAAGGTACCTCGGAGATCTAAATCGAGGACTCTCCGCGTCTGGGTGCACTCTACTCCACACAAATAGTTCATACCACTCTCAATGTGCGCTTGCGCGAGATACACATCACACAAGGAGCAGAATGCAACTTATCGACAGGAATTTGATAATACCAGTTCTCTTTACCGACACACTCTACAGACAGAGTCACCCCCGTATCACAGATTTACGGGAACAGGAAGTCGGAGTACCTCTAGAGTATCATCTAGTAGTGGCGAGCAACTGTCAGAATCCTCAACGTACTAACTCCGCACACGCAGGGTTAGCATGTAGCATGTCAGCAACGTGTAGTATGCCTTAGTGCACACCGTCACCGTGCCCTCACATGGGGAATCGGGATAAAGTGCCTTGCCCATGGATAGAGCCCAGTTACCACTGGCCAAGCTCGAACCATGGACCTCTCGGGTTGAAGTCCAATGCTCTAATCACTGCCCCATCGCGCTCCCCATATCCAAATAGTGTCCTGCGAATATTCGATAATCGAAAAAAATCGATTCAAAATGTATATTCGAGACAAATTTTAGTCGCAATCGTAGAGCCAAATATGGTTAACGAAAACAATGCAGACATTATTGCGATTTGTTTTTTTACTATAATCCCGACAGCCTGATTGATATTCCCCTGACTTCTACGAAGGCACGCCTCGATGACGCAGTTGGAATATTTTTTTAAGACTGGACTTTTGCCATCACATTCGGAACAAGTCAGACTTTCACCCCGTTGCATGATATCGACTTTCCTTATCTCAATATGTTCTGCGGTGGTTTGAACTAAAGTTTTCATTTTGTTTTATTTATCTGAACTGTTTCAAGTCGGTAAACATGCACAAAAGGTATTGATTCATATACTTAACAGTTTCGGTCCCAAGGGACCTTGGAGATTAAAATCGAAGACTCTACACGTTTCCTCAACATAAATCGATAATACTTCTCCCAATGTGCGCATGCGCGAGACACACAGCGCACAACGAACACGTATGTAACTTTTTGACAAGAATTTGATAATACCAGTTCTGTTTCAACTTCATACAGTACATGGAGAGTGTATTATCACTAAATCTCCCGCAGAGTGGAGATTCCACCCACGCAATAATTGCAAATTTGTTGCAAAGCATAACAAGCACAAGCAAAGTTTCAGCCAATGGTCCTCCGGGTTAAACCCGGAGGTCCATTGGCTGAAACATTGCTTGTGGTTTTAGTCGGTGTATACAAAATACGAAAGTTATAGTTTGGGTGATAACCCCACTCCGCGGGTGATTTAGTTACAATTCACTCTCCACGTACTGTATTTGCCGCATTCTTATTTATTTATTTATTTATTTATTTATTTATTTATTTATTTATTTATTTATTTATTTATTTATTTAAGAGGAAATCGAAGTACCCGGAGAGTATGCCGGAGCAGCGGTGAGCAGTTGTCAGACTCCACAACGTCCTAACTCCGCACACGCAGGGTTATCATTGGTTGAAGGCACGTGCATCATGAACGTGTGATACGCCTTAGTACACAGCGCCAGTTCCTCCTCACGTGGGTAATCGGGATAAAGTGCCTTGCCCAAGGATACAGCGCTGTTACCGCTGGCCAAGATCAAGTCGTGAACCTTTCGGTTTGAAACCCAATGCTCTAACAAATGCGCCATCGCGCTTCCCATATTCAAATGGGGTCCTGCGAACATTCGATAATCGAGAAAAAATCGGTTCGGAACGAATATTCGAGAAAAAATCTTAGCTAAAGCGGAGAGCCAAATATATTGCGAATTTTTGAACTATAATCCTGACTGGCTGATATTTCAACATCATCAAGGCATGCCTTCAACGAAGGCATGCTATGATGATGCAGCTGGAATATTTTATTAGTGTGGAATTGTAATAACAAATCAGACTTCCACGCCATTCCGATTCATTCCCACTAGACCAATTTCCTTTAGACCAATTCCCACAAGGCCAATTCCCAAAAGACAAATTCCCCTAAGACCAACTGATGTGTTCTACTTTTAAAATGATTCTGTATCAATAATTTGATATATTTATAAATATTTATAAATGTTTCTAATGTTATTGATATTCAAGTCTGAAAATAGGCAGTCTGTCATTTGCAAAATGAGGTACCCAGAGGGGTGATTTGCTGATGTTATCCCATACAGTGAGTCAGTTTATCCTCTGTGTACCCTTTCTGTTTATGTTTGAGACCTTAATTCAGACTGAGGTTCACAGAGAGTACATTTAGTGATGCTATACTGCTGTACAGGGTAGCATTACCAAATTCACCATTCCGGTGATGATGTCCTTCTTCCTGGGGCTACAGATGATATTCTCGGTGCTACTGCGGAATCAAGTGGTGCCCAACCCACTGCAGAAGATGGTTCCACTGTGGGAGAGAATATGGATACTGCAAATGGTGATCATGTCACAGACAACTAAACCAGAATGGAGAGAGAAAATAGAAATTTTAAAGGCATTGTCTTATTAGGGTTTTTTTTCAATACAAACGGCAACAAAATTTGTGATGCAATTTTGAATTTATTGTCCACAGATTGAAAGTAAGGGACGACATTTCTTTGAGAGGGGGACTTTGTGGCAGTGTTAAAATACAGCTGTCTAAACTCTTTTATTCTAGGTGCATCACAGTATTTTAATATGTAGGTCTTGAAATTAATTATTAATATTTGTTTTTTTTATTTGCAGCAGAATTTATTTTAGCCTTAACTGGGTAAAGTGTTAACATCACAAGTGTTCACTAGATAAAGATTACAGAAGGTCAATTTCGTTCTGATCAGTTACAGGTCACCAGAGTTTCAACTCATTGAGTTCATTATTGTATTTGCAGATTAGCACGATTCACTCACTGCATGCACTGAACACTCATTAACTAATTTCTCATTGGATAATTCTTTTGATGTCCTGCTAAAAATCTCCTGCACTGACCAACTGAGCTCTGATAATTTTCTCTGTTTGTGACCTGCTGAAGCTTTGTGATAAATTGTATTTTGTGTGCTGTGCATTTGAAAGTTAAAGTGTTATTTTAAAACAGTTATTTTTATGTGTAAATAATATCTAAACAAATATGTAGTGCTGGGTATTTCTTGGACAATTCATTTGGATGGAAAGGATTCGCATTTGTGTTTTGGAAGTCCAGGTACAGTAAATTATATTTCTTTTGCCTTGTTTTTTTATATTTGCTGTTCTTCTGGCTTGTATTGATGTGGTAGACGGTCGGGTAGCCTGATGGGCGTTTCATTTCAATGGAACGCCTATCTGGCTACCGAGACCGTCACCCGGTCTGGCTCTCGGGCCGTTACCGCGTCCGTCAGATTCGCTTAACAATATTCTAACGCACTAAATTACCGCAATGTAAGTTTTGTTTAAAGTAGTTTTCGCTTTTAAGGCTCGGTGTCGTAAATCATTAATCGCTGCTTTCATTTCGTATTTGCTAGTAAATTTAAGGCGTAATTTGCGATTGGATTCTCAAATTTAAGATATATATAAATGCATCTACAGTTTATTCCTGATGGTATCCCTGGCGCTGTGTGATTCGGTTCATTCTGCGAAAGCAGGGTATGCCGAATCTCACGTTGCTGTGGATACATTTGTAGATGCTTGGTACTTTAATCCTTACCAACTGTCACAATTCTAAGGAACATATTTTTATTCTATCCAGGTTCAAGAAATACCAGCACACATGTAGTGAGATGTCCAGTATCGACACGCGTCCATGAACTCGCCACACTGAGGGCATGCATCTATTATTTAACCCATTACCCTACTTGCATATCTGTAAGAATGTTTTATATTTTAGATGTCTACTGCAGGCGACTACGGTCATTTTGTGTACATATTCCCATGTTGGTGTCATTTGTCGTAATGCAAATATTCATTGCAATACTTCAATTGATAATATAATGAATGCTGGCAAAATGTTCCAGTGCAGGCTTGTAAATAGCATTCAATTGAAGTTCAATCATATATATTCATGTGTATTTTAGTGAGTAGGTTCTGTTTATAACTGAGGTCACGTAATAGGTAATGCATACTTTGTATGTCTTCGTGTGTTACATTTCTGGGCCTCTGTGGTCTTGAATTAGTTCTTTCTTATAGAAAGGAGTAGCGGTAGTTATTGTCTTGTATTCTGGATGTAAACTATTCCTTGCGGTGATTAGTATTTTTTTCCACATGTATTGACATTGGTTGCTATGCTTCGCTGGAATCAGCCCCACTGAGCCCATTCCTGTGAAGTATACCAACCCATGCCTCCTTCCAGCGATATTTCACTGCCAATTATTCTTTGTGATAATTAGTGCTTTTTGGGTATGGTAATATGGCATTCATTGTTATGCTTCACTGGAATGAGCTCATTCCAGTGAAGTGTAATAATTGATGCCATACTACAATGATATTGCACTGCTAGCTTTGTTTACCTGTTGCTCATATACTATACACCGGTATCCAGATATCTGATAGTTGCTTACGGAGTTTTATTGTTTTTACTTTCAGAGTTCGTTTGAATCTTAGACTGTAAACCTGTTGAACTCATTGTTGACCTGACGAGCATTTGAAATGCTGCTTGTACTTTTTATTCACAGTTAGCAAGGAAATAATAAACGAACCTACTTAAAACTTTATCTGCCTCCATTTGTGTTTTTTGGGGCCAAGGCGGGTACAATATATGGTATTCTCGATCGGAGACCACATTCGTGCAACCTTGCCCGGATGGTCAGCGTCGAAACATTTACCCAGGATGCATTCCGAAGGTCACTGCGAAGCTGGGTTGCTGTGGCAAAGCGGTTCCTATGGGCCTGAATGATCAAAAACCGGTATTCAGCTGCAGATGTTTCCCTGTCTCTGCCATCACCATACCGTACTACTTGTGTTCCGTACTGCTGAAATCTTGCCCAGAATCTGGTGATCACCGTTTGTGCGCACCAAGGGCTTCACCAACCTGACGATGGGTAGCCCCTTGCTCCACCATCCCTACAGCCCGCCACATGTCTGCATCAGACAAATGTATTCTTACATTTGCATATGCCATATTCAATCGTAAAATCACAAGGGTTCGTGTTGAAATGAAGATTGAATATCCTACACATGTCATGTACATGTAGTAGACAGTACACGAAAATATCATGAAAATCATGGGGTACATGCTTTCCATGACTGTCACGAAAAGTCTGCCTGTCAAGAGAGCTAATGTAAACACTGGGGACCATCTCAATACATTCCTCAATCATATCCACCAAAAATATCGCAAATATGTCACAAGCAAATTTCACAAGGATGTGTCAAATATTTGGTGTTTAGCAAACTTTGAGTAGTATATATATAATTTAATATTTTGCCCCGTTTCGGCGTGTCATTGGTTAAAAGCATACCGCGTGACATTCGTCAAAATCGTGTAAACCAAATCACGTAACGATTTAGAATGTCGACATGCTCGCGTGCCTGATCAAATTTTGAAGACCCGGTGACCGGTAAGCCCCCGCCCGCTCAACCTTATTGTCAACGTGTCAGTCGACTGATCGATCGATATTCCTATCGCCTTCAGTGAGCGAGAAATTAATAATTTCTTGGGAAGAAATAATTTAATAGAAACACCGAAGAGGGAGATAAATGGTGGGTCTTATTTTCGAACATGATTTTGAGGGAAACTAAAATTTGTTTTTAATGATATTGTTGCGTGACTTGCTAAATAACCATCGTCTGCGATCGAAAATCAAAACGTAAACAAACAATACTATTAGTTTCACAAATTCAGTATCTAAATTCATCGTGGCTGTGGAATGTTATGGGAATTTCAATATCGGTGATGCTGCAGAGTTTATCAATTTGAGAGGGATGACAAGTGATAACTTTCAATCTTTGTTTAACAAGCAAAACCAAATATTTTTGGTATTTCTTCTGAACAGTTGAATGCCAATGATGAATGCCGACAAACCAAATCAACAAAAAATAACTCGATGACGTTGTGCTAAGCATTGATTGAAACGGGCTGTTACAACCAGTAGTGTATAAATTTACCAGTAATGTTGAAATCGACCAGTAATGTCGAAATCGACCAGTAATGTCGAAATCAACCAGTAATGTCGAAAAAATCGACCAGTAATGTAAAAATCCGTAATGTCGAAAAATTAACCAGTAGTGTCAAAAAGTGACGACCACAATGAGGAGCACTAACACTTGCCGACGGGGGAGGGGGATAGAGACCCCCCCCCCCCCGATGACACCCCTGGTCGTGTGCTTTAATGACTGACTATTATAATGCCAGTCACTACCCAATATTTGCTACATGTCTATCATCTAGTTCTACCAATTTGCTACCTGTCATTTTACCTACATCCATCAATCAGTCAGTCTGCGTCACCCGCATGTACCCGCATGTACCTGGGGAGCACTATTAGCTCAATCGAGAAATTGCCTCGCAATTCAATTTGATGAATATCCGGGTTCTATACCTGACGAGGTCAGTTAAGTTGTGTCCTTGGGAATGACACTTTATCCCAGGTGCACGTTGTCTTCGTGTGCCAAGCCACATGCCGAAATGACGCGTGTATGGTGCGTGTGCTTTAAACTAAGTGTTGTAAACGAAATCAATCAATCAATCAACCAACCAATCAATCTTTGTATGTAGGTCTGCCTGTCTTTCCGTCATTCAGTTGTCTATCCACGACTAGGGGTTATTTTGCACACGCCACATTACTATCTGTCTGTCTGGATTTCTGTCCGTCTGCCTGGATGCTGCTAACCTGCCTGCCTACACACTTGCCAGCATACATGTGTGACTGTATGTCTATTTGTGCGAGCGCTAAATACTAGACTAAATATTTCAGCGTCGTATCAATTCATTATCTATCCAGAGAGAGAGAGAGAGGGGGAAGGGGAGAGAGAGAGAGAGGGGGGTGGGGAGAGACAGAGAGAGAGTTGGACAAAGACAGAGGGAAAAGGCGATAGGGAGAGAGCAATAGAGAGAGAAAGAAGGGGAGAGAGAGAGGAGAGATAGAGGTAGGGGCAAAGGCGGATGGATGGATGGATGGATGGATGGATGGATGGATGGATGGATGGATGGATGGATGGATGGATGGATGGATGGATGGATGGATGGATGGATGGGGCAAAGACAGAGAGGGAGAGGGGGGGGGGAAAGAGAGCTGGGCAAAGACAGACGGAGAGGGGGGTAGAGAGAGATAATGATGGAGAGAGAGAGAGGCAAAGGCAGAGGGACATGGGATAGAAAGAGAGGAGAGAGAGAGAGAGAGAGCGAGAGAGAGAGAGCAAATAGGATGGGATATGTTGTGCATATGAAAGAGAAATAATTGTTAAACATAAAATTCCATATTTACTGGGGTAAATGTGTTTAAACTTGCGCGAAAATGGTTAAAAGTCGATAAATATAGGCAAAAGTACAATTTGAGCAACCCGAAAAAATATTGAAATTTTTGCGAAAAATCGTCATTTTGATTGTAACTTTTTGACACCACTGGTCAATTTTTCGACATTACGGATTTTTACATTACTGGTCGATTTTTTCGACATTACTGGTTGATTTCGGTTAATTTTTTCGACATTACTGGTCGATTTCGACATTACTGGTAAATTTATACACTACTGGTTGTAACACGGGCCAATGAAACGTCGAATTGATATATGATTGACGTGACCTTTTGTGACACACTTTCCCGCGTTTACCTGTTGTATTTTTGCAGAAATTACATGCTTTTCGTTCTAACATACATCGTTATATTTTTTCTGTTAACGCCAGATTAAATTATAAGAAATAACTGTTGTTTTCTTTAAGTTTATGCGATATAAAACGAATCTTTTCAGCACATGCTTAGTCATAACTCGCTACGCGAGTTATGAAGCTTGTGCTGAAAAGTTTCGGTTTATAACGCATAAACCGAAAGAAAACAACATTTATTTCTTAAATAAACCTTAAAATATCGGGATATGGGGCAATTTTATTTTCAATATCTAGTTGTTGCGTTGTGTTGAAAAACAGTACATATGCGGAGAACTGAGTCTCGAAGCCTCCGTTTGTTTTCCAGAAGTAGAAATACATATACTTAATCAAGACCAAACGCATGTCCTGTAATTTGTATCAGATTTGAGGTCGTGTTTACAATCGGGCCGCGAAGATCCCGTCAGGGCGAGATGCAATCCGATTGTAAACACGACCGAGAATCTGATACAAATTACAGTAGAAACAGATGCTCCTGATAATGCAAATATCTAACAATCCCGTTACAAAAATGCCCGTTTCACTCATTTTTCAGTTTAAATTGGGTTGTAGTTGGTCAAAATTTTGAATTTCAGGAAGCATATTTAATGCGTAATAACAAGGCATATATGTGATAATGCTTAACTAAAATTGAGTGTGACTGGTAAGGAATCGGAACAGGTGAGTGAGGCGGGTGGGGTAGGGAGTGGGTGAGCTGAACAAACGTTTTTTTTCCGAGTTTTGGGGTGCAAATTGAATTGATTGTTAGATAAATATATATAAACCTGAATTAACCCGGATATTAGGCAATTTTATTTTCAATATCTACTTGTGGGTCACAAAGAAACTATGGGACCTAAACGTTTTTTGCGTTATTTGGTCGTTTCAAGCCACAGAGAGTAGTTATTGTACTTTGCTTAAAAAGTGTAATTTTACGCCGTAGACAGGGAGAGGGGCAGGGGGTATGCCTATACTTTATATACCCCACGTAGCGTGCTTATCCTCATAAAAGTAATTTTGTTCACCTGTCACTGATAACAATCAAAGGTCTCCGACAGTTGAATACGCAATCAGTTCAAGGCCTTGGTTGGCGTGTTCCAGTCACCTTTTATTCCAAGGACATGAGATACTATTGTGAAGGGTTTGTGTTAGGGGATGAATATTCTCAAAAGTAACTTGTTATTGGGAAGTTAATACATTATTTGAGTGAAACCCATACAGCTATCTACGGTATTTATTTGTATTTGTATCTGTTCTATTCCAGTTGTTTTACTATAGGCATGACGTATCATTAAAACAGGTTTTCATTTTCGTATCAAAATAAGGTCCTTGAGAAGCTCGTTCCATCGTCATAAGCTACATTTTCAAAGAAATAACGAAATTGAAGACGAATTCTTTTAATAGCGCTGGCCGGATATTTCCGTTAGGTTCGTAGTTTAATACAAACGTGCTAAATTTTGAAATATTAAGTTCAAATTCGTTGTTAGAAAAAATGTAACTTTAATGGACTACCTTGGCATAGTGTTCGAGGTTTGTTATTTGTGATGGCAGATAAGACAGAAACACATCAGTCATTGAACGGATGTGAATGTTGTTCACTTGAGAACGTAAGGTAAATTTGGAGCAGCATGTGATCGTTGGTCGACACAAATCGTGTATTCACATTCACTGGACAGGTTCCATGAAATATGTCCTTACCCCAAATTGAAACCAACATGTTTTGGGTGGAATATTTGCCGAGAACTCAGTTAAACCAGACAAAACTGTATATGAAAAAAACAATCCATTATTCACAAAATTGCTCCCATCGAACAAAAGAACATCAACATTAGTCATATTTGGAAAAAAGTATCATATTTACAAATATATTAATAAATTTATTATTAAAACAAATAAATTTCAAAAGGCAGTATCAAAATCTGAAAACAAATTATTTGCTTTATTTTTACCAAAGGTAAGTGAAGTAAACAAATACAACTTTGATAACAAAACTGGACAGGTAATTTGAACAGGGAATTTGGACTGGGAAATTTGGACAGGAAATTTGGACACTGAATTTCGGTCAAAATAACCTGACGATGTCCCTGCCTACAACACTCTATGATTTCACTTGTCTGAAACACTAACACGAAAGCATTGTATTTGACCGCTGCTTTCGTTTCTTTTCTTTGATCTGTCAAGTTTACTATATTTCGTTTTTGAAATTTTGTTTCACTGGTGTTAATGTGTCGAGACACGAGTGCGATCCGATCGAGAAGTAGGCTAAATCTCTGTCTTGTGTTGTGTAGACAACGTTTACGAGTTTACTACTCCTTCAACACAATCAACAAATCTGATCAGTATAAATCTACAGCCCAAGAGACTGAACTGAACTTTTCATTTGTGTTTTATTTAGCTGAACTGTTTCAAGTCTGCGAACGGACACAAAGGTATTGGTTCATCTATCTAATATCGTCGGCCCCAAGGCACCTCGGAGATCTAAATCGAGGATTCTACGCGTCTGGGTGCACTCCACTCTACACACATAGTTCATATCACTCTCAATGTGCGCATGCGCGAGATACACATCACACAACGAACAGTATGCAACTTATCGACAGGAATTTGATAATACCAGTTCTCTTCACCGACACCTCCTACAGCCAGAGCCACCCCCGTATCACAGATTTACGGGAAGAGGAAGTCGGAAGTAGCATCTAGTGGTAGCGAGCAACTGTCAGAATCCCCAACGTACTAACTCCGCACACGCAGGGTTAGCATGTAGCCTGTTAGCAACGTGTAGTATGCCTTAGTGCACACCGTCACCGTGCCCTCACATGGGGAATCCGGATAAAGTGCCTTGCCCATGGATATAGCCCAGTTACCACTGGCCAAGATCGAACCGTGGACCTTTCGGGTGGAAGTCCAATGTTCCAACCACTGCCCCATCGCGCTCCCCATATCCAAATAGTGTGCTGCGAATATTCGATAATCGAAAAAAATCGATTCAAAATGTATATTCGAGACAAATTTTAGTCGAAATCGTAGAGCCAAATATGGTTAACGAAAACAATGCAGACATTATTGCTATTTTTTTTACTATAATCCCGACTGCCTGATTGATATTCCCCTGACTTCTACGAAGGCACGCCTTGATGATGCAGTTGGAATATTTTTTTAAGTCTGGACGTTTGCCATTACATTCGGAACAAGTTAGGTTTACATCCCGTTGCATGATATCGACATTCCTTGTCTCAATATTCTGCGTTGGTTTGAAGTAAAGTTTTCATTTGTTTTATTTATCTGAACTGTTTCAAGTCGGCAAACGGGCACAAAAGGTATTGATTCATATACTTAATCTTTTCGGCCCCAAGGGACCTTGGAGATTACAATCGAAGACTCGACACGTTTCCTCAACATAAATCGATCATACTTCTCCCAGTGTGCGCATGCGCGAGACACACAGCGCACAACGAAGACGTATGTAACTTTTTGACAAGAATTTGATAATACCAGTTCTCTTTCAAATTTATTTGCTGTATCCTTATTTATTTATTTATTTATTTAAGAGGAAATCGAAGTACCCGGAGAGTATGCCGGAGCAGCGGTGAGCAATTGTCAGACTCCACAACGTCCTAACTCCGCACACGCAGGGTTAGCATTGGTTGAAGGCACGTGCATCATCAACGTGTAATATGCCTTAGTACACAGCGCCAGCGCGCCCTCGCGTGGGTAATCGGGATAAAGTGCCTTGCCCAAGGATACAGCGCTGTTACCGCTGGCCAAGATCGAGTCGTGAACCTTTCGGTTTGAAGCCCAATGCTCTAACAAATGCGCCATCGCGCTTCCCATATCCAAATGGGGTCCTGCGAACATTCGATAATCGAGAAAAAATCGGTTCGGAACGTATATTCGAGGAAAATCTTAGTTAAATCGGAGAGCCAAATATATTGCGAATTTTTTAACTATAATCCTGACTGGCTGATATTTCAACGACATCATCAAGGCATGCCTTCAACAAAGGCATGCCGTGATGATGCAGCTGGAATATTTTATAAGTGTGGAATTCAGCCATCACAGTCATAACAAATCAGACTTCTACGCCATTCCGGTTCATTCCCACTAGACCAATTCCCTTTAGACCAATTCCCACAAGGCCAATTCCCAAAAGACCAATTCCCCTTAGACCAACTTATGTGTTCTACTTTTAAAATGATTCTATATCAATAATTTGATATATTTATAAATATTTATAAATGTATTTAATGTTATTGATATTAAAGTCTGAAAATAAGCAGTCTGTCATTTGCAGAATGAGGTCCCCAGATGGGTGATTTGCTGATGTTATCCCATATAGTGGGTCATTTTATCCTCTGGGTACCTCTTTTTGTTTATGTTTGAGACCTTAATTCAGATTGAGGTTCACAGAGGGTAAATTTAGTAATGCTATCCTGCTGTGCAGGGTAGCATCACTGAATTCACCCTCTGGGGACCTTATTTTTCAGATGGATAGTCAGCTTATTTTCTGGCTTGTTGATATTTTATAAACTGAAATGTTATATACCTATATTTTTTTGTATGTTATGCGTATAAATATGTTTTTATCGAATAAAGTGCTTATCAGTAAATACAAGTTTTCTTAATTATCCTTAATCAACCCTTAATCAATTAGAATATTTAGTTGGTCTAAGGGGAATTGGTCTTTCGGGAATTGGCCTAAAGGGAATTGGTCTAAGGGGAATTAGTCTAGTGGGAAGACATTGCCATTCCATATTATCGACGTTTCTTCCTTAATATTCTCTTTGGTCACGGACAGAAAAATAAAATGCGAAATCGACCCCATTCGATTCTCAGCATTTGCTTGATTCGAACTTTTTTCGTGCATATTCGATTTGATCTCTATACCAGTAGAAATGCGATATTCGCATGATGCAAATGAAAATTCGATTCTAATTTTAGACGCGTGAATGTCCACCGTGCACTTTTGTTGTTGTTTTATTAACACGTGAAGCTGTTGCGGTTGGCTTTTGTTGTCCAGGTTTAACTAGAATGCCGTACGCATCAAGGTTTTCGTGTAACAATACATGCCAACAGTCCACAAAATGTTAAAAAGATGTTGAGGTGGCACAGTGTTATCTTCTTAAAATTATAAAGAATATTTTCGTGACTAACGATCTCGTATGATTTGGATGTGATTTTCCATGTAAGGAGTTATAAAAAAATCACTGCTACAAATAAAAAGCTGCGCCCCGACATTTCAAACAGCCCATTAGCCTTGCAAATCACATATTATAAGTTACGGGGTGTTTAGTGGTCGGATGTGGTATCATTCGTTAGCCGAGCCTAATATTGATGTCACTGAGCCTCACATGACACCGTACCCGACCATAAGACGTCCCGTAACGTATTTATTATGTCAGCGAACAAATCCAGCATGATGTCCCTTTAATTAATCGGCCCGGTAAATTATTTTCTCTTTGGATTGGTTTCCATCTGGACTTCTCACAACAATCGAACCTCAATTGCGATCACACCAGCCATCCGGAAAAGCAAACCACAGTGAAGTTTTTGAAATAAATAAAACAATCGAAACAAATTTCTCAATTTGGACACATATTATAAAAATATAATTTCTTTTTGTTCAAGTGAGTGTAATGAAACTTTAATCACATTCAACGGACGATTCAGAACGTTTGCTGTAAGATTGCCATTTTTGGACGAGGCGGTTGTATTTTATTTCTAAAAACAATATGGTGGACACATAACTAATATTGATTTCATATGTGATCACCGAAACGTCACGATCGACTTGACATAGCTTCAAAGGCCGCCACCATTTATGCACGTTGATCCCAAGAGCTGACATAATAAGAGGCAATATACCATCTACATCCGGGTTTTTTATGTTTGGACTTGTGTGACGTAAGTTTTAATTAATTTTAGATCATGTTTTTAATACTCCGTGCATATTACAAAGTGCATATAACGTCTAGGCACAGTCTTCCAACTTATCTGAATGAAATCCACAACAATCTGTGTTTATTGAAAACAGCTGGATCAAAGTTCACCTCGATGTGCGAACGATTGAACAGACTGATTCGAATGAATTTCAAAGCTTGTGGACGTGTTCACTCAACCCACAGTCCAAAGTAGAAGTCCTGTCATGAAATATACGTAAATAGCATGCCAGTATGAGTGGTGATCTGCGTTCTATGACGATAGTAAGGCTATCAACTTTTATACATAACCCCATGCCCAAACCATGTTTTAGCCAGTGGACCTTCGGGTTTAACCCGGATGTTCTTTGGGCCTAAACACTGATTGTGCTTTCGATTCATTGCCAGAAAAATCTGTCGTGTTTGGATGCCAAGCGATAGGACATTTCCGCGCAATTCTTACGCTAAATTATGTTAAAATGAGCGCATAGTTCGTCACAGACTTCTAGTTTTAACTGTATGGGGCTTTTGTGCACCATATATCATACTGTAGATTTTGTGAATTTTACGTTGCTCCAACTTCTATTGTGTACACCACGTTTACTTACATCTATCAGCGATTTTGCGAGACTGCGCCGTCATTGACTACCAGTTAATTATTTACATGTTTAATAACATAATATTCAGTAAAAGTTGTTATGTTTAAAATGTTGAGATAAAATAATGAACTTACAACAATTTGTACCTACCTACATGTATAATAATTGTAATATACACGTTGCACTAACAGTTAGTTACAATTACGATATGTACTCACACCAATATTTACATATTTTCTACTTTCAAAGTTTTCTTACACGCCCAGCAAACGGCAGGACAGCGACGGCGTATGGAACATTTGGAACTGAGGGAGCGTATAAAATGGAACCAACACATAGTCGCCGTAAACTGGTCATAAGCCACGTGTGAACAGTGAGGTCCACGCATGCGTTTACCTGGTAATAAAAATCATCAGCAGCATAATTTTAATTAATTACATTTTTGATGATTATTCCTTTAATTTGTGTTTGGAATCTAATATTATTTCGTCCGTGGAAATATTGACCACCCGTGGAAAGTGACCAGTCCATGGCAACCGTACTGTATATGCCAATATTATACCTCCCGTGACTTCCTTGCATTCTGATTAGCTGAAAGGTGATACCCTATTTCGTGTAGATGTCCAGCACAGAGCTGAATGGTCACTACATGCGGGCAATATGTGTTTTCTATTTTTAGCACGAGCGCTATATGCATTGTCAGGTTATAAAAACGTACAAAGCAACGATTTATCCAAAATAGTGGAAGAAAATCTCAGCCACCAATTAGACAATTCGAATATACATAAAAAAATATACACTTCGTTTTTTTAGTGTCGCAAGAATAGCGGGAAAGTTTTCCGAGGTGATACGTTCCGATAAATAGAGATTATTACTATTATGTGGATGTACAACATATGTATCCGAGTCGAGCTCCGGGTTCTAAGGGCAGATCACGACGAGTCGAAGACGAGTCGTGATCTAACCTTAGAACCCGGAGTGAGACATTGGCAGAGGCGACGAATAGTATCATTGTGTCGAACAATTAATAATATCCACACATTATTCTCATTTCTCGTTTATTGTTTAAAATAAAAACATCATTACATGTTTACAATTTGGATTGTAGATTATTTGGTTAAGTTGCATTTTCGGGTTGTTCGATGTAATATAAGGACTAGTGCATGGCTTGTCGTTGACTACGCCCATATAGAGCCCAGTGAGGTGGTGTAGTTCCCTCCGCATCGCGTTGGGAACTACACCACCTCACTGGGCACTATATGGGCGTAGTCAACTCCAAACCATGCACTATTCCTTAAATAGTAGCCAACCTGCCTTACTGGCATCATAAGAATACAATACAGGAAGCTATGAATGTAACTAACGTCCATATATAAGCTGAGAAAATATTTCATACAAAAATGAACACACCAATCCCTCATTCATAAAACGGCAGGTAATTCAATTCTGTTGTTATGCAATTCAGAATGTTTGCTGTGTTATAAGGCAACCATCGCAGATGAATCTAAGCCATTTATGTAATTACAGTGATATCAAGTCAGGCACGTAATGACGTGGTGGGAGCCCCCCCCCCCCCCCCCCCCCCCCCCACACACACACCTACACCCAATAACTATCATAACTTTCAGTGGTTGAAAATTTGAAGACATAAATTCCACTAGTTAGAAATTCAATACTATCAATTCAATATCAATTCAGTTTGCTCTTGTCATATATTTTCGGTCAGAGCCAAAACGACTTTCCAATTTTCTCTCAAATTCTCCGATTTCTTCAATCAGCTGAAAGATTTTCCGCAATTGCGACTCGAATCTGTGACCGGTCATGCTTTTCGAATTCATCGTTTGGTTTCCCTTACAATGACCAGACTATACACGGAGTATGGACCGACAGTTATTTAGCTAATGCCTACACCATCCAACTGACTGTCATTATTTAGTTGGAAGGAAAAGACATTGGCTGAATAGCTGTCAGTTTGTAGTCCTTGTGTATTCTGTTCGGGGTAAGGGAAACTGATGGGCCTATCCGGAGAAATGCATTTTCCGTGTGGATAAAATTACTGGATTTAACCCTTTTACCCAACATAGACGATATCAAAATTTATTATTTTAAATATCATTTTTTAAATTTGTTCAAAAAAATTCAACAAAACCACATCATGTGACCCCTCGTTGGAACGAGCTCGACGAGCTCGTTCCAAAGAGGGGTCACATAATATGGTTTTGTTGAATTTTTTGGAAAAAATAATATGTTTTCAACTGCTGAATTTGCATATTACGCGGGCGATTCGTTAGGTAAAGATTTAAGCCAGAGGGAGGCCTCAGAATCCATCTCAAGGGTTCACAAATTAACAAATTTCCCCGGGAATGCACCGAACGTCCCTCGATCACGAGGGAAATACCTTAACTCGAACTTTCCCCAACACGGGCCTGCCGCCTTCGGAACATGCCTGCGGCCTGTCGTACTAGAACCTCAATCCTATTTGGAAATATAACTGATTACCCCAACCCCACTGAAGGCCCACTAGCTACACCCCTGTATCAACTTTTGTGAACGCAACAGTTTCGAACGAATGGCCTGTTACAGCCCCACGCCCCTCACGGAAACAATCATTCGTAATTGCCAGCTGAAAAAAGACTCGGTATTGAAACTCAGAAAAACTGCATTCATTATAAAATTGTTAAAATTAATTTACATAAATTATTCTTGCGAGATATTCACAATCGTTTTTCTCACCACGCCTATCCCATATTCATATTCAGATTAGACGAGGTGAGTATTCGTTTCATTTCTGACATGAATGAAATTTTCCTATTATGTTAAAAATTCTTCGCTTCACGGGGACATTTATTCTCCTTTATTTCGTCGGAATTGGAACAGGTAGAGCAAAGACGGTTTTGATTGTTCCATTATTGGGGTGATTATATTTACTCTCATTAAACAATTACGCATAAGCGTCATTCTATTGGAAAATATACATGCTGCGATTGTCATACCGGCATGTAATAATGTGCATTTCATTCATTGCTACCTCTGACCATGCACACTGTGACCATTTGGAACGTCAGAGTGTATCAGCAGGCGTTATTTCAAGGATACGCCTTCAAAATATTTTCTGATGTTTAAAGTGGAACGTGCAAATTCCATACCAACACCGAATCAACGCTACACTCACCAGCGACTGCCACAGCCCCTCGACAGTAACATTGATAAATACCTGACCATCTGTATTTTAAACACTGAAATACAACCCATCGGGCCAACAGTCTAATTCTGTACGGAATTCGACGCTATCATGGGTTGTTTTTAACCGTTTTCGTGAAGTTTGAGGGCAGACAAATGCTCATTTAAAGTGACGTCCCAATACATGTAAAAGGTAAACGGAATCCGATGTTCTTTTGTGATCCAGTTATAAACATTCCAATCAATTAGTATATAATCCACACTGAAACACTCAAGATATTAACAAAACTTAGTGGAACTTCGTAGTTTAATCATAAAACTATTGTCGTGGTGAGTCTTATTTTCCAATGATAAAATCTTTAAAGGTGTGGAAAAATCAAGTGTCGATTGAGAACCATTTTTTCTTTGGTTGATTTAATGAAAATAAAGAGAGTGTGGTGGCCCAGTAGGTAGAGATGCAGGCTGCAAGCCGAGAGGTCCTCGGTTCGAATCTCACCTGCAACAACTGCGTTGTCTCCTTGGGCAAAACACTTAACCCCAATTGCCCACGTGGGGGCACGGTGGCATTATGTACTAAGGCGTACTGCACGTCGATGGTGCACTCGTCTTTAACTAATGCTAACCCTGCTTATGTGGAGTTTGTACGGTGGAAGTCTGGCAGTTGCTCGACGTTGCTCTGTTGTTCTCTCCGGGTTTTCTAGCTTTCTCCACCCGTAAAACTACCCGACACGAGGTGACCCTGGCTGTCGAAAGTGTCGATAAACCCCAATAAATAGATAAATAAATAAAAATAACTGTTTATTGAATTTGTTAGATTCAATCGTCTGGAATCTGTCGGTTGGTAGGTAAAGTCAACCATAGGTTCGTTTTTCCTACCAACTAAAAAAATGCAGACGATTCAATGACTATGAAAATTTTAGATTTAGACGATTCAATGACTATTAAGCGACTTTTCCTATGACATGAGCGCGTCGCTTTTCTTACATAATTTGACTGGTCGAACGAAAGCTTGATCGAAAGAGTCAAAATGACAGAATTCATGCTATTCTTATGTTCTAATTTACAACTTTTAACCCTTTGAACCCTGGTGGTATCTCCCATGTCAGTTCCATGGTATCAATAGGAAGAGTCCATATGTATTATTTTGGGGGGGGGGGGGGAGTAGACCAATTAATATTTTCAACCTGCACCCTCAAGTCTGCACGTTGAAAATATTGATTGGTCTACACCACACATTTGCCTTGCAGTAATCCCCTTAATGACATTATGACGTAGCTTGTGACCAGGCCGGAAAAACGGCATCTGGAGTTCAAAGGGTTAAGAATTAGGGCTGTCACGATTTTTCAATTTAGGAATCGATTAATCGTCGCAAATAATCGATGATAATCGATTAATCGTACCTAGATGACCTTCCCTCTCCCTCTCTTTGAAGTCGATAAAAATGAAGTTCAAGTCAGTTGACCTACCTCAAGTAAACAACGAAGACGATCATCTTTTAGTTACATTCAAAGCTTCGATGTTCTCAACTTTTGAACCGTCAGTGTAATAATCAAGACCGGTCGGCAGTTGCGAACTTCGCAACTGCCGACCGGTCTTGATTATTACACTGACGGTTCAAAAGTTCAGAACACCAAACCTTTGATGAATGTACCTGAAAGACAAATGCTTCCAAACTTTCTTGGGGTTTAACATCGATGTTCTTAACTCTTTACCTTTAGAAACAATAGTTTTTTCATAAAATTTTCTTTTAATTATTAAACGTCTAAAACGGGACACAATTTACCGATTATTCGACAACGAAAAATACTAATCGATTTCGCCGTGACCGATCAATAATCGTTTAATGGATTAATCGTGACAACCCTATTAAGAATCTCACCTACAATTCTAACTTGTGTTCTCGGTAAACTACATTCTTTCGATCCAGCCATGTATATATCTAATCTGCGCAATCGTATTGTTTATAATGTATGTCCCACCAAGCGGAGAAGGAACAGAGCAGATATCAGGATACCAAAATGCGGCTCCATGCCGAGAAATGCAACCATTTTCGTTCCTATCAAAGGTTCGGAACATGCTGCCGTTCACTATCTCTGCAGCATCGAGATTTTTTTCATTGCAATAACTGAAGGAAAATTTGTAGCCGGTACTTTCGTTAGTTATACGCATATTATTATACTCATCTTTGGAATTGTCGTTTGTCGACAGAGCCAAGTGGAAAATAAATTTATATCTGTAATTGGGATTGGCAGTGACTCGATGCACATTCTCATTACCCAACCAGTATTCTGATTCCCGATCACGTCCAAACCCAGTTTTGTATGTCACCCAGCTTGCGTTACTTTTATTCGAAAACTCACTACTCCACCCTCGGAAAATGCTAAGCCGCACACATTTACTGCAAAACGCTACAACGCCATTACAATTGCCGTCTCCATACGGGTAGATAATCCGTTCTTGATCTTTGGTGGAGCACTCGATTGGCGTGTAGTCAGAACAATCTGTAACGAAATGAAAATCCTATATCACTAGGAATGCCTTACCAGGCATGAATTCTTTTCACACCCCTACCACAATAATTAACGACGTTCATCGTCACAAAGTAATTTTAGCACACAGTAATTTGATGTAAGTTTGAACTCACATTAAAAGAATTACCCCAAAAAAAGGCGGACCATTTTATAGCACTCGTGTTACGAAAAAAATGCGTTATTAGGAAATGATTTCAGTCTACTCTAATAAAGAACCAACAGTTATTCGAATTTCGAATCGTTCTGAAATCGGCCTACCAATTCGATTCCATCCGTTACCGAATCGTGATCGAAACAACCGTGTCAAGTTTTTATCGTATTAGTCCATTTCCGTCCGGTTTCTGCATAGTTCGCAGAATTCCACCGGTGTTATGACGTCTTTATCTTTATAGTGTATCTAGCATTTCACAAAGTTGAAAATACGAAGTATTCCGGGAGTTTACGCGTGAATGGTGCAAGCTTGTTGACTCTCACGACGTCCTGTAATGGAATACATCGACCCTTGAGTACAGCAATGTGTCATCGTCAGTGCTAAAGAGCTGAAGCACTGTCTTCTGGTGGAATACATCTTTCTTTCTCTTTAATATGGGAATGCAGGAAGACCGCCAATCTGGCTATGCTTTCCCCTTCCAGTATACATGTGTATCCTATACATAATAGTTTGTCATTGTTATATGAATACTGTACATATATGTTGTAATTTATAGTATACTGGTGAATAAATCAATGTCAATATCGACCCATGGGTACAACAAGACGTCATCTTCAATGCAAAACAGCTAAAGCATTGTCTTCTGATGAAAAACATGGACCCTTGAGTAAAACAAGGTGTCGTCGCCAATGCAAATTAGCTGAGGCATTGTCTTCTGATGGAATACATCGACCCTTGAGTACAACAATGCGTAATCGTCAGTGCTAAACAGCTAAAGCATTGTCTTCTGATGGAATACATCGACCATCCTTGCGTACAACAAGGCGTCATCTTCAATGCTATGCAGCTAAAGCATTGCAGATTGCGCCTTGTTGGATTGCATGAACGACAAGTAATTTTCCCAACAATTCTCGGAGCAAGAGTGAGTGGATTATTATTGATGAACCCACTGGAATTGGCGCCATTTCGGAACGTTGAACGTGTGATCCCATCCACTGTATGGCGTGGTACAAACGGGTAGTCCAGTTATTATTCAGCCAATCATATTTCAAAAAAATGAATCGATTGGCAAATGTGTTGGCGAATTCGTTTTATGAATCGATTTGAAGTCAAATTTCCAAATCACAGGATCTAATCTACAGTTTCAATGATGAATGTGTAACGATGATTGAGCACATTATTTCAGACATGCGTTTCCTTTCAAAGATCCATCAAGTCTGTTTGAATGTCAGTCGTCTTTACGTAGTATGTCAGGAGCAGGTCGACCCAATTCTAATGGTACTCATTTATGGCTTTCAAGGAAGGCCCTAGTCTCATGACCCGTGACGCCATGTTTCGTTGCCATAGAAGCCCGCATGAGCGGCCATGCTGAATAAGGACGGGGTCATCCAGCCCCTGACATACAACTCACGTGTTACGTCTTTCGAGAGAAAGATTCAGGACGGGATCGAAGAAGCTTCGGACGTGGAGCCTCTTTGGACTCATCTTGTATCATCGGGTCTCCTTTACAGGAGGGAGGCAGGGGAGGGTTTTCCTGTACAGGGGGGAGGCAGTGGCAGGTTTGCCTGTACAGGAGGGAGGCAGGAGACCCGACGATAGAAGAAGAGTTCAAGAGGAGACGACACTTGGTAGGATTTTGAGAACTTCTCCAGGATTTGAAATTTTGCGAATCAGGAATTTCGTACCTTTGTAGTACACCAATGTGAGGCTTTAATGAAGGACGTGAGCAATACACTTTCAATAATTATGCCGGAAAATTTGAAAGAAATATCCCCACAGTTAAACAGAGCGGTTCTCAAATATCTTGATGTTGAAATTACATGTCAGGTTGGGTCCTGCGAATCTCAATTTTCAAATCGAATCGAATCCCAAATCGAATCAGGTAGAGAATTTCGAATCGAATCGCACCGTTCTTGAAATTGAAGATACTACACCTTCTTACAACCGTCGGCATTTCCAGTCTCCACTCAACTATTGTATTTGTAAACTTTGTATTATAAAGATGTTAAAATGTTTACCTATGTATGTCGTTCTTGTACATTTTTATTTATATTGTTACAGCATTATACAGGAGAGGAACGTAAATAAGTTGCTATAACTTGTGTTTCAATCCTTTTTGCAAACTATCATCAAAGACAAATAAAATATGTTTAAACTAACTATTGTATTTAACTGCAACTCCGTTTGTTGTTTTGCAAAAATGCGGAATAGCCCAGGACGGGATGGAAGAAGCTTCGGACTCGGAACCTCTTTGGACTGTTCTATCATCGGGTCTCCTGTATAGGAGACACTTGGTATGATTTTGAGAACTTCTCCACGATTCGACATTACTCAAATCAGCGTATGTCGAATCGAATCGAATCTGCGAGACATTTTCGAATCGAATTTCGAAGCTTCCCCGTGGGAACCCCGGGAAGTAAGCAGCACTTGTTTACTGTGGTAAACCAGTTCCGCTTTACTAGTAAAATAGGACCCAGTCACCAATGCTTGGGGTGAAAGTCCTCTAAAATGGGCAACATGTTGATCAACGATTGACTAAACTTGACTTCATCTCCATGTTGTGTCACGATTAGCCATGGTGCATAAATATGTGACGTTAACCACCAATAAACATAAACAAACAATTTCGAAGCTTCGTAGGACCATAATGTCAAGCTTTACTGAAGGACGCGAGCAAGAGTACCCTGTTTACAAATGCTGTTTCTTTCGTAATCATCTCACGATTGGATAGAAACACAAACTAGCGGAACGAGACGTACATGTAGTAAGAAAACTTTTGCGAAATTAAGACCTCATCAAAAAAAAAACAAATGAAAATAACATCTCAGCTTCAATGTTCGTAAATTCATATTTTAAACTGATTATATATTATTATCAATGCATTGTGAGATACCTTCGTGTTAATACTAATTAACACAGGTTGTAAGGGAGCATAATAACCTTGAAATAAAGATTGTAAAGCGTGGCCGGTACAGTTAAAACCAGAAGTCCTGTCATGAAATGCGCACAATTAGCACGTTGATATGCGCGTTAATGTACGCGTTATGGCCCAAGTAAAGCTATCAAATTCTGTACATATGGCATGTGCACAAGCAATGTTCAGCCAATGAACCTCCGGGTAACCCAGAGGTCCATTGGCAGAAACATTGCATGTGTTTGCTATGAGTAACCAGGAGAACCTGCTGTGCTTTGAATGCCATTCGATATGGCAATTGCGCGCAATTCCAACGCGCAATTAAGCCTAGATAAGCGCACTGTTCGTGACAGGACTTCTTGTTTTAACTGTAGCTAATGGCTATTTTTAGTTATTTGCGACCCCGGACAGGCTAGCACGCGTTGTCGTTCTGAGCATGACAATAACATGATTTTCTCAGGCGTTGTATGGCTCCATTACTAGACCTCTATCTGTGATTAGCAGCCCCACACTCATTAGCGGGCTGGACTCGGAACCTCTTTGGACTGTTCTTCTATCATCGGGTCTCCTGTTACAAGACAACCCCCTCCCCCTCCCCCTCCTTTTACAGGAGACCTGATGGTAGAAGAAGAGTTCAAGAGGAGACCTGTTCGTACGATTTTGAGAACTTCTCCACGAATCGAAATTTTCCAAATCAGCGTAAGTCGAAACGAATCGAATCATCGAGACATTTTCGAATCAAATCGAATTTCGAAGCCATGGTGTCAAGTTTTACTGACGAACACGAGCGAGAGTACCCTATTTACAAATGCTGTCTCTTTCGCAATCAGCTCACGATTGGATAGAACCACAAACTAGCGGAAGGAGACGTAGTAAGTAAACTTTTTGCGAAATTAAGACCTCCTAAAGAAAAACAACTGAAAACAACATCTCAGCTTCAATGTTCGTAAACTCATATTTTCACATTTCAATGCATGGTGAGCTACCTTCATGTTAATACTAATTTACACAGTCTGTAAGGGAGCATAATACCCTTAAAATAAAGATTGTAAAGCGTGACCGGTCACTAATGGCTATTTTTAGTCATCTGCGCCCCCGGATCGGCTAGCACACGCCGACGTTCTGCACATGACGTTATTTCGTATTCCTGAAAATATGTTTACATTTGCGTAAATGTAAAGTGTTGTGCCTTAAATTGTTTAATAAATTATGTTTAACTTTCACATCGATTCTTTTCACGAAAAAAAATAAATCTGAAAGGGTTGAAAATCGTTCTTATATTTTCTAAGTATTATTAATAATAACAATAACATGGCTGTCTGAGGCGTCGTTTGGCTCCATTACTAGACCTCCATCTGTAATTAGCAGCCTCACACTCATTAGCGGCCCGGGACGATAGCCGAGGGCCGCTTATGGGTGTGGGGCTGCTAATCACAGATGGAGGATCAGTAATGGAGACCAACACCCTCCAAAATCCTGTTATTGTATAATTACACATACAATGTTGCTGAGAAGAAAGCAGACAGATATCGATCGGATCTCGGCCCAGTTTCCAGTACTAGGCGGAAGTGACTGGTGTAGCGCAGTTTTCTTCCAAAATATAATATTTTGTAGTATTCTTAAGAAAAAAATAAGATCTGAAGTGGAACACCTTTGGGGCCCCTCGATGGCCCAAATTGCTTGCAAATTATTAATATTCAATTCCATAGGAAGATGACTCAAAAGCACAGTTCTGAGTAAGAGATCTAGTCATACTGGCTCTCATGTGGCTTTACTAAGGTAAACAAGCTGCCTTGTCAAAAAACGGATTAAAAGCGATTCGAAAAGATGTTCCAGCTGAAGATTTCACCACCTTTATATTTTCCGGTATCTTCCCAAAGCTTATACATCCCATAACTCAGACAATTTGAAACAACATTCACAGTTCAGTGTATAGATAATCCCCTACTATTTATCCATTATTCGAATAGACTAATCTGAGAAAAAATATGCATGAAAACACTAAACCAGATTTAAAGACAAATGTTTATTGCAATTTCAATAATCATTTCAATCACACGAAAATACAATTATTTATTTATTTTTATTTATTGGGGTTTAACGACACTTTCGAAGCCAGGGTTACCTGGTATCGGACAGATTTACGGCGAGCAACTGTCAGGCTAGAGAACGCACTAAAACCATTCAAACAACTTATTTGATGTTTTGCATGTGTAAACAAGTTTATCAAAACAACTATTAATTAATTATCTGTTACTTCTCAAGCAAAACATATAATATAAAATAAGTTTGATTACTTCATCATTATAATAATATCAGACTAGTCCATTATAATAGTTGGTAAACACAATTAAGTGATGGGATGTCTAGGTTATGGGATGTCTTAGTTATGGGACGTTTAAGTTTTGGGAGTGAACCTATTCTCCCGCACAATAGTATATACTCCCAGGCTATTGTACTGTAAATTCATACCAGCTGGATCGTACGGTGTAAATACAAGAAACACAACTCAGTGATGAGAATGAGTAATAATTTAATCCTACTGCACAAGTACAGTCCAACAGGGCTGTAGGGTTAAAGTATTACTGAAACTCTCTACAAATCTAGTATTGATTTCTTCAGTTAATAGTGAAAGTATTGTTTTCGAATTTATTTATTGGGGTTTAACGACATTTTCTAGAGCCAGGGTCTCCTCGTTACGGCCAGTTTTACCGGTGGAGGAAGCCGGAGTATCCGGAGAGAACCACCGAACAGCGGCGAACAACCGTCAGACTCCCCAACGTAATAACTTCACACAAGTAGGGTTAGCATTGGTTGAAAACAAGTGCACCATCGACGAGCAGTACGCCTCACTGCACTACGGCACCGTGCCCGCACACGGGCAATTGGAATTTAGTTTCTTGCCCAAGGACACAACACAGTTACCCCTGGCGGGGGTCGAACCCTTGACCTTTGGGTTTGAACTTCAATTCCGTAACCACCGAGCCACCTTGTTTTCGAAGCACACACATTGGAAACCTGTGCTGAAATGATTAAAACCCAAAATGTCTATACCTAAGGTACTGTGATGGCAAACGTGAACTGAGGAGTTCAATAGAATCGCGACTGAGTCGCCATATGATCGAAATTATTTTTCCACTTGTCTCTCTGTAGTTCCGGATCATCCGAGAACACTGACTCTATTGTGGTATTTTCTCGATTTTGAGAACACTGAATCTGATGTGGTATTTTCTCTTGCTTTTCGCGATTCCGAGAACACCGAATCTGATGTGAAATTTTCGCTTGCTTTTGGCCATTCGGTCGAGATTTTCTGATTTCATTTATGAAGTTTCGACTCAATACTGTTAAGTGTGTACCAACACGGTCGCGATTCGATCGAGAAAAACACGCCTTTACCTAACACGAAATGCAAACGACACTGGCAAACAAAATTCGTGAATTGTTTTTTTCATTTCGTGTAACAAAAGCATAAATTATGACCCCTCAGTGGAACATGCTCGTTCCAAAGAGGGGTCATGAGCTGTTTTTAAGACAAAAAAAAATGAAAAAAATAATAAGAATTGAACGGTAATGTTTTTGAATAGCGCTGGCCGGCTTTGGTCGTTACGTTGGGTAAAGGCTTCATCACAGTACTGTGTTCTTTATATAGCATCACCACTGTCAGTACAATTTCATTGTACGTCACAGCGCAATTTTGCAATTGTAGTGCAATGTTATTAACTCCCAATGCACAGGTCTTTAACCCTTTACCCAACGCAGACGATTTCAAAATTTATTATTTTAAATATCATTTTTTTTAATTTTTTCAAAAAATTCAACAAAACCATATCATGTGACCCCTCTTTGGAACGAGCTCGACGAGCTCGTTCCACAGAAGGGTCACACGATATGGTTTTGTTGAAATTTTTCGAAAAATAATATTTTTTTCAGCTGCTGAAATTGCATATTATGCGGGCGATTCGTTTGGTAAAGGTTAAATATTCAATTTTGTACCGTGAATACTGATTTTGTTTTCACCCACAAATAGCAGAAGAAATATGGCATTTATAGAAAAAATACAATAAAGACACAGAATCTAAATAATTGTTATACCACTTTGTGTAAACTAATTCGCTACCTCATTAATTCGAAACATTCGCTAAAAATCCATTATTTATAATTTAGTGATTGCACTCTCCCTTAGTACGGATGCGTTCGCTCGACAAACAACAGTAGCTATTTCGACCTTCCCTCTGATGTTGCCATTCATTGCACCAAATTATGTTGCATACAGATGTCACCCTCCCTTGTTCTGTGTATTGAGAAACTACTGGCAAGTTATCTACTGGCTCTATCTTACTATCTTGAAACTCATCTGTTGATTATTCCATAAGCGCGTTCTTGGCTACTCCATAAATATACAGTTTTTGTTCTGGGAACATTTCTTCAGTGGGTTAATCCGATGTCCTACACGATCCGATGGAACCGGTCGATCCGTTCACTCCGGAGTTCGGGCTGCAGAGTGAAGGGATGGTCAGTTCCATATTAGGTGCTGTATTTTGACGGGTTAGACTGTCCTGTTTGTAATCCGATGTCCTACACGATCCGATGGAACCGGTCGATCCGTTCACTCCGGAGTTCGGGCTGCAGAGTGAAGGGATGGTCAGTTCATATTAGGTGCTGTATTTTGACGGGTTAGACTGTCTTGTTTGTAATCCGATGTCCTACACGATCCGATGGAACCGGTCGATCCGTTCACCCCGGAGTTCGAGCTGCAGAGTGATGGGATGGTCAGTTCCATATTAGGTGCTGTATTTTGACGGGTTGGACTGTCCTGTTTGTAATCTAGAGAAAAAAAAACTATAGGAACTTTATTATCAAAGAAAGAAAGAACAATTTAATTACGTTTTTAATTTATAATGCAATATTGCCCTTACTTTTGAAATCCATGGTAACCACATTCCCTCCCCTTGAAAGTATGCGCCTTATAAGACAATTCTGATGTTTTAGGTGACGTATAGGTCCATTGGGCGGGTGCTACTTCATTTGCACTTTTATTAACTTCAATCAATGTAAACCATGTCACAATAAAAAAGATATTACTACTACTACTACTACCTTACAGGGATGTGTTTACCCTTTACCCAACGAATCGACAGCCTCCACTCGTGTGATATTCAAATTGTGCGTTGGAAAAGCATCGTTTTTCAAAAGGATTTCTTCGAAACCGTATCACATGATAACCCATCATTGGAACGAGCTCATCGAGCTCGTTCCAAAGAGGGGACACATAATGTGATTTTGATGAAACTCTTTGAAAAAGTTGGAAGAAAAATGTTTAAAATAACAAATCTTGAAATCATGTCCGTTGGGTGGGAGGGGGGGGGGGGGGGGTATAACCTCTTCAGAAATGACATCATGATTGGTATATCTAGAATATACCCATAGTAGCTTGGTATGCCAAATGTTCACCACGAGTGGTGAAGTAGTGTTAACCGCGAGCCTTCGGCGCGCGTTTAACACCACTTCACCACGAGTGGTGAACATTTGGTACACCAAGCTACTTTGGGTAGATTTTATTTATACCATGATCGTCAGATTCTTAAGAGTCGCTATTATTTTTTCTAGATTTTACTGAACAGCAGACGAACATACGAGCGAACCTGTTTTTGTTTGCACGAGCATCGGTGGGCGGTACTTCCGCTGTCATTTTTATCACCGAAACGAAATGAAATAAAAGAAACTGAGCCCTTTTCGTTTTGATAACATAATTCTTCCGTACTCGTATAGCACCTTAAGGTTTTATAGTCCGAAGAGAGGCAGTGATAACTATTAGTACTACTACTACTACTACTACTACTACTACTACTAATAATAATAATAATAATAATAATAATAATAATAATAATAATAATACTATTAATAATAATAATGTGGTGAGGGTCGAGGACTGTACATATTTAATTTTTCCAACCATTGTATATAAAGTTAATAGTTTCTCGTAAGCCTTTCAGATTGGATTCCATTGTATTGTTGCAATTATTTGAATTTTAAATCTGACATTTAACCCTCTACCCAACGCAGACAATTTCAAAATTTATTATTTTGAATATCATTTTTATTTTTTTTTTCACAAGATTTCAACAAAACCATATCATATGACCCCTCTTTGGAACGAGCTCGGCGAGCTCTTTCCAAAGAGGGGGGTCACATGATTTAGTTTGTTGAAATTTTTCGAAAAATAATATTTTTTCAGCGGCTGAATTTGCATATTACTCGGGCGGATGCAGGCGATTCGTTGAGTAAAGGGTCAAAAAAATATTTGCTGACTTTCCTTCATTATCTGTGGTCACGATTAGCCATTCTGCAGAAATATGTGACCTTAAACACGAATAAATGAATAAATGAACTTACATATCTGACAATTAATTGTATTCCTTTGAAATGCTGTCTGAAAACAGTTCCCTGATGTAGAATAAACTATAACAGAATTTGACTCCATTGTGCGGAAGAAATTAATTAGTGTGAGATAATTGTTTATTTAGAGGAAGCCCGCATTGCGAGAACCAACCGACACCTCACGGGAACCAGCTCCGTGCAATCGTTCCAATGTGGCGGTCATGTGATATGTTTTAAAAAAAATATTTTGGCAACTGTCCAATTTGTATATTACACGGCCGACTGTTACAGATGTGTTAGGTAAAGGTATAAGTGTTTATTTTGTTGTCCACTTGTGGACTGCAAGTTAGATAAAGGTATAAGTGTTTATTATGTCGTCCACGTGTGGACTGCAAGTATTTGTTGCAAACAAAAATTTATCCTCTGGCTTAAAACCTTTTCGAAACACATTTATACACCATCTATTTGAAAGCCTCCTGGATACAAGTTTGCAAGTCTAACCGTTGACGCCTGGTGTGCACAACTATCACATGTTTTTTGCCAGCGGCTAGCGCCATCTAAAAGTTTTAATTTACCTGAAATATACTTACCCAGAAACAGATTGGAACCACATCAAACACATCAGTGTAAAGGGAAACAAATTGAGCCAATGATAAATCTACCACGTGAAAGTTAATTCATTAATTGACAAATCGAACAAATTAATTGATGTGTTTTCGTGGTATCACCAGTCACGTATTCGAGCGATCGGTTCCCCAAACCCAAATGCTTACGAGTCAGCGTCAGGTCTGTCTACCACTGACTTGTAAACACGCCAGAAGGCCTCTCTCTGCCTCGTATTGTGAATAAGGGTACGAACTCACTCGTGTACAAATTGATTCCATTCGTGACAAATGTTTAACGACAATGTGCAACATACCTTTTCGCACACATACCAGCTTTACTGCACGAGGTCGCTTGCTCTCCCAGCAAAAGATACACTTTTACGCCTGGACATATGCGTGTTTAAAGTTAAAACGCAAAATAAACAGATCCATTGATGAAATACACAAAGATCTGATACAATGCCTACTGCAAGCAATTTGCGATTTTTTAAAACACTTATTGGCCTCTGTGGCTGCCAAGCGTGTGCGCAGACGAATTTCAAAATTAACTAGGGCCATCGGCAGCATCGCGATTCGATTCGATTTCGAATCGTAAGTTGATATTCGATTCGATTCGAAATCAAATGCCCGATTCGTCTCCTTTCGAATCTTTACACGGGAATATAGCATGGTATCAGTAATAGTCATCGTGTCACATAACGTATAGTTCAGATGGAATTTGTACGTACATAATGCTGAAAAATAAAGACAGTATTTCATATATATTAACATAAGTAGCATTTGGACCACGCCATCCACATGGTAATTCCAGCCTCACTAGTCTCTACCACTCTTGAAAACAAAGTTAAAGTTTCCAAAGAATTTTGACGATGAGCTGTTGCTTGCGGCTAGCCATGTGCAGTGCTTAGTGCTGGTAAGTCTCGCACCCGTTCCATCTACATCACCAAGACATGCTTTCCAGGAAGCCATACCTTAACCCTTCGAACCCTAGTGGTATCTTCCATATCAGTTCAATGGCAGCCTTGAGGCTGCACTTTGAAAATATTGATTGGTCTACACCACACCTTCACTCAAAAGTCAAATAAAATTATGAAGTATCATGTTACTGGACCGGAAAAGCGTCCTCTGGGGTATAAAGGGTTAACGATGTAGTTAGAATATTGTATTAGTCTGGACTTGAGCCGTCATAGTCAGGACAATTATGTTACTGGACCCCCTTATCGATCATCTTCACGCCGCCCAGAATACGATTCGACGATCGATTCGATTTTATATAACAGACCTGATTCAATTAGATATTTGATTCAAATCGAAAATGTGTGATTCGCAGGGCCTAAAAACTAACATTAATTTCTGTTATTAAACTATTGGGATTCATGTCATACCTTTCATACAACATTCAGTCAAACACACTGCAAAACATATAGGTTCTCTTTAGAACCAAAACTGGTTCTAATCTTGTCCCTGAGATGGAACCAGTTCTGTTTAAACAGTATTTATTTCAAATCAAATAAATTTACCAAGATTAGCAGTCATTTTTAACAGAATATTACATGAACTGAAGTAGATTCAGCAGTAAACTTGGAGCTTATTCAACGCAGTCGCCAAACATTTTGAAACAAAGGAGATATGAACAGTTGGCATATCGAACCAGTTTTGGTTCTGGAAAGAACCAAAACTGGTTCGATATGCCAACTGTTCATATCTCCTTTGCTTAATAATGATTTGAGACAACCTCGTATAAGCTCTAAACTTACGGCTGAAACCCCCTCAGTTTATGTTTAATTCTGTTAATATTTAATGTTAATCTTTATAAATTTATTTGATTTGAAATTAATACTGTTTAAACAGAACTGGTTCCATCTCAGGGACAAGATTAGAACCAGTTTTGGTTCTAAAGAGAACCTACATTTTTTTCAGTGTACACTTTTGGAATAGTTGGGAAAATTGCAGCCATTGAACATTTTTTTCTGTGCATTGTACTTCCCCTCACGAAAGGACTGCCTTTACGAGAATTAGCTCAACTGTTATTTCGAACCTCTCCCCAATGGCATGAAAACAGCCCATGTGGATAGGTTTAACGTGTGGCTTGTTACTGGTATTATCGTGGAATTTAGTTCAACAGTCAAGGATTCAAAACACATCATTATACAGCGTTACTTACCACGCGGTGGGTTTTCACAGAATTCACCAGTATAGCCTAGACTGCACTGGCATACTCCATCAACGAAAGGCATCTGAAAGTAGCAGGGGTGTCCCTGTAATGAAATAATAAAATGGAATTTTGAATGCCAAAGTCGTTAGAGATATCATAAGAAGATTATGACGCCGAACGGTGAACAAATACGTACACGTAAATGTCGAACATGCTGAGATCTGGAACCCAATATTCATTTAAATAAAGATATTTCTCATTTTATGATTACCCGTGCCTGATATTAAGATAATCTACATACTGTTTTTGAAATGTCTCAAGCCAGGAAGCTAATTCGGCTACAATTGAAAGAGTTGATCTCATTTTCACTCCCCCACCCCGATAAACTGGGGATGTTGATTACCGAAAGTCGTTTTCACTGAAGCGAGGAAATCAGTTCGTCGTTTTCGCAAGAGGAATGCAATTGTGGATTTGAAGGCAAATACATCAATTTTCTGACGTAAATACGTTTCGTTGATGCAGGGATTAACCTCAAGGTTTTATCTGTTACTGATGACATCATAGTTAAAATCCACCTTTTACTTTTCATTTGAGTAATGACGTTTCTATAAACAAATATAATCACTTTTGATGATCCCGTTTTTCTACCTGAGGACTCGTTGAAACTTAGTTATGCTAAGCTTCTAGTGGCATATAAAGAAAATTGTAAAACCTTGTCCAACACAGGGTACAGAACGGCTGCCGTGGTCAGATCACATTTCACTGGTACGCAATATATCCACGAGCACAAAGGTATTAGATTCCAAACACTAATTACAGGAATAGTCAACAACCCGGTGCTTCGTTAATTAAAATGTTGCTGATGATCATTTTTATTACCTGGAAAAGGCATGCGTTGACATCGCTGCCCACGCGTGGATTATGAGCTGTTCACTGCGACTATACTGTAATAACTTATCGACAGAACCACATAATGTGGATATTTACTTTGTATCATTAATCTGTATCAACACAGTTTTCTTTGTAGCATCTTTTAAAGTTTTGTGATCCCTTGAAGGTGTGGCACTCTATCCCTAAATATTTATTTAAATGAATGTTTGTACACATGTTTTTGCAATACTATAAGTTATGGAGATACATTGAGAGTAACGTGGTTTGAGGTTTGCGGCTCGGAGCTTATGTTCATCCAAGACGCGAAGCGTCGAGGTTGAACATACGCTCCGAGCCGCAAACCTCAGACCATGTTACAGTCAACTCATGACAATAACGTATATGTTCCAATAAGAAACTACCCTTAGCCCAAAACCTACACTGTGAAACATAATAGGTTTATTGACTAAATCTGTAATCGTTAAAAGTTGCCTTCTGCAAGACAACTTATAACAATCACGGGTTTAGTAAATAAACCTCTTGTGTACCCACGACGGCACTGACTAAATAATCAATAAACCAGATAAACTCATTCCATCTTAATTCAAGTCATAAATCTGTTTGCAATTTAAACAACACTTTATCCGGAACACCGTTTGTTGCACGTGTGAAAAATCCAGAAAAATGAAGGCGCTTGCTAGTCACCCCGTTGATGAAGCAATTACGAACCGGACGACGTCATTTGACATATTTCGCGTTGTGACGTCAGATGGTAACATTTGCCACTTGAGCCGTAAACATAGAATATACTAAGCGCGCTCTCGTCAAATCAGAGGAGGAGGATTTTAGTCTCTTTGGAACATAACGATTTTGGGATGTTATACTGAGTTAGAAAATGAGTATGAATACCTAAATGTCAGGCTTAGCAATTTCAGGAGAGCGATTTTTAGCTCTCCTTACTGCCCTCCTGGAAGAATTAAGGAGAGCGAAAAATTGCCCTCCTAAATATTTTGGTCTGGGATGATTGAGATTACATGTATTATGCTCACATTAAATTTTTGTTGTAAAGCAAAAATGTAATTTAACTTCGAAGTCACATAACATCACGTAATTTCATTTTGAAAGTCGTTTAGTGGTAAAAGGTAATGGCTGCAACCATACCCAAACACAGTTGCAATCATTTGAAGCAAAATGGGTCACAGCAATATTTGTTTTTTCTGTCAGTTTCAAGTTCAACAACTGACATCACAGTTTGAGGGGTAATTATTCAAGGAATATTGCCACTATAATATACTACCATTACTGCTATCCTGTCACTTGAAGCACGTGCACCAGGATGTGACTGTAGATTCAAGCAGACCTGTAGTCCAAGAAAGTCATACGCCTACTACTACCACCTTCAACCCCCCTTGGGGGGGGGGGGTTGAAGGTGGTAGTGGTAGGCGTATGACTTTCTTGGACAACAGGTCTGTGTTCACACACAGGTCTTGTCAAGTGTGTGTTTGGTTGTTGAGTGAGACATCTAGATGTCTAAGAGATTTCGCTTTACCTTAGTAAAGTTACTAAAATCACTGATGTAGTCTGTTGGTTTCAGTTTCAATGAGTTCGTTCAACTGGATACTTAAAATGCTGTGTAAAGCTAATTGCTCTCCTAAGCTGATTAAGGAGAGCGATTTTTTGCCCTCCTGCATTTTTCAGAATGCCAGGCCTGAAATGTCGAGCCATATACAACATGATTTCAACGAAAACCAGAAAGAATGTGATAGTTTCTGTCAGAAAAGACTGCGTAAAGCTAATGTTATCTATTTGGGTTTGTTATATTTTCACATGACATGCGGCTGTCCGATGGAATTAATTCTAAAATGCGTACCCCATTATCTCTTTAGTATAAAATATCAAGGGATTTTGTCAACGTGTACGAAAGTGATTCGATCTGGGGCCCGTTGTACCCACAGAAAGGTTTATGTCTTGGTCTTCTGATCACAGATGGTTAATGCCGAAAACAAAAAAAAATGTAATCACATTTAGAACGATTCATAAAAAAAACGTTCACAAAATCCAACAAATTGTCTGACTAATTTGAATAAAAAAAAATCGTGGGTCGCATTATCTGGTTGATACAGTCACATGCTAGTTGGTACACATAACGTCTTGTTAAACGTTGGATATAACTGTCAACACAGAGATGCGGTCGTGATAAAGCAGTAAAAGACAAAAGCGCCTTCGACCGTCGATAAACTGCAACAAATTAATCAGGTTAGCACTCGATCCAAACCTATTCCGATACAAGTTTTCTAGGAACAGCATTGATAGCCTATAAAATATATTCTTGTTGTTTCCAGCTTAAATGACCTATTCTGAGCCACATCCTCGCTAAAATGATGGACTGAATGCAGAATTTAGGAAGGCTTCTGAACATGTCCAGAATACGTCTTTTGTTCCCAATAATTATGTTGGGTGTCTACAAGAGCCGAATGTGGGACCCATTCCAAATGACATTTGGGCATGATTTGTCCCAATTCCAAACCCCAAATTCCCAATCTTAGTTCCCACTCCTACAAAAATTTAATGCGTAAATGATGTCCTGAACTGGGTAGTTGTACGGCCTCAGAACACCATTGGTTTTCTGAGGCCTTATGACCACCCATTTCAGGATACCAATGATTGTGCATTTAATTTAAATTGCTTACATAACGAAGCTTAGAAACATATGAATTGAAAGGCAAGTGGCAAGTTAGTCTTTAATAATGTAAGTACAATTTAATCGCGACAAAATTGACTGGGGTTAGCATGATCCCATGTGACTTTTTGTCATACAGCTCACTTTTAGTACACATTTATTTGCTTGAGTATCGGTCTTAATGTTCTCTGAATTATTCGAATGGAAAATTGCTTAGCCTTTGTGTGTTTCTTTCTCTTCAAAACAGCTTCTCAACAAGAGCACTTATGACGCATAAATCTTCTCTGAACTATTCGAATGGAAAATTGCTTAGCCTTTGTGTGTTTCTTTCTCTTCAAAACAGCTTCTCAACTAGATCACTTGTGACGCATCATTACCAATGTACCCTTTCCCAAAGAGCACCAACGAATCCCTGCCCTGCACCATATAGGTGTTCGTTTAAGTATTGGTCTGTATTTGAGGCAAGTGTGTGTACGAGGGTCGGGATATAGGCTTGGATATAGGCTTAGTCTAGTAACGGCTCTACAGTCAAAATCAGAAGCTAAACGCTGAATATTTGTAAGCCACAGATTATACAACCCTCGGATACTCCTATAAGAGACTCAGTTCAAAGAACTTTTTCCTATGTGTAATGGAAAATAGCTAACCCTAACCCGACACTAACTGTACATAGAAAGCGGAATTTGTTGTCCAGGATTATCAAGCACGACTCCACTACTTGCAGGTTCCATGGTTCTTAAATAACGAAATGTGTCAATGCATTTTATGAAAGCCAATGTGGGTATATATTGTGATATTCCGAAAGTTAGTCACTCTGGATAGTTTATATCAGTGACATTTGTTCGGAGGGATGATTCTGGATATACTCTCTTCATAACTCGTGAAGACTGAAAACATGCGTGAATTTTCGGACGGTCTGATAATCTGCGCACCCCGTGGTCTACAAACGAAATTATTTTTCGCCAAGTTTTCGGAGCACGACAGCTTATTCAAATGTGGTTTAATGCCCGAATCACGCGGGTGCTAGCGTTTTTGTTACTTTATTATTATATTATTCTTTAAGGTCACTTTAAGCATTATATATGGCTTTATCCATTGACTGTAATGTAAACGGAATAAACAATATAAACTCGTATAGTGGGGAAAACGTCAGAACCCACGATATTGCCGCTCCCCCACGAGAGAAGTTTCCGTATTTGTCTTGTTCCTGAATTTCATACCGTGTGTAGATGTCATGAGGCGGAAGTAAACATCGTCAATTTGATATAATAAATTAAATTGATTTCAGTTGATATCATGCTTCCCTACGAAAAAATGGGACACATAGTACATGCAAACATAGACAGTCTTAGTTGTCAATAGATAAAATCGTCACCCGTATACGTCTGGCTTCGAGTAGGTAAATACACAGAACGACCCGCGTGTGTGAATGGGTTAATCGATATGGTAGGAGCTCCAGAGCGAAATGATAGAACGAGAGGCCACAGGCCTCCAGTTTTATCCTTCCGCGATGACACATGTGCCATATCGATTAACCTGTTCACACATGCGTGTTGTTCTGTTATTACACGCCTTCACATTTATACAGAAATATTAGAAGGTTACTCAGCAATTCATCTGACAGCTATCAACAAAAAGAAGACATTTTATATCCAACCAAATTTACGAGGGGAACCCGTGTTACTATTTCGTCCCGTGAGTTCCTACTGGCACATATAACACAATGGAACTCGGGGAACGATTTTTATCTATCGCTAGGAATCAAATTATAATTGCGGAGCACGATTTGTAAAAAAAATCCAGTGAAATTTCGCTTCTATTTAAAAATAGTCCGACAACTATTTCCGTTCCGCACATATGTGCGGAACAGATTTTCATTTTCCTCACGGTTTAGCGTGGCTTACATAGCAACATAGGATTACATAGAACAGGCGTGTAATGAAACGTGTGCTACGTTAACAGACACGGAGTAACTAATAATATCACGACGGGACAGGAGTATAAAGTGGTGTTGTCCAATCATTTACATTGTAAAGGATTGGCGCCTCAGATGTAGTCGTTGAGTTTCATTATTCAGTGACAACGGTAAGGAAACACACCTCCTTCTCCTTCCGCATTTCCCATTGGGCGACCGATGAATTATTTTGTTCTAATTGTCTAAATGAATGGCATGTGGATTGTGAATTAAATTCCCATCTGAGGTTCGTTGCACTGTAAAACACTTAAATGAAATGCAAGACCAGTGTCTGACAGATCCCACATCCTTTCTAACGTCGATTGTCTTGATCAAAAGATTTATGTTGAAGTTTTAAATGACAAATGATTTATCGAGAACTTTCAACAGAGTTATAATTTTGACCTGCCATAACTGATCGAAAATGAAGTAGGGTCATAGATACTAGAAATGTTTCCTTGGAAATAATAAATGGTACAATATTTTGTATCGCTGAATACAAACGATGATACGAGTTAAATGTCAACGGATGATACACACTTATCCAAATCGCCTCGGGCTTTCAGCGCTTTTCATTACACAATTGCCACTGAATACATTTGGACAGCTTAAATTTCTACAATGCCATACGATATGTGAAGTCAAGATGAGATCGCCTCTTTTCAAAGAAAATCGTCCAAATTTGCTTCTCGGTTACAACCAATAAGTACGAACTTTAGTGGTTGCCGGGAACGTTTTGAATAGTACTAAATAGAGTTAAAATTGGAAGTCTTGTCTTGAAATGCGCACAAATAGCACGTCGATCTGCGCGTTAATCTTCGCGTCATGACCATAGAAAAGCTATCAAATACTGTACATACAGCCTGTGCACAAGCAATATTTCAGCTAATGGACCTCCGGGTACCCCGAAGGTCCATTGGCAGAAACATTGCCTGAGTTTGCTATGAGAAACCAGGAGAACCTGCCGTGCTTTGGATGCCATTCGATATGACAATTGCGCGCAATTCCTACGCGCAATTAAGCCTAGATAAGCGCACAGTTCGTGACAGGACTTCTAGTTTTAACTGTATATACGATACATTTTTCGACAATTTTGAATTGGATCATATCTGCTGTGTAATACATATCAAATTTCACCTGATTTAAATTCCAAAACCGCTGAAATTTCAAGCCTCAGACCATTTTACACATGCTGTTTTTATGTTACCGAATCGACAAACTGGATTTCCTCGCCTCACTAGAAAGGACTTCCGGTAACGGATTCCCTACCCCCAGGTCTTATAACTGAATGGTCAGCGGAAAGCGTCGTAATTAAACTGTCCCTTTCCCCTACTATGATGACGGCCAGGTCAATCAACGCTATAGCTCCCTCTAACCGATGACGTTTGATGGAGTGAAAGGTGTTATGATGTGACTGTAACAGCTTTCTCTTTATCGAACGTCATGCTGTTCATCAAACACAACCCTCGGATACTCCTATGTAACACCATCGACCCATCGTTAATATTTTTTTTCAACTCTAGTATAACACTGCATCAACTTTCCAATCTCTGTTGGGGAAGCCGGAAGCGCAGAGGCACAGGAAGAAGCTGCCCACCCCCCAGCCTTTGGACTACAAGGGCGAGAGGGGGCAGATAATACCCTTCCCAGGTTCGTCACTCAATTTTTCCTAAAGATTTATTCTCGAAGTAAAGCTAAAAAACACCTCAAATCCGTTCTGATAGCTTTTACAATTCAGGGGGGGGGGTGGAAGGAGGTGCCCCCCCCCCCCCCCGATGGGAGGGGAATACCTCCTTTAAACCTCCTCCATCACTGGCCTCCAGCCTTCGAGTAAGCATGTTTCGGCATCTCATGGCGTGGCTGTTAGCACTAGTAAATGCCCATTTCCTGGGGTCTTTGAAGTGCTTCCGGCGCACCTAATCTCGGTGCTTGTGTTTTGCAAATATTAATAAAATGTGTTGTACAGTACGTGGAGGGTGGATTGTGACTAAATCACCCGCGGAGTGGAGTTATCACCCAAGCTATAACTTTCAAATGTTGTACATATCGACAAAAAACACAAGCAATGTTTCAGCCAATGGACCTCCGGGTTAAATCCGGAGGTCCATTGGCTGAAACTTTGCTTGTGCTGGTTATGCTTTGCAACAAATTTGCAATTATTGGTTGGGTGGAATCTTCACTCTGCAGGTGCATTAGTGTTAATACACTCTCCACGTACTGTAAATATTCAATTTGTATTTTCCGCGAAAAATGTACACATCACCTTTTTCATTTTTCACAGATATCAAGGTATATTCTTTATAAACAGCGATCGACGATAGTGAAGCTTCAGAAAATTGAAAATCTCGAGACTGTTGTTGATGTTGAGCACTCTATTTTTTCATAACAACTGTCAGATGTTTTCAGATCGGAATTGTTCGGTTTCCTTTTTCCACAAATAAACCACTGCTAAGTGGTACTGGAGCCAACACTATAAAACATTTACAATTGTATTTTCTAGAATTGCATTTTCTAATTATGACTTTAAATGGGTTTAAATGATCAATTATCATTTTGAATGATGTGGCAATTTGCCGTTTGGCAAATTGTTATATCCTTAAAAATCCTAATGATTCACTTCAGAGACTTATGTTAATAGGTAGAAAATATAATTCTAGAAAATACAATTGTAAACGTTTTATATTATTGACTCCAGATAGTGAAAACAATGAGAAACGACAACAAAGATTATAGCCTACGGTCCAAGTTTCCAACTCGCCCACTCCCGTTTTCTCTCTTTTTATTTCCTTTTTTAATTTTATTTCTGGGTGTCTCCGAGCAAAGAGAGAACGATGCGCCGTTATCTCCTTGCTCCGCGCCGCCCTACCTGCGCTCCATGTATTATTTTCTATGCCTCTCAAGTAACGTTCACAAGGAGGTGTATTAACGGAAGGAGCAATCGCAAACACATTACTGTTGGTGTCAGGGCAAAGCCAGCCTAAATATAGGGGCAAGGGGCCTCATATTTAAAGATATTGTAAGTTCAAAATATATTCCGCATCAAGGCGAAAAACCCACGTGAATTTCACTTCTCTGTAAAGCTGGACATAGAAAAAACACACGTGGTGTATATCCAGCTTTAGCGCAGGGACCCAGGGGAGAAACGGTATGTTAGATAAGGTCTAATCATCTCGTTTAATTTATACAGTAGTCGGAGTCTTACGAGACGTAATCGGTTGATGTCAAGATGTCGTCACGGTAAATTGAGAAACGAGATTCTAAAAGATAGAAATGTCGTGTCATCATAAGTTATAACAATCATGGCAAGAACGAATCGGTTTTCTCGACAAGTGAAGTCACGCGTGAGATGACTTGTATTGATTCTGCCTCGATATACGTCATCTCCCACCGTTTTGACAGGTGGACAGATGAGCGTCGGTCCACCTGACAGTTCAGGGTAAAAAGTATATATATACCTGGAAGAGCAGAGCATTAGACACACACTTGGGGTCACACACGCGTTGGTGAAGTCCAGGACAGGCGGACTCTGTTTCCTGGCATAAGGGTACCTTCGATCACAGGACCCTGAAACGGCTGGAATCGCCAGAGAGGGCATTCCATGATTGATTTAGCTTAACGTTGATAGGCGGCTACGGGGCCGAATTCGTGGGAAGGAACACCCCAGGTGGAACGTTAAAGTTTAGATTGTCGAGTAGCAGGTATCGTCCTGCAATAGTCAGAAGTGTAGGTTAATTGTATTGTGCGTATTAACCCTTTGAAGCGTCAGCCTGATTGCGTTCTGAGTAGTTTGTTTTGCTGTCGGAACATCGTAATACCGACTGAAGATCGGTGTGAGTGACAATTTCGCCCTAGCACAAAAGGGGCATTTGTGAATCGTGAATTCAACCAGGAACGGTGGATATTTCAATAGGACTTTCACGGAGGACTTTCAAAAGGCGCATAAGGTATGAGTAGACAATATCTGACCCAAATCAGAAGTACGGTGGTTTATAGATGACGAACATTGCTGGTCGGAACCCTCCGACAGCCAGAGGTACAGTTACGCGCAGACGTTGACATTTGAGCCTAAGCGGGTGAAGCTCTTATGGCGAGCTCACAGTAATAACATTTCAGATTTGTGAAGCTCTTATGGCGAGCTCACGGTAGTAACATTTCCAGTGTATAGACTATAGTGCCAGTACAGGGCTATAGAATGACTATATGATTGTTTAGAATTATTTAACCGTAGTGACCCATTTTCTGTGAAAAGAATTGAATTGTTGATTGTTGAAATATTGAAACGGATTTATTTTTATGTGTAAATAAAAGAATCGTTGTTACTTTAAATCATTCTTTCCATTATACAGCCTGAAGTGATTAGGAATCACACCTAACGGAAATCGAACCTATTTCAGGACAATTTGGCAGAGAAGGAATCACGGCGTCGGTCTAACTCAGCTCTCTGCGCCGAGTTCGCGACACTTGGATTCCGACCCTCCACGTTGGTCTAATTTTTCCCGCAACTTCATCAGCGGGACTAAATAACCCCACGTCAGCCCAGGCCTTACGGGGCCTCAGGTGTTCCCTGACATTGATTGGCGAGGCTACCAGGATATTTCTAAAAGGTAAAAAAATGGCTATATGGAAATTTTGTTTTATTTTAACGGCGGTTCTGTTTAGGTTTTGACGCGTTCGGTCAGTTGATGCCGTTCAAGGGTTTAATATCGCAATACAGTAGTCCCCAAGAGGATACTTAATAGCCATTATAACTGCGGTAGGTTTCAGAGTATTGGGGCGTTTAACTACGTTAAATTACAGAGGTAAATTAGGATTAATTGCCATATTTTTTTTTTCTCTTTCTTTCTTTTCCTTCTTCATTCTTTCTGACGAGTGTTGAAGATAGAAAGAAAAAATCAAAATGGATGTTGTTACACCCCTCGCCCAACTGGTATCATTAGGCAAGGAAATGGGCCTTGAGGGAGCCGAACTTCAGAAGTTCGTTAAAGATGAGCAGAAACGTGAGGCCAAGGAGATTGCCTTACGTAATGACGCAAAAGAGCGAGAGATTCAATTAGAACGAGAGCGTGAGAAAGACGCAAGAGAGGCGAGGGAGAGAGAAGCCCAATTAGAACGAGAGCGTGAGAAAGACGCAAGAGAGGCGAAAGAGAGAGAGATTCAATTAGCAAATGAGGCGAGAGAGAGGGAAGCCCAATTAGCAAGGGAGGCAAGGGAGGCAGAGCGAGAGCTCGAACAACAGAGGCACGAGAGAGAATTAGAGCTCCTCAGAGCAAGGGCCGATGTGGAGAATGAAAGTCGGCGCTCAGGGGATGGGAGTGCAGGGGTAGCAATTCATGCCCCACGCCCCCATCTCGCTCATTTCAATGAAAACACAGATGACTTGGACTCGTACTTGGAGAGGTTCGAGCGTTTTGCCTCCAGTCAAATGTGGCCAGAAGACACATGGGCTATGTGCTTGAGCCCTTTGTTGTCAGGTAAAGCCCTCGAGGCTTATACCAGTATGCCTCCTGCACTTCTTAACGACTACAGTGAGCTGAAGAATGCCATCCTTCGGAGATACCAGCTCACTGAAGAAGGATTCCGGACCAAGTTCCGAGAAATTAAGCAGGAGAAGGGAGAAACAGTACCTCAGTATTTTGCCCGAGCTAGGCGGTACTTTGACCGCTGGACTGATCTCGCAGAAGTGAATGAGTCGTATGGAGCCCTGCGAGATCTATTTCTCCGGGAGCAGTTTTTAACTACATGCTCCAAGGAGTTGGGCCTGTTCATCAAGGAAAGGGGTCCGCCCACCTATGATGAGATGGCAATTGTGGCAGAACGCTACATCGAGGCCCACGGTGGGAGTGTGAACGCACCCAAATCGGCTAGGGGTGGGGCAAACGGGTTGGCAATGGCACCCGTAAGGCAACACCACCCCGACCCTCCTGCGTCGCAGGCCAGCCGGAAGGGGAGCGCTCCCAAGGACACCACTTGTTTTATCTGCAACAAGCGGGGTCATATTGCCAGGGACTGCTGGCAGAAACAGGTAAGGACCACTGGGAACATTAGGCCACCCCAGCAGGGGGCCTGGAACGCAGCACCAAGGGGTTGGAAGCAAGGTGACCGCGTAGATCCAGGGCCCAGTAGACAGACGGCAGCGTTCTGTCAAACCATCGGTCCAGAACACAACCCCCTCCGGGAATGTATACAAGAGGGAGAATTAAGGCTGGAAGGCGGGAAGGTTGTCCCGATAATAAGTGGCATGTGTGAGAGGCTCACAACTTCGCAGGAGAAGGTTGATATGCCAGTGTACCCAGGGTATGTGGGACAAAGGGAGATTCGTCTGCTCCGGGATTCTGGGTGCTCCTCTGCAGCGGTTAGAAAGCAACTGGTTGACGACAAGCAATTGTTGGGGCGCGACCATTTGTGTATTTTGATAGATGGGACCGTTAGAAGGTTCCCCATCGCGAGGATAACTGTGGATACCCCATTTTATTGTGGCGAAGTGGAAGCCATGTGCATTGAATCACCTGTGTATGACCTGGTCATAGGTAATATCCCAGGGGTGAGGGCAAGCCCTGATGAGTTATGGTCCAGGGATAGGGGGCCAAGTGAGGGCCCAACGAGTAATGAAGGGAAGGTTCCCAGGGGGAACCAATCCGATGGTCCAGGGGATGGCCCCTACACGACGAAATGTCGGGAAGTTTCAGGAGGGACGACTCCTGTCCTATTAGGGAGAAGGGGCCGCAGGCGGTCCAGGCTAAACGCCAAACAGCGAGGGAAACCGATGGGATCATTGGGGAAAGACCCTCAAGAAAATTTATGTGGGGGAGTTGAGCGCCCCAAGAAGTCGGTGTCACCCGTGTGGAGAGGGGAGGCCAGACCCACGCAAATGGCTGGGCAAACTTCCCCAGAATTGAGAGGGCACGGGTCAACACAAGTTGAGTATGTTAAAGTGGATGGGACCGCTAAGGTGGGCGCCCAGGGGACCGAGAAAAGGGTCCACAAATCAAAGGAGAAGCATCCTAGGTGGCGGAGACCACGTAGAGAGTGCCGGGGGCGCACAGTGCCCAATATGCGCAAGAAGTCGTCGCAATGGACCGGGGGGTCGACGGCACAAGGGCCAAGGACGGCAAGTGTCGTTCGAACGACGGTAATCGCCGGGACGAGTGAGCCTGGGGGATATAGCGCCAAGGGAAGCTCTTGGGAATGCGACAACGACAGGGTATGGGGACCCTGGTGGAATACCCGTAGAAATGGCGGGGCGAGAAGTAGGGGTGTGTCAAGGGTTACCCAAGGGGATACTGGGAACCGGGCCCCTACCAATGGTCGGTGGTTATAAAGAAGCAATAGTTGGGTGGCTGTGGGCCTGGTGTCTGGGACGGGGGCTCCAGTCGCAAATATTTTTGTGGGTGAGGTGATGAGTTTCGTAAACCCGGTGTTAAGGCCCGGAAGAAATTTTCTTATTTTTAGTATTATTATTGCTCTGACTGCTGTCTAGAGTTGGTTGTGAGTGCGAATGTGAGATACACTGCCCTGTCTGTCGCGTGTGCGTGGACGGGGAGCCTGTGTGTCGAGTTTTGTAAGTATGGGATGCACAAACCCGGTGTTAAGGCCCGGGGAAACCGCGCTTGTTTTTATTGACGAGAGTTTGTTGTGAGTGTGAGGCACACTCACCCCGTCTGTCGCAAAGGCGCGGTCGGGAAATTTGTGTGTTGAATGTGTGAGTGTGTGAGGCACAATTTTAATCCCCTGGTTGAGCTTTGCGAGGGTGAGGCTCAACATAATGCAGGGGTCGTTTGCCCCTTCACAAGACATAGGGGAACGGGAGGCGAAGTTACACTCCGTTGGAATTAACCCATCTGACGCAAAGGCGCGGACGGTGTTACTCGTCGGAGTGAGTGCCAAGTGAACTGTTTGCAAAATGGGCGAACGTGTATAAAAATGTGTATGTTTAGGTGTAAATATATAGTATTACAGAGAGAGAGAGTGCTGCAAATCTGAGGATAAGGCTACTCCCCATATCATATGTAAACCCCGCAAGACGGGAGCATGTGGTAGCGTGTGTGTCGTGGGAATCGACATGGCCGACGCATGAGCCCGGTCATGACCCCCCACGACCACTAGGGTACAGTTTTGTAGTCTTGAACATGATGGTAGATTGTAAAAGGGTGTGAGAGGCGAGCGTGCGTGGCTTTGCCCCTTGCGTTTTAAGAGATACACAGGGTGTTTCTCTCGGGAAGGGAGTTGTCAGGGCAAAGCCAGCCTAAATATAGGGGCAAGGGGCCTCATATTTAAAGATATTGTAAGTTCAAAATATATTCCGCATCAAGGCGAAAAACCCACGTGAATTTCACTTCTCTGTAAAGCTGGACATAGAAAAAACACACGTGGTGTATATCCAGCTTTAGCGCAGGGACCCAGGGGAGAAACGGTATGTTAGATAAGGTCTAATCATCTCGTTTAATTTATACAGTAGTCGGAGTCTTACGAGACGTAATCGGTTGATGTCAAGATGTCGTCACGGTAAATTGAGAAACGAGATTCTAAAAGATAGAAATGTCGTGTCATCATAAGTTATAACAATCATGGCAAGAACGAATCGGTTTTCTCGACAAGTGAAGTCACGCGTGAGATGACTTGTATTGATTCTGCCTCGATATACGTCATCTCCCACCGTTTTGACAGGTGGACAGATGAGCGTCGGTCCACCTGACAGTTCAGGGTAAAAAGTATATATATACCTGGAAGAGCAGAGCATTAGACACACACTTGGGGTCACACACGCGTTGGTGAAGTCCAGGACAGGCGGACTCTGTTTCCTGGCATAAGGGTACCTTCGATCACAGGACCCTGAAACGGCTGGAATCGCCAGAGAGGGCATTCCATGATTGATTTAGCTTAACGTTGATAGGCGGCTACGGGGCCGAATTCGTGGGAAGGAACACCCCAGGTGGAACGTTAAAGTTTAGATTGTCGAGTAGCAGGTATCGTCCTGCAATAGTCAGAAGTGTAGGTTAATTGTATTGTGCGTATTAACCCTTTGAAGCGTCAGCCTGATTGCGTTCTGAGTAGTTTGTTTTGCTGTCGGAACATCGTAATACCGACTGAAGATCGGTGTGAGTGACAATTTCGCCCTAGCACAAAAGGGGCATTTGTGAATCGTGAATTCAACCAGGAACGGTGGATATTTCAATAGGACTTTCACGGAGGACTTTCAAAAGGCGCATAAGGTATGAGTAGACAATATCTGACCCAAATCAGAAGTACGGTGGTTTATAGATGACGAACATTGCTGGTCGGAACCCTCCGACAGCCAGAGGTACAGTTACGCGCAGACGTTGACATTTGAGCCTAAGCGGGTGAAGCTCTTATGGCGAGCTCACAGTAATAACATTTCAGATTTGTGAAGCTCTTATGGCGAGCTCACGGTAGTAACATTTCCAGTGTATAGACTATAGTGCCAGTACAGGGCTATAGAATGACTATATGATTGTTTAGAATTATTTAACCGTAGTGACCCATTTTCTGTGAAAAGAATTGAATTGTTGATTGTTGAAATATTGAAACGGATTTATTTTTATGTGTAAATAAAAGAATCGTTGTTACTTTAAATCATTCTTTCCATTATACAGCCTGAAGTGATTAGGAATCACACCTAACGGAAATCGAACCTATTTCAGGACAATTTGGCAGAGAAGGAATCACGGCGTCGGTCTAACTCAGCTCTCTGCGCCGAGTTCGCGACACTTGGATTCCGATCCTCCACGTTGGTCTAATTTTTCCCGCAACTTCATCAGCGGGACTAAATAACCCCACGTCAGCCCAGGCCTTACGGGGCCTCAGGTGTTCCCTGACAGTTGGCGTCAAAATTTACAGTTGTCTTTGTAATGATGCACTCACTCATGCAGGATTGTGATAACGAAATGGCATTTTTTCGGTTAATTTGCGATCAGATCGAGTTACATCTTTATATCAGTGGGTCAATACTCATGAAATAATATATTATAAAATCAAGAACGATTCGCGAAAGACAACAGACAGAAAATAGCATATCTGTTTTTCTGTTCTCGCGTTCACTTCCTGAAGCCGAGCATTTCAAAGTGCTGTGGAGAGAAAATGCAGAATGATAACCTCCACCGTGTCGCGACACCGTCGCGATCTAATCGACAACACTACCCATTCTCACCATCACCGCCAATCCTATCCCACTCAAATAACCCGACATATATTTGTTCATTTATTTATTTATCTCCCATTTATTTATTTACTCCCCCACCCTCGTAAAATGAGGCCCAGAAACACTTTACAGGGCTTCCTCCCCAGGCTTTGCTCTGAGTCTCATTTTACCAGTAACGCATATCTTGTCGGCTATCACAGTGAACAAGTGGTCCAACTTCCAAGATGCCCACGGGAACCCCACACATTACAGCGTTTTTGTAGCTTTAATCATGTCACAAATTAAGTAGCGACTTGTAGTCGATGGGAAAGATTCCAGTATTCAATGAAAAAAAGGAAAATTAATTTTGTTTAAGAACAACTACCAATATAATGCAACGAAGCATATATTTCTAGGGACGAAAAGGTTCTAAAGAAGACCAACTCATACTTTCAGTACGCAGCCATTATGGCTGAGTAGTAAGAGTACCAGACGGTCCGCGCTTGACCCTGCTTACATGATTCATTAGTAAAACCAAGTACCTATAATGAACGGTGATTCAGCCACAGTGCTTTTCATACCACTTTCTATTTATTTTATGGAATTTACTTGCTGTTCTAACGTGCTCTTTTGTAATGTGCCTGATTCGCTCAGACAATTTATATACTGACTGAAATAGTCAGCCAATTTATAAGTTGCTGAAAGCTGAAGTAGATTTCTTGACACATAGATTGATTTATAGTTTTATTGCTATAACTGACTGAGTTGTGACATTAACAACGACAATATTATGAAGAACTATTTTTAGTTTTTATTTGCACATGTAAGACTGGAATCACACTGACTACAGTTGAAACTAGAAGTCCTGTCACGAATAGTGCGCTTATCTAGGCTTAATTGCGTGTTGGAATTGAGCGCAATTGCGATATCGAATGGCACCCAAAATCACGGCAAGTTCTCCTGGTTACTCATAGCAAACACATGCAATGTTTCTGCCAATGTACCTCCGGTTTACTGCCATAGGACGAGACTCACGGATCTCTGAACCCGCGAGTTGTAAATAAACGAGAGGTATTCGGGTAACCAATTTGGACATTTATCATCATAGAGTTACCCATGTTATTAGGTACTTGAAAAGACAAGAGGGACGGATCGTGATTGACCGAATTGGAGAGGAGCGTGGATGGGGTTTGAATGTATGATATGTACCGCGGTTGTAAAAAAAACAAAGCAAAACAAACAAAAAACTTGTGGGTCCCTTCGGTAACTTGCTAGTGTGATAACCACCATTCGGGCAACGTCACATTAAAATCTACTTGTTGCCTCAACAACAATATTAAGAAATTGTAGCAGAAGTCATTGTACAAGTTCTTCGCAGTATCATATATTTAAACAAACGATTGTGTAACAAAACTATAAAGTGGTTAAAAATATTCTCTCGTACGCGAGTGTGTGTGACCAAATCATTTGCCTTCGCGCTCATTTGACTATATATACTGATTATGTATGCGTTTGAAATATATCCATTCTGACGTGAGATTATATTTTCTTGAAGTTGGTTTAACTTTGTGTGCATGTGGAGAGTAATCGTTTGGCTGGACTGACTACGTGAAATAATTCTTGAGAGGTGAGGGACGTTGTACAAACACGAGTGCTTGAATGCGCACAAGTGTTTTACAATATAGTCCCTCGCCTCGAATGAATTATTTCACGTAACCAGTCCAGTCAAGCGATTACTCTATTTATTACTTTTCATTATGAACGATAGTTATTTTTATTTAACCCTTTATCTAACGTAACGGTTAATAACGGCCAGCCCTATTCTCAAAAATCGCCAATTAATTTTCACTATTTTTTCATTTTTTTTTGTCTCTAAAACATAGGTTATGACCCCTCGTTGGAACGAGCTCGTTGCGCTCGTTCCAACGAGGGGTCATAACCTATGTTTTTGAGACAAAAATGGAAATAATAGTTATTCAAGAATTTTTGTTGCAAGTTTCGTCTGTTTTTCATGTTAGGTAAAGGGTAAAAAAAAAACCTCACAAAACAAACAATGAAGTCCCCATTACACCCACGGGAAAGCGTCTTCGTTTCTCACACAGATACATGACACAATTGTTAATTGCATAATTCACTTGTTGAGTTATGGTTTATAATCAAACCCGGAAATCCCAGTAAATCACACTTTGGAAAGTAATAGAATTTATTTCATAATGTACAATAATGTCTGCTGTGACAAGCTCTAAACAAAGTGAGTATACCTTGTTGTCTCATAGACTTAACAATTATCGCTAAACAGGGACAAAGAATTTCCAAACTGAGTTGTATTATGATATTGGAGAATATCTTTCATTCCGAGATAGACCAGGCGATAACAAAATATCCCTCTCTCTCTTTCTCGCTCTCTCTCTCCTTAGAGAAAAATGTCACTCATAATATATATATAAATATTTGAACACCGAAATATTCGATCCATTGTTAATATTTTTTCCCACAAATGTTTAACATATGTTCATTCGCAACAAGTTAACGAGAAAACGCAGTGAAAACCCAGGGGAAATTCCACAACTTTCGAAACCTTTCAGCAAACAAATCTGAAAAGTATTTGATCCATCATTAATGTTTTGTCTTTTTGTTTAATTTGCGTACATTCGCAACAACTTTCCAAGTTGATGGCGGTGTACTCGCAGGGGACAACCCCCTTGTTTGAAAGACATCTCACACTCACCCTCTCTTCCCCAAATCACTTACAAATTGTATACACACACACACACACCGAAATATTCGAGACATCACTAATGATTTTTTTTTCGGACAAATGTCTAATTTGCGAAAATTCTCAACATCTTACCGAGATAACACAGGTGTACTTCTTGGGAGAACTTCCCCCTTTCGAAATATTTTCACAAAACAACAAAATAAGAAACATCTCGATGTCCTAATCGATCCTCGTCCTGTTTTTTTTTATTATATACAAACTGATGAGGCTTTTCATTCGAGAAAAAAATAATCGAAATCACTTTTTTTCCCAGTTCACGTATTATTCCCTCAAAATTCATATTCGATTCAAAAAAGACTAAACAAAGAGAAAAACCCAAATTACCGAAACAAATATCCCATTTACGATAATTTGTTTTCCAAATTAACATAACCACATCTCCAACTCGGCGATTCACCAAATTTAGTTCCAACTGGATAAAAATACAAGATTAACCCTTTCAACACTGGTGCTACCTTCCATGTCAGTTCAAATGCGCAATTTCAAAGGTCAATATTCATTATTTGGTGGTAGACCAATCAATATTTTCAAAGCGCAGCGTTTGGGCTGTACGTTGAAAATATTGATTGGCCCACCCCACACATTCACTTATCAGCAATCCTCTTTAAAGAAATTATGGTGTATCATGAGCCTTGGCCGAAAAAGCGGCAATCCTTGCAATTCGAAAAAAAATGAACACGCGGAAACAAAACAGAAATGTTTTTCACACGAGTTCTTTTTACTTATGTGGAAACCCATGTTAATTTCCATCTCGCAGCGCACCAGTCTTGATTTCTCGGTAATTTGGGACTTACCACATAGTAAAGGCGTTAACACAAAACAGTTGCATAATAACACTGAAACCCAATGAAACTGAAAACGCATTGGTCAAGATATTAAATGGAAACTAACATGGGAGTCTCCATAGGAAAATACAAATGTGCGGGCATTTTCGTGTTTTGAGGTACAATGTAAATTTTTGAGATATGCGTATTAGGGTCAGAACATTTCCATTTAATAATCTGTTTTTACAGAGTGGCAGTTATACAGACTAATAATCTATATTTACAGATTATTTGGAGATTGTTTTTACAATTTATTAGATGACTGTTTTTTTTATAGATGATAACAAGAATGTTTTTACAGATTAATAAATTGTTTTTACAGATTAGTAATCTGTATTTACAGATTATTAAGAGACTGTTTTTACAATTTATTAGATGACCCTTTTTACAGATTATCGCAATATTCTTTTTACAGATTAATAATCTGTTTTTACAGATTAGTAATCTATATTTACAGATTATTAGGAGACTGTTTGTCATGAAGCTGAAGCTAGAATAGTACAGTACGTGGAGAGTGTATTATGGAGATTCCACCCAAGCAATAATTGCAAATTTGTTGCAAAGCATAACCAGAACAAGCAAAGTTTCAGCCAATGGACCTCCGGGTTAAACCCGGAGGTCCGTTGGCTGAAACATTGCTTATGTTTTTTTGTCGATATGTACACAATTTGAAAGTTATAGCTTGGGTGATATCTCCACTCCGCTGTTGCTTTAGTTACAATCCACTCTCCACGTACTGTATGTGCCAGGTCCGAAGCTAGAAGGGTGACCGGCTGAGGTGACGGAATTGGTATGTAAACGCTTGTTCTTTTATTATTAGTATTTTAAAGAATTACTTTTGTTAAACGAAAGTAATTCTTGAAAATAATAATACAAATAATAAACGGGTGTTCCTGGCCTGTTTCGTTTGTTATTGTTTCAAAGAAGTGAATTAAGTTAGGAATGAAGTTCATAATATATTTGGGCAACGATCCGGGAAGACTGTCGGAATATTTAACTCTCGACCCACCATGTTCGGAAATTTTGAGATCCTACCATTATGCCTGGTTTTGGCGCTGTAACATTTGAGATCCTACCGCCATGCCTGGTTTTGACGAGTAACAATTGAAAGTTTGATTTTTTTTTATTGAGGTTTAACGACATTTTCGGACAGACAGGGTCACCTAGTGTCGGACAGTGTCACGGGAGGTGGAAGCTGGAGTACCACCGAGCAGCAGCGAGCAACTGTCAGACTCCTTAACGTTCTAACTGTGTATAAGTGCGGTTAGCATAAATTGAAGGCAATTGTTCCACTGACGAATAGAACGCATTAATACACAGCGCAACCGTGTACCCACGTGGACAATCGGAAGTAAGTGTCTTACCCAAGAAAAAAAACGCCGTTACTGCTTAGAGCTAGTCAGCTGGAGAGAATGGCAGTTGTTTGTCTCTGCCCGGTTGTTCTCTCTGGGTACCCCCCTTTTCCTCCACCCAGAAACTACCCGACGCGATGTGATCCTGGCTGTTGAAAGTGTCGTTAAACCCCAATAAAACAAACACACAAACAAACTGCTCCCCCTAAAACTAGCATCGATATCCAACCGGATAAGCCCCCCCCCCCCCCCCCCCCCCCACCCACCCATCGGGAGAAACTAATTAATTTGAAAGCTGTGATCTTCTTACCAATATTTAAATACATAACCCCTTCCAAATATGTAAATACCTGTCTCATCCAGAAATGAATTCATGTGCCCGACTCCCATCCCACAACCACCACCATAATGTGTCGTTAACATGTTATCACTAAGACGAGTAGAATAATCCCACGTGCACTAGAATGTATATAACGGTACTCCGACCTCTGATTTTAACAATTTATCACCCTTCCTACAGCACACGAACGCTCCCCCGTCCCCCACACAGCCACACACACCCCACCCCCCGTCCCCCACACACACACCGAAGTGCAAACCTGGAGATTAATTTGTAAAAACAGTTTTCTAATAATCTATAAAAACAATCTCCTAATAATCTGTAAATATAGATTACTAATCTGTAAAAATAGATCATTAATCTGTAAAAACCATCTTGTAATAATCTGTAAAAACAGTCATCTAATACATTGTAAGAACAGCCTCCCAATAATCTGGAAACACAGATTAGTAATCTGTAAAAACAGATTATTAATCTGTAAAAAAAACATCTTGTAATAATCTGTAAAAACAGTCATCTAATACATTGTAAGAACTGTCTCTTAATAATCTGTAAACACAGATTAGTAATCTGTAAAAACAGATTATTAAATGAAAATGTCATGAGCTTAATACGCTGCTGTGCTGCGAAATTGTGCTGCGACACGATTTTTACGGATTTAACATAAATCTAACCTCAAATACAATTTCCAACTCCAAGCAAAAACTAAGTGTGTGGTGAGTTGGACTTAGAGTGAACAAGTTGGAATGTTTATATTACACCTCCTGACGTCGATATTGCACGAGCCGATAATAGTTTTGGATATATATTTTAATCATATTTTTCATCTCTTTAAAACTTTACCCAACGTAACGGCCAAAACCGGCCAGCGCTTTTCACAAACATAGGTTATGACCCCTCGTTGGAACGAGCTCGTCGAGCTCGTTCCAATGAGGGGTCATAACCTATGTTTTTGAGACAAAAAATGAAAAATAGTTTTCAAGAATTTTGTTTGCAAGTGTCGTCTGCTTTTCATGTTAGGTAAAGGGTTAAATATAAAGGATCTCCGGTTGCATTGAATGTACAACTCAACGTGGGTTTTAAATACAATCAATTAAAAATCGTTCCGATTCTACACATGGTTTCCCTAACTACTTAGTCCCGAAAGAGCACCGACACTCAAAGTCACCAAGACGGTTTTTGTGAGAATGGATAATGCTTTGGTAGCCAGTCCTGCCAATAGTCCTCAGTAACCGCCTTTTATTTTTAAATTATATATCAAACGAGCGGAACTCAATCTTATAGTTCACCCTCTATTAAAGCGATGCGTTTTGGTGACCCTGTTAATTTGCGTTTTGGTCCAAGCGACTTCGTCTTGACCGTTCATCGGATCATCATGACTTAATTTTATTCTCACTGTTTCGATTCGTTTTTTTAACGGTCTATAAATTTTATCTTTCTGTTCTTCCGGTATGTTTAATTTTTGTATTATCTGTGTCGTCATTTTTATGCCTTTTTCTTATATTCAATTCAATTTAATTTTTTAATGTTTTTTTAATATATATAAAAAGGTCTAAGGTCTTATTACTCGCCATTTTGATCCGTTAAAATGATCTCGATGCTGTATGTAGTGTCATACGTTACGGGTAAATAGATTATAGTTTGAGGTTTCTCTTCGAGCTTGTAGCCCAGAGAAACATCAAGAAAAAAGAAATGATCGTTGGCTGCGCGCTACCATTGGCGCAACTTCCGGCGATGATATCCACGTTCACTAAAAATCTATTGACGGTTTGAATTTCGACTCCGTTTTCGGATATTACGCCACATTGATATACGTTTGGATCTAATCTCAACAATCTTTCAAAAGTATCGTCGACCTTAAAATCCATTCGATAACTAGCTTCCATCAGATTGGTATTGGCAGTTATTTTTAATGACCCTCGTGACCGTTTATCTTCATTCTCACCTCTATGAAATTGTTGAGATCGACTATGTCGTTACTAACTTTCGGAAAGCGAATCTCGTACCAACTCGTACCGTTGTCGTGATAATATTTGAACAGGTTATTCGCCTCCGTTATGTTGGGAAAGGAATAGTGCGTTCAGATATTCACTCATGCCATCTCGTATCTCTCCCCCTTTTTCAGCTCTGGTGGTGGATTGAATTGTGCAGAAAAAACGAGTCTTATTGCTCGCTACATGAAAAGAATTGTTCGTGGCTGCATTCTCAGCGATATGTTCAAACATGTTTTGTCATATGTTTTTTAAATTTTTTTTTTTTTCTTGTTAAAATAATTATTATTATATATTTTATTAAATTAATTATTATTATGTTTTTTTTTCTCTTTTACTTTTGTCTTATCGGAATTTAAAAGTCGTCGAAACCTTTTGAATATTTTCCGTGATATTTGAGACTCGTCAGATCGATGGCCACGAAATTATAAGGTCCTCATGTTGTTTGCCACGTGTTCATGGTAGATGTGATTTAAAGTCCCAAGATCTTGACGAAACAAACACAAAAAATAGCGTTCTCTATTATGGTCTGCCTGGGTAATCTAAAGAAATTGGACGACAGGTGGAAACAATCCACGTTGCAAGCACGTCCCCGAACGTAATAAGCTTTGCTTCACTTCTGTTTCTACGAGAACAGATCGTCGAAGAAAATTTCTTTGATTTCAACTCTCTGGGGTCGGACACTAATTTTTACGGATTTAGCATTCGCGTTTTCATATTCCGTGTCCAATATTTTCATGAGATCTCTCGAAGTCTCTGGCAAGAGCGTCGTGAACAGGCATGCCAAAGTAGCGCCGGTACCAACAAAACCAGTACCGGGACGAGAGAGAGCATGTCCCGCCGAAACCGGTCCCGAGACAAATCAACAATTGGTGACATATCACAATCAGATGGGATAAATACACATTTAAACCGACCCAGTCCCAAATATCGCAAAGACAAACATGGCATCGTACAATTATTCTGCGGTGACATCAAACTAATCATGAAGCACGAAAATCGTGCTTTATGATCACTTTGATGTAGACACATGTTTTTGAAGTAACCGATGACAGCGCTTTCATTGTCTGTGATACCACGTTTGAAAAGTCAAAATGGTCGACCTTATCGAGGTCGCTGTGTAGACAGAACATGCACCGTTAGAGTGTTTTGATATGTTTATTCAAAAATCAGTTGAAAATATGTTGTGTAAGTATGACATGCACGATTATCAGTCATTCGGGAATTTCCGCATAAAATAATTTTGTTCCGGTACTGGCGGGACAAAAGCTTCAGTACCGGTACCGGTTGGAGCACGAGGGAACCTGCGGTACCGGTTGACGTGCCTGGTTGTGAATGGCACCTAGCATTTTTCGGTCTTCTCCTAATGATCAGATACTCTTCCTATCGCGTCTTTGAAAAAAATCTCGTTTGGAGCACTTCGCAATAAATTTTATTCGTGTCGAAATAGACTGGAGCAAAAATAATATACCGTAATCCAACCACTCGCGTAGCAATAACAGATTAGTCGACAGTTTTGTGTTTTTCGGTAATTCCATTTTCCCACCATCAATCTTGTTATGCTTCTCGGAAATAATAAAAGATACGATCACTTGGACTTCTTTCGTTCCACGATAAATATATTGGACTTCAATCTCATTTTTTGATGTTAAATTTCGTCATTATTATTTTTTTAAATTGCTCTTTTAACTATGGTTTTTATGGGGTTTTTGTATTGTTTTTAACTAAATTTTTATGTTTTTGAGAATGAATTTTTTAATATTTTGTTAAAGTTACTTTAATCCCGACATATTTAATTTCTTGTCAAATTCTTGTATTTTCACGACAACATCATCACCGGAACTCTTTACGTTTCTCTTGGAGAACATTTCTTCCGATCTCGGCGTTAGTTTCTCCCCCGTTCAGACGGCGTTATCAAACTGCGAACTAAATCGGCAGTTCTCCTGCAAGCTTCAGAAGCTATATTCTTACAGGCTTCTGTCGCGACTTTCTTACCCACGTCGATCATGGTCTTTTTCCGATCTTCGCAAACATTTATGTAGGATCGGTCTGTTTTGCGGCATGGCAGTGGCGGTAATGACACGCAAAAAATAAAAAAATCACAACATCGAATCCATCATGCCAGATTCGCCGCAGACATAAAATCCATTAAATCCACTGTTCTTTATCAATAATATTTTTGTTGTTTTCTTCTAATTATTTATTGTGATTATTTCATTTATTTTTTTTGCGTTCTATTTTTTATAACACACTTAGGGTGACTGATTTGACAAATACTTTATTTTGACCAATAAAGGTTTCTCTGCTTCTTTCCATTTGTAACCTTTACTCACTTTCGTTACATTCTCGTTAGGATCGTTATTTATTCTTCTGGCTCTCGTATGTGTCAGGATCTCGTTGAGATCCTCTTCACTGCAATTATCAGGATCCAGCCTTGCCAATACGAGCAGATTCCATCGTCCACGAATACCGTAGGTTAAGTCATCGTTCGCGGGAACCGTTCTATATATATCCATGTAAGGTTTACTTTAATCTCCAGTGACTGCCATATATATGGTCGGTACGGGAGTGGCAACGCTGGCCGCCGATTCACTCTTCGTATCGGTCTTCATTCTTTCTATTACGCAAGATCTTGGCGGAGAGCAAAGATATTGATACAGGCGAGGGTACGAGACTGGGTAGGTTTGTAAAGATACTGAGGAGATGTAAAAGTAATTTCACCTAGATACAATGGTGTATAACGTGTGTAAAAGGCTCGATGAAAAGTCACGTTGCTTCTTCAACATCTACGGTGTTTCATTTCTTTGACAATCTCTTTTTTCGTCTATTCCTGAGTTTAAATGACAAGTTTGAAAAACGCAGTTAGTCGGCTCGTGTATCATTCCGATATTTCCCATCCGCCTCTTTTGAATATTTAGCTTCAAGTTGAGAAATTTGCTAATCGTCTCCTCTCCGTTTCTCAGGATTTTTGATTTTTAAAAATCACATTTTTTTTTCAGTTAAAAATTTAGTTAATTATTTTGATGCTTTTTATTTTTTTTTTATTTCTTTTTATGTTATTTTATCGGATTATATTTTGGATCTAGTTTTTTTTTTAAAATCGATGAATAATTTACTTCGGTATTATTTTTAGTATTTGGGACCACCTCGACAGATAGCTTATTTCAAATCTCTCAATATAACTTTGCCTGGACGAAAACGACAAAAATACCGCTACTTTGCGACCTTTTTGACCGGAGACTATTTTTTTATATAAAATCTCCATAGAGTTTGCACTGGGAAAGAACCTCGTCGTTGTAACAAAAACTCGATGTTGTAACGAAATGCAACAATAGTCAATAGTTGCAACGAAATGCAAGTGGTCCCAGTCTTCCCGTTCAAAACAAATGGGAAATTTGAAGGTGTCTGTCTGTCTGTCTGTCTGTCTGTCTGTCTGTCTGTCTGTCTGTCTGTCTGTCTGTCTGTCTGTCTGTCTGTCTGTCTGTCTGTCTGTCTGTCTCTCTGTCTGTCTCTCTGTCTGTCAACATATATCGATCATTTATAGGAGAGAAAATTGAAAATCCTCGAAGAAAATTATTATTATTTATTGGAGTTTAAGGTCACATACTTATGCACAATAGCTAATCGTGACTCGACGAAAATAAATTAAATTAAATTATATATATATTTGATTCACTACAATCTTGGAGAGTGCCTGCAGATACACTCTTCAGTGAATTGTGACAGAACAAATTGGAATGGGAACGACGATTGTTGTGAAAGCGTTGGCTGTTTGCTATTGAGTTCGGCAAATGGGTATGCCTGTTACCAGTACAACACCGATATTGGCTTACGGCATGCAACCTGTTACAAAGGGAAAGCACCATTTTTAAGTCTACCCAACACTTTGCAGACAATAATTTTGATGTGGGGCGGGAAGGTGTTGGGAGGGGTGGGGGGGGGTTACCTCGATCATTGTATCTTTTGCACTGATACGAAGGCAATATCTTTTTGTGACAGACGTGCTTCTATTGGTCTTTGAACATTGATGGTATGTTCCGCACCAGTTCTGAGCTTTCAACTGGTAGAATCTATATTCGTTACTCGAGGAAAGTCTTGGGGGCTGCACGTTGAAAATTATGATTTCTCTAACTCACAATGTCAACGACCAACTATCTTCTTCATGAATATAAGACATTTTACGATCATGGACAGGAAAAACGGTCTTTCGGGTTCAAAGTATAACAGAGAAATAGAAGTAACAAGCAATGTTGACTTTATGGTGATAGCAAACATATCCAAATAGTTACAGCTGTTAGTTTTAGTTTATATTGAGGCAGTATGAACACTACGGATCCCAGAATGTCACTCATGTGCTCAGTATGCTGCAAAGACAGAGACATAGTTTTTTTTTTATAATTATAAGCATCACGGCAATAGGGCCTCTGGGAAAGACACAATAAATACGGTATACAGTACGTGGAACCGGCTCATTGAGACAGTTCTAATGGCATCCATATTTGTCTGGTTTTATTTAGAAACATACAAAGTACATATTTTCTGTCACTTGTTTCCCACAATGTAGGTTAAAGTATTAAGTACACCAACATTCTTAGAACTAAATCCGTTATCCTTGTGTTTTCGAGGGTGTATGGGAGGTTACACCAGTCTAGGTCTCTCATACACCCTTCGGCTTTGCCTCGTGGTGTATAAGTTCCTAAACCGGTGTAAATTCTCATAACCCTGAATAACGCAAGGATAATCAATAGTCTGCCAATTTACTAAGAACATATTTATTGGAAAAAGGAGAAAAGTTTGATTTTGAAAGCCATAATAGCTACTTGGTTAACAGAACGAAAGGATTTGAAAATGAACCCGTTATCCCTGTGTCCGCCAGGGTGTACGGACATTTACACCAGTATGGGAACCCATACACCATTTGACTGCGCCTCAGAGTGTATGGGTCCCCAGACCGATGTAAATTCCTATCTACCCCGAAAAACACAAGGCTAACTAATAACGTAATGTATAATTTGAAGGGATGGTTGAGATTTTTATAATAAAAAATGCTCAGACGAAATAATTGCACCCATAACACAAAACATTTTTTAAGACTACATATAGTTAATTCCACTTACTGTATAAATCAGATGAGTGCCGACAGATTCTGGTAAACAGTTACACTCGGATTTGTGGAAACGGTTCTCATCCAGTGACAATAAACAGCGGTTTTCTTTTTCCACAAAGCTTGCAGATTTACATCGACTATGCAGTAGGCAGTTGGCGCCACATTCCAAGATGTTGCTAGCTTCTTTCTCATCCGTTATATTAAGGTTTGTGGCATTTCTGTTTTTGCAGAAACTGAACCTAACTTGACGTGAACTGGTTTCCGCATGGGCAGTGTGCAGAAAACACGAACATAACAAACATGTTAGAAGAAACATGTTTAGCATGCTGTATTGGTGATTTTAATGTTTCTGTAGTCGCTGCGAAGAAACCTCAGAATGTTTCGCCACCTCTATATTGCAATACCTTTATTGGCAATTGCGTATACGAAGATGCGATGACGCAGGTATGAATTAGGAATTTTATTGGTCTACGTATATAAGATACAATCAATGAAACACCACATGTTAAATGTGATTGCGAACACCTTGCCGAACTACTTTAATATTCCATCGCAGTGAGGGATTTCTCGTGCTTAAGAACTTTCATAGAAAGCGAGAGGGGAGTATAAAATTAGCTGTGTGCTACATAACACTATATCTGTAGAGATTATCAATTTATTTATTTATTGGTGTTTAAAGTCACACATTTCTGCACAATGGCTATATCTGTAGAGATAGCCGCATTTTAGAAACTGAATATTATCTCCGTAGCGTCCTCTTGTTAAATACATGTACATCAGGGAAAACGTTTTCTTTACAACCGCCACGAGTTGTCAATGGCATTAGAATAATAATTTTAAAAAAATATCTGTTTCACGTCTTCCAGTTTAACAAAACGTGATTTTCATCAGGAAAATATTTGAAAATGAAACAAAAACTAACTTTATAAAATGTGTAGGTTCTTAGCTCTCAAAATCTCGTTTCAATTTACCATTCATACAAGCCATGTTGTGCGTGTAGTTCGAGTGTAGTAGAGTGTGAAGCTACTGAAAGGATACGCGTTCGAACTGTCATTTTTTACCGCACATGATTCAATATTTTCTCCCCAGACTGCATGTGTAACATACGTCTGTCCAGGGTGAGATAGCAGGGAGAGACAGATGTATCCCACCCCACCCACGTGACCTTATACATTAATAACGTTATTATGACGTTATGCATATCGTATCAGTTTTTTGCTACCAACTAATTCATATTGACGTCATCGGAATGCAGTGTGATCAAAGTTTGATGCTCTAAAACTCTTCAACCCTCAAGCTGCCACCGTTCCTAATCGATTTCGTGATATATACCTATGATATATACATAACTTTTGCATGCTCTTTCCGATGGTGTCATTAGTTTTTCAAAACAGCGAATACCAAATGAGTTGATTATATCAGCACGTGACCGCCGATTACCTCTGGCTAACGTTACCGCTGTATGGTGGAGGGAGAAAAATAATCCCTGATGGGTACGGGTGTGGAATGGGAAAATCTCACCCGAGGGCAAGATACTTGGCTCGTGTCTGGCCCAAATATCTTGCCCTCGTGTGAGATTTTCCCACCCCACACCCGTACCCATCAGGGATTATAATAATCCCTTTGCCAAAATCAATCGAGAGCGGTATAAAATGATATTTCCAACGCGAAGTGGGTGCTGTTCTCTATTTATTGAACGCCTACAGTTTACTAAAAAATTATTAGAAATACAAATTATTTCCAAAAATAATCAAAATGTAAAAAAAGAAATAATAATCTGTGGCAGTTAAAGAGTCAATCGCCATCTCGATGGGAACCAGTCTAACTTCCGGCGAGCATCTTATTTTTTTGTTACCGCCTCTTGAGCCAAATTGTTCACCCTTTAACAATTTTTGGGCATAAATACCTAAAAATAGTGTGTTTTCTGTTAACTTTCGCTGTCTGAATCGATATACATGGGATCAAAAAACATCATATTCTTATGTTCTGTTGATTTATGGAGGATTTCTTGACCCATAGAAGGTTTTTGCAGTTAAAAAATGTCTTGGAATTTCCAATCAGTTTCGTTTTCTCTGCCTGGTCAACTCGTAAATTTTCGAAAAAAGATTCATCTCCATTACAAATACTTTATAGCACAGAAACATATTCTACCTATATATGCTGGATATGTATTTCTACCTATACATGCTGGGTAGTATATTCTACCTATACATGCTATATATATGTATTCTACCTATACATGCTATATATATATTCTACCTATACATGCTATATATATATATTCTACCTGTACATGCTATATATATATATTCTATCTATACGTACTATATATATATATATTCTACCTATACATGCTATATATAGACAATAAACATATAGTGTGTTTTTATATCTGTGTTATACAACGAGTTGAAATATGGTTTATTTTTTCGAGGCTTCGCCGAGAAAAAATAAACCATATTTCAACGAGTTGTATAACACAGATATAAAAACACACTATATGTTTATTGTTTTTATCTGATAACAAACAGACACCCGTCTCGTGCGTCTACCCGACTTATTTATGCTTCCCACGGGCCTCCAAAGAAAACCAGTCTACGAGACAAAAGAAATAGGACAAGACGCATAGAGTTGTGTCCCTTACATTACAAAATCGATGACGGCGATTGTAAAGTGCGATTGCACTTCTTGCATCATGTAACTGCGCTGGAACAAAATAAATTTCAACTATTTTATTAACAGTAACAAAACGGTGTTTCAGTAGAGTTATTCTTTTTTTGACATAGTTCCAGTTTTCTTCCGTGTTTTATGCTGTAGTCCCAATATAACAAATAATTTTGCGTTTGTTTACAATTTTTACGAAGTGTTTTTTTCAGGTAGAGCAGACGAACTTTTAATTAGCGCAGTTCCGCGAGTACTTTTGATCGAGGCCGTGACTATAAATAGTTCGCAGTCGCCGCATACTAATTACTATTAACATTCAATTAATTTCTACAATGTTTTGAAGCAAAATTTTGGGTTGCCTTTATTGAAGCAAAATAAATAAGAAATGACACCATCAGAGGATTTTGACAAAGTGCAATAAGCGTACAATTAAAACCTGCCCTGTGATATAACGATGTTTCATGAATGAATGAATGAAAATGGAATTGAAAGAGGTCAGAGGTCGTTCGCATAAATTATAATTATATACAACACCCGTTGTATATACTTCAAGTATATACAACGGTTGTTAAACTCTATGGTTATCAGATAAATATATATTCGACGTGTACATGCTATATATATGTATTCAACTTATACATGCTATATATTTATCTGATAACCATAGAGTATAACAACCGTTGTATATACTTGAAGTATATACAACGGGTGTTGTATATAATTATAATTTATTCGAAATTACTTGATTGTTAATAGTAATTAGTATGCGGCGACTGCGAACTATTTATTGTCACGGCCTTAGATGTGACACGATATCCGCCATGGTTTCAAAGAAGATTTTTGGGAAGTTTCCGACTGATTTTGTGTTATCTACAGTACATGGTCATTGGATTGTAACTAAATCACCCGCGGAGTGGAATTATCACCCACTATATAACTTTCAAATTTTGTACATATTGACAAAAACACGAGCAAATGTTTCAGCCAATGGACCTCCGGGTTTAACCGAGAGGTCCAATGGCTGAAATTTTGCTTGTGCTTGATATGCTTTGCAATTATTGCCTGGGTGGAATCTCCACTCTGCGGGTGATTTAGTGATAATATACTCTCTGCATACGGTCAATCTCGTTTCTTAGAAAACTACATTCGATAAAGGAATTTGTTACACACCCGTTCTTTGAAATCCCCATCTACAGCAACAGTAATCTGAGAAAAATAAAAATCCGTTCCGCACACATATGCGGAAAGGAAATCGTTGACGGACTACTTTTAAATAGAAGCGAAATTTCACTGGAATTTTCTACAAATCGTGAAGGGCAATTACAATCTGAATCGCTAGCGATAGATAAAAATCGTCCCCGAGTTCCAATGTGTTCTATGTGCTGGTAGGCACATAGAACGCATTGGAACTCAAAGGACGAACTAGTAACACGGGTTCCCCTCGCAAATTTAGTTGGCGATAAAATGTGTTATTTTTGTTGATAGCTGTCAAATGAATTGCTGAGTGTCCTTCTAATAACTGTTTTCATAGGCGGGAAGGCGTGTAATAAACACAGAACGACTCGCGCGTGTGCATGGGTTAATCGATATGGCACTTGTGCCATCGCGCATGGATAAAACTCGAGGACTGCGACCTCTTGTTTTATCCTTCCGCACTGTTACTCGTGCCATATCGATTAACCCTTTCACAAGCGCGTGTCCCTCTGTGTTTGTATGAAATTCAAAACTCTCCGGGATTCGAATATTTTTTCTCGAATCGAATCAGTAAAAAGATTCGAAACTGAGTCAAATAGCAAACATTCGCCGGACTCAGTCTATCATGTCCTCTTCACGTAAATGATGACTTTGATTTTTAGATATATCAATAACCAACTACAAGGGACCCATTGCGTAGTGTCCCCGAATTTATGAGTTAAATAGAGAGTAATCACTTGGGTGGACTGGTTACGTGAACTAATTCATGAGAGGTGAGGGACGTTGTGCAAACACGAGCGCGCGAATGTGCTCTAGTGTTTTACAATATTGTCCCTCGCCTCGAATGAAATATTTCACGTAACCAGGCCAGTCAAGCAATTACTCTGTTTAATACTTTTCATTATTAACGATAATTATATTATTTAACCCTTTACCTAACGTAACGGCCAAAACCCGCCAGCGCTATTCTCAAATATCGCCAATTAATTTTCATTATTTTTTTCATTTTTTAAAACATAGGTTATAACCCCCTTAAAATAATAGTTATTCAAGATTTTTTTTTGCAAGTGACGTCTGCTTTTCATGGTAAAAAAAGGGTTAAAAAAAACAAAAAAACAATGAAGTCCCCATTACACCCACGGCAAATCGACATCTTCGTTTGCGCGCACGGATACATGACACAATTGTTGATTGCATAATTCACTTGTGAAGTTATCGTTTATAATCAAACCCGGAAATCCCAGTAAATCACAGTTTGGAAAGTAATAGATATCAACAACCAACTAGAAGGGACCCATTGCGTCGTGTCCCCGGAATTATAGTGGGGCGGATTGCTATAAAAATAGTTCAGTTTGTGATACAAGCACGGAATTTGGTATGGAAGTCACGTTTGGTATATAGAGTACTTTAGGATAGTTGGCCACGAAATATCTAATTATTTTCAAGATGGCCACCGGAAGTGAAAAAATCTGCACTATTGGTGATGTGAGTGCAGCATATACGAGTGAAACATATAGCATTAAAGCAATTTTTCTGCTGTTATATCATTTCTTTATGCAAATCAAGACTGAATATGAATTGAAATAATGAACAGCAACGACAATTGTGGTTTAAAAGGCTGTGAAATATATGGCAAGGGAAATAACTCTGTATGCTCAAAAGTGCAGTTACCAGGGATTTGTTTCTTTTTTAAACGTACACGAATTTTCAAAAGCAACTTCATAATCTGCAATATCAATGCCAATGTTTTGTATCTCATGCATTTAGAATCGATGCCCGCATATATCACAGGTGTATATGTTAATACTAACTGCTTTCTTGGCAGTTACAGGAGCAAAGTGCAGTGCATGACAATCCTGTGCGGTAGCATTTGCAATTTCCAGTATATCGTCCCCTGAGTTCCAATGTGTTCTATGTGCCAGTAGGCACATAGAACACATTGGAACTCAGTGGACGATATGTTGAACGCTTACAGCAGCACTTCAGTAGATCTTGACAACACTCTGCTATAGCAGAGAGAGTAATCCAGTGTGGCTCCCACCAATTGTTGTGTTTAAGCCAACCCCAGCTAATAGGATCTGGTAACTGTTGCACTGGAGAAGAAGCCTGGCCCCAAACATGACCCGCTTGGAAAAATGCCCTTTTAACATGCTCATATAGGGATGCCCTAGTTGGTGGTATCCCATTGTATGGACATGGCTTTCGTGCGAACAAATCAAGGCGACATTCGTCTACTCTACATGTTGTGCTTGAACGGTCGTACATGAAAAACAACAAAATGCTCCAAGATATCCATGTCTGCCTCTGTAACTTCATTCTGTGGTGAACTGGGTCGACAGAAAACCTCTGTTGCAGCTTCATACACATTCCACATGCCCGCCAAGCAGATTTCCTTCCTTTTCCCACAAAGACAGACACTGTATCACACCCTGTAAAAGCAAGAAAGAAAGTAAAGCACTTGACCGAGGTCCAATTGATTTGGTACTGTCGTGTACTGGGAGCCAGCGGAAGTGTTGTCCCTTCCCAAAAGCTAACCACATTGAATTAATCTGAAGGTTAGTAAACACGGAGATGGCTGTAACAGCAACATCTGTGTCGGAAGTAACATCAGTCATGCTATTAAAACCTAATTCAATAGTCGCATGTTTAGCATGAACAAACATACGGGTGTCTGCCTTTCATGGTTACAGGGTGACAGCATATCTGTGTTCAGTTCCTTATTACAGGCAACATCATCCCCTTTAGTGACAATTATAAGGCTGTTTGTCTGAGTATTTACAATTCTATCTGCCAAAAATCCAAACAGTTCAGTTTTGTTTTCATGACATCTCAGGAAATTGCTTCACGACTTTGGTACGTTACTCTTACCGACCACTTTTCTTCGAAACCCAGCTCCCCTTTTATGTCGAGTTCCTGCTTTGAGGCTACTTTCGAGGTATACATCAAAAACAACATCTACTCTTGTACATTTGTGTGTACATTTTACAATGTATGGTATAATAACCTCAGCAGCATAGGCATCAAATGTTTTAGCAGTTCCAGGTGGTTTTGCATTGACCATAGCCACACCATCTATAATCATAACTTCAGTATGAGGCTCTTCTACTCGAGCAGCTATCCCTGTCTCTAAAATGTCCATCAGCTGTGATTTTACTCCAGAGTTGAGCATACCATTGTGTGATAATGATGGTGGGTACTGTTGGTTTTCATGTTGAAAAACGTTTTGAAGGTCACACTGTCGATTTTGGCACGATACAAAAAGTCGTGAAAAAAGTTGACAGTCATTTTTCAAACTCTATTTTCAGATTTCCCACCGTAGTAAGAGGCTTGATTGTTTTGCGGAAAAGGGAAAGCTTTTTTGCCAAGGGTTCATGAAAACTCTCTTGTCCATTAGTTGTCGTTTTTTTAGGAATTTATCATAATGTTTTCTGCCAACAGGTAAAAGCTGAGCCATCGCCTCGTTTACCTTTTTATCCGCAACTTATTTGACATCGAGGGAATAAAGGTCTTGTGAATATTCTTCAAATGGACTGCCATACTCAGATATTGTTCAAATTAGTCTACAAACTTTATCCTGAAAGTCCTTCTGAGCAGCAGGGGTATCGTCATGGTGTCTTCTGTTTCGTTTCAACTCTGATTTGCCAGCTGCATCTGAAAATTCATCGATAACCCTGCTTATTTCCGGCCCCGCTATCATCCATCACCCCAGTGCTGCTGGGTCTTCTGTTAACCCAATAGCTCCACCGTCACCCCATACCAATGCCAATTTTAGCAGGGGAGAAATCTCTCTTCAAAATGACACCTTTGTTGCAAATTTCCTTCAAGTAGAGCCTGATAATCAAGTCACCACGGCCAGACTACAAAGCACTGACAAAACTTCATTGACAAAAACATAGCCGCCCATCTATTTTTAGAACTGTCGGCCATCTTGAAAATGGCCTAATTTTCAGTGACAACTATCTCAGGTTTTTCTACAAAATCTAAAGAACACATGGTGAAAATTTCATGCTTGTATCATCAAGTGAGCTATTTTCAAAACAAATCGCACTAATCCACTCCACTATTATGAGTTAATACTGCTTAATTTGTTTCGTCCATACGTGAACTTCATCAGAGGAAGAGGTGACAGAGTATTTCTGGTTCGAGTTTATATTTTGGTTTTCTCATTTGTTGAATGCGGTTGCTACATCTTCTTTAAACAACTGTACCACACGCTATATGAACGACGCCATCGTTTTATAAAGGTCATGTACTCAGGTCCTGATTTACTAAATACGACGAAAACAGCGTGGCACTCATTTTCTCTTTAAAAATTCACTCGGATTGAACGGAAATGACCTTTTTTAGCAGGTTTATTGATTTTTGTTTATCATTGTTCAATTGTAAAGTGGTACAAGTCGTGTATAAATGGCAATGTATAATGCATAGAATGAAGTTCGTTAAGTTATATTTTATCGGTTAATTAAATGAAACCTTATAGAACGAGACAGTGAAACAACTCAGTTATTCAGTGCTAAAAGATAGTGTTACATAATTATGTAACATGCAGACACGAAACTGGGATCTCCAAATTGTCCGACATGGTAGGCGATGGTTAACATTTTCTGATAGTGGGCACTGGTCGTTTGGCGTCAGTACGAACTTTACCTATAACTCACTATACTCCATTAACCCTTTAAACCCTGGTGGTATCGTCCATGTCAGTTCAATGACACCAATTGGAAGAGTCCATATTCATTATCTGGGGGTAGACCAATTAAAAATTTCAACGTGCAGCCTTGGAGCTACGCATTGAAAATATTCATTGATCTACATCACACATTTACTTAGCAGCCATCCTATTTAATAAAATTATGATGTATCATGTTTATTGCATGGAAATGCGGTCTATCCAGTTCAATGGGTTAACGCTCGGAGGTAGGGATCTGCGAATCACAAATTTCTTTTCGAATCGAATCTCGAATCGAATCGTGTCTCTGATATCGACATCGAATCGAATCCCGAATCGAATCTTAAAAGACAAGTTATTTCATATTATCAAACGGAAGTTACGGAACACTGTGATGACCCTTACGTGACGGAGTGAACACCTTAAACACCAATAACTAAATATTCTCTGTAGCACCATCGATGAAACAGCTAGGCCTATTGTCCATAGTTTTAGTTTTTGAAGGCCTAACTTGTTACTATTCACGTTCTTAAGAACGTGAATAGTAACAAGTTAAGCCTTCAAAAACTAAAACTATGGATAATGTTCTGGGCCAAATTCACACCTTACCTAACAATTAAACATTGTTAATTACTCAAATAAATAGGAATTGAGCCTACATGAATGAATTTTCTAATGACAGTTTTATCCTATTTTTGTTGGAAATGCAACAAATTGATGTTAGTACGAGAGATTCGAAAAAATCGGATCCTGAGACTGATTCGGGATCGATCTCGAAGCATACGTATGGTATCGATATCGAATCGAATCTCGAATATTCGCAGGACCCTACTCGGAGGACACTGTAATGTCAAAAGAGAAGGGATTGTACAAATGTAAGCCTGTTTTATTCTTACTTTTACTTTTCTGGTAATTAGTGGATTGTGTAATAAATGTCATCTGTGTCGTAAACTTGATCATAACCCTTTACCTAACATGAAAAGCAGACGACACTTGCACAAAAAAGTCTTGAATAACTATTTTTTTTTATTTTTTGTCTCAAAAAACATAGGTTATGACCCCTCAATGGAACGAGCTCGACGAGCTCGTTCCAATGAGGGATCATATCCTATGTTTTTGAGACAAAAAATGAAAATATAATGGAAATTAATTGGCGATTTTTGAGAATAGTGCTGGCCGGTTTTGGCTTCTGTGACGGAAAAAGGGCCGACCGTGCTCAAAGGGTTAAAAGAACAGTGCGGGGAAACAGACCGGAAATGCTCGCTTAATTATATTTTTTTAACCCTTTACCCAACTTAACGGCCAAAACCGGCCAGCGTTATTCTCAAAAATCGTCAATTAAATTTCATTATTTTCGAGCTCGTTCCAACGAGGGGTCATAACCTATGTTTTTGAGACAAAAAAATGAGAAAAATTAGTTATTCAAGAATTTTTTGGGGAAGTGTCGTCTGCTTTTCATGTTAGGTAATGGGTTAAAGAATCACTTTCGTGCAAAGGAAGTAATTTTTTTAGATAATAATAATAACTTAACGAAAACTTTCATAAAGAGAGAATTTGAAACAAAAGAGTGTTTTTGACATCTGAAAGTTACGGTTTCCTGAAATCATCAATTTTATTTTTTCCAATTAGCGGCTTTTGGTTTTAGCAGGCCCACGAAACTGAGAAAGTTGTCTTGCATGAAACATTTAAGAGAGGGCGACTTGCAAGTTAAGCTTCCCCAACTGTGAAAGTCAACTGCTGCTTCAGGTTTTTTCCTAAATTGGATATTTATCTCATATCCAGTCTGTTAATAATTCAAAATTAACAGTAACGAAATTTCGTCAGTTGGGCGAAGGGTGAAAGGTACTAAAAGTTCAAGGAAGAACATTGCGCTCTTTAGATAACGGCGCGGTGTAAAAACTCCTGTTTTAACTTATCCTTTACGCTGGTGTTTTTCTGTCAAGACCAAATCTTAATGAAAATCTAAACCCACCAGCTATTCCATGTGTACGTGATCGCTGCTATTCACAGTAGAAATGTTTCAACACAACCTTTGGGCCCTCACAATGAGCATCATTTCATTGTTTTGGTTGGTTTAATCCTTTACCTGGCATGAAAAGCAGACGACACTTGCAAATAAAATTCTTGAATAACTATTTTTTTCATTTTTTGTCTCAAAATAAAAATAATGAAAATTAATTTGCGATTTTTGTGAATAACACTGAACGGTTTTGGCGTTATGTAAGGTAAAGGGTTAATTCCAACAAGACAAATCCAAACAAGAGGAATGGTGAGAATGGTCATCACTTCCAGGTCAAATCGCAACAGGACAAATTTAGTTAAAATGACTATGTAACCCATTTATGTTTGTATATGGGGCATAAATGTACATGAGGAGGACATTATGAAGTGGAATTTTATTTTCCAAGAAAACAAAAACGATGTATTTGAGCTATTTCATTTTTAAAAACTCAATAAAATCACACCCTCGAAACAAAAAATGAAACAAGTTTACATCTTGCACTAAAATATTATAATATTTAAAAATTTAGTTCTATTTGCATGTTATGTTTCATAACATTGTGAGGAAAATATTCAGTTCCTCAATGATAGGGGGTGGGAATACTTGTTGAACTGAGAATTAGCCTCGCAATTTTATAAAGCGAAAGTTTGCCGTGGATGGAATTTTTGACAAGGAATAAAGAAGAAAGCTAATTTCACCAGACATGATTTTAACATTTGCAGCCTATATCAGAATTTAAATTATAATCTCTTTTTCGAACAAGTTTTTTCTAGTTTGTGGGCAATATCACTTTTTGAAATTCACATATATAGACAGAACGCAATGTGTGTTTGAATAGGTGGGTGTTTTACATAACGAGTTGGAATGGCGTACAATGTAGTCATATTTCGCGAGAGCCGTAGGCTCGAGCGAAATGTGATCACGCCATTCCAACTCGTTATGTAAAACACTCACCTATTCAAACACACATTGCGTTCTGTGTTTATTATAAACCCATGCATTAAAATTCATTTAAATAATCAAATTTTTATTCCGATGTTTAAATAATCAAATTTTAATTCCGAATTTCAACAAACCTTTTCGGAACCAGTGTTTGTTGAAATTCCTATCGCTGTTTACTAGCAGTAATAGCCACCAAATGGTTAGGCGTGAATGGGCTGGTGCCCATTCACGCCTAACCATTTGCTGGCTATTACTATTAGTAAAAGTATAAGTACAAATATGTGCAGCTTTGCAAAACAACTGGGAGAAACGTTTTCAAAAGAAGTTCGAAGCGTGTCAAGGTGTACGAAGATTTACCGAAATAAAGTTGACCAATTTAGATATAATGGGATCCACAAAACGAGACGGCAACGGGACTGGGTTAATGTTCTGGTTGGAAATGATTGGGTTTTTTTAAAAATATTATCTCATTTTTGGCTAATTGTTTGTGAACCGACTTTATTTTGCTTTGGACGTTTTCATTGTATAACGAAATTTGGAAACTTTTTGAAGTGCAACTAGACGGTGCGGTAAAAATGTTCCGGCTTGTATATCACCCGTTGAATATTTATTTATTTATTGATGTTTAAGGTCACATATTTATGCACAATGGCTAATCATGACCGTGACAGTTTTACAGATGGAGGAAGCCGGAGTACCCGAAGAGAACCACCGAGCAACGACGAGCAGCTGTCGGCTCCCCAACATCGTAACTCCGCACTACAGCACAGGCAGGGTTAGATTGGATGAAGACATGCGTACCATCGACGTGCAGTACGCCTTAGTACACGGCGTAATCGTGCCCCCACCTCACCCGTTGAATACAGAATCATTTATATCATAGCGGCGATTCCGTTGAATACAAGGGTTTAAGGTTTAATGGATGTGTGATAAAGTGAAGATACCCAACTGACTGTTTGATATGCATTTACTGAACCCAAAGTATTGTTGTCAAGACAGGAGAGAGAAAAACATTTTGTAGATTACAGAAAACTGTCCTTCTGCCGATTTTGATGAACGTTTATCAGAAAGAGAAAACGCAAAAGTGGTGGGAGATACAGTTTTTATTAATAGCAGAGTGATATATCCCTCCACACCACCCCGATACAGAATAACTCAGACTCCACTTAACCCTTTTACTGCCACGCCTCACTTTGGTCATATATGGTGAACCTTTTTGTATGCATGTATGAGAGAAATAGAGAGTAATCGCTTGACTGGACTGGTAACGTGAAATAATTCATGAGAGGTGAGGGGCGTTGTACTACGGCGGCCCATACGTGACATGTATTATTATATTTTTTCGAATTTTCACTATGGTGCAAATTATTTTTCACCATGGTGCAAATTATTTTTCACCATGGTGCAAATTACTTTTCACCATGGTGCAAATTACTTTTCACCATGGTGCAAATTACATGTCACCATGTGATAGTGGGAGACATAGTGACATAGCCACTAGGTTCGCCCTCAAGCTTCGGGCGCGGTCATCTAACAGCGGTGCGAGATGGGAAGGACCATGGTAGCCCATCCCTGCTTGCTGATATGAGCTGGATTTAAAGAGAGCATCATCAGTTCGTGTCAAGATTGATCACGGTGTGCCATGTTCATCATAACGTCGTATTACACGACTGGAACCCTCACTTGGTGGAGGGGGAGGGCGGTTGCGTATAATCTCATATATCCCTGCAGGCAGGCAGGCAGGCAGGCAGGCAGGCAGGCATTTCCTCACATATATAGAACTGCTCGCTGCTCGTCATAGTTTAAAACTGTAGCAATATTTCGCAGTCACACACAAGCATATTAGTACACAGATAAACTGCATAGGATTGTGTTTGCTAGTGCATACAGTGGCATTCTACTGACACTCATGCAAATGCTAGACAAGAAAACACTGAAAAGGAAGTGCAACTGATAATAACTGATAATAATTCGGTTGCCGTTTGATGTACCACTTTTATACTAGTCACAGACGTGATTTTTAAATTTAATTTAGCTGTTCTAACCGCTAATGAGACGTAATGGAAGCGTCCTTAACACTTTTGACGCGACAGGCAGCTGAACTCGACAGCATGCCAACCCGCGGTAGGCAACTATAGTCGGCATTTTAAACAGCTGTGTGTGTCCATCTCCAAGTGCTATCAATCAAACATCAACGCAATCCTATGTTTCGTGCACGATTTTTATTCTATTCAAGAACAGATATATTGCCACGGGAAAGCATAAAGGTACCAATTACAACGCATCTGCGCTGCAGGTGGCACCTTTACGCTTTGAAAGGACTATATCACATTGTCTCTAATAATGTAGATCATACTGTGTTAATTTGACTGCACTCGGCTTCGGAGAACGTGGCGAAACACTTGGGGTGGCTCAAATACTGCGCACTGCGCATGTTAGAGATATTCGGCTACAGATTTTTTTAATAGCTAGATAGATCGAAGAGAAAATATGATCTTCCTTTTTTACATTTACGATATTATGCCATGTTGAAATCTGTATAGAATGGCCCCACAAAATCCTACTAAAATGTACGGCAGTACATATATAAAATATATATAAAACAACTCCTTATTCAATTCTGAAAAGCAAACATTCTATGAGGTCCCTGGAAAGCTTGGAAGAATTATAACTCTTTAATATGATAAAACGTATTTTAGTAAAATTCCTGAAAATTATTACGCTCTGAGAATTCCGTTTCTCGGGATAATCCGCGCCAAAAGAGTTAAAATCCGTTTCCAATTTTAATTCAATTTTTCTACCATAGCATACCTTCTCTGACATATATGGCGTTGGATCCTCGTTCGCCTGTTGGAGCCTTTTCGCCTCAATCATCCACTTTCATAAACGGTCCCGGGACACCATGTGCTTAACGCCGGAATGACTAATATATATCCAATTCGATAGTCAGTTGAGAAAGTTCACAGCGGCCCTCGCATCACAGCGGCTTTCGCATTTTTTCAATCTGTATTAGCCAAAGCATAAACACAGTAGTTATTCACGAGAAAATCAATTCTTCATTACCAATGGTGTATATAATATATTTACGGAAACGGATTAGGCTAAAAAAAATAATGTTTTGATTCTCAGGCCCTCCCTCGTTGGATTTGAACCTCCTCATTAGACATTTTTATTATGTCATGTTTTTTAAAGAATTTGTGAAAACTCAGAATGGTCATTTTTTCACATTTCTCGACATATAATTGTTTAGCTGTGTCTGCAGTAAATTGTTTTTTCTTGTTGCAGTTTATGGGAGAGTGCCGGCATTCTCCCATAAACTGTAACAAGGCAAATTCTGATATACTGGATCATGATTTAATTATTTATTTATTTGCTGGTGTTTAAGGTCATATATTTCTGCACAATGGCTAATAATGGCCGCAACACTGATATAAAATCAAGTTTAACCAATCATTTAGAGCCATGTTTCCCATTTTAATGGACTCCTACCCCAAGCATTGGTTACTAGGGCCTTTTTAGCTCACCAACTTTAGTTGTGTGAGCTTATGGCATGGCTCGATCGGTCGGCGTCGGCGTCGGCGTCGGCGTCAGCGTCAGCGTCAGCGTCGGCGTCGGCGTCGGCGTCAGCGTCGGCGTCAGCGTACGTGTCCAATAATGTTAAAGTTTCTGTTTAGGTCACTTATTCGCCCTATTTCCATATCATGGCTTTTATAATGCTGTTATATGATGATTATTATCATTTTACCATGATTTAACCCCTCATACCCAACATTTTAGCCATTTTTCTTGACATTTTTAGTTGCGTTTAGTTTTCTGTTTAGCTCAGAATTTCATGTTTAACTAAGTGTTTAGGTCAGCTGCTGTGCTCCTTCTCTTCCAATGGCACTTATATTCATCATACATGTTCCTCAGTATCATTGTTCCATGATTAACCCCTCATACCCTGCATTTTAAACATTTTTCTTGACATTTTTAGTTGCGTTTAGTTTTCTGTTTAGCTCGGAATTTCATGTTTAACTTAGTGTTTAGGTCAGCTGCTGTGCTCCTTCTCTTCCCATGACACTTATATTCATTATACATGTTCTCAGTATCATTGTTCCATGATTAACCCCTCATACCCTGCATTTTAAACATTTTTCTTGACATTTTTAGTTGCGTTTAGTTTTCTGTTTAGCTCAGAATTTCATGTTTAATTAAGTGTTTAGGTCAGCTGCTGTGCTCCTTCTCTTCCAATGGCACTTATATTCATCATACATGTTTCTCAGTATCATTGTTCCATGATTAACCCCTCATACCCTGCATTTTAAACATTTTTCTTGACATTTTTAGTTGCGTTTAGTTTTCTGTTTAGCTCGGAATTTCATGTTTAACTTAGTGTTTAGGTCAGCTGCTGTGCTCCTTCTCTTCCCATGGCACTTATATTCATTATACATGTTCCTCAGTATCATTGTTCCATGATTAACCCCTCATACCCTGCATTTTAAACATTTTTCTTGACATTTTTAGTTGCGTTTAGTTTTCTGTTTAGCTCGGAATTTCATGTTTAACTTAGTGTTTAGGTCAGCTGCTGTGCTCCTTCTCTTCCCATTGCACTTATATTCATTATACATGTTCCTCAGTATCATTGTTCCATGATTAACCCCTCATACCCTGCATTTTAAACGTTTTTCTTCTCATTTTTAGTTGCGTTTAGTTTTCTGTTTAGCTCAGAATTTCATGTTTAACTAAGTGTTTAGTTCAGCTGCTGTGCTCCTTCTCTTCCCATGGCACTTATATTCATCATACATGTTCCTCAGTATCATTGTTCCATGATTAACCCCTCATACCCTGCATTTTAAACATTTTTCTTGACATTTTTATTTGCGTTTAGTTTTCTGTTTCGCTCAGAATTTCATGTTTCACTTAGTGTTTATGTCAGTTTCTGCGTTTTACTTTTACGAGGTTGTGTTTAGGTAAGCTTTGTCACATGTTATGACCCTGTTTGATACAGTTCTTGTGTTTGCCAAAGTTACTATCAAAGAGGAATGTTGGTGAGCTATAGGGCGTTGGCGTCCTTCTTGTTCTAATGGGTCATGATGCTTGACAGATCTATTGCATTAAAAAGAACAATAAAATACAAATCCTTTTAGCTGTTGTTACGGCAGTTAGTTATAAAAGTTATTCTGTAATTACACTAAACTACAACCTTTTCTCTTTTTCAAGTGGAAAGACAACAAAAAGATTTTCTGAGTATACTCAACCCTTTACATGGAAAAAAAAGATTAAAAAAAAAATTAAAAATAAAATCCTTCCTCCCTCCCTCACTGATCTGAAAAAAAAAATGCCTGAGAATCAACTAATTTTTTATTTGGTCTTAGTGCCACATACAACTTATTTATTAAATCGATATTACCAGTTAGAAATCCGTAATTACTATTAGTTCATCTGTAATTATGAATCAGTAATTTGTAATTACGAAATAACTAATCGGTAATTACGAAATACTAATCCGTAATTACGAATTTGGTAATCCCTAAATATAAATTATATCATCCCCAATTACGTAATAACGGATTACTATTTCGTAAATACGGATTAACCCTTTACCTAACGAATCGCCCGCGTAATTTGCAAATTGAGCAGTAGAAAAAAAAAATTTTTTTCAAAATATTTCCACAAAACCATATCATGTGACCCCTCATTGGAACGAGCTCATTGAGCTCATTCCAATGAGGGGATCACATGATATGGTTTTGTTGATTTTTTTTTAAAAATTCAAAAAAAATATATTTAAAATAATAAATTTTGATATCGTGTGCGTTGGGTAAAGGGTTAATAACTACATTGATAGTGGCACTAATGCGTTTCCGTATTTCAGTATAAATTTGAGTAAACGACTGGATGTTTTTTGGAGTAGATCTCTTGTTCTTTAAGTTATAAAACCCTGAGAAATTCATATCCAAACACAGAAGGTAATTAGTGAGAAGCGTGATTTTGTCAAATTTAATATAGCTGCTTTAAACGCTGACGAAATGTAATGGAAATGCCCTGGAAGGTCGTTACCAACTTTAATTCAATGTTACTGCCATAGCGAACATACCCAGACATATATGGCGTTGGATTCTTGTTCGATAGACCTAGCCTTTTCTTCTCAATCGTACACTTCATAAACGGTCTCGAGACTCCGATCGGGCAGTGTTCAAATAACTATAGTCATTAGTCCAGAAAGTACACAGCAGTACGGACGCGCTGAGGCGCCAGTTGAGTATTATTTCTATCTTTCACGTGCAGGTTAGCTACCTTGCACCTGCAGGTTACTATCTTGCTCGTGCAGGTTAGCTATCTTGCGCCTGCAAGTTACTATCTTGCAAGTGCAGGTTAGCTATCGTGCACGTGCAGGATAGCTATCTTGCACCTGCAAGTTAGCTATCTTGCACGTGCAGGTTAGCTATCTTACACCTGCAGGTTACTATCTTGCACGTGCAGGTTAGCTATCTTGCACGTGCAGGTTAGCTATCTTGCACGTGCAAGTTACTATCTTGCACGTGCAGGTTTGCTGTCTTGCACGTGCAGGATAGCTATCTTGCACCTGCAAGTTAGCTAACTTGCACGTGCAGGTTAGCTATCTTGCACGTGTAAGTTAGCTATCTTGCACGTGCAGGTTAACTATCTTGCACGTGCAGGATAGCTATCTTGCACCTGCAGGTTAGCTATCTTGCTCGTGCAGGTTAGCTATCTTGCACCTGCAAGTTACTATCTTGCACATGCAGGTTAGCTATCTTGCACCTACAAGTCTATACTGTATTTTAGAATGTCTGTCTGTCTCTCTGTCTGTCTGCCTGTCCGCTATAGAAATGAATATGGGGCTATCCAGAGTGTCCAAAATGGGTCTACTAGGGGTACTTTTTTATGGAGGAGGTCCTCGTCAGGTTTAAAAAAGTGTGCGGGCTGGGGGTGGGGTGGGGGCAATGAAGGGCACCGAAAGTTAGGACCAAATATTTTTTCACCGATATAGGTTTTCAAAGAGGTCTACTTATGGTAACTTTTTATCAGGAATCTAATGGTGGTGTTTAAAAAGTGCCGGGGTAGGGAGGGGCCAAATTGATGGCTTTCACCGATATAGGTCCTCAAAGGGGTTTGCTAGGGGTAACTTTTTACCAGGAATCTAATGGTGGGGGTGTAAAAAAGGGTACGGGATCGAAGGCACCGCCCTCCGCCCGTAGTGTGCCGCCCGTAGTACGGGCTGAGTCGAAAACTACGCGGCCCCTATTTTTTTGTTTTTTGGGGGGTACTTTTCATATGACCCCTACATTTTCCCGTGCAACGCGGGGTAACCCTGCTAGTTAGTTATATTTGAGGAACATCATTTAGTCATATTTGAAGTTGAGTTCATCAAAATTAGTATATAAGGGTCCAACATAGCCCCAATTTGCCGGACCTAGGTTCGAATTTGCCGGACCCCCTTCTGGACTACGGAAAATTCCTATCGCGGAGACAACCACTATAGGCTCATTGGACATGTCTAGTCGCCTGGCTATGTACGTTTCACATCGCTCGCATCGCAGACTAGGTGTGGATGCTTTATGTTGGGGGTGTGAATGGGAAACGTCAGGCATAAAGAGTAAAAATGGTTAGAATTGCAATGACGTCGGTGACGTCATGGTAAGCTCGCGATGTCATGACAACGTTGACCGTTGTCGATGTCCACAGAAATGGGTTACTGGCACCTGCAAGTTGCTATCTTGCACCTGCAAGTTGCTATCTTGCAAGTGCAAGCTACTATCTTGCACCTGCAAGTTACTATCTTGCACGTGCAGGTTAGTTATCTTTCGACAGCCACCCTATCTCAGAAGCCCCGGCTCCCCATACTTGCCCCAGTGGCTTACATTCCCATATTTGACAGTCACCTTATCTCAGAAGACCCGGCTCCCCATACTTGTCCAAAGGCTTACATTCCCCCATTTTACTCGGTGACCTTACCTCTGCCGCTTGACCAAGAGCGACACAGTTGCCCTTTCCCTTCTTCCAGAAACCCTTCACGCCACGATTCCCTAACCCTGCCTTCTCGACCGAATACCCTAATCACATCGGAGACCCATCGACCTTATTCCACGACCCAGGCCTCCACGACCTGCGCCAGTGAACCAGGAACCCTACACCGAGCGTTCCGATTAAGAGCGGCACAGCCACTCTTCCCCTTCTTCCAGTACCCCTACCTCAATAAGCTCGAACAGTCGCCTGACAGGTCAGTCATTGCTGGTGATCACTATAATCCAGATGTAAAAGAATCGTTCGAAGAGTCGCTGGGACTAACTCTTTGATTACTAATTTTCTCCTCGAAGGCTCATTTCAGTGAGTCGTTTGAAAAGCTGCTTCTGGAGCAGCTCCCCAGTCACACATCTGTATGAGTCGTTCGAGGTGTCAATTTTCGAGGGGCTGCTCTAGTGGCTCCTTGTTTCGAGCCGGCAGAGTAGGACAGAATCCATCAGGGAGAAGAAGGGTCGAAAGCCTGAAAAGGGACATCCATTTTCCTATTAAGGGGTATTGAGACACGGCCCAGCATGGTCTACCCAACGGCACGGCCTCCTATGGGGAAACATCGGCTATTCAAAGACCCTACGGACGTCCAGTCACTCACCTCTGTGGACATCGACTGCGGTCAACGTCGTCATGACGTCGAGAGCTCACCGCGACGTCACAGAGGTCATTGCAACTCTAACCGTTTTTCACTCTTTATGCCTGACTTTTCCCATTCACACCCCCAGCATAAAGCATCCACACCTAGCCTGCGATGCAATCGATGCAAAACGTACATATCCAGGCAGCTAGACATGGCCAATGAGCCTATAGTGGTTGTCTCAGCGATAGGAATTTCCGTAGTCCGGGAGGGGGGGGGGGGCCGTCAAATCCGAACCTAGGGCCGGCAGGCAAATTGGGGCTAGGTTGGACCCTTATATGCTACTTTTGATGAACTTGACTTCAAATGTGCCTATATATATATAACTAACTTGCAGGTGCAAGATAGGTAACCTGCACCTGCAAGATAATAACTTACATGTGCAAGATAGCTAACCTGCACGTGCAAGATAGCTAACTTGCAGGTGCAAGATAGCTATCCTGCACGTGCAAGATAACTAAGCTGCACGTGCAAGATAGTAACCTGCACGTTCAAGATAGCTAACCTGCACGTGCAAGATAGTAACTTGCAGGTGCAAGATAGCTAACCTGCACGTGCAAGATAGTAACTTGCAGGTGCAAGATGGCTAACCTGCACGTGCAAGATAGTAACTTGCAGGTGCAAGATAGCTAACTTGCACGTGAAAGATAGAAATAATACTCAACTGGCGCCTCAATGCTTCCGTAACACGTGCCAGATAGAAATAATACTCAACTGGCGCCTCAACGCTTCCGTACAGCAGCTCTCGTGCCTGATTTACAAACATATTTTCTATTGATATTGTCCAAAACATACACACAACAGTTATTCATAAGTAAACGATTGGAATGAGTGAAGAAAATAAATTCTTCTTTTTTAAAATTATGGTGAATAACAATATTTATTACACATCTATTCAACTTTAAACCCTTGTATTTAACGGGATAGCCGCTATGACATAAATGATTCTGTATCCAATGGGTGATGTACAAGCCGGAACTTTTTTCCCAGCACCGTTCTTACTAGTTCCTTTCCCATCGAGTCATTAGTTATGCTTCGAAAAGTTTCCGAATTTCGTTATACAATTATCGATAGTCTGTCGCATAGTGTGAAAATGAAAACGTCCAAAGCAAAATGAAGTCTGTTCACAAAAAAATTACTTGACCAAAAATGAGATAATATTTTTCCAAAAAAACAATCATTTCCAACGAGAACATTAACCCAGTCCCGTGGCCGTCTCGTTTTGTGGATCCGTTACATCTAAATTGGTCAACTTTATTTCGGTAAATCTTCGTACATCTTGACATGCTTCGAACTTCTTTTAAAAATGTTTCTCCCAGCTGTTTTGCAAATCTGAACATATTTGTACTTATACGTTTACTAACAGTAATAGCCATCAAATGGTTAGGCGTGAATGGGCACCAGTCGAAGAGAAACAGCGATACGAATTTCAACGAACACTGGTTCCGAAAAGCTTGTTTTGATTTGTTATCGATCCATTTGACAGTCTCTTCACCTTTGGGTTTAAACATCGGAATTAAAATATGTTTATTTAAATGAATTTTAGTGCATGGGTTGTGTAAAAAACACCGAACGCGATGTGTGTTTGAATCGGCTCTCGCGCGAAATATGACAACGCCATTCCAACTCGTTGTGTAAAACACCCACCGATTCAAACACACATCGCGTTCTGTCTATTTATAGTACATGAATTGATGTTTTTAGAGAATATATTTTATTTCTTAATCCTTTAACCAACGAATCGCCCGCATCCGAAAGCGAAATATGCAAATTCAGCAGCTAAAAAAATATTATTTTTTTGAAAAATTTCAACAAAATCATATCATGTGACCCCTCTTGGGAACGAGCTCGTTCCCAAGAGGGGTCACAGGATATGGTTTTGTAGAAAAAGTTTTGAAAAATTAAAGACTTATATTTAAAATAATAAATTTTGAAATCGTCTGTGATAGGTAAAGGGTTAAGCTAAAAAAAAAACCTGTGAAATTCATACTTCCAAACGATTTTGTATTTGTTATTTTGTTTTTCCATTATTATTATTATTGCAGATATTCAGAAAAAAACATAGGAATAAGGAATGTAGTCGTGCAATATATATAATGAAAGGTGACGATGTGTAGAGTTCGACAATGAGGGGATCGACCCTCCCCAAGAGGGTGGGGTGGGACAAGGGTGTCAAGACGTTGTATGCGTTAGGAGGGTAGTCGTTCAATATATAGAATGAAAGGTCACGATGTGTAGAGTTCGACAATGAGGGGATCGACCCTCTCCGAGAGGGTGGGGTGGGACAAGGGTGTCAAGACGTTGTAGGCGTTAGGAGGGTAGTCGTGCAATACATCGAATGAAAGGTCTCGACGTGTAGTGCCCGACAAAGATGTGACAGACCCTCCATAAGGGGGTAATGGAAAAAAGTGTAAAACGTCATATGTTTTCGAAAACTAGCCATGTCACGCGTGAAACGAAAGGTCTCAATTCGCAAAGTTCGAAAATGAGGTGATCGCTCTCCACCGAGGTGGTTGGGTGGTGCAAGGGTGTAAAAACGTTGTTGGCATTTGGAAGATAGTCATGTCACAAATGAAAAATCCCGACGCGTAGGGTTTGGAAATGATGCAATCGACCCTTCTCCGTGTTGGGACGGGGGCTAGGGGTGCAAAACATAATAAGTTTTCGAAGGGTAGGCATGCCGCACATAAAATGAATGGTCTCGATGTATAGAGCTCGAATCTGATGCGTTCGACCCACCTTCTTGATGAGGATGGGTCTGAAGGTGTAAGAAAAACTCGTAAGTTGTTCTTATGAATGGTGAGCATGCTGGCATTTTAATATGACTTTCATTCTCCTTCAGTTTTATGTAATCACGAGTCATTACACGGATTGAATTATTCATTCATGTTGGCAATTCTAATACAGTACATTGTCTTTCATCTGCATTGATATAATTCAATTTTTATGAGTTTCCATCACGGGTCATTAACTGAATTATTTGATCACGCTTAAGAGAATATGCTAAAGAATGTTTTTTTTTTTTTGGTTTTAAATGCATTCTCCCATACATTGTCTCCGTAATAAGTCTTCCTTCTTCTGAGATGAACATCACAATAGACTGTATTATGTGGATATTTGTGTTTTTTCTTACGGTTGACGAAATATTATTCAGCTGTTTGTGTAGAGGAAAGCACTTATGTTTTCATGAGTTTTTTTGTATATCAAAGACCATTACATATATACATCCGGTAGAGAAAAGGATGATTTGGAAAAATTGTACAGCTCGAGTCAGCAGGGTTTTCTCAAGTCGACGGATATATTTATTTTATTGGTGTTTAAGCTCACTTTCAAACGTCCAATGCCACCTAAAGCCGTGTGACTGTAAAAAGAAGAAGAGGTCGTCGTCATGCTCTTCCATTGAGTATGTTAAGAGTTATCGTCCAAAAAATAAACACATCTGTGATAAAAAAATGCTAAGTCCTAGAGGGGACAATAACGCTGATAAGTATATGGCGAAGAACACCGGCATCGGAAGTAGGGAAGAATAAGACATTACGTCGCGTGAAAACCATATAGTTCTATCTTCCAATGGACGACGATTAATCGATGTCAGATACTTTGGCATATCGAAGATGATATGTCATTCCACTGAGTATATTTTTTAAGTTATTAGGCTCTCCACAAAACACCCTAGTTAAAAAATATTTCTTCTTCGAAATCCTATTCACCCCTGGCTTTTTTGTGAGAGTTACGCACGCACGTACGCACGCACGCACGCACGCACCCACGCATATCCTTGTGGATATATATGGTGTCAGTCGTCTTCATCGATAGCTCCCGATGAGTTTAACATTGGTGTTTTCTCTCAAGAACCACATTCTTGTCGATGGTTATCGGTTTTGTTGGATGCGACGCGCAGTCAGTTCGTCCCCTGAGTTCCAATGCGTTCTATGTGCCAGTAGGCACATAAAACACATTGGAACTCAGGGGACGAGTTGTTGTTGTTTTTGTTTTTCATCCATTATGCTTCAAGACAAAAATACTCCACGATACTTCATATTATACGAGTGGATGCGACGCGCAGTCAGTTGTTGATGTTGTTGTTTTTGTGTCTCATCCATTAAGCCTCAAGACAAAAATACCCCAAGATAGTTCATATAAAACGAGTGTATACACGAGCAGCGATAGCATAAAAAATCGTATAGTTACATAACATCATTCAGTGATAAATAAATATTTCGAAAATATATGAGTTCGATATTTCTTAATTTATTTATTGATTATTTATAGGAGTTTAATGACACTTTCGACAGCTAGTGTCACCTCGTGTCGGACAGTTTTACTGGTGGAGGAAGCTGGTGTACCCGGAGAGAACCACCGAGCAACGGCGAGCAACTGCCAGACTCCCCAGCGTACTAACTCCACACAAGCAGGGTTAGCATTGCCTCGCCTGAGTGCTAGAATGTTCTATGTCCCATAGGGGACATAGAACATTCTAGCACCCAGGCGACGATTGGTTGAAAACAGGCCATAGGGGGCCTAGAACATTCTAGCACTCAGGCGACGATTGGTTGAAAACAGGTGCACCATCGACGTGCCGTACGCCTTAGTACACAGTACCAGTGTCCTCATGTGGGAAATCGGGATCTTGTGTCTTGCTCAAGGACATAAAGCAGTTACCCCTGGCTGGGATGGAACCGTGGACAGCTCGGATTGAAGTTTAACGCTTTACCCAACGTAACGGCCAAAACCGGCCTGCGCTATTCTCAAAAATCGCCAATTAATTTTCAAAATATTTTCATTTTTTGTCTCAAAAACAGGTTATGACCCCTCGTTGGAACGAGCTCGTCGAGCTCGTTCCAACGAGGGGACATAACCTATGTTTTTGAGACAAAAAATGAAAAAAATTAGTTATTCAAGAATTTTTTTTGCAAGTGTCGTCTGCTTTTCATGTTAGGTAAAGGGCGTGATCCACGCGCCCTAGAATTGGAAATAAGTAATTCGAATGTTCACAAATTTTTTATTTTTTTTAAAAAAAAATGTTGATGTCGCCGAACTTCTCCTGGGGGAGTCCAGGGATCCAAGGGAGGGGCTACTTCCTCAACCTAAGGTGTCTACCGAAGTGGGTGGGATTCCTGGGGGTGGGGATACTGTCATGTTTTTCCGACATTTGAGAATGCTAGTAGATTAGCATTGAGTTGTCTAGTATCATAAATCTTGTTAAGGTAGGACCCTAGCACTTAATCTCAAAACCCTTTCTTCTTTCAAATGAATTATATACCAAATCCAAACCCTCAAAGGAACACTCGCGCCCGAATATACAAGTTAATCCATTTAAATCTAATACAGACGTTAACAACGTTTTTCAGATATTTGAGAATGTCAGCAGGTTGTCTATGAAGTGTCTAGTGTTATATGTCTAGTTAGGGTAGAACCTTAATACTTACACCCCAAACCTGGTGGATATTCAAATGAATTTATACGTAATCCAAACTCCAACAATATGTTTCTCTGACACTTGAAAATGTTAGGAGGTTGTCAGTGAATTGTCTAGTGGTATATATCTAGTTAATGTAGGACCCAAATACTTAGTGCTAAAGCCCGATCGACTTTCAAATGAATTTATACCTAATCCAAAACCTAACAAAATGTTTCTCGCTCGTTTGAGAATGACAGCAGATTATCAAAGAGTTTGGTGGTGTTACAATTCTAGTGGAGGTAGGACCATAATACTTAATACGAACACAAAATGTTTCCCAGAAGTTTGAGAATGACAGCAGGTTACCAAAGAGTTTGGTGGTGTTACAAGTCATGCTGAGATAGGACCATACAACTTATGACGAACACAAAATGTTTCCCAGACGTTTGAGAATGACAGCAGGTTACCACGGAGTTTGGTGGTGTTACAAGTCAACTTCAGGTAGGACCATAATACTTAATACGAACACAAAATGTTTCTCTGACGCTGAGAATGACAGCAGGTTACCAATGAGTTTGGTGGTGTTACAAGTCAAGCTGAGGTAGGACCATAATACTTAATACGAACACAGGTTGACTTTTAAATGAATTTATACCTTATCCAAACTCTAACGATAAGTTTCTCAGACATTTTGAAAATGTCAGCAGGTTTTCAATGAATTCTGAAGTGTTTTAAATGTAGTTAAGGTACAGTTAACACTAGAAGTCTTGTCATGAAATGCGCACAAATAGCACGTCGATCTGCGCGTTAATCTACGCGTTATGACCATAATAAGGCTATCAAATTCTGCACAAATGGCCTGTGCACAAGCAATGTTTCAGCCAATGGACCTCCGGATAACCCGGAGGTCCAATGGTAGAAACATTGCCCGTGTTTGCTCTGAGTAACCAGGAGATCCTGCCGTGCTTTGGATGACATTCGATATGGCAATTGCGCGCAATTCCTACGCGCAATTAAGCCTAGAGCCTGAGCGCAGGACTTCTAGTTTTAACTGTAGGACTCTGATACTTAACCCTAAAACTTGGTCGACATTCAAATTAATTTATACCTAATCGACACTATTAACGATATATTTCTCAGATGTTTGAGGATGTCAAAGTGTTATGATTGAATTGCCAGGCGTTATACTTTTACCTAAGGTAGAACCCTAATACTTCATTCCAAAATCTGGTCGACTTTCAAATGAATTTATACCTTGCTCAGAATCTAACGATATGTTTCTGACATCTGACAATATCAGCAGGTTGTCTATGAGTTGTCTAGTTAAAGTAGAACCTCCATACTTAACCATAAAACCTTATCAAGTTTCAAATGAATGTATACATCATTTATACGATATGTTTCTCAGATGGTTGCGAATGTCTGCAGTATAGCAATGAGCTGTCAAGTTTTATAAGGCAAGTTAAGGTAGGATCCTAGTACTTAATCCCAAAGCCTGTTCGACTTTCAAATGAATTTATACCCAATCCAGACTATAACGATATATTTCGGACATCAGCAGGTTGTCTATTAGGTGTCTAGTATTGTAAGGGTTAGTTAAGATAGAACCCTAAAACTTAATCCAAAACCTGTTTTTTTCAAATAAATTATTTCCCGAGCCAGAACTCTAAAAGGTACACCTGCGAGCATGTGTGCCGTTCAAATCAACATACACCTCATCCAGATTCTAACGATATGTTTCTCAGTTGTTTGCGAATGTCAGGAGGTTATCAAATTAGTTGCCTTGTGTTATAAATCTAGTTAAGGTAGGACCCTGATACTTAATCCCCAAACCTGTTCGATTTTCAAATGAATGTCATCCCGATTCCAGACTCTAACGATATGTTTCGTGCATGTTTGAGAATGACAGCGGGTTATTAAATGAGTTGCCAAGAGTTATATGTCTAGTTAAGGTAGAACTTCAATACTTGATCACAAAATCTGTTCGATTTTCAAATGACTTTATACGTAATACCAACTCAATTTGTTTTTTACATTTTTTTAATGTTTTCTTTAATTGCTTAATTTATTATTATTATTTAATTATTTTTATTTAATTTTTAATTTTATGTTTTTATGTTTTTTTACATTTTGTTTTTACGATGCATATAATCCACCCCTGGGGAATTCCTCTCTTCTCAGAAGACCCGAATGGTTGAAGGTGGACCACTGCCTTGGATCCCTGGCTTCCCTCTGGCGGACTCTAAAGACTTAAAAATCTAAATAAGAAAATTATAAAGTTTGAGACCATTCACATTATTTCTTCAAATTTCCGGGTGCTTGGTGCTCGCTACATTATTTTATTCTATCTTTTTTTAACAAACAGATTTATTTTTAAAATAAAAAAATAAATTTTGGACTTATTTTTGAAATAATGAAAATTTTGTGACGTACTCATTTATTTTTTAAATAATTAAATACTTTTTAACTTATTTTATTATTTTCAAAATGCTAATATAATTTTTAACGAAATAATTTATTTTTTAAATAATATTATTTTTAATGAAATATTAAATTCCATTATATTTTTTTTAGTTTGTAAAACACTAAACGGAAATAACGACACGTGGTGCGCGCGCGTGGCGAAGCTATAGATCGAGGAATGGGAAAGAGTATTTATTCTCTGTTTACTATACCATTTATCACCAATACACTGACGACTGCCCCTTTCTCTCTCTCTCTCTCTCTCTCTCTCTCTCTCTCTCTCTATCCTCCATAAGTCAGACTCGTTCGATGTAGATATCTCTTCTACCGGGTATGTCAAATTATTTTATTATTGAAATGTGGCACGAGCATTAAATCACTGAATGGTCCAATAGAATTATTCGATTTTTTATGTTATCTCTGCTTCAGTAAACACTCGTAGTATCTTGTCTTTTGCAAAATGGGTGAGACACACAAAAAAAAAAAAAAACTTTAACTGCGCGTTGCTTCCCACAAACTCACAAGCCATCGACAGGAATATTTTTTTTTTTTTTTATAAACAATATTTTATTTCTCTGTAACAGAAATGGGTTTGGTAAACAGGCTAGGTCTATGTAATACCTCACCCTACATATCAGAAATTACACTGTACTCTGTTTCTGTGCAGGTGCTGATGCAACAAGAGAAAGAGAAAAGAATGGAGAGATAGAATGGGTCGATTTCCATGCACGTCTTTAATTTTAATATTCAAGGTTGGATAATTGCTTGGGGAGATGTGCACGTGCATCCCTGTCCAGTCTAACACCATTGTTTATATTGCTATATAATATTTCAACCAGTAGACCAGGACTTATTTACCACAGAAAAAACTATAAGTTCCCGTGGTGTGCACGTGCTTTATATATTCATAACTGTGCCGACAAAGATATTCACGTATGCGAGGTCTCGCATGTTCACGTAACATTTATATAGCATATTATTCGTATGCGTTTGTGAACATGGTGCGTAATTGCACGCCCGTTCGCAGTAATCGGGGATCTAAGCAAATGATAATTAGGTAGGGTGAATTAACCGAGTGGTATGGTTGAGATATTCGCGAACTTTCTGGAAAATCCTAGTATTCCACTCCACTGTATTAGAGCAATTTCCAAACAACAATTGTTCCACGTCTACTCCGGCTTCAAGGATGTTCCCCAGTATGGCCAAGCGATGTGCATTATAAATAGGACAATGAAGAAGGTAATGCTCGATATCCTCGTATATATAACCGCATGAACATTTAAGATCGTCACTTATAAATCTTTCAAACTTATGATCATTAAGGTCACTGCATCGCAATCGCAACCTGTAGTGCTGGATTTGAGACCCTCTGAATCCAATGCGATAAAACTCCGGGACGATTATATCACGACCACTTAATTGCATTTTGATATTGTATACACTTACATCATTTCGAGTGGATTCATCCAGGCTGTTCCAGAGCTTTACCGCTGATGGGAAAAAGACTCTGCGAATGTTTTAGTACGACAATGCCAATTGCGCAGGAGATCAGATGATTTTAATGGGTACCTAGAGAAATCGGAAACCTGACGCGGTGTCAAAAGGGTTAAATACATTGGGACATTACCTGACAAAATTTTAAATAGAGTTATAATTTTGTGCCTAGCTCTTCTATCACGCAAGGGGGTATATATCCAGTCTCCTCATAAATGAGTCTATGGCAAGTTCCTCTTATTGCCCCACAAATTGTACGCAAAGCATCAAGTTGGAGGTTCTCTAGTGCGTCCGCTTTTCCAAGGGAACAATTATCCCAGATCACATCTGCGTAATCAAAAAGCGGCAAAATAAAAGATTTGTAGAATATTTCTAACGTTCTACGAGTTAATCGATATTTTAAACTGCGTAGACAGTTTATCATTGGGGTTACTTTATTAATGACACTATCAATATGATTGCCCCAAGAGCCCGTATTATGGAAAGTTATACCCAAGTGTTTATGTGTATTAACTTCTTTAATTGGCTGGTTTAGCAAGTAAAGGGTTGGATAGTCATTGTAGGTAGTTTTACGACTTATACACATTGTTACAGTTTTTTTCAGGGCTGAATTTCACTTGCCAATTTTTGGACCAATCACTAATTTTCAGTAGATCATCATTTAATAAAAGACTAGCCTGATTTGGGTCCTCAACTACCAAATACAAAGATGTGTCATCAGCATATAATCTGATGTTTGACGATATACCCTGCACAATATCATTTATATATATGTTGAATAGCAGAGGTCCCAGGACAGATCCTTGGGGTACTCCGGGGGGGGGGGGGGGCGTCCTTTTTATGGAAGATTGGCCGTTTGTTATGACTGTTTGGGTGTGGCAAGTTAGGTAATCTTTAAACCATTCTAGGGTCGTTCCTCTAACACCTATACCGTTTAGTTTGTGTATTAGGCCTTCATGCTACCCCCGGTCGAAGGCCTTACTGATGTCACAAAAAACGAAGCGAATGCCTTTTCCTTGATCAAGACTTAGCCGTATGTTATGATCAATTTATATTAACTGGTTGACAGTACTGTCGCCTGGAATAAAACCAGACTGAAGCTTTTTTAAGAGATTATTACTATCGAGAAAACCAAACACTTGGCGAAATACGATCTTTCCGAATACCTTACTAACACAACTAGTAAGAGACACCGGTCTATAATTACCTTTATAATTTATGGATGCCTTTTTATGAATCGGTAAAACATTGACGTGCTTCCAAATAGCAGGATATATACTTTTGTTTAGGGACAGATTAAACAATTTTGTAAGTGGGTAAGCTAATTCCGTCGCACATAATTTTAGTATTTTATTGTTAATAAGATCGGAACCGCAAGCTTTATTGGTACCAAGTTTGGATAATAATATCTTAACGTCTTCCATTTAAATGTTAAGCTCCTCCATAGTGAGGTCATTAAAATATACCGGTGGGAGAGGATTATTTTGAATTGAACTAGATTGTTCTATGAAAAATTGATTAAGTATTTCACATATGTCTTTAGGATTGTCCATTATGGTGCCACCCTCGAGAAGTGGTGGAAATTGTGTATTTTTACTGCAAGGTTGACTCGTGATATTTTTGAAGGAACTCCACCATTTCCTGGAGGTAAGAGTATTAGTGCAAACATAATCATTCAGCTTTTTATCGTGATCGCGTTTAGCTTTCCTTAATAAGTCGATTGTTTCATTTATTAACTCTCGGAAAATTTTCCAATCACCTGGGCAGTTTGTCATTTTTGCTTTTTGGTTGGCCCTATTCCGTTTTCTCATTGTAGAACGTACGTTAGAATTCATCCATTGTTTGTCATTGGGTCTTCTAGGAACTGTTTTAAAGGGAATATGGTTTTTAGTTATTTTCAGTATAACGCCAATTACTTGTCCGCTACAGCATTCACATTTTCTGAGTTAAAGATATCATCCCAATTTGTTGAGGAGAATTCTTCCCTTAAGCTTTCTATATTCATCTCATTGTATTTCCATATTTCTCTATAATACTATTTAACCCTTTGACGCTTTGTTTTAAGATGAACGTACGTGGCGCGGTGGTCACTACAAAACGGCGGAGTAACACCTTGTTCGGATACAGAATCTGGGCAGGAAATAAAAATCAAATCTATTAACCCCCTTCACTCTGATGTCAAAATACCAAAATTTCAGGAAGCTGTTTTTTTCCCATAATGCATCTAGAAATTGAACCAATTCAATCTCGTTTGACAGAGCTCAATCAGCTCTGTCAAACGAGATTGAATTGGTTAAATTTCTAGTTGCATTATGGGAAATTTTGTTTGCCTGAAATTGAGATATTTTGACATCAGTGTGCAGGGGGTTAAGGATCGTGAATTTTCTTTTATACGGGTTGGTTTATCTATAATCTGTGCTAAACTGTGCGATGACTCCAAGTAAGATATTTTGGGATGTATAGTGTCAATGCAATTTGCATTAAAGTCACCCATAACAATGCATCTTTGGGATAAGTCATTTCTTGCAATCGATATAGATTGGTCTATAAGGTCCCAATTAGGGCTGTCACGATTAATCCATTAATCGATTATTGATCGGTCACGGCGAAATCGATTAGTATTTTTCCTTGTCGAATAATCGGTAAATTGTATCCCGTTTTAGACGTTTAATAATTAAAAGAAAATTTGAAGAAAAAACTATGGTTTCCAAAGGTAAAGAGTTAAGAACATCGATGTTAAACCCCAAGAAACTGTTGGAAGTATTTGTCTTTCAGGTACATTCATCAAAGGTTTGGTGTTCTGAACTTTTGAACCGTCAGTGTAATAATCAAGACCGGTCGGCAGTTGCGAAGTTCGCAACTGCCGACCGGTCTTGATTATTACACTGACGGTTCAAAAGTTCAGAACATCGAAGCTTTGAATGTACCTAAAAGATGATCGTCTTTGTTGTATACTTGAGGTAGGTCAACTGACTTGAACTTCATTTTTATCGACTTCAAAGAGAGGGAGAGGGAAGGTCATCTAGGTACGATTAATCGATTATCATCGATTATTTGCGACGATTAATCGATTCCTAAATTGAAAAATCGTGACAGCCCTAGTCCCAATACGAAGCCAGGGCAGAAAGAGGTCGACAAAATGTGCCAATAAAAAATTTCTGGTTGGCATGTCTTATTTCGCACCAAATTGCCTCGAGGCCTGGAAGATCGAGGTCGTCCCGATACTTGTATATTAGATCTGTTTTACCATAAACTATTACACCACCCCCTGCGCTACCACGATCTCTACGAATAGGTGGGTAATGAAAACCAGATAAGAACACGTCTTTATTGTCTACTTCATCAGTGAGCGTCGTTTCAGAGAGGGCAATCACATCGTAGTCGTCAAGTTCAGCCTTTACTAAGTCTACTTTGTATCGTAACCCATTAACATTCATATGAACAACTTTAATAGGAGTCATTATCCCCAGGATTCAATTCAATGTCACCACTTAACAACAATAAATAAAATATCAGCGTACTTATCGCTAAATTATACCAGTAAACACAACATCTTACCATACATGTATTGTACCGATAGGTCACAAACTTTAATTGTCTAGGGCCTCCTAGAAAAAGACCAATACTGGCACGGTATATTTCGATATTAACCCCCATGAACATTTTCTGATGTCAAGTAATAAAAAAAACATTAATAATTGGTCATTGCTAGGACAGCTGTTCTCAAGCAAAAGAGAACCTCTCATGAAACGACGTCCTATATGTAATTGGAACAATTCGGATCCCATCCCATCTCTCCATATTAAAAATTGTGCAGTGATATAAAATGAAAAACATAACATTAATAGCCATATCATTGGATTAGGCAGGTTTTTAGGAGAAAAAAATACTGAGGTGATTGGGCTCTGTATTACCCAGTCATGATAAGACCTTCCAAATACTCCTACACATCGCTGAAATGCTCCAATAGGAGTCAGTATTATATTTATCCATAGCATGGAGTAGCCTAGAGTAGTCTGTTACAATTTGTTGGAAAATCCCCCCAGGAACTATCCAACAAATTGTAAAGGCATATATTATCCATAATAAACATCTCTCACATGAAGGGAATACTATTGTCCTTTCCATAACCCCCCAATGGTAAATAAACTCTGGAATAATACAAAATCAAGAAAATATCTTTTAGTTTTCAGCTTTCGTGTAATATATTTAACTTCGCCGTCGTTACGTTTCTGTGATTTCAGCTCGCTCGAAAATTATATGAATGATTTTTTTAATTCTCTATGGGAATTTGTGTGTATTTTCGGAAGAGCGTCCATTTTGCAACATTGCACAAGTGACGTAACTGGGACCGTCCATTTGAGAACAGGTAAATTTGAATTTTCACGGCTTGCCTTTGCAGAAGGCGTGTTTTGACGAAGTTGGAATATCAGTTCGTCGTGATGATGGTTCAAAATAAAACTCAAGTCTTGTTCAAAACGCGTTAGTGAATTAGTGAATAAATAAAATATACCTGTATTGTAGTCGTGACGTAAATTATTTTATTAATACGTGCCGTACCAGTTTTCCAAATTTGTCATGTCTTGCCGACAACTGCCCTCAGTATGTTGCTATAGACCTCCATTTAGGCTATGATTGTTTGTGTGACAGTGACACGGGTACAGGCGAAAACAGCACCGTGTGAAATCCGGGGCCTGTTACCTTCGGTTTGGCACAGGAGTCCGGTTTTCTTGGGTTTGGACTGCCCCCATCCAAATATGACCTAAAATACCTTGTTTTAATTTTTTACCTTGGCACGTCCTTTGAATTCCCCCCCCCCCCCCCCCCCACACACACACACACATACACAAGATTCTGATTTCTGCGTCAAATAATAAAGAAGGAGGTGTATCGTGAATCCAGGTTGGATAGATTCCAGGGCCGAGGAAAGGGTGGGGTTGGGGGAGGGGTGTTATTGCTTTTAATGTTTAGAAGTCATTGCTGAACAACAAGAAAACCATGAGATTGTTGGGAGGGGAGATGAATCCTCTCATTTTTAACTGTTCACTTTTCCACAAATTTATTAGAGAACCATAGGCTAAATACTCGGTTTCAAAACGAAACACAGAAAAAGGCAGAATTTTTTCGCCATCGGAACTGGTGCCGTTCTCGCCACAATCAATTGGTGCCGTTTTCGCTCACTCGGTGCCGTTTACTCCAAGTGCCGTTTTCACACGGTGCCGTTTTCGCTATAACCCGACACAAGTCCAAGTTACAAATTTTCTTTTAAGAAAGTATATAACTAATAGCACGAGAGAATTGGCATCTTCGAATACAACCCTGACTAATACGTATAATCACTAGAAAGCTTATTGGAAAATTGTAGGGGGGGGGGGGCGTCACGAATACGTCACTACGTGATCACGCTGCCCCCCCCCCCCCCGACCCCACCATTTCTCAGCAAGCACCTGATAAATCTTCTGAGGGAGAAATCACTAGGCAAAGTTGATCAGAGAATTTATATAATATTAATCATATTTCGACTCCACTGATTATACCCAGCACAGGCGTATATAGACCAACGGGCCAACTTTTTTTCCATGGCTGCGGGGTTGGGGGTTGGGGGGGAGGGGTGGCTGGAAGATTTTTCCCGAAAAGTAACTACGTGCGTAGTCCTGGTGTGGATGTTCGTGAGCGTGTCTTCTCCTGCTGGTGGGATTAAGGGAACCCTCCCCGGGAACATTTTTAAAAATCTGATCCGCTTGAGGGTTTCTAGAGAACCCAGGCTACCTTTCGAACCTTGTAATTGGAAGAAAAGACGATCGCTTTTGTAGAGGTGCCTGGCTGAATGTGTTCGAGCGGTCTTGTCTGTTATCAGTCAACTGCAATAAAACATTATATGCTTCTCGGGACTCAGCTGGAGTAAATACGTGTAATGTAAGGCCTGTGTGTCCATAGCATTAGAGGATCGAACCCTACAGATCGATGAGGCTATTCACGTGGGTCGATATACTATTAATAACAGTTTGGCTGGCCGCTGATTTGCCGTGGTTCTCAGTTGAGAAGGTTTTGGTAACTCGTGTGCTTCCAACTGCCTCCCGATTTCCACGCATCTTTTCTCCCAATACTGAGACGAACTGCTTGTAGACTCTCTGTACCCCCATTCTTCACAATCCCTCCAATAAGCATACTAACCATCGCATTTGTGTCAACGACTAACCACGTCCTTTATTCTCCCATCCCACGTCCCCATTATACTACTCCCAGTGAATTTTGATCTAGAAGATTGAGATTTTGGACTTCCTTATAAAACGTATTCCAAGGTCACCACTACGCCCGAGTTACACATTTGGCTCTCCTTTTCCACCGTCTTTCCCAATTCCCCCTAATCTCCAGTGATCGCGACCTCAGCTTGAACAACAGTGACCACCCCTCCCCTTACAATGGTGCCATTGTCAAGGTACTCTTCAAAACCTGTCTTCTCTTTGTCACGCAGGCCACACAAAGACCTCTTTCTTTTGACCTACTCTCGCCAATTTTGGTTACAATCCCCATGACTCTTTCTCTAACGGTTTTTTTTACCTTTGGTTGTCTCTATTTCTGAGTTCGATACATCGTTTGGATAAATCCCTACAAACTTCTACCATTACTGCAGTTAATTATAACGAAATTTTTAAAAACCCTACGCTATGAATTATTATCTCGACTGTCTAATATTTCTACAGACCTGTGTTACTTCCACTGGGTCCAGTGGCGGCTCAAAGGTGTCTCCCCTCTGGATATACTTTAGCAAGGGGCGTCATATATTCCCAAGACCTAAGGTGGGATGCTAATAGAATTATAGATGGCGGCGGGGAGTATCCCCGGGAAAATTGGAAAAAAGATTTCAATCCCCGAAGGCTTTTTGGCCACTAAATAAACTATGTTCCCATTCAGCCTGCAACATTTTTCAGTGGGTAGGTAGATAGTGTGACATTTTATATAATAAAATCAATCAGTAACTGGAGCTTTCGGCCACTTGGCCTTATTTGCCATAATGTGGGGACCTAGTGAGGGGACCTAAGAAGTGATGTCACAGTAATGTGACCCAATTTAACTCATGTTAGATTGTCATGGTAGCCCGCGGAAGCGGCCATCTTGTGACGTCATCTCCATAGTGACACGTGGTCTTAGTGCGCATGCACAGCGCGTGTTGTTAGAGTGATAGCACTTCTGTCGGACATTTTTGGCTGATGGAGGCCGCCATCTTGGTTTCTAAGGTAGCACGTGGTTGCTATGAGCCTGAATGGCCTACACCAAGACGGGGGTATGTGCGGAGGGTTTGTTCGTTTGAATAGGAGTAAATCTGATTACCCAGAAAGACCCACCAATCCATCCAAACCACCCAAAACGACTATTTGATATGGATTCCTCACGAATCCTTCTTTTTTCAATAACAGGTACGTTCCTTCGTATAAGAGTAGTTTTACTTTGTAGAATTACCACAAACAAGCCCACAAACCCTCCAAATCACCAAAATGCGCACAAAACAAACGTAACGGACTTGTACTCCCCATCTAGGGTTTTTAGTAGTAGCACGTAGTGCTATAGGATCGAGAATATGTTCTATTACACTAAAGTACTGGTCCAAATTTTCCAAGAACCCTATTTTTGTGCCTATTACAGATACTGCTCTAACACTAGCAGTATGTCTAGCCCAAACTAGCTCTAGTTCGTTCCCTCGTCCAAGTCTTATAATCACCAGTGCTTGGTTTCCCATAACATGTATGCAGAGTTATCTTCAGTGTGTATAACGAAAGCCTATATGATTCTTATAGCCACGAATCCATCGAAGAGTTACTGAAAAGTCATTGCTCAAGGGACTCGAATCCCATAGAGAAAATGAGCTATAGAACATACTTTCTTCGACTCATTTAGGTATTTGAGGAAAGCCAGTATACAAAATTCCCGACGGAACAGCATATCACCCTAACAACACGAGTTGCGCATAAGCACTAAGACCACTTATCACTATGAAATGACGCCACAAGATGACCGCTCACGCGGGCTCGCACATCAACCAAACTTGACGTAACTGGGTCACGTGACTAACTTGGTGTAACTGGGTCACGTGACTATGACGTCCTTCCTAGGTTTCCCCATTAAGCCCCCCCCCCCCCCCCCCCCCCCCCCATCTAGTACTGATGATGTTACATAAATGCACAGTACATCATGCAGGCAGACTTTCAGAAATACAGTCAACATTAGCGTCCTGCGTGATGAAGTTTATATTTTTTATAATTGTTGATAAAGACGAAGTGACCGAACACCCAAGATATCAATCACTTCTATTACACGTGGAACGACAGTCCCCCACCTTCCCAACACTTAATTATAAATTTGATAATTTTTTTCCCACGGGCGCCTGAAGCTTAAGCCCGCACACTGATAATATGGTAAATTTTCTGGATACGATCCCGTCAGACATGCATTCACTGTCATAGCATGAAACATCAGTGATGCAACAAATCCCGAAACCCAAACTAAATGCCAAATGACGCTTCACTATTAATTCTATTATCATATGATGCTTGTTAAACATATATTGGCCTATACAACAGAACCAATTGTCGCAAATGTGAGTAGAGTTTTACGTTGTAATACCATCACGCTGATTGTATCATCAACATTATTGTGATGTGTATCGTAAAAATTACGACAGATTTGATGGCCGGCGAAAAGACTGGACGTGATCAGTCATTGATGGTTGACTTTTTGTGTGATATCTTCCTTGCCTTTTGCGCTGCAAAATCTTCAGCCTACAGTGTCCACGTCAAGTCGTTTAATTCCCGATGACTCAATAGCTGTCATCGCGCGCCACCTAATCTGTCGCGGCACACAGTGGATCTGACATCGGTTTTTTATAAGAATGAGGAACCTCTATTATTAAATATAGATACTCTCAACAGGTATCAGGGAACTAAAAATTTGAAATAGAGTTACCCGCCTTGAATTAGAGTTACCCGCCTTGAAAGGTTGCACTCGGAAATGATGCAATTGTTACGGAATGCGATCGTAAATTCTGACTCCAAGCGTTGTGATTACTGAGAGAACTACGGAGCCCCACCAACCGCGAAGTCCCATAAGCCCTTGGCGTTTTGTGATTCCTTACCAGACGATACCAGACACAGGCTCCAGATTCTGGGTTCAGGTTGGTTACCTCACGAGTTAGTCGTATTCAGCACAACGAAGACCAGTTTACCAGTTATCTACGATTTTTATTAACAAATAAAACTCAACTGCCAATCGTTTTCTCTGGTATAAAGTAAAATTCACAATGTTCAGTCAAAGTTCATACCTTATAGCAACAGTGGTGGCATCCATCTTACTTCTTGTAGGTAGGTACTTGCTCGTCGGGAGCCCAGAGACAACTTCCCAAACATCCAGGAATCGGTGCTTATATCCACTAGATTTTTGATGCCAAACCTGATCACGCGGCAACCTGTCAGCGGAATAGTTAGGGAAAGTTCCCGTGACGTGGCAGTCACCATTGTTAGACGCTTGTACTGCCATGCAGACTGTTGGCAATCTGCATGCAATCTATCGAGTGGTTGTTCCACAAACACATTCCGCCGGGGTTCTGTTGACCGGGGGAATTGTGTGATAGAATTTACAGTTCTGCAACTTTAGCATTATGTGATGCCCGTTTGTTCTGGGAGTGTGATTTTTGGGTTGATGACAGCTATGACAGTTCAAATAGTACCAATTCGGAGATTTCCACCCGTGATATTTATCAACTAAAACTCGACTACCGGCGTTATCTCTGATCAGCTCTTCCACCGAGTGTAGGTCAGTCGGTCGAGTGTAAGTCCGAGTATTTCTTATTAGTTTATCCAATTCTACGAATATCGGCTCTGAGGAAAATTAACAGCAATAATGAGTCCCATTCAAACTAATAGAAAACTGTCCTGTTATTTCTATAATTTTCATGGAAGAACTATAGCTCTTCTTTCGAGCTTGCTTAACTTCTGTGGGCCAACTTCGCAACACAACTAAATTTGTTGGAAAAAAAATCGAATGTCGACCAGGGAGTGACACCCCCCACCGCCCAGACCTAACAATCTTGGGTAAAAAATCATTCAGCCACCACTAAACCAAAAGTGTTTTGTATCTTACCCACTACCCCCAAGGCGAAACTAGACTACGAGACACCAGAAGCACACAATTGAGCGTATCGTTTGTCGCACTGAAAGGAAAGTAGTCTAAGGGAGGTAATCAAACATACAATCAAGCTATTGCGCATTTCTCGATTGTTTTTAAAGAATAAACTTATTTTCCTATGTGTCAAGTACTGACGACCTAATTAACCCGCGTTTATCATCAAATTTAATTTGCTTTGCTCCATGGACAAGCTGTAAACAATACAAGTGATCGCTGACATACTTTTAAAAGTTTTTCATTGGGTCTTGGTTGTTGGAGCGAATGAACACCAATGTAGCATCGTTAAGCTGACAACACAAAATACCAGACACACTCACAGACCATCGTGCTCCATTCGTCATTCATTTATCGCAGTTCACACATCTGATATCAGAGCGTGAGCAACTTGACTATGGAAATACCAGCTGGATTGCAAAAAGCCATGTCAGCTGTGGGCGTCTGTTGTCTCATCTCCTGGACTATCCAGGAAACGGGCAAGAACGTTCTTTTGATTTTGGACTTCACCATTGAAGAGAAAAATATACCACCCTCCTCGGGGAGACGTAGTACCTTTTGTGAGAGGAAGCCCTTTCACACTGGTCCTCACCTGAGAGGTCTGGAGGTGGCCCTGAAAAGGAAGAGAGACCAAAGAAGAACTGGAAAAAGAGCCCACCAACCAAGCGTAGGGACGCCCGACGCTTGGAGGCTTTTCTGGAAAAGAAGAAGGAGAGGAGTGAGGTGATGAAGGTTCCGGAGGCAGCCGCCAGTTCCCCTCCCAGTCCCACAGGAGCACCCAACCAACTACCGGCACCCCAGCCGACTCAGATGGATGTGGAATGCCCTGTGGAGATTGAGGAGGAACTGGAAGTTGCTTTTTCGCCACCTCCCGCCCCTCACTCCCCTCTTCCTTCGCTTCCGAACAGCCCGGGCAAGGGAGACTCTGCCACCCAACCAACACTGTCCGCACTGATAACCGAAGCAAGGGAACTGAGGGCGCAGTGTAATCAGCTCCAGGCAAAATGCATTGATGGTAACAAGCGCTCGGATGAAATCTCCAGAATGGCTAAAGAACTCATTAACAAAAGAAACCAGCAAGATCCGACAAACTCATCTCTACCACAAGATTCTACAAACTCATCTCCATCACAACCACCTCCAAATAAGAAGTCCCGTAAAAAACATAGAAGAGGATAAGCTGCTTCCTTCTACATTCCTCCTTTGCCATGCCCAGACAACCAAAATCATCTACAGTCACTGAGGGTCGAAAGGGGCTTGTTCCCTCCGCTCAAAACCATTTCATTCAGACGATCGTGCGAAGTTAAGCGGCCAGTATTGCTCAACCTCTGGAGGCCAGCTGGTTTGGGGTTCCAGCATACCAACGTCCCCCGCGCGTCACTTAACCGTGACAAGTTAATGTGACGCAAAATTAAGCCAAAATCAGAAATCTCTTGCATAATCTTAATTTAGTGAATTTTACCAAAATCTGTCTTGTTTTACCAGTTTTTGGAGCACCTACCCTGTGTGACCTATCTATGTCCGTTAGACTTATACTAGCACCCACTGTTTTAGCAACATCTAAGACTAAGGCATCGGTAGATTACCTTCAGTTTCTTTAACCCCATCGATCCGTAGACTATTACGCCGTGTGTATTGCTCTAACTCGTCCACCCACGCGCAATTCCATACAGTCCAACTCATTTTTAGAACCTGATTCTCGCCCTTCAGCTCTTTGAACTCTTTAGCAGGACCCATGGTGGCTTCACGGACCGCCTTAGTGACAACTCTATCAACAGATTTATTGATTGCTTTGTCGACAGACTCTTGAATAAATGATTTAACGTCCTCACACATAACCGACTTAAGCTGGGTTGCAAGAGCTGACACGTCAATATTTGGCGTATTTGTAGCCATTGTCTCACCCTCAGAATCAGACACCCAGTCAGGATCACTATCCTCAACAATGCATGAAATACGTGACAGTTTTGATGCACGTAATAGATCTGAAGAGTGCTTAAATGGACTAGTTCGTTTACGTTTTGATTTGTGTTTAGGGTTTGGCCTTACAGGCATCTCTGGGAAAATTTCTAAAAAAATACTGATCATCGCAAACGGTGCATCACAAACAATAGTCAACACCACTGCAATACCACTGCGATACCACGATAATAGGCAAACTCTTGTAGCGTCAACAGTCAATAGTAAATCTTCACAATCGGTTCATTTTTGACAATAGACTTACAGGCAACTCTGAGAAAATTTCTAAGAATACTGAATACTGATCACCGCATCGCCAACAATACCACTGCAATACCACGACAATAGGCAAACTCTTGTAGCGTCAACAGTCAATAGTAAATCTTCACAGTCGGTTCATTTTGGGCTATAGACTTATTTCCGAGCCGCCCGACCTAGCTTCAATACCATACTGGCAATTCTCCACATTCTACATGAATAATATCTACCCAGCAACCTCAAAAAGGTCACATTATTCAGAAGCACTTGTGCACCGCTCCACCATCCATCATGGCGCCACTGTCGACAGGAATATGAATCTGAGGAGAAAATATCCTATGTTAAAATCCTCTGGAATCATCGATAGGACTGGCACTCTTTATGGCCTCAGACGTTTCGCTCACAGAAGAAAAAGCCAGTGGTGAATCTAATGACAAAAAAAGAATATTCCCAAACTGGAGTGTTTTGTGGAAAGCATAATAACTTTAACGTTTTACCCAACGTAACGGCCAAAACCGACTAAAACCGGTCAGCGCTATTCTCAAAATTCGCCAATTAATGTTCATTATTTTTTCATTTTTATCTCCAAAACATAGGTTATAGAGCCCCTCGGTGGAATGGGCTCGATCGAATGAGGGGCCATAACCTTTGTTTTTGAGACAAAAAATGAAAAACAATAGTTATTCAAGAATTTGTTTGCAAGTGTCGTCTGGTTTTCCTGTTAGGTAAAGGGTTAAAAAAAAATACTCATTGCAATGGTAATTCATCTTCGGAATGCCAATGCATTTCATCGGCGTCTGACTCTTCCCAACTTTTCATGCCAGTGATGTTCGCCATATTCTTATCAGCGTTATTTCCCACTTACAGATTTAGTATTTTTTTCCTCAAATGTTTTCTGTAATAACTTTAACATACTCGAAGGAATGACATGACGACACACTCTTTATCCACCTTTACATCTCATTTCTTTTCGCTTTTTTTCTTTTTTCTTCGTTTTCCAGTCATAAGGTATAAATAGATTACGAAGATGACCTTAAACACCAATACAATAAAATATCCGTCGACTGGAAAATAAATGCAGATTTAACGAGTACAATCTCTCCACTGCAGACTTTTCTGGGGAGGTAGGTCACATCATTTTTTTACCTCTGCACGTTGAGACCTTTCATTTGATCCGTGACCTGACTACCTTCCTAGTACCGATGAAGTGTTGACACCTTCCTCACCAGTCCCCCCCCCCCCCGCGAGGGTTAGTAACCTCATTTCTGAACTCGTCGTTGAGAGCTTTCATTTGACACATGACATGCTTAGCTTTCGAAAACTTACGACGTTTTGTATCCCTAGCCCCCGCCACATCGGGGAGTGTCGGTCACATAATTTTCAATCTCCATGCGTCAAGTCCTTTCATTCGATGTATTGCACGGCTGTCTTATTAACAACTGCGACGTTTTAACACCCTTGTTTCATCCCACCACTCGTGGAGGGTCGATCACCTAATTTTCGAAATTTACCCATCGAATCCTTTCGTTTGATGTACAGTACGTGGAGAGTGGATTGTAACTAAATCGCCCGCGGAGTGGAGTTATCACCCAAGCTATAACTTTCAAATTTTATACATATCGACAAAAAACACAAGCAATGTTTCAGCCAATGGACCCGGAGGCCCATTGGCTGAAACTTTGCTGGTGCTGGGTATGCTTTGCAACAAATTTTCAATTATTGCTCTGGTGCAATCTCCACTCTGCGGGTGATTTAGTGATAATACACTCTCCACGTACTGTATTTTTCGACTATAGTCCCACCGTCTCTGCAATTATCGAAATTGTCTTATTGGGATAACACTGAGCAAAAAACCCGATGATGAGAAAAAAAAATTCATTGTCGCAGATATTTGAGACGAGCGATTTCACACCGTCGTTCGCAATTCACAAATTCTAAGGGAAAATTGGTATGGGGAAAAGTCTCCGATCTCGAAGTGAGCTGGAACAAACACTCTAGGAGGTTTCTTAAATATTTATTTTCTTTTTCTAAATTATTCCCCATTGGATTAACCACAGCCGATCTCTCTCGAATACCAGCCCAGGTGGAAAATGAGCTGTTTTTTTTAATTTGAGATAGAAAATTTGTCAAGCTAATTTCTCATTACTTTCGAAGTTAATTTGTTTGTCAGCTGAAATTGAATTTTTGGTGAGCTGAAACCCGAAAAAAATATCTACCACTAGATCTGGGGGCATTTAGTGTGCTGCCAAAGTGGCCTTTATCAGTTTATGTTCGATCGTCCCCGAGGGGAATGATATTATGTAGGTAGAAGTTGACACTGGCGACCAACTGAAGATTCTTATAAGTAGGGTGTACTTATCATTTGAAGATCTAATACTGGCGATATTCATTTGGCCATGTACCTATCGGTTGTGGATAATATTGCTCGTGTCGGTGACTTTCATTCCCGTATCGGAAAGCGAAATGAGCTGTCAAATCGTCGCCTGAGTGCTAGAATGTTCTAGAACATTCTAGCACTCAGGCGACGAAATATCGGGACAAAAAGTATAATAAAAAATAACACCGTGGAAAAGACTAGGCGATCTCAAAATGAAGTTACAAATAATTTTGGAAGAACATGCATAGACGTTGGAAAATAGGCGATTTTTAACCATAAGAACTCGGGAGCCGCAGCCTGTGAAGGTGTTAGCGTCACTGACGTTCTCGTATGTACGACTGGATTTGCTGAACAATTCAAAGACTTCAAGATCCACGAATTAAGTGAACTTGACTTCGACATCCATTCTCCAGTTGTTTTTCTCAATCAGAATAGTTGTTTGCAAAGATAATAACATCATGTACACAGAACGGGTGAAGAAAAAACACAATGGTTCACATTCTAGCAGTCCACTTCCTAACGGTAACCTTAGTGATATGGTTGTTGCACCGAGACATCAAATTAAAGAAAACACAGCTCCAAACATATCCTAAACAAATTAAACCCTATACAAATAGATGAATAGATGAATTTCAAAATAAAATAGATAAAAATATGATCGTCTGTTTACTTGAACATTTAGTCGCCCTTGAGACTTGAGACAAGGAGCAAGTGATAAAGGCACTGTCCAATAATTTGTAATAAAACAAATTAACATAAACAAAATATTATTTTTTTATTTTTGTTTAACCCTTTGATACTTGTGTACGTGTTATTACATACAAAATCTTTTGTTTAATTTAACCCTTTGATTCCTTTGTATGTGTAATACACACACAATCTTTTGTTTAATTTAACCCTTTGATTCCTTTGTATGTGTAATACACACAAAATCTTTTGTTTAATTTAACCCTTTGATTCCTTTGTATGTGTAATACACACAAAATCTTTTGTTTAATTTAACCCTTTGATTCCTTTGTATGTGTAATACACACACAATCTTTTGTTTAATTTAACCCTTTGATTCCTTTGTATGTGTAATACACACAAAATCTGTTGTTTAATTTAACCCTTTGATACTTGTGTACGTGTTATTACGTACAACATCGTTTGTTTAATTTAACCCTTTGATGCTTCTGTACGTGTTATTACATATGAAATATTTAATTTAATTTAAGGCTTTTGTACGTGCTATTACGTACGATATCTGTTGTTCAATTTAGCCCTTTTATACTATTGTATCAGTTATTATGTACAAAATCTTTTGTTTAATTTAACCCTTTGATTCATTTGAATGTGTAATACACACAACATCTGTTGTTTAATTTAACCCTTTGATACTTTTGCATATGTTAATACGTTCAAAATATTTGGTTTAATTTAACCCATTGCTACTTTTGTACGTGTTATTACACACAAAATCTGTTGCTTAATTTAATCCTTTGATACTTTTGTGTGTGTTATTACACACAAAAGCTGTTGCTTAATTTAGCCCTTTGAAACTTTTGTACATATTATTAAGCACAAAATCCTTTGTTTAATTTAACCCGTTGATACTTTTTATATGTAAATACGCACAAAATATGTTGTTTAATTTAACCCTTTGATACTTCTGTACGTATTATTACACACAAAATACATTGTTTGATATAACTCTTTGATACTTTTGCATGTGTCATTACACACAAAATATTTTGCTTAATTTGAGCATTTGATGCTTTTGTACGAGTTATTGCACACGAAATATTTTGTTTAATTTAACTCTTTGATACTTTTGTAAGTGTTATTATGTATGCAATATTTTGTTTAATTTAATTTAGTTTATGTCCTATTTATTTATTTATTTTATTTATTTATTTATTTATTTATTGGTGTTTAAGGTCACATATTTCTGCACAATAGCTAACCATGACCGTGACAGTTTTACGGGTGGAGGAAGCCGGAGTACCAGGAGAGAACCACCGAGCAATTGTCAGCTCCCCAACATACCAACTCCACACATGCAGGGTTAGCATTGGTTGAAGACAGGTGCACCATAGACGTGCAGTACGCCTTAGTGGACAGCGTCACCGTGCCACCACGTGGGCAATGGGGGTGAAGTGTCTTGCATAAGGACACAACGCGGTTGACGCAGGCGGGATTCGAACCGAGGACCTCTCGGCTTGCAGCCTGAACCTCTACCAACTGAGCCACCGCGCCCCCTTTTATGTCCTATAACAAGTAGAAGAGTATTAAAGGGTTAAATTAAACAACAGATTTTGTATGTAATAACACGTACAAAAGTATCAAAGAGTTGAATTAACCCTTTACCCAACGTAACGGCCAAAAACGGCCAGCGCTTTTCTCAAAAATCGCCAATTAATTATCAAAATATTTTCATTTTTTGTCTCAAAAACATAGGTTATGACCCCTCGTTGGAACGAGCTCGTCGAGCTCGTTCCAACGAGGAGTCATAACCTATGTTTCTGAGACAAAAAATGAAAAAAATTAGTTATTCAAGAATTTTTTTGCAAGTGTCGTCTGCTTTTCATGTTAGGTAAAGGGTTAAACCAAAGATTTTGCACGTAATAACACGTACAAAAGAGTTAATGGGTTAAATTAAACGTTAAAAGTAAAAAAAAAAACAAAACGAAATCACCAGGAATCGACGGAAAAATTAATGAATTTATAATGTTCACTCTCTGCCAGTTCAAAGCAATATTTAAAGAATCTTTTTTTAATATCATCTTTGAAACAATGGAAACCTACCGCGTTTCTGGACCGTTGGGGGTTATTAAACCAATATACAAAATAAAGACAAAGTCCCCGTGATATAAATATTTATAGTAAAACATCTCTGGTGTGTAGAATTTTATAAAATATTTAAATGCCTCTTAAGTGCGCGTATCTCAAACTTTATGAGGGATTATAATTTACTTTCCGAGGTTCAAGACAGAATTTCATTCAGCACCATAAGAGAATTGGTAAGACTCAGAAACAAAAAAAAACGAACTGTGCAGTTATATAGACTTTTAAAAAGAGTTTGAAAGTGTTTGGCTCCAAGCTCTGTTGACAAAGTTGGTTCATGGTCAAATTGATGGAAAAATCCTCCAATAATTCAAAGTGCATACAACAATGATATGACAATACACAAGGTGTAAGAAGGAACCCCAAAGTATCAAACATATAGAGGATATGGAATGAGTGTTTTTCGAGTTCGTTCCATTGAGGGGTCATATGCTATGTTTTTGAGGCAAAAATGAACCAGTTTAGTTATTCAAGACTTTTATTTCCATGTGTCGTTTGACTTTCGTGTTAAGTAAAGGGTTCAAATACTGACAGTATGGTGTTGTCTCCTTGATATATTACCAGGTAAAAGATTTCCAACGAGTACTGCTTAGGATATCAGGATTAATTATCCCTTTGAGACTTTAATTATCCTGACATTCAAACGTCACTGCGAATTCAGTTTCTTCAACGCTTTTCAAAATGCGACATCAAGGGTCGGAAAATGCAAATAACAACATATTTTTCGCATTAGTGATTATCTAGTTGAGGGCTAGATTATTTTTGGTGGTCTGAATTTTGTTAATGAAAACTTGTTTTATTATAAATTATTGGAGAGTGCCCACAGGCACTCTCCAATAATTTGTAATTAAACAAAATTATATAAAACAAAAGATTATTTGTGTTTGACTGAATATGAAATATAAGGAAGGAAAATGTTGGCTTTTGCGCTGATATCATCATTTTTGAAAGCCCGGATAGTGGCTTCTAGCACCCAACCATTTAAGAAGTCTTGACAACAGTATTAAATTAGTATTTTAAGCTGCGATAACATTTGGCTCAACGGTTGCCACTGAGCACTATTCGGAAGAAAATAGGAATTGAGGTTCAAGCTTTAAAAAATGGAAAAAAATAATAACAAAACAAACTACATTGAGTTATCTGTATGCAAAGGACACAATGGTGTATCCTCGCATTTCCTCAGCAACACCTTAGCATAGTTTTAACGTTTCGAATTAATCCCCAAGGAGCCTTTCGATGAAAACTGATTTTCTAACGATAAAAGTGGTTCCACTGGAATCACCTCGGGCAAAATCAAAATTCCGAAACCTTCATGCACATCTATAGATGTTACTTGAACACATTAGCATAGTTTAAACATTTCGAAATAAATACCTGGGAGCCTTTCGATGAAAACTGATTTTCTAAAGATAAGAGTGGTTCAACTGGAACCACCTGGGGCCAAGACAAAATTTCGAAACCTTCATGCGCATCTAGAGTTGTGACCTGAACACATTAGCATAGTTTAAACGTTTCGAATTGAATACCCTAAGAGCCTTTCGATGAAATCTGATTCTCTAACGATAAAAGTGGTTCCACTGCAACCACCTGAGGCCAAATCAAAATTCCGAAATCTTCATGCACATCTTTCGATATCACCTGAACACATTAGCGTAGTTTAAACGTTTCGAATTAAATACCCCAGGAGACTTTCGATGAAAACTGATTTTCGGACGATAAAAGTGGTTCCACTGGAACCACCTAGGGCCAAATCAAAATTCCGAAACCTTTATACACATCTAGAGATGTTTTCTGAACACATTAGCATAGTTTAAACGTTTCGAATGAAATACCCTAAGAGCTTTTCGATGAAAACTGATTTTTAACGATAAAAATGGTTCCATTGGAACCACCTGGGGCCAAATCAAAATTCCGAAACCTTCATGCACATCAACAGATGTTACCTGAACACAGTAGCATAGTTTGAGCGTTTAAACTTAAATACCCCAAGAGCCTTTAGATAAAAAACTGATTTTCTAATGATGAAAGTGGTTCCACTGGAACCACCTGGGGCAAAATCAAAATTCCGAAACCCACATGCACTTCTAGAGATGTTACATGAAGTTATTAGCATAGTTTAAACGTTCCGAATTAAATACCCTAGGAGCCTTTCGATGAAAACTGATTTTCTAATGATAAAAGTGGTTCCACTGGAACAACATTGGGTCAAATAAAAATTTCGAAACCGTCATGCACATCTATAGATATTACCTGAACACATTAGCATAGTTTGAGCGTTTTGAATTAAATACCATAGGAGTCTCTCGATGAAAACTGATTTTTTAACGATAACAGTGGTTCTACTGGAACCACCTGGGGCAACATCAAAATTCCGAAACCTTCCTGCACATCTAGAGATATTACCTGAACACCCTAGTATAGTTTAAACGTTTCGAATTGAATACCTTAGGAGCCTTTCGATGAAAACTGATTTTCAGACGATAAAAGTGGTTCCACTGGAACCACATTGGGTCAAATCAAAATTTCGAAACCTTCATGCACATCTACAGATATTACCTGAACACATTAGCATAGTTTGAGCGTTTTGAATTAAATACCCTAGGAGTCTCTCGATGAAAACTGATTTTCTAACGATAACAGTGGTTCCACTGAAACCACCGGGGGCAACATCAAAATTCCGAAACCTTCCTGCACATCTAGAGATGTTACCTGAACACCTTATCATAGTTTAAACGTTTTGAATTGTACGGGCATGGCAGATACCACAAGTGTTCGAAGGGATAAATGTATAAGCAATTGCTGAATTATGACAGTAACTTTCCACTGGCCACCGAGTACTGCTTTATCAAAACAACACACGTTTATATGCCCTCACAGTATATTAGTGCTCCACAATTTTTTTCAACGAGTTCATTTTTTTAGCTCCCTTAAAATAGAAAACACGGGTGCTGACGGGAGCAATTATACTCGCACACGTCTCATTTCCAGGACTGGTGCATCTCCTCAGACTCGTAGTCATAGGCCGCTGACAGTTGATGCATGGTACACAGTGCTTCGTGCCACAATATAAACATCGGGTGATGAAACATTTCTAGAAGTCGACGGGCCACCGAGACGAGGGCCTGAGCGTTGTTTGTGTTCATTGTTAAGACAATTTGCAGCATTCTATACTGATGATCTCTTTCTGCAGCTTTCTGTCTGTCCTCTGACTCTAAGCGCGATACTTCTCACCCTTTGCACTGCATTCCTTAGTTCGACTTCCACCCGCTTTGCCTCAAGGTCTATTTGCCTCCCCTCTATTCTTTCATTTGACTGTGCGCATTTCTCCATAACAGCTTCGAGTGCTTTCTCCAGTGTAGTTTTCTTTCCTTCTTTCGATTATTTTTTCCACGACTTTTCCCTTTTATCACCAGCACTGGTGGCGCGGTGGCTCAGCTGGTAGAGGTGCAGGCTGAAAGCCGAGAGGTCCTCGGTTCGAATCCCACCTGCGGCAACCGCGTTGTGTCCTTGGGCAAGACACTTCACCCCCATTGCCCACGTGGAGGCACGGTGGCGTTGTGTACTAAGGCGTACTGCATGTCGATGGTGCACCTGTCTTCAACCAATGATAACCCTGCTTGTGTGGAGTTGGTATGTCGGGGAGCTGACAGTTGATCGCCGTTGCTCAGTGATTCTCTCCGGGTACTCCGGCTTCCTATACCCGTGCAGAAATATATGACCTTAAACACCAATACATAAATACATCACCAGCACTAGTTGTTGTTATGATTTCGACTGTCAGCCAGGGTGTGGTGTCCATGTTGCTCGCCATGCTGGCGATGGTGTCTGTGTTGTGTCACTATCCACCTAGTTATAAGGTGGTCGTTGGTGTCAGTCTGTGGTGCATAAATGTCTGGCCGCTAGTCATTTATTTCCTCTGGTCTTCTGTATCATCATTCAAAGTCCAACCCATTGTTTCATCTGAATTTTCGCCAGAATCACTCTCTTCATCCAGTCCTCTGCTGTCGATGACTTTCAAAAGCGAAGATGCTGGTCTGGAGCCGAGAATAGAATCCAGTTTATCAACAAACTTATAATTTCGGCCAAAACCACCACTCTTGCTTTTCTTCTGGCGAGAATTTCTGTTAAGTTTGTCGCAGCTTTTTCATGTGTGGTTGATACCGAGCTCATTTAATAAGTTTGCAATATATGAATAAACCCGTTTGTTACTAAGGATTATCCAAAACTGCCTCAATATCGCGTTCCTGCCAAACATCTAAAAATCATTTCTTGAATCGTCCGTTTAACCTGTTCCATTGTGTTTGCTCATGTTGTCAGATCGCGTGGACTATGAAATCATTATTGCTTAGAAAATGAAATTTACGCCACGTAAAATGACACCCCAAAAGCATTAGTTCGTTGACGTCACGAATGAGACGTCATATTTTTTTGCATCAGGACGGGAAGATTTCCACCACAGATAATTCAAAGGCAGTTGTGATGATGTAATATCTCTGTCAAGTAATATTGTAGGGGGAAGCAAACTACATTTCGTGCTTAATCGAGTGAATTAATTCCAATTGGCCACTATTTTGTTCATAGCAATAATGGTCTCTCGTGTGTAGTATGGAAAATCCTTATGATGAACTAAATTGTTCGTTTAATGATACATTAATATTTCAATAATTGAAATTGCACCCCAGGGTAAATATCACTGTCAGTTTACATGAGCACGAAATTTGCTGTAAACGGAAATTTACATCAGCAAATTTGCTTCAACTCCTGAGGTGGAGCGAATATTTTTTAACCCGGTGGCAAATTCGTTAATTTACTCCCTGGAGCAAATATTGGACTTGGGGTTCAGCGTCCACATGAAGAAACAATTGCTACCGAGTAGCAAATTCTGGTTAATTTTCCCCCGGGAGGAATTTGTTTTAGAAATGTCCCAGGGGCAAATCATCCGCATGTAGACATGCCTTTTGGTCTTGTGTATCCCAAGGCTCTTCCCATGGACCACTTCTCTCTGTTATTTATGGGTGATATCCGCAAACATTGTCCTTGGTTTCATTGCTACGTCGATGACACCCAGTGCAGTATGCACTTTAAGCCTTTACCGAAACGTAACGATCAAAACGTAACAGGTTCTCCTGTTTACTCATAGCAAACACAGGCAATGTTTCTGCCAATGGACCTCCGGGTAACCCGGAGGTCTATTGGATGACACAGTGCTTGTGCACAGGCCATATGTACCGAATTTAATAGCCTTATTATGGTCCTAACGTGTAGATTAACGTGCAGATCGACGTTCTATTTGTGCGCATTTCATGACAGGACGTCTAATTTTAACTGCAATACATTCAACGGGTTCTTTTACACAACATTATTTAAACAACTGGTCTCATTACTGAACTGAGCTATCTCCTTATTTTTTATTCCTCATTTCGACTCGTGTTTATTTACTTAATGGAAAATAGTGACCTACTTTAAAATACATACTTTTCATCGCTACGATATGGTCTTAACTGCTGATGTGGCGTAAAGTACCAATAAATAAACAAAATCTAATTTTTGCTCCTTTTGATCGTACGCCGTTCACGAACATACACGCCAGCAGCTCTGAACAAAATCGCAATGTGGGTCTTTTATTGTAAAGCCTAAGAGCACCCAAAGTCTTTAAGCTGTGTTATTAAGTCTTTCAAAGAAGCTGAAATGACGTACAGCGATCGTTTGTACATTTTCTTTCTTTTCCAGACAATCACAGCACGGTTTTCAACCTACACTCACAAACTTAGGCAGATATATTAATGGTTATCCCGCGCAGAAAGTAATGGAGCTCGATGTTTGAATGTCCACCTTTGTCCAAAAGCAATACGCAATTTAAACACTTTTCGTAACCTTTTAATAAAAACGTCTGTATTAAATATCCCTCTTTCAACTTCTGCATATCTCATCTCCAACTGAAACATCCCCACAAATGTGGTACCGACCTGGGAAATTCCCTTTATCTTCCGGTGACGAAATTGACGTCAACGTCATACACAATAAATCACGTCCGATTTTCAGGAACTTTTATTATGTTGTAGACCTCAAAAACTTAAGAGATGGCAGTTCTTCAATTTTTAGATTTATCGCTATTTTTCACTATTTACGTCAATGCAAATTTCGGCCTCATTTTATCGGTTTTCAGTGGAATTGCTCATTTTCTCAAATCTGGATAAATAATTTACTCCACGCCTGTTCTATGAAATCCCCATCTATAGCAACACTAAACCATGCAGAAAATAAAAATACGTTCCGAACACCTGTGCCGAACGGAAATCGTTGTCGGACTATTTTTAAACAGAAGCGAATGTTCACGGCAATTTTCTACAAATCACGCACTGCAATTACAATTTGAATCACTAGCTATAGCTAAATATAGTAACACGGTTCGTCCTCGCAAATTTAGTTGTCAATAAAGTGCGTTCTTTCAGTTGATTGTTGATCCCCTGATTTCCTTTGTGTTCTATGTGCCTACTGACAACCGAGGGGACGAGTTATCAAATGAATTGCTGAGGGTCGGTCTTGTAATTGTTTTCAAAGACAGGAAGACATGTAATAAATATAGAACGACTCGCGGGTGTGAAACCTTGAACATCAATCCATAGATCAAGTTCAAAAATGTGTGGTTGGTATTAAAGAGTGGATGACTGCATACGTCCTAAAACTTAACTTGGAGAAGAATGCAATATTTACATTGGGCTACACCAACAACTATCAAAACTCACAAAACGTCATGTTAATTTCGAAGGTAGTATAGTTTCCTCGTCCAACCGGGGACATTTCACGAGGGAAATCTGTCGGCTGTCAAGCATGTAAGTCAAGTATGCACTACGTCCTATTATCACATCAGAAATATCGGCAGGCTTCGAGGCGCAGTCGATGAGGGTGCATCGTAGCTGCTTGTCCATGCAGATGTGAGAAGTCGTTTGGATAACTGTAATTAACTGGGATTTTTTGGCTATAGGCAAAATTGGTTTAAGAGTCTTCAATGCTGTGATCATCGAACCACCGGGTTTTGACGGCTTAACGCATTCAATAATTCCCCATGTCAAAGAGGGAAACTGAGTAGCTTAAATATCTTAAATCTATTCTCTCCATAAACTCTGAAAGAAGCTAAAAGCCGATTTCCGATTCACTGAAATATGGCAAGCTGCGATCTGTAGCTGTACAGTGCACTATGGTCATGTTTTGGCTGCCCACACAGCCAACAAAAACTAGATGTGAGGTCACGTCCCCGGTATTCCCATTGTGATGGATATGGTTATTGAAAGACTGTTCATTGGCTGCTCACATGTTCAGAGTAAAATTAACCAAAGCTAAAATAAAACGTCTTGACCCTTTGAATCCTAAATGCCACTCCAGGAACATATACGTCATCATTTCACCACGTAGAATGGGTATTCAGTATGTGTAAGGTAACCAATCAATATGTTCAACGTACCGGCTGAAGGCGACACTTTGCAAATTAGAGCTGTAGGTTTTTAAATTTCTTGTTCGGTTTCGGTTTTGGTTTTTCAGGTGGAGTAAAACCTCGGTTCAGTTCGGTTTTCGGTTTGTTCATGAGGCCAAATAAAATTCAATAAAACTCATTCATATGTCCGGAGTCATAACTGGATGGTAGTGAAATTGAGTGAACCTCAATGAATGCCCGAAATAAGCTATAATACATGAAGAATCAGGAAGGCCAATATAATAATTACCTAAATATACAGAACTTTTATTGTGCTTGGCCATTTTTCGAGGTCTGACACCTGCACGTAACTTGAGGAAAGCTGCAAACACAACTAAACTGAAATGTCGGAAATTCACAGAATGTAGCCTTCCCAGAGTAGTGAGAGTACCCAGACACTGCCATTGGCAGTGTCTGGGTACTCTCACTACTCTGGGATGGCTACATTCTGTGAATTTCTGCAGCAAGAGAGTATTTAATAAAAAACGAAAAACCTTAGATTACGGGATGTCGACGGTTTCGGTTTCGGTTTTTTTAAAAAACTGAAAACCTCGGTTCAGTTTCGGTTAACCTACAGCTCTATTGCAAATATTGAACCGTCCACGCCCAGGTAATGAATGTGGACTTTTACAAAAATTATTGCTGACATTGAACCGACTTCGAAGACATCATTAGGTTTCAAGTCAGAGGCAACGTGATTAATTTCGATAACCTGAGTCCTTGCTTCACGATATGTCAATCTATGCATTAAATGAACTGAATTTGTTTCAACCTCAAATGCCATGGACACGATCTGTTAAGGGTAATATCCCGTTTGAACCACTTTCTTAATTTTAGTAGGAAATACACTGGGGCGATCGGAAAAATAATTAACAAATTAATTATCCATCGGCTTGGTGGAATGTTATGGCTAACAGTTTATTTCAAATTAGTGAATATTAAAATGATGGACTGCCGTGTGGATGAGCGAGCTCGAACGACAGGTCACTTAATTATTTGAGTAAATTCCGAAGTATACAAACTTGAATAAGCTACACAATATATTCACTAAAGCTAGAAATTCTAATAAATATTTAAATTTATTTCACACAAGGCATACAAGCTCTCAAAATTAACATAAGGTATGCAGTATTTACATTAGAGTACCACATCTAGTATGATAAATAAATATTGAAAATGACAAATACAAATATTTATTATTTTCCAAAGTGTGATTTACTGGGATTTCCAGGTTTGATTATAAACTATAACTTCTCAAGTGAATTATGCAATCAACAATTAGGTCATGTATCCGTACGCGCAAGCGAAGACGCTTTGCCGTGGATGTAATGAGGACTTTATTTTATTTTTATTTTTAACCCTTTACCTAATATGAAAAGCAGACGACACTTGCAAAACAATTCTTGAATAGCTATTATTTTCATTTTTTTATCTCAAAAACATAGGTTATGACCCCTCATTGAAAAGGCGTGACAAGCTCGTTTCAATGGCGGGTCATAATCTATGTTTTAGAGACAAAAAATGAAAAAAAAAATGAAAATTAATTGGCGATTTTTGAGAATGGGGCTGTCCGTTACGTTAGGTAAAGGGTTAAATAAAATAATTATTGGTTAATAATGAAAAGTAATAAACAGATTAATCGCTTGACTGGACTGCTTAAGTGAAATAGTTCATTCGAGGCAAGGGACTATATTGTAAACCACTCGTGCGCACTCGCGCACTCGTGTTTGTACAACGTCCCCCAACTCTCGTGAATTATTTCACGTAACCAATGCAGTCAAGCGATTACTCTCTGTTATCACCAATATGTGTTGAACGAGATGATGTTCATATTTAAGGCGAGTCGCGATACTTAGTAGGAACGCAATCGATGCACGATACAAATTTCTTGATAAACAGATGGTGGTAATGACAAATTTGGCTTTCCATATCGGAAACCCACTTGGTGTTAAGAAAGCATTTATCTTACATTCCCCCCTTCCTTGATTTGTTTGCAAATATTTTGAAACACATTCAAGTCTGTGAATAGTTTTTTTCATTGAAGCAGATGATGATTACACATGGTTTTACGTTCTTGCGCTTGCATGGTGTAATCTCTAGTCATTTCTTTACTTGTACTATAACAGCCGAGGTTTACAGGAGTGTTTCAAAGATGTGTTTCTTTGTTTTAGGTTTTCAGCCTTAACGCATGGTAGGCCTATACAAAACCATCCTCATGTCAAAAATTGATTTAGTAGAATTTATTTTGCTCAGTAGGTGATTCATTTATCATGTAATCACTGGTATGAAAACGGCGACCTCTGTATGTTTAGTCAGTCTTCGGTGAATAAATGGAAAACTTTCTTGTTGTGAATTGAATGATCGCACGTGTTTACAGAAGTTCCTAAGTCTGGTACAAATCTGTATCAGTCTAGATTTTTAAGCTTGTGTCAGGGGAAAATCGATTGATTGTAAAATAAAAATATATATAAATATCATAGCTTATTTACAAACATAAAAACATAAAGTGATTTTTTTATTCCAGTTGAAACAAATCTGAAGCATCATTGGCATAGCCCGAAGTGTAAAAATTCTTCTTATAACGATGACCACACTTCGCGGGGTGCTCCTTGGGCAGATAGGAGTTTAGAGCGCAATTGTTATGTCATGGATTGAGTTGAGTTTTTCACTCCGATAAAGGGTACCTGTGAATTATTCTGCCCCCTGATCGCGTCGATTCAATTTTGTTTCAGCACATTCTGTTTAAAAGAGAAAAGAATGAAACACCAGTTGATGTTCTGGTATGAACTGGAGAGGCATCTTTTCATCAAATCTTTGATCGAGATAAATGCAGTACCCGAGTTATTTATTGAGGCCTCAGCTGATTATGATCCCATTTGTCATTTTGTCGCACAAGCAGGGTTAACATTGATTGAGAACAAGTGCAGTACGCACTAGTATACAGTGCCACCGTGCCCCCACCCCACGTGGGCAATCTGGATTAAGTACTTTGCCCAAGAATACAAAGCAATTACCCACGAGTGGAGTTCCGTTTGGCATTTAATGCTGTGAGCACTGAATCACCGAGTTTTGAGGGACAAACACATTCAACAATTTCCCATGTCAAAGAGGGAAAATAAGTAGCTTAAATATCTTAAATCTATTCTCTCCATAAACTCTGGAAAAAAAAACAAAAAGCCGATTTCCGATTCACTGAAATATGGCAAGCTGCGATCTGTCGCTGTGCACTGCACTATAGTCATGTTTTGGCTGCCCACACGGACAACAAAAACTAGATGTGAGGTCAGGTCCCCGGTATTCCCATTGTGATGGATATGGTTATTCAACGACTGCTCGTTGGCTGCTCACATGAACAGAGTAAAATTAACCAAAGTTTAAAAAACCGCCTTGATCCTTTGAACCTTAAATGCCACTCCAGGAACATATACGTAATAATTTCACCACGTAGGATGAGTGTTCAGTATGTGTGAGGTAACCAGTCAATATGTTCAACGTGCCACCTGAAGGCGACACGTTGCAAATATTGAACCATCCAGGCCCAAGTAATGAATGTAGACTTTTACAAGTGCTGGCATTGAATCGACTTCGAAGACAGCATAAGGTTTCAAGTCAGAGACAACGTGATTAAATTCGATAACCCGAGTCTTTGCTTCACGATATGCTAATCCAACCTCAAATAACATGGGCACGGCCTCTTAGGGGTGATATCCCCTTTGCACCATTTTCTTAAATTCAATAGGAAATACACTGGGGCGATGGGGAAAATAAATAACAAATTAATTCTCCATCAGCTTGATGTAATGTTATGTCTTTCAGTTCATTTCAAATTAGTGAGAATTAAAATGATGGATTGCCGTGTGGATGAGTTAGCTAGAAGGATTGGTCATCTTAATTATTTGAGTAAATTCAGAATTATACAAAATGGAAAATGCTACACAATATATACATTAAATCTGGCACTTCTAATAAATAATTATTTTTTTCCCCACAAAGTATACAAGTTCACAAAATTAACATAAGTTATGCAATATTTACATTAGAACACCACAGTATTATACCACATCTAATATGAAATATAAATATAAATATTGAAAATTACAAATTGCTATATCGTCGCCTGACTGCTATAATGTTCTATGTCCCCTATGGGATCGCCTGAGTGCTAGAATATTCTATGTCCCCTATGGGACATAGAACATTCTAACTCTCAGGCGACGATATGTTATCACTAGTGTGAGTTGAGTGAGAAACCTGTATCAAGCCGATATGGTGTTCATATTTAAGGCGAGTCGCGATACATAAGAGGAACCCAGTCGAGGCATGATACAATTTTCTTGATAAACAGATAGTAGTGATAACAAATTTAGCTTACCATCTCGTAAAACCACTTGGTGTTAAGAAATTATTAATCTTACAATATTTCCTCCTTCCTTGATTTATTCGCATATATTTTGACAAACATTCACCTTCTATGAATTGTTTTGTTTATTGAAGAAGATGATTACGTCATGGCTTTGCGTTCTTGAGCGGGGAATGACATAATCCCTATTCATTTCTTTACTTGTTCTATAACCGCCGAAGTTCACAGTAGTGTTTCAAAGGTGTGTTTCTTTCTTTTGCTTTTTTCAGCTTTAACGCATAGTAGGCCTATACAAAACCATCATCATATCGAAAATTGATCTAGTTGAATTTATTCTGCTGAGTAGGTGATTTATTTATCATGTAATCACTGGTACGAAAATGGCGACCTCTTTGTGTGTAATCAGTCTTCGGTGAATAGGTGGACAACTTTCTCGCCGTGAATCGAATGATCGCACGTGTTTACAGAAGTTCCTTTGGCTGATACAAATCTGTATCAGTCCAGGTATTTAAGCTTATGTCAGCGGAAAATTGATTGATTGTAAGATAAAAATATATATAAATATCATAGCTTATTTACAAACATAAAAAAAAACATAACGTGATTTTCTTATTCTAGTTGAAACAAATGTGAAGCATCAGCATAGCCCGAAGAGTAAAAATTCTTCTTATAATGATGACCACAAGTCGCGAGGTGATCCCTGGGCTGATAAGATTTTAGAATGCCATTGTTATGTCTTGTGTTCTGTTCAATTTAAACAATGCCGGTAACAGATTTTCGATAAAAAATATATCACGTCCAATCATGGATGGAGTTGAGCATTTCGCTCAGAGAAGGGGTACTTGTGAATTATACTGCATCCTGATCGCATCGGTTCAATTTTGTTTCAGTGTGTCTGTTTAAAATAAACAAAAGAAACACCAGTTGATGTTCTGGTATGAAGTGGAGAGGCATCTATTCATCAACTCTTCAATCAAGATCAATGCAGTACCCGAGTTATTTATTGAGGCATTAGCTCAATGTGATCCCATTTGTCTGAAAATCGGAAAGCTGCAACTTTCAGATAAGAATAATCTGGATTCTTTTAACTCCACTACCTAACAAATCTGCCGCATATGCCGGCATAATTTACAAATTGTGCAGTTAAAAAAAACAAAAAAAACATACTTTTCAAAACATCTCAACAATATCATATCATGTGGAACGAGTTCGCTCCAATGAGTGGTCACACGATATGATTGTGTTGAAATGTTTAGCTAAAAACGAAAGCAAATATTTAAAATTTAAATTGTGATATCCTAGATGTTGCAACATAGGTTATGACCCCTCTTGGAACGAGCCCGACGAGCTCATTTCAATAAGGGGTCAAAGCCTATGGGTTTTTTTAGATAAAAAATGAAAAAAATAATGAAAATTAATTTGCGATTTTTTTTCAATAGCGCTTGCCGATTTTGGACGTTACTTTTGGTAAATGGTTAACTAAAGACGCTTTGAAAAACAGCCAGTTTAAAAACAAGCTTCAATCTGTGAACTGACATAAAATGACAAAAATGTTGTTTACAAATCTCTGGTAATTGCAGTGTGGAAATGTTAAAGATAATTTATATTCTTTGACCAAGAAATCAATGTGTGAAATTTGTTTTTCTTCAGCACATTTCTTGAATTCTTTGTTTGGTGGCACCTTAACATTGGCGTTTTCGATCTGAAAGTGGTAATTGAGCAAATCGTAGTATCATCCGAGTGGCATATAGTTGTCATGGTGTGGTGTGATCTGGAAAAATTGTCGCCAGAGTACCAATGTATCAAACTAACTTCTTGGACAAATCCTTCCCAGATTTGAAACTTTCAAATTTTAATTTTTTACTCCAATTGTTATTATTAAGACGTCCTCCCTCTTTGTGTGTGTGTGTGGGGGGGGGGGGGGGGGGAGGGGGGGGTGGTAGTTAGGTTGTTGGTGTGTTATGTTCTTTTGTTTTTGTTCACAATAGGTGGTATCACATCTGCGTGCATGACTGTCTTTAACACTTTAGATATATTAACAAATTATACTCTAAAATCATATTTTACGCAACACCAAATTTGTTCTCAACATTACACTTTCCATGACATAAGTGCAAATATCAATAATCAAATTGAGAAACAATTTTGTTGCAACTGTTAGCATCCCCTATGTTTTAGAATGTAAGAAAACTGTTTATGATATTTCTACAGGTGTTTTCTTTGTAAATAAACAACATATCCTACTCCCACGACCTCGAAAGTGTTATTCAACTCCCACAGCGATATCCTACTCCCAGCCATGACGGACTACTTTTACCATTGCAGTTGTTTCGCCTCGAAATCCAGCGATAACACCCAATCCACTTCGACAGATATTCTTCTTAATATTCCAACTGACAGCGAACAATAACTATGTACACATCCACACAAAGTTATAAGAAGTTGAACATGACTACTCATTCATGGTGATTGATTGAATTATTTCTTTAAAATGTGTTGATTTCCTTCATAAATTCATATCTCCCGTCACTTGAATTTCCATTTGAAAACGTGCATCATTGCATTCCTTTCTGATGACGTCATATTATCAGTTCATTTATTCATGTTTCTGTGTTCATGCGTCGATTTTGCTAACCGTCAAAACAAATTGAGCGGGAAACTGCTCTTGGATAACGCAAGAGGGGTATTTGTGTTGCAGATATGATTAGTTCACTACTTGGAGTAACGTACGGTGTTTATTCTCTTTTGGGATGCGGGGATTATTTTCACTCGGCTTGAGCCTCGTGGAAATACCTTTGCGCCCTCCACACGAGAAGAAACATCGTACGTTACTTCAAGCAGTGAACTATTGTCTATACAATATAAATTAACTATACCACATTAACCTAATATATGTATGGAAAAGTAAATAACGTTAACGTTTAGCTGATGGACAAAGAATTACACGATGCGAAGTCAGAACAATATTAGGTCAGGTTGCCACTGAATCTCGTTCTCAGTACATGTGTATATATATTTTTATTAATGTGCCATCTGTCATCCTGCTTTGACGTTCAACTCTTTTGGCGCGGAATAATCTGAGAAACAAAATTCTTAGCGCCTAATATTAATCAGGAATTTTACAAAAAGTATAGGTTGGTAGACTAAAGCGTTATTATTTTCAAAGATGTTCTAATGATCTCATTGACAGTGTTTCAAATGATTTCTTGTATATATTTAAATGGCACCTTTATACTTTCAAGGGACGATATCGTTGTTCATTGATAGGACATAAATTGTGCATGGAATATAGGAATATGAATGCTTGTTCAACCCCTTACCCAACGAATTGGCCGCATCATCCCACATAATATGCAACTTCAGCAGTTGAAAAAATATTTCTTAAAAAGTTCAACAAAACCTTATCATGTGACCACTCGTTGGAACGAGCTCGTTCCAACGAGCGATCACATGATGTGGTTTTGTTGAATTGGCAGAATTGTAAATGCAGCCAAAATGTAACAGGTAATAAATCAATTGTTTACTTTGCAGTCAATGAGATTTGGATTCCACCCCTTGCATTGGATCTTCAGCAGCTGAAAAAATATTTCCTAAAAAATTCAACAAAACCATATCATGCGACCACTCGTCGGAACGACCTCGTTCCAACGAGGGGCCACATGATATGGTTTTGTTGAATTGGCAGAATTGTAAATACAGCCAAACTGTAACAGGTAATAAATCAATTGTTTACTTTCCAGTCAGTAATGGAGATGTTGGATTTCACCCATGCATTGCATCTTTACTCACCGTCTGTCCGTGTAAACAAATAAATGATGATAGGAAAATTTAAAGAAAACACGAAACGGTTTGCAAACATAACTAATGATGAAATTTTCAGAGAAAAAATTCCTGCATAATAAATGCGTTCGTTACAGCGCTATTTTAGTTTTATTTTCGTGATGAGGTCTTTAATTTGTAGACTTTATTTTGGAAATCTCGACTTACCGATATATGTGTATTTTGATTATTTTGGGTGTGATCACGTCCAAAAACGCCTTTTTGGTCCCAATATTGTTTGCAGATTACAATTTAATGCTCAATCATTGCATTTGACATATTTTCATTTCAATCGGCTATTAATAAGATCGAATTTTTGTCAGGTTACTCGAACCTGCACACCTTCTTGGTAAACTACATTCTTTCGAACCAGGCATGCACCGACGAAAGCTGTACAATTGCATTGTCCATAAAGTACGTTCCACCCAGAGGAGAAGGTACAGAGCACAAAACAGGATACCAAAATGCCGCCCTGTGCTGTGAAATGCATCCATTTTCGTTCCGATCGGACGTCCGAAAAATACTGCCGTTCAGTATCTCTGCTGCATCAAGCCTACCTCCCTTGGTACGGTAACTGAAGATAAATTTGTAGCCGGAAGTCTCATTGCATATATACAAGTTATGGTACTCATCCCTCGACCGTGCGCTTCCGTACGTTAGAGAGAGAAACATTGTATATTTGTAATTTGGATTAACAGTAAGTTGATGCATGTTCTCATTGCCGAACCAGTATTCTGCTTCCTTGTCACGTCCAAACCCTGCCTTGTATCTCAGCCAGTTTGCATTACTACTGTTGGGAAACGAGCCACCGGGCGCGCGAAACAAAGATAGCCGCACGCATTTAGTACAAAACGCAACAACACCTTTGCAGTTGCCACCTCCATATGGGTAGATAACCCGTTCCTTTAATGATGGCCCACAAGCGACTGGCGTGTAGTCAGAACAATCTGTAATGATATAACAGTCATCATTTTACTGAGCAGTTGTTAAACAGAAACATGAGTAATTTAGCTTTTCTACAGAAAAATAGTCAAATCGGAAGTTCCTGTCCGTTCGCTTAATATATTGATCTACGGAAACATCCCGAATGGCAATCATTGAAAGGGCACCAGTATGCCGATAAAATGTCATGTGCTCAATGTGCTGGAGAGTTTATCATTTAACACTAAAACAACTGAATGTCTGTTGGTCTTCAATAATTTTTGTTAAAGAATGTTTGAAATAGATAATTAAGTTTCAAGTATTTAAGTATATTTATAGAAACTTTTTGAATGTTCTTGAAAAACAAAATGGTGCTGCAGTTTGTGAGAAATACATGTATATGGCATACTTCGATGAAGCAACATTGGGAAGTGTCACAGTGCATAATTCGGGGACTTATTGTGTTTTTGAACAATGGATCACCTACCCATTTTATTTTGATACATTTAAACATCAGTGAAATATTAAATGGTGGAGGCATGTTTTTTGTTTTCTCTTCCAGTACAGTCTGTCAATTTTCAAAACACCCTTAAGGTGTTTCACAATTAATTGTGTTGAACAAGTTCCACTAATTTTTTTTATAGAAATTAATCAGTTCAAGTAAATGCATTTCAAACCTGTTGTTTCTCTCAAAGGTTACAACAATAATTGCTTTTATTTCTTAAACTCAAGTAAAAAAGGAAAGATGTTAATATTAAGGTGATAACCCCTACGACTTGTTTTTCTATAAATATACGATGGAAAACATTATCGACAAATTGTTAACAAGCCAATAGAAAGCCATGTCTATTTGTGATTGCTCTTGATAAGCTCCGCCAATCAAAGTGCGGGAAATCATCTAGAATAATCGAAAAGCTATCAGGTCCAGGCAATTTGATTCCGCAATTGCAACAGTCGAGACTTAATCTCAAAGTAAAAAATGGAGAAAATTTGAGAGAGAAATACTTTTGTTGATGTTCTGCCCTTTAAAGGCAAATTGAACATTTACATAAGAAGATACACCAAATAGTCGATAGCACCCACTAAGACCAGAATTGCCCTCGACGTTACAAAATGGAGGGATCTTAAATAGGCTATTGGAGAAATCGAGAAAAAAGTTGAGTCCGAGAGAAAAATGTTGAGATAAAGAAAATGAGATGATTTACACACGATCCAAGGTAAGAAGAATCCAATGGCAGCACTTCATACCCGGCAAATAGAGCACGAACCGAACTCAGCATATGTTATATTGGTTGAAAAGAAATTTCCAGAGGCAGCCTCACAACTTTGCTATGGTTGGTTGCAGCGTAGACCACCCCAGTCAGATACAACCCAGTGCCTGCCTTATGATGATGCTAGAAGAACGAGTTTGGAGATGCTTCAAGGAGGCCGTATCAAAAGTGGATAAAGCTGAAGTCACGTCGTTATAGGTGGAAAATGTGAACAATATCGTACCAACACTGCAGCTGTTTGAGTATGCCCCCTTATTAGCTAGAGAACTAGAGAAGAATAGTATCTGCAATATAATAATGGAAAATATATCCACTCTATGGTGATGGACAAAGTAGCAAATGCAACAGCCCTTTTAAGGGCTAACTAAATTATTCAAAAAGATAATCTTAGCACAAACGCTTCTATTACCAAGCCTAACAAAGGTATAGTTCAGAGACACCAACCAGTCCCTCTCATTGAATCACTTCCCTCGAACCAATAAACTCTCCCATGTCCCCTATGTTATTAAGCACAACACCTGAAGGTGACCCTGGCTGTCGAAAGTGTTCATAACCCCCCCCCCCAAAAAATATATATATATATATATATATAAATATATATAACTTCGTCAATTTGCCGTCATGCTCGGAAGTTTACTTCCTTCCACGCGGCTTTCATTTTTGACTAATTCTTATTCCGTTACGTTAAGTGCCCTACCAATGTGTATCGCGTCATGGGAACGTAAAATTTAGCGTCACGCGGATCCTAATTGTTGAATGGGAATTATAAAATTGATCGAGATGAGCGTACGTCTTACAGATCGATTTATTATTTGGCAAGTGGCCGCCTAGCTCCTAATCACGAACCCGTCTATAAAATCGCCGATGCATATCTTTCGTGGGTGGCAACAAGTAAAGATATGTTCCGCATTACACGTTGTTTACTGTTTTAAGTGTAAATTATTGACAAACAATACCGTATCATATCATCCTTAGGTGGTAACACGTGGAGATATATTGAGGAGGTTATATATATAACAACGCAGTTACAGTTATAATGGCTGGTACAGAGATATTTTAGTATGTATAATAAGATAAACATACACATGAAAATACAATAATAGGTGAGAAGCTGGCGGAGTGGGGGGGGGGGGGGGGGGGGGGGAGGAAGAGACAAAATTGGAAAAAAGGGAGAGAGAGGGATAGAAGGAAAGAGAGACCCGGCGATGTGGTGACTGGTCTGATTTTAGTCAATGAATGCATCGTAATACAAAGTGGAAGAGACGTTACTAACTTGTGGACCATAATATGCACGGTGTAATGAAATATTGAAATTTCCAGCAAAGCCAGAGTTTAGTCAGCTTTCGAATTCCACTCAAGACACTGCAAGTCCGGAATATATTAGATTTATTCACGTAGAAACAGCTGGTTTACAGTTTTATGACTTGTACAAACCTGTATAAATTTGTTTTAAGTTTGTGCTCAGTTGAGTAAAAGCCTGTATTTGATACTTAATGGTTTACATATATTTTCGTGATTTTCACCTGTTGTCCACTCCGCTGAGAGATTTTATGATTCTAAGTTTAGCATGTTAATTCATCTAGCGTAACTCACGCACCTGCTCATACCCACAAAATCGCATATAATTCCAACATACAATGCTTCAGTTAAGCCGCTCTCTACTTCTAGGTAAATCAATGATATATACTATTTAACAAAAAATATAGTTTGTGTTATTGTCGTTTAATGATCACATTTGGAGAGAATTTGGCCTTGATAGGCAAGGTTGTACATCCCATGTCAAACCTACATACGGAGCTTCAATTGACTTCCCGCCTATATAAGCTTCCCTCACTATCATATCACTGCATGTTTCAGCCCATATAAATGGTACAGCACAATGCAAATTTGATTGTTATGTTCAAGAGATTTAAACCATATTGCAGCTCAAGTGATTTAAGCACTACTGTCATGACTGCTTGTTGGTGGGAATTTTTGCTTGTTGGCTTGTGTTTCTTGCTATCGATTGATAGATCAAACCCGGTAAAGTGCCTATGGGCTACATGATTGTGTAAACCGCCTGTTTGACTTTTATCCTTGATTGAGAGAGGTAAAGCTTCATTATTCTTGGCGCATTAATGGTCTTTTTATTTTGTTTGTTACTGGTTTGTGGTCCATCTTTTCTTTCTCTATTATTGCTGCCATGAATTCCACTCTACTTTTACAGTGTTCTCCAGTTTCTAGACGTACACATCGCAACTTTGCATAGCTGCTGATTCCTCGAATAAAGTTCATGCATTCTTTTTTTCTGATCAGGCAGCTTGGATAGTTTGATCTTTAAGGATGTTTGTCAAAATATCCAAACCTGTCGGTTAAAAATATGTTCTTTTTGTGCAACAGATCATTTATTGGATCACGCATATTTGATCCTGATGTTGTGACGCCATTATACATGAGTCAGTCTTTCTCATCCCAGGATAAATTGGGTATATTCTTTATTATCTTTAGCAACAAATGCACTCTCCTCTTCATAGTTCGTGTACATTGGTCAGCAGACTGAAAATATAGTATTTAGGGGGTGTGGTTTGCCAGTTTGAATGAGTAGTGTGAATGTCACTGACGGATTTCCTTGTCGTGCATCACTTTCTCTTCAATACTCAGAGATGAAGATTCAATATTTGACCCCGATCTATGGGTAGGACAGCCTCAAAGTTTGGGGATGTTGATACTTCTTGCTGCTGCAGACTTCCCCGTTGTACAACACATTCAATTCTGCTTGAGGGAAGGATGTTCAAGTAATTTACAGTGTTTTTCCGACAGTGATTCCCCCAACACTTGCAGTTTCACTGATTCCAGATTATTTGCGACCACAAAAGTATTGCTACTCGTGAATGCATTGTTCCAACTAATATTTGATTTAATATGCTCTGGAGGGTAGGGAGGTGGGTTATAGGTAGATCTGATTGTAAATTCGGGTGTATTTGTGTTATCGCTCCTTATAGGCCGCCCGTTATTTACATTTTTGTGTAATGCTCGTTTGTGTTGATAATAATGAGATTAGTTTGCGAGTAAGATATTTTAAATAATTTACAGATATAGCATGGATTCATCTTGTTCGAAATCGAGCTAATAGATTTGTGAGGGTGGGGGACAATGCTCTTCTGTTTATATACTGGAATATGATGGGTGCTACTGCGACTCATCGATTGGACAATTATACACCAGGATAGGATGGGTTCTACTCCAACCTGCCGATTGTTGATTGTTTCAAACCTCCCCACAGGGCATGGAGGAAATTACAGTGATATACCTCTGGGATAAAATGTGTTTTTTTTATCAACTTCACACAACTTCAAACAGTTTATTCCAAAAAACTTCAACGTCGGGGAATGGCACATCTAAACTTTATACTCAAACTTGATAACAGCTCTAACTCCAATCAATAAGCTTGAAACTCGACCAAGAAGTAGAAACTCTCACCAATAGGGCGAAATACCAAACAACAGCCATTACAAACAACTAAAACCCAGCGGCATATAACCTAACCATCATGTCTTCCAAAAAAGTGTTAATTTGATCACAGATTTCGTATGGATTTGTAATTTATTGACCCCAAAAGTATTCATTTGATCACGGATTTCATACAGATTAGCAACTGACTGAAGTAGTGAAAGGCACCCATAATCCAGGACCTCGAGGTCATTGACCTCGGTGCGCAAATCCGTTAGGCTTCCCTCTTCCCATCTCCCCTCCCCTCTCCACATTAGGCCTAGTCTATTTTAGGCGCTTCTCATCCTACTCGCCCTGCATGTACCCTATTATTTAGGCTATCCTTCCCCAAAGCCCATTTTAGGACCCTCTAAAGGGACCCAGGCTATGTATAGCCCATCTAGGCTTTCCCTGTGTGTGGGTTCCCCTCCCCAAAACCCAGTCCCTCCCCGCCAAAGCCCTGGATTGTTCCTCCCCTGCCCAAGGCTAGCCCAAAGCTGGGGACTTCCAAATTGAGGCGTCCAATGAGTACTAACAAAAGAGTGCCACCATCCCCTATCCCCTCCCTGTCCCTCCCATAACTTTATTTCTTGGTAAATATCTCTAAGTAAAATGTTGTCACGTACATACAAAAATATTATTTTTAAGACTGCCTGGTTTGTTTAGACAATTATGTAATTACGATAAACAGCATAGTGGAACATCTGATGGTATGGACATACAAAACGTAGGATAAAAGTCCCCTTTGTTTAGACATGTCATAAAGGAATTGAGATAGAGAATACCTGGTCTTTGTCTATGCATAGATAAAGGTGATTGAGATAGAGAGAATCTTTGATTCAATGATGGAGTTTGGAACAGATTGTTAAAATATGTATATAGACGAGGTGCGGTGTATTTTTTTTCTTCGTTGAATAGAAATGTCTTCAAATTCAGTTATAGTTAATAGTGACGAGGAGAGTCGCTCCGATTCAGATATGGACTTTTTTTTACAAAGTCCCAATCCACCAAACCAGCTTCCAGGGACCTTCTTCCAACTAGACCAACACACATGGCATCGGCCTGCAACAGAGAGCAGTTCGAGTGAGGAATTGATTGCCCAGCTGAAGGCTAAATACGTTGGCCTGGACATTAACCCAGACGTACGAAGAGACCTTTTGACAGTCCTCAGAAGACACACTAACCAAATGGCCAAGAACATTGAATATTTTTTAAGAGCGGTTTTGGCAGGAGACACCATTGAAGGACATAAAACCTGCGATGTTTGTTGTGAATAGCGAAGTATTTCGGCATTCTTGCAACTGCATTGCACGCCTAACCTATGTAAGGCATGCGTGGCAACCATACAGGCACAGCTAACACCCATATGTCCCTTTTGTCGAGTACCTTTTGCTCTGACTGAGGTAGACCCGCTGTGAAGATTGAAATGCACAATAACAAAACGGCTTTTTTTCAGGGCCAACCATAATCTTAAAAAGAGAAAGTTTTATCACACTGCACACGTTACTCCCCCCCCCCCCCCCCTTACCTCTACGCCTATAAAAGAGACCCCTTGTTTTCTTTAATCTCATTACTGGCAAACCAAGACCGGACTGTCGTACTTCTACCCAAAGCCTCAATTGTTATTGGATGGAAGAAGTACAATACAGTTTCTGAAGAGTGAAAGTGTGTGTGTGTGGGGGGGGGGGGGGGGGGGATATGTTAGGGCAAAGGAAACAGTGAGATGGACAAACAAACATATGCGTCGCAATTACCATGATATAATCACCCTTGAATTATAACTACAGCATTATCTCTGAGCTGGTGCAGTTGTAGTTCAATGGTTATTATCTTAATAACTCGCGAGGTAAAGAATTCAGTTTTCTTCCTGTTGGTTATAAAGTTACCTGATGAAGGCTTTGTGGCTGAAGCCGAAACGGAATGAACAACTCTAATTTTTTCTTTTGCAAAGCGGAAAATGGTTTTACAATCAGTTAAAATCGATTTTCAATCTGTTTTTATAAGTAATTTTACAATTTCACAATAAGTAATTTTTTACAACAATAAGTAGTATTACAACAATTTTAGAATCATAGAATAAATGTGTTTGAATATTCCGTAACTGACCTTTGGCACAGGGGACATTGACTTTGTCGTCAACCGGATATAGTCTGAACTTCCATATTGATACCTGTCCCTGAAAAGGGTTAGGTTTTTTCGTTGTTCTGGGGTATTCTCTCATCATTTGAATTGGACAGAACATCCAGAAACGAGATTTTTTTAATTAATGGCTCCAAAAGGTTTTTTCGTTTCTCATTTGCAAATTGTTCAGCTTCTTTCGACCCATAATCTTCCTCGTTCCGAAGTCGCTTAGCAGTTTCTTTGATTTTTCTATAGACCGGATGTAGTCTAAAATTCCGTGCGCGAGTCCAGGTGCTGAAAAATCTCCTCAAGGAGGAAACTCTCACGCTGTCATGAAGAGAGTCCATGATCGGTCCAAGAATGTCATCTCTGGGTGATTCACTTTCCATATATGTTGCTTGCACCTTCTGAACTTTCGCCTGAAATTTGGGCAAATTATGCCTATATGCATTTGTGATTATAGTGTTTATTTCGTCAGATTCCTTTTCTGGATATTCGCTTTCAGTGGTTGTATCACTATCGTCTGACTCTGAATATTCACTCCCCTGAGAATCAGACAAGATGTCATCATCTTCTTTTGACTGAATACCTTCACCTTGTACCCAAGCCTCTCGAGACAATAACTATCTTCGTGTCTTTCAGCATTGTTCATCCATTGGTTACTGCGCAAAGTCAATATATTTAGGTTTAAATTGTCATCTGCTGTTGTTCTCGTTTGGTTATCTGGGGAATATTCTAGATTCCATTTGCTAACTTTGTTGAAGGTTGTATTTAATGAGGATTTTCATTCCTGACCATTATGATGGTTTCTCTCATGATTTTTCAGGCTGTCTTTTTCGACTAAATGTCTTTGAGCAGTAAACACAACATAAACTAGTTATCTGATGAACAGTTCTTTTATGTCAAAGTAATTTTCTTTCATAACCGAAAAACTTCCCACACGGATCGCAGACATGACCTTGTTCCATGGTTATTCAGATGCAAATAAAAAAGCAAGAAGTTGTCACACATTTATACCAATAATTCATTTTCTCTAACCCAATTACACCCTAATATTTTATACCGCAGCCAACGATAACCTAATTACTTCCAATTTCGTATCCCTACACCTTCATATTAGCTCCTTTACCTCCTTCATATTAGCGCCTTTAGCTCCGTCATATTAGCGCCTTTAGCTCCTTCGTGCTTTTATGATAATTGTTTGGATAAAGGTCAAAACTTTTATGATAAAATGGTAGTTATTTCATGTTTTTGTGATACATTTTGGAAAAAGGTAGGATGTGTGACGCAAAGGAGGAGTTTTTTATGATAAATGTTTGGGAAAAAATCGATTTTTTATCGAAAGGTTTGTGATAAAATGGTAGTTACTTATTTATTTATTGGGGGTGGGGGTTAATCACACTTTCTACAGCCAGCGTCACCTTTGCGTGTATGTTGCACTTATAATATAGAGGATCGTTGGAGAGTTGATTAGTTGGGAGGGGTGATTCATTAATGTGGTGCCTTTAAGAGGCTTGGTAATTGGAGCGTATGTGCTAAGATTATATTTTCGAATAATTTGTTTGGCCCTTAAAAGGGCAGTTGTAAGTGCTACTTTTCCATCACCCTACCGTGGGTATATACCCCATTATTATATTGTGGATAATATTCTCCTCTGGTTCTCTGGCTAATAGTGGGGTGTACTCGAACAGCTGCAGTGTCAGTACGATCTTGTTCATATTTTCCACCCATAATTACATGACTTCAGCTTTATCCACATCTCCAAACTGGTTCTATCGGTGTCATCATAAGGCAGACATCGTGTTGTATCTGGCTAGCGTTGTCGGCGCTGCAACCATAGCAAAGTTGGGAGGCTACCTCTTGAATTATTTTTCAACCAATTCCGCATATGCTCAGATTAATTCATATTCTATTTGCCGGGTCCGCAGTTTTGCCCGAGGATTCTTCTTCCATTGAGTCCTAGGTAAATCATCTCGTTTTCTTTTTCCGGTCATTTTTCTATCTGCCGCCATAACATTGTTCTCGATTTCGTCAACAGCCTTTTTTAAGATCACCCCATTCTGTAACTTCAATTCCGTTCTTAGTGGTTTTCATCGATTTCTCGCTTTATCTTTTTATGTGAATTTTCAATTCACCCTTTGAGGGCAGAAAATCAACAAAAGTGTTTCTGTCTCAAATTTTCTCCATTTTTTTACTTTGAGATTAAGTCTTGACTGCTACAATTGCGTAATCAAAAATGCCTGTACTTGATAGCTTTTCAAATTGTTTAGATGATTTTCTGCACTCTAATTGGCTGACCCAGAACAAGAGCAATCACAAAGAGGCGTGGCTTTCTACTGGTTTGTTAGCAATTTATCATGGATGTTTTCTTTGGCACATTTATCGATAAACAAGTCGCAGGAGTTATCACCTTAATAATAACATCTTTCCTTTTGACTTGAGTTTAACATATCAAAGCATTTCTTGTCATCACCTTTGAGACAAACAACAGGTTTGAAAAGCATTTACTTGAATTTGTTAATTTTTGTAAGAAAAAAGTATTTCAATTCATTTAATACAATAAACTGTTAAACACTTAAGGGTGTTTTGAGAAGCGAAAGTCCGTAATGAATGAGAAAACAAAAAAACATGCCTCGGCCATTTAAATTTCAGTGATGTTTATATGTATCAAAACAAGCGGTAGGTGATCCATTGTTCAAACACACAACAAGTTCCCCAAATATGCTCCTGTCACTTTCCAATGATGCTTCATCGAAGCATGCCATATACATGTATTTCTCACAAACTGCAGTGTCATTTTGTGTTTCAAGAAATTTCTATTAGTTTTTATTAATACATTTAAAGACATAAAAATTAATTATCCACTTCAAAGATTCTTTAACAGAAATTATTGAAGACCAACAGCTTTTCAGTTGTGGGGTATTTATAAATGTTATCCCATTTAATTCAAAGTTAAGTATCCATTTGTTAGATTCTTTAACGAAACGAAAGACCAACTCGTTACGCCATTTAAATTAAAATCAATTATCTGTTTGATAGATTCTTTAACCCTTTACCTAACCTGAAAAGCAGACGACACTGGCAAAAATAATTGTTGAATAACTAATTTTTTTGTCATTTGTTGTCTCAAAAACATAGGTTATGACCCCTCGTTGGAACGAGCTCGTTCCAACGAGGGGTCATAACCTATGTTATTGACACAAAAAATGAAAAAAAAATGAAAATTAATTGGCGAATTTTGAGAATAGCGCTGGCCGGTTTTGGCGTTACGTTAGGTGAAGGGTTAACAAAACTTATTGAAGACTATATTTTTTTCAGTTGTTGGTATTTATCAATTTTACGCCATTTCAATGTTGGGGGACTACGTCATACCAACTAAAATTAAAACAGAGAAGAGGGGTGGGGTTACTGCATGATAGCATTTGTTTCAGCAGTGCTGAAATTATTGAATCATGGCAATTTATCGAACTTACGAGTAGGTAGGGGTATGACGTCATATCAATTAAAATTCTATTTAAAAGTTGGGAGAGGGATGGGCTATTACGTCATAGCAATTACAATTATTAAAACAATGTTTAAAAAACAAAATTTAATAATGCTTCACACCTCTGAGCCATCGCGCACCTCAGGGGTGTGGGGAAATCCCCATGGAGTTGTGCATTTCTACTACTCACAGGCCCCGCCTACTTTATTAAATTTAACATCTACATTGCCGATAGACCACTGATATCTATACAGTTGTATTCTAGAAGGGTCGTCAGTCTCATATAGAAAAGTACCCATTTTTAATTATTAGTTCATACCTTCTGCCCGGTTATGTTAGAACCAAACAAATACAGGAAATTTAATATTTATGTGCAATAAAATATTACAGATGTGTATGTCATTGAAACTGACCCATTGAGCCAGTTCCAATGACATCCACATTTGTCTGGTTTTACCAAATTTACAAAGTACAAATTTTCTAGCAGTTTTTTGCCCACAATTTAGGTTGAAGTATTAAGTACACTAAATTCTTGAAAATAAATCCCATATCATTGTGTTTTCCAGGGTGTATGGGAGTTTACACCGGTCTGGGAACGCCTAGCCCCTTCGACTTTGCCTCGGGGTGTATGGGTTCCCAAACAGGTGTAAATTGTGTTCTGTGGTTCTAGTTGTCGAAGAAAGTGATCGTTTCATGTTTAATGATGCGACGAGTGTTGCGCGGTGACTACATTCACAGCCTAAAAGCTTTCACATCACGAAATGTCAAAGATAGGAAAAGTTACCAGGTTGTGTGCCTTGGTGCTATTTTAGGGGAGGTAGAAGGTGAATTATGATGTTTTTCGCTGAAGTTCAGCGAAAACATCATAACTCACCTTCCACCCTCCCCCTACAAAAGTATAGCGATCAGTAAGGATATCTGTAGGGTATACTGAATGAAGTGATGTTTTGGTTTAAAGAGAATTTATTTCAACATCATGTAATGAATGCATAGATACATTTGATACAGATGAGTTTGAGTGGTGGAAACGGATTCAGCAACAAGCTGTGCAACTTATACTAGACTGTTTCCGTGGCACAGGTTTTATCGCAAAATAAATTATACAGCGTGACAAACACATTGTTCTTGTAGCATTTGCCTTAACCAGTTGAGTGGATACATTTGACAAATTACTCTACATGGGCACGCATTCACTCACACACACTCACACACACAGGCGAGTGCCCAGGCACACACCGACGAGAAGGAAGTGTTTATAAGAAGATTCGGAGAAGCAGTGACTAGGGTTAACAGGCTCGTGTTGCTGACAAGTGGTGGTGCCAGGTTTGGATATGTTATAGGCGCGGTCCGGCCTTGAAAAGCGACATTTCCTATTTTGTCACATAGGTGGTAAAGTACGAATGGGGATGGGATGAGGAGGGAGGGATTTGGTGTTAGGAAAACCTATTTGATCGACTAATGAATGTGTGAACAGTTTCGAAGATCTCACTGTTGATTGTATTTGAGTAGAGTTCACTTATTTGCTTGTATTTATCACATATTGTAATTTACCAAGAGTGTCTATTCTCATATGGTCGAAATATCGGCACTGGAAGAAGTAGTGATCAATTGTTTTGCGTTCGCCATACAAGGTTTGAAACATACTTATCACTGGTGCGTGAACTGAGGTAGCAATCTCAATATGAAAAGAGTCCAGACTCAAGCACGTTTGGTTCGATTGCGAAAATTGTGAATGAAGTTACGCCATGGATTTAAAGAGATTCTTGTAGAGTACAAAATATAATTCTCTAGTCCTTTCGCAAACCATCCACGTATCTCCTCGATGACCTCATGAATTGAATTAATTTTGGTTAGAAATATTAATATCCAACGGAAAGTGTATACTTCGGTTGATTTTGATATTACCGTGTACAATTTCATTCATGTTGAAGAATGTCTTCACGTGGCATCAGGTTGAAAATGAAGTCCCATTATTGTGTTGAGTGTGGCTTTTTGTTTGTTCATTAATATTTTCGAACAGTCATGGTTATAGATTTTGTTGGCTGTTGTTTGTTGTAGATAAAAGTGTTATTTGCTCAGTATAATTATATAGAATATTTGTATCGCGACTAGACTCGTTTTGGGGAGGTATACAGTTAAAACTAGAAATCCTGTCACGAACTGTGCGCTTATCTAAGCTTAAATGCGCGTAGGAATTGCGCGCAAGTGCCTTATCGAATGGAATCCAAAGCACGGCAGGCAGGTTCTCCTGCTTACTCATAGCAAGCACAGGCACTGTTTCTGCCAATCGACCTCCGGGTTACCCGGAGGTCCATTGGCTGAAACATAGCTTGTGCACAGGCCATATGTACATAATTCGATAGCCTTACTACGGTCATAACGCGTAGATTAACGCCCAGATCGACGTGCTATTTGTGCGCATTTCATTATCTAGTTTTAACTGTAGCTACTCGTCGTCCAAGCTCGACTCGAAGCTTTTCGTCCTCAAATGCGAGTCTCGTCGCCATAACCGATCCTGTACACATAACTCATTTGTACCCATTTGTTTTCTAATACCCATAAGTACTATTTATCATATGTTCACTTTAAAACATTTGATATTTTGTTTTCATATTAATCAGTGATAAATAAAGCCTTCCGTCAATTTCATTGGTAAATTTCAAAACTAGACAATTTGATTGGCTGAACAAAATACAACTGGGCCACATTTTCTTAATTTGCATAAGTAGTGTTGGGAGCTTTCATTGGTCATTTTCAAAACTGGACAATTTGATTGGCTAACAAAATACAACTGGGTCACATTTGCATAATTTGAGTAGGGAGAATTTACGTTATCTGTCCTATTTTGGGTGGGTTATATTGTATTAATATTTTATCTACAAGAAAACGCCATTCATTTTTTTTATATTTTCACTTTTTGCTTCCAAAACGAAGGTTATGACCCCTCATTTGAAGGAGCTCGACGAGCTCGTTCCAATGAGGGGTCATAGCCTATGTTTTGGAAGCAAAAAATGAAATTTTTTAGTTATACGAGGATATTTTTCCATGTGCCGTCTGCAACTCAAGTTAGGTGATGGTTAAAAAGTCATATGAAGTGGCTAATTTGTGCATGTGTGTGTCATATGATAAATAGAATATGAAATGAGTGTTTTCTCATATAATATTTATGAAACTCGTCCGAATTTTCCGTTTGGGCTCGCCAGAGGCCCGCCAAAACGGAAAATTCTTAGACTCGTTTCATAAATATTATATGAGAAAAACACTCATTCCATATCCTCTATATATGATCTGATCGTGAATGTATGCAGGTATACTTATGGCATAACCGCAGAAACTACAGGCTACTCTGTACACGTTCTCCAAAAGATAACACTCCGCCACTTCGTGCGGTGATGCTGTAATACCCGTATATAAACCTTTCAAATATTCTGCTTTACTGTTTTCTCTCTTTTAAATTAGAAAGCATTTCTCAAGGCCCTTAAAACCAATAGATTGAGTAATTTTGTATTTAGTAAAAAACTAGCACCACAGCATATTACCGTTATTACCACTCAGTTCATCAACATAATACAATATTTATATTTCGGATTTTAGTTCTTTACCTTAAAAAGATCAAAAATATTTTTAGATCATTTAAATATGTTTTTTATCGCTACAATATTGCCATTTATGCTGCAGGGACGCTATTCACCAATAAATAATTGAGTAGCAATATAAGAATTAGACATGAAATAGATAAAGTTCTGGTAGAGCGCTGTCAATTGTGAGCGTAAATGGAATAGCCGGATAGTGGAAAGGTTTGGTAGAATATTGTTGTAAATAAATTGTACATTTCTATCCATAACAAGGACGGAATGAGTTGGTACAAGGAACAACAGCAAACATTTTTTTTAAACCATAGTAAGTAGAGAATGGTTCAGCTCCAACGGAGCATATTCCAGAAGGATGAAACAATACTTTTCTCTCTCCAGTAGGGGGGGGGGGGGGGGGGTAAGGGCAGCAGCAAGTTGAGGTTGGTGGATTTTGACCCAGAGTAACACATGAGATAAATACAAAAAAGGGTCCGTAATACGCTGAAAGAAGGAGGATTTTTTTTAGCCTGGATACCAAGAATCATTCAAGCATAGACCCTCCATCAGCTGTAGGCTTTGTCTCTTTAATAACCAACCGCCACCAACCAACTCCAACAATAAAAATCTCAATTACCCCAAAAATGGACGATAGAAATAAGTTTTTCTCAAACAAGATATGTTGCACATGCGCCCGCACACCAAGCATCATACTGACAACGACGTCACAACCATGGTAACACACGCGGCGTCCTGCACACACAATAGTAACATGTCATTTCGTGATTTTATGGACTTAGACGAAGATAATATCGCCATATTACTGTAACGGATTTTATTAACAGCAGTTGAAAAATAATATACAACAAAGTTCTAAATTGCTCTGTTATAATTCGTCTGCTCATAACAGATGCTTAATTCTGTTTTTGTTGGCTTCTGGTTATTTCCATGTTTAAAATGAATCGATGTACCTTATTGGTTCACGCCGTAGTGCATTGTGCTGTTGTTTCACTCGTCGAGGTGAAAGCGAGGGATCAATCAGATTCCAGTATTCGAAATCTTTCCCCGCGAAGTTATCCTATATAAGAGCGGTCTCGCTCATAATTCGTTGTCCACTTTATTTTTGGCAATAAAGCTTTGAACTTGCTGGCCAAACGTAAACCATATACTAGCTTAGAATGGGGACACATTATGACTTGTAAAAAGGTTAACCGTATTGGGTACCGTCATTTTGGGATCTATTCAACTCGGCACTGGTGAGAATCAACGTTTCTGACAGTGATTCTCTCCAGGTCCGAGTTCTGTGGGAACCATCCACATTTACTGAACATATGTTGGGTGGAATTTAAACCTCTTTCGGGTGAAAGTGTTGTGGGCCCGTGGTTTTTGATCCGCCATTCATATTCATGTCCATTTCATATCATACTATTTTTTTTTGCTTCTTAATAAACCACGTATAAACTGTTTTCCTATTTTATTGTGTATTCATCCAGACCACAACACATAACTTAATGATTGTTTGACCTCTAGAGTTAAGTGATATTTTATCCATGGTTTCCTAGTTTGACCCAGATCCTCACGAATCTGAAGAACAACAGGGAGATTTCGGCCAGAGTTCTAGCCCATGGGGAGTCGTTCACCCCACCCCTGTTACATTACTATTGCTGCATAGGTTTATGAATTTCATTGTCCGGTGTAATTGTAAAATACATCCTCGCCGCCTTTCCACCATGGATGAAATTTGACGTTGTGTCTATGATTTTATGAGATTCTTTACTCGCATGTACAGCACGGCCCAGGACTCGTCTTAATCCACGCGTGGGCAGTGATGTCCACGCTTACTCGTCTTAATCCACGCGTGTGCAGTGATGTCCACGTTTACTCGTCTTAATCCACGCGTGGGCAGTGATGTCAACGCTTACTCGTCTTAATCTACGCGTGTGCAGTGATGTCCACATTTACTCGTCTTAATCCACGCGTGGGCAGTGATGTCCACGCTTACTCGTCTTAATCCACACGTGTGCAGTGATGTCCACGCTTACTCGTCTTAATCCACGCGTGTGCAGTGATGTCCACACTTGCCATTACCAGGTAATAAAAAATCATCATCAACAAAGTTCCCGGTGCTTCATTAACTGGTGGTGATGTTTCCTATAATTAGTGTTTGGAATGTAATATTATTGCGTCAGTTGAAATATTGCCCACCTATGCAAAGTGACCATTACACGGCAGCCATAGTGTATCCTTGTAATTTGAACAGCTAGTCGTACACATTCTTATCGAGTCATGATTAAATCACGCATACATACTCACCACGCGGTGGATTCTCACAAAGTTCACCAGTGTACCCTAGACTACACCGACATGTTCCATTAACGTATGGCATTTGGTAGTAGCATTGATGGTTCTGAAATAGAAAATAGGAAATTTCACTCTCAATTATTACTGCAGAGAAGTGACTTCAAGAATAATAAAGAAGAGTTCGATGCTGAGGCAAAAATGTCTTATGTTCTGATTGTAGGTGATTGTAGGTGAATGAATAACAAACCTAACAAACAACGGGAAGTAGTTGTATTTAATGTGATAAACGATATCGAATAGCCGGAAGTCAGGGTAGGTTCGGGGACTCTTAATTTTGTTTTTTCTCATATTAAATGTGAATTTTTAATTTTAATGAATTGATATTGTTTTTTTTTTTTTTAAATTTTGTAACAAACACTGCATCAATTTATTATGTAATGGTTAGGTCAAGATTATCAAGTAATCGTTAACACGTTACGGACTGATGCCTCGCAGGTTTGCAGATTTTGACATTCCAAGTTTATCAAATATCAGGAATTAGCAAATGTTTTAACGATGCTGGGGTAAAATGTATTATGTTCTGTGGGTGAAAAAATAAACAAACGAACAAAAAAACTGAAGTAGTTGTATTTAATGTGATAAACGGTATCGGGTACCCGGAAGTCGGGGTGCGTGTCGAGGACTCGTTTAGTTTTTGTTTTTTTTCTCACATTAAATGTGAATTTTTAATATTAATGACTTAATATTATTTTGTTTTTAAATTTTGTAACAAAAAACTTCAACTTCTTGCGACAGAAACCACAACATTTGGAATAAGGTAACTACACGAGAAAACATAAAAACAAAAATTTTGTTGGCGTAATGTTTCTTCAAGTGTTTAAAGATTGTTGGTGTTTTGTTGATTAACTTTTTACCTAACATGAAAAGCAGACGACAATTGCAAACAAAATCTTGAATAACTAATTTTTTTCATTTTGTGTCTCAAAAACATAGACTATGACCCCTCGATGGAACGAGCTCGACAATGAGGGGTCATGACCTATGTTTTTGAGAAAATAATGAAAATTAATTGGCGATTTTTGAGAATAGCGCTGGCCGATTTTGCCCGTTACGTGGGTAAAGGGTTAAATGGCATTTAAATCTGCCATTTATGTAAAATGTCTCGATCAAATTAATACGTAATGGTACCGAGTTCGATCCCCGCCCGTGACGGCCCGCGTTGTGTCCTTGGACGAGGCACTTTATCCCGGTTGTCTACATGGGGGCATGAGGACGCAATGTACTAAGGCGTACTGCACTTCGATGGTGCACATGTCTTCAACCGCTGTAACCCTGCTTCAGTGGAGCTTGAAAAGAGTCAGAATGTTGAGGAACTGACAGTTGCTCGTCGATGCTCGGTGGTTCTCTCCGGGTACTCCGTCTTCCTCCACCCGTAAAACTGCCACAGCCACGATTAGCCACTGTGCATAAATTTGTGACCTTAAACACCAATAAATATATAAATACGTAATGGTGAGGTCAAAATTATCAAGTACTCCTTAACACTTTACGGACTGTTGCTTCGTCGGTTTACAGATTTTGACATTCCAACATATCAGGAATTGGCCACAATGCACACAACTGTTTTAACAGACAATGGGCAGTTATTTAATATATTCTACAGTCAATGAAAGGCCGATTTGACAAAAGCAATGTTTTACATGCTTCGTTTTTTAATATAAAAATACATCGACAAACTCTTTATTTCTCTCCAGAACTCACAGCGCATCCACGGCCTTGTCCATTTCTCCTATATGTCAGTTGTTACAGTTAAGTGATATTCAAACTGTTTTCACCGCCTATGGATATACCCGTGACACAAACCGACTTTAACAAATAAGATTTATTTAGATTGCCCACTTAAAGAGAATTCCTCCATGCGTTTGTTGTTTAGACCCCATAAGTGCCCGAAGGAATAAGCCGCCATGCTTCAATGGCAGTACAAAACCAGCGGGTTTTAAATGGTTATAGAGCGAAGTGTGCTCACTTTAGACCACCTTTTCTCCAGTCGAGGGGGGGGGGGGGGGGGGGGGGGGGGCAAGATTTCTGATACACTTGTAAAACAAAACAGTTTTACATTAGTAAAGATGCTCTGTTCCACCTTTTGTATCTCTATGGAGAAACAAGCATTGTTTTCCCCAGGCTTAAAGCGGAGAGTGTTCAGTGAGGAACATTTCACTTAATAAATCTCGTTCTCCACAGTCAACAGGCACACCACTTCCCAGCATCCCGCTGAGCGCTTCCGGTGAGGGAAATATTGCTCAGCGAAGTTAAGGGAGGGCTACGAGGAGGTGCAAAAAAAGGAGAAGTTGGAAGTGGTTTACGAAACCTTTACCCACAGTCCGCCGTGGACAAGTCATTTTCCTCGTGTGGACAATATTTTCTTTCTGACACGATAATATTACAGGCACCAAACACTGATTACAGGAATAGTCTTAACAAATTTAATTAATGAAGCACCAGACAAAACCCGGTGGTTCATTAATTAAAAGTTTGCTGATGATGAATTTTATTACAAGATAATCGCATGCGTTGACAGCGCTGCCTGCGCGTGAATTCCGACCAATCCAAGGCTGATGTACTGTACTTGTTTACGCTTTTAGAATGGAGAGGGATGTGGGGACTAGAGTTTGAACAAACTCTGTTAACTCGATTTAGTTACCAGTCATTTCACCGATTTGATTCTATTTGATTCGAAACCATGTTTATTATTAGAAAAATCGAATCCCGAGCAGTTCTGGATTCTTATATTTATATTTTGTTGACTTGTGAGAGATGACAACTCTTCCTATAGTTTTGGATTTTTATATTTATTTACTGTTGACTTGTGTGAGATGACAACTCTTCCCATAGCTTTTGATTCGTATATTTATTTATTGTTCACTTTTGGGAGATGACAACTCTTCCTGTAGTTTTGGATTCATGCATTTATTTATTGTTGACTTTTGGGAGATGCCAACTCGTCCTGTAGTTTTGGATTCTTATATTCATTTAATGTTGACTTTTGGGAGATGACAAGTAATCCTGTAGTTTTGGATTCATATATTTATTTATTGTTGACTTTTGGTAGATGACAACTCTGCCTAACGGTTTGGATTCGTATATTTATTTATTTTTGACATTTGGGAGATGGCAACTCTTACTGTAATTTGAGATTCGTATATTTATTTATTTTTGACATTTGGGAGATGATAACTTTTTGGATTCTTATATTTATTTTTTTATTGTTGACTTTTAGGAGATGGCAACTATTCCTGTAATTTGAGATTCGTATATTTATTTAGTTTTGACATTTCGGAAATGACAACTCTTCCTGTAGTTTTGGATTCTTATATTTATTTATTTATTGTTGACTTTTGGGAGATGACAACTCTTTCTGAAATTTTGCATTCTTATGTTTATTTATTGTTGATTTTGGTAGATGACAACTCTTTTTGTAGTTTTGGATTATTTTATTTATTTATTGATTTATTGTTGGGGGATGACAGCTCTTCCTGCAGTTTTCTGTGTAAAGGGACTGACTCTATCCAGACTGACTAGATATCACAAATTTAGTCTGACAATTCCTAAAATATGACATTTAAAGAGAGCAGAGAGCACGGTACATCAAGTTTGTACAGTATATCGTTCCTATACTTGAATTTGGCGTCATCTAAAATGCTGACACAGGTAGCACAATGTTCCAAGTCAACCTTGTTGATAGCTGGTCATTTCTCGTTTGAATAATAATAATAACACCTTGGGCGGTCGTTGATTTGTCCCACGCCTCTTCTCTCCACCCAACGCTCGGAGACGTTCTGTGTGATGACATCACCTGCCTTATTCTTCTCAATCTTTCCGATAAGCTTACTAACCTTCTCCCTTGTGTCACCCACTAACCACGTGTCCTTCATCCTCCTATCCCACATCCCCATTATACTCTTATGAATCTTATTCTCATAGCCTGGTATTTTGGAAATTCTAGTAGAGAAAGTTTTCCAGGGTCTCCATCACACCTAAATTACCCACCTCACACTCCTTTTTACAGTCCCCCCCCCCCCAGTTTAGATCCGCTGTTTTTGTAACTACGGAGAGAGTTGTCACTACTAGAATAGTAAGAACAACTCAAAGCGATAGCGTCGAGTAATAATAATAATAAAAATAATAATAATAATAATAATAATAATAATAATAATAATAATAATAATAATAATAATAATACTTTTATAGCATTAAATCCACAAATGGTGCTATATTGTTAAAATAACTGCAGAACACCTTCTGGAAATGTCACGATGTGGTACCTGGTTCTAGTAAATCCATTTCATTTGGGCGACTTGACAAAAATAATTTCATAGTTTTGGCCCGACGTCAGCAAATTGTCTATCGTCAGCAGAACGTAATCTAAATGATATGATGAATCAAGAGACCTCTGTAGCTTGTGGCCGATAAGCAGATTAGATAAGTCGGGTGGTGCAGGTCCTATGTATATCATCTCCATCTTATTTAAAAATAAGAAGACATTTGATCTGAATTCTTTTCTGAATCAGAGGTTAGTGGAGGAAGGTATAAAAGATTGGTGTAATGTAGCAGTACTTTCGAGTAAGGTGATGACACGTGCTGCACAATTTTGAAAAGATTTTGACAAAAGTCAAGGTTGCTGGTCAGAAAGGCGTAAACAAGCTGGTCTGATGGTTTGGGGGTAAAAAAGGTCGAATTTTCCTGATATCACGTAGATCAAAAATGAACTCGGAGATATGTACTTCCATTGTCCCCCAGCGGTAAGATTTTCACCGATGTCATATCCATGCTTAGATGTATGAAATGCGGGACATGAAATGTATTATTACTGAACACAACGCACCCTACACACACAAGGAAAGGACTGGAAAAGTGTGCCGTCGGTTTGTGCGCCTTCCCATCTGTCAGGCTCTCCTACCATTTATTCTTCGCCGTACTGACTGTCTGTGGCTCTGTTCAGCAGATTATTTATGCTATAACATTGACAAATCTATCGAACTTCTATTGCTGTTGGTATGCAGCTTTATAGATTTAGATTTATTGCAAACTACACCCGTAATGGGCAGAATGCATAATAATACACGATAAGGTAGATTCACAACAATAATTTGCAATGTACAACAATAAGTAATTAACAATATACACTACACAATAATGAGCATTCACCAAATTTTCAATCTCTCTCGCACACAGTGAATAATTTGCCCACAGCACCACCGATTTCATTGCAAATGGCAGGATTTTTATTCTGCATAATTATATGTACAATATTTTTTTGCACGAGAGGAAGAACAACTATTCCTCGATAAAATTGAAGGGAGTTATTACCCATTGTTTGGTGAATTTTGCCAGAAGGGTCAATGTTTATGGAATAGCTCGAACAGTAGACTCAGGTGTCAATAAAATCTGACGACCTTCTTTATGTTAACACAGTCATGGAAAAGTTGACGAATATTCTTGATTTTTTGTTTTCAAAACCTGAGAGAGCCATTGCCCTTTGTTTAGTAGAATTTGATCGAATTTTTATTATTTACTAGGGGTTTTAACGACACATTCGACAGCCAGTGCAATCTCGTGTCGGACAGTTTAGCGGATGGAGGAATCCGTAGTAGCGAGAGAAAACCACCTAATATCGGCGAGCAACTGTCGAGCTCCCAAGCGTACTAACTCCGTAGAAGAGTTGGTTTTGGATGAAAACAGGTGCATCATGGAAGTGCAGTTCGCCTTACTAAACAGCGTCACCGTGCCCCCACGTGGACAGTCATTTTTAATAGTTTTGCCCAAGGACACAACGCTGTGTGGTGGGAATCGAACCATGGGCATTTCGTTTATGGCGACTTCCTGGAAAATGAGTGATGTATTGCCCTTTTTGGTCCATGTTTCTTGAATTAGTAATATTTATGTGCTTACCTGATAGGTAAACATCAACTTTCACTAATTTTGATGCGCTGCTTTATATTAACACCTCCACTGGCAACACTGAAAACCATTGGTATTTTTTTTTCTAAATTTGAGAGAGTTACAGTTAAAACTAAAAGTCCTGTCACGAACTGCGCGCTTATCTAGGCTTAACTGCGCGTAGGAATTGTGCGCAATTCCCATATCGAATGGCATACTAAGCATGGTGGGTTCTCCTGGTTACTCAGAGAAAACAGAGGCAATGTTTCTGCCAATGGACCTCCGGGTTACCCGGAGGTCCATTGGCTGAAACATTGCTTGTGCACATGCCAAAAGTACAGAATTTGATAGCTTTACTATGGTCATTATGCGTAGATTAACGCGCAGATCGACGTGCTATTTGTGAGCACTTCATGACAGGACTTCTGGTTCCAACTGTATTACCCTTTTTGTATATCATGTTTTGCAATTATTTGATATAAAATGTTAAACTGAAAGTGAGCAATGTATTTCAACATCCCTTGCCGTTTGCTTGAAATGAAATTAAATAAGATTATTTAATTGACTGGCATAGAATTCATAATGAAATGAGTTGTTTGGAAACGATTTTCATGGTATTGCTTAGATACGACGTTGCTAGATCGGCTGCCTTCTTGTCGACGATATATATCGTAATTTGATTGCAGCACAAATTGTGAACATTTATGGTGACATACAATCTAAAAAGGTTCATTTCCATTAACTCTTTTGAACTATAGTAGTATCTTTTACGACTGTTCAATGTAAATAATAAGAAGAGTCTTTCATCATTATTTGGGGTAGACCAATTAATACTTTTAACTTGCAGCCTGGGGCTGCACATTGAAAATATTGATTGGGCTATCCCACACATCCATTTAACATCTACCCTATTTAATAAAATGATGGCGTATCATCATGTTCCAGGGCCAGAAAAAAGGCCTCTGGGTTCAAATGGTCAACATGTCATCCGATAAATTTGAAAAACTTAGTGATTTGTTGAAAAGCAGACCTGACAGTGAGCAAAATTTAAAAGAATGACTCTAACTGACTGACTGTTCTCGTGGGTTGGATATGACTAACCGAGCGCTCGGCTGTGTAAAAATTATTGAGAAACTGCTTTTTTATCATTAACAATCATCCATATATGGCATGGAATTGAAATATATACAGCAAACATCTAAACATCTATCACGACACAGCTTAGGACTGCTAGGAACCCATATTTGGTCTTTGTGGTGAACTGCAGGTCCCTAAAGTAAAATGCTTCATATTCTGTGCATGTCCTTCATGTTATCATGTAAGTAAAATTACTTCATCTACATTAATTTGCATTGTTACAATTCACGGGAGAGTGCCAAAAGGCACTCTCTCGTGAATTGTCACAAGACAAAATGTGTGGACAAATCTTGAGGCTCAAACAAATTAGCACGCTACCAGTTACGTGACCATTCATGATGCGAATTTTGGCTAACCGGTCATCCGTTCGCGTAGATTGAAATTTGTGTAAACGCCACGCGAACAAAACGACCGTTCTCATCAAACTTTGCACACTGGACCTGGATTCCACTTCTCGTTTTATTTCAAATGTTAATGATTATTATGCAATATATTAAAGTAAGTATTAGATTTGAATAATGTTCAATAATTCTTATTTTTGCAAGTGTCGCCTGTTATTCGTGTTAGATATATAGAGAGTAATCGCTTGACTGGACTTGTTACGTGAAATAATTCATGAGAGGTGAGGGACGTTGTACAAACACGAGTGCGCGAATACGCATGAGTGTTTTACAATATAGTCCCTCGCCTCGAATGAATTATTTCACGTAACCAGTCCAGTCAAGCGATTTTTCTGTTTATTACCTTTCATTATTAACGATAATTATATTATTTAACCCTTTACCTAACGTAACGACCAAAACCGGCCAGCGCTATTCTCAAAAAACGCCAATGTTTTTGTTTCTAAAACATAGGTTATGACCCCTCATTGGAACGAGCTCATCGAGCTCGTTCCAATGAGGGGTCATAACCTATGTTTTTGAGACAAAAAAAATGAAATAAATTAGTTATTCAAGAATTTTTTTGAAAGTGTCGTTAGCTTTTCATATTAGGTAAAGGGTTAAAAAAAACAAAAAACAATAAAGGCCCTGTTACACCCACGGCAAAGCGTCCTCGTTTGCCCGCACGGATACATGACACAATTGTTGATTGAATAATTCACTTGTGAAGTTATCGTTAATAATGAAACCCGGAAGGCCCAGTAAGTCACACTTTGGAAAGTAATAAATATTTGTTTTTAAAAATACTAATTAATATTAACCCCAGAATAAAATACAGCCTGATACAATCGTTTCCATCAACCGGGAATGGACATATGAATTACGAAAGTAAAGTTCACAGCGAAAGTTAAGGGGTTTGTAGAAATAAAGGTGGAAGCAAATTAGAACCAAACTTGCAGGACGAGACTGTTTTCCTGTAATATAAATATTAAAATCAAAACTTTCGAAGTAAATGTAACTTACCGTATAAATCAAATGGTTGCCAATCACTTCAGGTAAACAATTGCATTCTGATTTGTGAAGGAGCTTCTCATCCGGTGACATTAAACACTGGTTTGTTGTTTCCACAAAGCTCGCAGATTTGCATTGACCATCTTCAACACACATGGCAGCACACTCCAAGATGCTGTTAGCTTCTCTCTCCTTCGAAGTACTGTGAATTGTTTCATTTCTGTTTTTGCAGTAACTAAATCTAAACTGTCGCGAAATGGTTTTCGCCTGGACAGTGTATATAACACATACATAAAATATACTTTTCCACGGGTTCATTTTCACGATGATGTAAAACTTGTACGAATGTCACCAGCATCTATGTGCAGAAAGCGCTGGGTGATTGTTTCAGCAGCCTCTACATTGACGTTAGAACATGGACGAGTGTTGCATACATTTCACTTGGACTTTGATTCGGGTTTTTATTGGTCCTTGGTAGGAAAAGTAAATCAATGAAAAAAACGAGATTATGATTGGAGAATATTTTCTCCTGCTCTTTTCAATATACTCAAACAACGACAGCCGGCGAGTGTTTAAAAATCATTTGTCAGTAAGAACGAGCATTGGGACATTTACTTCCAATTGCAGAATATCACACTCTCCCAAGACACTGGAATTGAAAATTCGTAAAGCTTTACAATTAAAATATGAAGAGCAGCATCCCACAATACAAATTGTTTTCTCAATGATTCAAGCATTTCATATTTCCACCGAGATTGTTAATTCCTAGCATTCTGGCAATGCAACAAAATTTGATATAATCCCTCTGGCTTTCTCTTGTTTAAATGTGAATTAATTAATTACAGTAAATACTACACTGCATTATGGAAATGTTTCCTACCGGAATCTTTGCCATTTTGACATCACTTAGCAGAGGGTTAATTATGTCACTTGACTAAAAGAACGAGGCGTCAAAAGCTAAGATAAAAGAGCATCTGAGTGTCAAGAAATAGAAGGGATCATTGATTCGTTACTTGAAAATGAAACTGCGTCAACACTTTTTTAACAATGATTTATGTCGGAGATCGCGGACAGGATGGACTTGTTTTAACGAGGAGTTTAAAACCAGGTTTTGACAAAAAAATGAGTCTGGTTTTCGTGGAAAGAACAAGGCAGATTTATTCAATACAAACCCAAACTTTTCGGCACAGTATGTACAAAATTCCAGTGGCAGTTCGCTTCTATTTAAAAATATTACGTAAGTGATTTTCAGTTTTCGCATGGCTTATTGTTGATGTACAGTTGAAACTAGAAGTCCTGTCACGAATAGTGCGCTTATCTAGGCTTAATTGCGCGTTGGAATTGCGCGCATTTGCCATATCGAATGGCATCCAAAGCACGGCAGGTTCTCTTGGTTACTCATAGCAAACACATGCAATGTTTCTGCCATTGGACCTCCGGGTTACCCGGAGGTCCATTGGCTGAAACATTGCTTGTGCACAGGCCATATGTACAGAATTTGATAGCTTTACTTGGGCTATAACGCGTACATTAACGCGCATATCAACGTGCTATTTGTGCGCATCTCACGACAGGACTTCTAGTTTTAACTGTAGATAGGGATCGCATAGAATAGGCGTGTAATAAACTGCGCTTTGTCCGAAATCAATTTCAAGACTTCCTCAGAAAAGTCACACAATGATAATAAAGAGATGTTGAAAATTACCCACCATACTCAGAGGTACGGAGCACAGAAAGCTTCTCGCCTACTATTCATATAATCCTTTGTGGATTCAACATGGTATCCATAACATATGAACAGAGAAAACCTAACCTGCATAGGTAGTTTGAAGTTACAGAACTCAAGCAGATCTCATCCCTGATAGGTTATGCAAGCGTCACAGCAGATCGGAGTGATCGAGAATGGAATAAACAACTCCTTATGATTTACTCGGGAGAACCCGTTCTAACACTCTCCAACGAACAGCATAATTTTACATCTTGACGCCTTTGAACGTTAACTAAACATATGGGGTGGAGACTCGATGGGATTAAATATATCATGAATTAAATATTCTGGGTTGGGTATTCTGTCATTCGGTGGCTCAAAAGAGAATCGAAATGACTAATTGTGAAATTCGTTGAACTGGCAGCCATCTTTGACGATATCTTGAATACAAAAATTGCCGAAGCAGATATCACGAGATTTTGGGCATGGTATATTTATGATTATTTCCGCCTCGAATGGCACCAAAATTGGTTTGTTACCAATTATTTGTTCCGGGCCCTTTCCGTTTTTCTTGGAGGGTATATGCGACCAGAATGTTTTCCTCCGTGTCAGCAGGTGTTGATAGTGGAACACATTCTTTAACATTGCCATCATTTTAGTCACCGCGTAGGGCAGTAGTTCACTGTAGGATCTCTCAGAGATCTGTTTTATCATTCGAGTCGCACAACATTCTCTCATTTCTGAAATTAATCAATCTTTTCAGGAAATTTTAAAATTGTTTTTATTATTTTAATGTAGACTCTTCATGTCTTAAATCATCCGGTTATTTTCTAATGAATTTACTTTTCTTGTCTCATCACACATTCCTGTCCACACCACTCTTGCATTTGACATGCTGAGTGTATGCATTTCCTTTTTTCATTAGATCCGTTTTTTTCATAATTTTACCATTTTCTCGCCACTACATAGCTTTACTGTTGATGTTAACCCTTTAGCCAACGAAATCGGCCGCATCCGCCCGCGTAATATACAAATTCAGTAGTTGAAAAAATATTATTTTTTCAAAACAATTCAACAAAACCATATCATGTGACCCCTCGTTGGAACGAGCTCGTCGAGCTCGTTCCAACGAGGGTCACATGATATGGTTTTGTTGAAATTTTCTGAAATATTTGAAAAAATGTTATTTAAAATAATAAATTTTGATGTCGTCTGCATTGGGTAAAGGGTTTAAAAACCAGTAAATAAACACAGAAACTAGGGTCGTGGCATCCATCAGCCACGATGGACGACTGACATATGACTTGAGTCACGTTGTCGTGGTAAAGGACCGGAACTCTCAATGGTGTACTTCTACTACCCATGTCCATTGTACGTTGTTAGACATAAATAGGGTATAATTGGGTGTTCTGGGCAACTTAATCCCGTTTTTTGTCTCAGGTAATTTCTTGCAGTTTTCGAGTTTATTTTTTCGAGAAATCGGCTAAGTGCGACACTGGGCCACTTTAGACTTCTCACAAAGTGGCTAAGTATACCACGAGACGATACGCGACTTTGTTTTAGACAGACATCGGATGGGAAATCAAATCGCCGATAGAGAGACTACGAGGATTTGTACCTCTTTGTAGATCGAATCTCGGAGATCGAGCAAAAGTAAAATCTTAGAAAATCTTGGAAGTTAATTATAAAATTTCTAGATCGTCCAGTTCTGGCACTGTCAGAGAATTCATCTCATTTTTTACCCTGGGTTATAGTGATGACAGCGAAGATACGCGAACCCGAGATGAAAACTCCTAAGTTGAAGACAAAAACCAAACCATGTATTTTTTTTTTCTCCGCTTTTTAAGTGCACCCTCGATCGATTTCAATTAATTCTATGAGATCTCTCGGATGTGAAATTACAAATCGCGAGTTAGAATTTCACAACGTGTAACTTTTTGTCGGTTTTCTGTAGTGTCTCATCGGCGGATTTCATCAATTCGGCGGCTGTCTCTCGTATGCGAAAGATTCTCAATCGTCAAAATTGTAAAAAAACATGTAATTTTCCGTCGCGGTTTTTGAGTGTTTTTTATGGCTCTCATCCGATTTCTGACTCGAAAAAGTCGCGTATGGTCTAATGGCATACTGAACTGTTTCGCGAAAAGCCTGAAGTTTCCCAGTATTGCAATTAGTCGATTTCCCGAGAAAAAATCTCGAAAATTGGGAAAAATTACCCGAGTCAAAAAACTGGATTAAGTGGCTCAGAACGCTCAATTATACTCTACTTATGTCTAATAACGTGCGATCAGAACGAACTCGACCGCCGTCAGCAGATTGTAGGGGTGGGGTAGGAGTGTGTGTGTGTGGGGGGGGGGGGGGGTAACATGCATCACCTATATAGGAAGTTACTATTTACTCACCCATTTAGACGCCCTTTAAGCGGACGTGTGAGTGTGACTATTATGGCAATCGAAGAGGTTAATTTCATACTATTGGACATAATTATTTTGGCGACCTATTTGAATTTGGACCGAGGATTCGATCATTGAGTGCCGAGTATTAGAGTCGCTATGTGGTCCAAATTGGAAGCTGAAGTAAATAATAAAGTAACGACTTTACCTGGCGGTCATTTTGTTTTCCAAAAATGAAGCTCAAGGACGTCTAAAAAAGGGTTCTGCAATCAGCACCTTCAATTTATATTGGTACATTTTCTGAAGGTATATATCAGGCAGCGCGGTGATTTATTGGTTACAGTAGAGAACCAAACGAGCTTGCTGCGATGGACCTGGACAGAATCATAGAATCACAAACCACGAACGAGAACGAGAAGAGTCGTCACTACAACCAGATATTACAGCGCTATAGAGAATTCTGCAATAAAGCTTCACAGCCGATAACAATCAAGATACAGAACCAGTGATGACAACGGAGAGAACAAAGTGAACGAAGATGAACTGAACAGACTAAAAAGAATGAAGAGAAGATCGAACTGAAGTGATCGAAGATCGAACACAATGAAGATAACAGAACAAAGAAATATTGAACCTTTTTTACAGACAGTGTACGGAAACGTCAATAAAGTTTTAAAATATAACACAAGTTCTTGTTTGTTTTTACTAGGAGGGAAGGGGAATACCGTCGGGTGTTTATGTAAAAACACGGAATCCAACTTTACGGAATCGGCTTGGAATCTCAATTACGGAATCTCTTATATGTATACAGGGAAAATCTGATTGAATATTTTGAAGGTTTGAGCGAAGGTATAGCTAGGAAGTAGTGATACAAGTTAATATTAATGGATGGTGGTTTAGTCAATAGTACTGGTACAAGTCCGCAATGGAATAAGACTGCTGTTGAAGCTAATGATAGGACAGATAGACCATAGACCAGTAGTGGCCCTGGAGCTTTGGCGACAAGATGGAAGTGGTTGGTAAGACTGCATTAGACCTTATTGAGGGATTACTCATGGTCCTCATGGCCTCATACGACAAAAAAGGGGTGCCGAAGGCCATGTTTTCCAAAAAGGGGTGCCGAAATTGGGTTGCTTTCTGGAGAATCCCTTTTTTGTCAAATGAGCTATCGAGTAATTGCTCGATCGAGTGACTCAACATACTGCTCGAACGACTCGAATCCCATCGAGCAAATGAGCTAACGAGCAATTGCTCGTTCGAGTGACTCTTCGAACGACTCTTAGCCTCATTTCAGAAAAAAGTGTGCGGAAGGTCATATATTTTTCAAAAAAGGGGTGCCGAAATTGGGGTGCCTGGGGATATTGCCATTGGATATAGTCTTTTATTATACAGAATGGAGATAACTCTGTATACAGATTATGGGAAATCAAGCAATCTGATTGGTTAGTTATAATCTATATATATGAAACAACAAGAGTACTTGGAATAGGGTCAGAACTAACAAGTATAGACCAGAAATTGCTAAATATAGTAATAATAAGATAAACTGTTCCAACTAATAGGCTCTTCTACGCTACTAGAGTATACTCTAGAACAAAAGAACAGGGTCATATAGACGAAAAGTATTGCATATATAGATAGAAGCGGAGAATTCTGGGTAATTATCAAAGGAACCTGTCTTTTAATGGGAAAAACGTTATGGGATAGTGATCCAAAAAGGGATTCTGGGAGAATTCTAATCCAGAACATTACTCCTGTTCAATCGAATGTACCATAGTACTACGTGCTAAGCCGTTAAATTGGGGAAATAAAGTCAATTTCGGTAATTTGGGGTGGATTTTGGTGATTTGGAGAGATTGTCGGGTTGTTTGTGGCAATTAGATTTACTCTTCTACGAAGGAACACACCCTCAAAACATACCCCGTCCTATTGTAGAAAAATTGGGTAACATAGCAATCACGTGCTACCATAGAAACCAAGATGAAGGCCTCCAGTATACAAAATGGACGACGGAAACACGTATCACCCTAACAACACGCGCTGTGCATGCGCACTCACACCGCTTATCAATATGGAGATGACGTCACAACATGGCCGCTCCCGCGGGTTACCATGACAACAAAACATGGCGCACTACGTCACGTGACATGACGTCACTTCCGAGGTCCTGCACCGAGGTCCTGCCAATGGCCCCTGAAAAGCCCGAGACATGCTACTGAGGGGTCACATGATATGGTTTTGTTGAATTTTTTTTAAAAAATTTAAAAAAATGATATATAAAATAATGAATTTTTAAATCGTCTTTCGTCGGATTGATGTCAGGGTCGAAAGTTTGAGGCCATGTCAGTTTTACAGTAGGAAATATGAAACTCAAGTTTCCAGTTGGAAATAAAAGATCAAAATTTCTCATCATTAGTTGGAATTTTAATATTTTTTTATGAACAATGTTAATTTACTGAATTTCCAACTATTTGATTTTTGACCTCGGAATTTCCAACTATTGAAAAAAAATACTCCTAGCTGGGGGTGGGGGGTGACCCCCCCCCCCCCCCCCCCCCCACACACACACATCCCTGACGATATCGCCGCCTGAGTGCTAGAATGGTCTATGTCCCCTATGGGACATGGGACTTTCTTGCACTCAGGCGACGATATGTCCCCTATGTGACATAGAACATTCTCCTAGCTGGGGGTGGGAGGTGAGACACACCCCTCCCCCACACACACACCCTGTCACCACATCCCTGACGATGTCGTCGCCTGAGTGCTAGAATGTTCTATGTCCCCATAGGGGACATAGAACATTATGGCACTCAGGCGACGATATGGCTCTTAAGTTTCGTTAAATTCCAACAAACAAACAAATATACACAGAAAGGTATATACCAGTACCATTCGTCCATGTTTTTTTCCAGACCGTTAGAATGTTCATCGGGTTAATAATTGTCTTTGTTGCCATCATATGAAGAAGACAGGATAGATAGAGATTGTTTGAAAAAGAATGCTTGCGAATAATACGGTCAGAAGTTCATGAAAGCCATCGCTGACATTTTGAGAGATGCACGAGGCAAGGGGAGTAACAACGCGTTCGATTCCAACAAATACTTTATGGATGAGTTATTCCCTTTTAATCGCTAGATTTATATTTCACTGTTATTTTGAGCAACCTTCGCACACACATTCAACGATTGTTTACAGATCTTAATGAAAATGGAAAGGCACTGCATGGAACAAATGAACTGAAATATCTTTTATCTCAACCTCATTCATGTTGTTGTTAAAGGCTCAAAACAGTTTCAAATCCCCCCGCACCACCCCCACCCCACCCCTCCAAAACAAAAACCCCAAAACGCTTTACAAAACAGACTCATGTGGAAAGTGGATGATGGTCTAATTTTTTATTGTTACATTAGACAAGCCTCAAAGTCAGTGATTCTAGTTAAGAGATTTTTTAGTTATGGAGGTCTTCAGTTCTGTTGAGACAGTTGCATTTTATTCAGTGATATTTTTCTAAATTAAGTATTGGAAGAAGGCCGGCATCGTGCGTCGGCCATAGCAGAAAGTTTAGCCCCGTCTAGAACCGGGGGGGGGGGGGGTCAATGCTCAGCGATATCCGACATGGAACACATATTTGAGAGATATCCCGAGAGGGGGGTGGAGAGGGGACGCTGACCTCCGGAATAATTTTGAAAATATAGAGTACCTCTTCAAAAGATGAGGGTAGTGTTTTGGCGAGGCTGCGCGAGATATTCATAGCTAAAATTAATTTTGTGCGGGTAGCGAGACAGGTGAGAGCTCGGTGTGTTAGCTATTCGTGAAGTCCAATCTATCGCAGGTCTTTAAATTGAATCACCAAGCATCACCAAACAACTGTCAGACTCTTCAACTTACAAACTGGATACAAGCAGCGATCGAAGACAAGTGCACCATTGACGTGCACGCGCAGTACTCATTAGTTCACAGCGCCGCAGTGCCTCTAACTAGGAAATCGTCATTAAGTGGCTCTCTCTCCTCCCTCTCTCTCTCTCTCTTTCTCTCTCTCTCTCTCTCTCTCTTCTCTCTCTCTCTCTCTTTCTCTCCTTTCTCTCTCCTTTCTCTCTCTCTCTCTTTTCTCTCTCTCTCTTCTCTCTCTCTCTCTCTCAATCGCTCTCTCTCTCTCAATCGCTCTCTCTCAATACTGTCTCCAAGATTCCCATAAAGCGCTATCTCTCTCCCGCGATAACGCACACACTCTCACTCTATTGAGTATACACAAATAACTATCATAAGCATTCTATAAATATATTATACTTCTATTTAGGGAGCGCGGTGACTCAGTTGGTAGAGATGCAGGCTGCGAGTCGAGAGTTCTGCGGTTCGTATCCCACCTGCGACAACCGCGTTGTGTCCTTGGACAAGATATTTAATCTCAGTTCCCCATGTGGGGGCACGGTGGCCTTGTGTACTAAGGCGTACTGAACGTCGGTGGTGAACTTGTCTTAAACCAATGCTAACCCTGCTTGTGTGGAGTTAGTACGTTGATGAGAGTCTGAAGTTGATCGCCGTTCTCTCCGGGTGTTCTGGCTTCCTCTACCCGTAAAACTGTCCGACATAAGGTGACCCTGAGTAGTTAGGGGTGCCACTATAGACCCAAGCATTTTTAATACGGCGTTTTCCATAGGGTCCATTGCCTTAGTGTTAAATTGTGTAACTTATAGACCCAAGAATTTATAGTTGTGTAACTTATAGACCCAAGAACTTATAGACCCAACATGTATGCACTGGTGGCACAGTGCATACATGTTGGGTCTATAAGTTACACAACTATAAATTCTTGGGTCTATAAGTTACACAATTTAACACTAAGGCAATGGACCCTATAGAAAACGCCGTGTTAAAAATGCTTGGGTCTATAGTGGCAACGCATCATGCATTATGACCAGCTCTTATAGTACATTTTTGCTTATAAATGTTTTTTCATTGGAGGATAAGGGAACTGTTTTTTGTCTTTTCATATAACAAAGACTTGATTGTGTACATGAGAAGATATATCTCTTTCTAATAGTGTGGGTAGCCCTTAGAAGGGCTGTTTTTGTTTTGATGTAGTGCAAGTAACTCAACAGTTAGCAATATTTTTCATGTATCGCCCAAGACCATCGAATCGTACCCGTTTCTTTTTTTTAGGTTTAACAATATCATCAGATGATTCTTCCTCTGGAATAGGTTGTTGAATTACTTTATCTGTTTGTGTGGATGTAGTCACTAACTGTTTCCGTGCTTGACGTCCCCTTTTTCTCTTAGGTTGAGGTATCGGTTCTGCCAACTCATATGATACTGTTAAAGGAAGAGATGACACTTTGAATTCTATAGGAACTGTAATCTTAATCTTATCAGCTGAGAGAACGATCTTTTGGTGAGATGATTTCATGTCTTGTAGAGTCTCCAAGATTTTCTGTAATAATGTTTCATTTTTGTCATCTTGTGAAAAAGTATTATTCACCCTCTCACTTGGTATGGTATCCTTTTGGTTTGGTATTCTCTGCTGTGTCATCAATGAGTTGTCAATATAAATTAAATCGTTAAAATCATCTAGTATATTGTATTCGTCCATGATTGAATGCAGAACAGGCGATTGCTTTTTATCAAATGATTTGTCTGGAATGTGTGTTATATTTTATAGACAATGCGAGGATCGGAAATGCACTGAAGAACGCTCACGCGGCAATTTTGATCGAGTGCGGGAAAAAATTGTTGATAACAGACGTTTACTATCACAGCCGTCCGACGTCAACAATTTTTTTCCCGCACTCGATCGAAATTGTCGCGTGAGCGTTCTCCAGTGCATTTCCGATCCTCGCATTGTCTATAAAAAGAAGGTGAGTTGAGGATTTGGATACATTTCATCATCTGACTAAGAAAATCATCTTTTGACAGAGAGGAAAAAGACATGGAGCCAACGAAGATCAATTACAGTTCCGTAGAGAGTTATGAGAGAACCAAGAAACAGAGAGCCGATGAAGAATTCGCCTTGGCTTTGAGAAAGTGATGGTCGGCAACACTTTCGATGGAAGAACAACTTAAGAAGATTGTAGACCACCCATTCGTCAAAGCCGCCACACGTCCGTTCGGGGGGATCCAGTACCAGAATCGACCTAAACACTGGTTTGATCTCCCTGTACATTTGCAGGAAGAAGCTCTTGTGGGGAAACGCTACATATGGGAGCAAGATTGCTTTACAGATGAAGATATGCTAGAAACAACTATAGACGTGTGGGAAGGTGAATTCTTCACCAAAGCAGAGATGGCTTTACCAAACGGCTCTCTACGGAACTGAAGATTTTTAAAAATAGCCCTTTTCAGGGCCAACCACACTATTTGAAAGAGATATATCTTCTCATGTACACAATCAAGTCTTTGTAATGAAAAGACAAAAAACAGTTCCCTCCCTAGAGTGTGACCCAATGTCTTCTTGTGTTTTGTTGTAAGTATAAGGAAATTATGCTTACAATAAAACACAAGAACATATGCACAAAATAAAAAAAAACTTAGGGATTCGCGTTGTGGTCGAACGCTTTGTGATAGTTGTTTTTTTTCTATAGCAAGAATAGTATTCATTGTATGTTTAGCAATCAAAATTTTCTCTACAGTATAAACTGTATATCAGGTTACACTATAAACGTTTTTGATAAGTATGCATACAATAATATGAAAATACGTGACACGTAATGGTGCACACCCAATATTGTTAATTTCGGTAAATATTGCAGGCCCCAAGCATGATTTTTCAGGAAAGAGATGGTATATATCGCAGAAATAGCAGCGGTTGTGTGAAATATAACAGTTTGCCAAAACGTGTTGTACAGTGACATGCAATAAACACAGAACCACACATGTATGTTCATATGTTACTGTGGGGACAAATATGCAATCGAGAAATTTTGAAAGATTGCGGAAAGATAAAACTTCCGAGAAGCTATAGTAAAACAAACCTTCATTTTTTAAACTGACAAAAGATCATAATTCAATGGCAAATAGGTTCGTTAGTGTTTAACAACTCTTTCAAAAACCAAAGCTATATTATAAGCGGGATTGTACGTCAATTTCAATAACTAAGGTTATTATATCACGTTGTTAGTTCTCAAGATCCTTCCCATCCTTCAATACCTAGACGAGCAAAATAGTCGTACGTGGAGTCACTCGTTCCGGCAATTACTCTATGGCTCATTTGTTCGATGGGATTCTGGTCGTTCGAGCAATCTGAGATGGTTAGCAAGCCTGTACCAGTGCTAGTAATGGTACAAGGCCGCAAGAGTGGAAGAAGACTGCGGGATTTGGTGACTACTGTAAAAGCTAATCATAGGACAGACGATGGCAATATTGGGAAAATCAGTAATAGTGGTGTTCGAGATATGAAGATCATGGAGAGGTCTAGAACTGGACAGATGCTAGGAGCTAAATTATTATCAGGTATATATAGTACTACATCATCATGTCATAGGTATCCTCCTATACCCCGATGAGCATTAAGAGCCGTAAAAGAAATCGCTCTTTCGATACTCATCTGCTCAATGGGATTTCAGTCGTTCGGGTAGAGACTTTTTCAGTAACTGCTCAAAAGTTTATTTGCTCGATAAGATTCGAGTCGTTCGAATAATACCTAACCCTGCTTGATTGTATTTTGGGTTTGAGAATCATAGAGGACTTCGTTATGCACAGGAAAGGCAAAAACAGAGACGGCCAAGACAAAATAGTCTGCTGGGATAGGCAGAAATGGGACCAGTAAAAGGCAAAACAGGCCACGAAATAGGATAAACCACAGAAAATATCGGGATAGATAAAATACCGAGACTATGGTGCACATCCGAAACAATAAAGTTAATCTTATACAAAGGAATGTGTCTATTGTTGGACAAAAATAACAATTCTAGGGGACAACAGATAGAAACCGAATATTTAGTGGGAAATCCACACTAGTAAAAGAACTGTTTGATTCATTTGGGTAATTTTACAAAGTATTCGAACAAATACAATTACTCATACCAGAAAACGCACCTTAAAGCACTGTATGCTACTCTTTTAAGTCCAGTATTGAGGAATCCATGCCAAATAAAGAGGTTTTGAAGGTTTAGAGAGATTGGCTGGATGTTTGTGGTAATTCGATGTACTCTAGTTCACTTCAATTTATCCACATGAGACCTCTCATCAATCATTTAGCACTACGTGCTACTATTATAAACCCTAGGTGGGGGTTTTCTAAGTCCGTCTCGGTAGTTTTGGATTATTAAGCGGGATTGTCGGGTTGTTTGCTGCAATTAAAATTACTCCTATGCAATCGAACACACCCTCCGAACACACCCCTTTCCTACTAGAAGGTTTTGGATCACATAGCAAACATGTGCTACCATAGAAACCAAGATGGCAGCCTCGGATATACAAAATGAACGACGTACACTCGTCTCACCTCAACAAAACGCGCTGCGCATGCACACTAGGACCACGTATCACTATGGGGATGTTGTCACAAGATGGCGCTCACGCACGCTACCATGACAACCAAAAATGAAGTAACTGGACCAAGTGCCTATGACGTCACATGAGATCCGGCCAATGTGGGTTGATCGGGTACATGATCTACTACTAACATCAAGCCGAGAGATACACGGTTCGATCCTCAGCAGGGGTAGCTGCGTTGTGTCATTGGGCAAGGCACTTAATCACGATTGCTCAAGTGGAGGAACGGTGGCGCAGCCATGGGGGCGTTCAGGGGGGCACCCCCCCCCCCCCCACACAAACACAAAACAAAAATAATTCCGATAGGATCACCGATCCAATGTCGAGTTGTGACAGTACAAAAGTGGGTTTAATCATTATCATCTTATCATCCAGAAACTAATTGTTTACAATTTACTATGTGAAGGGTCACTGTGACCTTGACCTTTGACCTACTGATTCCAAAATAAATAGGGCTCTTTCTTGCAATAATGCCAGCCTACCTATGAAGTTTCATGAACGTGGGTGGAACCATTGTCAAATTATCATCTGGGAACCAATTGTTTACGATTTATTATGTTCAAGGTCACTGTGACCTTGACCTTTGACCTAGCGAGTCCAAGATAAATAGGTGTCTTCCACTCACCTAGGCCAAACTACCTATGAAGTTTCATGAATGCGGCTTCAACCGTAGTCAAGTTAGCATCCGGAAACCAATTGTTTACAATTTACTATGTTGAAGGTCACTGTGACCTTGACCTTTCACCTAGCAAGTCCAAAATAAATAGGGTTCTTCATCTCACTGATGCCACCCTACCTATGAAGTGTTATGAACGTGGGTCGAACCATTATCAAGTTATCATCCGGAAACCAATTGTTTTGATTTACTATGTTCAGGGTCACTGTGGCCTTGACCTTTGACCTAGTGAGTCCAAAATAATAGGGTTTTTCCTCTCATGAACGCCAACCATTACCTACGTATGAAGTTTCATGAATGTGAGTTTAACTATAGACAAGTTATCATCCGGAAACCAATTGTTTACAATTTACTATGTTCATGGTCACTGTGACCTTTGGCCAAGCAAGTCCAAAATAAATAGGGTTCTTCCACTCACCGATGCCAACCTACCTATGGAGTTTCATGACATGGGTCGAACCATTATCAAGTTATCATCCGGATGTTTACGCCCGTCCGCCATTCACCAAACTATGAGTCGAGCTTTGACTTCGTCACAACTAAACTTGACTAAATAAGAGGCCCCAAGGGGCTGTAATCGCTCACCTGCCAAAGTGGTTCAAAGAAGTATTTGGGGTCACATTCAGTTATACATGGTTCATCAACTCTACAAAGGAATGAAGTCATCAAAGGCAAATTTTATGGAAAAACACTAAGGAATCGATTTGAACAAACCTAACATGCTCCCCATGCCACCCCCACCCGCCCATAGAGAGCCCAAATAATAAGCCAGGGACTCGAATTGAACAAACTTGAACCTGATCCCCCATGAGATGTTATATACCAAATACGAAAGAATTCTGGCCGGTGGATCTGAAGAAAGGGGTTTTAAAAGAAATGTCCTCACATTGCATTAAGTTAAACTTTGGGCTCAAACAGGGAGCCAAAATATTTACCCAGGTAACCAATCTGAACAAAACTGAAACTGGCTGACCGCAAGATGTTGCATACCAAATATGAATGGATTCTGACTAGTGAATCTGAAGAAAAAGATTTTTGAAGAAATTCCCTCACATTGCACTAAGTTAAAATTCCGGCTGCCATAGGCAGCCCAAATATAAACCCAGGGACTCGATTTGAACAAACTTGAATCTGATCCCCCTATAGATGTTGTATACTAAACATGAAAGGATTCTGACTGGTGGATCTGAATCTGAAGAAGAAGATTTTTAAAGAAATTTCCTCAAATTGCACAAAGTTAAACTTTGGGCTCCAATAGACAGCCCAAATATTAACTGAGGGACCCGATTTGTACAAACTTGAATCTGAATCTGACTCCCCCCCCCCCCCCCCGCCCCCCCTAGAAATGTTGTACACCAAATATGAAAGCATTCATACCAAATATGCAAGATTTTTAAAGAAAATTCCTCATATTTCACCAAGTTAAAATTCCGACTCCTAGAGGGAGCTCAATGATGGTTCTGGAGAAGTAGATTTTTTAATTTTTTTTAAAAAATGTATGGGTGCTAGCAGAGTAATGCCCCTTGTGGTTCGGCGCGGCAAGCTTATTTGTACAAACATGAATTGACATATAAGGAACATGCACACCAAATTTGGTTCAATTTGGTCCAGTAGTTTGGGAGGAGAAGTTAATAATGTAAAGTTCACGACGGACGGCAAGTGATAAGTTAAGTTCCCTTCGGTGAGCTAAAAATCAGCCATATGCCCCCCCCCCCCCCCACCCCCCAACCCTTCCCTCCAAGTTAACCCATATAGGGAACATCAGGCAAGACATTTTAATATCGAGATATTTATACTTGCAGGATGTATAAGGGGGAGGGGTGCGTAGTGGCAGATTTATGTGTGATATCCGACCTATCTCAATTTAATGACACCAAAGTTGTCGATCATTTGCCAGACTCGAGAAAAAAAAAAAACGTCGCCGGTGTTCCGTCGAGGATTTACGAAACAACGTCGCCGTTATTTGGTAATTTATCCGTTTCTTCTGATCCGGGTTCGCTATTTAAAAGAAGAATCTCGTGGGGCGGTAGAAAAATGGGAATCGTTAACAAAAGACAGTAATATTATTTGATAAGCAATTGCTGCCAGTTTTAAAAAAGCAAAAACCGGCTATTTCTCTTCATTTTGTGTGATATCATTAGACATTCTCATTTAATTCTATTCATTTAGTTTCCTATTTTCAGTCGAATGTTTCAACAAAAAACCTTCACTATTGGTATGGCGAGGTCCGGTCGTCGGTCAGGTGGCCCTTTTTGCTAAAAAACTTAGTTATTTCTGGACGGATTTTGATATTTGATTTGTGGCTTGATATTCATGTGCAACACCCGATGACGCAAAATAGGGCGTGTCCACGCTTTTTCGAAAGAGTTATGGCCCTTTGTTAAAATCTACAAATTTTGAGCTTGATAGCGCGATACTTCAACAAACGTCAACCGATTTGACAGATATTTAGCACGTGGGTTTCAAGGACCAATGTCTTGGTAGAGTTCGAAAACTGGCTCGGTCAAATGTACGGCTGGAGAATTTTTCAAATTTTGTGCCTGATACTAATGATACTATTGATAGCGCCATAACTTGAACAACTGTTAACCGATTTGATTGTTTTTTTATTGTATGGGTTTGCAGGATAATTGTCTCGATCAAGTTCGAAAATGTTCCGTCGGATATATGACCGCAGAATTATTGAGTTGACGTAGTCATTTTGTCCAAATTAGTTATTAAGAAAAAGGTCCTCTCAAGCTTTTTGGTTCATAGTTACTCACCGTTGTGTTTGTTAGCCACGAAAACACCACCTCACATCGGCGATGCGGATCATTTCTATAAATAGAGTTGTTGAGTTGACGTTCGTTTCGTGATTGATCATAATTCAATGATTCATATAGATTATTATTGTCCTCACACAAGGTGAAGGGGAAATAAATTTGAAAAAAGAGTTTCAATGTGGCCTAATTATTGATGCCTTTCACACGTCCTTAATTAAATAAACTGATTTTGCGTCCATTGCTCCAATAGATTAGAGAAATTGTGTCCCACTCCCCTCCCCTCCCCACCCCACGTAACAAACCTGAACGTCAATTTTGTTTCTAAAATTGGGGTTGCAGCTATATTATTCAGCAATACAGACACTGCCATTTATCCTAACAACTGATGTCAAATTTTCTTCCACATATTGATGTGGTAAAAAATAGCCCTCAATGCATGTGACCACCCCCACCCCCACCCCATAGCCATTTTCATAAAAAAAACTATGATGTAATTCATAAATTAATTGATGTTGACACAAAACAATCATCTTGCGAAAAAGCTATCACAAATGGGAAATTTATATACTGATGTGGTAACATTTTTAAAAAAATAGCCCTCAATCAATGTGACCCCCCCCCCCCCCATCCCCCTGTATACTCCTCTTCATCAAAAACGTGACATAATTCATAAATTAATTAATATTGTCACAAAACAAACAACTTGTGACATTAAATATCCTACTTGTGATCGTTTTTAAATCACATTCAGGCTTCTGAAGACTGACATTTCACATCATGTGTTTGGTGAATCATTTGCAATTTTTTGTAAAAAAAAAAAGAAACAAGAGGCCCCACGGGGCCTGAAGCGCTCATCTTGAACAGAACACAATTTAAACAGAGTCCAAGAATGAGTCTACATTAAGCAAGCCATCTCCATAGGCTACACTGTCAATCATTGAGTCCCTCAGGAGTGACAAAAGTAATCTGGGCATCATGCCTTTTCTTCGGTTGATCATAAAGTAAAATGTAGAGCTCACCTATGAAGCCCCTTGATACAACCTATGTGGATTAATCTTAGTCACAGAGAGCCCAAATATTAACCCAGACTCTTGATTTGAACACAGTTGAATCTGACTTCCCTAAAGATGTTGTGTACCGAATATGAAAGCATTCTGACTGCTGGATCTGAAGAAGAGAAATTGTAAAGAAATTTCTTCGAATTGCACTAAGTTCAAATTTGGGCTACCATAGCGAGCCCAAATATTAACCTATGGATCCGATTTGAACAAACTTGAATCTGACCCCCCTAGAGATGTTGTATACCAAATGTTAAAGCATTCTGACGAGTGGATCTCAAGAAGAAGATTTTTGAAGAAATTCCCTCATATTGTACCAAGTTAAATTTCATATTCCCATATGGAGCCCAAATATTAACCTAGGCACTCGAATTGAACAACTGGGAATCTGCCCCCCCCCCCCCCCCCCCCTAGAGATGTTGTATACCAAATATAAACGCATTCTGACTGGTGGATCTGAAGAAGAAGATTTTTAAAGAAACTTACTCATATTGGGTTAAGTAAAAATTTGGGCTATCATAGTGAGCCCAAATATATACCTAGGGATCTGATTTGAACAAACTTGAATCTGCCCCCCTTAGAGATGCTGCATACCAAATATCAAAGCATTCTGACTGGTGGATCTGAAGAAGAAGATTTTTTTAAATTACCCTCTATATTGAACAATGAATTTTTTAATGTGAAATAATCTCTCAAAATAATAATTAAATCAGGTTCAGAAGCCAAATTATGTATTTCCTTAATCAACCCCAATCCTATCAAAGATACATTTTACCTCTTTCATGTGACAAAAGAGTCATTTCTGCATGAGAATTCAACTTTTGGCTTCCACTGAGTTAAAAACATGGGAAATTTGTTCTTTTAAAGAAAACTGTCCAAACTGTGTCAAATGGCTTAAAAACTGCTGTTGCCTCCAAAATATTTTTCTACTCTGTTTTGCTCTGTTACCTAAAGGAATTCATGTAGATTTTTTTGAAAACTAACCCAATCCCCAAATAAAACTAAAATCTGCATCAGCATGTAATACTTTGAGGAAAACATTGTTCCTTTTAACCATACAGCAAGACAAAGAGTGGTGTTCCAACTCCATGAAACCATATAAATGTCAATTTTGATTCAAAAATTGGGGTTGCAACTATATAATTCACCAATATCAATAGACAGTACCATTTTGTCCTAACAACTGATGTCAAATTTTCTTCTTCATACTGATGTGGCAAAATATAGCCTGAAGGTGTCCCCCTAGAATGCCCCTTTTTATCAAAAACTAGGATAAAATTAATAAATTAATTGATGTTGACATATAACAAACCGCCTGTGATATTAAATTTCTCATTTGTGATAATTTCTAAACCACATTCTGGCTTCTGAAGATATTTCACATTGCACTTGATGAATGTTTTGCCATTCTTGTGAAAAAGCCTCACTTTCTCAGTTAAGACACCTAGAGTCATTGGTATGGCACTGACACAACATTAAACACTGATTTTTTTCTAACAGCATGACCAGCTGAGCACTGCTCCTATGTTATAGCATAGTACTGTTAAAATGCCTAAAACCATCAAATATTGGTTCTGTAGTGATGTGCATGTCCTACAAGTACATGTACCCACAAGGGCTCATTTACAACCTTGGCTTTAATCCCCACAGGCACCCATTCTGATAAAAAGAGTGAAATTAGGGAAAATACATGCATGCCTAGTATCCAGTGAGGATGACCCAGATATTTGCTTCAGGAATGTAGTGCTCTTTAATGTTTAATATATTTGTGTATGTGTGTGTATGGGTGTGTGTGTGTGGGGGGGGGGGGGGGGTCAATTGCCAGTTATTTAAAATGTGGAACTGTTCAAATGGAAACAAACCAACACTTTGCATGATGGACAGACAGACATGCAATCACATATCTTGAAAGAGACAGTCTACATGTACATAGGAATGGTATGATGGACAGACAAACATGCAATCACATATTTTGAAAGTGACATTCTACATGTACATAGGAATAGTGACTGACATACAATGAAAAATTTAGCGAGAAGAGCCAGGACAGGGTTATCAAAACAGAAAAGAAATCAGTGAACCCTGAGTGCTGCAGTACTAAAGCAAATCATAGGAAACTGAGAGTGCATGCTGTTAACTTTCTCATCAGCTGAAGGGTTTAGTATGGGTGGTAGAGGGGCAATTGTCAATGCAGTTTTGTGCTATAACATGGGGACCCTGACAGCACTAGTATCAGACTACTATATTGGTAGCTGTGCACAGAAGCCATTCATTCACATCTGCAACTTTGTTACTTTTCCCACTGTACCCACACCCACTTTCCCCAAATTTATGTTCCAAAATACTCTGTGAATGAAAAAATTGTTTTTTAACATTTTTAATCACTCACTCAATGTAATGGCCAAAACAGGCTAGCACCATTCACCGAAACAGCCATTCAATGTTCCTTACTTTTGCACCAAAACATAGCTTATGACCCCTCATTGGAATGAGCGCCTTCAGCTTAATCCAGTAGGGGTCATAACTATGTTTTTGACGCAAAATATGAAAAGAAATTAGTTATTCAAAAGTGCTATCTTCTTTTCATGTGAGGTAAAGGGTTAACATCATAATATGGAGAAAGCTTCTATTAATCATTCACTCAATATAATGGCAAAAACCGGCTAGCACCATTCACCAAAATTGCCATTCAATGTTATTTTTTTTTGCATTTTTTGGCATCAAAAACATAGCTTATGCCCCCCCCCCCCCCCTGGAATGGGCTTGTTCAGCGAATACAAGTGAAGTATGGGCGAATACAAGTGACGCCCTTATTGGAATGAGCTTGTTCAGCGAATACAAGTAAAGTATGGATTTTCTGGCTAAATGTTTGGATGGTGATTTGGGAGAGGATTGGAATATAATTGGAATCCCCTCTTTCATAAGTACAATGAGGGGAAAGCATGGTTTCATTAGATAAGGTGGTTACATGTGTACATGTATTTGTCATTTGCCAGAGGTTATAGTGTGCTTCTCAGTTCTGGATGCCACACTTGCTCAAGATGCATTTAACTGCATTATTTTTTGGCAATATATGGCCTTTATTGCCGACTGTGACAAAAATATAACTTTTCCAAAAATAAAACAGTATTATTCAGTCTGTGGTTCTCGAATGAACATTTATAAGTGAAATATGTGTAATATCCAAAAAAATATAATTAAATCAGTGTCGGAAGCCAAAATACATGTACATTTACAATGTACATGTACTTATTTCCTATAATCAAATCCAAACCTTTCGAAGGGTAACCTCCAAAACTTTTCCCTGACAAAAATTCCCCCCTCAATCATTTTCACACAATGCGCAAAAATCCCCCCCACCATGTTTTTTTCAGGTAAACAGAAATTCCTCCCTCCATAATTTCTGGTGAACAAACCTGCCCCCCCCCCCCCCCCCTAATTTTTTAGAAGTACATGTATATTTAAAGCCATACAAAAATGTCCAAAGATTTTTACCACTTGAGGCCGAGCACTTGTCGCTTCAATCAATGCTAACTTTGCTTGTGTGGAGTTAGCACGTTGGATAATTGCTCACTGTTGCCAGGTGGTTCTCTCGGTGCACTTTAATTTCCTCCACCCATAAAACTGTCCAACACGAGGTGACACTGGCTGTTGAAAGTGTCCTTAAACTCCAACAACTAAATAACTGTGTTGATAAATAGTTATTGAGGCATGTTTTCTTGTAAATAGTGATGAGTGTTTATGTAATTTACAAATTAAATACATAAGTTTTTAAACCCTTTTGGACTGCCTTTTAATCTTTTGGTGTAAGAGGCCGGGTGGGGGATTTTTGTACTGCTCTTAAAATAATGTGAGAGAATGTGGTACTACTCAAAAACTGTGGGGGGAATTTTTGCTAAGTGTGTAAAAATGATTGGGGGGATTTTTTGTAGGGGGATTTTAACCTACATTCTAATCCTTCCAAAGATACATTTTATCTCTTTCATTTGATAAAAGTAATTTCTGCATGAGAATTCACTGCTTTCTTTAAAAACTACCCCAATCCCAAAATTAAACTAAAATCTGCATCAGCAGACAATAGTTTGGGGAAAAATCTGTTTCATTTAACCATACTGCAAGAGAAAGAGTGGTGCTCACCAGCCCCCCACCCCCTCCCCTCCACTCCACACAAAATGAATGTCAATTTTGATTAAAAACTGGTGTTGCAGCAAAATAAATCACCAATATCAATAGACAGTGCCATTTTATCCTAACAAATTATGTCAAATTTTCTTCTACATATTGATGTGGTAAAATATAGGCCTGAATGTGTTCCCTAGACCCCCAGCATACCCACTTTCATCACAAATTATGATATAATTCATAAATTAATTCATGTTGACACAAAACAAACCTCTTATGATATTAAATTTCACATTTCTGATAGTTTTTAATCATATTCTGGCTTCTTAAGATATTTCACATTGTGTTTGATGAATATTTTGCAATATTTGTAAAAAAAAAAAAAAAATTAAATCCCTCACATTTCTTAATTAAGGCACTTTGAGTCATTGGTATGGTATGTCTCTGATAAAACATTACACATTGATTTTTGACAGCATTGGCACTTCGAACTTTCAAACAACACCTTACTCGCCAACAACTACCTAACTTCGAAAGTCACTTCATTACTTGATTATTTATCATAGTTTCCACCATTCTGCAACAATATATTTTACATAATGTCCTTTGAAAGGCCCAAAACAATTAAGTATCCGTTACAATGATTCTGGATTTTTTGCCAGTGAGAGAGCCACGCCGCCAGATGGCACCCCAAACTCTGTTGCATGGTATATAGAAAAATTATAAAATCATGGACACGTACCCTTTACCTATGTGCGCACACGGGTGTGCACTATTAAAACCTAATACTCTCAGTGAAAAAGAGAAGTGACTCTTAACTCTTTTTTACTGTTGGGAAATAATAGGGACACGGTGATAAATGAAAGAGTCAATGACTCTGTAGCTCAACTTGGATATGACAGGAATTAGTACTTGCTGTGACCAAGACAACTGAATAATGAATATGACAGGAATTAGTATTTGTTTTGGCCCAGTCAACAATAATAAAAGAATTACAAGGTGACTGTAATGGACTACAGATTAAGACCAATCATTGTAGATTATTATTTTTGTGTGGAAATTTTCAGTCCCAAACAAAATATTTTCAGACTAAAATTTTTTCTTCTTCTTCTTAAAATTGGCCAAAATGCATCAAAACACAAAAAACTAATTTCCGGATTTTAGTCCAAAATTTTCTAAGTCCCACCCGGACCCCAAATTTTCAGTGTAAAATTTTTTTTTTTTTTTTTGTCTTAAAATTGACCAAAACGCATAAAAAAACAAAAAACTAATTTCCGGATTTTGGGCCAAAATTTTCTAAGTCCCACCCGGACCCCTAATTTGCATAATTTATTCACGAGAAAAACTCTGTATTATATGTAATGTATCCCATGGTACTAAACATTCATACAAAAATTTATTCAAATCAGATCTTTCATTTGGAAGTTCTGCGCAAAAATCTGATTGCACTTAATTTTGAACAAAATGGCTGCTAGCGGCCATCTTGAATTTCAGACTGGACCCAAAAACATTCCTTCTCGTCCCACAGTGATAACAAAGGTACCCAAGAAGTTTTGTGAAGATCGGTTCATAAATACGGCCTCTAGCCCGAGCCGTATTGGGATTTGCACTCACAGTGCTGAAAGTAACACAAAATAAATCAAAGTTAGTCTAATTTGCATAATTTACGCACAAGAAAAAAACCTGTAATATATGTTATGTATCCCATGGTACTAAACATTCATACAAAAAATTATTCAAATCAGAGCTTTCATATGGAATTTCTGTACAAAAAACAGATTTCGGCATCGTCGGTACAAAATGGCTGCTGGCAGCCATCTGGAATTTGGGACTGTACCCAAAAACACTCGTTCTCGTCCCACGGTCATAACAAAGGTACCCAAAAAGTTTCGTAAAGATTGGTTCATAAATACGGCCTCTAGCCCGAGCCATAGCAGCTTGGCACTTACAGCTCTGAAGGTAACACTAAATAAATCAAAGTTAGTCTAATTTGCATAATTTACGCACGAGAAAATACCCCGTATTATATGTGATGTATCCCATTGTACTATACATTTATACAAAACTTTATTGAAATCAGAACTTTCATACAGAAGTTCTGTACAAAAAACTGATTTTTGCATCATCGGTACAAAATGGCCACTGGCAGCCATCTTGAATTTCGGACCACACCCAAAAACACTCGTTCCCGTCCCAGGGTCATAACAAAGATACCCAAGAAGTTTCGTAAAGATTGGTTCATAAATACGACCTCTAGCCCGAGCCATAGCAGCTTGGCACTTACAGCTCTGAAAGTAACACTAAATAAATCAAAGTCAGTCTAATTTGCATAATTTACGCACGAGAAAAAAACCCGTATTATATGTGATGTATCCCATGGTACTAAAAATTTATACAAAACTTTATTCAAATCAGAACTTTCATACAGAAGTTCTGTACAAAAAACTGATTTTTGCATCATCGGTACAAAATGGCCACTGGCAGCCATCTTGAATTTCGGACCACACCTAAAAACACTCGTTCCCGTCCCAGGGTCATAACGAAGGTACACAAGAAGTTTCGTAAAGATCGGTTCATAAATACGACCTCTAGCCCGAGTCCTAGCCAATTGTTGACGTACGGACAGACGGACAGACGGACATACGGACAGACGGACGGACGGACAGACGGACGACGGACGACGGGCCATGACAATAGCTCAAATTTGACTTCGTCAAAGTTGAGCTAAAAATGGATTATAGGACTAACCTAACAAAATTGACTACACTATCACAGAGGTTTTAACAAAAAACAAAACTGTATTTAAAGTTGAATCATTATATTGAAATGAAATCTGAACATATATACACCGAGATCTTAGTTTGCCTATCCATGAGAAAACCTATTTACATCAAGATTCTTTTTTATGCTAGTTTTTATTTGACAGCCAAGATTGTTTTTGAAAACAATCTTGGGAGTCAGATAAAAAACTGATATCACTCAAGTGATCTGATTTTGAAACAAATACAAAAAGTAACTAAAAACCCTATCTCTCTGTTACACAAATGTCTGGCGAAAATTATATAATAGATGATTGACTTTAATAAAAAACTTAAAAAACTAAAAGATGTAAAAAAATTACCTCTGTGGGATTGTTTTGACACCTGATATTTATTACAGTCATTTCAAATAATGTCTATAAGTTTGCTCAAACCATCGTCGAACATCTCTATCATTCTCTTGGAAACTTCTTGGATCAAATTTGATAGTAAGAACTGTCTCTAAATCATATCCTCTAGCAAGATGATCTAAAGCAAATATGCAGTACATTCCACACACAACAGTAAATTCACTTTGTAGTCTGATTGTATTTATTGTCCAGGAATCTGTATTTTTCACTATGAAATTGTACATGTCTCTATCTATTGGTGGTAAACCATATGAATCAAAGTAGATAGCAGAATGATCGTCTTTAAAGTATATTGCTATCCAATGTTCTCCTGGTTCTTTTGATGAATCTGTGTTCACAATATATGCTTGTCTGTGTTTAGGTTTTTGTTTTGGTAACAAGTCTTTTGAACACACTTTTCCATTTAAGGATGATAACCTTTGAGAACTGTCAAGTATAGTTTGTAATTGTATGGTTTCCATCTTCTTAGCCTTGAAAAAAGCTGGCACGGAGCCGTTAATCAAGATATGCTGTATAATATGACCAGTCTCTTTTACTAAATCTGCCCACTTTTGAATGTCTTTTTGGCAGTCTATTTCAAAGTCTATATGAGCACAATATTCTAATAAGTTTATTTTTCTTGCTCTATTGTGTAGATTATATAGTATAATCACTGGACACACTTTCTGTAAACACTCTGCAATGTTCATATCTATTAATGTTGTTGTGTTGGTTCGATTTTCTTCTTCACAGATATTTTTCATTTTCTGTTGAATGGATTTTGTCAGTTCTATCACTACACATTCTTGAAATAATGTTTGTATTTTTTCTTTACACATCTTGCAATGTTCACACTGACTCATCTTGTTTAATAGTCAAATATCACTTCTCTGAATTTGTTGATTTCTATCTCACTATGAAATTTTGCATAGACAACAACGTTGATCACCTCTGGAAGAGCTTGAGCAAACTGAAGTTCAAACCTAAGATTGCCAGACTTTATTGGGTAAGCCAAGGGCCCACTACTACTCCTATCAGGTGTCAAATCAATACCCCAAAGGGTATACCCTTTTGCATAATCCTGCAAAGATAAATTAAATGATTGATTTTGTCCAAAATAGCCCATAGCTTCATACAATGATAAATATGAATTTAGATAAAGTCCACCTTCAAAATTCGGTTCAAAGGGACGTGCTTTAATGGAATGTCCATCTATTGTGATTTCCAACTTATTCAAATTGAAATGTTGAAAATTAAATGGATTAGTGCCAATATCTCCATTTATATCTCTATTACTAACTAAACCAAGAATAATTCGTTTTGGCATCTGTTTATGAAACAGATAGTCTTCTATTTTTGAACGAAGACCACTTCCAATAGTAAAAGTTTTAATTTCACTACGTCTTATGGGCATTTTATAATTTGTTCGATCTATTTGTGCATTAAGATCATTTGCAAATTTTGGAAATAAATCCAATGCTGGTATTCTGAATATGGCTTTTTGAATTTCTATTTTTCCATTTCCCTACCAATCAAACAAAATTTAGTTGGAGCACGATGCAATTTAATTCTCATCTCAACTCCATTTGGTAAATACTTATCTTGCACAAACAGATCTAAATGCAGTTTTCCTCTTAGTTGTACATTTTTGATACCACCAATTATTTTAGCTCGCTCAGTCAAACCTTTGTTAGACGAAGCTTTACTTGTTTCTGCGTGGTGTCCAGGAGTATCTGTATACCACATCTCACTAGCAGCTAGATGTGTTTTTTTCACATCTCTTGAATAACTAAGAAAATTCTCAAAATATGCTCTATAAGGATAAAGATCTGTATTGGTGGTGATAAGATTGCCATTCAGTTCAACATCAATTTTACTGAACATGCTATGAAAAAACATTATTGATAGGAGCGATTTGTGTATCTTCACCCAAAACACTCCCATCTTGTTTTGTAATTTTAAATTGAACTTCAAGTGTAGATGCTGCAAGATCTAACCACTTGGTTGTTTGTCTTGGAATTAAAAATTCTATTGGTGAAGAATTATTTAAAGATGCAATAGGAAATTGTTCAATTTCACCAATATTTTCTATACCACTTGATGTTGGTGATACATTATCTGGATCAAAACTACTACCAAAATGTTCTCAAGATCCATGTAACATCGTGATTTTTTTTCAATCAAATATATCAAGTGGTCTTGATTTTCGTTTTGAATAAGCTTGTCTTTGACGTGTCTTACCTCTATGAGAACGAACCACAGACTGACGTTTTCGTTCTTGTTTTTGTCTTTTTATACCTAAAGCAGATTCACCACCTGATTTCAAAAGATCTTTTCCATGAGTTAATAAAATGTCTTTAGGTGCTTTACGTTTTTTTATCAATTCATTTGCTATTTCTAAACCATGTCTTAATCCATCTCTCCTTAATGTTTGAAATGCATTTTTTGCAATTGGTTTTATAAATGGTGCAGCTGTTCTTATTGCTGTGCGAAAAATAGACCCTAATCCATATCCATATTGCCGTGGTACACCTTGATACACCGGCATCATTTTTTACAAATTTAATTTATGTCTCTGTCGAAAATGCAACTTGACAACTGTCTTGCCACTTGCAAACTGAATGGGTTTACCAGTGTTCCCATTTATATTTATACTAATCTGATCAAAATAAGATTTTGATACTGGTACATAATGTACATTATCAAATTCTATATGAGTATGCAAAGACTCTTTATGTGATTCAAATGGAATCACACGTAAAATAGGTGCTTCAATATCACCTAAAAATGTATAATCTGCTATGTCAGAATAAATAAAGATTTGATTGAAATCCACATTTAAGTCCACATTATATTTAAATGCACCTTTTGATGTGTTGGGAAAAATGACAGGAAAAATATTGTCTTTACATCCCATTTTTTGTAATAAACTTTCTGACATTTCAATACCCACTTTTCCAATACTATTTCCTACTATTTTTACACGACCTTGGAGACTTGAAAATCCAACATGAAATAATACATCAAATGATTTAAATATGTCTCCAAGTTTTTCTTGAATTTCTGCTTGATTGCATCTATGACATGAGCGCCATTTGAATATGCACCTGATAAAATATTTAATTCAACAGCAGCAACACCTTTGTGTAATGTATGTTTCAAATTCGTTTTATTAATACAATTTGATATTTTGCTATCTGTCACAATGATTTTAAAAACAGATTCTTCATCTGTAATATTTTTTGCTTCCGAAGGTAAAATTACTTCAACTAATCCCACTTCCCAATGTTCTTTATCAACATGAATGGGTTTAGATAATTGTGTTTGAAAACAACATTGGTTATTATTTGGAAACATATCCATAGAACTATCACTCAGAAGTGTTACGTAAAATGAATTCATTTTTCTTATCTTGTGGTTGTTTCAAATATTTTAAACCTGGACTTGGAAGAATATATCCTAAAGAACTGCTTAATAACACTAACCACAATTCTTTATCAGGGCTTTGTAAACTCAAATGTGCAATGGCAGTAATTATAATACCGTAAATGATAATAATCTGTGTGAAATAAGTGACTTGAATTTTTGCAACACGATTTCCACAAATTTTAAATTGTTGACTTTGTTGACTTTGTACATCAACACTTATGGTTTCATTAGGTAATGAAGTTTCATTTGATGACGTGTTCTTTTTATATCAAATCTGATTCTGCTATACAACTATCAAATTTCTTTGGATAACCTTCCCAATGTACTTTAAGTTCTTTAATAATTTTCTTTCCCACACGTCTTGACCGTCTATTAAGAATTGTTTCAATTATATATTTTTTATCATCTTTTATACTTTGAATTTCTTGTGGATAAAATGTCCCTTGTATATTTTCACCACCCATATCTTCAAGTTTATAAGTGAGTGGTATTGTATGTTTTACATGAGTAATTTTAAATAACTCTTTTGTCCAATTTGGTAAATACCCTTTTTCAAATGTACGTTAGGTTTTATTAATACGTACTATATCATAAACTTTAAATTGTATTTTTTTCTTTTTAGATTTTTTTTTACCACACAAATGTTGAGATACTTCTACTTCATTTTCTAATGATACTGAAGCAGGAGTTCTCTGAATACTTCGATGAAAACTATGATTATATCCATCAACTAAATTTTCCAACACATCAATGTATCTTAATGTACGTTTGTGTGTAAAATATTTCCACATTCGTGTTTTCAATGTGCGTTGAAAACGTTCAACAATACTAGCTTTGGTTTCAGGATTTTCTGTTGTGAAGAAATGAATGTTTTGTTTCTTTAAAAATCTCACAAATGAGTGTGATTTCAAAATGTGCCTTCGTGGCAGCCCTTCTAAGGGCTACCCACACTATTAGAAAGAGATATATCTTCTCATGTACACAATCAACTCTTTGTTATATGAAAAGACAAAAAACAGTTCCCTTATCCTCCAGTGAAAAAAAAAACTTATAAGCAAAAATGTACTATAAGAGCTGGTCATAATGCATGATGCGGTGCCACTATAGACCCAAGCATTTTTAACACGGCGTTTTCCATAGGGTCCATTGCCTTAGTGTTAAATTGTGTAACTTATAGACCCAAGCATTTATAGTTTGTAACTTATAGACCCAAGAACTTATAGACCCAACATGTATGCACTGTGCCACCAGTGCATACATGTTGGGTCTATAAGTTCTTGGGTCTATAAGATACACAACTATAAATTCTTTGGTCTATAAGTTACACAATTTAACACTAAGGCAATGGACCCTATGGAAAACGCCGTGTTAAAAATGCTTGGGTCTATAGTGGCACCCCTAACTACTACCCTCGTTGTGTCGAAAATATCGTTAAACCACAATAAATAAATAACTATACTTCTATTAAAAAAATCGACCCCAAAAATGTTACGTTTTGAACAAAATAATGTTACATTTTGACTAAAAGAGTTACGTTTCTACCAAAACAAAAAGAAAGGTACGTGACGAAAGTAAAATGCTACGTTTTGACTAAAAATGTTTGGTTTTGACCTAAAAATGTTACGTTTTGACCAAGTGAAATGTTACGTTTTGACGTGGTTACTTTTTGTCTAGTACTCGTAGAAATTACAGAAACTGTTGTTATAAAACCTACTTAATGCACTATACATGTACGTTTAGTAGTTTTTGTATTAATGTTCACAATTCAACATAGAGGTAATATTTCTCATTCTTTATGTATTTTTTTCCCCAAACCAGTTGGACATTTCATGAATTTTCCGAATTGCATTGGTCCCAAAAAGGGCAGCAGAATACCTGCTGTTGAAGCCTGAATTTTAACTTAGTCTAATATGAGGAATCATTTTAATAGTCTTCTTCTCCAGAACCACTAGTCGGAATGTTTTAATGTGCAATATACAGTGGACAGATTCAAGTTTGTTCAAATCTAGTCCCTTGGTTAATAATTGTGCTTTCAATGGGAGCCTGAATTCTAACTTCGTGCAACATGGGGGATATTTTTTACAAATATTCTGCAGATCCTCCAGTCAGTTTCTTTTGATATTTAATATATACCATCCTCAGATAGGTCAGATTGAAGTTTGTCCAAATCAAGTCCTTTGGTTGATATTTGGGCTCCCTAACCGAGCCGAAATTTAACTTTGGACAATATGGGAAATAATCTTTAAAAATATTCTTCTTCAGAACTACTAGCCAAAATCATTTAATGGTTTGGTAAACATTACTGCCATGAGAAGAGTCAGATTCAAGATTGTTCAAATCATGTTCCTCGGTTCATATTTGGGCTTCCGGGGATCCCGTATTTTAATTTAATGCAATATGTGGAATATTCTTTAACAATCTTCTTCTCCAGCTCCACTAGAAGCTTGAGGTATAAAAAAATCTTCTTCAGATCCACCAATCAGGATATTTTGATATATGATATCCAGCATCCTTTGGAAGGTCAGATTGAAGGTTGTTCAAATCTAGTTTCTGTGTTGATATTAGACCCCCCCTCCCCCCCCCCCCCCCAAGGTAGCCTGAATTTTAACTCAGAAATATACTTTAAACGGTCAAAATCTTTTGGTTTTTAGCTCACCTGACTGAATGTAAGGATGAACTATTGTGATCACTCACCGTCCGGCGTTCGTCGTCTGTCGCTCGTCGTTCATTTGTACCTTCTCCTCCAAAACCCCTGAGCCCATTTCAGTTACATTAGAGGTAATTGCTTGTTCGTAATGTTCAAAACTGACTTAGCACAGATAATAAACGCGTCTGTTTTACCACGACACTGAATATAAAACATCTGGGTTTATATGTGTGTTTGATGAATTGGTAGACCTCGAGAAAGACTGTCGGACTGTCGGCTGCCCACTTGCAGGGAACGAATCAAATTCCAGGTAATAGCAGGATCCAGTCTTTCTCCAGATCCCGCCCTTTGATAGCGTTTGATTTCGAAACTTTTGTTTTCCTGTATGGGTCATTTAAGAAATAACTGTTGTTTTCCTTCGGTTTATGCGATATAAACCGAAAATTATCAGCACAAGATTTCTTACTCGCGTAGTTATGATTAAGCTTGTGCTGAAAATTTTCGGTTTATAGTTATTTCTTATAATTTAATCCGGCTGTAATATTAAAATATAAAAAATATGTGTACGTGAACGAAACACTTTTACTTTTCGCAAAATACAACAGTCAAACTCAGGAAAGTGTGCCACAAACAGGTCACGTCAATCATTGTCAAATTGTTTGTTGTTTTGATTTTCGATCGCAGACGACAGATATTTAGCAAGTCACATAACAATATCATTAAAAACATTTGTTTAAGTTCCCACAAAATCATGTTTGGATGTATCATCTTTTATTCGTTACTTCGGTATATTTTATTAAATTCAATTGTTCCCGAGAAATTATCATTATATTCTCGCTGACTGGAGGCGATAAAAAATCGATCATCGATCATTGATCTTTGTTCACAAGCTTGTTATCCATCTATCAGTCTGCCGTCACGCCCTCACGGTGACAATTGGATTGAGTGGGCGGGGCTTCCAGAGTCTTCAAAGATGGATCGGATGTTCGAACTTGTTGACATTCAAAATCATTACGTGATTTGGTTTATACGATTTTGACGACTTTCAAGCTGTATGCTTTCAACCAATCAAACGGAGAGGCGGGGCAAATGATTAAATTATTTGATCATTTCTGTTGAAAAGTATAAGGAAGTAGTTAAAAGGTAAATGTTGTCCCAGCAATGTACTCAAGTACTTACGATTACTGATTGTTTATTATTCTGTTAATCGCAACTGTCTACATTTCCCACTGTCTGCTTTCCCCACTGTCTACATTTCCCACTGTCTACATTCCCCACTGTCTGCTTTCCCTACTGTATACATTCCCCACTGTCTGCTTTCCCCCCTGTCTACATTCCCCACTGTCTGCTTTCCCCATTGTCTGCTTTCCCCACTGTCTGCTTTCCCCACTGTCTACAATCCCCACTGTCTGCTTTTCCCACTGTCTACATTCCCCACTGTCTGCTTTCCCCACTGTCTACATTCCCCACTGTCTGCTTTCCCTACTGTCTACATTCCCCACTGTCTGCTTTCCCCACTGTCTACATTCCCCACTGTCTGCTTTCCCCACTGTCTACATTCCCCACTGTCTGCTTTCCCCACTGTCTACATTCCCCACTGTCTGCTTTCCCCACTGTCTACATTCCCCACTGTCTGCTTTCCCCACTGTCTACATTCCCCACTGTCTGCTTTCCCACTTGTCTACATTCCCCACTGTCTGATTTCCCCACTGTCTACATTCCCCACTGTCTGCTTTCCCCACTGTCTACATTCCCCACTGTCTGCTTTCCCCACTGTCTACATTCCCCACTGTCTGCTTTCCCCATTGTCTACATTCCCCACTGTCTGCTTTCCCCACGGTCTACATTCCCCACTGTCTGCTTCCCCACTGTCTACATTCCCCACTGTCTGCTTTCCCCACTGTCTACATTCCCCACTGTCTGCTTTCCCCACTGTCTACATTCCCCACTGTCTGCTTTCCCCACTGTCTACATTCCCCACTGTCTGCTTTCCCACTGTCTACATTCCCCACTGTCTGCTTTCCCCACTGTCTACATTCCCCACTGTCGGATTTCTCCACTGTCTGCTTTCCCCACTGTCTACATTCCCCACTGTCTGCTTTCCTCACTGTCTACATTCCCCACTGTCTGCTTTCCCCACTGTCTACATTCCCCACTGTCTGCTTCTGGCGGAATCGTACTTGAAAATTTACCTTACTTCGTGCTAAGATCAAAACACCAATATCGATACTGCATGAGTACCGAAAGCAGTTGACCATTGCATTGTGGCAGCATGTTCACAAGTTAAAGTGACAATTATTTGAATACAAGGTATATCCACTAGTACTCAAACGATTAGTCGACTAGTCGATGTCGAACCTGGGCAAACCAGTAGTCGACTCTCAATTGTGCAGTCGACTAGTCGGAGGAGTTCAAGCTTTCAGGTAAATAGTATCCCTTTTGTGCCACTGTCAGACAGTTTGAACAGCAATACTGGGCAATCAATGAAAACATATATTGCCATCTAACAGTAGTGACAGTAGTTTGTTTTATCTGGTACTAGTAGAGTGCTGAATTATTTTGGGCTATCAGGATATGTTATCAATTTGCCTTGTTGCAATTTATGGGAGAGTGCCTATAGGCACTCTCCCATAAATCGCAACAAGGCAAATTAAATAAGACTATATAATTTCACTCTTAGCATAATTAGAAGCACATTAGCAGAATAATGTTCCAGTAAGTTGCTGTATATGAATGCCCAAGTGAAGCCAAATTTGGACCTTCAGCACTCTACCGGAACATCAACACTGTTATAAGGAGACAGGTTATCACCAATGACTTGTCGAAGTCGACCTGACTTTTGGGTATTGACTAGTCGACTTTGGAATTCACTAGTCGTTTGAGCATTAATATCCACTCAGGTGTAAGGTGCTATAAGTAAGTATACGTTTGTTTACTTTAAATTTGAAATTCCGACTTCTGATATTCCTAAAATTCAGAATAAATATACATGTACAAATTATACATCAAAATGAAGGTTGTGATGTATTGAATAAGAAAAAATATATGCTCTCAACTCACCGATTTGAAAGCATGCACCAATCATTGCTGGAAGTGGGGGCGCGGTCGTGTTGTGGTAAGCGGCTCTCGTTAGATCCCCGAAGTTAAGCAACGTAGGGCCCAGTTAGTCCTTGGATGGGTGACCGTCCAAGCGATCGATTCGGAGTCCCATGTTGTGTCCTTGGACAAGGCACTTAACCCCGATTGTCCACATGGGGGCACGATGACGCCGTGTACTAAGACGTACTGCACACCGGTGATACGCATGTCTTCAGCCGACCTGACTTTTGGGTATTGACTAGTCGGCATTACGATGTTGGGGAGCTGTCAGCTGCTCGTCGTTGCTCGGTGGTTCTCTCCTGGTACTCATGCTTCCTCCACTCGTAAAACTGTCACGGTCATGATTAGCCATTGTTCATAAGTATCTGACCATAAACACCAATAAATAAACAAATAAATAATTTCTGGAAGTCTGCACTCGTATTCGTACCAGAACTGATAAAAACTATTCCACGAGAACAACTCGTGGTCAAGTGTGTTTCAGATATCCAAGAACAAAGCTAGGAAATCAAAATCTTCAAAACGCAGCGACATAGCTGAGTGAGGGGTACATTCCCAACCTCTCGGCTTTGTTTTGTTTTTGGTTTGTTTACATTTCGGTCAAAGGTCATCGAAGCTGAAAAACATCGATCATCAATACTGTCTAAAATCAAATAATGAGTCAGATCGTCTACACACTATTATTATATGGAGACTGTACAGATATTATTTGTAAGGATACATGACACCTGTTTGAATTTCTTAGGATTACGCGATTGTGTTTTTTTTCGATGAAAATTTGTGGCCTCGCGTTCTACACACTAAACACTAAAGTGTTAAAACTGACTCTTTCAAGATGTTAAACCCATTCTAACTCTTAGGGTTTGATTTTAACACTCAAAGTGCAAGGCTTTAAGCACTTAGACATTACAATCGTCAGACGTCTGAAACTTGAATGGACGGCACTTCCCGTGTGTCTAGCATTGGTGGTTCTTCCAGAATCGTCCATAATTTGATTTGCGCTTGGTGGGTACATAATTAAAAGGACACAAACGCAGGTGACGCGGATCAGGCTCGAGAGTTCGAGCCTGATCCGCGTCATCTGCGTTGTTTCCTTTCAAGTGTCGCGACATTACACTTGTCAAGAGAAATTATTGTAAAACCTGTCAAGTTCTGGGATATCTACACTTGAAGAAAGTGCTAAATACAGCACTTCAAGTGTAGTTTTTAACACTTTAGTTTTTAGCGTGTATGTACATGTATGTGCACCTTGATAAAAGCGGTATCTGTTGCGACCACATCCCGGGTCGCAAGGGATTTGTAAATCCCACATCGTCCCTGCGCGCCTTCGGCGCGCTAAAACCTTTCATTCATTTCATTCATCACATCCGAAATGATCGAGATAAACTTGCATCGGTAAGTCGAGATTTCCAAAATAAAGTCTGAAAATTAAAGACCACATCAAGGAAAATAAAACAAAAATGGCCTCGTAACGTATTTATTATCTTTTATCCGAAAGTTCATCATTAGTCATTTGCTTACACAGACAGGAGAGTAGTGATGCAATCTCAGGGGATAAATTCAACATTTCTTTGACTGTCAAATAAACTATTAATTTATAACCTCTTACATTGTGGACGCATTTAAAATTCTGCCTGCATCCTGACGATTTGAATTGAAAACAGACTTTCTAAAGCTAAAAATCGATTCCCCGCATGACCTAGAGGAGCGCTCAGCTCTCATCAAGCTTACAAAAGCTATACATCGGTCTTCCGGCCATTATTTTTCAAGATCACCACACACCATGACAAACATATACAACTTGTGTTGAATCTGTCGTTTGTTCACTTTCCACTTTTCACAACGAAAACAAACTGTTACGGAGCCATCAAACAAAAACAAATGATGTGCTGACAAACAAGCAAATTTTACACAATGATTTCTTGGTCAAAGCATATTTTTTTTTAACTCTTTCTCTCCGCCAGTTTCCAGAGACATTGAAAGAAAAAAAGTGTGTCATTTTCTCTCATTTCACAAATTAAAACTGGTTTTTAAATTGACTGTTTCCCCAACTTCTTTCATTAAATATCCCCTCTACTTCTTACAACTAACATAATTTGTGTCAAATTCACCGCTCCGACCTCTGACTAAAAATGGAAGCATTTCTTGGTTATTTATGTAAAGAATACTGCATTGACGCGGTCAGACACTAAATTTCCCGACAGCCTGTTGAAAGGTGGCTAAAGTCGGTGTGAGGGCATTATGTGGTTTAATTGTCTGGGCCGTTCTGGGTGTCATAAATTTGTGTTTCAGTTCACTTTATCTGTCTCGTCATTGTAGCTGGTAGATCTAATGCACGATATATGACACAATTCCATATTCCAGTTACCATAGCTGTCACAACGGCGCAATCTACCACTCATTGTAACAGCGTAACGAAAATCCTTTGGCCTAGTAACATTCCTTGTTTCAGCATCCGTATTCCCGTATACAGATCCAATTGATTATCAATATTCCACATCACAACAGAACTTCTACTTCCTGAACGAAATATCGATTAACACTTTACGCTACGTACACGATATCAAAATGTGAAACATTTCAAAAAAATCCTATCGTGTGACCGCTCTTTGAAACGAACTCGTTCTAATGAGGTGTCACATAATATGGTTTTCTGGAAATGTTTTGAAAAATGCGTTTTTTTTCAACTGCTCAATTTATCAATTACGCGGGCAGATGTGCAGATTTGTTAACCCTTTACCTAACATGAAAAGCAGACGACACTTGCAAACAAAATTCTTGAATAATTATTTTTTTCATTTTTTGTCTCAAAAACATAGGTTGTGACCCCTCTTTGGAACGAGCTCGATGAGCTCGTTCCAAAGAGGGGTCACAACCTATGTTTTTGAGACACAAAAAATGAAAAAAATAATAAAAATTAATAGGCGATTTTTGCGAATAGCGCTGGTCGGTTTTGGCCATTACGCTGTTTAAAGGGTTAGGTAAGGGGGTTAAAATAATCCAGATCGCTCTTATGTGAAAGATGCTGCTTTCCGATTTTCAGACAAATGGAATCACAATCTACTGAAGCCTGAATAAATAGTTCGGGTACTGCGTCATCTCGATTAAAGAGTTCGTGAATAGAGATGCCTCTCCACTTTACACCAGCACATCAATCGGTATTTCATTTTTTCTTTCTTTTACACAGAACGTAATAAAACAAATTGGAATCGACGCGATCAGGGTGCAAACCTCACCTCAATCCATGAGTGAACGTGACGTACTCCCAATACGAATTGAGACAGGTAGATTTAGAGGCGAACAACCACATGAAAGATTGTGTACATTATGCGAAGAACACTCAGTGGAGAATGAATTTCATTTTCTGCTTGAGTGTCCTTTTTATAATGACATAAGGAAACGACTCTTAGATTGTATATCAGCTGAAGATGCGGACGGAATATTTCCACTAGAAAACGGGTCAATGGCCATAATACTGCGTAATTATCCACGACAATGCGCTGACTATTTGGTTAGGGCATACACAAGGCAAATAAACTTCATGCATCCAAATTAATTCAACTTATTGTTAAAGTTATATTTATTTACGGTTAGTTGCAGTCACGTCCTAGTATAACTAGTAGAATGAATCTGTGAGTAAATGGAATAAGAATGTGGGTGGGGTAGGCGGGTGGTATTTATGGGGGTGGGGCGGTGGGGTGGGGTCGGGTGGGTGGTGAGCTGTGGATGTGAGTGATTGAGAGACGAATGATTCCGAATTAACCCTGAGGCATACCTTTACATCTTATATATCTGTGACATATAGATCCCATGGGTCGGGTGCTTATTATATCTGGAAATACTGTTTGTTTTAACGTACTGTTAGCACATGTCACTGTAATAAAGATACTACTACTATACTACTACTACTACTAATTTTATCTAAAAATCTGCTGTAGGCATTGTTTGAATGGAATCGTATACAAGACATAACAATAGCGTCCTAAAATATTATCAGCCTAAAAAGCACCCCGCGAGGTGTGGTCATCATTAAAAGACGAATGTTTACATTTCGGACTATGCCGATGATGTTTTACATCTCTTTCAAATAGAATAAGAAAATCACTTTACGTTTTCATGTTTGTAAATAGGCTATGATATTTTATATACAGAGATTATTACCATTATGTGGATGTACAAAACATGTATCCGAGTCTCGCTCCGGGTTCTAAGTGTAGATCACGACTCGTCGAACCCGGAGCGAGACTCGGATACACATTTTGTACATCCACATAATGGTAATAATCATTTTATCTTACAATATATATATTGGGGATAAGTCAAGAATGTAGACGAATATATAACGATCTATTTATTCGTACGGATGTACAAAAAGAAAAACAATGGAACTCACGCGAAAGGAACGTGCTTGTATCCGACCCCTGATACAAACATCTGTATCAGGGGGTCGGATACACGACAGTTGCGGAGTTAATACAGAAAAAAATACCTGTTGACTGTAAGATAAAAATTCGTAACACCCATAAGAAGGTCTGCAAGAACGAGTGATCATTCGATTCAAAAAGAGAACGTTGTTCACCTATTCATCGAAGGCTAATTACACATACCTAGGTCACCAGTTATTACATGACAAACAAATCAACTACTCAGAAAATAAATTAGACTAAATCAATTTGACCATGAGAATATTTTTGTATAGGCCTACCAGGACTTAAAGCTGAAAAGATAAAACAAAGAAACACATCACTGAAACACTTCTTATAACTTCAGCGATTATAGTACAAGTAAAGAAATGAATAGAGATTACGTCATGCACGCTCCATAACATACAACCATAACGTAATCACGATCTTCTTTCATAAAAAAACGCAATTCATGGACGCTGAATACTTGTCAAGATATATGCGAACAAATCAAGGAAAGGGGAAATATTGTAAGATAAATAGTTTCTTACCACAAAGTGGGTTTCCGAGAACGTGAGATAACTTTATCATCACCACTTTATCTTCATCAAACAAGTCGTATCGAGCCTCGATTGTGTTCGTATTACGTATTGCGACTTTCCTTAAATATGAACATCACCTCGGCTTGATACAAGTTTCAAAATCACCACATAATGGTGATAACATACATTTTTTACTTTCCAAAAATGTGATTTACGGGGGATTTCCGGATTTCATTATAAACGATAACTTCACAAGTGAATTATGCAATCAACAATTGGGTCATGTATCCGTGCGCGCAAACGAAGACGGTTTGTCGTGGGTGTAATTGAGACTTCATTGTTTTTTTTGTGTTTTTTAACCCTTTGCCCAATTAAAAAAAAAACAGACGACACTTGCAAACAGTTCTTGAATAACTATTATTTTTATTTTTTGTCTCAAAAACGTAGGTTATGACCCCTCATTGGAACGAGCTCGTCGCGTCATAATCTTTGTTTTAGAGACAAAAAATGAAAAAAATAATGAAAATTATTTGGAGTGTTTTGAGAATAGCGCTGGCCGTTTTTGGCCGTTACGTTAGGTAAAGGGTTAAATAATATAATTATCGTTGATAATGAATAGTAATAAACAGAGTAATCGCATGACTGGACTTGTTGAGTGAAATAATTCTTTCAAGGCGAGGGACTACAGTTAAAACTAGAAGTCCTGTCACGAACTGTGCGCTTATCTAGGCTTAATTGCGCGTAGAAATTGCACGCAATTGCCATATCGAATGGCATACTAAGCATGGCGGGTACTCCTGGTTACTCATAGCAAACAGAGGCAATGTTTCTGCCAATGGACCTCTGTGTTACTCGGAGGTCCATTGGCTGAAACATTGCTTGTGCACAGGCCATATGTACATAATTTGATACCCTTACTATGGTCATAACGCGTGTATTAACGCGCAGATCGACGTGCTATTTGTGCGCATTTCATGACAGGATTTCTAGTTTTAACTGTAGCTACTCGTCGCACAAGCCCGCCTCGTAGCTTTTTGGCCGTTACGCTAGGTAAAGGGTTAAATAATATAATTATCGTTGATAATGAATAGTAATAAACAGAGTAATCGCATGCCTGGACTTGTTGAGTGAAATAATTCTTTCAAGGCGAGGGACTACAGTTAAAACTAGAAGTCCTGTCACGAACTGTGCGCTTATCTAGGCTTAATTGCGCGTAGAAATTGCACGCAATTGCCATATCGAATGGCATACTAAGCATGGCGGGTACTCCTGGTTACTCATAGCAAACAGAGGCAATGTTTCTGCCAATGGACCTCCGGGTTACGCGGAGGTGCATTGGCTGAAACATTGCTTGTACACAGGCCATATGTACATCATTTGATAGCCTTACTATGGTCATAACGCGTAGATTAACGCACAGATCGGCGTGCTATTTGTGCGCATTTCATGACAGGACTTCTAGTTTTTACTGTATATTGTAAAACACTCGTGCGCATTCGCGCACTCGTGTTTGTACAACGTCCCTCACCTCTCATGAATTATTTCACGTAACCAGTCCAGTCAAGCGATTACTCTCTATTTATTTCACACTGGATGTCGTATAATACTGTGGTTTTTTAATATAAATATTGCATAAAATATGTACATTTTGAGAACTTGTATACTTTGAGAGAACTGAATTTAATTATTTATTAGAATTTCTAGCTTTAATGTATATATTCCGTAACGTATTGTATTCAACTTGTGTACTTTGGGATTTTCTCAAATAATTATGTGACGAATCCTTCGATCTGGTTTATCCACGCGGCAGTCCATCATTTTAATACTCACTAATTTGAAATTAACTATAGGCCATAACATTCGATCAAGCCGATGGGGAATTAATTATCAGCTCCCCGTCGTCCCAGTGTATTGTCCTACTTAAATTGAGAAAGTGGTGTGCAAACGAGATACCACCCTTAAGAGGCCATGCCCATGCCATTTGATGTTGAAACAAATTTATTTAATGCATGGATTAACATATCGTGATGCAAGGGCTCAGGTTATCGATTATAATCACATTGCTTCTCTAACTTGAACCCTTATGGTGTCTTCCAGGTCGGTTCATTTCCACCAATTGTGAGAGTCAGCGTTCATTACCCGGGGTAGACGGTTCAATATTTCAATATTGATTGGTTACACCACACATACTGAGCACCAATTCCACGTGTTGAAACTATGACGTACATGTTCCTGAAATGTTTTTTGGGGCTCATAGGATGAAGGCATTTTTTTCAAATATTGTTTAATTTTACGCAGAACATGTGAGACAACGAACAGTCTTTGAATAAAGATATCAATCACAATGAAGCGATAGGATAAGATACTTCGACGTGAAGTAGTCTGTTGGACTATAAAGCAGTACACAGCTACAGGCCATAACTATTTCAGTGAACCAGGAATCGGTTTTTCGCTTCTTTCAGAGTTCGAGGAAAATAAGTTTAAGCCACTCATTTACGCTCTTTGACTTGGGGAATTGTTTAATGTGTTAGTCCCACAGATCTCAGTGGCTCAATGGTTACTGCATTGTACTCCTCCTGGGGTAACTGCGTTACGTCCTTGGGAAAATCACTTAATCCCCATTGCCAACGTGGTGGTGTGGTAGCGTTGTGTACTAAGTCGTACAGCACGTCGATGATGCACTTGTCCTCAACCAATGTTAACCCTGCTAGTGCGTAGTTAGTAGAGTCTACCAGTTGCTCGACCCTGCTCGGTTGTTCTGCCCGATTGCTCCAGCTTTCTCCATCCGTCAGACTGGTCGACAGAGGTGACCCTAGAGGTCGAAAGTGTTGTTAAACATCAATGGAAAATAATTTTACAAATTGAATTAATGAAGGAGTTAAGATATAGATCAATAAATATAATTTTACACATTATCACCATTTAATAACTCGTTACGGAGATATCTTCCACAACACATCGTATAATCAGAAGTCAGCGTGAGGTTATACCATTATGACTGAGTTTATTTTATTACTTTCTTACCTTTCGTAACCCTTTACCTAACCTGAAAAGCAGACGACACTTGCAAAAATAATTCTTGAATAACTATTGTTTTTCATTTTTTGTCTCAAAAGCATAGGTTATGACCCCTCGTTGGAACGAGCTCGACGAGCTCGTTCCAACGAGGGGTCATAACCTATGTTTTTGAGACAAAAAATGAAAAAAATAATGAAAATTATTTGGCGATTTTTTAAAATAGCGCTGGCCTGTTTTTCCCATTACGTTGGGTAAAGGGTTAAAGGGGTTCATCGACATTTGTGACAGCAAGGATCACCTCGTGTCGGGTAGTTTTACGGGTGAGGGAAATCGAACCCATCGAAGGAAACCACCTAGCAGCGACAAGCAACTTAGACTCCACAGATTACTAACATTGCACAAGCAGGCTTAGCATTGGTTGAAGGCCAAGGCATAATCGACATGCAGTAAGTCTTAATACAGAGCGCAACAGTGATCCAAAGTGGGCAATTGGAATTAAGTGTCTTGACCAACGATAAACTCGGTTACCGCGTGAGGATCGACCTTTAGGCTTGAAGCTCAATGATGAAACAAATGAGCCAGCCAGCGCGCTCCCAATTCTTTACCTGCCCCGACCAGCAGACATTTCAAAATTATTTTAGGATAAACAAGCTTTTGACCCCAATTTGAACGAACTTAACAAGCTCGTTCCAATGAGTAGTCATAAGCTATCTATGGCGGCAAAGTTGAAAAAAATAAAACTTGTTTTTTCGATTTTTGCTGAGATAGGTTTTGGGTGTTGTGTTTGGTTAACGTTCAAGTGTTAACGTACCTATTATGTGGTAAAAAAAATATCAAATTTTGTCATGAAATTTGTGAACCTCGTTCACTACAATCGATCTGATGTTTCGTAAACCTCGGATCAGATTGATTTTAATGAACTCGGTTTTGAAATTTCATATCAAATCTTCTATATTTTTAAGTCTACGCTTTGCTCTATAAAAAAACGTAAAATACCATACTTTTAGAACTCTCATTCGTTTATTCAACGATTTATAAACAATTTTATATAGCATAAAATATAAATATATATATACAGATAGTGATATACACAATTCTTTGTGTCAACCTTTTAGAATTTCCTTATTGTGTATTATCCCGCACCAAAACCAGAGAGAATAACCCAGGAACACTAGCCTATTGTATTGAAGTAATATTGCCTGAAAGGTATTGTGAGTGCACATCTGCCCCTGCAAACTACCCCATAAGCGTAACTAAATTCCTGTAGAAAACAGCGTGCACAACTCTGTGCAATTTTATACCAGTAAATAGAGACCAGTAACATCATCCCTAACCTCTCCTGGAATACATGTACGTATAATGACACAAATGATATTAAAATTCGACTGCATATACAGAATGAAGAGAGTGGATTACCACTTGATCGCAGCGCCATATATTCTCTACTTGAAAAGTATTTATAATTATTCATAACAGCACAATAAACACTTGCACCGGGTGGTCGATGTGATGAAGTCGGCATGTACTTCTTGTGTCTTGTCCTCAGAAATTGCAAATAATCATTAAGTGAAAAATCTATCCCAAAACGATTTATTAGTAATCCTTCCTCCATATAGTAGTCTCAGTACTTTCTCTCTGTTTGATCGGTATTGTTCGTGATTTCACTCCGACCTCTCTTATAACGGATAATATTTTTGGCATTGCACAGCGCAAACGCTCTTGTGAATTTCAAAGTGCATTCATTCTTCTGCAGCAAGGAGCACATTATCTAACGAGCATTTTATACGCTAAATGAGACAAGACTTTGTTGTACTGGTGGTCTTCCTGTAGAGTGTACATAGTTATCTGTTGGGTTAATGTATAGTTGTAACATATTATCTCCCTTGATATGCTCACTGGCGGACAATCTCCCTTTGTTGTCATTCAGTAATGTAGCTTCAAAGTGACAATACGTCCAATGTTAATCCCATTGTGGAATGTAGTGTCATTGCTATTATTGAATCAGTAGTTCATATGGTTATAACCAATTTGACCATATTGGCGACGTGGATTTAAAATGGTTGTGAGGAAACTTGTTTGTATATTTTGATTTCATTCTCGCCATTTCGTGGTCTGGTTTGTAAAACTGTTTTTTTTCCTTCTTCATGGAACGATATGAGAGCATACGTGAACCGGGCGGATCTTAATTGCTGCCTGATTATCAAATCTTGCCATCGTTTCCATGAACATTGAGTTTTGTTATTTTCTGATAAAAAAAAAGTATTTTTTTCAATGCTGTGCGTTTTTCTGTCATGGAATATGAGCCCTTTCGTTTCAATGTTCCCATTTGTAAATTGGATTTTGTGTAAAAACTGTAATTTGTTCTTTTGAAAACGATCTTGTTTGGCTCTTCCACATAAGAAAAATTGCTCAGTTATTTAAATTATTGTGTAAAAATTACTCAAAACATTTCGTCGTTTGTAAATTGTGTGTCTTTGATGTGATTCTCGGCGATATTCATTTGCACTGCACCATTGTTTTGTCAGTCCTTGTTTGAAAACTTTGTCATTGTGGTCGATGAATTATGAGTACAGCTCACTGCAAGCTCTACTGTTCAATGACTGCGTTCACCTCTGTCAGCTATCACATTTGGTACACTTAACGCTGGAAATAGCTCATGTAAAATGTTGACATCCATTCCAGTTGTTTAAAATTCAATTCAGTCACTTCTACATTGCAAATATTGTATTTGTTTTAGACCTTTTTTATTAGTCTCTTCTTGTCATTGCAAACTTCACCAAAGATATGAAGCTACTAAATATCCAAACTGCCACAGCCGAAGAGTTTCAGCAAAAAAATAATATCGATGAGCGAACAGCCTACAAGTTGTTAAAATGTAGGGAAAGGAAACAATGTCTGGAACTGAATGATTTGGAACGACAATCCGGCTTGCCGATTGAGTATTGGTCTCATCTGTTGGTGAAAGGGCAAAAAACCTCATACACCCATCATATGACAAAGCGTCACGAAACACCAAATATACACTGCAAAATGACCACTGGTATAGTATAGTGCAGCTTTTGAGGGAGGAGGAGAAGCATTAGGAGGAGAAAGTGGAACACAAAGGAAAATTTTGTGAAGAGAATTATTGGATGGCGGTAGAAGATACCAATAGTAAATGGGAATCATACATAAAACAAAGCTACATTCTTCACGAAGTGCATCTAAAGGAAGTGAAAGAAACAGAGTGTCACTGAGAGGACAAATATATAAAGTTAGAAAGAGAATGTAAAGCCTATAAACATTACTTTCAAGAATATTATAAAACTAAATGAAAGAATGACGGGGGCACTTGAGAATGAAATCCTGAAATCTCCAGATGGGGAAATTCTAACATCAACATTTAAACCGTTCCCAGACACTTTGGAAGAATGTGCCACTCAGATAACCACAGCAGATGAATAGCCGAGTAGCCATGATGAAAACGACATCACAAAACCTGTCCATGTCAATACGGCTTTTGATGCTGATAATGGTTCTTTGAGTTCCGAGAAGCCCGTAGAAGAGGAATTTAAAAGATTAATGTCTCTTCTCGGTTTATTTCACCCGCCTGGTGAACAAAGCAAATGTGCATGTTCCGATAAGGTCGGTGTAAAATCACCAACAACAAATAAAAAGATTGATGATTTTGTTGATCTTGGTTTGTCAACTCGAACAGAAGAGCGCTGTGAAGAAAATGAATCTGTTCTCTACAATGTTCCTTCAATGAACGTCAAAATGAAAAATTCTGCTCTGTCCACTGAGTAAATTCCAGCACAACTAAACCGTTTTCAGCGCATCTTGCTTGCGAAAACACCAGAATCTGAAATAGACCGCCACCATGCCTCTGATGCCATAAGAAAGTGCAAGAAACACAGGCGTAAAAGATATTTTAGAAAAGTTAAGTCTTCTGTGGTGAAGGGGTCATCGAAAAGTAGCATGCCATTTCACCTGGATGTGCAACTCGATCAAGTCTACAATCCAACCAAGTATTCCACGAGACGGGCATCGAACACTGAACAAGCACCGAGGCAATGCGTTCGTTGGAGAAGACATTGTAATAGCCAACCAGTCCACGTGGTACCTAATATCAGAATGAGAAGCAGAGAACCCCCTCCCCCCCCCCTCCTCCATTGCGGTTGTCACAAAATGTACATGGTTGTGATGGTCGGGTAATTATTGACGGCTTTTTGCAACAGAACAACCTATTACCACAATATTATCTACCACTGACATTTACAACACCATCACTACTTCTGCATCGTACATATCAATTCATTCCACCCAATAGCACAGCAGTCAAGGCGTCTCAGGGATTGCTTAATGCATATCTGGCACCAACACTACCGAGACAACAATGTCCTGGTTCAGGCCGTAGTTTCGGACCGCACATGTTGCAGACCTACAGCGGAATTACGCCTTTTTACCAGTCTTCCATTCCAGTAATTTTCTTGCAATGAGTTTATGGAAAACGGAGATACACACATTACATAACCACAATGATAGCATTACTGCACATATCACACATTTCAGAGCGGGAAGGCTCTATATGCTTTCTTGCTGGATAACATTGACAGTGCCCATAACACATTACACAACAGATATACACAAACACATTATGTTTTCCGTAGGGAGGTCTTAATCACTTCCTCACGGGGACGTTTACGCTCACTTTACACCATGCAACTTTCGCTCAAACGCAAGCACACACTCCGTTATTTTTACCATTTGTGTGTAGATGTCTTTTAAAATCCTCACCTTTTACCCACATCATCATCATCTTTTAAATACTGTTTTTAAAACTTTTAAAATTGTGTCAATTGAACATTTTTGGTGAGTGGTGCCATTTTAGGGAAGGCCTTTGTTGCTTTCTTTAGTGAATCCACTCCCCAGATTCGTTGACATTGGATATTTACACTTTCAGTAATAAGGGAAGTTTCCGACTAGAAATCTGTTCTATTTTCTCTCAGGTTTTAGGGGATAATTGTTCTCTATCCGCTACATTTTGTACAAATCGCAAATCACTTTTGTCTCAAATGGTTATTCATGGCTCAGCATTCATTTTAATTGACGACAGTTTTAGTGACTGAACAGGTCTGACAGGGAGGTGATTTCTGCTACCTTGCCATGCTCCAGTTAATGAATCTGTCGACGATTACTCAAGTGTTCTGTTGAACTCACGTTTGTAGTATGAGCTTTATTGAATGTCCAGTTCTGGCTACACGATTTGTTTCTAAACGTGTTAACTGGTAGAGTGCTAAATTATTTTTGGCAACTAAAATTTATGCCTATGTCTTTGCCTTGTTACAATTTATAGGAGAGTGCCTGTGGGCACTCTCCTATAAATTGTAACAAGGCAAAACCTAACAGAGTAAATAATATCACTTCAATGATAATATGAAGCACAGCCACTGAATTTGGAGCCTTCAAGTTGCAGTACCTGCACTTCAGAATAAAGCCCAAATATGGGCTTCCAGCACTCTACCAGTTAAGGGGTGATTGTTATCATTTCCCAACAGTTTTGTAAATAGCTTACCAGTACGACACTGACTTCTTGTAAATATTCTATTGTTTGTAGATAATTTGTATGTCCACCCGTTTGGACATTCAAGACCCCAATCTGTTCAATTATAAATGTAAATAGCTCTGAAAAGGCAGGGGAGGAGTGTTGTACTGATGGTCTTCCTGTAGTGTGCACATATGCATCTGTTGGGTTAATGTATAGTTGGAACATATTATCACCCTTGGTATGCTCACTGGCGGACAATCTCCCTTTGTTGTCATTCAGTAATGTAGCTTCAAAGTGACAAGACGTCCAATGTTAATCCCATTGGGGAATGTAGTGTCATTGCTATTATTGAATCAGTAGTTCATATGGTTATAACCAATTTTACCATAACTTCTGGTTTTAACGGTCCATTTGAAACTTATTATCTCCCCTGATACGTTCACTGATTGACAGTCTCGCTTTGTCGTCATTTATTGATGTAGTTTGACATGCGGATAATATTTCTAAAGACGACTAGCTTTCTGAAAGTGAATTAAGTGGATTTATGATTTTATCCGCCTTACAGCAATATATAATAAACACGTGACGTTAGAATTGGACGTAACCTTGTCAGTTGGTTCTATGGGTAGCTTTGAATCACTCCTCCTCGTTTGTGGTCTCATTTATTCTGTAAATTACTCATCTGTGTCTATAAAGCAAATTTGGGACTATTTACAAAATATGTATGCTTGCGATAAACTCTAAAAATCGTCATCTGTTCTTGTGCAGGTTCGGCCCAACTATATCATCGTAATATGTGGCGACGATAGTACTTCAAAACTTATTTTTCCAACTGAAGTGTTTTGTGATTTTTTTTAATTTATTACGAAACTATTACGGAAAGGTTTTTGATGTCTCCATCGGTTTTTCGTTCTCTAAATGGGGAGATGGAACAAAACCTTTGAATACATAGAAAGTGTTTTACCGGATCACGTGAGATAAAAAAAAAACCTTTCTGTCATCCTCCATTCTATTCACGTCGACAAACGACAAACGTACAAACAATACGCCACACATTCTCACTTAACAAACTCAGTTCACTCAATGTTGCCGCGTTATTCTATTGTATTTTCAATAATAATATATCCTATATTCGTGACATACACTGGAAATCATTTTACGACTCGGACACACTAACTACAGTTAAAGCTAGAAGTCCTGTCATGAAATGCGCACAAATGACACCGTCGAGCTGCGCGTTAATCTACGCGTTATGACCATAGTAAGGCTATCAAATTCGTACGCATGACCTGTGCACAAGAAATGTTTCAGCCAATGGACCTCCGGGTAATTCGGAGGTCCATTGGCAGAAACATTGCTATAAGTAACCAGGAGAACCTGCCGTGCTTTGAATGTCATTCGATATGACAATTGCGCGCAATTTCTATGCGCAATTAAGCCTAGACAAGCGCACAGTTCGTGACAGGACTTCTAGTTTTAACTGTACCATTCACTCATAACTCGGACCACGTATCAAGTCATTTTTCCACTTTCACTTATTAAGATCGCACCATACGACAGTTTGCACACGTTTTCATTGCACACACTGTTCCAATGCAGAACGTCTGGCTGTCAACACATGACCCAAACAATATTCCAAACAAAACAACTGAATATTGTTGTACCAACGCAGTTCGTCACACTCGACCGTTGAGAGTCGTTATTTATGCATCGGATATATTTCATCAGACGACACTAAACTTTAATCACTAAAGATCGATTTACAACAAACTAAGGGCTGTATAGAAGGGGGCGTGAGGGTAATATTAAACACCTTTCACTGGACACTAAACAAAGAAAGTACTGTGCGCGGCACTAATTTTCGGTTACGACTGGAGTGTTATTAGTCGTATTGTACTGCTTTTAAGGTTGCTCCGTGATTTAGTATGGATGGCCAATCAATGTTATGAATATTTAGCCCACACAATTAATCTGCCGCCAATAACGAATGTCTACTCTTTCAGTTGATGGCATTGAACTAGTTTAGAACATACCATTAGGATTCTAAGAGATAATGGTTGGCAAATGAGTCAGGACATGTGATAGACTTCCATACATTATGGAATATACTCTGATGACTATTTATTTATTTATTTATTTATTTATTTATTTATTTATTTATTTATTTATTTATTTATTTAAGGAGACCGATGTATTCTCATTAAATCTCCCAGTAGCAGAGTCTAACTGTAGGATTTATTTATTTAAGGAGACCGATGTATTCTCATTAAATCTCCCAGTAGCAGAGTCTAACTGTAGGATCTCTAACTTACTAACCCAGAACAATCAGGATTAACATCGGTTGAAGGTACGTGTGACGTCGACATGCAGTCCGCTTTTGCACATTGTGCCACTGTTCTCCAACTTGTAGAGTTGGAATAAAACTTTTTGCCCAATGACGCAACAAAGAAGACGCGGGTTACAATCGAACCTACGACCTTTGAACTGATATAATGTGCTTTAATCGATGAGCCGCCCACGCCACTCCCCACTCAACTCCACCTCCGATGACGGGTACAACCAAGATGGAGATGTTTATACAATTCCCATGTTGTTGGACTCATTTTCACAGAAACGTTATCGCGAGACCAACATACGAAAGTTTTTTATTGGGTCTTCCTGTTGAGAGAACGAAATAAACTGAGTACAAGAAAGAGAAAATAAAGGAATATCTTACCTCCTACAAGTATCTGGGAATTTCATTGGTTCAAAGACGTCACATGCAGACTGCATATAAAACCATATAATGCCTGTCAACATCAATATACGCTGAGAGCTATGGATAATCTCCCCTTTGTTCATTGATTATTCAAAATGGTGGCAGCCGATAAACGCTTCAAGTTGAAAGATTGATTGTTGGAAGGCCATATTTGGTATGAAGGGCAGGTTAGGCAACTTAAAAGGCTTCATATTCTGTGGATGTGTGTCATGTTACCTTCGAAATGAAACTGTTTGATATGTATGAATTTGCCTTGTTACAATTTATGGGAGAGTGCCTGTAGACAAATTGTAACAAGGCAAAGGCACGTGAACACACTGTGAGTATCCCCTCATTTAATTTTGATCGTTGTTGTTATTAGTTCTGTGCATCGATGCAGCAGTCGGTAAGATATATTCGTTACACAGTTTGTTGATGGCCAAATATGGTGTCAGTTAATTCCATATTGGACTCGAGCTTCGCTCTCGTCCAATATGAAATTAACTGACACCATATTAGGCCACCAACGAATTGTGTAGCTAATATTGTGCTCTCAGCCTCATGATGTGCCGCTATGAACATTGCACAAGTTACAATTTGGTTCTCCAAAAACAACAATGACATGAATGTATAAAACTATAGAATACAGTGGACCAAGCTTCTCCAAATTATCTTAATATTTCGCAATAATTGTTTATCGATAGATTTTCTTAGTAGTGGAAAAAGACAATTCCAGTTCAAAAAACACTGAGCTCGAAACTTAAGTAATTTCTCGCGAGTTTTTAGCTTGTTTTGTCAAGAGAACGACTAAATAGAATACAAGCTCACTTTAGATTTCTCGCAAAAGGAGCCCGTATACCACGCAACATTTTGGATTCAGCAATCGGATGGGAAATAGAATCGCAGAGAGAGACTGCGAGTATCTCACCCGTCTTCTCGATGTAATTTCGGAGACTGGGCGATATGAAAATCTTAGAAAATCTCAGAAAATCTCCGGGATCGTCTGGTTCGAGCTTAGTCGATAATTCATCGAATTTCCAATACGGGATGGCAGTGAAGTGAAGATACACGAAAGCTTCCGAAGTCGTTTTGGGATTTTCAAAAATTTCCTCGAGACTGTTTCTCAAGGGAAAAATGTCGATAAATGCAAGAACACCAACGTCTTTAACTTCTCTGCTCGGTAAAATCGCATCACTCGACTTAAACACACACAAATAAAACATCGCCATGGACTCCGAGAAGGCAATGATGAAAGGAAAATTAAATATCAACTTTTTTTCTTAATCATTTAATAGAAGAAAAAAGAATAAAATAAATTAAAAGGGGGAAAAACAGAGACCCTTAATTAAAAAAAGAAACATAAAATATAAAGCATGTCATTTTTAAAGATCCCACGTGGGGAGTCACGATTTCTTGAATTGAAGAATACTCAAGAGAGCAATTTGGCGAGATTAATGGGCGACATCGAGATGAAACGAGATACGATTAAGTTGTTCAAACTCGTGACAGAAACTCAGGCAGAGATGAAAAAACAGATCGTCAAATAATTGAAACCCTTGATAGAAAGCGGGACTTCTATTTACTACCATCATGATCCGACTTATGGTTACATACCTTCTTGTTGGACTAAAAGTGAAACACCTTCAGGCCACCCTTATTTTACACCATCGTCTCCCGCATACATTCAGACCTGACGTCCTCTCTCCTTCTTCAGTATCAACACTTTCCGTCCAGCCCTTCCGAGATAGACAGAATGGAGACTGATACGGGGAGTAAAGAATCGACAGTTGCTACGAGCACAATCGGCGACACGATGGTAGATGCCGGCAATATGAAACCCGAGAATTACCTGAATTTATATCAGACGAATCCGTCGTGCGAGGACTTTATCTTAGGCTTGCGTGAGGGAGCCGATGGCGACCTCTATATGTGTGACTAGCTCATGTGGAATAGTGGAATGTGGAATGGTTTCACGTTCATTGTGAGGGCATTACAATAGATGATGCCAGACAGATGGGTGAGTTTCTATGTTCAAACTGTTCAATCTTACAATAGTTCCATTCTTCTGTGTGGGAGATTACTTAGAGCCATCTTTTCTATCTTTTCTCTCCACATGCAAACATTGCACCTACTGCGAAGATAACACTCCATATCTTTTATATTTACTTTATTTGCTGCACATATAAGTAGGTAGAAAAGGCGGGTACCAGGACACTTCTGTACATGTACACGTACATGTACATGTACCCATAGAGTTCAGTGTTAAAATATTTTGTACAAATTGTTGCAAAACATTTTTTGTACATTTTGACCTGGAATCCGCACTAGTTGATCATCGCGTCCTAGCCGGTTCAATCGGTCGTTGACGAACGGTGGCGGATTCTGGGACAGGACGCGCGGAAGAAATCGACCCTCGAATTTTCCCAGCGTTGATCATCGCATTCTAGATGGTGCGATCAGTCGTTGACGAACGCGTTCCGGATTCCAGGTTAGCAAAATATAAAAACTGAGATGGCGAAAAATTAGAATTGACGAACATTCTCTCAACATTCGTCGTCGCGTTCTAGACGGCGGTGGGTGCGATCCAGTCGCCGCCGAACGATTGCGGATTCCAGGACAGGGTGCGTGGAAGAAATCAACCCTTGGATTATTTCTCAACGTTCGTCTGTGTGAATGGTGTCAAACGTGTTTCTCGAAGCGAAGCGAGAATGACATTTTTTGAAAGTATACTCTTTGTGCAATCTGTCTGTCTCTCTGTAGATGTTATTTTGCTTGAATAAACTATTTACTATTAAAAGGTTGAAAATACGTTTAATCAAAACTATGCCAATAACTCAAAAGCGATACTGTTTTTGATGACATTAAGTTGTTTAGCTGAAAACTGTTCTAAGGATGAAAGCCGAGCAGTTCAAAGATTAACTCTGAGTTCTCACTGTAGGAAATAACCGCTGATGTGATTTAATGCGTTTGAAGCGATGCGTTATCGATGTTTTATTTGAGATTAACTCTGAGTTCTCACTGTGGGAAATAACTGCTGATGTGATTTAACGTGTTTGAAGCTATGCATCATCGACGTTTTATTTGTATGTTTTTCTTTTCTTTTCAACTCGTTTAGTTAGATATATTAAAGACATAAACATTTTTATTCATTTGAAAACATAAAAATAATCACATTTAATTTTGAGAATAATAAATAATCGACGTTACCACACTCTAAAAAGAAATATTAATAATCGGGAGAAAAAAATGTTTTTTGCGCATCAAAGATCCCAAGCGAAGGGACGAGATCCTCGACGAATATGAGCAGCTCAAGCAAAGCATTCGATCCGCCGACAGAAGCAGACAATTGGGAGAGGTGGAATTGAGACGAGAGACAACCAAACTATTCAAACCCGTGACAGAGGTTCAGGAACGAAGCAAGAAGGAGATCGTCGAGCAACTGAGACCCATAAAAGAGAGTTCTTTGAGAACGAGTTCGTTACCTGGTAGTTTTACACAGTTTTCCGTTCAAAGATCTCCGTCAGATTACGTTCCTGTGGGAATCGAAACCGATCTGAGCGAGAGCGATGATACAGCTTCGACTATTACCACTAGTAGCATCGCGTCGTCCGATGATGGTGGCAAGAGAGATCTGTTGTATGGAATTCGCGAGGATTCGAACGGTAGGACTTTCGTGGGCGACACTGAAGTGCAACAGGAGGGTCGATATTTCGTCGTCGGTCAGAATAATTATCCGAATACTCCTTGACTAGAAAATTTGCTTTGATACGACAAGCCTGGAGATTACATGGATGAGGATCACGACAATTACGGCGGCATTCTGGTTCAGACCCACGCCATAAAGAGGAATAACGACACCAGAGAGACGACACCCAAAGCCAAGAAAGGTTACAAGTGGACAAAAGTGGTGAGACCCATATGGTTGATGAATAAAAAATTCGTCGAATCGGTTTCGGGAAAGGGAGTGACGACCACTTTTCTTCCGCGCGATTCCGACGCTCTGTTCGAGAGATTGAAATTGTTGATGGCTAGTCGGCACGCAGGTAATACGGGGGTGGATAATCAGATAGTGAGTATATGCAACGAATTGTTGAGGCAAAAGGTCTTGGATAGACGAGATTATAAAAGGTTGTTGAACGAATTGAAAGATTGATATATAGTAAGTAGAGGAAAACAAAATAGATAAATAAAAGTAAATCTACACTAAAAATAATAAAAAAAGTATTTAAAACAAAAAAAAAAAAAGATTTACGAGCGAAAAACAAAATGAAAATAAAAAAATGTTGGTGATAAAGAACAGGGGATACGTCAGAATTTACATCCAAGGCGGTTCTGGTATCGTGGATTCCATAATGCGAGCGTTCACGAGCGATGCCGGTAGAAAACTCGTATCGACCACGCTCGAGGTCGGAAAGAAGACGGCTTTGGATGCTGGCAAGAAAGCCTCTTCTGAAACTAGTGGTAGGGTCGCTTCGGTAGCGGGCAAGAGGGCGGTGGACGAGTTGATCGATAAATTGATCAGTCTTCCGGCGAAGCGAGCTATGTTAGAGCGATCGCCGAAAAGTTGGAAAGATTTTAAGGATGCTGTGGTACCCATACAAGATCCAGCCAAAATGACGAGTGGATCTGGATTGAAGAGAACCCACGACGGTGTAATATAAATAAATAATAGTAAAAAATATATATATTTATAAAACCGAGTTTGAAAACATAAAGAAACCGAGTTTGAAATAATAAAAAAATTGAGTTTGAAAACCTAAATAAAAAAAAAGATAACCGTCAAAGATGTTTGATAGTTGGAAAATCGAACTGCAGAAAGACCAATCTGTTGATGAATCTGTTGTCGCAGCCTGGCTGGTTGGATTACGACATATTATTCGTGTTCGGCAAGAGCCTGTTTCAACCGGAATACAGATTGCTTCGAGAGTGCATGGATCGTAAATTACCCAAGAACGTCATAGCCAGAATCTTCGACGGTGGGGAGGAATTAGACGAATGCTGAGGTTCTCTTTCGACCATTTTGGACGGTGCGGTGATGGAATTGATGAAGAGAAATGCGTCTTCGAACGTCAAGTGTCGATTTTACGAGAACGCGAGCGACGTTCCGGATCACAGGGAATTGAAATCGTAAAATAAGAATCTCATGATTTTCGACGATCTGCTTTTGGAGAGACAGAACCGATGCGAATCGTATTACGCCAGGGGTCGTTACAGCAACATGGACTGATTCTGCCTATCTCAGAATTATTTTCGACTGCTCAGGCAGACGGTAAGGGAGAACACTAATTTCCTGTGTCTCTTTCACCAGGATCACAAGAATCTCAATCACATCTAAGGAGATTACATCGCAAACGACATGAGCAGAGAATTCAGGAGATTCTGCAAGAGGGTTTGGGACTGAGGACTTTACAATTTCGTCGTGATCGATTTGACTAGCGAATTCAATTGCGGAAAATATCGGAGCGTAGGGGACATAGAACATTCTAACACTCAGGCGACGATATGTGAAACCAAACATAGTTGTATATTCTACCACAGGTGTTTCCAGCATGTAGCAGCGTAACATTACAGACAAACTTCTTAAGCTTTTTCCACTAAAATTGTCATGTTTTCATTTTTGGGGACAGTCTTGTGCCTCTTGTTTTTCTTTTTACTGGACGTTCCACAGCCCAAAATAATTAAAGAGGGGAGAGGTTGGGAATAAAACAAATTCAGCAGACAGTTTTTGTAACTGTTCGCCCCATCTCCCATGTTTAACCCATAGTGGGTATAGGGTTTTGGGGGAGGGTTCATTTAAATCCAGGGGGTGGGCCCAGGTCTCTAGCCCGTCGTTAGACGGCTTGTGACAAGAGTCCGCTTTGGCCGGCTTTTTTATTATTATTCCCGCCTTGGCCTCGTGGAGGGTGTTCTCATCATTCTATGACGAACACTTCATTTTCAAAATAGGGGGGATGTAGTGATTTGGGATGGGTTTTACCGGGTCCATGATAGTGTAGGTTTTTTTTTACAGCTTCGTATCCGCAAGACTGGTGACGTTATCCTCCAGCAGCGATAAATGACAGGATTCGCAGAGGAAAGCCGGCTTTCCAGAACTACGACGACTCGAGTGATAATCTGAAAGTTTAGATTTGATGAAATAAATATATAAATTTACCACACGTCGATGGATTGCGGTGGCTCAGTAGGTAGAGATGCAGGCTGCAAGCGGAGAGGTCCTCGGTTCGAATCTCACCTGCGGCAACCGCGTTGTGTCCTTGGGCAAGACACTTCACCCCCATTGCCTACGTGGGGGCACGATGACGTTGTGTACTAAGGCGTACTGCTGATGGTGCACCTGTCTTTACCCAATGCTAACCCTGCTTGTGTGGAGTTCGTATGTTGGGGAGCTGACAGTTGCTCGCCGTTGCTGGGTGGTTCTCTCATGGTACTCCGGCTTCCTCCACCCGTAAAACTGTCGCGATCATGATTAGCCATTGTGCAGAAATATGTGACCTTAAACACCAATAAATAGAGAGTAATCAATTTGTTTTGAGCGTTACGGTAAATAATTCATCTCGAGACGGGACGTGAGTAAATCACGAGGGCTACGCCCTCGTGATTTACTCACGTCCCGTCTCTCGATGAATTATTTACCGTAACGCTCAAAACAAATTGATTACTCTGTTTATTACATGGCATTTGGAATAAAGAGGTCTTTTACTATAATAATTCAACCCAAACTATTGTCAGTTATAATCCAATTTAGTGTAAACACGGAAACATTTCTAAAATTAGCAGGAATGGAATACGAAACAGTCCTGCCTCGAGGTGAATTATATACCGTAACTTGCCGTAAGAATAGGTCACTCTTTTTAGTAAATGACATTTTAGACCAAAATGTCTTTCATTAAAAATAATTCAACACAAGATATTCGCAAATGCAACTCTGAAATACTTCTGAAATTAGCGCGTATGAATACATCACTTTCTGTGTCAAATTTTCGATTTGAAATGGCTCAGTTTTATTTTTGTGACTTTCGTTCGTTATTTTACTATTTCATTTGACGTTTCAGTCGCATTTGGGGAATGGCATTCAGCCATAAGATAAAACATTTCTATTTGGATTTTGTCAATTGTGCTAACGAACCTGTTCGTAGAGGAAAGAAAGGATTTTTACAAATATTCAGAAGGAAAATTCATTTTAATTAACTGATGTGGAACTGGAAAACAAAACATCAACAAATCGGTGGGGGCGTGGTTTATATACGTCAGTCGTCCCAAAGTTACTATTGACGTGACATAATTCACTCGTGACATTACCACTTTTTAATCAACATTAAATGCAATGCAAAACGAACTGAGGAATGTGATAAATAATAATAATAAAACACAGGTCCAAACGATAACATGTTATAGCTATTGCAACCAGTCAGTGCTTTCTATCATATTAATGATGATGAATGGCGTTATCTCTACAGCATAAGGCGACTGATCTCCAACCCTATCACAATAATAATTATTATTACCACTTTTGCGGGTATTCCTAGCACATTAACGACGTTTTACCGGGCGTTGAAACCTCGTAATGCTCAACAAGTACAAGACATGTGACGTGTTGGGCCGTTATTGACTATAACAGCCCAACACGTCAATAACAGCCCGACACGTCTAAATATAGACAATGACGTCACATCTCTCAGCCGATCAACAATATTTTTCCCAGATTTCCATTTGGATCGAAATTCAATTCGGGTTTTTTTTAATTTGTAAACACAATTAACATATTTGTTTCAAGTGTTTCCCTTTGTGTCACGGATAGATAATGTATCAAATATACGAAGCGATACACACAAAGTAAGTGATGACATCTTTGATGAATAAACTCCTTGCCTAAAGTTCGCATTTCGAAGATATATTTCATCATCTAACTTTCCAAATTTCGCCGTAGACTGATCAGACGATAGTCATGTTACCCGGTTTGTTTGTCAACAAATCAGACGATAGTGTCGCTGTTTTTTCAATTCTAAAACGTCAAACTTCATTTATTTATCTTATTTCCCATATAATTTAATCGTAATGTACCCGATGTACGAAAGTGGCATAACAGTGTATCAACGGCTCAACAGAAATGGTTAACAGCCCTTGAGCTTATTAGCGGCCCTCGACTTCGTCGCGGGCCGTTAATGAACCCTTGGGATGTTAACCATTTCTGTTGAGCCGTTAATACACTGTAGAGCCCTTCAAAATCATGTTATTGTTATATTGATGAAATCTCATGTGTGGTTCCACTATCCCCTGCAAATAAGTGTCAGTCCTTAGCCTTAGTTTCTCTGCGTGCAGTTGACTGAGTAAAAACCTCAACATGAAATTGATTGGCGTGCGTTAGCTACTCAGCTGTGCTGAGTGAAGTGCTGTCAGTCATAAAGAGTCACCTTGATTAACACTTTAATTTGTATTGATAAATATTGATCACTCCTGATGTGCTTTATTACACTTATTCCTTTTCCTTTTCCTTGTACGTCACTTGTCAAGTGAATAACTAGGTACTGAAATAGACCCCACCCCATTCTGAAAATAGGTTGCTAAATACTGAATTAAGAAAATATTGCCCGTATTCTAAACCGTATTATGATGACAACGAATGAACCTTTCCTGAGAAGGGTAACTGTACCCTGCCGATGAGGAGCGTCGCTATCATAAATCTCTGACTGTGCAGGGACAATCTATATTCTCTCCTTATCTACTACGAATGAAATAGCAAATTCTTAGAGTAAACGAATCGTGATTATTTGTCTTTGTGGGAGAATTATGACATTTACCTTAATGGGAAGTGGGACATTATCGATATTGCAATGATCCTATTGATAATTGAATAGGCATTAATCTGCAGAATCAGAGTCCACGTTTCTTCACTCAGCAAGGCCGTGTATTGAGGATTATTTCTCTCAAATTCTTTTCAGTTGTAAATCACTGTTTTTATTGTGCTACATTATAACTGAATTCAACATTTCATAAATGGTGTATCACTATACCATTTGCACCTAATTTTCAGCAAATTCACCAAAAATAATGTAATAATTGATAAACCTACAAGATCAACAGTTGCTTCCTCAATCCTCAGGCGTATCCATTGATGCTACTGATGGTCGGATTGTTAGCTATGGTGGGTAGTATAAGGCTGGGTGAGATGCAGACTGATCCAGAATATGAACTTAGTCAAATACTAAATGATATCAATAAAGGAACTTCAGAGAAACAGTTAAAAATAAATCTTATTTTTCTTCTGGACTCGAATACCTGCATGATGTTCCTTGCCTTGGAATATTAAACAACACGAGTATTAACTAATTCTTGAGCTATGACCGACTTTTATGGGGTTTGTTTTTCTGTTGGATTTGAATACTACCAAATCCAATTTCAGTTGTCAGTTTTACCCTCCGAATTTTGGGCTCATGGAACGTTCTTGGAGAGAAGACAGCGGGCTCGTTTCCTTGATGTTACAATGACCGAGATTTGGGGAAATGAGACAAAACAAAAATGATTTGGCCTTCTCTCTGGATATTCAGAGAAACGAACTGTGATTGCTGATAACAATCATTTCGTCCACACTCGGTATTGTAGTGAACTGTAATGTTTTTTTTTATTGTCAAACACTTGATAAACATTGCATGTTTCGCTGCCCGTTGCAGTCTTATATAAACACACCTGCTTACAACGTGCTTTACGTATATGTGCGGATATACGATGTATATCGGTATGTGCATAGCTATACCTCAACTCCGGGCGACTACGTCCTCTCAGATCCCTTCTAGTATTGAACCAAACTGTTAGGGGATACGTACGGTAGCAAGCGGGTCTGCTTTTCGTTTATCTCTTGCATCCCACTCACATTTCATTCTCTCCGTGTGTGCTGTGTGTGTTGTGTGTGCGCCTGTGCCTGTGTGTGTGTTTGTTTATGTGACGTGGGAGTGGAGGCGTTCGAATGAGATGGATCGAGGTATACCTGGTGAAGTGCATTGAGTTTTTGTGATTTTGGTTTTAAGATTATTATGAATAATTCTCTATAGTTTTCTTGAGTTGAACTCCACTATTAGGCGACAGGCAAGTAGATAGCAAGTACGACTTTGGAAATTTCTTTTTAGCCCACTCATATTATTATATTCTCTATGGATGTTAATCATGACCTTATTTTGTCTATTTGGACGGTATTTTTTTTTTTTTTTTGTTTTTTTTGAAATGCTACTATTCGGTAATTACAAGCAGGTAATACCAAGATGAAACTCGTAATATTTTGTTATAAGAAACTCCTTATAGCTTCGGGTTTTCTACTCCTTCTAATACTGGACGGCTATGGGGTAGCTGGGGCATCGGGCATTAATTTTCGATGTTCAACTGTAAGGTTTCGTCATTGCGTTTCGGAAACTTTTGTTAACTCCACCAGTCCACAAGTCGTCCACTGAGTTCCAATGTGTTCTATGTGCCAGTAGGGGGAACTCAGGGGACGAAGTGTTAACTCAACTTGTTCAAGGCAACCTTTAACGATCACCGTTTTAGTAAATAAACCTCTCGTGTATCCACGACGGCACTGAATACATAATCAATAAACCAGATAAACTCATTCCATTTTAGTTCAAATCGTAAATCTTTTGTAACTTAAACAACACTTCGTCACGTCTGCTGCACACGTGCAACATCCAGAAAAATGGAGCGGCTGGCTTGTCCTTCCGTTGATGAAGCAGTTAGGAAACGGACAACGTCATTGCAAATATTTCGCGTTGTGACGTCAGACGGTAATATTCGTCACTTGAGTCGTAGACATAGAATATACTAAGCGAGCTCTCGTGAAATCAGAGGAGGGCTAGTCTAATAGGAACATTACATGTTTCATATTCCATCGTCTGGAATATATCAGCTGATCGTAAGAGCGAACCATAAATTCGCTTTTTGCAACCAACTGAAATGTTGCTGACGAATGTACCTTAAAAATAGGCGATGACCTCTTCCGGGGCTAGACTTGCCCCAAGCCATAACATCGTCAACTGTTTTACAAAATTAGACTGGTGGCTTCAGAGTTTGGACCAGTCCCCATAAGGTACCAAACAATTTACAAGCAAGATGACAAGGGGCCATCTGTACCCTTAGAGATTTAAGATTATAATGCGTGACGTAAAACGAAAGGACAAGCCCTAGAACAGTCCAAACCTGTAACAAATAGAGCTGTCACGAATATTATTTTAAACAATGTGAATTCTTATCGGCTTCAAAAGATGAAGTAGAGACAAATACGGGAATCTTCAGTCGCATAATACAATTAAGAGTAAAGTGTCGGTGTACCCTTGTCATGCTAATTTACATTAAGGTTGCAATGGCGGGTTGATAAAGAAATGATGTCCTAAATTCTTTTTCTCTCCCCCTCCCTCTGGCTGTCTCTCTGTCTTTCTGTCTCTGTTTTTATACAACTCAAATATAACCAACTACTTGTTTTACGTTTCAGTTGAAATATTGTTATGAAAAGTGTATATATTTTTTAATTAATTATATCTTAACGATTTAAGTACAGAAATTAAGATTTTATTTGTGTTTGACATTATTTTTTAGCTTTTGAATACGATAACCATGGAAAATGGATATTATTGGTAAAAGAGGAACTGTTTCAAATTTGGCAAAAAATTGACAGAGCGAACTGATATGGGTTCAATATCGAGTATGAGACCCATTATTGTTAATTACAGCTTGACAACGCCTTCTCGTGCACCCATTCAGGTTCCATATGGTCCTTTGTGGGATGTTGTTCCATTCTTGGACCAGCATGGCACCAAGCTCCTGGACACTTCTTGGTCGGACTGGACGGACAGAAATTGCAAACTGCAACTCATTCCAGACATGTTCGATTGGATTGAGGTCAAAAGATCTTGCTGGCCAATCCATACGCTCACCCCCCCCCCTCCACCCCACCCTCTTTCGGTACTCCCGGACAGTATGGGCAACATGAGGACGGGCATTATATCGTCCACCAGAATGAATCTATCACCCACTGCACCTGCATACCATCTGACGTGGTCATCCAGGATCTCATCACTATATCGCTGTGCAGTCAATGTACCACGGTCAATGACACAGAGCTCTGTACGTCCGTCCCTGCTGATGCTGCCCAAACCATTATTGATCCCCCACAAGAGTGGTCATGCTCAGCAATGTTGGCTGCATGGAATCGCTCTCTTAGTCGCCCCCATACCCTAGAACGCCTATCTGTGGTGTCTAGGCACTACCTTGACTCATCTGTAAAAAGGACAGGTCGCCAATCTTCTCTGGTCTATCCAACGTGGTCCATGGCCCATTCATATTGTGCCTGACGGTGGTTCCGGGACAGTGGAAAGCGAATACATGGTCTTCTCGATCGGAGACTACATTCGTGCAACTTTAACCGGATAGTCTGCGTCGAAACATTTACCCCGGATGCATTCTGAAGGTCACTGCGAAGCTGGGTTGCTGTGTCAGCAGTTACTATGGGACTGAATGAGCAAAAACTGGCCTTCAGCTACAGATGTTGCCCTGTCTCTGCCACCAGCATGTCGTCTGACTGGTGTGCCATACTGCCGAAATCTTGCCCAGGCTCCGGTGATCGCCGTATAGTGCACACCATGGGCTTCACCAATCTGACGATGGGTAGCCCCTTGTTCCCCCATCCCTACAGCCACACACATTTCTGCTTCAGGCAAATGTTTTCTTACATTTGCATTCACCATATTCAATCATTAAATCACAAGGGTTTGTGTTGAAATGAAGACTGAATACCCTACACACGTCATGTACATGTAGACAGTACACGAAAACATCATGAAAATCAAGGGGTACATGCTTTCCATGACTGTCGCGAAAGGTCTGCCTGTTAAGAGAGCTAATGTAAACACTGGGGACCATCTCACTACATTCCTCAATCAATCATATCCTCCAAAAATATCGCAAATGTGTCACAAGAAAATTTCACAATGATGTGTCAAATATGTGGTGCTTAGCAAACTTTGAAGGTATATCTCTATCTCTCAACGATTTCTGAAAAATGTTTAGAGGCACACGCTCCCCTGCGCCCCAAGATTCATTCGCCCTGCCCATGTAAGTAACAGATAAACGGCCAGGAATGGGGTCCGAACGACAAAATAAATCATTTCAACAAGAAAACATTCCCAAACCCAACGGGCGCCATTGGTAGTGTTGGTTTTTGTTCGGGTTTGTTTGTTAATTAATACTCTTAAGGGATCACCCGGATACGATTATTTTATTATAGTCGATTATATTGGCGATTAATCGTTTAAAAACGTCCACAATTGTGACACCTTTAGTAATATCCCACCTCCACAATGACATCCTGAGGGTGCATATTTTTTATTTTTCTTCCTCATCTTGTCCATCCACGATAGGTCCAGTGCGTCTCAGAGATAGGGCTTTGAGAAAATTCGAAATTAGATTCAAATTAAAATCGTAGCGATGATTCGAAACGATTCGATTACAATCGAATCATCGGTATGTTCCCGACAAATGTCTCATATTTAACTCCTCTGTTGTCAGGTCAACTGCGAGTTCAAAGATGTTCCCATTCCGAAACTAATTTGCTTCCGCTCTGGAATATTCTGATTTTTATTAACTTACCTGGACAATCTTATGCCCGTTGAATACACGATACTTGAGAGGAGACTGGCAAATATTTATAGCTGTAAAGGAGTGTAATAATTGCAACTTGGAGAGGCGTGAGATTCGATTCGACGTCCTCTGTCTGAATCGATCCGAAATTCAATTCGACCGGACATTTTAGATTGTCTGGGCTCCACATAGTCACGCGGTAATTCCACACTTTCATTGAGCTTCCGACGTCTCAGTAGATAATTAGCTCACAATTGTAGACAGAAAATTCCGACTGGTTCGCGTTCGAGATCCTGTCTAAAATTAGCTCTCCATGCTTCTCACAACACCACTGTAGAATCTCATCCTCGGAAAAGAAATACGTGAACATAGGATCTGAGAAGATATGTACGGCAGCGTATTAGGGTCAGGACCTTTTCATTTAATAAACTGTTTATACACTTTAATAAACTGTTTTTACAGATTAATAAACTGTATTTACAGTTTAGTAAACTGTATTTACAGTTTATTACGAGACTGTTTTTTCAGTTTATTACGAGACTGTTTTAACAGTTTATTACGAGACTGTTTTTACAGATCAATAAACTGTATTTACAGTTTAGTAAACTGTATTTACAGTTTATTACGAGACTGTTTTTACAGTTTATTACGAGACTGTTTTTACAGTTTATTACGAGACTGTTTTAACAGTTTATTACGAGACTGTTTTTACAGATCAATAAATTGTATTTACAGTTTAGTAAACTGTATTTACAGTTTATTACGAGACTGTTTTTAAAGATTATTACGAGACTGTTTTTACAGTTTATTACGAGACTGTTTTTACAGATTAATAAACTGTGTTTACAGTTTAGTAAACTGTATTTACAGTTTATTACGAGACTGTTTTACAGATTATTACGAGACTGTTTTTACAGTTTATTACGAGACTGTTTTTACAGATTAATAACTGTATTTACAGTTTAGTAAACTGTATTTACAGTTTATTACGATACTGCTTTTACATATTATTACGAGACTGTTTTTACTGTTTATTACGAGACTGTTTTTACAGTTTAATAAACTGTATTTACAATTTATTACGAGACTGTTTTTACAGTTTATTAGAAGACTGTTTTTACAAATTAATTAGCCATTCGATTATTGGTTAGTAGTATAGCATGTACCCGATCGTGCGATATTACCCGGACTTTTGCGGAAGCTGCTAGTGTTAAATCTTAATAGGAACCGGACTTTGTAGCAATTTTGCTGTGCGAAACTTCGGCGCCATCTGGCTAGATCCGGCAAGTGGTATACGAACTTCATATATCGCCTACAATAGTGCTTCAAGTCGGCAGTAATGGCACAACGATAGAAGAAGATTATAGTACAGAGGACTACAGAAGAAGCTAGTCATAGCACATAAAGCTGAAACCGATGGTAAGATCACCTGTATAGGAGCTATATAGGACCTTGGAATCTCACTTATGGAATCCTACTTATAGCATACCTTTTATAGAATCATTGTGGAATCCCCTTTTGAAAACGTCTGGCCTTCAGCTCCACTTTTTGCAAGATGAGGATTAGAGTCGAATGTGGAGCCACTCGTTCGACCAATTACTCTATGGCTTATTTGCTCGATGGGATTCTAGTCGTTTGATTTATCGGAGATAGTTAGAAAGCCTGCAGTAGTGCTACAAGTCAAATAGTAATAGTACAAGGAACTAATGGTACAAAGCTTCGAGGGTGGTAGAAATTTTAGTATTAGTCGACTACGAACGAGGTTATAGGACAGGAAGTGGAAGACAATATGTAAACAGATGGCAAGGCTATTTGTGTAGGAACTGTGAGATGATCGACTCGTCGCGGGGAGTGGGGGTGGTGAGTGGGTCTGATGAGCATCAAAAACTCATGTTTTAGAAAGGTTGTCGTGTGATACATCATTTTAAAGGTCTCGACGCGTGTAATCCGATTATTTGGTATTTGCCAGGTCCCTAGGGACAGAGACTTGGGTGCATAAAAAAATTCAAGTTTTAAAAAGGTTTGTCGTCATGTGATACATCATTTTAGCCCGAATATTTGGTTTTTGTGTCTCCTCAAGGGGGTGGGACTGAGGGTTGGGACCTCAAACCCCAAATTTTAGAAAGGATGTCGAGTGATACATCATTTTAAAAGTCTCGATTTGAATATTCCGAATATGAAGTGCCCAAACCCCTCTGAAGATGTGGGGCTGAGGGGCAAAACAAACTTAAGTTTTAGAAAGGTATTCGTGTCATATATCATTTTAAAGGTCTTGACTTAAATATATCGAATATGAAGTATCCGACCCTTCCCGAGGGGTGGGGCTGGGGGAAATTAAAAATACATTTTAGAAAGGTAGTCATGTCACAATTCATTTTAAAGGTCTCGGGTCGAATATTTCGAATATGAAGTATCCGACCCTCCTCGAGTGGGTGTGGTGGGGCAAGGTCGTAAAACCTTAGGCGATGCGAACGACACACTCTCCAACATGTGACAATGTGTGAAAACGTGTACTTTTTAGTGTTTTATCAAAGGATTTCATTGAATTGGCGGTGATGTCTCGTATGCGAAATAGACCAAATTGACTGAAGTTGCAAAAAAACATATATTTTTCCGTCGGTGTTTTCCAGTATCTCTTCGTCGGATGCGACTGGTTTGGTGAAGATCTCTCAGATGAGAAACATTTTCAACCGCACGATATCTTGGTTTATTCCAATCAGTCTGTCACAGACGAAAACAGCTTTAGGTTGTGCGCTTTTCAACGAATCTGATTGATTCGACAGTTTCGACGGAGATCTATCAAATGAGAAAGAGGAGATTTCCAACTGCGTGGCATGCTGCGTGGCATGCTGCGTGGCATTTAGTATGCAAGTGTATCTTACCGTTAATCTGCTTCGGCTCGACGGTGTTATTTGCCATAGTCTTATCAGAGTTATGTCCTATTATAGAGTTGATATTTTTCGCAAATGTGTTTGTTTTTAGGTGACAACAATTAGGCGAAATGGTGTCATATTTGTGAGTAGTATATCGTGTACCCGATCGACCGTGATAACCCGAACTTTTGCTGGAGCAACTCATGTTAAATTCCCATAGGAACCGGACTTTTGCCGAGCATTTTTTCCTGAGGAAAACGTTTGTTCCCTCCAGCTAGATCCGGCAAATGGTGTACTTACAACATATGTAGTATACTGTGTTGTGTATAGTGATATACGTACACATTGGGCTTTGGGTATATATTATGGGTAAGTGGTGGGAAGATGATGGGAAAGTTGGGTTTTCTTGAAAGTTCTTTTTCGCGAAATGGTTGACGTTGCTATTGACGTCGTGACGTCCTGATGCGCACGCGACGTCACAGAGATGTTGACCTCTGTTGTTGTCTACTATACAATCTGACATAATGTTATTCGGGTCAGGGGGTGTCGGGTTTCTCGTATGGGGCGGGGTGCGTGATATGATAGTGGCGGTATATATCAATGTTGGTATACTATTACCCCATTGGGCCTTCATGTCATTATTATTATTATTATTTTTATTATTATTATTATTATTATTATTATTATTATTATTATTATTATTATTATTATTATTATTATTATTATTATTATTATTATAGAACGGCAGTACAGTATGGGCGATATATACCTCTGTGGCCCCCGCCCCTCCGCGAAAGCCATTGGTACTACAAATCGACTTAATGCTTTGTGTCATCCCATGGCTGGGTTAGCTAGTATGTAATGCGGTGGCAGACGTTATTTTGGGGTGGGTGGGTGTAATGCATGGTCGCCGAGTGTGTTATCCTATAGGATGTACGCGTTGTACCACTACAGGGCCAATGTTAGCTCTTAGTACTATTATACACCTGGTGTTATCCAATGACTGGTATAGGTATTATGTAATTCTAGGCCAAGCGGTATTGATGGTACAGGTAATGCCTGGCAGTTTAGAACGGTAGTATAACATGGGCGGTATATAACCCTGTAGGCTCCCTGTTAGTGCTTGGTACTATTAACCAACCGACTGGTTTATTTTATTATATGACTGGTATAGGTAGTACGTTATAGTAGGTCAAGTGGTGTTATGGGGTTGGGGTAATGCTTGGTAGCTTAGAACGGTAGTATAGCATAGGCTGTATATACCACTGTAGGTCTCTTGTTAGTCCTTGGTACTACTAATTCGCCAGATGCTTCATATTATCGAGCGGTATTGTGGGATGGGGTTAATGCCTGGTAGTACAGAAGGGCAGCAGAGTATGGTTGGTATATGCCCTGTGGGCCCATCTTAACCGTTGATAGAATTAACCTACCGAATATTTGGTTTCATCCTATCACTGGTAAGGTGGTACGTAATCCTAATTCTTCCTACCCTATTCCAAGTTCACTTGTTCTTGTTTCATTTATCAAGATCATCCAATCAGTTCACATTATGGAAGCTGATTAACCAATCATATTGCTTCATTTTCCGAAATTTATACTTATTCATACAAAGTTGTCTCCCTTGTGCATAACAAAAGCATATATCATTCCCAAAGCAAATAAGCTATCGACCGAGTGACTCGCACATACTGCTCGAACGACTCAAATCCCATCGAGAAAATGAGCCATATAATAAAACAAACCAATCGGTTGGTTAATAGTACCAAGCACCAACAAGGGGGCCTACAGGGGTATATATGTCAAGGTGATAGCTTGAATTTTCGATTTTGTTGTTTAAAAGTGTATATATTTTCGATAATCATTCTCACTGGGCTAAATATAAAGCATAAGGATAATGACATGGCGGACCCCGAAAACGGATTTGTCACTTAAACAGACCTGCAGTAATTCAAGCACTGGTAATGAGGCATGCAATTTAATGTCCATTATGACGCATTTATTGGATGCTACATAGGCGGTCTGGATAAAACATTAAATGTAGTAAATCCAGTGTCATCCTGCAGTCGTTATCTGTGTAATTATGACCAGTTAATAGGTAATTATTGTAAATACAGTACATCGCACATGTTCTAGACACACACCCATATTATGCATCTGGTCTGTCACGAATGTCAGGATATACCGAAATGCAAGACTTAAATGAACTTAAAAGCGAATATTAAATTAAGATAGATCTAAGCGGCCAAGTTCAAGAGAAGCAATTAAAATGAGAATTAATGTTCTGGCTATCGAAATAAAAATCGATCGGGGAAATTCATTCCAGCCATTCCACTCTGGAGGTGTGTTAGGCTGTGGGTCGCTGAGAGTAGATGAGGATGTCCCAGGCTTAGAGGAGGTGCCGCATCGGGGCGAAAGTATAGACACGTTGTGATGTAGGCGAGTCACAGAGCTCATATTTAGAATAGGAGCACCTATGTTTATCTCAGAATAATGTTCATACAGGCAAGCCTACTCTGCGTACGTACATATTACCTTCTACAACAGATATGTCGTCTTCCTAAATACTAATAGTTCCCTGTGCTCCGTACCTCCTATTTCTGATCCTACATTCAGAAATGGCCACCGACTTGGCCGCGACGGAGAGTTTAGCCCCACTGTTGGCGACTGCTTGAGTGAAAAGCGTCCAGTCAAGTGACAAAACGCTACTGGCCGTGCGACGACAATGTAAGAGTGACATTTCGTCACTTGTTAGAGGGAAGGCGACATACTAAAGTGACATTACGTTAGCGGCCGTGCGAGTGCAATTGTAGAGTGATTTCCTGTCACATGTTGAGTAAGAACGTCCGTTAAAGTGACAATACATTAGTGGCAGTGCGACGGCTGTGAAGTAAAGAGGCGACCAAAGAGCAAGCGCCAACGAGAAGGAAGGAAAACCAGCCAGAACAGAGAATGCGGGCCCGCAAGTGACTCAAAAATTGTGTGCGTAGGGGTGATTAACGTTTATTCATTTGATTTCATGTAAGTCACAAATTACCACATTTATTTATATGTATATGTATTAAAAATTTTGTTTCCAGTGAACCACAATTGATTCATGCTTTTTGACGAAAAGTCACATACCCTTTCGGGATAAGGATCTCCCCAGCAAAAGTGAAACGGTCGGGTTCCTCACGGTGAGACATACGTTCACGACGGATTCAGACAACATTCATTGTTTCATATTCCACTCCCCTGCAATGTCGAGGCGATAGTGGTGAGATGTCTATCATAAAATGTTTACGAATGACTTGCTCAAACGTTTGCTCAAATGTTTGACATGTTTCACTCTCTCTAAATATTGCAGTAATAGCATCAAGATCTCTCTCTATCTCAGTACGTTCACGAATCACTTGCTCGAAAGTTTTGTCATATCCCACTCCCCTGCAATATCGAGGTGACAGCAGTTGGATCACTCTGTTACAGTATGTTCACGAATCACTTGCTGGAAAGTTCTGTCATATTTCATTCTTCCGTAATGTCGAGGTGATAGGAGTAATATCTGTATCCCAGTATGTTCACGAATCACTTGTTTGAAAGTTTTGTCATATTCCAATCCCCTGACATGTTGAGGTGATAGCACTTGGATCTCTCTATCACATTGTGTTTATGAATCACCTCTGCAAAAGGATTTCCACATTTTATTCTTCCGTAATGTCGAGGCGATAACAGTAGGATCTCTCTATCGCAGTACATTCACTTGCTGAATGTTTGTCTTATTCCACTCCATTGAAATGTGGAAGTTGTCAGATCTGTATTGTGTCAGAATACCTTCACGAATGTCTCTCGTCAAAAATTATTCCTCTTTAATCGACTCGTAAACTTAATATTACATTCCAAAACGTTGATGAGTTCTTCGACTTGTGTCGAGCTTCTGATCAACGAGTAAATTAGTTGTGTGCTATTGTTTTTTAGAGGGTACGTGCAGCTTCCTCAAAATGTATTCGTGAAGACGTCGTGTTGATGTTTTGAGTTTCCTTCTCGAGAGGTTTCATCAGACACTTTAATGTATCATAATACTTTCACTCATTTCATTTGGACTCTCTCTCGTTTAGCGTGATATCAAGCTACACTCCAGCATGCCACGCAGTTGAAAATCTCCTCTCTCTCTCTCATTTGATAGATCTCCTTCGAATCGGATAGAAATGTCTGTCGTGTCGTCACCTGATCATTAGTATAGCAATGAGTGGCAGGAACGAATCGGTTCTATCGACAAGTGAAATCACCGTTAAGTCACGCGCGAGATGACTTGTATTGATTCTGCATCGATATACGTCATCTCTCAGCGTTTTGGCAGATGGACAGATGAGCGTCTGTCCACCTGCCAGTTTAGAGTAAAACGTATATATATGCCTTGAAGAGCAGAGCATTAGACACACACTTGGGGTCACACACACGTTGGTGAAGTCCAGGGCAGGCGGACTCTGTTTCCTGGCATAGGTGTACCTTCGATCACAGGACCCTGAAACGGCTGGAATCGCCAGACAGGGCATTCCACGATTGATTTAGCTCAAGGTTGATAGGCGGCTACAGTGCCAAATTCGTTGAGAAGGAAAACCCAAGATGAAACGTTAAAGTTTAGATTGTCGAGTAGCAGGTATCAGCCTGCAATAGTCAGGAGTGCAGGTTAATTGTATTGTGCGTATTAACCCTTTGAAGCGTCAGACTGATTGCGTTGGGAGTAGTTTGTTTTGCCTTCGAAGCATCGTAATACCGACTGGAGATCGGTGTGAGTGACAATCTCGCCCTAGCACAGAAAGGGGCATTTGTGAATCGTGAATTCAACCAGGAACAGTGAACATTTCAATAGGACTTTCACGGAAGACTTTCAAAATGCACATGAGGTATGAGTAGACAATATCTGACCCAAATCAGAAGTAAGGTGTCTTTATATATGACAAACATTGCTGGTCGGAACCCTCCGACAGCCAGGGGTGCAGTTACGCGCAGACGTTGACATTTAAGTCTAAGCGGTGAAGCTCTTATGGTAATAACATTTCAGATTTGTGAAGCTCTTATGGCGAGCTCTCCGTAATATAATTTCAGATTTGTGAAGCTCTTATGGCGAGCTCACGGTAGTAACATTTCCAATGTGTAGACTATAGTGCCAGCACAGGGCTATAGCATGACTCTATAATTGTTGAGAATTATTTAACCCTAGCAACCCATTTTCTGTGAAAAGAATCGAATTGTTGATTGTTGAAATATTGAAACGGCTTTATTTTTATGTGTAAATAAAAGAATCGTTGTTACTTTAAATCATTCTTTCCATTACACAGCCTGAAGTGATCAGGAATCACAGCTAACGGAAATCGTCGATCGAACTCAGCTCCCAGCGCCGAGTTCGCGGCACTAGGATTCCGACACTCCACGTCGGTCTAATTTCCCCGCAATTTCATCAGCGGGACTAAATAACCCCACGTCAGCCCAGGCCTTACGGGGCCTCAGGTGTCCTGACAATGTTTATGCATCTTCTGTCAATTTGGACTGTTTCACGTACGAGACATCACCTCCAAATCAATGAAATCCTTTGATGAAACACTTAAAAAAACAGCCAAAACAGTACACGGTTTCACACATTGTCACATGCTGAAGAGTGTGTCGTTCGCATTTGCACGACTACCTTTCTAAACCTTAAGTTTTGAAACCCACCCCTCGGTTCCATCCCATGGGGAATGCTGGATACTTCATATTCGAAGTATTCAAGTCGAGACCTTTAAAATGATGTATCACACGCCTACCGTCCTAAAACTTGAATTTTGAGACCGCACCTTCGACCCCCACCCACTCAGGGATGGTCGGATACTTCAAATGCGAAATATTCAAGTCGTGAACTTTAAAATGATGTATCACATGACTACCTTTCTAAAACATGGGGTTTGAGGCCCCCCACCCCCAGCCCCACCCTATCGGGGAGGGTCGGATACTTTATATTCAAAATATTCAAGTCGAGACCTTAAAATGATGAATCACCTGACAACCTTTTTAAAACTTAAGTTTTGAGGCCCCACCCCAGAGCGCCCTCGGATAGACGCAAATACCAAATATTCGGACTACATGCGTCAAGACCTTTAAAATGATGTATCACATGCCAACCTTTCTATAACTTGAATTTTATATGCCCCCAGCAACCCCCCCCCCCCCAACCCCTCTCGGGGATGGAAAAATACCAAATATTCGGACTACACGCGTCTAGACCTTTAAAATGATGTATCGCTTGTCAACCTTTCTAACACTTAAATTTCTTTATGCCCCTCAGCCCCATCCTCTCGGGGAGGGACAAATAACAAATATTCGGACCACACGCATTGAGACCTTGAAATGATGTATCACACGAAACCTTTCTAAAATATGAGTTTTTGATGACCCTCAGACCCACCCCCGAGAAGAGTCGATCACTTCATTTAACCTTTACGCGCTGAAGCTCGAACACAGTTCCTAAACAGATAGCCTTGCCATTTCTTTCCATCTTGTCTTCAACTTTCTGTTCTTTAACTTGCCTCGTTCGTAGTCATCCAATACTATAATCTTCTACCACCCTCGCAGCTTTGTACCATTAGTTTTTTGTACTATTACTATTTGACTTGTAGCACTACTGCAGGCTTGCTAACTATCTCCAATTGAACGAACGACTAAAATCCCATCGAGCAAATAAGCCACAGAGTAATGAGTCGAACGAGTGCATCCACATTCGACTCTTATCTTCAGCTCGGGCAAAAGTGGAGCCGAAAGCTAGACTTTTTCAAAAAGGGATTCCGTAGGGATTCAATAAAAGGTATTCTATAAGCGGGATTCCATAAGTGAGATTCCAAGCCCTATATAGCTCCTATAAGGTTGTCTTACCATCGGTTTCAGCCTTCCGTTCTATGACTAGCTTGTACTGTAGTACCGTATCCTATAATCTTCTTCTCCCTTTCTACCATTACTGTTGATATGAAGCACTACTCTAGGCTTGCTAACTGCCACATATTACCTCTACCCAAGGCCAAGTCGTAGAATGTCAAAGAACCATCCATACCCTTCTAGGAGACTGGAAACCAAGCATACACCACACAGCAGTACATTTCATACAACCTAAACCATATATGGGATAGAACACCAGCCCTGGTGGATTGTTGTTCCAATCGTTAACATGGGACCTAAGTCGGTATATACCGCCCATACTATTCTACTGCACTACAGAAGACATTACCCCCCGCCCACAATAGCTCTTCTCCTAGCATTACATTCCACCTATACCAGTCATAGGATAACATGAAGCATTAGGTCGATTACTAGTACCAAGGGAAAAGTTGAACCAACAGGGATATAAAAAACGTCCTTTACTTCCTAACAAGACAACAATGGATTACCCCTACTCAACAATACTGCTTGGCCTATCATTACGCAATACCTGTACCATCTGTGGGTCAGCACACCGTCCTAGGTAGATAATGGTGCTGCTACCGTTCTAAACTACCAGGCCTTACCCCTACCCACGATACTGGTTGTTCTAGCGATACGTACTATCTATACCAGTCAGAGGATAAATTGAAGCATTAGGTGGATTAATAGTTCGAAGGGCTAACATGGGACCCCTAGGGTGAGGAGCGAACATCCCAAAGATACTGCCATACTAGGCGACCAAGCATTACCACCACCCACCCTACAATACTGCCAGGCCCAGCATTACATACTCCCTATATCAGTCATAGGACAGTACAAAGCAATCGGCAGGTTGATACAACAAGGATTAAGATGGGATCTATAAGGCTCATACTATACTACAAATCCAAACCACCAAGGACTATTTCGCAATACCACACGAGACGACGACCATGCATTACCCCAACCCACAATACTGGTTAACCTAGCATTACGTACTACCTATATCAGGCATAGGATAGTACAACGCAATCGGCAGGCTGATACAACAAGGATTAAGATGGGATCTACAATGATATATTACGCCCATACTATACTGTAAATCCAAATCACCAAGGACTATTTCGCAATACCGCACGAGACGATGACCATGCATTACCCCACCCGACAATACTGGTTAACCTAGCACTACGTGCTATCTATACCAGTTGTAGGATAATATGAAGGTTGATTAGTAGTACCAATAGCTAATAGTATACCTAAAGGGGTATATACCACCCTTACTATACTACGATATCAGTCAAGTACGAGAACCCCGACACACCCTGACCCGAAAGATGTCATACCACATTGTATATGGTTCGACAACAGCGGTCAACGTTTTCTGACGTCATGGTGCGCATAGTGACGTCACGACGTCATAGCAACGTCAACCATTTCGCGGGAATTTTTTTCTCGAGAAACCCCACCTTCACCATTAATTTCCATCATACCCCACACTATATATCCATAGCCCTATGTTTACATATATCACTGCACATGTCATAGCATACTATATATGCAGTACGTACATCGCGTGTAGGATTTGGTCAGGTTGCAACCCAAAAAGTCCGGTTCCTATGTGAATTTAACAATAGCAGCTTCCCCAAAAGTCCGGGTAATAGCGCACGATCGGGTACATGCTATACTACTAACCAATAATCGAATGGCTAATTAATTTGTAAAAACAGTCTTCCAATAAACTGTAAAAACAGTCTCCTAATAATCTGTAAATACAGTTTACTAATCTGTAAAAACAATTTATTAATCTGTAAAAACAGTCTCGTAATAATCTGTAAAGACAGTCTCGTAATAATCTGTAAAAAGAGTCTCGTAATAAACTGTAAATACAGTTTAGTAAACTGTAAATACAGTTTATTAATCTGTAAAAACAGTCTCGTAATAAACTGTAAAAACAGTCTTGTAATAATCTGTAAAAACAGGCTGGTAATAAACTGTAAATACAGTTTACTAAACTGTAAATACAGTTTATTAATCTGTAAAAACAGTCTCGTAATAAACTGTAAAAACAGTCTCGTAATAATCTGTAAAAACAGTCTCGTAATAAACTGTAAATACAGTTTACTAAACTGTAAATACAGTTTATTAATCTGTAAAACAGTCTCGTAATAAACTGTTAAAACAGTCTCGTAATAATCTGTAAAAACAGTCTCGTAATAAACTGTAAATACAGTTTACTAAACTGTAAATACAGTTTATTAATCTGTAAAAACAGTTTATTAAACTGTATAAACAGTTTATTAAATGAAAAGATCCGGACCCTAATACGCTGCCGTAGATATGTGTGTCTTTTTTTATGCAGACTTCATTTCATATTATTCCTTCATGAAAGTGTAACCTACTGCTGTGTTGGCGTCTCATGATCCGATCGCGACCTGCCAGACACACTGGCGATGTCTAACCACTTCCTTGATATTTTTCTGCTTCTTTTAATCGATTTTGTTCCGCAAGCATTGCTCTCAGTACACGCATTAATATGTTATTAGTAAAGGTTTTTATGTTTACAAAAGGAAATCGATAAACATTCCCGAAATATCAAGATAATGGCATGGCACCCTTCATTTTGGGTAACATCCGGCTCTCATGTTCTTGTTTTGAGAAGCATTTTGTGTTGGAGAGCTGCTGTGTCGGTTGTATCGGATATTCCGAGTGCATAGAAATCGGTGCACGAATGTCATTGTAGAATCTAAAAACAATGTGTGATATGTTGTTCTGTTTTAATTTTGTTTTCCATCTTTCTCAAACACTCCAAGACTCGTTCACGCATCTACACATGTTTTGTCATGTGATGTTGAGAATTTGGAGAATTTTTTTTATACCTTCAAGACATTCTCATTTATGGAGAATCAAATTGTAACGTGTGTAATGTTCATCTCGGAACATCCGTGGACTGAGAGCAAAATCCTTTGTTTTCTCTTTCTTTTCGTCTGTTTATTTCATTATCTCCACAGGAAGCCGCAATAAAAAAAACTTTCACATTTTGGTCTCACGACCACGCTTTTGTGGCATTGAGACCTACAACATGGATATTGTACAAACTTCATCTTCATTTAGGTTGTATTAGTCGTAGGCGGGAGTGTGTGACAATGGCTCGTCGATAAGATGATATAACTACACTTTAGGGTCGTAGGTTCGATTGTGATCCGTGTCATCTTTCTTTTGTCATTGGGCAAGATGATTAATCCCATTTCTACAAGTTGGAGAACAGTGATGCAGACTGTAAAAGCATGTCGACGTCACAGGTGCCTTTAACCATTTACCCAACGCAAACGATTTCAAAAATTATTTTAAAAATCATTTTTTAAATTTTTTCAAAACATTTCAACAGAACCATATCATGTGACCCATCTTTGGAACGAGCTCGTCGGGCTCGTTCCAAAGAGGGGTCACATGACATGGTTTTGTTGAAGTATTTCGAAAAATAATATTTGTTCAGCTGCTGAATTTGCATACTACGCGGGTGGATGCGGGCGATTCGTTGTGTAAAGGGTTGACCGATACTAATCCTGCTTATTCTGGGTTAGTAAGTTGGAGATCCTACCGTTACCCGCTGCTTCCGGAAGGTTCGTAAAAAACTTCATTAAACCCAAATAAAAAATAAATAAAAAATAAATAGTTATCAGAGTATATTCCAGAATGTACGGAAATCTATCACATGTCCTGACCCATTTCCCTACCATTAACTTTTAGAATTGTAATGGCATAAGTATTCTAAGACGATTCAATGCCATGAATTGGAAGAGTCTATCTTCATTATATGACGGCAGAACCATTATTTGGGCGAAACATCCATAATATGGATTGGAGTTCCATTCAAAGTCACGGAGCAACCTGAAATGCGGTACTATACGATTAACACGATTAATAAAACTCCAGCCGTAACCGGAATATACACCCGCGCACAGCTTTTCGCTTGTTTAGTGTCCAGTGAATGGTGTTTAATACCCTTTCGAACACCCCCACCCCCCCCCCCCTCCCCCTTCGATACGGTCCTTAGTTTATTGTGAGTTGACTGTTCGTGAATAATTGTTGAGAATGTTTTAGTGTCGTGTGATGAGAGATATCCAATGAATAAATAACGATTATTTATGCCCGGGTGTGTCGAATTGCGCAGGTGCAAGAATACTGAGTCGTTTTGTGGGAAATATTGTTTGGGTCCAGTGGTGGCGCCAATGGGTGGGTGGGTGGGGTCAGGGGTGGGGTGGGCTATAGCCCCCCCCCCCCCCCCCGTCGGAGAGGTCCAGCCTCCCTGTCGGAGACTTTTAGTCAGTCCGTCGGAGAGTCTCGTAAACCCGACTTCACGAGATATTTCCGACAAACGAATGTAGATATCTCGTCTTGTCAGCCTCGAACCCGGGCAGCACTGGAACTTTGATAGAGAATAGTGATTCTCACGAAATTCCTTAATGTCGTTCGTCAAACTGGTTTTATAGATGAAATATTTCCCGACCTTATTATAATCTGTTTACTTTAACCCTTTACCTATGGTAACGGCCAAAACCGGCCAGCGCTATTCTCAAAAATCGACAATATATTTTTCATTATTTTTTTCATTTTTTGTCTCAAAAACATAGGTTATGACCCCCGTTGGAACGAGCTCGTTCCAACGAGGGGTCATAACCTATGTTTTTGAGACAAAAAATGAAATATATTAGTTATTCAAGAATTATTTTTGCAAGTGTCGTCTGCTTTTCAGGTTAGGTAAAGGGTTAAATAATCAACAAACATATTCAATTTGCTTCTATTTTGGTTCTCCAATTTACCAATTTTCACTCATTTTCCTTCGTTTGGGAGGTCAAATGTTATAGCCCCCCCCCCCCCCCCCCCCTCTGTCGGAGAGGTCAGACCCCTGTCGAGAAATCCCTGGCGCCACCCCTGTTTGGGTCATGTGTTGCCAGTCGGACTGTTTGTATTGTAAGAGTTGGTGTAATGAGAACGTGAACGTGCGCAAATTTTCGTAGGGTGCGATTTTAATAAGCGAAAATAGTGTGGGCGGAAAAATGATTTGATACCTGGTTGGAGTTTTGAGTGAATTGTTGTTTGTGTGGCTGAGTCGTATAACGATTTCCAATCTATATTATGGAAGAGGATCAGTGGGCAAAATGACATGTAAACTGAGGTTAAGGAAGATTGTGTGGCGTTCTGGTTTGGACGTTTGTTGACGCGAATAGAGTGGGGCAGGGGTGTGGGGGTAAGAGAAAGGGTATTTTTGTATCCCATGGAATCCTGTAAGACTCGTTTTGTGTATTCAATGGATTTGTTCCATCTCCCCGTTTAGAGAAACAAAAAGCGATGGAACATCAATGAACTTTTCTTAATAGTTTCGTATTAGATTAGAAGTCACAAAACACTTACGTTCGAAAAGTAAGAATTTAAGTACTATCATGTCCACGACAAAACGTTAATATAGTTTGGTCAAACATGATCGAAAACAGATGATGACTTTTAGAGTTTATCACAAACATTAATGTTTTTACATTGTCACAAATTTGCTTAAACGATAGCGATGGGTAATTTAAAGACAACAATACACCAAAAACGATGAGGATTAATTAAAGGCTACGCATGAAGCCAACTCACAGTGTTACAAGGTCACGTCAACGTCAGGGGTTACGGGTTTGTTAGACATTGTTATAAGGCGGAAACAATTCACTTGCAGAGAGCGAGTCCAGAGATCGTATCAGGGGAGATAATAAGTTCTAAGTTGAAATAGTCTGAAATACACAAGGGCGTTTGTGCTGTGAAATGCAGAATGCTAAGCTATTAGGGAGGTCGGGTGTTAAATTACTAACTGAACCGATCAAACAGAATGACAATATTGAGAGTTCACATTGTGGAGGGTGGATTACTAATAAATCGTTGTAGGATAGATGTTTCACTTAATGAATATTTACAACTTCTGAGGACAGGACACAAGAACCACATGTAGACTTTCATCACATGGACCACCGGGTAGCACACTGTGGTCCATGAGTAAGAAGTTTTAAGTGGGTCTTGTCTGTTATGAATAATTACAAACATTTTTCGAATCGAGAATATATGGCGCTGCGAGTCTGCAGTAATCCACTCTCACCAATCTGTATAAGCAGTCGAATTTTAATATGTATTTACGCCATTATATGTATATGCATCCCAGCAAAGGTTAGGAATGATGTTAATGATCTCTATTTTCTGGTACGGAACTGTACAGACTTCAGCACCGGATTGCAAGTGAGTCTTGTGCTGTTATGAATAATTATAAATACTTTTCGAGTGCCGAATGTATGTCGCTGCGATTCAGTAGTAATTCACTCTCTTCATTCTGTATATGCAATCGCATTTTAATATCTATTTACGTCAGTACATCATCGCCTGAGTGCTAGAATGTCCTATGTCAACTATGTGACGGTATATTATTTCCCCTACGGGACATAGGACATTCTAGCATTCGGGCGACGACCAGTTATTCTACAGGAATTGAGGTATGCTAATTGTGCAGTGTGACAGAGACAACTGTACACTTACAATATGTTACGCGACGTATCGCCACAATACTGTAGGCTAGTTAATGGCGATTCTGTTATAAAATGTGTGTCAGGTTGGATAAGCAATGTACTATTTATCAAAACAAAAAGAAATAGAGGATATGGAATGAGTATTTTTCTCGTATAATATTTATGAAACGAGTCCTAGAATTTTCCGTTTTGGCGAGCCTCTGGCGAGCCCAAACGGAAATGTTGGACGATATTCTATTTATCATATGACAAACACACGCACAAATTAGCCACTTAGTATGACTTTTTAACCCATCACCTAATTTGAGTTGCTGACGGCACTTGGAAAAACATCCTCGTATAACTAAAAAGTTTCATTTTTTGCTTCCAAAACATTGGTTATGACCTCTCGTCGAGCTCGTTCCAATGAGGGGTCATAACCTATGTTTTGGATGCAAAAAGTGAAAATATAAAAAAAATGAATGGCGTTTTTCTTGTAGGTAAAATATTAAATAGAATATAACCCACCCTAAATTGGACAGATAACATAAATTCTCCCTACTGAAATTATGCAAATGTGACCCAGTTGTATTTTGTTTAACCAATCAAATTGTCCAGTTTTGAAATTGACCAATGAAAACCCCCAACTCCAATTATGCAAATTATGAAAATGTGTCCGAGTTGTATTTTGTTCAGCCAGTCAAATTGTCTAGTTTTGAAATTGACCAATGAAATTGACGGAAGGATTTATTTATCACTGATTAGTATGAAAACAAAATATCAAATGTTTTAAAGTGAACGAAACGGACGAGTCTTGTGATAAACATGATTATTGCACTAAGAATCCACCACGTACATTTCATATATGTTTCGGATACTTTTTCTCCAGTCCCAGCTGTTGAAATTAAACATCAGTGGGAAGTAACTCTTCATCAAGTGATTATTACCAACACAGCCTTTTATGTACTTAGATTTTTCTGCGGGTTTGTAGAATTAGAGGACAAATGTTGTCTCAGCAATGCTTGAAGAAACAACGGGGCTGAACTTTTCGGTAAGGCTAGGCAAATAGACAGGGTTTATTCGACCACGTGGTGATCGTTGATTCCGTGAACAGTACAGTGGCGGTAAAATTTAACTGGACACCAATTTAACTCATCAAATACAACAGGTAGCCAGAGCGGTGAATCAGTTACAGAACTCGTTGATAAATGAAACGAAGGAGTTACTGGTCAACAAGGTGTGAAACCTTGAAACAAAAATCAATGACACACAGGAAGATATACCAAACTTACAAATGATTCAACATCAACTGCACATATAAATTTCAAAAGAACGATATGTGTTTAACAACAAAGGTATGACGAAGATATCACACGCCAGCGTTTATCAAGAGCAGGGACACCAGAATAACTGAATCAGACACAATAAAATGATCAAAACGTTACTGAGCGCATGGAACGGAAGCGAAAGCTGCAACGCTGGGCCACGTCGACACTGTGTACTGAGACGCACTGCGCTTCGATGATGCACTTTCCCGCTGTTATCACTGTGAGGAATAAGTTTATCCAAAGACTTTTGTTGACGCACATGTAAAATTTAACTACTGTCGAAAAAGACTGCCTTGATCTTTTGACCCTGAAGTCCGCCCCAGGAACAAAAACGTCATAATTTTAACACGAAGAATGAGAGCTCAGTATGTTTGGGGTAATCAATCAATATTTCAACGTGCAATCTGAATGCGGCATGTTGGAAATGTTGAACGGTCGAACATCAAATGGCTTGGACACGGTCTGTTAAGGGTGATACCCGTTTGCACTACTTTCTTAATTTGATACTGAAATGGTACTACACGTCTATGAAGCACTTCCTTTTAACCAACACTGACCCTGTTTGTGCAGTTTTAGTACGTTGGGGAGTCTGAAAGTGTCCTCGGGGTAGTCCGATGTGCTTCATCCGAAAAATCGCCCTACACGAGATGATCATATCTGTCAAAACTATCGAATAACACCTATAAAAGGCGAAGAATTAATGGAATAAATGTATCCATAGACAGAAAGCTTAATTAAGTTCTACTTCAGAAATTAATTCAGGCACAATATTATAATGTCACCCTGGATTCTCATGTCTGTTGAAAAGATGAGCAACGGCGAGCAAATGTTAGACTCTACGAACTTCCTTCAAGCAGGGTTAGCATTGATTGAGGACAAGTGAGTCATCGACGTGCAGTACGCATTAGTACACATCGACACTGTGCCTGCACTCTTGGGCAATCGGGATTAAGTACATTGATCAAGGACACAACGCAATACCTCTAGTTAGGTGAGGTTTAAAGTCCATTATTGTAACCACTGAGCCACCGAGTTTGGTGGAACTAACGCATTCAAAAAGTTTCCAAGATAAAGAGGAAAAACGAGTGTTTCAAATCTCTCATCCCCATCAACTGTGAAAGAAGCGAAAACCCGATTTCAGGTTCACTGAAATATGTTGAGCTGCAACTTGTAGTTGCACTGAGGGTAGTCAAGTTTTGACTGCCGACACGAGTAACAAAGACTAGATATGAAGTCAGTTTACTGATATTTTCATTGTGAGGGATATGTTTATCCAATGACTGTTTTCTCACATGTTCAGAGGAAAATGAACCAAAGTAAAAGAAAACGCCTTGATCCTCTGAGCCATAAAGGCCGCTCCATGAACATCACACGTCATAACTTCACCACGTACAATGAATGCTCATTATATGTGAGATAACCAATCAATATTCTCAACATGCAGCTTGAAGGGGCACGTTAGAATTACTGAACGGTCTACAACCGTGATAATCAACTCAAACCATGAAACGCCTGTTCAAAGGGACGAATATTAGTCAGTTTAAGCAGCTTTTATCGGAATGCGACTGTTCGGACGTTCTCGGTACAGATGTCCGAATGGAGCGGATGACCTTCTCATCGTCGTTTTGACAGAGCGTTCCCATTGGAAATAAGATCAACTCTGAAGAAATACATAAAACGTGAACCATGGATGACGCGTGGCCTCTTACAATCCTCTTTGAACAACAATAAATTATATGCTAGAAAAATAAATTCCCCGACTCCCCAAAACGTCAGTGAATACAAACACTATTGCCGGAGTTTCAACCCACTGAAAAGAACAAGAACAGCCAATTATCACACCAACACAATACTCTCAAATAAAAATAACATTAAAAATAACCTGGGATATTTAGCGTAAAGAAATTAGAAAAACTCAACGAACCGTCACACTGCCGTCTTCCTTTCGTGCCGACAATGATTAGTGTTCAACCGATTACCAGAAATGGCTGCTGACCGATTACCTGTTATTTGAACTCACAATCGGCCGATTCCGATGTCGATTCCGACTGTAATACCGTGCACTACTAGATGAGTCGAGGCTTGAAAGAACTGCATTAAACTGAACATATTTCGCAGTGTTTAACGTCGTCGACTCAGGTAGCAGTAAAATCACCAGTCGCGCACACATGGGCGGTATACGTGGCTCTCAGAGCCACGTATACCGCCCAAGTGCGCGCGACTATTGATTTTACTGCAACTTGAGTCAATGGATTTTACATTAACATTTGAACAATTGCAGAAGATAAATTATGATCAATGAATCATCACAAAAAGATGTTTGGCAACAATCGGTTGAACCGATGTTCCAGGAGTCGATGCCGTTGTCATCCGATTGCCCACAATCAGCCGATTGGGCTAGCCGATTCCGATTATCGGTTGGACACCAACAATGATGAACTGACCGACCTTAGATTGATTGCCGATAGATTTAATACCTTTTTTTGCAAGCACAGGTAGATCAGTCAGTGACGAAATACCTTCGCCAAACCGTCATTTCTCGTACAACATACGTAAGGATGCAAATTGTTTGCAATTTTAATGTCAGGATCTTTTAATATGGGAATGACAGGAAGACAGCCCCCCCCCCCCCCTCCCCCTGGGCTATGCTGTTTCCATGCAGTGTACCTCTATTTTTGTACATTTCTGCAAGTTGTTTATTATACTCCATGTACTGCAAAATAACTTTCATTTAATTTCATTAAAAAAACGATTCCAGATTAACTGAAATATGCCGAGCTACAACTTGTAGTTGCACCGAGTGCACTGCAAAAAATATAGGTTCTCTTTAGAACCAAAACTGGTTCAAACCTTGTCCCGGAGATGGAACCAGTTCTGTTTAAACAGTATTTATTTCAAAATCAAATAAATTTATAAAGATTAACATTAAATATTAAGAGAATTAAACATAAATTGAGGGGGTTTCAGTCGTAAGTTTACAGCTTATACGAGGTTGTCTCAAATCATTATTAAGCAAAGGAGATATGAACAGTTGGCATATCGAACCAGTTTTGGTTCTACCCAAACTGGTTCGATATGCCAACTGTTCATATCTCCTTTGTTTCAAAATGTTTGGCGACTGCGTTGAATAAGCTCCAAGTTTACTGCTGAATCTACTTCAGTTCATGTAATATTCTGTTAAAATTGAATGCTAATCTTGGTAAATTTATTTGATTTGAAATAAACACTGTTTAAACAGAACTGGTTCCATCTCAGGGACAAGATTAGAACCAGTTTTGGTTCTAAAGACAACGTATATTTTTTGCAGTGTGTAGACAAGTTTTGGCTGCCGACACGGGTAACAAACACTAGATATGAAGACACTTCATTGGTATTTTCATTGTGAGGGATATTTTATCCAAAGACTGACTGTTGGCGCACATATTTAAAGTAAAATTAACCAAAGTAAAAGAAAACGCCTTGATCATTTGAGCCATAAATGTCGCTCCAGGAATGACACGTCTTAATTTGACAAAGTAAAATGTGTGCTCATTATGTGCGGAGTAAACAATCAATATTTTTAAAGTGCAGGTTGAAAGGGTACGTTGGAAACATTGAACGGTCTTCAACTGGGGTAATTGGTGTGGACTCCTAGAACTGTTGTCATTGAACCGACTTGAAAGACACCATAAGGGATCAAGTTAGAGACAAGGTGATTAAAATCGATAGCTGGAGCCATTATATCACGATGTGCTAATAAATGCATTAAATGAATATTTATCAACTTCTAATGGCATGGACGCGGCCTGTTAAGGGTGGTATTCCTTTTGCACCACGTTCTTAATTAAAATTGGAAAATACACTGGGGCGATTAGGAACTGTTATTTCATTCTCCATCGGCTTCATCGAAGGTTCTGACCTAGTGTTCATTTCAACTTTATGAGTATTAAAATGATGGACTACCGGATGGATAAGTCTGAAGGAAGGATAGATCTCATATTTATTTGAGTATATTACGAAGTACACAAAATTGAATATGCTACACGATATGTACATTAAAGACATAATCAAATCTATTTCATACAAAGTATACAACCTCTCAAAATTAACATAAATTAATTAATATTTACATTAGAATACCACTTCTAGTATGAAATATAAATATAAATATTGAAAATGACGAATACAAATATGTTATCACCACTATGTGTTGATTGAGAAACCTGTATCAAGCCGCGGTGATATTCATATTCAGTGTCGCGGAATGTAATAGGAACACCTTCGGGTCTTGATACAAGTTTCGCGATCAACACATCGTCCCTAGTGGGCACATAGAACACACTGGAACTCAGGGGTCGACATAGTGGTGATGATAAATGTATCTCACGATCTCGGAAACACACTTGGTGGTAATAAACAATTTATCCTACAATGTTCCTCCATTTCTGGATTTGTTCGAATACATTATACCAAATATTCTGCGTCTATGTTTTGTTTTTTATGAATAAAGACCATGATTACGCCATGGTATTGTGTTCCTGAGCTGACATGACGTGATTCCTATTCATTGTTTCACTTGTACTATAACCTCCAAAAGTTATAGTGGTGTATCAACTGTGTGTTTCTTTGTTTTATTTTTCAGCTTTTACGCATGGTAGGCCTATATCAAAAATATCCATATGACAAAAATTGATCTAGTCTAATTTATTTTACAGAGTTGGTGATTGATTTGTCATGTAATTACTGTTATCAAAACGGTGATCTCGACATGTGGAATCAGTCTTCGATGAATGCAGGTAAAAACGTCTCTCTCTGAATCGAATGATCACACGTTCTTGTAGACGTTGCTATCGCTGTTACACATTTGTAGCAGTCAAGACGTTTTAGCGTGCAGAAGGGGAAAATCGATATATACAGTTAAAACTAGAAGTCCTGTCACGACCTGTGCGCTAATCTAGGCTTAATTCCGCGTAGGAATTGCGCGCAATTGCCATATCGAATGGCATCCAAAGTATGGCAGGTTCTCCTGGTTACTCAGAGCAAACACAGGCAATGTTTCTGCCAATGGACCTCCGGGTTACCCGGAGGTCCATTGGCTGAAACATTGCTTGTGCACAGGCGATATGTACAGAATTTGATAGACTTACTATGGCATAACGCGTAGATTAACGCGCTGATCAACGTGCTATTTCTGCGCTTTTCATGACAGGACTTCTAGTTTCAACTGTATATAAATATCATAGCTTATTTACAAACATAAAACACGAAGAGATTTTCTTATTCCAGTTGAAACAAATGTGAAGCATCGACAGAGACAGAAATGCTAAAATTATTCCGTTAATGCGGACCACACCTCGCGAGGTGTTTCTTTCGCTGATGCAATTTTAGGACGTCCAGTATACCGTTCAATTCATACAATGCCGATAGTAGATTTTCGATAAAAAATACCTCACGTCCACTCATGGATGGTGTTGAACATTTCATCCAGAGAGAGGGTTGTGAAATATTGCACTGCCGAGTTGATAAATCAGATCGATGTATATGCCTCTCAATACAAATGTGTTTCAGTATTGTCTATGGAAACTGTTACCAGGATGGTATGCTACCGTGTATTAACAAAAGAAAGAAAATATGTAACATCGACTGATGTTCTGCTATGAAGTGGAGAGGCATCTGTTCATCAACTCTTTGATCGAGATGATGCCGTGCCCGATTTATTTATTCAGACTTCAGCGGATTCTGATTCCATTTGTCTGAAAACCGGAAAGGAAAGCATCAGATTTCACCTTAGAACGAACTGGAGTATTTTAACCTTCCACCTTACAAATCTGTCGCATAATTTACAAATTGAGAAGTTGGAATGAAACGTATTTTTAAAAAAGATCTCAACAAAAACTTATCATGTGACTCATCATGTGAACATGTTCGTTCCAATGAGGGGTCACACGATATGGTTTTGTTGAAATGTTTTCAAAATAATGATAAAAAAAGATATATATAAAATATAAAGTTTTGATATCGTGTACGTTGCGTAAAGTGTTAATCGATATTTCGTTCCGGAATTAGAAGTTCTGTTGTGATGTGGTATAATGTTGATCAATTGGATATGCATGTGGGAAAACGAACGCTAAAACAAAGAATATTATTAGGGCTATTTTCGTTGCGTTCGTACAATAAACGGGAGACTGTGCTGCGCATTTATTTTAGCTTATTGCGCCGTTGTCACAATACGGATGTGTGTATTATATAGCACATCTACCAGCAGTATGACAATACATTCAAAGCGCACTGAAACAAAAATTTATGTCCCCAAAACGGCATAGACAATTAAACTCCACCATTCCCCCACACCGACTCTAGCCATATTTCAAAATGCTGTCGAGAAACACAGTGTTTGTTCGTGTTAATTCAGTATTCTTTACAGAAATAACAAAAGAAACGCTTCCATCAGCATCGTATTGTCAGAGGTCGGAGCGGTGAACAGGACACAAATTATGTAGAGGAGTAATTTAAGAAAAGATGTTTGGGGAAACATTCGATTTAAAAACTAACTTCAATTTGTGAACTGAATGTGATTGACAAACATTTTCTTTCAAGGTCTCTGGAAACTGCCAAAGGGATAGAGAGGCAAAACAAAAAATTATATTCTTTGACCTAATCGAAACATGCAGTCGTGTAATGGAAACGTCATCTGTGCCGATTTCTCTACGCTTTCCAGAGTTTTTCTTTCAAAACAGTTATTATCTCTGGTTTTAGTGCGAAAAAATCACACAATAAAAAAAATCCAGAAGGTTGAGACAAAGAATTTAGTATATCACTATATGTGTAGGCACAGTCAGCTAGTGTACTAAAACTATGGAGTTTTACGTTTTGTGTAGCCAGGAGTATACTTACAATTGGAGAAGAATTCTAACTGTAACGATCTCACATGGAATTTGAAAACCGAGTTCATTAAAATCAGATCGACGTTCACAAGTTTCATGACACAATTTGAAATTATTTTTACAACATAATACAAACGTTATCTATTTTCCTAACACAACGTGCAAAAAAGATCTCAGCAAAAATGGAATAACAAAAGTTTAATTCTTTTCAACTTCGCCGCCAAACGTAGATTATGACTCCTCACTGGAAACAGCTTGTTAAGCTCGATCCAATGGTAGTCCTGAGCTTGTTTATCCAGAAATAGTTTTGCAAATGTCATCTGCTGTCGTGGTAGGTAAAGCATTGGGAGCGTGGTGGCCCATGATATGGGAATTGAGCTTCAAACCTAAAGGTCGCGGTAACGTAGTTATATCCTTGGGCAAGATACGTAATCTTGATTGCATACTTTGGACCACGGTGACGTTGTGTTTTAAGACGTACTGTACATCGGTGGTTTCCTTCGGGTAGTCCGATTTCACCACCCGTAAAACTACACGACACGAGGCGATACCCTCCAATAAAAGGGTAAAGAATTAATAAATAGACAGAACGCGATGTGTGTTTGAATTGGTGGGTGTTTTACATAACGAGTTGGATTGGCGTAGTCATATTTCGCGAGAGGCTTATTCCAGTTGAAACAAATGTGAAGCATTCACAGAGACAGAAATGCTAAAATTATTCCGTTAATGCGGACCACACCTCGCGAGGTGTTTCTTTCGCTGATGCAATTTTAGGACGTCCAGTATACCGTTCAATTCATACAATGCCGATAGTAGATTTTCGATAAAAACTACCTCACGTCCACTCATGGATGATGTTGAACATTTCATCCAGAGAGAGGGTTGTGAAATATTGCACTGCCGAGTTGATAAATCAGATCGATGTATATGCCTCTCAATACAAATGTGTTTCAGTATTGTCTATGGAAACTGTTACCAGGACGGTATGCTACCGTGTATTAACAAAAGAAAGAAAATATGTAACATCGATTGATGTTCTGCTATGAAGTGGAGAGGCATCTGTTCATCAGCTCTTTGATCGAGATGATGCCGTGCCCGATTTATTTATTCAGACTCCAGCGGATTCTGATTCCATTTTTCCAACCCATGCATTAAAATTCATTTAAATAAACAAATTTTAATCCCGATGTTTAAACCCAAAGGTGAAGAGTTTGTTTTGACTGAAGCTGTACTGATCATATGGGTCGATAAAAAATCAAAACAACCTCTTCGGAACCAGTGTTTGTTGAAATTCGTATCGCTGTTTACTAACAGTAATAGCTACCAAGTAGTTAGGCGTGAATGGGCGGTGCCCATTCACGCCTAACAATCTGGTGGCTATTACTGTTAGTAAAAATGTAAGTACAAATATGTACAGATTTGAGTTCGAAGCATGTCAAGATGTACGAAGGCGAAGATTTACCGAAATAAAGTTGACCAAATTAGATATAATTGGATCCACAAAATGATACGGCCAAGGGACTGGGTTAATGTTCTGGTTGCAAATGATTGGTTTTTTTTTAAAATATTATCTCATTTTTGGATAACCAATTTTTTGTGAAACGACTTTATTTTGCTTTAGACGTTTTCATTTTCACTCTATGCGACAGATGGTCGATGATTGTATAACGAAATTTGGAAACTTTTCGAAGCGTTACTAAACGGTGCGGTAAAAAAGTTCCGGCTTGTATATCACCCGTTGAATACAGAATCATTTATATCATAGCGGCGATTCCGTTGAATACAAGGGTTTAAAGTTTAATGGATGTGTAATAAAATAAAATATCTCCACAGAGAAGATTAATCCAGTTCTATTTCAGAAATCAACTCAGTCATAATGATATTACGTCACACTGACTTCTGATTATCCGATGTGTTGTGGAAGATATTTCCCTAGCGAGTAATTAAATGGTGATTATGTGATAAAATTATATTTATTGATTTATGTCTTCACTCCTTCATTCGTTCAATTTGTAATACTATTTTTCATTGCTGTTCACGACACTTTCGACCTCTAGGGACACCTCTGTCTACCAGTCCGACGGATGGAGAAAGCTGGAGCTCTCGGAAAGAACAACCGAGCAGGGTCGAGCAACTGATAGACTCTACTAACTACGCACTAGCAGGGTTAACATTGGTTGAGGACAAGCACACCATCGACGTGCTGTACGCCTTAGTACACAACGCTATCGCGTCAGCACGTGGGCAATCAAGATTAAGTGATTTGCCCAAAGAGGCAACGCAGTTACCCCGGGTGGAGTCCAATCGAGAACCATTGAGCCACCGAGATTTGTGGGACTAACACATTCAACTATTTCCCAGGTCAAAGAGCGTAAATGAGTGTCTCAAAAATATATTCTCCCCATAAACTCTAAAAGATGCGAAAAACGGAGTTCTGATTCACTGAAATATGGCAAGCTACGACCCGTAGCTGTGCACTGCTTTGTAGTCAAGTTGTGGCTGCTCACACGGACAACAAATACTAGATGTGAAGTCCGTTCATCGTGATGAATATGTTTATCCAAAGACTTTTCGTTGGATCACGTGTTTAGAGTAATATTAAACAATGTTAAAAAAAACACCTCCATCTTTTGAACCTTAAAGGCCACTCCAGGAACATGTGCGTCATATTTCACCCCGTAAAATGAGTATTCAGTATGTGTGGTGCAACCAATCGGCGGCACGCTGGAAATATTGAACCGTCGATCCCCATATAACAAATGTGCACTCTTACTTGCTGGCACTGAACCGACTTGGAAGACACCATAAGGGTTCAAGTTAGAGGCAACGTGATTAAAATCGATAACTTGAGCCATTGCCTCACGATATGTTAATCCATGCATTAAATGAATTTGTTTCATCTTCAAATGGCATGGACACGGCTCCAATTTCATAATTTTAGTAGAAAAATACACTGGGACGATGGGGAACTTTTTAACAAATTAATTACCCTTCGGCTTGATGGAATGTTATGGCCTGTACTTCATTTGAAATTGGCGAGTATCAAAATGATGGCCTGCTATGTGGATGAGTTAGCTTGAAGGACAGGTCACATAAATTCCGAAGTACACAAAAATTAAATATACTACACAATATATGCACTAAAGGTAGACATGCTAATAAATAATTAAATTTATTTCACACAAAGTATACAAGTTCTCAAACTTAATATAAGGCATGCAATATTTACATTAGAATACCACAGTATTATACAGCATCTAGTATGAATTATAAATTTAAACATTGAAAATGACAAATACATAATTTTATATGTTATCACACCATGTGTTGATTGAGAAACCTGTATCAGGCTGAGATGATGTTCGAATTTAAGGCGAGTCACGATACATAATAACAACATATTCGAGGTTTGATACAAATGTTTTTGATCAACAAAATCAGAAAGCAGCAACTTTCGCATAAGAACGAACTTGATTCTTTGAACCCTCTGCCCGCATAATTTACAAATTGTGCAGTTGAGAAAAACAAAACGTATTTTTCATAAAATCTCAACAAAACCGACTTCGTTCCAGTGAGGGGTTCACACGATATGATTTTGTTGAAATGTTTCCCAAAAAATGACAAAAATATATTTATAATATTAACTTTTGATATTGTGTAATTGCGTCTAACAAAAGACGTTTTGGGAAACAGTCAGGTTAACCCTTTACCTAACGTAATGGCCAAAACCGGCCAGCGCTATTCTCAAAAATCGCCAATTAATTTTCATTATTTTTTTCATTTTTTGTCTCAAAAACATAGGTTATGACCCCTCGTTGGAACGAGGGGTCATTACCTATGTTTTTGAGACAAAAATGAAAACGAATAGTTATTCAAGAATTATTTTTGCAAGTGTCGTCTGCTTTTCAGGTTAGGTAAAGGGTTAAAAAACAGCCTCATTTTTTGAACTGAGATAAACTAACAAAAGTGTTGCTTTTAAAATCTCTTGCAACTGCCAGAGGGGAAATGTTAAAAAATACAACATATATTCTTTCACCAAGAAATCAATGTTTGAAATTTCCTTGTCTGTCGGCACATGTCTTTATATTTTTGTTTGTGGGTACCTTGACATTGGCGTTTTCGATCTGAAAAGTGATAATTGAAGAAATGGTACTATCAACCCGAGTAGTATCTGTTTGTCATGATGTGTCGTGGTCTGCAAAAATTGTGGCCAGAGGACGGATGTATCAAACAGACTTTTTGGAATCATCCTTCGCAGATTTTTAACTTTCAACTTCTACCTTTTTACTCAACATTGTTATTATTAAGACTCCTACCCCATGGTGGAGAAGGGGAAAGGGAGGAGGGGTGGGGGTCGTGTTTTTATGGGTAGTTTTTGTTCACAATAGATGGTAGCATATCTGCATGCTTAACTGTCTTTTAACAACATCTAAGTTTTAATAACACACTACACTCTACAATCATGTTTTGCTCAACGCCAAATATGTTCTCAACAAACACTTTCCATGAAATAAGTTCAAATAATTTACACCATTAATCAAACTGAGAAAGAATTTTATTGCAACTGTTAGCATACCCAATGTTTTAAAATGTAACAAAACTGTACAAAATAAATTAACTATACTACACTAACCTAATTTATGCTATCTGGAATAGTAAATAATATTAGTTATGCGACGTTTAGCTGATGGATAAAGTGTCACACCAGGCAAAGGCAAAACTATATTAGGCCAGGCTGGAGGGCGCCATCTTAGTTTTTTATGGTAACACGCGGTTGCTACGTGTCGTTCGAGCAGTATGTGGAGTCACTCGATCGACCAATTGCTCTAAAGCTCCTTTGACCGATGGGCTTCGAGGCATTCGAGCAATAACTTCAGTAACAACTCGAAAGCTTATTTGCTTTGGGAATGATACAGATTATGGGCAATCAAGCAATCTGATTAGTTAGTTAGCGCCTGTAAAGTGAAGTGATTGGGTGATGTAGATAAATGAAACAACAAGAGTATTCGGAATAAATTCAGACTTAACAAGAACAGACCAGAAAAGCTAAATATAGTAATGAAAGGCAGCGCTGTTCCAGCTGATATGCTCTTCTACTCTACTGGAGAATACTCCAGGACAAACGAACATGGTCGGGCAGACGAAAACTATTGCATAGATAGACAGAAGTAGAGAATTCTGAAAGATTTTGCAACAGTACAACTTGTCGGGTTGTTTGTTGTTATTCTACGAAACTGGGAATTACTCTTGTTCAATCAGACACACCCTCCGAACATACCCCTGTCCTATAAGAAGGTTTTAGGTAACATAGCAACCACGTACTACCATACAAACCAAGATGGCGTCTTCTGGTATACAAAATGGACGACGGGAACACTTATCACCCTAACAACACGCGCTGCGCATGCGCACTAACACCACGTATCACTATGAGATGGCGTCACAACATGGCCTATCAAGACGATTACCATGACAACACAACATGGCACCACTGTGTCAGATGACATGACGTCACTTACGTGATGCCCCACCGGAATATCCCAACTATGACCAGAAACATCCGATACATACTACTCATTACCGTTCGCCGTCGTCAGCCAATGTAAACAAATGAATGACGATAGAAAAATTTAAGAAATAAATTAAACGGTTTGCAAACATCACTAATGACAGAATTTCGGAGAAACGGCTTGCATAATAAAATAAATACGTTACGGGGCCATTTCAGTTTTATTTTCTTGATGAGGTCTTTAAGTTGTAGACTTTATTTTGGAAATCTTGACTTACCGATGTATGTGTATCTTGAGCATTTTGGATGTGATCACGACAGAAACCGCGTTTATTATCACAATACTGTTTACATATAACAATTTAAATGCTTAATCATTGCATATGACAGATTTTCAATTCAATCGACTATTTATGAGATCGAGTTTTTTGTCAGGATACTCGCACCTGCACACCTTCTCGATGAATTAAATTCTTACGATCCAGGCATGTAGGGTGTTAAACTGCACCGTCTCGTTATTTATAAAGTACGTTCCACCAAGAGGAGAAGGTACAGAACACAAATCAGGATACCAAAATGCCGCCCTGTGCTGTGAAATGCATTCATTGTCGTTCCGATCGGACGTCTGAAAAATACTGCCATTCAGTACCTCTGCTGCACCAAGACTACCTTCCTCGGCACGGTAACTGAAGATAAATTTGTAGCTGGAACTCTCGTTGCATATATACAGGTTATGGTACTCATCTTCGAGCCTGCGCTCCCAAACCTTAGAGTTGGAAAACACTCTGGGACGATGCGAAACCGTTAATTAATTCTCCATCGGCTTGGTGAGCGGTTATGAAATATAGTTCATTTCAACATAATGAATTTAAAATGATGGACTGTCGAGTGGTTAAGTCAGATCAAAGGATAGGTCACATAATTATTTGAGTAAATTTCGAAATAAACAAAACTGAATATGCCACACAATATTTACATTAAAGTTAGCACATCTAATAAATAATTAAATTTATTTCACACAAAAGAATACAACCTCTCAAAATTAACATAAATTAATTAATATTTACATTAGAATAGCACATCTAGTATGAAAAATAAATATTGATATTGAAAATGAAAATGAAAAATACATATATGTTTTCACCAATATGTGTTGATTGAGAAACCTGTATGAAGCCGAGATGATATTCATACTTAAATAATTACATTGTTAATGTAGTTATACGTTTTGGGTCCAAATACTCCATTCCCACTGGCCAGCTGGATGAAAACGTCATGACCAAATGTAATTGATTTTCCAATGAAGACATTTAGTCGAACTTTGACCCGCATTTACGGTAGACAGAATGTAATTCGGGCGGTGTTTGGGCAAATGTTTAACTTTTAGCGCCTCTCGCAGGTATCAACTCCGCTGCTGTCTCTTTGGTGACATTTCCCAACTTTGGTTTTAAGCCCGTTACTAAAATACTCGTTTCCATTTCTAAAGTTGTGAAAATTAAAAATCAGAGTTGTGCGCTTTGTCTTTTGTGTGAGGGTGGTTTTTCGCCTCGTTCGTTCTTTCATGTTTTATTTCATCTTTCTGCTTTGTTGTTTGGTAAAAAGTAATTTAAACGGTTACGGAATGTATTTATAAGAACTGAATGCAATTTTTATAATCTTTATTGGAGTATGAAAGTGTGGGAACGGGTACAAATTGTATGAATCCCTGGGATTCATACACAATTTGTACCCATTGTATGAATCCCTGGGATTCATACACAATTTGTACCCATTCCCACACGTTCATACTCCAATAAAGATTATTAAAATTGCACTCAGTTGTTACAGCGAGTCTCGATAGGTAATAGTAATACCGTCAAGGCTTGTTACTAGTTTCCTGTTCAACACAAAGTGATGAATACAAATTTACTTTACCATCTTGGAAACCCATTTGGTGGTAAGAAACATTTTATCTTACAATACCACCCTCTTTCTTGATTTGTTGACATATATTTTGACAAACACTCAGCGTCTAAGATTGTTTTGTGTTGTTTTGAATTAATGCCATGATGGCGTCATAGTATAACATTTGTGAGCTGTTCATGACGTAATCCCCATTCATTGTTCCACTTGTACTATAACCGCTAAAATGTATAGTAGTGTTTCCGCTGTGTGTTGCTTTGTTTTATTTTTCAGCTTTAACACATGGTAGGTCTGTAGAACAATAGGATCGTGGCAAAAACTGCTATAATATAATTTAGTTTGTCGTGTAGGTGATTTGTCATGTAATTACTGTTATCAAAACGGTGGCCTCGACATGTGTAATCAGCCTTCGTTGAATGCAGGTAAAAATGTTATCTTTCTGAATCGAATGATCGTAGGTGCTTGCTGAAGTCCCCGTGGCTGCTACTGGAATCATCCTGCACGTCGATGATGCACTTCCCTCCAATCAATGGTAAACCTGTTAGTATTTTGGGAGTCTGACAGATGCTCGTCGCTGCTAGGCTGTTTTTTCCGATAGTCCGATGTCTTACATCCGCTAAGGGGTTATCCCAGCTGTCAAAAGTGTCGATCAATCCCAATAAGAAGTTAAGAATTAATGAAATAAATGTCTCAACAGGGAATATTAATTCAGCTCTACTTCAGAAATCAACCCAGTCACAATGTTATAACGTCAAGCTGACTTCTGATGTCTGTTTATAAGATGCTGCGAGCAACTGTTAGACTCTACTAACTACACACACACAGGGTTAGCATTGATTGAGGACAAGTGTATCATCGACGTGCAGTACGCCTTCGTACACAGTGTCATCGTTCACTCACGTGGGCAAACGGAAGTAAGTACCTTGCTTATGCGCACAACGCAGTTACCGGGCCGGGTGGGGTTTGCTTTGGTGTCCAATACTCTAACCATTAATTATTTGAGTAAATTTCGAAGTACACAAAATTTAATATGCTACACAATATTTATTTTAAATCTAGCACATCTTATAACGAATTATTTTGATTTCACAAGTTTCCAAACTCTTAAAATTAACAAAAGTTAAACAATATTTACATTAGAATACCACATCTAGTATGAAGAATAAATATAAATATTGAAAATGACAAATACACATGTGTTATCACCATTATGTGTTGATTTAGAAACTTGTATCAAGACGAGATGATGTTCATATTTAGGCGAGTCGCGATACGCAATAGCAACACCATCGAGGCTTGATAAACGGTTCTCGATCAACGCATAGTAGACCTATACAAAAAATATCATCATGGCTAAAATTGATGTAGTCTAATTTACTTTGCTGCGTAGGTGATTTATTTGTCATGTGATTACTGTTTTTGGGGGCGCGGTGACTCAGTTGGTAGAGGCGCAGGCTGCAAGCCGAGGCATCCGGCGGATCCACCTGCGGCAACCGCGTTGTGTCCTTGGGCAAGACACTCCCCCCCCCCCCCATTGCCCACGTGGAGGCACGGTGATGTTGTGTACTAAGGCGTACTGCACGTCGATGGTGCACCTGCCTACACAATATTTACAGTTACAACTAGAAGTCCTGTCACGAACTGTGCGCTTATCTAGGCTTAATTGCGCGTAGGAATTGTGCGCAATTGCCATATCAAATGGCATCCAAAGCTCGGCATGTTCTCCTGGTTACTCATAGCAAACACAGACAATGTTTCAGCCAATGGACCTCCGGGTTACCCCGAGGTCCATTGGCTGAAACATTGCCTGTGCACAGGTCACGTGTAAAAGAATTTGATAGCCTTACTGTGGTCATAACGCGTAGATTAACGCGCAGATCGACGTGCTATTTGTGCGCATTCCAGGACGGGACTTGTAGTTTTAACTGTACTTTAAATCTAGCACATCTTATAGAGAATTAAATTTATTTCACACAAAGTTTCCAAACTCTCAAAATTAACATAAGTTAAACAATATTTACATTAGAATACCACATCTAGTATGAATAATAAATATAAATATTGAAAATGACAAATACACATGTGTTATCACCATTATGTGTTGATTCAGAAACTTGCAATTACTGTTATTTCCAAATGAAACAAAATACTGCATTTTGATTGGCTGAGCGGTACGGTGTAACTTGCAATCCACAGTAGCTTTTTTACATCGTGGTAAACTACGGTGTAAAAACAAAAATACACTATAACAGGCTGAATGGCTGAAAAAATACCCATTTTTAATTAATAATTCATTCCTTCGGCTTGGTTATATTCGAACAAAATAAATATATATATACAAATACAGGAAATTTAATATTTATGTGCAATAAAATATTACAGATATGGGTGTCATTGGAACTGGCTCATTGAGCCAGTTCCAATGACACCCATATTTGTCTGGTTTTATTAACAAACTTACAAAGTACAAATTTCCTGTCAGTTTTTGTCCACAATGTAGGTTAAAGTATTAAGTACATCAAAATTCTTGGAAATAAATCAGTTATCCTTGTGTTTTCCGAGGTGCGTGGGAGTTTACACCGGTCTAGGCACACATACACCCTGCATTGAGTTCCCCAAACCGGTGTAAATTTCCATACAACCTGGAAAACACAAGGATAACTAATATTATCACTAGCTTGCTTTCCAAGGAAATAATTTTGCAAATGTTAACGGTCATATCCCGCGGTACTGTTTTTTTTCCGTATCGAACTATTCAATGGTAAATATGAGATAAAATGCATTATTTTATTTTGGTCTTCGCTTCTTCCTTCATTTTGTGAGACTATTTTTATTGGTGTTTCAAGACACTTTCGACGGCCAGCGTCATCTCGTGACGAACAGTTTTACGGGTGGGGGAAACTGGAGAACCGAGTGAGAACCACCGAGCAGCGGAGAGTAAATGTCAGACTCACCTACGTACAACGCAGTTAAACCCTGTTGGGGATCGGTTTGAAGTCCAATGCTGCAATCATTGAGTCACCGACTTTTATGTGACTAACATATTCAACAAGTTCCCAAGTCACAGAGGAAAAATTGGTACCTTAAATCTATTCTCCCCATCAACTCTGAAAGACGCTAAAAAACGCCTTTGATTCACCGAATGTAGCAAGTTACGACTTGTAGCTGTGCACAGCTTTATAGTTAAGTTTGGGCTGCCCAAACGGGCAACAAAGATTATATATAGTCACTTGCCCGGCATTTTCATCATGTGGGATATGCTTATCCAAAGATTGCTCGTTGGCGCACATGTTCACTGTAAAATTAAGCAAAAGTTGAAAGAAAGCCTTCATCCTTTGAGCTACCAAGGCTAAAACTTCAGGTACATGATACGTCATAATTTCACCACGTACAATGACTGCTCTGTATGTGTGGGGTAACCAATCAATATTTTCAACTGTAGCCTGAACGCGGCACGTTGAAAATATTGAACGGTCTATTCCCAAGTAATGAATGTAGACTCTTACAATTGCTGCCATTGAACCGACTTGTTAGACACCATGAAAGTTCAAGTTTAAGGCAAGGTGATTTAATCGATAGCTTGAGACCTTGTCTCACGATATGTTAATTCATGCATTAAATAAATATGTTTCAACTTGAAATAACATGGACACGGCCTGTTAAGGGTGATATCCCGTTTGCACCACTTTCTTAATTTTTGTGGGAAAATACACTAGAACGATGGGGAACTGCTAATATATTGTCCATCGGCTTCATCGAAGGTTATGGTTTATAGTTCATTTCAAAGTAGTGAGTATTAAAATGATGGACTGCCGAGAGGATAAGTCAGATCGAAGTGTAGGCCACTTAATTATTTGAGTAAATTCCGAAGGGCACATAATATAATATGCTACACAATATGAACATTAAATCTAGCACACCTTATAAATAATTAAATTGATTTCACACAAAGTATACAAGCTCTCAACATTAACATAAGTTAAACAATATTTACATTAGAATACCACATCTAATATGATAAATAAATAAAATATTGAAAATGACAAATACAAATATGTTATCACCACTATGTGTTGATTGAGAAACCTGTATCAAGCCGCGGTGATATTCATATTCAAGGCGTGTCGCGGAATGTAATAGGAACACCGTCGGGTCTTGAAGTTTCGCGATCAACACATCTTCCCCTGAGTTCCAATGTCTTCTATGTGCCAGTAGGCACATAGAACACATTGGAACTCAGGGATCGACACAGTGATGATGATAAATTTATCTTACGATCTCGGAAACACACTAGGTGGTAATAAACAATTTATCCTACAATATTCACCCTTTTCTTGATTTGTTCGCATATATTTTGACAAACATTCTGGGTCTGTATTTTGTTTTTATGAATGAAGACCGTGATTACGTCATGGTATTGCGCTCCGGAGCTGACCATGACGTGATCCCCATTCATTGTTCCCTTTGTATTATAACCGCCAAAGGTATAGTAGTGTCTCAACTTTGTGTTTCTTTGCTTCATTTTTCAGCATTTACACATGGTAGGCCTGTACAAAAATATCCATAAAACAGAAATTGATCAAGTTTAATTTATGTTACTGAGTTGGTGATTTATTTGTTATGTAATTACTGTTATCAAACACGTTGACCTTGACATGTGTAATCAGTTTTCAGTGAATGCAGGTAAAAACGTTCGGTTTCCGAATCGAATGATCACACGTTCTTGAAGACGTCCCGATGGCTGGTATCTATTCATCAACTCTTTGATCGAAATGATGTAGTACACGAATTATTTATTCAGACTTCAGCGGATTGTGATTCCATTTGTCTGAAAACCGGAAAGGAAAGCAACAACTTTCACATAAGAAGGAAATGGCTTGTTTTAACCTTCCACCTTACAAATCAGCCGCGTAATTTACAAAATGAGAATTTGGAAAAAACGTATTTTAAAAAAAAAAATCGAAACACAACCTCAACATATGACTCCTCAGTGGAACGATTTCCTTCCAGTGGTGCATCACACGATATGGTGTTGTGGAAATGTTTTGAAAAAATAAAAAATATGTAGAGAGTAATCGCTTGACTCAACTGGTTACGTGAAATAATTCATGAGAGGTGAGGGACGTTGTACAAACACGAGTGCGCGAATGCGTATGAGTGATTTACAATATAGTCCCTCGCCTCGAATGAATTATTTCACGTAAACAGTCCAGTCAAGCGATTACTCTGATTATTACTTTTCATTTTGAACGGTAATTACATTATTTAACCCTTCACCTAACGTAACGGCCAGAGCTATTCTCAAAAATCGGCAATTAATTTTCATTATTTTTTTCTAAAACATAGGTTATGACCCCTCATTGGAACGAGCTCGTCGTGCTCGTTCCAATGAGGGGGTCATAAGCTATGTTCTAGAAACAAAAATGAAAATAATAGTTATTCAGTATTTTTTTTGCAAGTGCCGTCTGCTTTTCATGTTAGGTAAAGGCTTAAAAAAACAATGAAGTCCCCATTACATCCACGGTAGAGCGTCTTCATGTGCGCGCACGGATACATGACCCAATTGTTGATTGCATAATTCACTTGTGAAGTTATCATTTATAATCAAATCCGGAAATCCCAGTAAATCACACTTTGGAAAGTAAAAAATACAAAATATTATATTTGCTATCGTATACGTTAGGTAAAGTGTCAATCGATATAACGTTCAGGAAGTAGAAATTATGTTGTGATCAGTTGGATATGCATGCCGGAAAACGGAAGCTGAAACAAGGAATGTTATTATGGTTACGTATTTTCATTGCGATGGTACAACGAGCGGAAGATTGTGCTGAGCATTTGTTTCAGCTTATTGTGATATTCTAATAGCTATGGTAATTGGAATGTGGAATTAATAGTCTTGGATAATTTTTTGCTTTATTCACCAAGTAGCAGCTGCTAGAGGGGAGATAAATTTTCGCCGCAGGTCTAACACTGACATACTTTATTCCTATGGCAGAGACGGACTTGTTGACATCTGACCTCTACCGCATTCGTATTATCATGACCTGTTTTACGTTTATGAGAGACATAATGAACCGACGTTTATCAAACGTTGACCGTCGCAGAAATGTTTAAGTTTTACAATATATGACACATTTCAACTCTGTCTAACAATAAAACGAACAACAATTAATAAAGAAAACACAAAGTTAATCAATCGAAACCAAGTGTTCAAAAGCATACAAGTTCGATTGTGAAAGGCGGGGACAAGATGAGTGATGTGTTTCATTTTCCAAATTAGGAAAGTGTAAATAAACAAATGCATATGTCGTATGTTTTGTTTATAAAACTCAAGATGAATCGAAGACGAAAAAAAACACACAATAAACAACGAAAATAAGAAAGATAAACATTGTGCATTTAATAAAGTATTTTTGCAGCTTCAGCTCAAGTTTGTAGGGGAATCATTTTTAGACAGAAATGTATCACTGCGTCTTCTTTATTTTTGGTAGTTTTGCTTGTGGATCGAATTGGATCAATGTGAGTAGTAGTGCTCGCACGTTTCGACCCTTATTAGCAGGACCCCGGTGCAGGACCCCGGAAGTGACGTCATGTCACGTGACGTAGTGGCGCCATGTTGTGTTGTCATGGTAACCCGCGTGAGCGGCCATGTTGTGACGTCATCTCCATAGTGATACGTGGTGTTAGTGCGCATGCGCAGCGCGTGTTGTTAGGGTGATACGTGTTTCCGTCGTCCATTTTGTATACTGGAGGCCGCCATCTTGGTTTCTATGGTAGCACGTGATTGCTATGTTACCAATGGCTTCTAACAAGACAGGGGTATGTTCGGGGGTGTGTTCCTTTGTAGAAGAGTAAATCTAATTACCACAAACAACCCGACAATCCTTCCAAATCACCAAAATCCACCCAAAATCACCGAAATTGACTTTATTTCCCCATTTTATCGGTTTAGCACGTAGTGCTATAGTACTAAGGGGTACAAGGGGTGCATTCGACTGAAGTGGAGTAATGTTCTGGCTTAGAATTCTCCCAGAATCCTTTTTTGGATCCTTATCCCATGACGTTTTTTCCCATATTAAGAATAGCACGTAGTGCTATAGGACAAATTTACCCAGAATTCTCTGCTTCTATCTATTTATGCAATAGTTTTCGTCTATCTGGTCCTGTTCCTTTATTCTAGAGTATACTCCAGTAGCGTAGAAGAGCCTATCAACTGGAACAGCTTTACTTATTATTACTATATTTAGCAATTTCTGGTCTATTCTTGTTAGTTCTGACCCTATTCCAAGTACTCTTGTTGTTTAATTTATCTAGATTATAACCAACCAACCAGATTGCTTGATTTCCCATAACCTGTATACAGAGTTATCTCCCTTGTGTATAATAAAAGACTATATTCAATGGCAATATCCCCAGGCACTCCAATTTCGGCACCCCTTTTTTGAAAAAACTAATGGCCTTCGGCACCCCTTTTTTCTGAAATGAGGCTAAGAGTCGTTCAAGGAGTCACTCGAACGAGCAATTGCTCGTTAGCTCATTTGCTCGATGGGATTCGAGTCATTCGAGCAGTATGTCGAGTCACTCGATCGAGTAATTACTCGATAGCTCATCTGACAAAAACGGGATTCTCCAGAAGGCACCCCAATTTCAGCACCCCTTTTTGGAAAACATATGGCCTTCGGCACCCCTTTTTCTGAAATGAGGCTAAGAGTCGTTCGAGGAGTCACTCGAACGAGCAATTGCTCGTTAGCTCATTTGCTCGATGGGATTCGAGTCATTCGAGCAATATGTCGAGTCACTCGATGTAAAAACACGGAATCCAACTTTACGGAGTCGGATAGGAATCTCAATTACGGAATCTCTTATATAGCCTGTTTATAGATATTTTACATTGAGCGCTGTATAAAATGCCTCGTTCAGGGCTTTTACATAGCCCTCATGGCCTCGTACGACAAAAAAGGGGTGCCGAGGGCCATAGGTTTTCCAAAAAGGGGTGCCGAAATCGGGATGCTTTCTGGAGAATCCCTTTTTTGTCAAATGAGCTATCGAGTAATTGCTCGATCGAGTGACTCGACATCCCATCGAGCAAATGAGCTAACGAGCAATTGCTCGTTCGAGTGACTCCTTGAACGACTCTTAGCCTCATTTCAGAAAAAAGGGGTGCCGAAGGCCATTAGTTTTTTCAAAAAAGGGGTGCCGAAATTGGGGTGCCTGGGGATATTGCCATTGAATATAGTCTTTTATTATACACAAGGGAGATAACTCTGTATACAGGTTATGGGAAATCAAGCAATCTGGTTGGTTGGTTATAATCTAGATAAATGAAACAACAAGAGTACTTGGAATAGGGTCAGAACTAACAAGAATAGACCAGAAATTGCTAAATATAGTAATAATAAGTAAAGCTGTTCCAGTTGATAGGCTCTTCTACGCTACTGGAGTATACTCTAGAATAAAGGAACAGGACCAGATAGACGAAAACTATTGCATAAATAGATAGAAGCAGAGAATTCTGGGTAAATTTGTCTTATAGCACTACGTGCTATTCTTAATATGGGAAAAAACGTCATGGGATAAGGATCCAAAAAGGGATTCTGGGAGAATTCTAAGCCAGAACATTACTCCACTTCAGTCGAATGCACCCCTTGTACCCCTTAGTACTATAGCACTACGTGCTAAACCGATAAAATGGGGAAATAAAGTCAATTTCGGTGATTTTGGGTGGATTTTGGTGATTTGGAAGGATTGTCGGGTTGTTTGTGGTAATTAGATTTACTCTTCTACAAAGGAACACACCCCCGAACATACCCCTGTCTTGTTAGAAGCCATTGGTAACATAGCAATCACGTGCTACCATAGAAACCAAGATGGCGGCCTCCAGTATACAAAATGGACGACGGAAACACGTATCACCCTAACAACACGCGCTGCGCATGCGCACTAACACCACGTATCACTATGGAGATGACGTCACAACATGGCCGCTCACGCGGGTTACCATGACAACACAACATGGCGCCACTACGTCACGTGACATGACGTCACTTCCGGGGTCCTGCACCGGGGTCCTGCTAATAAGGGTCGAAACGTGCGAGCACTACTACTAATGTGCTCCTCACTTCTTGCAGTGTTTTGCAGTGTTTTGTAGCGAGTTACAGCACGATTTTGCCGCGACTGCCCTGTAAATGATTTATGGGATAAACAAAATAAATTAAAAAAAAATATTCTACTCGTAGGATTAAGAATTAAACTGACTCGCCAGAGGCTCGTCGGTTTCATTCTTTTGACCTCCAATATGGCTCAAATAATTAAACTCCACAATGTCTCTACGCCGACTCTAGCCACAAGCTGTCTGGAAACGCGCTGTCTGCTTGTGTTAAAATATGTTAGCTGTAAGGAGTAGTGGGCCTATTTAACAAAAACAGTTTGGGGAAACAGTCAGTTTAAAAGCCAGCTTCAATTTGTGAACTGAGATAAAATGACAAACGTTTTCTTTCAACGTCTCAACGAACTGCCAGAAGGGAAGAGTTGATAAAAAAAAATTATATTATTTGACCAAGATATCCTTGTGCAATATTTGCTTGTTTCTCGGCTCATTTATTATTTGCTTGGCGAAACCGTATCATTTGGTTTTCGATGTGAAACGTGGTAATTGAACAAATGACAGTATCACCCGAAGTCGTATATGTCTGCCATGGTGTGGGGTGGTCTGCAAAAATTATGGCCAAAGGACTGATGTATCAAACATACTTCTTGGACTCATCCTTCCCAGCTGTTTAACTTTAACATTTTACTCCAATTGTTTTATTTTGACCTTTTCCCTATTTTTATGACCCCCTCCCCCTGACTTAAGTCGGGTGGCACATAGTCATTGAAGTGTGCGTGTGTCCGTCCGTGTGTGTGTATGTGTGTCCGATTCAATAACTCGAAAACTGTTAGGGCCACAGTCATCAAACTTCATACAATTATAAAGGACCATGGGAGGATGTGTCACACACCATAGCTGGGTTCGTACCTTCAAGGGGGAGGTCACATTTCAAGTTTACACTAAAAATCGGTCAATATTCGTGTCTCAGCTATAACTCCGAAACGAATTATAGTACAATTGTTAAACTTTTTACAAATGTTAAGGACATTCAGAAGGTGTGTCGCCTATAATAGTTTCCGTCGCATCTGCAAGGTGAAGGTCACAATTGACCTTCATTTGTTCAGGGTCACAAATCGCGTCTCAAGCATAACTCGAAAACTATTAGGGCTACAATCATCTAACTTCGCTCAATTTTAAAGGACAATGGGTGGATGTGTCACACACCACAACCAGGTCCGTAAGGTGAAAGTGTGTGTGGGGGTTGGTGGATAGGGGGGGGATGTGTTACCTTAGTAACATTGTTCTTGTTTTTATTATGCCCCCCCCCCCCGACTTAAGTCTGGTGGCATATAGTGATTGAAGTGTGCGTGTGTCCGTCCGTGTGTGTGTGTGTGTGTGTGTGCGTTTGTCTTACCAACTTGACGAGGTAACTAGACAAAAGAGTTTGCGTGTTTCGCCTTACCGAGGTACAAAAGACAAAAGAAACCCTTTACCTCGTTGTTTTCCCAGAACTGTACCGGCAAAACGAGGTTGAAACCGTTAGTCCACACAAAGGACAAACAATAGGGTACCTCGGTATGTAGGGTAGACAAGACTGTGTGTGTGTGTTTGTGTGTGTGTGTGTGTGTGTGTGTGTGTGTGTGTGTGTGTGTGTGTGTGTGTGTGTGTGTGTGTGTGTGTGTGTGTGTGTGTGTGTGTGTGTGTGTGTGTGTGTGTGTGTGTGTGTGTGTGTGTGTGTGTGTGTGTGTGTGTGTGTGTGTGTGTGTGTGTGTGTGTTGAGGTTAAAAAATCGCACTGGCACAGACATTTCATACTGAAACGTTTTTTTTCTTTTAATATGCCACCGAAAAATTGTTTTCATTTACTGAACCCTAATGGGTTTCAAACATGACAAAAAATTACATAAAATTGATTTAAACTAAGTGATGAGCTTAGGAACTGGTTAAACTGACTGGCAATAATTGATGTTATTCATTGATGGGCTCTAATTTAGTCCTTACAAGGATGTTACGCAAGCTTTTGTTTTTCTTATAGGCGTTTTTCTTATAGGCGATGACAGGTCGAAGATTCAAAGGTTCATTTAATTTAGCATTGGTAAAATTGAATTCATCTTTTAACATTTTTGCTATTTCGATATTCATTCTGTTGTACGTTAAAGTGAAAGGAATGATGGACCTCCTTTCGCATTCGCCCTCTGATATGTTCATACCAAATGGCCAGAGGGTTTGAAGCGTATTGATCCAAAAAGCTTCACGTTTTTTTCTAAATTCATCCGTTTCTTCTAATGTGTCTTTAATTGGTGGTTATTCAATTGGGTGGATTTCGAAATCGTCCAAAGAATGGCCAGGAAGGTTAAAATGTTGTGCTACTGGGGCATCAGCATTATGTTTTATATCCTGTTTGTGTCTAGTAGCACGTTCTCGGAAAGGATTTTGACTTTGACCAACATACTGTTTCCGACATCGCTTACAAGTGATAAGGTAAATAATGTTTGGTGAATCACAATGGAGGGGGTTACGGATCTGATAATGATTTTTCGTTTGTTCGGAGGAAAATTCCTTTTTCTGATCAGGCATAAATGAATGCAGTCTACAACGAGGCTTTTTGCAATTAAATACCGCGCCACTACTATTTTGCAACGGTCTGTTGTGTTCAATCTTCAGTGGTTCGAAATCGGTAGTTTCAGCTGGACTTTCGAGCTTTTTCAGGGTTTGGGATTTCAGGCTACGCAAAAGGCGCAGCGAGTACCCTCTCGATCTGAGGGCGCCAAATAGAGTAGAACAAGCCTCATTGAAATTTACCTTATCACTTGAATTGCGGTGGAAACGAATGAGCTGTGATTTGATGATACCTTTAAATGTATGTTGAGGATGAAATGATTTTGTGTGCAACAATTGATGTGAATCAGTTGGTTTAAAATATACTTTATAATCTAAATGACCGGACGCCTGAAATTGCTTGCCTTTATACACGGTCACGTCGAGAAAATCAACAGAATTTTCTCTGATAGTAGCTTTCAATTTAATATTTGGATCGTGATTGTTCAAAATTTCTAAAAATTCATCAAAATCTTCTTTTGAATGTTCCCAAATAATAAAAATGTCATCTAAATATCTGAGATATACGAGAGGATGCTTTGCACATTTGCTTAAGGCATTTTCCTCCCATTCCGCTACATAAATGCTTGCAAAATTAGGACTGAATCTTTTACCCATAGGACAACCCATTATTTGTAGAAAATATTCTCCATTGAATTGAAAGTCATTACCTTTTAAGTGTGTGTGTGTGTGTGTGTGTGGGCCACCGTCATCAAACTTCACACAATTATAAAGGAAACATGGGGGGATGTGTCACACACCATAGCCGGGTTCGTACCTTCAAGTTCCAGCTCACATTTCAAGGTCACACTAAAAATCGGTCAATATTCGTAAATCAGCCATAACTCCCAAACGAATCATAGTACAATTATTAAGCATTTTACAAATGTTAAGGACAGTCAGAAGGTGTGCCGTGTATAATAGTTTCCGCCGTATCTGCAAGGTGAAGGTCACAATTGACCTTCATATGTTCAGGGTCACAAATCGTGTCTCAAGCATAACTCGAAAACTATTAGGGCTACCATCATCTAACTTCGCTCAATTTTAAAGGATAATGGGTGGATCTGTCACACACCACAGCCAGGTCCGTAAGTTCAAGGTGGGGGAGGGGGGTGTGGGGTGGGTGCACGTGTTACCTTAGTAACATTTTTCCTATTTTTATTTGTTTTGCTATAGATGGTACCACATCTGCATGCATGACTGTCTTTTACAACAACCGAGGCATGATATCACATTAGACTCTAAAATCGTGTTTGGGGCAACATCAAATTCTAAACATAACACTTTCCATGAAATAAGTCAAATAATGTCATGTATATCTCGAACATTTTAAGAACTGAATGCAATTTTTGTAATCTTTATTGGAGTATGAACGTGTGGGAATGGGTACAAATTATGTATGAATCCCGAAGGGATTCATACAATTTGTACCCATTCCCACACGTTCATACTCCACTAAGTTTATAAAAATTGCATTCAATTCTTATAATTACATTCCGTAATTGTTTAAACTACATTTTTTCCCCACGAATCGTCATTCGCTGTTGTTGAAAATCATACGACATTCAGTCGTTGGAATCAAGAACTAGCGCAGGCATTTGTTCCGTCTAAATGATATCCCAAAGGCAAATAAGCTTTAATTTTCACAACTTTAGAAATGGAAACGAGTATTTTAGTAACGGGCTTTATGCGCCAGTTGGGAAATGTCACCAAAGAAACAGCAGCGGAGATGATCACAGCGAGAGGGGCTAAAAGTTAAAAACCCGCCCAAATTACATTCTGTCGACTGCGCTCTGTCGTAAATGCAGGTCAAACTTCCACCAAATGTATTCATTGGAAAATGAATTACATTTGGTCATGACGTTTTCATCCAGCTGACCAATGGGAATTGTGTATTTGGAGTCAAAGCGTATTACTACATTAACCCTTTACCCAACGTAACGGCCAAAACCGGCCAGCGCTATTCTCAAAAATCGCCAATTAATTTTCAAAATATTTTCATTTTTTGTCTCAAAAACATAGGTTATGACCCCTCGTTATGACCCCTCGAGCTCGTTCCAACGAGGGGTCATAACCTTTGTTTTTGAGACGAAAAATGAAAAAAATTAGTTATTCAAGAATTTTTTTTGCAAGTGTCGTCTGCTTTTCATGTTAGGTAAAGGGTTAACAATGTTATTATTTGGATGTGATCGTGACAGAGACAGCTTTTATGATCACAATACTGTTTGCAGATAACAATTTAAATGCTTAATCATTGCATATGACAGATTTTCATTTCAATCGACTATTTACAAAATCGAGTTTTTGTTAGGATAATCGCACCTGCACACCTTCTCGGTGAATTAAATTCTTTCGACCCAGGCATGTATCCATGAAAGCTGCACAATCGTATTGTCAATAAAGTACGTTCCACCAAGAGGAGAAGGTACAGTGCACAAATCAGGATACCAAAATGCCGCCCCGTGCTGTGATATGCATCCATTTTCGTTCCGATCAAACGTTCGGAAAATACTGCCATTCACGATCTCTGCTGCATCAAGACGACCTCCCTTGGCACGGTAACTGAAGATAAATTTGTAGCCGGAACTCTCGTTGCATATATACAAGTGATGGTACTCATTCCTCGACTCTCGGCCTTCACCCCTTAGAGAGAGAAACATTTTATATTTGTAATTTGGATTGACAGTAAGTTGATACATATTCTCATTGCCGAACCAGTATTCTGCTTCGTTGTCACGTCCAAACCCTGCCTTGTATCTCATCCAGTTTGCATTACGACTGTTGGGAAACGAACCACCGGGTGCGCGGAACACCGTTAGTCGAACACATCTAGCACAAAACGCAACAACACCATTGCACTTGCCACCTCCATATGGATAGATAATCCGTTCCGTATATGCCGCACAAAAGACTGGAGTGTAGTCAGAACAATCTGTAATGGTATTAAAGTCATCATTTTACTGAGCAGTTGTTAAAGAGAAATAAATATGAGCAGTTTAGCTTTTCTACAGAAACATAGTTAAATAGGAAGTTTCATTCCGTTCGCTTTATGTATTGATCTACGGAAACATCCTGAATAGCAATCGTTGTAAGGGCACTAGTATGCCAATAAAATGTCATGTCCTTAACTTTCGTAGTCTGGAGACTTTACCTTAGGATTCGTTATTGTATCCCCTCATTTATGCCCTGTCTTTGACTGCAGATGGAATCCTTTTTCACAAGAAGTACACAGAATGCATTGCGCATTGAAACAAAAATTGCTTTTCGGAGGTGGTTCGTGAAAAAGGAAGCTCTCCCAGCGTGGGTTCGGGCTGTCAATATGCCTGATGCAATAAAACCAGCGGCATTTCTTAATAATGTAGCACCCCGAAAATTTGAAAAGAGTTGTACTCAGGCCTGAAAATAAGCAGTCTGACATTTGCAGAATGAGGTCCCCAGAGGGTGAATTCGATGATGCTATCCCATACAGAGGGCCAAGGTATCCTCTGGGCACCTCTTTGTGTTTAGTTTTGAGAACCTGATTCAGATTGAGGTTCACAGAGGGTAAATGTAGTGATGCTACCCTGCTGTGCAGGGTAGCATCACTAAATTCACTCTCAGGGAACCTCATTTTGCAGATGACAGTCTACTTATTTTCTGCCTTGAATGAACTCGGTCATCTCTATTGAAGCAAAGCACGTACAATAAAGTGATGAATTCATCTGGAATAAATATCGGATATACGTTTTCTGAGTTTTTTTTTTTTAAATCCACAGGTGATGCAGAGGTAACATTTTTGCTGTAACTGTTAACAAACATGCGGTTGACTCATGAACCACGACTACGATCCTCCATTATAACGCATATGGTATGTAGACACCAAGGGGAATCACAAGGATTGGTGCCCAGTGTTTCAAATTGGTGTTAAAGAGAAATCGTATGCCAGATACAGTCATTAAGGTATAACTGGATGGGTATTGGCTACATACCCCAGACGTACGCGATGCCTCAGAGGTATGCAGCATTATAAAAACATTTAAAACAATTTTTTTTAATAATTTTAATTGCTATGACGCACTACCCAACCCCTCTCCCCTATATTAAATTTCAATTTCATACCCCTCTTAGGTTTTAATAAACTGCAGTGATGCAATACTCTCAGCACTGCTCAAACAATTACTATCATGCAATAACCGCACCACTCTCCCGTCACAAATGAATGACATACGATCATTTAAATGAAATTTTAATTTAAATGGCGTAACATAAGTACAAACAATTGAAAAACTTTTGGTCTTCAATAATTGTCGTTAAAGAATTTATCAAAATTAAATTTAAATGGCGTAACAACTTGATCTTTGATAATTTTCGTTAATGAATCTAACAAATGGATAATTAATTTTAAAATAAATGATGTAACATATTTAATACCCAACAACTGAAAAGCTGTTGGTCTTCAATAATTTTCGTTCAAGTATCTATGAAGTGGAGAATTAATTTTAAAGTATTTAACTTTATTTATAAAACGTCGAAATTTCTTGAAAAACAAAATGGCAGTTTGTGAGAAATACATGTTTTTGTCATGCTTCGATAAAGCAACATTGGAAAGTATCAGAGCGCGTAATTGGGGGACGTATTGTGTTTTTGAACAATGGATCACCGACCCCCTTTGTTTTCATACATTTAAACATCAGTGAAATTTATGGCGAAGGCATATGTTTTTGTTTTCTCATTCGTTACGGTCTGTCGCTTCATTCATGATAAATTATTAACAAGCCAATAGAAAGCCACGTCCTCTTCAGAGTGCAGGAAATCGTCTTGAAAATTCGAAAAGCTATCAAGTCCAGTCATTTGGATTTCGCAACTGCAACAGTTGAGCTCTAATCTCAAAGTACAAAATGGAGAAAATTGGAGAGAGATATACTTTTGTTGATGTTCTGCCCTTTAAAGGCGAATTGAAAATTCACATAAGAAGATACACCAAGGAGTCGACGACAATCACTGAGACCGCAATTGCCCTCGACGTTACAGAATGAAAGGATCTTAAAAAGGCTACTGACTAAATCGAAACAAAGTTATGGTGGTCGAGGGAAAAGTGTCCTGAAAAAGAAAACGAGATGATTTACCCTTGACTCAAGGGAAGAAAAATCCAACGGCAGGACTGCTGATCCGGGAAATAGAACACGAACTGAACCGAGTGTATGATGTATTGATTGAAAAGAAAGTTCCAGAGGTACCATCCAAACTTTGCTATGGCTGGAGCGTAGACCATCCCAGCCAAATGCAACACGACGCCTGCCTTATGATGACGCCGGGAGAACGAGTTTGGTGGTAGCGTAGATTATCCCAGCCAGATGCAACACGATGCCTGCCTTATGATGACGCCGGGAGAATGAGTTTAGTGGCAGCGTAGACCATCCCAGCCAGATGCAACACGATGCCTGCCTTATGATGACGCCGGGAGAATGAGTTTAGTGGCAGCGTAGACCATCCCAGCCAGATGCAACACGATGCCGGCCTTATGATGACGCCGGGAGAACGAGTTTGGTTGCAGCGTAGACCATCCATGCCAGATGCAACACGATGCCTGCCTTATGCTCACGCCGGGAGAACGAGCTTGGTTGCAGCATAGCCCATCCCATCTAGATGCAACACGATGCCTGCCTTATGATGATGCCGGGAGAACGAGTTTGGTTGCAGCGTAGACCACGCCAGCCAGATGCAACACGATGCCTGCCTTATGATGACACCGGGAGAACGAGTTTGGTTGCAGCGTAAACCATCCCAGCCAGATGAAACACGATGCCTGCCTTATGATGACACCGGGAGAACGAGTTTGGTTGCAGCGTAAACCATCCCAGCAAGATGCAACAGGATGCCTGCCTTATGATGACGCCGGGAGAACGAGTTTGGAGATGATTTGACGAGGCCATGTCAAAAGTGTATAAAGCTGAAATCACGTCATCATGGGTGAAAAATATGGACAATGTCGTACTGACACTGCAGCTGTGCGAGTATACTCCGTTATTGGCCAGAGAAACAGAGGAGAATGTTATCTTCAAAATAATATTAGTTACACAGTTTGTTGGTGGCCTAATATGGTATATATGTTGTCAGTTAATTTCATATTGGACTCGAGTCCAATATGAAATTAACTGACCCCATATATACCATATTAGGCCAACAACAAACTGTGTAACGAATATATCTTACCGACTGCTGCATCGAACTAATAACAAGAGGGATCAAAATTAAATGAGAGAATTCTCACAATGTGTTCATGTGTCTTTGCCTTGTTACAGGCACTCTCCCATCAATTGTAACAGGGCAAATTCATACATACCAAACAGTTTCATTTCGAAGGTAACATGACACACATCCACAGAATATGAAGCCATTTAAGTTGCCTAACCTGCAATTCAGACCAAATATGGGCTTCCAACTCTCAATCTTTCATCTTGAAGCGTTTATCGGCTGCCGCCATTTTGAATAATTAATGAACAAAGGGGTGATTACCCACAGCTGTGAGCCAGATGTTGACAGGCAGTATATGGTTTTATATGCTGTCTGTATGTGACGTCTTTGGACCAATGAAATTCCCAGATACTTGTAGGAGGTAAGATATTGGAGAATGCATCCACTGTATGGTGATGGACAAAGGGGGCACTTACAACGGCCCTTTTAAGGGCCAACCAAATTATTCGAAAAGAGAATCGTGGCACATACGTTTCAATTACCAAACCTCATAGAGGCATATTTCCGAGACACCAACAACCCCTTACCAATGAATCGGTCCCTCTTAGCCAATCAACTCTCCCGCGACACCCTATATTATCAAGCGCAACACGTGCACGAAGGTGACCCTGGCTGTCGAAAGTGCCGTTAAACCCCCAATAAATAAATATGTACCATTCAATCGGAAACGTTTTGATAAAAAATCGATTTTTACCCAAACATTTATCATAAAAGACTGCCTCTTTCAAAAAAATTTCAAAAAACATGAAGGAACTGCCATTCCATCATAAACGTTTTGACCTTTATCCAAAAAACTATCATAAAAGCACGAAAAGTCCCATCCCCTTCCGTCGTACAAGTGTTGTGACTGTGGAGAAAATCATAAGTTCTTCGGTTCCCTCCTTCCCCTACCCCTCCCACTGTAAAAATATAGACGGTATTGCCCGGTTAGCTGCAAAAGTACTTCATGGGAAGAGGATACGCGATTCTGTATTACCCACCCACATATCGTGCGCAAGTAGATTCCGGATATGTAGTCAGTTCCTTTTTCACCTTAGAAACTCTTCGCAGATTTTGGCGTAATGCCATTGGGCAGCGGATGCGAAGTGACAAACTGTAGGACGTTTTCCCTTTCTTTGCCACCATTGGTCTTAGGATAGTTCACATTTTAATCTACCATCTAAAACCGTGATCGCAAACCGCAGCATATGTGGCGATAAAAAATCGGCGATAAAATTCGCATGACGTCGCGAGAAACGAACTGACGCGCGCCTGTTGGACTATTTCATTGGTACTGGTAATAAAAAAAACTGGTAATTTCCTTCCAAAAGGTCCTAACTCGGCAACGAACGATTCGTCTGATTTGCCTCGACATTCATTACAGGTTATTGCTCAATCCAGTTCATAAACAATTCATCTGGCAAAACATCAAATCAGAAAAGATGAATCACCAAAAAATGAGTTACAGATAGGAAAATTTGAAATGAAACATCAATCTTACTGTGTTTGCACACTTATAAAAATTATGAATGAAGTGACGCCATTTATTTAAAGAGATTTTTGCGCAGTACAAAATATATAGTTGTTTTCGCAAACCATCCACGTATCCCCTGGGTGACCTCATGAACTGAATTCAATTGGGTTAGAAATATTAGTGTCCAACGGAAAGGGTATACTTCGGTTGAGTTTATTTGTTATCACCGTATACAATTTCATTCATGTTGACGGAATTTCCTCACGTGCCATTAGGTTGAAAATGGAGTTCCATTATTGTGTTAAATGTGGCTTTCTGTTTGTTATTTAATTTTTTTGAGAAGTCATGGTTATAGGTTTTGTTGGCTGTTGTTCGTTGTAGATAAAAGTGTTATTTGCTCAGTGTAATTGTATAGAATATTTGTATCGCGACTAGACTCGTTTTGGGGAAGGAGTAGGTACTCGTCGCTCAAATGCGACTTGTAGCTTTTCATCTCCAAATACGAGTCTCATCGTGGTGACCGATCCTGTACAAGCACAATGTTCACATAACTCATATGTGTCGATTTGTTTTCTAATACTCGTAAATCCTATACATGATCTGATCGTGAGCGTACAGTTAAAACTAGAAGTCCTGTCATGAAATGCGCACAAATAGCACATCGATCTGCGCGTTAATCTACGCGTTATGGCCATAGTAAGGCTATCAACTTCTGTATATATGGCCTGTACACAAGCAATGTTTCAGCCAATGGACCTCCGGGTAACCGGAGGTCCATTGACAGAAATATTGCCTGTGTTTGCTATGAGTAACCAAGAGAACCTGCCGTGCATTGGGTGCCATTCGATATGACAATTCTTACGCGCAATTAAGCCTAGATAAGCGCACAGTTCCTGACAGGACTTCTATTTTTAACTGTATGCAAGCATACTTATGGCATAACCCCATAAACTACAGGCTACTCTGTACACGTTCTCCTAAAGATAATACTACGCCACTTTGTCCGGTGATGCTGTAATGTCCATATATAAACCTTTCAAATGATTATTTTTCTTGTTTTCAGTCTTTTAAATTAGAAACCATTTCCAAGGACCTTAAAACCAACAGGTTGAGTAATTCTGTATTTAGTAAAATTCTAGAACCAAACATATTACCGTTAGCATCACTCAATTCATCATCATAATCCAATATTTATATTTCGGATTTTAGCAGTTTTTACATTAAAAAGAACACAACATACTTTTAGATCATTTAACGTTAAAAATAGCACAAAATACTTTTAGATCATTTAAAAATGTTTTTATCGCTACGATATTAACATTTCTTTTGCTGCAGAAACGCTAAGTACCAATAAATAATTAAGTAGCAATGCAAGAATTAGACAAAAAATAGATAAAGCCTGACAGAACACTGTCATATGTGAGTGGAATAGCCGCATAGAGAAAGAAAAGATTTGGTAGAATAGCGTTGAAAATAAACAGTAGATACCTATCCACAGCAAACACACCAGTAGATAGAATGAGTTGGTATGAGGAACAGCAGCCACAACATGCTGAAAAAATAGTAAGTAGAGAAGGGTTTAGCTCATTCGGAGCATATTTCAGAAGGTTGAGACTATTATGATCCCCGATGAGTCTGGAGGTGGGATGGGGAAATCTTACCCGAGGGGCAAGATATTTGAGCCAGACCCGAGGCTTGCCGAGGGTCTGGTTCAAATATCTTGCCCCGAGGGTGAGATTTCCCTATTCCCACCTTCAGACTCATCGAGGATGATGTTTCCCCCACCATCCAGCGATTACGTTAGCCAGAGGTAATCGGGAGTCACGTGCTGATTCAATCAACTCATTTTATGTTCATTGTTTTGAAAAACTGATGACACCATCTGAAAGAGCATGCACAAGTTATGTATATACCACAGGTATATACCACGAAATCGATTAGGAACGGTGGCAGCTTGAGGGTTGAAAAATTGTAGAGCATCAAACGTTGATCACACTGCATTCCGATGACGCCAATATGAATTAGTTGGTAGCAAGAAACTGAGACGATATGCATAACGTCATAATAACGTTATAAATGTATAACGTCACGTGGGTAGGGTGGGATACATCTGTCTCTCCCTGCTATCTCACCCTGGACAGACGTATGATACAGATGTAATGGGGGGATAAAATACTTTTCTATCGCCAATAGGAAGGGAGGGTAAAGGACAGAGAGAAGTTGGGGTTGGCGGATTTTGACACAGAGTAGCACATTTCAAGAGATAAATACCAAAAAGGTCCTGCAATAGGCAGAAAAAATGTAGATTTTTGAGGTTGGATAACCAGAATTCATTGAAACATAGATCCTCCATCAGCTCTAGGCCTTTGTCCGCTTAATAACCAAATGCCACATACCAACTCCAAAAAGATAAACTTTAATTACCTAAAAATGGATGATAGAAACACATTGTAAAATACATGCGCCCGCACACCACGCATCATATTGACAACGACGTCAGAACCATGGTAACACATTGTAAAATTATACCTTTTTTTCTAATACATCTTCGCCGCAATACCACCATGGATGAAATTTGACGTTGTGTCTATGATTTTATTAGATTTTTACTCGCATGTACAGTATGGTCGCTGTGGACTCGTCGTAATCCACACGTGGGCAGTGATGTCCACGCTTGATATCACCAGATCATAAAAATCATCATTAACAAAGTTTTAATTAATGAAGCTCCGGGTTGTTTCTGGTGCTTCATATGAATTGAATTTGCTGGTGATTTTTTCCTATAATTAGTGTTTGGAATGTAATGTTATTGCGTCTGTTGAAGCATTGCTAACCTGTGGAAAGTGACCAGTCCAAGGGAGCCGTACTGACTCTCGCTAATTTGTACATCTAATCGTACTAATACTTATCAAGTCATGGGTAAATCATGCATATATACTCACCACGCGGTGGATTCTCACAATGTTCACCAGTGTACCCCAGACTGCACTGGCATCTTCCATTAACAATTGGCATTTGGTAGTAGCATTGATGGTTCTGAAATAAAAAATGGGAAATTTCACTGTCAATTGTTGCTGCTGAGAAGTGACTTGAAGAATCATGAAGAAGAGTTCGATGCTGAGGCAAAAATGTCTTATGTTCTGATTGTATGTGATTGCAGGTGAATGAATAACAAACCTAACAAACAACCGGAAGTAGTTGTATTTAATGTGATAAACGATATCGAACAGCCGGAAGTCAGGGTAGGTTCGGGGACTCTTAATTTTGTTTGTTCTCATATTAAATGTAAATTTTTAATTTTAATGACTTAATATTGTTTTTTTTTAAATTTTGTAATAAAAACTGCATCAATTTAATACGTAATGGTTAGGTCAAGATTATCAAGTAATCCTTAACACGTTACAGACTGATGCCTCGCAGGTTTGCAGATTTTGACATTCCAAGTTTATCAAATACTATGAAATAGGTGCTACCTAAAGTGCGAACGTAGTTACAACTTACAGTACGTATAGAGTGTATTATCACTAAATCACCAGCAGAGTGGAGATTCCACCCAAGCAATAATTGCAAATTTGTTGCAAAGCATAACAAGCACAAGCAAAGTTCCAGCCAATGAATCCCTGGGTTACACTCGGAGGTCCATTGGCTGAAGCACTGCTTGCGTTTTTTGCCCATGTGTGTAGAATTTGAAAGTAAAACTTTGGGTGATAATGCCACCCCACGGGGCATTTTGTTACAATCCACTCTACACGTACTGTATTTTGTAAATTTGAATAAAAATATACAGAGGATGTCAATGGGTGTGTGTAATTCCGTACCCATCACCAAAATCATTTCGTACCCAAGTGATTTCGTACCCAAAACCACTTTGAACACTTTAGAAAAAAGTAAATTTGTGCCCAAAAAATAATAATAGAATGTCCATGTCAATATTCAGAGCAGTTTATTTGCTAGGGGCATAATTTGACAAAAAATAGGTATTAAATTTAACATTTATAAGCAAAATTGATCACAACATAGCATTAAGTAATGAATCCACCACCTTTAGAATTAATTATTTATTTATTGCTTTTTACTGTCACATACTTATGCACAATAGGTAATCGTGACCGAGACAGTTTTACGGGGTCTAAGTCGGTCAGAGCGGGAAAATAAAATCTAAACTCTTTCATATTGAACTAATGGGTCTCCTATTTCATGAGGTGACAAAATATAATTCAATTAAATTTTTTCTTTAATAAATATGCACATTCATTCATTTAGGTTTCATTTTGTACTATTATTCATTGTTTAAACTAGCAACTATTTGTTTTGTAATATCATGCACAACTCAGGCTGCACAGTGGGGAAAATAATGTTAAATACTTGTGACTGATACTTCCAAAAGTCCACTCTCTCAAAGCTTGCAACCTTTCTTTCGGCTAGCTGGACTGTCCATGTGTACCAGAGCAGTGTGCTCACTGTGCTGCTTGGAACATGTAACACCCATTGCATGAGAACGTTTGATAGCTTTGAGAAGCAGTGCAAAATCCGAAAGAGGCTGCTGACTCACTGGGATTGACAATAAATCCTTGAGTGAAAAAGACAACAGAAGAATGAAATGGCGCATCAGTCGGGAAAGTACTTGATTCCTACTCCTATGTTCTAAATGATTATATCTGCAGTACTGATAATTTTTTTGTATTTTCTACTCCATATTATTCTGATTTGATCCCCTATTTTTATTCATTTTCACCAGGCTGGACTGCAGTTTAATTCTCATAATGCACTGTTTTGGACTAAATTCTTAACGTCTTCCATAGCTGTAGATAGTTGGAGATATGTTGGAATTTTGAGGTTATTTATCCAAGATATGGCACTTTGAAATATTGTGAAGTCAGTTTGTAACTTCAGTATAATAGTCCACCCTGTACTATTAGTCCTCGCCATACTATTATATGTATGACAGTCACAGGAGTATACCCCCCTCTTATATTCCCAATAAAGTTCACACAAGAAACATGAGGACATTAGTCAATGGATGAAATGCATACAGAATTAAAATATGGAATACAGATCGCTCTCGCCAGTCACCACATTTCTCAGCAACCCCCAGCCCCCCGCCCACAACCACACTGCCAACACACCACCAATTGCACTGTGACCCACCCATGCAATGAAAAGAAGAACTACAGTTTGATGCTAATAGAATTCCTCAACACCTTTATGGTGAGCAAGAGCCTACTGAATCAGACCGAAAAGTCTGTCCAGGCTGAAGGCTTGTTTAAGAGACTTTACTGAGGAGGGAATTGGAGAAGCATGGAGTTGGAGAAGAAATACATCCCGGAGAGAGCAGATCACCATTGAATCACAAACCTTTACAACAATTATTGTGCACACTTTTTGAGAACAGAATTCACAAAACAGTAAAAGTTACAACACAAATCCCTGGGGTGCAATCCGTCTTTGAGTTGAACATTTACAGGTTCTTATACAGTAGTTGGGGGCGCGGTGGCGTTGCGGTAACCGGTTTTCGTCAAGATCACCGAAGTTAAGCAATGTCGAACCCGGTTTGTCCTCGGATGGGTGGCCGTCTGAGCGATCGATTCGGACTCCCGCGTTGTGTCCTTGGGCAAGGCACTTAACCCCGATTGTCCACATGGGGGCACGATGACGCCGTGTACTAAGGCGTACTGCACGTCGATGGTGCGCATGTCTTTAACCAATCTAACTCTGCCTGTGCTGCCCTGCGGAGTTACGATGTTGGGGAGCTGGCAGCTGCTCGTCGTTGCTCGGTGGTTCTCTCCGGGTACTCCGGCTTCCTCCACCCGTATGTCACGGTCATGATTAGCCATTGTGCATAGGTATGTGACCTTAAACAACAATAAATAAATACTTATACAGTAGTTTCTAAAAAAATAGTATCCTGCAAAAAATAATAAATTCAAAGTGGTATCCTGTGATTTCACTCAGGGACTTGCTTAGGAGGATTTAGACCGAAGTAATAAGAAAATAATCCAGCATCATCACAGCCCTGTGATTTTCTACTTCCGACATCAATAAATACAATTTGGCGAAAGTTTTGTTGCCCACCATAACATTCTTTTCAAATAAATTTGTTATGGTCCTTCAAAATTACAATTACCCCCCCCCCCCTCCCCCCCCCACACACACACCCATCACCACAGCCAATATGTTCTAACTAGTGTTCACAGTAATTACTATTCTTCAAAAAATCTAGTTACTTGCCACGACTTTGTATATTTTTATGGTCTTGTTGTGAAAGTCTAGCTTATTCTCTATGCCCCGCCCCCACCATCCACACAGAGGTTTTCTAGCAGTACCTTTAGAAAGTACAATTAACAATTTGATGAATTCTGCGTGCATGCTGTTACCCCTTTCAAATATTTCTTCATGGTCTTGAAAGTGTGAATATCTGATTGCTTCTTTTCTTTTTGTGTTTGAAAATTTCCTAATTATGGTGAATTCTTAGCAGCAAGAAAAGATTGTTTTGCCAATTTTTTTGCGAAGATTTCTGACTTTTTATCACTTTCAAATTTCATAACTCAGCAATCTGTGATGGGATTTGGGTGGAGGCATTAATTAAAATACCCACACTCTGCCTCCATATCACTTCTTGTATTTTCAAGTCCATGTTGTTTAAGCAGGTTGAAATTGTCTGAAAGGTGGGGTGGGGGAGGGGGAGAGGGGTTGCAACAAATACACTCACACATTCAACTTCAACACTTCAGGTTCTAGTAGGTTGGAAAGGGTCCTTTTTTAGGGGGGGGGCGGGCATTAATCACCCCCATCGAACCCAAATATGTGGTTGTATTTTTAACTTGCAAGTTGGTTAGAACATTATTGTAGCGTTCACTAGGTAGAGTGGATTGCCACAATAAAAAGAAAATAGTAGGTTCTTGGATTTATCCGGGAAAGAACTAAAGAGTCACTCAATACAATTCCTTGAACTTTATATGCACACAAATCCACACAATTACATGAGAATAACAAGCACTAATTCAGTGCACCAGTGGTTCTCGGCAACAGGATCTGCCAACATCTGTTCGTCTCGAAGGCTAACACACGACTGCCACACTAGTGGAGCTCCCCTCACCTCTCTTACGTCACTTATAGTCTATTTCAACAAAAACGCTTATAGTCTGTATCCTAATCTGTACAATACCCCCCTCCCTAAAAAACCTGAACGTCCCTTGTTCAGAAATAATAACTAAAACAATTGGAAAAGTTATATACGTGGTCTCTGCACTACTTAATCACTATCACTCATCACCTGTACTCTGGCTTCTTGCCTTCTCTCTTGTCCCATTGCTTCCCTCAGTTCATCAATAACCCGTTGGGCCACGGCCCTAAAGTCTATCCAATTCAAATCCGTCCCTTCTGAATAGTTCACAGAATAACTTTTACTCACAGTCTTCGTTCCATCAGGATCTACCACAGTTTTTATGCCGATACGTATCCCAATGTGCGCATAGTATAACTCCACCACCGGTTCCTCACTCGCCTGTTGACCATCATCTGATGGACGACTAGTTTAATCTGGCACACTGTCCTCAGTTGCTTCTTCTTCAGCCCTGATTAAATCATCACTATCTATATCCATAATATTATACATATCTGCATCGTTCTGTGTTAGGTTAGCTTCCAGTTCTATGATGGGCAAACTATCTATATCACTGTCTCTCCCTCTGTCTTGGCTCTCTTCACGTTGATCTATCTCTTCCGATGAGCTATCAGTCGACGGAGACTGGTATCAACGACTCCTGTGACTCCGGTCTTCATGCTGCCTATGGCCACCGGAGTTCCTGTTCTGCTCCTCTAACTGCCGCCCACGTGTGTGGCGTTTACTAGCACTCTTACTTCCTGAAGCACTCTCAGTGGACTGACTCCGTTGACTTTTGTGACTCCGGTCTTCATGCTGCCTATGACCACCGGAGTTCCTGTTCTGCTCCCCTAACTGCCTCCTACTATAAGTATTGTACTCGTCACGATCAGTCACTTTCCAAACACTCCCAAACATTTCTCGCCGCACAGCACCCAAATTCCAACCATGTCTTTTCGTTAGATGTTCTTTGTAGAAATGCTTGCGCTGGAGTCGCTGCCCGCATTCCACACACTGTACATACCGAACTTCCCTAGAATGGCAGTCAAAGTCCGCCTCAACTGGTGCCGTCTAGTCAGAACCTGTCTAATACTGGTTTGGCAGAGCACAGTTTAAGACGAGAAGACTCATCCAGGCCCAGTTAACTTGGCAAAAGTCCGATCAGTCGGAACCGAACCAACAGACGAGTTGGCAGGAGTCCTATGGAAAGTGAGCTGGGCCAGCGTCCTCGTGACAGGAGGAGTGCAACGAAGCAGTCACCGGACCCTGTAACTCATGGGAGTCTGATGACTGGAGGCACCGATAGTGCAAAATCACAACCGACAGTTTCCAGGACGCGATATGGGCGCGTAATTAAAAAGCACCGGTTGTTTTCCCCTACATGCCAGATAGACAGTAGCGTTGACACAGACACACGTCGCGGAAGTGAAAACGAAACTAGATCAACGTCTGGGCGTGTGGGTTGTAAATATTCGACAGTGGAAAGTGCAGTTTCAAATTCACAGGACAATATGACTTTTACTTGTGAACATTGTGGCAAAACCTTTGTAAATCAGAGGAATTTGAACAGACATTTTTATGCACGCCATTGACTGGGTTTCTCACAGCCCCATCTTCTCTCTGAGGAGACTTGAGCTGTATATCTGCCAACGGTATATCAGCATTGGGCAGCGTTACCGACGTCTGACCCTCGCGATGAAACCACCTCACAGACTTGGTTGTAAATCTTCAGCCTGTCTCCATGAACTACTAATGGAGAACGCGTCCGTGAATACTGTACTTCATAAATAACGTCAGACAACACACGAATCACAACCCAAGGCCCCGTCCAAAATCTGTCCAATTTTGCTTCCTTTACTTTTCCGATATTGATTGACCCTCACTAGGTCACCAACACTGAATTTACCGTTCGTCACTTTTCTGTCATAGTGTTTTTTCTGTCTCCTGGCAGAATGCCCTAACGTCTCACGAGCCAGTTCGTACATAGCTTCCAGGTTCTCTCGCCACTGTGGTGCCTGGGTTAGGGGCTCTTCCCCCTCACCAGGTTCCAAAGCACCGTTCGTTACAACATCCAACGGAATACTCATTTCACTCCCAAACACCATTTTGAAAGGTGTAAAACCAGTACTATCATGGAGAGTGCTGTTGTATGCCATTGTGATATAATCAAGTTTCACATCCCAATCTCGTTGATTCTGTTTTACCATCTTTGCCAACATTCCCTGTATTGTGCGGTTCATTTGTTCTACCATCCCATCCGATCGAGGGTGGAGGGGTGTTGTACGACACTTGTCAATTTCTAACAACTCACACAGCTTCTTGAACACTGCACTCTCATACTGTCTCCCCTGATCCGAGAATATTTCCATAGGACATCCATAAATTTTAATCCACCTTCGCAGTATCAATTCTGCAACTGTTTCAGCTGTCATGTCGCACATAGGTATTATTTCCACAAGCTTCGAGAAATAATCTTGGATCACAGGCATATACTTGTTCCCTCGTTCTGAAGTTGGGAATGGTCCGGCAATGTCCGTTGCTATGCGCTCCAACCGACCACCCACATTATAAGAAACCAACTTGTGTCTTTTACTGCACTGTGGAACTTTCTGCTCTTCACAAATGTCACATGTACGTACATAATCCACAACTGAAGAATGCATATTTTCCCAATAGTAAGCCGACAACTGTCCTCTTCCCCACGTGCGTGTTATGCCTTGGTGTCCTGAAGTTGATGCACTATGCAACTGCCACATCACTGTGGGTCTAAGAGCCTCCGGTGTTACAATGCGCCACCTAGCTGAATCTGTCTCCTTCCACAATATGCATAAAATATTCCTTCTCACTGCCAACAAGTCCCATCTAGCAACCCAAAACTTGATCTGAGGGCTCAGTGCTGAGATTTCAGTCCATCCTGGCTTCCGCCGACCGGATTCCACCCAAGTCAAAATTTGACCTATATGTGGATCACTTAACTGTTCTTTCCTTATAACTTCCTCGTCCCACTGGCTACACCCTATCACAGGCTGTCGACTGGGTTTACTCAGTCTGGGACGATTTGCCTTCTTTCCTCGTGTGTCCCCTCTTCCTCTTTCAGCATGATCCCTAGTGATATCCATTCCAATGTCATCATTCTCTAAGCCGTGCTCACTTTCATCACCCAGTTGAACTGGAAATGCCGCTATAGCACCACTACTATTGTTTTGTAAAGATTCCCCTGAGCTCCACTTATGAGGGCCCTCCTGTAGACTACTCCTGTCAAGAGGACCTTCGCACTTTCTACTCCAGTCTGATGGTGTCTGACCCATTAAACTCCTGTCATCGAGATGTTCATCTTCTCTCACCTCCTTGACACTGCTCTCACTAGGTCCTGTATACTGGTATAGATACGGCAAATGACACTGGCTACAGGACAGTACTTTGTCTGAACATAATCGTGACAGGGCATCGGCGTTAGCATGTTGTTTACCCGGTCTGTGTTTTATCTTGAAGTCAAATTGACTAAGGTTCTGCAACCACCGACACATTTGGCCGTCAGGTTCCTTAAATCGGTGCAGCCAAGTTAATGACCCATGATCTGTCCTTAGCAGGACTGGCCGCCCTAGTAAATAATGTTTGTAATGCTGCACAAAGTAAACAATGGCTAGCATTTCCTTCCAGGTAACACAGTAATTCTGCTCCGGTTTAGACAACGTCCGACTCCCGTAGGCAATGACTGTTTCTGTGTTATTCTGCACTTGGGATAGCACTGCTCCAATTGCCACGTCACTGGCGTCAGTATCCAAAATGAAGATACCCCCATCTACCGCAGGGTACCCAAGTACAGGAGGTTCTACAAGCCGCCACTTGAGCTCTAAAAAAGCTTTTCCACAGTCTTGGCTCCACTTAAATGTGGTGCTTTTACGAGTGAGCTCATAGAGGGGTTTTGCCACCTGAGAGTAACCTTTGACATACTTCCTGTAATATGCCGTCAATCCCAGGAACATCCTCAATTCATGGACATTGGTTGGTCTAGAAATATTGTTGATAGCCCTGACTTTTTCTGGATCCGCTGCCACTCCCTTGCGCGACACTATGTGACCTAAGAATGACACACTTCTGTTCTACACAACTGACACTTCTTGGGCTTTAATTTCAAACCTACATCCTCTAATCGATCCAAGACTCGATCCAAATTACTAAAATGGTCATCAATGTCCCTACCATACACTATAATATCGTCCAAATATAGCACAGCAATATGCCACTGAAGTCCTTGCAAAACTCTCTCCATAATCCTTTCAAAGGTTGAGGGCGAGTTGCAGAGGCCCATTGCCACAGTGACATATTAATACATTCCTCCCCTGGAGGTAGCAAAGGCCGTTTTCTCTTTATCAGCCTCTGCCATGGGAATCTGGTGATATCCCATAGCCAAATCCAAAGACGAGAACCACATGGCACCACTCAGTGCATCCAAATTATCCTCCACCCTAGGTATTGGATAGCTGTCTTTGATGGTCTTCTCGTTAAGGTTCCGATAATCTACTCACAGGCGCCAAGATGCATCTTTCTTCTTTACCAAAACACATTGGGCTGACCAGGGGCTTATTGATTTCTCAATTACCCCAGCTTGCTCCAGCTTCTTAATCTCATCATCTATAATTTCCCTCTTAAATATGGGTATTCTCCTCGGTGCTTCTCTGATGGGTGTAGGATCTATTAATTTTATCTCATGCTGACCCATGTTAGTTCGGCCTAGGTCATCCTCTCCACTTGAGAAACTGGCCTTCCTGCTGATAAGGAAATTCCTCAACTTTAGTTGTTGCTCTCCTGTTAAATGTTGACATCCCTCCCTATACTATAAATTTGCTCCAAATGATTGGGTAGTTCATCTGACAGTGATCCAGTCTCGCTCACATGGTTCACTCCGCTGCACTCTTCCAGATCAGCCCATCCTCCAACACCGTCTATAGGAATAAAAAGTGCCACATGTGAATGCCTGTATACCACTACCTCTTCATCATTTGGGTTAAAAACACGAGCAAATACAACGTTGGACTCAGAACTCCCAATGGTCCTTGCCAGTCCCAAGTTGTATTTTTCCATGAACTTTATTTCAGGACTCACAATGCCCCTTGTAGCAACATGCTTTCTTTTCGTGGTCATTCCACATTTAATAACGCCCTCATGTTTAGCTGGAATGGTGGTAGTTTCTAGTCAAATAAGACGACTTGACTGCCTCCTGTTTATGGGACATTTAGTGGACCCTATAGTGAAAGTCCTGTCATGAAAATCCCAACTACACTTATTTTCTTCCAAAAAGTCTTGACCCAGTAGGTTCGATTTCACACCACCAATAACTACTTCCATAGTGGTTCCCACATTTCCAAAGACAATTGTTAATTTTGTAACTCCCAATACCTCTAACGGTCTTCCATCCGCGACTGCATACGACTTCTTTACTGGACACACAGGAGCTCGATCTCTGGCAGGTATTTTGTAGAATGTGTCCTCTGTAAGCCTTGCTCCAGTGTCAATCAACCATACAGCAGGAGCTACTTCAACACAACCACGGACAAACATTCCCTTAGCTCCACCACACTTCCCTGTTATAGCGATCTTCACTGGACCAGGCTCGACGTTTTGGTTGTCACATACCAGACTTTCAATCACATTCTTATTCTGCTCCACTTCCTGAGAAGTATTCTGAACATATACTCCATTTTCCCTTCCAGGCCTTCCCATTGGTAGGACATTGGTAGGACATCTCCACGGCCTACAGGAGCTGTCCTTGTCCATTTAAATGGACCTTTTTCTGCACAGCTTCTGTCCCCTTGTTCCTCCTTCCTGACCCAGCTCGTTTCTTGGATGAATAACCTTTAGGGTTATTATACCATTTCTGTCTTGATGAATTAACTCTCTCTGGTTGTTTCCCATTCATGAACTGATGAACGCCCTCTTCCTTATCGTGTTCGATTATATTAATTCTCCTTCTCTCCGACACTTTAAAGTTGTAATCTCGCTCACTTGCAATAATGGCTTCCTCTTGAATGGCATTCTTTATAGCCTCCCGGAGCGTCTTATGCCTCGTCCTTTTGACCATCAACCTAAAAGATTCATCTCCGCATTTGTTGAGAAAAGCCTTAAGAGATTTTTCCTCCACCATTCCGGCATTCTGAGGATATGCTCTTCGGTACAGGTCAACAATTGCTTGACCTAAATCTCTTAGACTCTCGCCCGGCTTCCGAATCCTCATTCTAACCTCTGCTTCATATGCCTCCTTCAAAGCTGAATGACCCAATCGTTCATCCATACATTTTATCAGTTTCCTCGAGTCACCTCGCACATCCAGTTGAAGTCCAGTTACATAAGACTCTGCTTGACCCCGCAATGAAATAAAAAAACATCATCCGCTTCCTTTCCTCATCCCAATCATTTATCTTCGAGACATTTTCAAAGTGAATGAAGAACTCGGGCCAGATATCACTGTTACTGCCCTAAAATGTTCGTGTTACCGACACCTCCACTCTTTTAACTCCTCGACGATCAAATTTCCTATCATTTGAATTCCGGCACTGACACACACCATTATAACTTACAGGAGCATGCAATGAATGTTCATCGTGCACCAAACAATTTTGGGTTAATCCATAATCGCGTGTTCTGGGCCGAACATCCCAGGGTGTCGGAACATTTTGTTTATACTGATTGTTAACAACACCAGCATCGCTGGGCATATTCTTAACAAGCTTAACTATCACCGATATCAGTATACATGTTATCATTCCCATAAGTCCTGTCATGGTATATTGCTGTGAAATTTTAACAGCTGCACATTCCGGATACACATACCACATTACTGCTACCAAAAAGGCGCATAAGAACAACAATCCTAACCAAGTTATGGTGAATGTCAGCCATCGTTTATTTTGTGCTCTATCCTCATTTTCTCCAGTAGCCTGGTGACTTGACAAACCATGTGGAGGTAGCCCATCAACGTGCCTCGAGGTGTGGAACAATTACGAATCGGATGCTCTCGGTCACCACAACCCATGAACTCAGGGTTCCAATGAAATTGGTCCCGTTCAGCATGTTTACTCTCTCCCCACGTTGTTTTGGTTCCAGCCCCACTCACTGGACCAGGTTTGATGCCTCCCTTAAGAGATTTACACTTCACCTTATTCGTCTGCACCGACTCCCAATTGTCTACTCCAGGTGTATTATCCCTCCCCCATTTGACGTGTTGGAACACATCCTCCTATAGGAGATCCCGTCTCAAGCATGTAGTCATCCTTTCTAGATGTAGACAGGGTATGATCGTAATGGACCTTACCTGATGGTGTAACGACATCGGAATAACTACAGTCATTTAATACAACAGGAGTCTCAATCCTGCCAAGATCAACGTCTCCTTTCTCTCCTGTACCCCCATGAATATAACTGTGTCCAGTGACATTTCTGGCTCCGGCGTCTCCTGCGTATCCGGTGGAGCAACACTTCCTATCTCCTGTCATGGACTGCCGAATATCACCATCCCTCTCCTGGTTTACCTCAAGGTTCGAGTCCGAAAGATTTCTTTTACTTTTTGAGAATTCCATAGTTCAATGAAAAGCTAAGTAACTTACAAATTGTCCCTTCCGCCAGGAATAAATCCCACTCGCTGCCACCAATTGTAACGTTTACCCGGTAGAATGGATTGCCACAATAAAAAGAAAATAATAGGTTCTTGGATTTATCCGGGAAAGAACTAAAGAGTCATTCAATACAATTCCTTGAACTTTATATACACACAATTACATGAGAATAACAAGCACTAATTCAGTGCACCAGTGGTTCTGGGCAACAGGATCTGCCAACATCTGTTCGTCTCGAAGGCTAACACACGACTGCCACACAAGTGGAGCTCCCCTCACCTCTCTTACGTCACTTATAGTCTATTTCAACAAAAACGTTTATAGTCTGTATCCTAGTCTGTACATTATGTAGCTTAATTTTATGTAGCCCTTTCTGCAAATTTGATCAACACCTTGTCCTTCCGTCACAAGTTTTTTTGATACCGGCTGATCGCTACAGTGACGGCGCTGAGATTTCAATATTTTTTTTTTTTTTTTTTTTGGGGGGGGGGCTTAGGTAAGCTATGGGGGTGAGGGTCCAAGGTCAAGATGCCGAAGGAATCTCCCAAATGCCGCAGGCCTTATAGCCGGCGGAGGGAACAGGATCTCCCCCTCGCGTGTGTGGGGATAGGGAGTTCTCCCCATGAAAGATTTCTATAGTTGGAGGCCCTGGGAGTGGGAGCGATATTTGAACATTTCTACAACACCCGACATGACGTGTATTGTTGTGTGTCGTTTGCGGTGTGAAATTGGGTAGGAAAACCACGGTCAGATTGAAATTTGAAGTTTGAGTTGGGGGGGAGGGACAGTTATCCCCCTCCAGTGGCACCGCCACTGGATTGTTAAACGAAAAAGGATCAGATAGAAAATGAATTCAATATCAGTGAGTGTAAGTAAAAATTGTCTGGTATCAAATTTATGGAATTAATTCCGACGATTTAATTTGTAATTGTAGTCCGATTTAGCTGGTCGCCTTAAATTGCAAAGGCATTTGGAATTGGATTTGGAGACTGACAGACTGACTGTTTGATCAGACTCGGTCACTGATCAAACACGACAGAAGTTCACCTTCTGATCTTCCTCATCTTTCGAAGGAATCAGTCATAAACTATTTACTGAATGATTTGATCTCCAAAAACAAAATGTATCAACACTGCGTGTACACGTATTGATAATTGTTTCTTGCAATCACAGCCGGAAGACGGCAAACCGTCTTTCCTAGCCAAAATTGGTATACAACGTTACAAGCAGCACCGCGTGACGCAAAAGTGGGTCAATCCGAAAGAAGCAATAATTTTCTGTGGAGTTTCCACTGCAGTGAGGTGCTTGGGTGTAAGTTACTGTACACTGTATCACTTCAAAACCTCAAAAATGAACAGTTCGTGTTCGAAATATCATTGCCGGTACCGTAACATCTTGGTAAATATTAAAGTGGAAAAAATCGTTCAAAAAATGTTATTGCGTCAGAAAAAAGGGAAAAAATTACGATCCGAAAAGTACAATGCATTGCAATGAAGAGCAAAGTCTTTCCAGCGGAAATCGTCCTAAGCACGAGAGGGGTAAACCTTTTGTTTACAAAAAAGAGCGTCACAAATGGCTGGCGGAAGAATGCGTCACCTTAGAATTACGCGCTGTACATGCGCAGTGGGACCACGTGTCACCATAGGAACGACGTCACAAGATGGTCGCTCACGGGTTACCATAGAAACCCCACCCCACCCCTTCCGGTCATGTAGCAGATGTCGTCAGATGAGAACCTGCATGAGAACCTGATAAAAGTGCAAGAAGTCAACATCACAGACTACTAAGGTCCAATGCTCAATGTGTTGAAATCTCCCATAATTGGCACCGTCAGACACTTGCCATTTCAGATATACGTGTGCGCATGCACACAATACATTACATATCACTTCGACAATAGCGTCGCAAGGTGACAAGTTACTTCATCTATAATTGACTAAAGTGAATTTTTTGATTTGATTGGTTGATAGATACGTGATATGAGACCATACTCATTGAAACCCACGATACGTCCGCCCAGCCACTGACAAATTTCCCATACCCAGTGGAAGCCTCGTTCCGAAATCTACAAATTGTCCATACCCCGTAGAAGACGCGTCATTCCAGTTTTACAGTGTACATGTATTATATTTTAATTTTTTATCTCCAAAATATAGCTCATGACCCCTTATTGGAATGAGCTTGTCGAGTGCCCTCCAATGTGGGGTTCATAAGCTATGTTTTTGACACATGGGATAGGGCTGGCTTTGGCTAGGTAAAAACCCATACCACGTGATCAGACACGGGGTAACTAATAATATCACCCAATAATAAGCAATGGAAAGGCATTACTACTGAACACGCACCAATGGTTTGGTTTGATAATTATTATTGGATTGTTGGTGTTTTATGACATTTCAATAGATGAGGTTTTATTGTGTCAAGGGTAGTTTTACATGTAAAAGAAGCAGGAGTACCCGGAGAGTACCACCGAGCACTGGCAAGTAAATGTCAAGTCTCCAACACACTCATCCTACTGTAGCAGGGTGAGCACTGGTTGTAGGCATATGCGCTATCAACGTGCGATACGGCTCAGTACATGGCGCAATCGCTCCCCCAAGCGCGCAATTGGGATTAAGTGCCTTGCCCAAGAACACAACGCAAGTTACCCCGGCCAGGCATCAAACTCACAACCTTTCGATCCGAAGACCAACGCTCTAACCCACTGAGCCACCGCGCTCTTGGTAATCATGACTGAACGTCAAGTGGTGAGCTGTAACAAAAGTGGTCAAGTGTTGTAACAAAAGTGGTGAGCTGTTACAAAAGCGGGTTGTTGCAACAAAAGTGGTTGCCACACACGTGGAACCAAGGTGGAAGAGTGGGGACTGGCGGCCTTCTACCGCAGGCCCGAAGCCAGCCGTATTTAAAAACCCAACATAGGGGAGTGGCTAAGGCGGTTGGACTTTTGTGTGCCGAAGGCATATCCGAGATGTCCAGCACAGAGGTGGGGAGGGGGTGTATGGAAGCGGGTGTCACCCTCCCGTCGGAGGGGATCGGGAGCCTCCCCAGAGACACTGTTTTACATCTGAGGCTCTGAGAACAATTCTAGGGCCTCCGGGTGCCTCCGTTGTGATTGTCCAGCTGCTGATTTTATTCAATAATGTTAACAATATAATATTTGACATCTTCAAAATCTGAAGCTGCTTGTTTTCGATTCATACATATTCAGCTATTATTTTCTGACAGAATATGAAAATTTCCGACAGAAATGTTTATAGGCGGGGTCCACCCCCCCCCCCCCCCCTCCCACGCACTCCCAACAGCATGGGTGGATGCTCTCTCGGGAAATGTTTTAAAAAACTGCTAGGCATGTGTATCCAAAGATGTCATACGCGTTATCACCCTCATAAAACTGCAAAATGGAGCGGGTGTCATGTCGGTGATCACGAAAATTTTAGCTCGAAGCACAACACCGTAATTTTCGATATTTCAGAGCTTTTCGGTGACGATGAGATTATTTTTGATTATGCAGTTCTGAATGTTTCTAGATCTTTGATGTGTGTTAAGTGTCTTTTGTGATGAGAACGAGAAAATAGATGACAATTTTCATGTATAGTGATCGCACGCTTTATCGTTGCCTAACTTCGAGCCATCGGCTGGTGTGATATGGCTACACTTAAAACTAGAAGTCCTGTCACCAATAGTGCGCTTATCTAGGCTTAATTTCGCGTTAGAATTGCGCGCAATTGCCATATCGACTGGCATCCACAGCACGGCAGGTTCTCCTGGTTACTCATAGTAAACACAAGCAATGTTTCTGCCAATGGACCTCCGGGTTACCCGGAGGTCCATTGGCTGAAACATTGCTTATGCACAGGCCATATGTACATAATCTGATAGCTTTACTTGGGCCATAACGCGTTCATTAACGCGCATATCAGCGTGCTATTTGTGCGCATTTCATGACAGGACTTCTAGTTTTAACTGTATGCTCACCACTTTGGTACGTTGTTAAGAGATCTGACTGGGCTTAAAGTGTCTTGTGGTATGTCAAAAATAAATAAAGTACGGTCAAAGCGCAAAGTGACAAGTCCCCACAAGTATATAGCTGGTTCTTTACGCGTTTCAAAGCACTTTTGAAAAATACTGAAGACTCTGACTATTCTGATTGGGTTTCCGAAAGTGAATCTGATAAAATGGCTAAAATTACAAACACTGAGGTGACACAACTAGCTAAAGAGTTAAAGACAATCATGTTAGGTGATGTGAAATTGTTAATACATTCAGCAGTGAAGTCAGCTGTTCAGAAAGCTAACCTGGCTCTTGTTGAGGAACTCCGGTCTGTGAGAGAGGAAAATTGTAAGTTGAACAGCAAAGTTGAGTTGCGCATTGATGAACTGGAAGAGTACACAAGAAGGTATAGTCTTCGTGTAAGTGGTGCACACGAGTCAGAGGGAGAGGCAACATACAGTATTGTCCTGGACATATCTCAAAAGATTGGTGCAAATTTGTCTCCTTCAGATATTGATAGGTCACACAGAGTTGGGGGCCTCAGAAGTGGTAAAAACAGGCAAATAATTGTAAGATTTACCAATTATGGAGCACGAAGAAGGTTTTACAAGTGTAAACGGAAACTGAAATCTGGTGGTGTAACAGTTGTACATAAATGATGATCTTACCAAATCAAAACATCAACTCTTGCTGGAAGCGTTGAAACTGAAAAGGGGTGGTAAATTTCTCCAGACATGGACATCAGATGGAAAGCTATTTGTAAAATTAAGTGATGATTCTATACATCTTGTGAGAACCAAAGTAGATCTCGAGAAATTGAATGCCCTCCAAAGTTAAAATTGATATAGCAAACGTACCAAATGTACATGAAGATATTTTGAAGTCAGTACTGAGTACAATTGTTGACAAGTTAATAATGAAAAACGGCTAAAACAAATTGTAGGCAATTACAACTGCATTCAGAGAGATGATTTTATAGTTTCTGGATTAAAATTGAGCATTTGTTCCGGTATTATATTCTGTTTGTAAGAGCTCGTATAGCTCCTTCATACAGGATGTGATGGATTAAATGCATATGCATGTAATGGATGAACTAAGGCCAGTCAGTTGACCAATCAGTAATATAGCATTTTATAGTTTCCGGCAATTACAATTGCATTCTGAGAGATGATTTTTATAGTTTCCGGATAAAAATTGAGCATTTGTTCCAGTACATCCTGTTTGTAAGAGCTCATAGAGCTCAGTCAGACAGGATGTGATGGCTTAAGTGCATATACTGAGGCCAAATAGACAAATGTAAATTCAAGTGGACAGACGATGTCTTAAGGTTGAATTAAGATTTTCATACATGTGCATACATGTGCATGTAGATGCAGTTAACTGCATAGTGGAATCATGCTGATTAAGGAGTTAAGTTGACCTGTCAGTAATATAGCATTCACAGTACTTTCGCCGTATACTAAAACAAGCTGCATTGTCACTGCCACTTTTGGACTGTTTTCCGGATATAAACTGTGCACTTGTTCTAGTATATATTTTTTGTAAGAGCTCATATAGCTCGGTCAGACGAGATATGGTGGATAGAGCTCGGTGAGACGAGTGGATTAAATGCATATACATGTAATGGATGAACTGAGGCCAAATTGACAAATGTTAACAAATGTTAACACAGTGGACAAATGATGCCTTAATTAAGTATAAATTAGGCTACCTATAGCTGCACAGAGGAATCCTGTTGATTTAGGGATAAAGTTGACAAATCAGTAAAATATCTCATTTAAATATTTTACATAGTATATTAACCCTTTACCTAACATGAAAAGCAGACGACACATGCAAAAAAAATTCTTGAATGACTATTTTTTTCATTTTTTGTCTCAAAAACATAGGTTATGACCCCTCGTTGGAACGAGCTCAACGAGCTCGTTCCAACGAGGGGTCATAACCTATGTTTTTGAGACAAAAAATGAAAAAAATAATGAAAATTAATTGGCGATTTTCGTGAATAGCGCTGGCCGGTTTTTGCCGTTACGTTGTGTAAAGGGTTAAAACAAGCTGCAGTTGATAGATGATGCCTTAATCAAGGTTGAATTGGGCTATTTGTAGTTGCATAGTGCACCCTGTTCATTAAAGGGTTAAGTTAACCAATCAGTAATAATTAATTCACAGTACGTTTCGTAGTATATCCAAACAAGCTGCTGTTCAGTAAATAGCCAGATATTGAGTAAATAGCCTGTTATTTAGTTGCTCCTGTTAAATGAATGAGTAACATTTCCTATGAAACTTATTCAATTGACAGAAGTAACTAAATAACAGGGAATTACATGTCCATGTAGTCACTGTTGGACTGTTCTATGGATATAAACTCTGTACGTATTATAGTATATTAGGCTATTCTAGTATATTAGTATATCTTGTTTGTAAGAGCTCATAGAGCTCAGTCAGAGAAGATAAAATGGATTAAATGCATATTCATGTAATGGATGAACTGAGGCCCAATAGAGAAATGTTCATTCAAGTGGCCAGATGATTGAAAGGCTAGATTTCGCATGCAACTTATTAAATTATCAGGAGTAATTAAATAACAGGGTGTTGGTCACTTTTGGATTGTGTAAGTGTTTTTCAGATATGAACTGAGCATTTATTATAGTGTATCTTGTCTGTGGGAGTTCTTGGAGCTTAGTCAGACAAGATATAATGGATTAAGTGCATATTCATGTAATGGATGAACTGAGGCCCAATAGAGAAATGTTCATTCAAGTGGCCAGATGACTGAAAGGCTAGATTTCGCATGCAACTTGTTAAATTATCAGGAGTAATTAAATAACAGGGTGTTGGTCACTTTTGGATTGTGTAAGTGTTTTTCAGATATGAACTGAGCATTTATTCTAGTGTATCGTGTCTGTGGGAGTTCTTGAAGCTCAGCCAGACAAGATATAATGCATTAAGTGCATATTCATGTAATGGATGAACTGAGGCTCAGTAGAGAAATGTTCATTCAAGTGGCCAGATGATTGAAAGGCTAGATTTCACATGCAACTTATTAAAATGTACAAATTTATATGTAGATATTTTGGAAATCAGTACTGAGTACAATTGTTGACAAGTTAATAATGGACAATGGCTAAAAACAAATTGTAGGCAATTACAACTGCATTCAGAGAGATGATTTTATAGTTTCTGGATAAAAATTGAGCATTTGTTCCAGTATATCCTGTTTGTAAGAGCTCGTAGAGCTCATTCTGACAGGATGTGATGGATTAAATGCATATACATGTAATGGATGACCTGAGGCCAGTCAGTTGACCAGTCAGTAATATAGCATTTTATAGTTTCCGGATAAAAATTGAGCATTTGTTCCAGTACATCCTGTTTGTAAGAGCTCATAGAGCTCAGTCAGACAGGATGTGATGGCTTAAGTGCATATACATGTATACATGTAATGGATGAACTGGGGCCAAATAGACAAATGTAAATTCAAGTGGACAGATGATGTCTTAAGGTTGAATTAGGATTTTCATACATGTGCATACATGTGCATGTAGATGCAGTTAACTGCATAGTGGAATCATGCTGATTAAGGAGTTAAGTTGACTTGTCAGTAATATAGCATTCACAGTACTTTCGTCGTATACTAAAACAAGCTCCATTGTCACTGCCACTTTTGGACTGTTTTCCGGATATAAACTGTGCACTTGTTCTAGTATATCTTTCTTGTAAGAGCTCATATAGCTCGGTGAGACGCGATAGGGTGGATTAAATGCATATTCATGTGATGGATGAACTGAGGCCCAATTGAGAAATGTTCATTCAAGTGGCCAGACGATTGAAAGGTTAGATTTCGCATGCAACTTATTAAATTAACAGGAGTAATTAAATAACAGGGTGTTGGTCACTTTTGGACTGTTTAAGTGTTTTTCAGATATACACTGAGCATTTATTCTAGTGTATCTTGTCTGTGGGAGTTCTTGGATCTCAGTCAGACAAGATATAATGGATTAAGTGCATATTCATGTAATGGATGAACTGAGGCCCAATAGAGAAATGTTCATTCAAGTGGCCAGATGATTGAAAGGCTAGATTTCACATGCAACTTATTAAAATGTACAAATTTATATGTAGATATTTTGGAAATCAGTACTGAGTACAATTGTTGACAAGTTAATAATGGACAATGGCTAAAAACAAATTGTAGGCAATTACAACTGCATTCAGAGAGATGATTTTATAGTTTCTGGATAAAAATTGAGCATTTGTTCCAGTATATCCTGTTTGTAAGAGCTCGTAGAGCTCATTCTGACAGGATGTGATGGATTAAATGCATATACATGTAATGGATGGCCTGAGGCCAGCCAGTTGACCAGTCAGTAATATAGCATTTTATAGTTTCCGGATAAAAATTGAGCATTTGTTCCAGTACATCCTGTTTGTAAGAGCTCATAAAGCTCAGTCAGACAGGATGTGATGGCTTAAGTGCATATGCATGTATACATGTAATGGATGAACTGGGGCCAAATAGACAATTCAAGTGGACAGATGATGTCTTAAGGTTGAATTAAGATTTTCATACATGTGCATACATGTGCATGTAGATGCAGTTAACTGCATAGTGGAATCATGCTGATTAAGAAGTTAAGTTGACCTGTCAGTAATATAGCATTCACAGTACTTTCGCCGTATACTAAAACAAGCTGCATTGTCACTGCCACTTTTGGACTGTTTTCCGGATATAAACTGTGTACTTGTTCTAGTGTATCTTTCTTGTAAGAGCTCATATAGCTCGGCGAGACGCGATATGGTGGATTAAATGCATATTCGTTTGATGGATGAACTGAGGCTCAATAGAGAAATGTTCATTCAAGTGGCCAGACGATTGAAAGGCTAGATTTCACATGCAACTTATTAAATTAACAGGAGTAATTAAATAACAGGGTGTTGGTCACTTTTGGACTGTTTAAGTGTTTCTCAGATATACACTGAGCATTTATTCTAGTGTATCTTGTCTTTGGAAGCTCATAGAGCTCAGTCAGAAAAGATTTAATGGATTAAGTGCATATTCATTAATGGATGAACTGAGGCCTAATAGAGAAATGTTCATTCAAGGCTAGATTTCACATGCAACTTATTAAAATAACAGGAGTAATTAAATAACAGGGTATTGGTCATTTTTGGAATATTTAAGTGTTTTTCGGATACAAACTGAGCATTTATTCTAGTGTATCTTGCCTGTAGGAGCTCATAGAGCTCAGCCAGACAAGATATAATGGATTAAGTGCATATTCATTTAATGGATGAACTGAGGTCAAATAGACAAATGTTCATTCAAGTGGACAGACGAACGATTGAAAAGCCAGATTGCACATGCAACTTATTCCATTAACCGGAGTAATGAAATAACAGGGACTTAGTCACTATTGGACTGTTTTCTGGATACCAATTGAGCGTTTATTCTAGTATATATTACTTGTAAGAGCTCATAGAGCTCAGTCAAGCAATATAATGGATTAGATGCATATCCATATAATGGATGAACTGTGTCCAATTAGACAAATGTGTGTCCAAGTGGCCAGATGATTAAAAAGCCACATTTCAAGGCAATGTATTCAATTTAACAGGAGTAATTAAATAACAGGGAGCTGGTCACCTTTGGACTGTTTTTTCGGATACTAGCTGATCATTTACTTTGGTGTGTGGTGTTTGTAAGAGCTCATAGAGCTCAGTCAGACAGGATATTGTGGATTAAATGCATATTAATGTAATGGATGAACTGAGGCCAAATAGACAAAGGTTCATTCATGTGGCCAGATGATTGAAAGGCTAGATTTCACATGCAACTCATTTAATTAACAGGAGTAATTAAATAACAGGGTGTTGGTCATTTTTGGAATGTTTAAGTGTTTTTCAGATACAAACTGAGCATTTATTCTAGTGTATCCTGGCTGTAGGAGCTCATGGAGCTGAGTCAGACAAAAAAAATGGATTAAGTGCATATTCAGTTAATGGATGAACTGAGGTCAAATAGACAAATGTTCATTCGCGTGGACAGACGATTGAAAAGCCAGATTACACATGCCACTTATTCAGTTAACCGGAGTAATGAAATAACAAGGAGTTAGTGACAGTTGGCCTGTCTTCCGGATATAAACCGAGCATTTATTCTAGTGCATCTGTTTGGTAAGAGCTCATATAGCTCCGTCAAACAAGATATAATGGATTGAATGCATAATCATGTGGTGGATGAACTGATGTCAAATAGATAGATATTCATTCGAATGGACAGACGATTGAAAAGCCAGATTACACATGCAACTTATTCAATTGACATGAGTAACGACATAATAGGGACTTAGTCACTATTGAACTGATTCTGGATACAAATTGAGCATTTATTTTAGTATATATTACTTGTAAGAGCTCATAGAGCTCAGTCAAGCAATATAACGGATTAAATGCATATCCATATAATGGATGAACTGTGTCCAATTAGACAAATGTGTGTCCAAGTGGCCAGATGATTAAAAAGCCAGATTTCAAGGTAATGTATTCAATTTAACAGGAGTAATTAAATAATAGGGAGCTGGTCACCTTTGGACTGTTTTTCCGGATACTAGCTGATCAATTACTTTGGTATGTGGTGTTTGTAAGAGTTCATAGAGCTCAGTCAGACAGGATATTGTGGATTAAATGCATATTAATGTAATGGATAAACTGAGGCCAAATAGACTAATGTTCATTCAAGTGGCCCGATGATTCAAAAGCCAGATTTCACATGCAACTTATTTAATCAACAGGTGTAATTAAATAACAGGGAGTTGGTCACTTTTCGACTGTTTTTCGGATACAAATTGAGTATTTATTCTAGTATATCTTGTTTTGTGGGAGCTCATAGAGCCCAGTCAGACAAGATATAATGGATTAAATGCGTATTCGTGAATTTCATGTAATGAATGAACTGAGACCAAATAGACAAATAAATGTTTCATTCAAGTGGCCAGACGATTGAAAAGCCAGATTATACATGTAACTTATTCAATTAACAGGAGTAATTAATAACAGGGTGTTGGTCACTTTTGGACTGTTTTCCCGGATAAAACTGAGCATTTATTCTAGTGTATCTTGTTTGTGGGAACTCATCGAGCTCAGTCAGACAAGATATACCTGTAATGGATTAAGTGCATATCCATTTAATGGATGAACTGAGGTCAAATAGACAAATGTTCATTCAAGTGGCCAGATGATTGAAAAGCCAGATTACACATGCAACTTATTCTTAACAGGAGTAATTAAATAACAGGGAGTTATGCATTGTTGGACTGTCCCGGATACAAACTGAGCATTTATTCTATTGTATCGTCTTGTAAGAGCTCATTTACATGTAGGCAAGATACAATGGATTGAATGCATATTCATGTGATGGATGAACTGAGGCTAAACAGACAAATGTCCATTCAAGTGGCCAGATGATTGAAAAGCCAGATTTCACATGCAACTTATTCCATGAATAGGAGTAATTAAATAACAGCGAGTTAGTCAATGGTTGGACTGTTTTCTGGATACAAATTGAGCATTAGATTTATTCTAGTGTATCTTGTCTGTGGGAGCTCAAGGAGCTCAGTCAGACAAGATACAATGGAGTAAGTGCATATTTCAATTTATGGATGAACTGAGGCCAAATAGACAAATGTTTATCCCAGTGGCCAGATGGTCGAAAAATCCAGATTACATATGCAATTCATTCAGTCAACAGGAGTAATTAAATAACAGGGAGTTAGTCACTGTGGTGACTGTCTTCCAGATACAAACTGCTTATCCAGCAGCCCCTGAGGGGCTGAGGATTTGGTACACAGATTTCCAATAAGTAGATGTTATCAGACTGTCAGGATTAAATTTTCAATGTAACTACCTGTTATAAAATATATCACTCTAATAGGGGGTCACTTGTCCTGAGGAGGCTGTCGGCTAGTTGAGACAGATTGCCACGGTCAGAGAGATTGGGGTTGCCGTGGTAATTGTATGTGAAACAATTGCATTCAAGGATAATCCTCTGTTATTATTCATTATCAGTGTGAGGAAAGTTACTCTGGTTTATCTTGTTTATGTTTTTATGTTGACCCACTCTATTGGTCGCCAATGCATTGCCACAGCTCAGTAAATCCCTGCAACGTGATTGGCCGCCAAGTGAGAACAAGATAACTGAAAGTTGCAGATGGATGTAACATTTCTAGGTCAAAGTTTTATCAATGAAATGACACACCATTGAAAGTCTTGCTTAATTATGCAGACCGCTCGTGTTTTGCTTCTTTTTAAAGTGGTTTAATGAGAGTTAAGGTTAGCGTTTCTCACAAAAATTGCCTTTTACACTCTGTCTTTTTTTGTCTCGGAGGAATGTCTTGCGTTCGTTGGGACCCCGAGAAGTAAAGCAGTGCTTGTTTACTGAGTAACTTAAACAAGTTAAGTTAGTTTTACTGGCGAAGTTGGACCTGGTTACCTACGCCTGGAGTGGAAGTCCTCTAAAATGGGCAACACGGGTATAACCAATTGACTAGACTAGACTAAACTAGATTTGATAGCTAGTGTACATAAATATGAAGCACCAATAAATAAAACAATGATTTATGTCCCGTCATTGCAATGAGCTCGTGAGGCCTCGAGTTATCTTGAAAATGATGATTAGCATTATACTATCCATTCGGATCCATTTGGGAAAAATTATTATATTTCATGGGGGTCTACACAGTGCACCTGGTAGTGGGATGTATCTGTGAGAAACAGAAAAAGTAAAGAGAGGGAATGATTGCCAGAGGACTGCCTCATTGTTGCCAGAGGAGGCGCGGTGGCTCAGTAGGTAGGGGTGCAGGCTGCAAGCCGAGAGATCCTCGGTTCGAATCCCACCTGCAGCAACCGCGTTGTGTCCTTGGGCAAGACACTTCACCCCAATTGCCCATGTGGGGGCACGATGACGACGTGTACTAAGGCGTACTGCACGTCGGTGGTACGCATGTCGTCAACCCTGCCTGTGCTACAGTGTGGAGTTAAGATGTTGGGGAGCTGGCAGCTGCTCGTCGTTGCTCGGTGGTTCTCTCCGGGTACTCCGGCTTCCTTTACCCGTAAAACTGTCACGGTCATGATTAGCCATTGTGCATAAATATGTGACCTTAAACATCAATAAGTCAATAAATAAATCAATTGTTGCCAGATTGCTGTGGCAATCTGGTGGCAGTAAGGCAAGATTTCTGACATAATGATGACAATGCTTTTAGACCCTGGGTTTTTTGTTTGGCTTGAACGATTACATTAAAAGCATTTTATAAGTGCCTTAAAGCCTCAAATGTAGAAACTTATTTTAAACGGCAACTTAATAAATATATTATACAAATAATACCACAAATAATTGTGGGTATCGACAGTGAAGCTCATCGCCACTTTATATCATAACATAATCCTTTTCCAAGACGTATTTGTACATGTTTATTAATGTTCTTTTTAAATGCACATTTCTTAAAGGTTTTTTTTCAGAGGGAAGCAGACCTCGTAGGAGGGAAGATGTGTGGAATTTTTGGAACCAAGGGTCGACGTTCCTCTCTAGTTCTGGCTGGTGTGTATGGACCTACAATATCAATGGCGATTGACATCAAGACATACCGAGAGAGGACTGGTAGGTACTGTGGGGGTAACGCTCTGTCAAGTGATTATGGAATAAAATCTATGGAACAAATATTGATAAGTACCTTTGGTCATATAGGCTTTGCCTTAACCCTTTACCTAACGTAACGGCCAAAACCGGCCAGCGCTATTCTCAAAAATCGGCAATTAATTTTCATTATTTTTTCATTTTTTTTCTCAAAAACATAGGTTATGACCCCTCGTTGGAACGAGCTCGCTGAGCTCGTTCCAACGAGGGGTCATAACCTATGTTTTTGAGACAAAAAAATGAAAGAAAATAGTTATTCAGGAATTTCTTTTGCAAGTGTCGTCTGCTTTTCATGTTAGGTTAAGGGTTAATGATCTACTACTTACTTCTCATTGGTGGTGATATTGAACGTAATCCGGGAACGGTAGATCAAATTTCCATAGTTCACTTAAATGTGAGAGGGTTACGTCGCAGGATTGACATAATAAACGCAGAGCTTGGTCATTTTGATGTGATTGCTTTGACGGAAACATTTCTTTCGGTGGAATTTCCAATGAATAAAATTGCTATACCCGGCTTTCATTTCCCACTTATACGACAGGACCGCCCAGATGGTCACGGTGGAGGAATAGTTATATATATTAAATGCGGCTTAATTTATAAAACTCGTGATGATTTTATGGTTCCTGGTTGGAGGCCGTTTGGCTAAATTTAAGAAATTGTAACCAAAGATATTTGTTAGGCGTTTTCTATCGACCTCCATCGACCAACAATTTACAGTGGCACCTAATTAATAACTCAATAGGAATAGCGAGGAGTAACCTGTATATGAAGTGTATAGTTGTAGGAGATTTTAACAGTAACTGTTTTCCAATAATTCATCCCAAAATAAAAGATATTGAAAATACACATAGCATTGTTCAAATTGTAAAATCTCCAACTCGAATAACGGAGCACCACAGTAGTCTTATTGATTTGATTTTGATATCATGTCCTGAACTTGTTTCCAGCTGTGATGTTACTCCGCCTTTCTGTAGCGATCATTGCGCAACAGCTGTGAGTTTGAAGACATGCTGGAACTATACCAAAATCTTACAAAAGAGAAATATAGAATTATGATAGAATGGATATAGATGGGATGCGGTCAGCACTGATACAAACTGACTGGGATTCACATTTCATGGTTGATAATGTAAATAGCAGTGCCGAAAGCATCACATCGCATATTCTTAATGTTGCCAAACAATTTATTCCACATAAAACAGTTCTCATACGACCAAAAGATAAACCTTGGATGACCTCGGCTGTCCGTCGACAAATGAACGTAAGAGATAAAGCTCACAAAAAAGCTAAAACTGGTAATAATCCTGATGACTGGAGACATTTTAGACAAGTACGTAATGAGACCATAGCATGCGTACGTACGGCCAAAAAAGAACACGACACTAATTTGGATTCCACAATCAATAATCATGATCTCCCGTCAAAACTTTGGTGGAAATCAATCAAAAGCTTTACAAATCAACAATGCAGTGACAGTTAAATATTTCCGCCATTGCTAGAAGGGGATAATGTAATAAGCGATCCTGATGAAATTGCCGATACGTTAAATGCATATTTTTCAAGTCAGAGTAATACGGTCATCGATAAAGACCTGCCCGAAATCCCGTTTAATAACCATGAAATAGATGATCTCGAAATTAACCCAACTGAGGTAGAATCTCTCTTTTCGAAACATGATGTCAGTAAGGCAAGTGGACCAGATAAAATTAACAATAGAATACTGAAGACATTTGCTTCGCAGTTGTCTGTGCCGTTTTGTTTTATTTTTAATATTTCTATATCCCAAGGAAAGTTCCCTTCAATACGGAAGCATGCTAATGTTATTTCTATCCACAAAAAGTCTTCTGTCAATCATAAAGAAAACTATCGCCCTGTCTCCCTGACAAGTAATGTTAGTAAGGTCTTTGACAAAATCGTTTTTAACCATGTTTTCTCATATCTTATGGACTACCGATTATTGACTGACTTGCAGTCAGGTTTTGTACCAGGGGACAGTACAACATATCAGCTAATCGATCTAGATCACAGTATTAGATTAGCACTTGATCAGAATAAAGAAATACGTTTTGTTTTCTGCGATATCAGTAAAACTTTTGATAGAGTATGGCATGCGGGCTTACTATATAAATTGAAAGCTATAGGAATTAATGGAAGATTGTTATCATGGTTTGAAGACTATCTCAGGGAACGAAGTCAGGCGGTTGTTATAAATGGGCGGACATCAAAGAAATTAGAAGTCCCTGCAGGTGTTCCACAAGGATCAGTCCTAGGTCCTTTGCTCTTCAATATATTCATAAATGATATTGTTAATGATATTCAGTCAAATATTCGTCTATATGCAGATGACACTTCACTTTCCTTGATTATAGAAGACCCCTTTCTAGCGTCACAGGTTTTGAATAATGATCTTATAAAGATTGGTAACTGGGCAAAAATATGGCAAGTAGAATTTAGTCCTGAAAAAACGGTAGCTCTCAGCATCACTCGTAAAACTGCTCCAAAAACCAAACCAATCTTGTATCTACTTGATACCCCAATTACGGAGGTTATGCAGCATAAACATCTTGGTATTACTTTCCAGAGTAATAGTACATGGGATTTACATAAAAAATCAGTCATTAACAAGATTATCCTGATGATTAATTGTTTTCGTAGCTTGAAGTATAGATTCTCACGGTCATCATTGATAACATTGTACAGTTAAAACTAGAAGTCCTGTCACGAATAGTGCGCTTATCTAGGCTTAAATGCGCGTTGGAATTGCGCGCACTTGCCATATCGAATGGCATCCAAAGCACGGCAGGTTCTCTTGGTTACTCATAGAAAACACGTGCAATGTTTCTGCCAATGGACCTCCGGGTTACCCGGAGGTCCAGAGGCTGAAATATTGCTTGTGCACAGGCCATATGTACAGAATTTGATAGCTTTACTTGGGCCATAACGCGTACATTAACGCGCATATCAACGTGCTATTTGTGTGCATTTCATGACAGGACTTCTAGTTTTAACTGTACACCCATTTCATTCTTCCCCTGTTTGTTTATGCAGATGTCATATGTGATAACTGTACGCTTGAAAAAAACTAATAACCTCGAGAATTGCTCGATCGTGAAACGGGTTTGATTTCTTTAAAAGAACGTCGTAGGCGACATAAGCTTACACTTTTTTATAAAATGAAAAATGGACTTGCCCGAAGTTATTTAAACAGATTGATTCCTCGCACAGTTGCAGAACGATCGTCGTATCCTCCCCCCCCCCCCCCCCCCCCCAGAAACAATGGACAGCTTGATAACCTCTTCTGTAGAACCAATACTTTGTTTGCATCCTTCGTACCTGCCACCATTAGACTACGGGACGAGCTTGATCCTGAGATAAGGGGCCACGGGACTGTTCAAATGTTAAAAAAAAAAAATAAAAACAAGAAGATATAGTAGTTCCAAAATTATATCTTGTAGGTACCAGGGAAGGGCAAATTATTCATGCAAAATTACGATTTGGATGTTGCGATTTAAATGCTCATAAATATGATAGATTCATTTCAGAAAATCCGCATTGCCAGTGTGGTTATGGATATGAAAGTACGACACACTATGTGTGCGACTGTCCATTATATACATCACAAAGGAGTGTCCTCTTCCACAACTTGGGCAGTCCAGACGTGTCTATCAATAGATTGTTATACGGAGATCCCTTATCATCTGACTTGCAGAATGAAGAAACATTTTCTGCTTTTCAACAGAATCGCAACGCGACGCTTTACATGAGTTAGCCTTGGTACACCACAATGGTTCTCTACTGGCATTTTTCTTTGCGACAAAGGAAACGTGTTAAATGCAAACGTCATTTGTAGAGGTTGTGCGTAATCAACGTTTTACACCCAACGTCTACGGGCGGTTTCTCTCGTTAGAACTCTTCCCACTAGCATATTCCTGTTTGATCACTCTAATATGCATAGTGCACCAACATCAAAATGCCCGATATGACTAAATGTTGTGACTCATATGTAATTTTGATGTCACACAACTATCCCCGTGTCCGTTTTTCACACATCAAGTGAGTGGAAATTGCAGTCTGCTATTCTTAGTAATTGTAAGGCCTGCTTCCTTTGGAAACTTAACCTCTAATTTTGTGAAAAAGTAATACATGCAATGGATGATTTACAAAATTATTATGAATGTTGTGTATTTACTTTTCTGTTGCACATGCACCTGTTCTTTTTCAATGTGACTGAATACATGTGTATGGTGAGGCGTTTAAATAGGCTATGCCTGTTCGCCAAACCATGTTTCTATTTTATGGAAATAAAATTATTGTTTAAAAAAAAAAAGACTGCAGTACAAACTAGCATCCAAAGTCCGTAATATAATTTGCGGCAGGTCCGGTGATACACTACAGGTAGGTCAGTGAAGTCCGTAAAATACTTCTTTGGTGTGGTACGTCCTGTGAGACACTGCAGGTAGGTCAGTGAATCTTGTCAACCAATACTTACCCTGCTTGTGTGGAGTCAGTGCGTCGGGGAGTCCGGCAGTTGATTGCCGTTGCTCGGTGGTTCTCTCCATGTACTCCAGCTTCCCTCATCCGTAAAATTGTCCGAAACGAGGTGACCCTGGCTGTCGAAAAAGTCGTTAAACACCAATAAATAAATAAATAAATAAATAAATAAATAAATAAATAAATAAATAAATAAATAAATAAATAAATAAATAAATAAATAAATACACTATGCCCTGAGTCAGCCGAGAAATGTTGGCGCGCCTTTCAAAACAGTGTCTCTGCAACTATTACTTTCTACCAATCTGTCTGTCGTCAATACTTTCGAATTCAGGCAAATCAAGTTTTAGCCATACCCGCCCGACAACCCGTGAGTCATCATCGAGATGCTTCTGGTTCGAAACCCTACCCATGTTTAACCATGATTGTCACAGAGTATTATAAAAACGACTTGCCAGAAATCACAAAATGGGGCCGATAACAGAAGCGCACGAGAAAGGTGGTACACAATTTATTCTTCCATACACACATCGCGAAAACTGGAAAGATTGTATTATAATTGTTTAATGTATTGGTGTTTAAGGTCACATACTTATGCTCAATGGCTAATCATGACCGTGACAGTTTTACGGGTGGAGGAAGCCGGAGTACCCGGAGAGAACCACCGAGCAACGACGAGCAGCTGTCAGCTCCCCAACACCGTAACTCCGCACTGAAGCACGGGCAGTGTTAGATTGGTTGAAGGCATGCGAACCATCGCCGTGCAGTATGTCTCAGTACATGGCGTCATCGTGCCCCCATGTGGACAGTCGGGGTTAAGTGCCTTGCACAAGGACACAATGCGGGAGTCCGAATCGGTCGCTCAGACGGTCACCCATCCGAGGACTAACCGGGTTCGACGTTGCTTCACTTCGGTGATCTGACGAGAACCGCTTACCGCAACGCCACCGCGACCTCGGAAAGATTGTAACGTCAATTGATCTGCGAGTGTTTCAAGAGAATATGACTTAATTTATTCCACAATAAAGTGAATTTATTAATTTTAATAACTGAGATTCATATTTTATTGTCATACGTAACTTTGGTACTGAGCAAAACGATCAGCATTTGCAATCAAAATGTAGCGAGGCCCTCTGAGCGGAACCTGCATAACACAAACGGCTACAGATATTTATTTCGTTATTACGAAATAATTGTTTCGTTATTACGTATTAGTATTTCGTTATTACGAAATAATTATTTCGTTATTAAGAATTAGTATTTCGTTATTACGCATTATTATTTCTTTATTACGAATTAGTGTTTCGTTATTACGATATAATTATTTCGTTTTTACGAATTAATATTTCGTTATTACGAATTAGTATTTCGTTATAACGAATTAATAACTAAATTGGATGTGGCACTAATGCGTTTCCGTATTACCCATTGTTTGGTGAATTTATCCGGAAGGGTCATTTTTTATGGAATAGCTCGAACAATAGACTTAGATTTCAATAAAATCTGGCAGCCTGCTTTATGTTAACACTGTCATGGAGAAGTTGACAAAAATTAGTGATTTTGGGGGATTTTCAAAATCTGAGAGAGTTATTGCCCTTTCTTTAGTGGATTTTGATCGAATTTTCATTATTTACTTGGGGTGTTAACGACACTTTCGACAGTGGAGCGTCGTGTCGGACAGTTTAGCGGATGGAGGAATCCGGAGTCCCGAGAGAAAACCACCTAACATCGACGAGGAACTGTCAAGTTCCCCAGCGCACCAACTCCGCAGAAAAGGTTTGCATTGGTTGAAAATAAGAGCGTCACGGAAGTGCAGTTCTCCTTACTACACAGCGTCACCGTGCCCCACGTGTACAATCGGCTTTAAGAGCTTTGCGCAAGAACAAAACGCTAATATGAACTTTGGTAAACCAAGAAGCGCGCGCAACTCGCAGTGTTTTTCAAATTATAATGACATAAACTTAACAAAATTTAAAACAGTGTTTAAGGGGTCGTCCAACAAAACATTTTGCGTTGTGAACTAATGCATTTACATGCTGTCTTGTAGATTTATTTCCCCCTAAAAACATATCAGACCTACAATATAAAATGAAATTTAGGCAAACCTAAAAGCGAGCGAAAGTGATGCATTAGGCCTAATGTGCTGCAGGCCTACATTTACTGGTAAAGAATAGGGGACCAACCAAATTTCGAGATAACTACTTTTATCTGCGTTTTGATTGGAAGATATTTTCCAATCCTTTGATTGAAAGATAATTTTATCTTTGCTTTGATTGGAAGATATATTTATGGCGTCGTTGTTTTCCGCAATTTATCCGATGAGTTACGGAAATTGCTGCGTTCATTTTTATTTTTTCACAAATAGCGTGTAGCATTTATTGTTACTATTGTTACTATTACCAACGTTTAGTAGCCACTACAAGAAAATACAGCAGTGCTGTGCAAAAAAGGACGATGATAATATTCCAATGCAGTTTTACCGAAAAGGCCATCTTTAAAATAATAAGACTGAGTATCACAAATGTAGTTTCATGATTCGGACCAGATTTTTATATAGGACGTTTCGCACCCAGATCTATGGACGATTCCGACTATATTTCTGGCCGATTCGGACCAGACTATTGGATGATTCGGTCCATGTTTGTGGACGATTTGGACCAGGTTTTTGCCCAACAGACACACAAACTACACAAGCCAGCACAGACATACACACTTCACAAGACAGCACAGACTTGTCGTTTGAAGTAAATAGGCCTAGAGCTTTATGTGCCAATTTCAATAAGCCGTTTGCATTAATTTCACAGAAAAAAAATACCGACGTACCGGTATTGTTTGTAGTTATCACAACAGATAATTCTGAGAGTAATTATGAAACTGCTAATCCTGTGCTTCTAGATTTTTGCAATACATTTTGGGTCCGCATACCGAATTTGGTCAAAATCGGCCAGTAGTTATCCTGTTGCTAAGGGGAAGCTCTGGTTGCTAATGACGTCACGTGGCGTCAACATTGACCTATCTGTTTCCATTTGCAATGCATTTTGGGTCCGTATTCCGAATTTGGTCAAAATCGCCCCATTAGTTAGCCCGTTGCTAAGGGGGAACTCTGGTTGCTAGGAAAATCAAAAGACGTAAACTGCGATCTGTCTGTTTTCATTTGCAATGCATTTTGGGTCCGTACACCGAATTTGGTCAAAATCGGCCCAGTAGTTAGCCCGTTGCTAAGTGGGCGCTCTGGTTGCTAGGGAAGTCACGTGACGTCATCACTGATCTATCTATTTTCATTTTCAAAGCATTCTGGACCGAATTTGGTCCAAATCGGCCCAGTAGTTAGCCGGTTGCTAAGGACGCGCTCTGGTTGCTAGGGAAGTCACGAGACGTCAATATTGATATGTCTGTTTTTATTTGCAATGCATTTTGGGTCCGTATACCGAATTTGGTCAAAATCGGAGCAGTAGTTAGCCCGTTGCTAAGGGGGCGCTCTGGTTGCTAGGGAGGTCACGCGAGGACACCATTGACCTTCTGTTGCGTTTGCAATGCATTTTGGGTCCGTATACCGAATTTGGTCAAAATCGGCCCAGTAGTTAGTCCGTTGCTAAGGGGGCGCTCTGGTTGCTAGGGAAGTCAGTGACGTCATCATTGATCTATCTGTTTTCATTTGCAATGCATTCTGGGTCCGTATACCGAATTTGATCCAAATCGGCCCAGTAGTTAGCCCGTTGCTAAGGGCGCCCTCTGGTTGCTAGGGAAGTCACGAGACGTCGACATTGATTTATCTGTTTTTATTTGCAATGCATTTTGGGTTCGCATACCGAATTTGGTCGAAATCGGACCAGTAGTTAGTCCGTTGCTAAGGGGGCGCTCTGGTTGCTAGGGAAGTCACGTGACGTCATCATTGATCTATCTGTTTTCATTTGCAATGCATTCTGGATCTGCATACCGAATTTGGTCCAAATCGGCCCAGTAGTTAGCCCGTTGCTAAGGGCGCCCTCTGGTTGCTAGGGAAGTCACGAGACGTCAACATTGATATGTCTTTTTTATTTGCAATGCATTTTGGGTTCGTATACCGAATTTGGTCAAAATCGGACCAGTAGTTAGCCGGTTGCTAAGGGGCGATGTGGTAGCTAGGGAAGTCATGCGACGACACCATTGACCTGTCTGTTTTCGGTTCACTTTGTTCCAATAACACGCAGTGTTGGTTTGAAGTGAACAGCGTTTTGCAAATGCAAAACAGATAAATCACGTGACAGAATACTCCGCAGAATCGAACAACAGCGGGATCCCAACAGCCAGCCAGCAGACGATGAAATCCAATGTGCATATATGGAAACATTTAGCTTTTCGACAATTTCTGTCATTTAGTCAGCAAAGCAAACGACAGTTGAGGTTGTTTGGAAAACATTAATTTTGAAAAGCATGTTCAATAAATTATTCACAGTCTGCATGGAATGATCTAAGGAGAAATCTCGCATTCCACTGTTCGCTTTTTAGGGGGCGTCATTCGATTTGTTCGCTTCTGGAAACGAGAGCTGGGGTTCCCCATGTTTTTACTTCCGGTTTCCGGTTTAGATTGGATGGCATAGCATTCCTTGTTTTTTTCCAATTTCACGTACATGTTGTCTATTAGGCTTGCTTCAAAGCAGCCCTTCGGGCTGCTTTTTGCGCGCGCTATTACGCATGGTGGGAATCGAAGCATGGACATTTTGGTTATGGCGACTTCCAGGAAAGTGAGTGATATATTGTATGTTGCCCTTCTTGGTTCTGTGTTTCTGGAATAAGTAATATATTTGTGCTTGCAGTACAGTCGCCGTGGGCAGTCACTTTTCCACATGTCCATAGTGGGCGCCAACTGATTTTCCACAGAAATTAGTTTGATACCAATTTCTGTGGACTTTTGTGGGCATGTAGTTGTGTGGGCAACAGCCTGTGGACGTCTGTGGAAAAGATTACTGAACGATGATAATGCCGGACGGCAGTGTCCAGAGAATTAATCAGAAACACGTCTGCCCACAGAAATGTAACTGGAAGTAATTTTTAACACGTCTTGATAGAATATGACTCTGATTTAAAATATTTATTTCTTCGTCATTTCAATTTGGGTTCCGGACATTTTCCCCTAGGACATTTTCCCCTAAAAAAGTGTCACCAAGGACATTTTCCCCTAATTTCAGATTTGAGGGTGCACATTTTCCCCTAGTTAGGAAGAAAAGAGAAGACATTTTCCCCAAACTAAAAAAAATTTAATTTCAAGATTTTATTTTGTTACAAGAAAAAGAAAGAATTTGTCCCATTTAATGTCACACTATTTTCAAAGTACTAAATAAAAATAAAATATTCATCAGATAGTTGCATCTAAGTACTTAATTCCACGAACTGCACCTCAGAAGAAATCAGCGACACTTGTCTTTTTCAAATTTCTCGGATGCTATAGCATTAAGAAAGGACGCTGGTTTTGTTTACATTGGCATGGCGGGGGTTCGAACCCACGCCGAGAGAGCTTCCTTCGGCACCAACCGCCTAGCGAAACTATACTGAACCACGCACACCACTCGGCCACCGACAGACCCCAAAAAGGGAATGCTAGTTAACCAAGTATATACGAGGCCAGTACAGAACACACGGAATACTCAATTATTTAATTATTCATCAGATAGTTGCATCTAAGTACTTAATTCCACGAACTGCACCTCAGAAGAAATCAGCGACACTTGTGTTTTTCAAATTTCTCGGATGCCATAGAATTAAGAAAGGACGCTGGTTTTGTTTACATTGGCATGGCGGGGGTTCGAACCCATGCCGAGAGAGCTTCCTTCGGCACCAACCGAACCCCCGCCATGCCAATGTAAACAAAACCAGCGTCCTTTCTTAATTCTATGGCATCCGAGAAATTTGAAAAACACAAGTGTCGCTGATTTCTTCTGAGGTGCAGTTCGTGAAATTAAGTACTTAGATGCAACTATCTGATGAATAATTAAATAATTGAGTATTCCGTGTGTTCTGTACTGGCCTCGTATATACTTGGTTAACTAGCATTCCCTTTTTGGGGTCTGTCGGTGGCCGAGTGGTGTGCGTGGTTCAGTATAGTTTCGCTAGGCGGTTGGTGCCGAAGGAAGCTCTCTCGGCGTGGGTTCGAACCCCCGCCATGCCAATGTAAAAATAAAATAGGTTGAATTACTGTATAAACAGTAAGCTAGTCAATCTGTCACACACGGTATGCTGTATGACATAACAATATCAAGTTGTTTTGCTGTAAAAACAGTAAGCTGGGTGATTGGTTGGGCAACAAGAACTTGCTCCAAGATGAAGAAACACAGAGGGGTGGGAGAAACAGAGAGGATGGGGCACAATGATAATATATGGATGCAACTCGTAATATAATTTTATGGGTTTGTACTTCCTTCATGCATGGAGCCTATACAAATCCATAAAATTATATTACGGGCTTGCACCAAGGGTGTTCTCATGTAAGTCGTCTTGGAAATTTATTCTTAGCTGTATTATCGTTGTTTGATTTATCATAGTTTCATTTGTGCTACTTGGGTTCAGTGCTAATTGGTTGGGCAACAAGACTTGCACCAGGGTGAAGAAACACAGAGGGATGGGAGAAACAGAGAGGGGTGGGGAACAATGATAATACATGGATGCAACTCGTAATATAATTTTATGGGTTTGTACCAAGGGTGTTCTCATCTAAGTCGTCTTGTAAATTTATTCTTAGTTGTATTATCGTTGTTTGATTTATCATAGTTTTATTTGTGCTACTTGCTACATGTATATTATTATCTTGTGCTAGCTATTTCAAAAAAGAATAAACTATTACATTAAACCTCAATTACATTTTTATTTTTCCAATTGTTTTTCTATTTTATTCCATGAGAAATTAAAAGAAAATCTATGAAAACATGTCCTGGGTGAAAAATCTAGGAGTACTCAGTCTAGGGGAAAAAGTCCGGGGATGATTTAATTAGGGGAAAATGTTCTGGGGGAAAATGTCCTAGGGGATAATGTCCTAGTGGGAAATGTCCTAGGGGAAAATGTCCTAGGGGGAAATGTCCTGGACCCTTTCAATTTGCAAGCACAGGTATATGGTCATTTTTGTATCTCCAAAAAGGACAAAAATGATAACTTGTTAAAATTATGTCACATTTTCACAATCTGAAAAGTGAATAGCACAACCCATACTGTGAAAACAAGACATACGGGTCCAAGACATTTTCCCCTAGGACATTTTCCCCTAGGACATTTCCCACTAGGACATTATCCCCTAGGACATTTTCCCCTAGAACATTTTCTCCTAATTATTCATCCCCGGACTTTTTCCCCTAGACTGATTACTCCTAGATTTTTCACCCAGGACATGTTCTCATAGATTTTTTTTTAATTTCTCATGGAATAAAATAGAAAAAAAAATGTAATTGAGGTTTAAGGTTTAATGTAATAGTTTATTCTTTTTTAAAATAGCTAGCACAAGATAATAATATACATGTAGCAAGTAGCACAAATAAAACTATGATAAATCAAACAACGATAATACAGCTAAGAATAAATTTACAAGACGACTTAGATGAGAACACCCTTGGTGCAAGTCCGTAATATAATTTTATGGATTTGTATAGCCTCCGTGCATGAAGGAAGTACAAACCCATAAAATTATATTACGAGTTGCATGTCATCCGGCTTACTGTTTATACAGCACGGCAACTTGATATTGTTATGCCATACATCACACTGTGTGTGACAGACCGACTGCTTACTGTTTATACAGTAATTCAACTTGATACTGTATGAATTATCTATGCCTATTTTATTCTTATTTAGTGCATTGAAAATAGTGTGACATTAAATGGAACAAATTCTTTCTTTTTCTTGTAATAAAATCTTGAAATTCAATTTTTTTAGTTTGGGGAAAATGTCCACTCTTTTCTTCCTAACTAGGGGAAAATGTCCACCCTCTCATTCGAAATTAAAAGAAAATGCCCTAGGTGACACGTTTTTAGGGGAAAATGTCCGCAACCCAAGACATACAGTGACAAACCAATGTCGATTGCGAACGAGTGCTTAGAAAGAGATGTGTACAAAACGAAAAAATAGTTGAAAATAAAAGAGTACACCTGGGAATATCTCTGATATGCAGTTATGTATTGATATGATCTTTCTGTTAAACCGAATCTGATTTTCGATCGACTGTTGAACAATTCATTCGCTTTCGTTGACAACTCTAAGCTCGGGCGGGAAGGGGAACATTTGGCTTCTAGAATTTTCGGCCTGGAAATATTTTGACAAAGGAACATCAGCCCGGTGAAATTAGCGCCGAGTATTCAGGCCCATTTATTTATTTATTTATTTATTTATTTATTTATTTATTTATTTATTTGTGTTTAATGCCATATATTTATGCAGGAAGAGGCTAATCATGACAGCATCCCCAGGCCTTGAACCTTTTTAATTCTGATTGTTCAGCGTACAATACAAATGCATCGTCAAATTAATTTCGTTTTTTAAACCCGGCCCTATCGATAAATTACTTCGGAATTACTCACTGAAAAGTGCAATATGAAAGTCGCACTTTTTAGTGGATAAATTCGGAGTAATTCTGATAGTTTAGCCTACAGTAAAAATGCATCGTCAAATTAATTTTTTTTTTTTTTTTTTAACCTGACCCTATCGATAAATTACTTCGGAATTATTCACTAAAAAGTGCGATATGAAAGTCGCCCTTTTTAGTGGATAATTTCGGAGTAATTCTGATTGTTCAGCATACAATAAAAATGCATCGTCAAATTAATTTCGTTTTTTTTAACCTGGCCCTATCGGTAAATTACTTCGGAATTATTCACTAAAATGTGCAATATGAATGTCGCACTTTTTAGTTGATAATTTCGGAGTAATTCTGATTGTTCAGCGTACGATAAAAATGCATCGTCAAATTAATTTCGTTTTTTTTAACCTGGACCTATCGATAAATTACTTTGGAATTATTGACTAAAACGTGCAATATGAAATTTGCACTTTTTAGTGGATAATTTCGGAGTAATTCTGATAGTTCCGCGTACAAAAAAAATACATCGTCAAATTAATTTCTTTTTTTAACCTGGCCCTATCGATAAATTACAATGTATATTTTTAATTGTTAAAGTGAAAGAATGAAAAAAATATAAACCAAACATTTTTATTCTCTTGGTTGTTATTATTTTTCTGCAAGATTGTTTGTTATTCATCAATGATTAAATTAATTAATTTGATTGACTTATGTTGATCGGCAATTAATGGTGCTCTTGTGTTTATGATTTATCACCTGCTATAATCCTTCTGAAGTAGTTTTACAGAAGTTAGTGGCATGTGTATACTATATACAGCAGCGTTTGAAAGGATTAAAAATTTCAAACGACCTGTATTCAGGAGACAAATGGATCTAACTGAGGCTAACTTTTATTGATATCTACGGGTTAGGATTAAAAACCAACATCAGGTATTGGTAAGCGAATACTGGATGGGTGCTTATCCCACTTGCAATGGACCGACCCCCATGGGGATCCCGGGAAGTGAAACAGTGCTTGTTCATTGTGGTAAACAAGCCCTGCTTTACTGGTGATTATGACCCAGTAACCAGTGCTTGGGGTAGAAGTTGGTTTTCTGAAATTATACTCTCAACTCTTGATTCGTATTTCGAAGACAGCCGGTTGCTGTCGCGAAAACGAATCGGAACTTTGCGGAAGCGGAAGATAAAAATGACGCCGTGAGGGGGAACTGGAGAGGCCGTATTTGGTGACGATAAATTCATAATTAGTGGAAATATCTCTCCTTTTTATTTAACCCTTTACCTAACGTAACGGTCAAAACCGGCCTGCGCTATACACGAAAATCGCCATTCAATCTATTTTATATTTTGACTTTTTGTTCCCAAAACATAGGTTATGACCCCCCCCCCCCCCCCCATTCGAACGAGCGCGTCACGCTTGTTCCTATGAGGGGTCATAACCTATGTGTTGGGAGCAAAAAATGAAAATTTTTAGTTACACAAGAATTATTTTCACCAGTGTCGTCTACTCCTAGCGTTAGGTAAAGGGTTAACAAATGACAAACAGATGAGTAGATAAATATCACATGGTCCACAAGCTTTTTAGTTCTGGTCATTGGACATCATCATCACATTCACATCATTCGCACCTCTGACTTCAGAGTGTGAGCACCTGATTAATCAATCATGGATACGCTGGAATTACGAGAAAGACTCGCCAGAACCATCTCAGCTCTGGGCATCTCTAGCCCTGTCACCTGAACTGTCCAGGAGATAGATAAGAGAGTCCACCTGAGCCTGGAATTTGAAATAGAGACAACCAAGTCACCATCCTCTTCAGGGAGAGGTAGTACCTTTGGCAAGAGGATTCCCTCTCCCACTGGTCCTCACCCGAAGGGGTACGGAGGCCCAGAAGAGAGAAAGAACAGGAAGAAGAGGGCATCGACCAAGCGCAGGGACGCCCGGCGCATGGAGGCCTTCCGGAAGGGGAAGAAAGAGGTGAGCGAGAGGATGGAGTTCCGGAGGCAGTCGCCAGTTCCACCGCTCCCCCCACCCCCCCCCCCCCCTAGTCCCACTAGTACACCCAACCAACTGCCAGCTCCTGAGCCGGTACTGTTGGATGAGGAACGTCTGGTGGAGAATGACGAGGAACTGGAGGTTGCATTTTCAACACCCCCCACCCCTCACTCCCCACTTCCTTCTCTACCGGACAGCCCAGGTGTGTCGATCACAGCAAAACAGCCACCTCAGCCTGTAGCCACCACCGAAGACATAAAGAGAGCAATAGAACGAGCAATTGAGATAGGACAACAAGCCATCTCCGAAACCCGCGAGTTCAGGGAAAAATCCAAGGCAAACTCCAAAAAGGCATCAGATGGAATCCAATCACTAAACTCAACATCATCGACTTCCACATCACCATCTTAACCACCTCCAAAGAAAAAGAGTCGGAAAAAGCCCATGCGGGGGTAAGCCCCCCCCCCCCCCCCCCCCTCCTTCCCTTTCCTCCTCTATCACGCCTTGACATTCAACAAAAAATGAACAGTCAATGAGGGTCGAAAGGGGCTTGTCCCAAACCGTCCCTGCGCGTCTTCGGCGCGCGAAATCATTCCATCCGAGATTTTTAGTTTCTGCATTTTCGTCAGTTGGATTTTCCCGGGAATTTGTCGTGACAGTGGAGAACAGAAACTAGTCTGATATTTTGACCTCGTTCCGATGTTAACAGATTTTTTTTCTTATTGATATCGTGTAGAAATATTACGTAACATAAATATTATAGTAGTGTAATAAAAAGTCAGATCATCATCATGTGGACTCCACGGGAATTGTCGTGTTAGTTATTAATTCTGTGGACACATAGGTAGCATACCCACGGTCTAGAAAAATCTCTCTTCACAGAAATTTATGTGGGCAGTTGAAGGGTAATTTGCCCACGGTTTTCCACAACCACTGTGGACATGTGGAAAAGTGACCGCCAACGGCGACTGTACTGTACTTGAAAGGTAACTTTCATTCATTTTGATGCGCTGCGTTAAATTATCACCGCCATTGACGACACTGAAATCCATTGGGATTTTTTCTAAATTTAAAAGATCTATTACCGTTTTTGTATTTCATATTTTGCAATTATTTGATGTGAAATGTTAAATTGAAAGTGAGCAAGATGTTTCAATAACCCTTGGCGTTTGCTTGAAATGAAATGAAATAAGATTATTTAATTGATTGACATAGAATTCACGATGAAATTATTACATTATTAATGTAGTTATACATTTTGGGTCCAAATACTCAATTCCCGTTGGTCAGCTGGATGAAAACGTCATGACCAAATGTAATTCATTTTCCACTGAACACATTTGGTCGAATTTTGACCCGCATTTACGGTAGAGCGCAGTTGACAGGATGTAATTCGGGCGGTGTTTGGGCGGGTTTTTAACTTTTAACGCCTCTCGCAGTGATCAACTCCGCTGCTCTTTCTTTGGTGACATTTCCCAACTGTGGCATAAAGTCCGTTCCTAAAATACTCGTATCCATTTCTAAAGTTGTGAAAATTAAAAATCAGAGTTGTGCGCATTGTATTTTGTGTGAGGGTGGTTCTTCGCCTCGTTCGTTCGTACATTTTTTATTTCGTCTTTCTGCTTTGTTGTTTGGTGAAAAGTAGTTTAAACAGTTACGGAATGTAATTATAAGAATTGAATGCAATTTTTATAATCTTTATTGGAGTATGAACGTGTGGGAATGGATACAAATTGTATGAATCCCTTCACACACGTTCATACTCCAATAAAGATTACAAAAATTGCATTCAATTCTTAAATGAGCTCTTTGGAAACGGTTTTCATGGTATTGCTTAGACACGACGTTGCTTGATCGGCTTCCTTCTTGTCGACGATATATATCGTAATTTGATTACAACACATATTGTGAACATTTGTGGTGACATACATTCCCAATCTAAAAAGTTTCATTTCCATTAACTCTTTTGAACTATAGTAGTATCTTCCACGACTGTTCAATGTAAATAATAGGAAGAGTATATATTCATTATTTTGGGTCGACCAATTAATACTTTCAACTTGCAGCCTGGAGCTGCACGTTGAAAATATTGATTGGGTTATCCCACACATTCACATAACATCTACCCTGCTTAATAAAATTTTGGCCCATAATGTTCCTGGGCTAGAAGCATTTCGGTTTCAAAGGGTAAACATTTCATCCGATAAATTTTAAAAACTTAGTGATTTGTTGAAAAGCAGACCTGACAGTGTGCAAAATTTCAAAAATGACTCTTACCGACTGACCGTTCCCGTGGGTTGGGTATGGCTAACCGAGCGCTCGGCTGTGTAAAAGGTCTTGGAAAACTGTTTTTTATCATTAACAAGTATTTATATATGGCATGGAATTGAAATATATATACCCTCTTACGGCAAAAGTCTAAAAATCTATCAAGACACAAGAAAGGCTGCTCAACTGGAAGAGTGCTAGAAACCCATATTTGAGCTTTATTCTAAACTACAGGTCCATAAAGTTAAAGGCTTCATATTCTGTGGATACCCTTCATGTTATCATGTAAGTAAAATGACTTCATCTCCATTAATTTGCAATGATACAATTAATTCATGGGAGATTGTCAAAAGGCACTCTCCCGTGAATTGTAACAAGACAAAGCGTGTGAACAAATCTTGAGGATGAGAAAAAAATTAGCACTCTACCTGTTAAGTGACTATTCAAGATGCGACATTTGGCTAACCGGTAATCCGTTCGCGTAGATTTAAATTTGCGCAACCGAATTTGAGAACGAACCGAGCGTTCTCGTCTAATTTTGCACACGGTGTCACCTGGATTCCGCTTCTCGTTTTATTTCAAATGTTAATGATTATGCAATAAACTGAAGTAGGTATTACAGTTGAAACTAGAAGTCCTGTCACTGTATCGTGCACTATTTTGAAGTAATAGCGGGCTGAGTAAGTGCACTTTTTGCCCCTATCATGCTCTTTATTGTAACTCAATTCCTGCAGAAAAAACAGTGTACCCAATAATTTTATACTTGTAAATATAGATCATTAACACCATTCCTAACCTCTACTGGGATACATGCACATGTATTGACGTAAATAGATATTAAAATTCGACTGCATATACAAATTGAAGAGAGTGGATTACTACTTAATCGCAGCGCCATATATTCCCACTCGAAAATTATTTATAATTGTTCATAACTGCAAGAGAAACACTTGCAAAATTTCATCACATGGACCACCGGGTATACCCCGGCGGTCCATGTGATAAAAGTTTACAAGTGCTTCCTGTGTCTTGTCCTCAGACCGGGTATACCCCGGTTGTCCATGTGATGAAAATTTACAAGTGCTTCCTGTGTCTTGTCCTCAGACCGGGTATATCCCGGGGGTCCATGTGATGAAAGTTTACAAGTGCTTCCTGGTTCTTGTCCTCAGATCGGGTATACCCCGGTTGTCCATGTGACGAAAGTTTACAAGTGCTTCCTGTGTCTTGTCCTCAGACTGGGTATATCCCGGTGGTCCATGTGATGAAAGTTTACAAGTGCTTCCTGTGTCTTGTCCTCAGACCGGGTATACCCCGGTAGTCCATGTGATGAAAGTTTACAAGTGCTTCCTGTGTCTTGTCCTCAGACCGGGTATACCCCGGTGGTCCATGTGATGAAAGTTTACAAGTGCTTCCTGTGTCTTATCCTCAGTACTTGTAAATAATTAATGAGTGAAAAATCTACCCCACAGCGATTTATTAATAATCCACCCTCCACAGACTATAGTTTCAATATTTTCTTTCTGTTTGATCGGTTCAGTACATGAGTTTACTACCCACCACGCTAATCGAGCATTTTATTTTGTATTTCACAGTGCAAACGTTCTCGTGTATTTCGGACTACTTCATTCGTCTGCGGTAAGGAGCGCATTAACTAACGAGCAATTTCTGCGTTAATTGTGACAGGACTTCTAGTTCCAACTGTAGATTTCAATAATGAATAGTTCTTGGTTTTGCAAGTGTTGCCTGTTATTCGTATTAGATAATTTTTTTTAAATGTTAATTAATATTAAAGCCTGATACAACCGTTTCCTTCAACCTGGCATCGAAATATGAACTACGAAAGTAAAGTTCACAGCGAAAGTTAAGGGGTTTGCAGAAATACAGGTGGAAGCAAATTAGCACCGAACTTTTCAGGGCGTGTCTATTTTCCTGGAATATAAACGTTAAAATCAAAACTCTCGAAATAAATGTAACTTACCGTATAAATCAAATGGTTGCCAATCACTTCAGGTAAACAATTGCATTCTGATTTGTGAAGGAGCTTCTCATCCGGTGACAGAAAACACTGGTTTGCTGTTTCCCAAAAGCTCGCAGATTTGCATTGACCATCTTCACCACACATGGCAGCACACTCCAAGATGCTACTAGCTTCTCTCTCCTTAGAAGTACTGTGAATTGTTTCATTTCTGTTTTTGCAGTAACTAAACCTAAACTGTCGCGAAGTGGTTTCCGCGTGGACAGTGCATATAACACATGCATAAAATAAACTTTTCAGCTGATTCATTTTCACTATTATGTAAAACTAATACGAATGTCACTAGCAGCTATGTGCCGAAAGCTCTGGGTGATTGTTTTGCAGCCTCTACTTTGACGTAACAACGTGGGCGATGGTTGTATACATTTCACTTGGACTTTGATCCGGATTTTTATTGGTCCTTGGTTGAAACGAAGAAATCAATGAAACAACTGAGATTATAATTGTGGAATATATTATCCTGTTCTTTTCAATATACTCAAACAAAGACAGTCTGCAAGCGTTTATAAATCCATAGTCAGTAAGAACAAGCATTGGGACATTTACTTCCAATTTCAGAATAGACACTGGAATTGGAAATTCGTACAGCTTTACAATTAAAAGATGAAAAGCAGCATCCCACAATCGAAATTGTTTTCTCAATGATTCAAACAATTCATTTCTCCACTAAAACTGTTAATTTAATCTTATTTGTTTTACAAGAATTGGCGAACAAGTTATGCAACTTATATTAACGCCTCTCCTTGGCCCAATGACGTAGGTGTGTGGGATGACCTTCATAGCGGCAACTTCTTGGCCTAGCTCTTTTCGAATACTACGAAGGGATCTTTAGCCTGCACGGAGTGTGTCTCTCTCCGCACAGAGGTCAGCCATTTTACGTCCCCACCGATAGGACGGTACGCTGTGACAGGATCAACCCCACACTTGATGCTGACAGAGAGTGTTCGGACACCTCGAGAACTTTCCCCGACCGGGGATCGATCCCGGGACCTCTGGCATGAGAGACCAGTGTACTTATCCACTCGGCCAACACTCACTAAAATTGTTAATTTCTAGCACTCTGGTAATGCAACAAAATTTTATATAATAACTCTGTTTTTCTCGTTTAAATATTAATGTAACCAATTGTATCTTGTTTGACAGAGCTCACTGGGCTCTGTCAAACGAGGTATATTTAGTTAAATATTACACTGCATTATGGGAAATGTTTGCAGCAGAAAACTTTGCCATTTCGACATCACTTAGTAGAGGGAGGGTTAATTATGTCACCTCACTGAAAGATAGAGGCGCCAAAAGCTAAGTGTTCAGAAATAGAAGGCATCATTGATTCGTTACTTGAAAATGAAACTCCGTCAATCTTTTTTTAACAATTATATATGTCTGAGATTGTGGATAGAATGGACTTGTTTTAACGAGGTGTTTGAAACCATAGTTTGAGAAAAAATTGAGTCTACATTTTCGTGTAAAGAGCAAGGCAGATGTATTGAATACAAAACCCAAACTTTTCAGCACAGTTTGTACAAAAGTCCAGTGGAAGTTCACTTCTGATGAAAAATAGTACGTAAACGATTTTCATTTTCCACATGGTTTAATGTTCCTGTAGATGGGGATTGCATAGAACAGGCGTATAATAAACTGTGTTTTGTCCGAAATCAATTTCAAGACTTCCTCGGAGAAGTCACACAAGGGTAATAGAGAGATGTTGAAAATTGCCCACCATGCTCAGAGGTACGGAGCACAGAAAGCTTCTCGCCTTCTATTCATATAATCCTGGAGTGGATTCAATATGTTATCTGCAACATATGGGCAGGAAAAACCTAACCTGCGTTGGTAGTTTGAAGTTTGAAAACTCATGTAGATCTCACCTCTGATAGGTTATGCAAGCGTCACAGCAGATCGGTGTGATCGAAAATGGAATAAACAACTCCTTATGAGTTACTCGGGAGAACCCGTGCCAACACTGTCAACGAACAACATAATATTACATCCTGTGGCTGTTGAGCGTTAACCAGAAAGATGAGGTGGAGACTCGATGGGATTAAATTTATCATGAATTAAATATACTGGGTCGGATATTTTGTCATCCGGTGGCTCATTGGGGAATCGAATTGACTAATTGTGAAATTCGTTGAATTGGCAGCCATCTCTGACGATATCTTGAATATAAAAATCCCGGAAGCAGATATCACGTGATTTTGGATATGTTATATTTATAATTATTTCCGCCTCGAATGGCACAAAATGGGTTTGTTAGGCCATACAAAGTAGATCTTCAGTTTCTCAGGCCATTATTCGTAAAATTGCATGCGGGCGAGCGGTTTTTTATTTTATTTTTTATTTCTCTAATTATTTCTTTGCCACCAAAAGTTCATGTTCTTGGTTTTTGTTTTTGGCCTCATAATCTACAGAATAGCATGGGTAGTGGTGTATTGCAAAGCCTTCTTGCACTCAAGGGACAAATTTATCAATTTTTTAACTTGTGTAAAATATCAGACATAAACTATTTAATTTTTTTTTTAAAGATTACATTTGTTATAAAAAGATAGTATGCAGCAGCCAAAATGACCATGCGGGAGGGCATGAGAAACAGATTTTTTATTTTTTAGGCCTTACCAATCATTTGTTCGGGACGACACTTTCAGCGACAAGACTCTATGTGAATATTGTGAGCATTGTTTCAGATCCTGTAAAACAAAATTAGTATGGGTGACAATATGAAGGTGAAAGTTTGATGGCGGTTCTCATGTCAAGTATCAGAGCTTCGCTTGATACTATCAGAGCTTCGCTTGATACAAGCTCACAATCTGATCTTCGACAGATGGCCGACGTGCCATGCCCCTGAGTTAAAGCTGTTGCAGAGTTGTCCCAATTCAAACCTTTGGCTACAACAGATATCCAGCGGTTAATATCCAAGGCACCTTCTAAGCAACGCATGCTAGATATCATTCCAACGTGGTTGTTAAAAGCATCTCTTTCGGAGTTAACTACACCGATCATGAAACTGGTCAATGCCTCCCTCCACTCTGGCGTCTTTCCGACGAGCATGAAAGACGCTTTAGTAAAACCTCTTCTCAAAAAGTCAACACTTGACCCAGAGGTTCTGACAAACTACCGACCGGTCTCTAATCTTCCATTCCTATCAAAGATTATTGCGGTGGCTTCTCAGCTGAATTCTCATTTGGCAGCCCGCGGCCTAGCCACAATTAACCAATCTGCATACAGATCTAATTGCAGTACAGAAACCGCGCTTCTAAGGGTCCACAATGATATCCTCCTATCCACGGACAGGCACAACCTAACATCTTGTCTTGTTCGATTTAAGTGCCGCGTTGACACCCTAGACCACAACATACTTATTGAACGACTGGCAGTGAGAAAAGGCCTTACTGACCGAGCACTTAATTGGTTTTCGTCGTACCTTAATGGTCGCACACAAAGTGCCCTTATTGGCAGTGAGTCGTCAGACAAGATCACACTACGTTTTGGCATCTCTTAAGGATCGGTGTTGGGTCCCCTGCTGTACACTGTCTATGTCTCACCCCTCGGTGACATTATCCGGAGCCATGGCCTTGACTTTCATTTTTACGCAGATGACACACAGCTGTATATTAGTTTTACTCACGCCTTTGAGCCTGAAGCATGCAGTAAGACTGAACTTTGTATTTCTGACATCAATGCATGGATGACTAAAAACCTTCATAAATTGAACGATTACAAGACAGAAGTAATATATATAGGTCTACCTCATCAACTTTCAAAAATATCCACACTGTCCCTCAATATTGGAGGTTCTGCAATAAAACCCAGTAGCTGTGTTCGAAACTTTGGCCACTGATGAGCATATCAAACAAGTCTCTCGCAGTGCATTTTTTCATCTTAGAAATATTAGCAAAATGCGATCCTTCATCGATACGCAGACGTCACAACAGCTTGTCCACGCCTTTGTTACCAGTCGCCTCGACTGCTGCAACTCTCTTCTGCTTGGCTCTAACATATCTATTCTTGAAAAGCTACAACACATCCAAAATTGTGCTACACGGGTCATAACCAAAACTAAAAAGTACTGCCATAAAACACCAGTACTCTCTGAGTTACACTGGCTACCCGTTAAGCAAAGAATTCAATTTAAAATTGTCCATTTGGTGTTTAAGTGTATATCGGGATCTGCACCATCCTACCTGTCCGATCTGCTTACCATCCACAAACCACCGAGGTCTCTTAGGTCATCAGGTCAACTCAATCTGGTTCAGCCCGTATCTAAATTTACTTGTGCTGATGATAGGGCCTTTGCGGTTGCTGTCCTAAGGCTTTGAAATACTCTTCCAATCGACATAAAAATAGTAAATTACTTGAATAATTCAAGTCGGGAACTAAAACCTACCCTTTTCAAAAGGTATTTCCTTCAGTGGTCTTTTAATTTTGGTCATAAACTGACATTACCAGGTGCATGGGTGTGACTGAGTCAGCGAGGATTGCCTCGTTACTAGTCAAGTTACACTCACATACTTGTTTTGTTAAAGTTGAAGTTAGTTTGTTTTTTGTTTGTTTTTTTTTGTTTTTTTTTATTATTTTGTTTTAATTCAATGCCGTTTTTCTTTTAGGTTCTGTCGCTAATCGCCACGATATAGCCTCGGTTGCTGATGTGGCGTTGGACACCATTAAATGACTATAGTGATCCATGTATCAATTTATCTGTGAGAGAATGTATGTGTATGTGTGTATATGTATGTATGCAATTATTGTACAACCATTGAGCACCGTGTGTGGATTCTAGACTTTAAAATTATTAAAAAAATTAAATTATTATTGAGTAAAGTGCGTCTAATTTGGTTTAAGCGCTTTTGAGGGTGTGAGATGTGGATGTTCAAAGAGTTGTACCAGAACCCGGAACTGTAGGAGGTAGATGAGAGTGATGTGGAAATAGATGAGTGTGAATCTGATTAGTTAGATTTATAAACAGCATTCGTCGTCTCTTGTCTGTATGCTTATGTATAAATGTAACTAATTTTATTGTGTTTGGCAGAACATTTAAAGCTCCATCATACCAAATATGATAATTTAACTCCTAATCCACTGAAATGACATTGTCTTCAGGTGAAGAGAATAATTAAAATAATAGATTACTTATCCGTGTATATGACAGAGTGCATGGAAATTAACACTGGTTTTCAAAAGTAATGCACCCTTTAGCTCCGCCTCAGGTGTATCAAGTTTTGTACCCTTGTCAATGTCCGTACAACCAACAATATACATGGATAATTAATGATGTAATCTTCTTTCTCCCGCAATCTCTGCCAACCCAGTCATGGAAAGCCGCACTTTTACCATTTTCAGGGTGTCTTCCCACTAGACCAATTCCCTTTAGACCAATTCCCTTTAGGCAAATTCCCAAAAGACCAATTCCCCTTAGACAACTACATACTGTTATTGATTAAGGGTTGATTAAGGATAATGAAGAAAACATTTATTTACTGATAACACTTTATTTGATAAAAAGAAATATTTATACGCATAACATACAAAAAATATAGGTTTATAACATTTCAGTTTATAAAATATCAACAAGCCAGAAAATAAGCAGACTATTATCTGAGAAATGAGGTCCCCAGAGGGTGAATTTGGTGCTGCTACCCTGCACAGCAGGGTAGCATCACTAAATTTACCCTCTGTGAACCTCAATCTGAATTAAGGTCTCAAACAAAAACCGAAAGAGGTACCCAGAGGATAAACTGACCCACTGTATGAGATAGCAACAGCAATTCCACCTCTGCGGACCTCATTTTGCAAATGACAGACTGCTTATTTTCAGACTTGAATATCAATAACATTAAATACATATATAAATATTTATATATATCAAATTATTGATATAGAATTATTTTAAAAGTAGAACACATCAGTTGGTCTAAGGGGAATTGGTGTTTTGGGAATTGGCCTTGTGGGAATTGGTCTACAGGGAATTGGTCTAGTGGGAATGAACCGGAATGGCGTGCAAGTCTGATTTGTTATGACTGTGATGGCTGAATTCCACACTTATAAAAGTGCCGGTAAACACAATAAATAAATAAATAAATAAATAAATAAATAAATAAATAAATAAATAAATAAATAAATAAATAAATAAATAAATAAATAAGGATACGGCAAATAAAGTTGAAAGAGAACTGGTATTATCAAATTCTTGTCAAAAAGTTACATACGTCTTCGTTGCGCGCTGTGTGTCTCGCGCACGCGCACATTGGGAGAAGTATGATCGATTTTTGTTGAGGAAACGTGTAGAGTCTTCGATTTTAATCTCCAAGGACCCTTGGGGCCGAAAATATTCAGTATATGAATCAATACCTTTTGTGCCCGTTTGCCGACTTGAAATAGTTCAGATAAATAAAACACAAATGAAAACTTTAGTTCAAACCAACACATAATATTGAGACAAGGAATGTCGATATCATGCAACGGGGTGTAAACCTGACTTGTTCCGAATGTAATGGCAAAAGGCCAGACTTAAAAAATATTCCAACTGCGTTATCAAGGCGTGCCTTCGTAGAAGTCAGGGGAATATAAATCAGGCAGTCGGGATTATAGTAAAAAAAAATAAGGTTCCCAGAGGGTGAATTTGGTGATGCTATCCTGCACAGCAGGGAAGCATCACGAAATTTACTCTCTGTGAACCTCAATCTGAATTAAGGTCTCAAACATAAACCGAAAGAGGTACCCAGAGGATAAACTGACCCACTGTATGGGATAACATCAGCAAATCACCCCTCTGGGGACCTCATTCTGCAAATGACAGACTGCTTATTTTCAGACTTGAATATCAATAACATTAAATACATATATAAATATTTATAAATATATCAAATTATTGATATAGAATTATTTTAAAAGTAGAACGCATGAGTTGGTCTAAGGGGAATTGGTCTTTTGGGAATTGGCCTCGTGGGAATTGGTCTATAGGGAATTGGTCTAGTGGGAATGAACCATTTTCAGTTTTCTACGTTTTTTAGGACACTTCATTTACCTTTTACTTAACATGAAAAGCAAACGACACTTGCAAAAAAAATTCTTGAATAACTAATTTTTTTCATTTTTTGTGGCAAAAACATAGGTTATGACCCCTCGTTGGAACGAGCTCGACGAGCTCGTTCCAACGAGGGGTCATAACCTATGTTTATGAGACAAAAAATGAAAAAATAATGAAAATTAATTGGCGATTTTTGAGAATAGCGCTGGCCGGTTTTGGCCGTTACGTTGGGTAAAGGGTTAAATAAATATTTTATTCGGTGTGTTACATTAACGTAGCTGGCTGAACAGGGTTCGCGTTGCTGTTTTCAAACTTTGCACAATACAAGAAAAAAATCTCATTTTGCGAAAAAAGAAATCCATTTTTTCAAATATATTTTGGCAAAAGAGAAGAAAAGCATGTCTCTTCGTCCTTGATTTGTGACCAGCAGGACAAATATAAAAACGGATTACGGCACACTTCACAAACTGTTATTATACTTGTAATTGAGTTAATGTTCTTTGTCTAGTAAAAAGATGATATCTGCAGTACGTGGAGAGTGGATTGTAACTAAATCACCCACGGAGTGGAGTTATCACCCAAAGTATCACTTTCAAATTCTGCATATATGGACAAAAAACACAAGCAATGTTTCAGCAAGTTCCGGGTTTAACCCGGAGGTCCATTGGCTGGAACTTTGCTTGTGATGGTTATGCTTGACAACAAATTTGCAATAATCGCTCGGGTGGAATCCCACTCTGTGGGTGATTTAATGATAATACACTCTCCACGTACCGTACGCTATTTTAGTGATCATCAAGAATTATCTCAAGAGTGTGGACCTGGACGTTTTATTTTTCACGAATGCTTGCGCTAGTGAAAAATAATATTTTCCGGTGTACGCAAATGAAATATTTCCCGATATTCTGTAAAAAAAGCGTAGATTGTATTTTTATTATATGCTACGTGTCATTTTACCGCGCATTATTCGTCACAATTCGACTGCATACACGTAGGGTTCAAAACAATAACAAAGATCAGTTGATTGCTTCTTCAAGGCGACGCTCAAGGAGACGTCATGTGCCGAAGCGTAACTTTATTTATCACGCACCCATTAATGTGAAACACGTGATTTCCTCTATTCTGCGTGTACGATAAAAGTAAAGTTGTATCGCAGATGTGGTGATACAAACACGTTCGATCTCGTTTCCAACGTAAATAAATCATTGGTCGAATGCATAGGAGTCGCGATCGCTTGAAATTTCCGAGGTCCGCATTTAGATTTTTTTATCCGGACATATTTAAACAATCTAATTGGAGTCAAATATTTACAAAATAAAAATAACATTTTGACTGTTTTTTCCTTGACAAATACTTTCCACAGCTGTGCATATAATGCGGGAGTGTGCTAAATTTATTAGCTATTTAAAAACTTTTTGTCGTGTTATTCCCCGCAGCTTAGTCAATATTTGAAGTTTGATCATAGTGACCGGACACTGAACGGCATCTATTGCCTAAAATCCTAAAATTCCCAAAATCCTCAAATATTGGTTCATCAGTGCTGTGCTTGTGTTGCAAATATCCACAAGTGCATTTTCGCTACTTTTCTTTTTAATCCCCACAGGCACACATTCTGTCAAAAGGAGTGAAATTGTAGAAAATATATTCCCATAGAGGACAAATCAGTTACAGTACAGTCGGTATGGAGGGGTTGTAATACACGCGTGGGCAGTGATGCCCTCTCATGCGTTTACCAGGCAATAAAAGTCATCATCCGCAAAATTTTAATTAATGAAGCACAGGGTTGTACCTGGTGCTTCATTATATAAATGTTTGATGATTATTCCTATAGTTAGTGTTTGGCATCAAATATTATTGTATCTATGGAAGAAATATTGCCCATCCGTGGAAGGTGAGCAGAACACAACATCTGCACTGTATTTAGTTCAAGTATATAATACTTTTTGATGTATAATATATTTGTGACAGGTTGGGTCCAAATTACTCAGTACTTGTAGTACTCGAGTACCACTTTTTTGACAAAGTACTCAATACACGCCCCAGCCCTGATTTGTATATGTTTGTGTGTGTGTGTGTGTGGGGGGGGGGGGTGATGGAAGGGGGGGGGGGTGACAGCAAAGAAACATTTCATCTGAAGGACAGACAGACAGACATGCAGTAACACATTTTGGAATCCTACATAAAAGTAGTGACTAACTTACAATAATAAATACAACGAAAAGAGCCAGGGCAATGTTGTCAAACAGAAAACAAGAGGCCCCAGAGGGCCTGAGGTCGTTCACCTGACATGGTAGCCTAAATATCAACCCAGGGAATTTATTTAAACAAGTTGCATCAGTCTCTCATAAGAAAAGCTTATACAAAATACGAAAAGATTCTGACCGGTGGATCTCAAAAAAAGATTTTTAAAGATTATTCCTCATAGTGAACTAAGTTATAATTCGGGCTCTCGCAGGGAGCCCAAATATGAACCCAGGGATTTGGCTTGAACAAACTTGGATCTCACATTCCTAAGGGTGCTGTATACCAATATCAAAAGATTCTGACTCCTGGATTTTAAAGAATCTTATTGAACTAAGTTATAATTCAGGCTCCCACAGGGAACCCAAATATGAACCCAGGGATGAGGCTTGAACAAACTTGAATCTCACCCCTCTAAGGATGCATGCATCCTAAATATCAAAATATTCTGAAGGGTGGATTGGAAGAACATTTTTAAAGAATATTCCTCATACTGCACTAATCTAATCAAAGACAGCCCAGATATGGACCCTGTGATTTGATTTCAACAAACATGTGAATGAATCTTCCAAAGATGTTATATGGAAATATGAAAGCCTAGGTTTATGACCCCTTAGGTTATGATCCCTTATTGGAACGAGCTTATCGAGATAGAGCCCCTTCCAATGAGGTTTCATAACCTATGTTTTTGAGACAAAAAAAAATAATAGTTATTCAAGAATTTTGTTTGCAAGTGTCGTCTGCTTTTCATGTTGGGTAAAGGGCTAAAAAGACCAAAAAAAAAAAAACAATGAAGTCCCCATTACACCCACGTCTAAGCGTCTTCGTTTGCACGGATACATGACACAATTGTTGATTGCATACTTCACTTGTGAAGTTATTGTTTATAATCAAACCCGGAAATTCCACAAATCACACTTTGGAAAGTAATAAATAGCAGCAATTGTTTGTGTTTGTGAGAGAAATATGACATTTACCTGAATGGGAAGTGGAAAATTATTGATATTGAAATGATCGTAGTAACAATTTTATAGACATTACGTTGCATGGGTGCTAGAATGTTCTATGGCCCCTATGGGATGGTATATTATTTCCCTTATGGGACATAGAACATTCTAGCACTCACGCGACGACTAATCTGTAGAACCAGAAGCCACTTTTCTCCACCCACCATGACCGTGGAATTAATTTTCTCATATTCTTTTGAATTTTAAATCACTGCTTTTATTACGCAACGTTGAACCTGAATTCACCAATTAGTAATTTATGCGTCACTTTACCATTAACACTTAATTTCTCAGCAAAATCCACCAACAAAAATTTAATAATTGATAAACCTACAAGATCGACAGCTGCTGCCTCTCCAATATGCATTGATGAGACGAATAGTCGGATTGTTTGTCATAGTGGGTAGAATAAGATTGGAAGAGATGTGAGCTAATATGCCAATAACATGATTTTTGAAGGCGTTATGGTTTATTAGCGGCCCTACATAAATGATTAACAGTTCAAGGATCTACTAGCGGCCCGAGACGAACTCGAGAGCCGCTAATTGCCCAAGGGCTGTTAGTCATTTCTGTAGGGCCTTTAATATAACAATAACATGACTTTGGAGGCATTGTGGTCTATTAACGGCCCAACAGGTGTGAATAACAGCCCGACAGCTTATAAAAGGCCCGATACGAAGTCGAGGGCCGTTGATAAGCTGAAGTGAAGGGCTGTTATTCACACATATTGGGCCATTAATAAACTACAAGGCCCGACAGAGTCATGTTATTACTATTATTACCACTACGATTCTGACAAAAGTTTTGACCCTGTACCTTACATGGCAGCTAGGCCTAGAAACTGCCAATTGGTCTTCATTCAATTCGCTTGATTGAGACATTTTTAACGTTTTCAATTTTGGCAGATGATATTATCGTCTGCTCTCAAACAAACTGGCGTCACATGATTATCACGTAATCGGCGCCGATGCGCTTTCAATGGCAATGAAGTAAGAAAACTTAAAAACATACCCGATATTCACCGCTTTTAAATCAGGAATAAAGGCTTAAAATGTCTGCAGACTTACTTACTATATACAGCTTCTTGTTCTTATGGGTCTAACTTTGCTGGACATTTTACATATTTAATAATTTAAATAAAAATCACATTGTTTACTATTTGAAATCATTTCTGGATACATGTACTGTTTCCATTTCCGAGTGAACGACAGCGAGGAACAAGTCACTTGACGTGTCGGGCTGTTAATGAGATGTTCAACTCATTAACGTCCCGACACATCACGCGACTTTGAAAGTTGAGCGTTACGTTCTTGTAAGGCCCTGTTAAACTTTGTTAATGTACTGGGGAACGCCCTATAAAGAGGTAATAATAAACCATAACGCCCGGCAAAAATTGTGTTATTTCTATTATTACGGATTTCGGACGTTGGTGAGATGACACTTACTTGTCATTGCTCTGTGGTTCTCTTTGGATATTTTGGAGTCTACCCGTAAAATTGTCATGTTTAATTATAACTTGAACTTGATGTCCGGGTGTAATGAAATAGCGTATTTTCTGCAGACATTCTAAATAAACGCAGCTGGTTTACAGACCTGTATATATTTTTTTTTAATTGAGTGAAAATATATGATAGTTACTGATGTAACACGCCGATTAGTATGTTTAATGAATCTAACTACACCAGCCCGACCGACCCTTTGCCCACCATGATCACAACAAACGTTTCAATTCTCTCTCTCTCTCTCTCTCTCTCTCTCTCTCTCTCTCTCTCTCTCTCTCTCTCTCTCTCTCTCTCACCGATACAGTACGGGTGGAAACTAATTGCGTTCAAGCTATTGTTTTTTTTTCTAGGTTTTACCACTCCCCTCACAGCGGAAATTGAAATGAAAATCTGATTCATTGAATCATACTACAGCGTATGTGCTAAAAAGATTATTTTTGTACAAAACTCAAGACCTTTCCCTCACAAATACCTATATAAAAAGAAGATAATACGCGAGAATGCATTGTGTACCTGCATTTTGTTGATAAAATATGTCATGACCACATTCCCGAAAATTATTAATGTACCCGCTTAATAACATCCAAATGGTGAATGTCAAGAAAGGCACTTTGTAGTTTAGGAGTCTCCACAAATAAAAACAAAATCAAAAATCTGATATATATTGCATTTATTTAAATATCGATATTAACCAGAGGTCAAAACTAGTCAAATTGACTAGTATTAAATTACAAATGAATATGAAATTTGCAGTAAAATGAACAACTCCATATATGGCTATTCGGAATAACATCCTATTGGTGTGAGTTTTCGCTTTTTTGTCCAGTTTCATGAGAGCTTCCACGAAGTCCCTTCCACGTTCGCAATCTTTTCCAAGGGCCGTTCTTCAGAGGCTGGTCCATCGCAGCTTTGCAGAGATATTGTTTTCTGGACGACAAAAATCAATACGTTCTTGATTTCCGATCAGACCCCTTGGGATATTTTGATCTTTAAGGATGTTTGCCAAAATTTTCCACCCTGTCGGTTGAAAATCTTTTCTTTTTCGCAGCAGATCATTTATTAGATCACACATATTGGAGCCCGAAATTGTAATGCCGTTTCTCATCCCAGGATAAATTGGGTATATTCTTTGTTATCTGGAGTAACAAAATCGCCTTCTGCTGCATGGAATCTGGTATAACGGCTAACCAGTCCGGATGATTTTCCACTGAAAAACTAGTCGTTAAGGAGTGCAGTTTGGTGTTTTCTTTGTGTAAATTTGATTGGCACTGAAAGAGTGTCTGGTTCAGCAGCCCTTTCTCTTCAGAACTCGATGCTGAAGATTCAATAATTGGTCTCATACCCTGGTCTATGGGCGGGACAGCTACAGCATTCAGGGGTGTGCGTATTTCCTGCAACTGTCCACTCCCCCATGGTTCAATACACTGAATTCTACTTGAGGGTAGGTTGGTTGAGTCATCTATAGGTTTTTCCCTCAGTGATTTCCCCATCACTAACGATTTTACTGGCTTTAGCTTATTTGCAAGCCCCAAAATATTTCCACTTGTTAATGCATTGTTCCAACTAAAGGCTGATTTCATATGCACTGGAGGATAGGGTGGCTGCTTACAGACAGATCTGGTTGTTAACTCGGCAGTACTTGGGTTCGCTCCCCCTATAGTGTGTTTAAAATTTACATATTTGTGTAATTTTCGTCTGTGTCGATAATAATTAGTTTTATGAGAGTAAGAATTTTGACACAATTCACAGACATAGCGTGAATTCATCCTTTTCAGAAGCGAGTTAATAGAGTGGCAATACTTTTCCAACACTCTGCCATTTATATGTATGAATAGGATGGGTTGAACCCCAACCTGTTAATCGCTGATTGGCTAATTATATACCAAGATAAGGTGGGATCTACCCCAACCTATTGATCATTCGTTACTTCAAATTTTCACACAGTGCATTGTGGGAAATTACAGTGATAGAGCTCTGAGGTAAAATAAGTTTTTGCTCAACTTCGCACAAATTGCTATAGTTTGTGTAATTTTCGTCTGTGTCGATAATAATTAGTTTTATGAGAGTAAGATTTTTGACACAATTCACAGACGTAGCGTGAATTCATCCTTTTCAGAAACGAGTTAACAGAGTGGCAATACTGATTGGTTTGGTGTTTTTAGGTGCCGAAGGCGCCTGGGGAAGGGTATGCGGCTGTTATTGCAGCTGCCTTTCAATCCCCCTTGACATTTTTAAGGCACTGGCAGACGTGTTGGGCTGTTCGTTGTTTGACAGTTGGTTCTGTGCTAGTTGATGATGTTGCCTGGTGTAGTTGTGGACGGCGATGTTGTTGTTCCGTTGTGCGTGAAGAGAGAGCTTGGGCTTCAGTCTAAAAGGTTTAAAAAAACTGTCCCAGGAGAACTTCGCAGGTTCTCCATCCGCCCTGCTTATTATACCTATGTGGAGAGGACAAAGTTGATAGTAAGTTTACAAAAAGGGCGGTATTTGGGACGCAGGACTAGCCCTCACATCTTTGGGGTTGGGGACCGACCCATAAGATGGAGTGGAGGATGAGGTAATCCATAAAGGTTATAGTGATCCATATCGGTTAATAGTCCATAGCAGTTAGATTGGTAGAGTTTGGGTAAAAAAAAAAAAAAAAAACTATAGGAAGAGAAGAGAGGTGTGTTTGTGTGGTGTCTGCAGGAATGAGTCTTTGTTTGTTTGCGTGCTTGGTGAGTTAATGTTGGTCTGGTGGTGTTTGTGGAGACGATGGTTAGGTTTGCCTTTCCAGTCGTACTTTGTTTAGTTGCGTGTCCGTGTGGTATCTGCTGTGTATGCGGGGGAGAGTATGAAATGCACGAATCTTTACAATCGTGAGTGCAGTAACATACTCTCGTGCTTGGGCCCCAGCCCCCCCCCCCCCCCATGTGGTATTCTGCTCTGTGTGTGTGTGTATGCTTGTCGCTATGGGGGAGAGTAGTATGCATTGGAGGATAGGGTGGCTGCTTACAGACAGATCTGGTTGTTAACTCGGCTGTATTTGGGTTCGCTCCCCCTATAGTGTGTTTAAAATTTACATGTTCGTGTAATTTTCTTCTGTGTCGATAATAATTAGTTTTATAAGAGTAAGATTTTTGACACAATTCACAGACGTAGCGTGAATTCATCCTTTTCAGACGCGAGTTAATAGAGTGGCAATACTGTTCCAACACTCTGCCATTTATATGTATGAATAGGATGGGTCCCCCCCCAACCTGTTAATCGCTGATTGGCTAATTATATACCAAGATAAGGTGGTTCTACCCCAACCTGTTGATCATTAGTTACCATGTACAACTATTTCTATCCCCCTAGTTGCGCATGCATGAAAAACAGAGCTATCTTCATTATCCAATTTACTATAGAGGTCAATGGGAGAAAGCAATAAAACTTCGTTTTTCATCCATATTTGCTTTTCAATAAAATTCGCGTACATATGGTCAAATAGTTTAGGACATCCTCTTTAAAGTGATGTTTAATACTTATTGCTAGACAAAATTCTTTATGTTTCCATTTTTGTTTTAAATATATTATTTTATCTGTGTGCATTTCTTTATGAATTTATGAAAAAAGGCTGACTGTGGTAGCTTTAAAGTTAAAAATATATATTAACCATCAATAGCATGCATTCCGCGTACATCATTCAGAATAAAGTAAACTTTAAATTATTTGATTCTATAAAAATATTTCAATTATGGTTTTGTTTTAACGTTTTCATTTCATTTTGAAAATAGTGATTTTTATATTTATGCGATTTCAACAGACGATTCTCCACGGCTAATATTGTCTTCACTGACGTGAATGAAAGGACTTAAAAGCTCTATCATTTCTATTGACTCGTTAATATAAGTGTTTAATTTTGCATTGGACAGAATGTATGTGATTTTAACAATTTAGAATTAATAAATTTGATGACGGTGTACAGGTTTAGAACAATTAGGTTAACTTGAAGTTGACAACTAATTGGAAAAACTTTGATGTGGGTGTTGTTTTTTTTAACAATTTCTCAATGTCAGGTTTCTAATTATTATAAAATCAGTACATCTTCATAGGTGATAGTTGGACATTTGCACGCACCTTGGACTCCGAGGTGCTAACAACTGATCAATGGAGCTCCCACTGGTAATCCAAGAGACACTTGTCAGAGCGAATGCTACCCTTACAACCACCTGGAGTATCCAGGTGCTCAAGGGTAAAATTCACCTGACAGTGGATTTTGACAAAGAACCTGAACTGCCGTCCTTGGAGAGGTGTAGCACCTTTCGTGAGGCGATTTCCCCTCACACTGGTCACCCTCTTAGTGACACGGAAAAGCTGGATGAAGGCCGCCGGAGTAGTACAGCCACCACTAAGAAGAAGAAGAGGACGAGAAAGAAAGGACCCTCCGCCAGACGACGAGATGCCCGCCGAATGACGGAGTTCCTGGAGAAAACGAAGAAGGAAAAGGAAGAGAAGGAGGCAAGTGAGGGCGTCAAAGGGACAACATCTGTCACCCCTGAACAACCCTTGTCCAGCCCGGTACCCCCCTCCCATGTATGCTCTTTATAAAGATATGTACATAATTTTGTTGTTGATATTGTGCGAAGATATTTGTACTTTAAATAGTGTGTGAAAAGAGAAAAAGTTGTTTATTTCCCATTTTACTACAACTTGTACTTTTTTTCTAAATGATAAATTGATAAATTTCAGTGCAAGGTAACTATCGTTCTTGTTGTTACTATATGAAGGGAATACGTAAAAATAGGCCGATGAAATCATCAGATGTATACCCATATGCGCAACTAGTAGAAAGCTGTATGAGGGAGGGCCACCTCGGATGCTGACATTATGTACACTGTACATGGTATGGGTACATATAGAAAAGGATTGGAGGAGTGTTTAATTTGATGGATAAAGGGTTAATATCTCCGGATCAAATTATCAGATTTACATAAAAAACTATACAGCACAGCACATCAGTAACCTGAATACATATATAAAGTAACATGGCAATCGGATTAATATTTTTTGAGTTACCAATGGGATTGGAGAAATTTTCAATTTGAAGGATAATGGGTTAATATCTCAGGATCAAATTATCAGATTTACACCAAAAACTATACAGCTCGGCATATAAGTAACCTGAACATAAATATAAAGTAACTTGACAATCCAAGTGATATTTTTCAAGTTATCGAATGCCAAAGGGATTGGAAGAATTTTCAATTTGAAGGATAAAGGGTTAATATCTCAGGATCAAAATAACAGATTTACACCAAAACCTATACAGCTCGGTACATCAGTAACCTGAACACAAACAAAAAGTAACTTGACAATCCAAGTAATATTTTTCAAGTTATCGAAGGCCAAAGGGATTGGAAAAAATTTCAATTTGAAGGATAAAGGGTTAATATCTCAGGATCAAAATAACAGATTTACACCAAAAACTATACAGCTCGGTACATCAGTAACCTGAACACAAACATAAAGTAACTTGACAATCCAAGTAATATTTTTCAAGTTATCGAATGCCAAAGGGATTGCAGGAATTTTCAATTTGAAGGATAAAGGGTTAAAATCTCAGGATTGAATTATCAGATTTACACCAAAACCTATACAGCTCGGCACATCAGTAAGCTGAACACAAATATAAAGTAACTTGACAATCCAAGCAATATTTTTCAAGTTATCGAATGCCAAAGAAATGGATGCGGATGCCGGATGTTCAATTTGAAGGATAAAGGGTTAATATCTCTGGATCAAAAGAACAGATTTACACCAAAAACTATTCAGCTCGGCACATCAGGAACCTGAACAGAAATCTAAAGTAACTTGACAATCCAAGCAATATTTTTCAAGTTATCGAATGCCAAAGGGATTGGAGGAATTTTCAATTTGAAGGATAAAGGGTTAATATCTCGGGATCAAATCATCATTTTTACATCAAAAACTATACAGCTCGGCAAATCAGTAACCTGAACACAAATGTAAAGTAACTAGACAATCCAAGCAATATTTTGCAAGTTATCGAATGCCAAAGGGATTGGAGGAATTTTCAATTTGAAGGATAAAGGGTTAAAATTTCAGGATCAAATTATCAGATTTACACCAAAAGGTATACAGCTCGGCACATCAGTAACCTGAACACAAATACAAAGTAATTTGACAATCCAAACAATATTTTTCAAGTTATCGAATGCCAAAGAAATGGATACGGACACCATACGTTCAATTTGAAGGATAAACGGTTAATATCTCAGGATCAAAATAACAGATTCACACCAAAAACTATACAGCTTGGCACATCAGTAATCTGAACACAAAAATAAAGTAACTTGACAATCCACACAATATTTTTCAAGTTATCGAATGCCAAAGGGATTGAAGAAGTTTTCAATTTGAAGGATAAAGGGTTAATATCTCGGGATCAAAACATCAGATTTACATCAAAAACTACACAGCTCGGCAAATCAGTAACCTGAACACAAATATAAAGTAACTAGACAATCCAAGCAATATTTTGCAAGTTATCGAATGCCAAAGGGATTGGAGGAATTTTCAATTTGAAGGATAAAGGGTTAAAATCTCAGGGTCAAATTATCAGATTTACACCAAAAAATAAGCAGCTCGGCACATCAGTAACCTGAACACAAATATAAAGTAACTTGACTATCCAAGCAATATTTTTCAAGTTATCGAATGCCAAAGAAATGGATACGGACGCCAGACAGACATACAGACAGACAGACAGACGGACGGACGGACGGACGGACGGACGGACGGACGGACGGACGGACGAACGAACGACGGATGGCCACCCCAGATGCCAGCATTATGTGTACCATACATAGTATGGGTACACATTAAAAGGTTGCCTTTCTTACCTCGCATTTGCGGAGGAAATCGTTCACTTTTCAGGCCAAATATATTTTTGAGCAAGTTCAGCACCCACACACACTCACATGATTCTAGTGAGCCAATTTTTATGGCAGCCAAAGTTGTAAAGTTGCACTGTGAAAATCGATTTTTTTGGGCGATGTTCATATTTTTTTTGGGGGGGGGCACACAAACTTGCCTGAAAAAAAATGAAACTGCCCTAAAAAAATCCTTTTTTCGGGCTATAAAATTGTTCTGAAATGCATTTTACTCTACTATTGCAAACCAAGAATTCAAAAATTAAAATATGAAGAATGCCACCTCACCCCTCCCATTCCCTGTCCTCACATCCCCTTATTTAAGATTTGTGTGTGCCTTTGGAAGATAGTTGTTTGTAAATATTTACTTATTTGTTGTATTTAAGTTTTTGAACTTTAATAATAAAAACATTTCACATCAAATTTTAGTCTTTGCTTTTCATTTTGTACATTTACAGTTCGGCAGATGACGCGACCGACAGCCAACTGTAAAGTTGTGAATTGCATTCAATTCCAAACATACAAGTATACCGAAATATGAATACGATGTGCAGGTAATGAATGGTCTCCTACTATTGGTAATCACATTAACGTTATTCCAATGTGCTTGTGTGTTCGAGACAACTGCAAATTAATTACTTCATCGATGGAACACAGCGAGGTGCGAAGCTTTTTAATTATTACCCGTGCAGTCAAGTGTGAAAAAATAGGGGTGACAACTCGAAATTTAATGTCTGAGTCAGGCAATATAAATAGTTCAGTATGGTCAAATTCTCACACAGTGCATTGTGGGAAATTACAGTGATAGAGCTCTGAGGTAAAATAAGTTTTTGCTCAACTTCACACAAATTGCTATAGTTTACTTAAAAAAAGAAACATCACAGTCACATTCATGACAAGCCGAAGTAGCATATCTGAACCACCCTCACCGCACTGTTTAATCTGATAATCCCTTTTATCAGATAATGAGTGATCGCTGATTTTACAATTCGATGAAATGGTTTCTAGCGATTTTACAATTCGATGAAACGGTTTTTTAGTGATTTTACAATTCGATAAAACGTTTTTTAGTGATTTTACAATTTGATAAAATGTTTTTTAGTGATTTAAATCACATAATATGATCACTAGTGATCATGTGACGTCATTTAAATGATCACTATTGATCACGTGACGTCACGTAAATGATCACCAGTGATCACATGACACCAAGTAAATGATCACTATTACATCACGTAAATGATCACTATTGATCACGTGACGTCACGTAAATGATCACTAGTGATCACGTGACATCACGTGAATGATCACTAAAGATCACTATTATGTCTCGTGACTTCACATCACCGCTAGTAATCATTTATGTGACATAATAGTGATCATTAGTGATCATTTGCATGATGTCACAGAATCACTAGTGATCATTTATGTGACGTCACGTGGTCACTAGTGATAATTTACGTGATGTAATAGTGATCATTAGTGATCATTTACGTGACGTCACGTGATCACTAGTGATCATTTTACATGATTTAAATCACTATAAAACATTTTATCGAATTGTATAATCACTAAAAACTGTTTTATCGAATTGTAAAATCACTAAAAAAAGTTTCATCGGATTGTAAAATCTCTAAAAACTGTTTCATCGAATTGTAAAATCAGTGATCACTAATTATCTGATTAAATGGATTATCGGATTAAACAGTGTGGTGAGGGTGGTTCAGATATGCTACTTCGGCTTGTCATGAATGTGATTTTGATGTTTCTTTTTTTAAGTAAACTATAGCAATTTGTGTGAAGTTGAGCAAAAACTTATTTTACCTCAGAGCTCTATCACTGTAATTTCTCACAATGCACTGTGTGAGATTTGAAGTAACCAATGATCAACAGGTTGGGGTAGAACCCACCTTATCTTGGTATATAATTAGCCAATCAGTGATTAACAGGTTGGGGTGGGACCCATCCTATTCATACATATAAATGGCAGAGTGTTGGAACAGTATTGCCACTCTATTAACATGCTTCTGAAAAGGATGAATTCACGCTATGTCTGTGAATTGTGTCAAAAATCTTATACTCATAAAACTAATTATTATCGACACAGACGAAAATTACACAAAAATGTAAATTTTAAACACACTATAGGGTGAGCGAACCCAAGTACAGCCGAGTTAACAACCAGATCTGTCTGTAAGCAGCCACCCTATCCTCCAGTGCATATGAAATCAGCCTTTAGTTGGAACAATGCATTAACAAGTGGAAATATTTTGGGGCTTGCAAATAAGCTAGAGCCAGTAAAATCGTTAGTGATGGGGAAATCACTGAGGGAAAAACCTATAGATGACTCAACCAACCTACCCTCAAGCAGAATTCAGTGTATTGAACCATGGGGGTGTGAACAGTTGCAGGAAATACGCACACCCCTGAATGCTGTAGCTGTCCTGCCCATAGACCAGGGTATGAGACCAATTACTGAATCTTCAACATCAAGTTCTGAAGAAGAAGAGCTGCTGAACAAGACACTCTTTCAGCGCCAATCAAATTTACGCAAAGAAAACACCAAATCACACTCCTTAACGACTAGTTTTTCAGTGGAAAATCATCCGGACTGGTTAGCCATTATACCAGATTCCATGCATCAGAAGGCGCTTTTGTTACTCCAGATAATAAAGAATATACCCAATTTATCCTGGGATAAGAAAGATCGACTCGTGTATAACGGCATTACAATTTCGGGCTCCAATATGTGTGATCTAATAAATGATCTGCTGCGAAAAAGAAAAGATTTTCAACCGACAGGGTGGAAAATTTCGGCAAACATCCTTAAAGATCAAAATATCCCAAGGGGTCTGATCAGAAATCAAGAACGTATTGATTTTTGTTGGCCAGAAAACAATATCTCTGCAAAGCTGCGATGGACCAGCCTCTGAAGAACGGCCCCTGGAAAAGATTGCGAATGTGGAACGGACTTCGTGGAAGCTCTCATGAAACTGGATGAAAAAACGAAATCACACCAATAGGATGTCATTCCAAATAGCCGTATATGGCGGTGTTCATTTTACTGCAAATTTCATATTCATTTGTAATTTAATACTAATCAATTTGACTAGTTTCGACCTCTGGTTAAGATAGATATTTAAATAAATGCAATATATCTCAGATTTTTGATTTTGTCTTTATTTGTGGAGTGTCCTAAACTACAGAGTGCCTTTCTTGACATTCACCCTTTGGCTGTTATGGAAAGGTACATTAATAATTTTTGGGAATGTGGTCATGACATATTTTATCAACAAAATACAGGTACACAATGCATTCTCGCGTATTATCTTCTTTTTATATAGGTATTTGTGAGGGAAAGGTCTTGAGTTTTGTACAAAAATAATCTTTTTAGCACATACGCTGTAGTATGATTCAATGAATCAGATTTTCATTTCAATTTCCGCTGTAAGGGGAGTGGTAAAACCTAGAAAAAAACAATAGCTTGAACACAATTAGTTTCCACCCATACTGTATCAGTGAGAGAGAGAGAGAGAGAGAGAGAGAGAGAGATAGAATTAAAACGTTTGTTGCGATCATGGTCGGCAAAGGGTTGGTCGGGCTGGTGTAGTTAGATTCATTAAACATAGTAATCGGCGTGTTACATCAGTAACTATCATATATTTTCACTCAATTAAAAAAAATATATACAGGTCTGTAAACCAGCTGCGTTTATTTAGAATGTCTGCAGAAAATATGCTATTTCATTACACCCGGACATCAAGTTCAAGTTATAATTAAATGTGACAATTTTACGTGTAGACTCCGGAGTATCCAAAGAGAACCACAGAGCAACGACGAGTAACTGTCATCTCACCACTGTCAGAAATCGGCACAAGCAGGGTTAGATTATTCTAAAATATGCGTATCACCGACATGCAGTACACCTTAGAACACGCCGTCATTGTGCTCCCATGTGGATAATCAGGGTAAGTTATCTTGCCCAAGGACACAATGCGGGAGTTCAAATAGTGTATGTAGCTTTGGTGCAGCTCTAGGTTGGTTATATTTTCCCAATATATTATATTAAATGAACATGTGCTATTTATTAGGGGGACAAGCTCATAGTAAATACGGGTTAAGAGTGTGGTAAGTTATGAGAGGAGACTTATCGGGGTAATTTGATCACTCAAAATTGATGGAAAGGCTTATCCGGGGGCCTGACATGTCCATTACATTTAGAGAACTGGACTGGGGTTCGAGATACTTTAGCTATTGTGAGAGATGGGGGACGGGGAGCGAGGTTTCCAGAAGGTTTTTTTTTTTTGGTATAGGATGATCTGGAGAAGGGGAGTTCATGAAAGTTTTAGGCACTGTGAGGGGATACAGGGGTGTGGAATAAAAAATGAATTATTTACCGAAAATTATTAATATATTATATTAAATGAATATACGCTATTTATTAAGGGGATTACATCATAGCAATTAAGGTTATTAAAATTTTAAACATATGACCGCACACTTGTCTCCTTCACCCCTCCTCATAACCTCATTTGACCCCCCCCCCCCCCCCTTATTTGATGAGGAGCATCACCACCAGTCAATCGAGTTGTGCATCTCTGCTACTTGTGGCACGATGATGGTCAAGTTGAATCAGCTGAAACCCGCAAGTCGTGTTGTTAAATGTCAAGTTTTAACATTTCTCCATGTTTTTTCTAATGTATCTTTCCTACTATAGGATTTCAGACAAAACGTCCACTGGAATATCTTGACATCGCCGTCTTTTCGATATTCACCGCATCGCTTTTGTTGAATTTGCTGTTGAAACACAAAATTGACAGTTCAAAGTACCTTCTTGGTGGGTTTTCAGATGATCCGTTAATTCATCTCTTGAAAGTATTGGGGCATAAAGTACAGCCATGTATAGCCTTTCCACCGTGTACAGTTGTCTCATGGCGATTTCTCTTGTGATTTTTTTTTTTTGAGAACCCGTCAAAACGTAGAAATCGGACCGTTAAAAAATCAATGAAATTTGAAAATTTGAATCTCAAAGTCTGGAAGAAGGTTGCAAGTTGACCGCTAATTTAATGAGGTTTTTATTACACCCATAACTTTTGAACAATAAATTTAATTGCTTCAACATCTGTCACTCTCGTGTAGTAGTTGTCGTTTGAAAAGAAAAATCGATTTAGCGAGATTTCATTGGTTGTTAATGACACCTAAACACGCAATGAACTATTTACCTTAGCATGTGTTCAGGTCAAAGTCAGTCGATAGCATTCATATATATGTTCAGTACATCAATATTGTTTTTAAATAAATTATTTTTTTTATCTAATAATGTCTATCCCAAATTATGACTTTAAAAAAAAAATATGTACTAATCGACATTATTAATTCATTTATTAACACACTAATTATTATAATCAACCCTAATTACACTCATTAATTACATTAATTATGCAACAGTCATTAATTAAAATTAATTAAGCAACACTTATTAAAGTGATTAAAAAAAATATTCATTAAGTGACGTTTATTACCTTACGTAACTTTTTAATTAAGATGACTTCATCGACCCAGGACCCAGCCCAGACCTCCGGCCCAGCCCTCCAGAAGAATTGGGTCATCCAGCCCCAACATTACTACTTACATTCAATGCATACGGATATGCTTTATATTTAACCATTTACCTAACATGAAAAACAGACGACACTTGCAAACAAAATTCGTGAATAACTATTTTTTTTACTTTTTGTCTCAAAAACATAGGTTATGGGCCTGATTGGAACGAGCTCGATGAGCTCGTTCCAACGAGGTGTCATAACCTATGTTTTTAAGACAAAAAATGAAAAAAAATAATGAACATTAATTGACGACTTTTGTGAATAGCGCTGACCCATTTTGGCCGTTATGTTGGGTAAAGGGTTAACGAGAGGGAAAATATGATTAAAATATATATCCAAAACTATTATCGGCTCGTGCAATATCGACGTCAGGAGGTGTAATATAAGCATTCCAACATATTCACTTTTTTACACAGTAAAATATAACTGGGTGTATCATTCACCTGCAAAATTGCAGCTATACCGTATTTATTGTGTCTTTCCCCAGAGGCCCTGGTGCCGTGGTGTTTATAATTATAAAAGAAATAAACTATGTCTCTGTCTTTGCAGCATATTGAGCACATGAGTGACATTCTGGGTTCCGTAGTGTTCATACTGCCTCAATATAAACGTTAACCGTTGTTACAATTATTGAACAGCTGTAACTATTTTGATATGTTTGCTATCACCTAACGCCAACATTGCTTGTTACTACTATTTCGCTGTTATACTTTGAACCCGAAAGGCCGCTTTTCCTGTCGATGATCGTAAAATGTCTTATATTCATGAAGAAGATAGTTGGTCGGTGACATTGTGAGTTAGAGAAATCATAATTTTCAACGTGCAGCATCAAGGCTTTCCTCGAGTAACGAATATAGATTCTACCAGGTGATAGCTCTGAACTGGTGTGGAATATACCATCAATGTACAAAGACCAATAGAAGCACGTCTGTCACAAAAATATATTGCCTTCGCATCAGTGCAAAAGATACAAGGATCGAGATAACCCCCCCCCCCTTCCCTCCCCACATCAAAAATATTGTCTGCAAAGTCTCGGGTAGACTTAAAATGGTGCTTTCCATTTGTAACAGGTTGCATGCTGTAAGCCAATATTCGAGTTGTACTGGTAACAGGCATACCCCTTTGCCAAACTCAATAGCAAATGGTCAGCGCTTTCACAAAAATCATCATTCTCATTCCAATTTGTTCTATCACAACTCACTGAAGAGTGTATCTGCAAGCACTCTCCAAAATTGTAATGAATCAAATATATATATAATTTAATTTAATTTATTTTCTTCGCGGATTATCAATTTTCTCTCATATAAATGATTGGGATATGTTGTTTTGTGACTTACTGAGCCACTAAAAGGCAGAAATGAGTCACTAAATGCATTAAAAGACAGACAGACAGACAGACAGACAGACAGACAGACAGACAGACAGACAGACAGACAGACAGACAGACAGACAGACAGACAGACTGGGACCACTCGCATTTTGTAGCAACTATTGTTGCATTTCGTTACAACATCGAGTTTTTGTTACAACAAGGAGGTTCTTTCCCGATGCAAACTCTATGGAGGTTTTATATAAAAAAAAATAGTCTCCGGTCAAAAAAGTTGCAAAGAAGCGGTATTTTTGTCGTTTTCGTCCAGGCAAAGTTATATTGAGAGATTTGAAAAACGCTATTTTTAGAGGTGGGCCCAAATACAAGAAATAATACTGAAGTAAATTATTCATCGATTTTAAAAAAAAAAACTATATCCAAAATATAATCCGAAAAAATAACATAAAAAGAAATGAAAAAAATAAATAAAAAACATCAAAACAATTAACTAAATTTTTAACTGAAAAAAATGTCATTCTTAAAAATCAAAAATCCTAAAAAATGGAGAGGAGACGATTAGCAAATTTCTCAACTTGAAGCTAAATATTCAAAACAGCGATATGGAGAGTAGGTAATAAATGCTGATTCAAGCATCAAAATACATGTACATCGATGTACACCTCCATAGGATTTTGTGTTAAAATCGTGTACAGGTACACGATTTGTCGTTTTTTAGGGTGATTTAGAATCGGCTTTGCCGATTCTACATCACTGGATTCTATATACACATCGCTCAAGAGTGAAAAAACCTATGAAATTTTAAGGAAAAAGAGGTGTATCGTCTGATGTAGAATCGGCAAATGGGTTTCCCCCATAGGATTCAGTGTTAAAATCGCGAGCAAAAAACGTGTTGCCATTTCTAAATCATCATCAGAAAGTGGTTTGCCGATTCTAAATCATCCGTGTCTGTACACGATTTTAACACTGAATCCCTATGGAGGCGTACACGGAAATCCATTTGCGGATTTTACATCAGAAATCGACTTGTGTACGATACTCGGAAAAGAGGTGATTTTGAACCAGCAAACCCACTGCCACGATGATAGTAAAATCTGACACACATGTTTTTGTTGTGATTAAATGAAGGTTTTCGTTCAAAAGAGTCGACTATAAATATGAGTGTCAGTTTTAAAAGAGTTGCGTGAATGAAAGGCATTCGTTCAAAAGAGTTGACTATAAAATATGATGTGTAAAAATAGACATTCATGTTTTGTTTCAATGTAACAAAAATAAATTGAGTATAGAAATAATTAGAAAAAATCAGAGGTAAAAATCATTTGTTCGCATTTTGTCACTGTTAATTATGTGAAGTAATCTTAATAAACACTTTATGGAATGTTTGATGAAATTGTCGCTCATGTTTTTGTTGAGGTGTGAATGAAGGTTTTCATTTTTAATGGATCGTTTTAATAATGTATAATAAAATGCATTTTCCACTCAATTAGGTTTGAGTGGTAAATTTATAATATATTCATGATAATGATCAGAGATTTGAATGAATCCTTTTAACGTTAAATTAGAAAACCGGTTTCTTTTATGTGCAAGAATTTTCTTAACTGTCTTCAAAGGTTCTCTCTTAATTCGACATTGAGTGAATGTTTTTTTTATATATGAATGTAATTCCTTTTAACAAACGTAAATTACTCTCAAATGCATTAAATCAGAAAGATGTATCGAGGCCATGCAGCATCTGAAAATACAGTCGACATTCTCGCAGTCAATAGCATTCTGGTGAACGTGGATGTGATTGCTGGAAGCTATGTGAATGGTAGCGCTCAACCAACGATCTATTCCTTCTTTCCAAACATGTCACCGGGTTATAAGATCGTGGAACGACCTCGAAATTTAGTTTATCTACCAGTGATTTTAGACACATTGTATAGTCTCAAAACCACGTTGACGGATCAAAATGGTGAACTGTTAGATCTTCGCGGAGAGAGGGTGATACGATTTCACATAAGAGAAATATAAAAGCAAAAAAAAGAAAAAAATATTGTGTATATATATAGATAACAAAATAAAATAAATGCAATATTAATTTTACAAAATTATTTAATATATATATAATTATCATTTAAACAAGAAAACAATTGAAGAAAATATATATTTAAAAAAAAAGAATTATGACAGAATACATGAAAAAAAACCTGAACATATCCGCAGGACAGAGGAAGAAACTTGAGAGAGCATTAAGAACTCGAGGCGAGGTGGTGAAATTCAAATTCACTCACGAAGATCTGATGAGACGTGGTCAGGATTCGATTGCCTGGACCAAAAGTCAAATCAAAAGGATGGAGAAAGTGATTCGTGTTGGAAGAGGGTTGATGGTGAGATTGAGTCCCGCTCAATTGAGATACAATTTGAGAATGAAAGGTGGTTTCATACCGCTATTGGCAGGAATCGCCGCAAAAGCATTACCCTTCACCGCAAAGGCACTACCCTTTCTCGGAAAGACTCTCGGCGTGGGAGCTCTCACAGGACTCATGAGTTCGGGAGTTGAGAAATTAATGCGTGGCAGCGGACTGTTTTTGAAGAAGGGAGGAGCCGTGTGTCACGTCCACGTAGACGACAGTGGTAAAGGATTGTATCTAGAACCTGTTAGAGGTGGCAACTCTTTGAGTGGAAACGGTCTCTATCTGAAGAGTGGACAGAACGTTGAGCGACTCGGCAAGAGTTTGTTGCTTGGTGAAAATTCGCCATTTAAGAATATACTGATTTTGAATATGTTATTATAATATAAAAAAATTATATAATTATATATAAATATCAATCATAGAAAAATATAAAATAATATATAAAATGGATAAAAAGGTGGAGAAACAATTAGATGATAATGATGAATATCGGGAGATAGAGTGCGAAAAAGATGTGGAAAAATGGTTAGATGCTAATGATGGATATCTAAGGAAAGAACTGATAAAAGAGTTAAATAAAGAGCGGGATAGACGGTTGAAATTGAAAAGAATGAGACACTTTCCACCGTCACCACTACCTTCTGAAGAGAATGGTAATGATGCGAGTGTTACCAAGAGATGCACAACATTCGTTCACAATTATGATTCAGATAAACAAATGTGTTGTTATAAAAACGTATCATATTACAAAAAAAAAGAAAAAAAGAAAAGAAGAATCGACACTGAAATTTAAGAAAAAAGGAAACATTATTATATTATATGGGTAATAGTGAAGAAGGAAAACAAAAAAAAAAAGTAATGAGATCTAAAGATGATCTCATTACTTTTTTTTCCTTTTTCTTCACTAAAAAAATCAGTCTCTCTATTGTTTATATTTCCAAGTCCGTTATTAGCATGTTGACACTCATGTATTCTCCTTTTTCAAAAATGTGTTGAATGTTTATCTTTACTCTTTTGAGTTTTTTTACATTGGTGAACGCGCTCTCACCACCCAATTTGTCCACGAGTTCGAGTGAGATTTTTAGATATATGTAACTTCCATAGAACAACGTCAAATCATCCTTGTCGAATTCTTTATCTTTAGTGATGACGATTTTCTGCAGATCGCTTTGGTACTCGTAAAACAAATTGAGCATGGCTTCATCCAATTTCAAAGACATCTTATATCTATCGTATTTATACTCTAAGTCCTTCATCTCGACCTCGTTCAATTCAATGGGATCGTGTTGTTGTAATCTATAGATTTTAAAACCTAATTTCTTATTCGTTTCAACTTGTTTCAATTTCAATTCGCATCTTTTAGTCGTTGCTGTCATGATCGATTATTTGTTTTTTTGTTTGTTTTATGAATTCTTGCAATAATGTATATTTTAAATTTTGTATTTCAATAATTTGTTTAAAAAGTTTTGTTTTTTTTTTTTTACTCTTTATATATATATAAAAAAGTTTTTAATTTTTAATTTTCTTTAATGTGAAAATTTTTTTGGTAAAAAGTTTTTTTTCTCTTTATATATATATAAATGAAAAATTAAATTTAACATCCTTTTTCTATTAATTCAATTTTTTTCACGTTAAGAACATAAAATTGTTTAATTTTTTTGAAGGAATTAAAACATATATAAACAATTTTTAAACTTTCTAACAAATTATCAAAAAAAAGTAATGAGATCATCTTTAGATCTCATTACTTTTTTCCTTCTTCTTCACTAAAAATCAGTCTCTCTATTGTTTGTATTTCCAAGTCCGTTATTAGCATGTTGACATTCATCTTTTTTCCATTTACGAAAATGTCTTGAATGTTTATCTTTACTCTTTTGAGTTTTTTTACATCGGTGAACGTGCTCTCACCACCCGATTTGTCCACGGGTTCGAGTGAGATTATTGGATATATGTATTTTCCATAGAACAATGTCAAATCGTCCTTGTTGAATTTTCTGTCTTCGGCGATGATGATATTATTCACCAGATCACTTTGGTACTCATAAAACAAATCGAGCATGGCTTCATCCAATTTCAAACACATCTGATATTTGTTGTAGTAGTGCTCTAAGCTCACCATCTCAACCTCGTTCAATTCGATGGGATCGTGTTGTTCTAATGTATAGATATTAAAACCTAATAGCTTACACACTTTGACTTGTTTCAATTCCAATTTGCATCTTTTAGGTGTTGTTGTCATGATCGATTATTTGTTTTTTTTTCTTTTATGAATTCTTGCAAATAATGTATATGTTAAATTTTGTATTTAAATAATAATTTGTTAAAAAAAAATTGTTTTTCTCTTTATATATATAAATAAAAAGTTAAATTTTAACATCCTTTTTTTTTTCGTATAATTCAATTTTTTTTCACGTTAAGGAACATAAAAAAATTGATTAATTTCATGAAAAAAAAACATTTTTCACATTAAAGAAAAAAAAATTAAATTAAAAAAGAAATCTTTTTATATATATAAAAGAGTAAAAAACAAAACTTTTTAACAATTTATTTAATACAAAATTCGAAAAAAAAAAATATTCTTACAAATGAAGCAAACAGATAAAAAAAAATGGAAAATTTAAATGAGAAAACTGTACCTCAGTTAAACAAGATTTGTAAACTATTAAAAATTCCACATTTCAGAAGTCATAGAACTAAATCAAAAAAAATGCATCGGTTGTGAAAAATGAGAAGAAGAAGAAGAAAAAGATAGTAAAAGGAATCAAAATGCTGATGTCAAAAAAAGCCAAAAACGTTTCGATTGTGAAAAATAAGAAGACGACTAAACGAAAAGCCATTGAAGAACTTCAAGTTTCAAAAGAAAAGAAAAGAAAAACTAAAACGAAAACGAGTGATGCACTTCAGATTCTAGACAAACGAGATATATCGAGCGAAATTCGACAAGCAATGAACAAAGGGGAAGGAGAAGAATATGTAGCACGACTCGTCACGGAACTATTCCAATCGAAACCCGTAGAACGGGAGAGTGCAATGAAAGGCATTTTTAAAACTTTCGACGTGGTTCCCTCGTTCAAGAAAATCGATCCGAAATTGTTCATGGAACAGGTGAAGAAAAAAGTATTGGATTTGTTTAGCAAATACATGAACTTGGGACTAAAAACTAAGATGATACTCCACTGCGTGATGAATAAAATTGACGTGAAGGCCGGCGAGAGCATCGTGAAAAATGCATATTTCAGATCTAATGTCGAACCCGTATTTCGAGGTTCAGATTTATCGGACGTTTTTGAAAAGATGAAAGACAAGATGTTGACGTCTCTCGCAAATTATCAACATGAAGGTAGTAATTGGACATTCCATGAGGTGTTGAAACTTGAAATTCACGTAACTGAAAATGATTCATTGAAAGGGTCTTCCTACGTGAAATTACCATATTTCCTAGCTAAAAAACATGCCATGGTCAACGTGAGAAATAAAGATGATCAGTGTTTTAAATGGGCAGTCACCTCCGCTTTATACCCTGTCAAAATGAACATCGAAAGAGTTTCTTGTTATGAGGAGACTTCTAAAAATCTCGATTGGACCGGAGTGACTTTTCCAACAGAGTTAAAACACATCAAACGTTTTGAGGCTCAAAATCCCACCATAGTGGTGAACGTCTTGGGATTCGACAATGAAAAACGAACGATCTATCCTCTCAGACAGACTTTGTATCTCGAAAGAGAAAAGACGATTATTTTATTATTGATTTTGAATGGTGACAATCACCGATTACTGTCGAGACAAAATAATAAACATGGACATAAGGTATGTTTATGTTGCAACTGCATGAAAGCGTTTCACAACGAAAAATTGTTAGCGAAACATCAGAAATATTGCAATGAAAAACAAGGTGTCGCCGTCGAAATGCCCAAACTAACAAGAGGCGACCTAGTTGTTTGTTCACACAGAATGCGTATGCTCTCATCAGCATGTTTAAAAGAAACCTTGCTCCAATAGTCTGGGAAACGCACATGATTTACGTATTTTTTTTATTATCTATTTGATTTGATATATTTATTTTTAAATGACTATTTATTTATATATGTTTTTTCTCTCCTATATATATCAATCACTTTTTTTATTTTCTCAGGCATCGTGGCAGTGGGTTTGCCGGTTCAAAATCACCTCTTTTCCGTGTACCGTACACGAGTCGATTTCTGACATAAAATCTGCAAATGGATTTGCATGTACGCCTCCATAGGGATTCAGTGTTAAAATCGTGTACAGACAAGGATGATTTAGAATTGGCAAACCACTTTCTGATGATGATTTAGAAACGGCAACACGTTTTTTGCTCGTGATTTTAACACTGAATCATATGGGGGAAACCCATTTGCCGATTCTAAATCAGATGATACACCTCTTTTTCCTTAAAATTTCATACGTTTTTTTCACTCTTGAGCGATGTGTATATAGAATCCAGTGATGTAGAATCGGCAAAGCCGATTCTAAATCACCCTAAAAAACGACAAATCGTGTACCTGTACACGATTTTAACACTAAATCCTATGGAGGTGTACATCGATGTACGTGTACATGTACAATTACATTTGATGCTTGAATCGGCATTTATTACCTACTATGGTGAGGCGGGTGGGAAATATCGGAATGAAACACGAGCCGACTAACTACATTATTCAAACTTGTCACTTAAACTCAGGAATAGACGAAAAAAAGAGATTGTCAAAGAAATGAAACAATGTAGATGTTGAAGAAGCAACATGATTTTTCTTCGAGCTCTTTACGCACTTTATACACCATTGTATTTAGGTGAAATTACTTTTACATCTCCTCAGTATCTTTACAAACCTATCCAGTCTCGTACCCTCGCCCATATCAATATCTTTGCTCTCCGCCAAGACCTTGCATAATAGAAAGAATGAAGACCGATACGAAGAGTGAATTGGCAGCCAGTGTTGCCACTCCTGTACCGGCCATATATATATAGCAGTCACTGGGGATTAAAGAAAACCTTACATGGATATATATAGAACGGTTCCCGCTGCCACTCCTGTACCAACCATATATATATAGCAGTCACTGGAGATTTAAGTAAACCTTACATGCATATATATAGAATGGTTCCTGCTGCCACTCCTGTACCGACCATATATATAGCAGTCACTGGAGATTAAAGTAAACGTTACATGGATATATAGAGAATGGTTCCCGCGAACGATGACTCAACCTACGGTATTCGTGGACGATGGAATCTGCTCGTATTGGCAAGGCTGGATCCTGATAATTGCAGTGAAGAGGATCTCAACGAGATCCTGACACATACGAGAGCCAGAAGAATAAATAACGATCCTAACGAGAATGTAACGAAAGTGAGTAAAGGTTACAAATGGAAAGAAGCAGAGAAACCTTTATTGGTCAAAATAAAGTATTCGTCAAATCAGTCACCCTAAGTGTGTTATAAAAAATAGAACGCAAAAAAAAAGTAATCACAATAAATAATTAGAAGAAAACAACAAAAATATTATTTATAAAGAACAGTGGATTTAATGGATTTTATGTCTGCGGCGGATCAAGCATGATGGATTCGATGTTGCGATTTTTTTTGCGTCTCTTTACCGCCACTGCCATGCTGCAAAACAGACCGATCCTACATGTATGTTTGTGAAGATCGGAAAAAGGCCGTGATCGACGTGTGTAAGAAAGTCGCGACAGAAGCCTGTAAGAATATAGCTTCTGAAGCTGGCAGGAGAACTGCCAATTTAGTTCACAATTTGATAACGCCGTCTAAACGGGAGAAACTAACGCCGAGATCGGAAGAAATGTTATCCAAGAGAAACGTGAGGAGTCCTGATGATGGTGTTGTCATGAAAATACAAGAATTTGACAAGAAATTAAATGTGTCGGGATTAAAGTAACTTGAAAAAAATATTAAAAAATTCATTCTCAAAAACATAAAAATTTGGTTAAAAACAATACAAAAACCCCATAAAATCCATAGTTAAAAGAGCAATTTAAAAATATAATAATGACGAAATTTAACAACAAAAAATGAGATTGAAGAGTCCAATATATTTATCTTGGAACGAAATGAAGTCCAAGTGATCGAATCCTTTATTATTTCCGAGAACCATAACAAGCTTGATGGTGGGAAAATCGAATTGCCGAAAAATACGAATCTGTTGACGAATCTGTTGTTGCTACGCGAGTGGTTGGATTACAGTAGATTATTTTTGCTCGAGCCTAATTCGACACGATTAAAAATTATTGCAAAGTGCTCCAAACGAGATTTTTTTCAAGGACGCGATAGGAAGAGTATCTGATCATTAGGAGAAGACCGAAAAATGCTAGGTTCCATTCACGACCAGGCATGTCAACCGTTCCCACCGGTTCCCTCATGCTCCAACCGGTGCCGGTACTAAAGCTTTTGTCCTGCCAGTACCGGAACAAAATTATTTTATGCGGAAATTCCTGAAAGACTGATAATCGTGTAGTGAACACTAACACCACATATTTTCAACTTATTTTTGTATAAACATATCAAAACACTCTAACGGTGCATGGTCTGTCTGCACAGCGACCTCGATAAGGTCGACCATTTTAACTTTTCAAACGTGGTATCACAGACAATGAAAGCGCTGTCATCGGTTACTTTAAAAACATATTCTGTGTCGACATCAAAGTGATTATAAAGCATGATTATCGTTCTTTATGATTAGTTTGATGTCACCGTAGAATAATTGTACGATTCCATGTTTGTCTTGGCGACATTTGGGACTGAGTCAGTTTAAATGTGTATTTATCCCATCTGATTGTGATATGTCATCCAATTGTTGATTTGCCCCGGTACCGGTTTCGGCGGGACATGCTCTGTCTCGTCTCGGTACCGGTTTTGTTGGTACCGGCGCTACTTTGGCATGCCTGTTCACGACGCTCTTGCGAGAAATTTCGAGAGATCTCAGGAAAATATCGGACACGGAATATGAAAGCGCGAATGTTAAATCCGTAAAAATTAGTGTCCGACCCCCGAGAGTTGAAATCAAAGAGATATTGTTCGACGATCTGTTCTAGCAGAAACAGAAGTGAAGCAAAGCTTATTACGTTCGAGGACGTGACTGCAACGTGGATTGTTTCCACCTATCGCCCAATTTCTTTAGATTACGCAGGCAGACCATAATAGAGAACGCTATTTTTTGCGTTTGTTTCGTCAAGATCTTAGGAATTTAAATCACATCTACCATGAACACGTGGCAAACAACATGAGCAAATGAGATATTGCAAAAATGTGTGGGATCATGGTTATCGATCTGACGAGTCTCAAATATCACGGAAAATATGCGAACGGATTCGACGACTTTTAAATTCCAATAAAACAAATGTAAAATAGTAAAAAAAACATAATAATTAATTTAATAAAATATATAATAAAAATTACTTTAACAAAAAAGAAAAAAAAACAAATTTAAAAAACATGTGACAAGAAACGTTAGAACATATCGCTGAGAATGCAGCCACGAACAATTCTTTTCACATAGCGAGTAATAAGACTCGTTTTCTCTGCACAATTCAATCCAGCAGTAGAGCTGAAAAAGGGGGAGAGATACGAGATGGCATTAGTGAATATCTGAACGCACTATTCCTTTCCCAACATAACGGAGGCGAATAACCTGTTCAAATATTATCACGACAACGGTACGAGTTGGTACGAGATTCGCTTTCCGAAAGTTAGTAACGACATAGTCGATCTCAACAATTTCATAGAGGTGAGAATGAAGATAAACGGTCACGAGGGTCATTAAAAATAACTGCCAATACCAATCTGATGGGAGCTAGTTATCGAGTGGATTTTAAGGTCGACGATACTTTTGAAAGATTGTTGAGATTCGATCCAAACGTATATCAATGTGGCGTGATATCCGAAAACGGAGTCGAAATTCTAACCGTCAATAGATTTTTAATGAACGTGGATATCATCGCCGGAAGTTGCGCCAATGGTAGCGCGCAGCCTACGATCATTTCTTTTTTCTTGATGTTTCTATGGGCTACAAGCTCGAAGAGAAACCTCAAACTATAATCTATTTACCCGTAACGTATGACACTACATACAGCATCGAGATCATTTTAACGGATCAAAATGGCGAGTAATAAGACCTTAGACCCTTTTATATATATTAAAAAAAACATTAAAAAACTAAATTGAATTGAATATAAGAAAAATGCATAAAAATGACGACATGGATAATACAAAAATTAAACATATCCGAAGAACAGAAAGATAAAATTTATAGACCGTTAAAAAACGAAGCGAAACGGTGAGAATAAAATTAAGTCATGATGATCCGATGAACGGTCAATATGAAGTCGCTTGGACCAAAACGCAAATTAACAGGGTCACCAAAACGCATCCCTTTAATAGAGGGTTGATGGTAAGATTGAGTTGCGCTCGTTTGATATACAATGTAAAAATGAAAGGCGGTTACTAAGGACTATTGGCAGGACTGGCTACCAAAGCATTATCTATTCTCACAAAGACCGTCTTGGTAACTTTGGGTGTCGGTGCTCTGTCGGGACTAAGTAGTTTGGGAAACCATGTGTAGAATCGGAACGATTGTTAATTGATTGTATTTAACACCCACGTTGAGTAGTACATTCATTGCATACGGAGATGCTTTATATTTTACACTTTTCATAACATGAAAAGCAGACAACGCTTGTAAACAAAATTCTTGAAAACTATTTTTTTCATTTTTTTGTCTCAAAAACATAGGTTATGACCCCTCGTTGGAACGAGCTCGACGAGCTCGTTCCAATGAGGGGTCATAACCTATGTTTTTGAGACAAAAAATGAAAAAATAATGAAAATTAATTGATGACGTTTGTGAAAAGCGCTGGCCGGTTGCTTGGAGTTGGAAATTGTATTTGAGGTTAGATTTATGTTAAATCCGTAAAAATCGAGTCGCAGCACAATTTCGCAGTACAGCAGCGTATTAAGCTCAGGAACTTTTCATTTAATAATCTGTTTTTTACAGATTACTAAGCTGTGTTTACAGATTATTAGGAGACTGTACTTACAATGTATTAGATGACCGTTTTTACAGATTATTACAAGATGTTTTTTACAGATTAATGATCATTTTTTACAGATTAGTAATCTATATTTACAGATTATTAGGAGATTGTTTTTACAGATTAGTAATCTATATTTACAGATTATTAGGAGACTGTTTTTACAGATTAGTAATCCATATTTACAGATTATTAGGAGACTGTTTTTACAGATTAGTAATCTATATTTACAGATTATTAGGAGACTGTTTTTACAGATTAGTAATCTATATTTACAGATTATTAGCAGATTGTCTTTACAGATTATTAGACGACTGTTTTTACAAATTAATCTCCAGGTTTGCACTTCGGTGTGTGTCTGGGGGCGGGGGGAGCATTCGTGTGCTGTCGGAAGGGTGATAAATTGTTAGAAATCAGAGGTCGGAGTACCGTTATATACATTCTATTGCATGTGGGATTATTCTACTCGACTTAGCGATAACATGTTAACAACACATTATGGTGGTGGTTGCGGGATGGGAGTCGGGCACATGTATTCATTTCTGGATGAGACAGGTATTTACATATTTGGAAGGGGTTATGTATTTAAATTTTGGTTAGAAGGACATAGGTTTCAAATTAATTAGTTTCTCCCGATGGGTGTTGGGAGCTTATCCGGTTGGATATCGATGCTAGTTTTAAGGGGAGCAGTTTGTTTGTTTATTGGGGTTTAACGACACCTTCAACAGCCAGGGTCACATTATCGTGTCGGTTAGTTTCTGGGTTGGTGGAAAAGGGGGTACCCAGAGAGAACAACCGGGCAGAGACGATCAACTGCCAGTCTCTCCAACTGACTAGCTCTAAGCGGTAACGGTGTTTTTTTGTTGGCTAAGACTCTTACTTCCGATTGTCCACGTGGTTTACACGGTTGCGCTGTGTATTAATGCGTTCTATTCGTCAGTGGAACACTTGCCTTCAATCTATGCTAACCGCACTTATACAGGGTTAGAACGTTAAGGAGTCTGACAGTTGATCGCTGCTGCTTGGTGGTACTCCGGCTTCCACCTCTCGTGACATTGTCCGACACTAGGTGACCCTAGCTGACCGAAAATGTCGTTAAACTTCAATAAAAAATCAAACTTTCAGTTGTTACGCGCCAAAACCAGGCATGGCGGTAGGTTCTCAAATGTTACAGCGCCAAAACCAGGGCATAGTGGTAAGATCTCAAAATTTTCGAACGTGGTGGGTCGAGAGTTAAATATTCCGACAGTCTTCCCGGATCGTTGTCCAAATATATTATGAACTTCATTCCTACATGAATTCACTTCTTTGAAACAATAACAAACGAAACAGGCCAGAAACGCCCGTTTATTATTTGTATTATTATTTTCAAGAATTACTTTCGTTTAACAAAAGTAATTCTTTAAAATACTAATAATAAAAGAACAAGCGTTTACATACTAATTCCGTCACCTCAGCCGGACACCCTTCTAGCTTCGGACCTCGCATATACTATTCTAGCTTCAGTTTCATGACAAACAATCTCCTAATAATCTGTAATTACAGGTTACTAATCTGTAAAAACGGATTATTAATCTGTAAAAAAGTATTGTGATAATCTGTAAAAAGAGTCATTTAATAAATTGTAAAAACAGTCTCTTAATAATCTGTAAATACAGATTATTAGTCTGTATAACTACTACTCTGTAAAAACAGATTATTAAATGAAAAGTTTCTGACCCAAAAACGCATATCTCAAAAATTGACATTGTACCTCAAAACACGAAAATGTCCCCAAATTTGTATTTTCCTATGGAGACTCCCATGTTAGTTTCCATTTAATATCTTGACCAATGCGTTTTCAGGTTTATTGGGTTTCAGTGTTATTATGCAACTTTTTTGTGATAACGCCTTTACTATGTGGTAAGTTCCAAATCACCGAGAAATCAAGACTGGTGCGCTGCGAGGTGGAAATTAACATGGGTTTCCACACAAGTAAAAAAGAACTCGTGTGAAAAACATTTCTGTTTTGTTTCCGCGTGTTCACTTTTTTCGCATTGCAAGGATTGCCGCTTTTTCGGCCCAGACTCATGATACACCATAATTTAATTAAAGAGGATTGCTTGCTGCTAAGTGAATGTGTGGGGTGGGCCAATCAATATTTTCAACGTACAGCCCAAACGCTGCGCTTTGAAAATATTGATTGGTCGACCACCAAATAATGAATATTGACCCTTCTAATTGCGCATTTGAACAGTTTCTTAATAATCTGTAAATACAGATTACTAATCTGTAAAAACAGATTATTAAACTGTAAAAAAGTATTGTGATAATCTGTAAAAAGAGTCATCTAATAAATTGTAAAACAGTGTCTTAATAATCTCAAAATACAGATTACTAATCTGTAAAAACAGATTATTGATCTGTAAAAAAAAAGTATTGTGATAATCTGTAAAAAGAGTCATCTAATAAACTGTTAAAACAGTCTCTTAATAATCTGTAAATACAGATTACCAATCTGTAAAAACAATGTATTAACTATTTCGCTGCTGTGCAATTTGGTAATATCCTGTGCTGAATCATATATTGGAGGGAATGGGGTTAAATTGAAAAAATGAAAACGCCAATAATGTTCACTAATTTGTAAATTTAAAACTGTTATTATACAGTATGTGGATAGTGTATTATCATTAAATAGCCCCTGGAGTGGCGATTCCACCCAAGCAGTAATTGCAGATTTGTTGCAAACCATAACAAGCACAAGCAAAGTTCCAGCCAAAGGACCTCCGGGTTAAACCCGGAGGTCCATTGGCTGAAACATTGTTTGTGATTTTTGTCCATATGTGCAGAATTTGAAAGTGATACTTTGGGTGATACCTCCACTCTACGGGTGATTTCGTTACAATCCATTCCCCATGTACTCTATATTGTAACAACGTTGACTGAGTTCAACAATGTTTCCAAAACTACTCCCAGCCACACTCCATAAATCTCAAAAGAAAAGACGTCTAGTCGACTTGAATTTAGTTCCTATTTAATGGTCTGACCATGTAGTCCAAACTTTGCTCCACAGGCCGTTATATACTTTTTGTTTTGTTTTGTTTATATATGTTGAGACAAGTTTGGACTCTTGAGTTCGTTGTTGGCTCGGGTATTTCGGAATTTAAATTTGTATTTTCCTATGGAGACTCTCATGTTAGTTTCCATTTAATATCTTGACCAATGCGTTTTCAGGTTTATTGGGTTTCGGTGCTATTATTCAACTTTTTGTGTTAACGCCTTTACTATGCGTTAAGTCCCAAATCATCGAGAAATCAAGACTGGTGCGCTCCGAGATGGAAATTAACATGGGTTTCCACACAAGTAAAAAGAACTCGTGTGAAAAACATTTGTTTTGTTTCCGCGTGTTCATTTTTTTCAGATTGCAAGGATTGCCGCTTGTTCAGCCAAGGCTCATGATACACCATAATTTCATTAAAGAGGATTGCTGTGGAGTGGGCAAATCAATATTTTCAACGTACAGCCGAAACGTTGCGCTTTGAAAATATTGATTGGTCTACCACCAAATAATGAATATTGACCCTTCTAATTGCGCATTTGAACTGACATGGAAGGTAGCACCAGTGTTGAAAGGGTTAATCTTGTATTTTTATCCAGTGGGAAATAAATTTGGTGAATCGCCGAGTTGGAGAGGTGGTTATGTTAATTTGGAAAGCAAATGATCCTAAATGCGATATTGGTTTCGGTAATTTGGGTTTTTTCTCTTCTCTTTGTTTAGTCTTTTTTGAATCGAATATGAATTTTGATGGAAAAATACGTGAACTGGAAAAAAGTGATTTCGATCCTTTTTTCTCGAATGAAAAGCCTCATCAATTTGTATATAATAGAAAAAAACCCAGAATCGATTAGGACATCGAGATGTTTCTTATTTTGTTGTTTTATGAAAATATTTCGAAAAGGGGAAGTTCTCCCTGGAAGTACACCTGGGTTATCTCGGTAAGATGTTGAGAATTTTCGCAAATTAGAAATTTGTTCGAATAAAATCATTAGCGATGTCTCGAATATTTCGGTGTGTGTGTGTGTACAATTTGTAAGTGATTCTGAAAAAGAGAGGGTGCAGGTGAAATGTCTTTCATTAGCGCATGGTCGATTGTAGCGAGATCTTTCTTAATTCGTTGTTTTGTGGAAAGCTTTCAAACGAGGGGAGTTTTCCCTTGCGAGTATACCGGCATTAACTTGGAAAATCGTTGTGAATGTACGCAGATTAAACATTTACGGAAAAACAAAAAAACAAAACATTAATGATGGATCAAATACTTTTCAGATTTATTTGCTGAAAGGTTTCGAAAGTTGTGGAATTTCCCCTGGGTTTTCACTGCGTTTTCTCGGTTAAGTTGTTGCGAATGAACATTTGTGGGAAAAAATCTTAACAATGGATCGAATATTTCGGTGTTCAAATATTTATATATGTATTATGAGTGACATTTTTCTCTCAGGAGAGAGAGCGAGCGAGAACGAGAGAGAGGGATTTTTCGTTAGCGCCTGGTCTATCTCGGAATATAAGATATCCTCCAACACCATAATACAGTACGTGGAGAGTGGATTGTAACAAAATCACCCGCGCAGTGGTGTTATCACACAAGCTATAACTTTCAAATTGTGCACATATCGACAAAAACACAAGCAATGTTTCACCCGGAGGTCCATTTGCTGAAACTTTGCTTGTGTTGGTTTTGCTTTGCAACAAATTTCCAATTATTGCTTGGGTGGTGTCTCCACGCTGCTGGTAATTTAGTGATGATACACTCTACACGTACTGTACAACTCAGTTTGGAAATTCTATGTCCCTGTTTAGCGATAATTGTTAAGTCTATGAGACAACAAGGTATCCTCACCTTGTTCAGAGCTTGTCACAGCAGACATTATTGTACATTATGAAATAAATTCTATTACTTTCTAAAGTGTGATTTACTGGGATTTCCGTGTGTGATTATAAACCATAACTTAACAAGTGAATTATGCAATTAACAATTGTGTCATGTATCCGTGCGAGGAAACGAAGACGCTTTGCCGTAGGCGTAATGGGGACTTCATTGTTTGTTTTGTGGGTTTTATGTTTACCCTTTACCTAACATGAAAAACAGACGACACTTGCAACAAAAATTCTTCAATAACTATTATTTTCATTTTTTGTCTCAAAAACATAGGTTATGACCCCTCATTGGAACGAGCTCGATGAGCTCGTTCCAATGAGGGGTCATAACCTATATTTTAGAGACAAAAAAAATGAAAAAATAGTGAAAATTAATTGGCGATTTTTGAGAATAGGGCTGGCCGTTTTTAACCGTTACGTTTGGTAAAAGGGTTAAATAATATAACTATCGTTCATAATGAAAAGTAATAAATAGAGTAATCGCTTGACTGGACTGGTTACGTGAAATAATTCATTCGAGGCGAGGGACTATATTGTAAAACACTCGTGCGCATTCGCACACTCGTGTTTGTACAACGTCCCTCGTCTCTCAAGAATTATGTCACGTAATCAGTCCAGTCAAGCGATTACTCTCCACATGCACACAAAGTTAAACCGAGTTCAAGAAAATTTTATCTCACTTCAGAACGGATATATTTCAAACGCATTCATAATCAGTATATGTAGTCAAATGAGTGCGAAGGCAAATGATTTGGTCACACACCCTCGGGTACGAGAGAATATTTTTAACCACTTTATAGTTTTGTTACACAATCGTTTGTTTAAATATTTGATACTGCGAAAAACTTGCACAATGACTTCTGCTACAATTGCTTAATATTTGACAATTCTTCAGACGACTGTGATCCACAGCTGCAAAATGTGAACCTTAACCCTTTACCTAACATGAAAAGCAGACGACACTTGCAAAAAAAATTCTTGAATAACTAATTTTTTTCATTTTTTGTCTCAAAAACATAGGTTATGACCCCTCGTTGGAACGAGCTCGACGAGCTCGTTCTAACGAGGGGTCATAACCTATGTTTTTGAGACAAAAAATGAAAAAAATAATGAAAATTAATTGGCGATTTTTGAGAATAGCGCTGGCCGGTTTTGGCCGTTATGTTGGGTAAAGGGTTAAACCTTTCGCTGCTACAGGTCCATATTGAGTACGGAACCAACTGTTGACGGTCTGTGCGATAAGTCCGTACTCAGTACGGAGATACCACATACATGTACAGGGAATGGATATCATAGCTCGTTGTTATTCTCAATAGAACGCATGTTATACGAAATGCAAGCGACAGACGATATAATAATAATAATAATAACTCTTTGGCCAGCCGCTGATTTGTCGCGGTCCTCATAAGAGAAGGCCATCATTCCCCCTGCACCCCACCCCCTCTTCCCCTCCTCTCCTCCCAGCATTCAGATATAAACTGCTTAATAGTGTCCCTCACTTCCTCTTTTTCAATTTCTTCAATAAGCATTCCTACCCTCTCCCTCGTGTCCCCATTCAGCCATCTATCCTTTGTTTCTTCACCCCACTTCTGCATTATTCTTCCAGTAAATTTTATTCTATGAGGTATATACTGTGGGCATTCCAAGAGAAAATGTTCCAGGGTCTCCACTACTCCAGAGTGGCACATTTGGCATCCCTTTTCCCCATCTCTCCCAATTTTTCCCCGAAGCTCCAGTGATCTTGATCTCAGTTTGAACAGCAGTGACCGTCCAAAGGTGCCATCTAGGTACTTCTCAAAAGCTGGCTTTTCTTTATATTGTAACCCCTGCAGTGATCTTTTCACGCTAACCCCTGCTCGCCAGTTTCGATTGCAATCTTCCATGACTCTCTCTTTGACAAACCTTTTGCCTTCTTTCATTCCTACTTCTATGTTTGTGACCTCTATAGAGTAATTGTCCATTAGTTCCCTCACATGTTTTGACCACCCCGTTTCTATATTAGAATTCCAAATGGTATCGAGCATCAATTTGCACCACCGGTTGTCAGGCAGGTTTCTCAAGTAGTTAAAGTAACACAGTTTTCCCAAATCTACCCTGTCCTTGATTTTCATCCACCCAAGCTCCCCCCTTACTGCTTCCAAAGCTGCAGCATTACTCGACCCTGTTATCCATCTGCCGGCATCATTCTGAGTACTTTCCAACTTCTTAATAACGGTTTGGTTTAATGGAATCACGTCCGTGCCATACGTTATACTTGGTAAACCCACCCTCTCCCACAGTGTTTTCCCCACAAAGACCTTGTTGAAACTATTTTTCCCTAAAAGTTTTAGTTGGTTCAGAATTCTTTTCCCCTTCAGAATCAGTTTGGCTGAGTAATTTCTGTACACCCCTCTTCCCGTTATATTTATGCTTACCCCTAGATACTCATACTCTCCCGTTTCTCCTACAGTGATTTGTTTGCTTTCCCCTTCGGGGATTGAGAACTCCCCCACTCTCCATCTCTTCGTCATATCTCCCTTGCGTCCAACGGGTATTACCTTGCTTTTATTTTCATTTAGTTCGAGCCGCCAAGTGTTCCCATATCTACCAACAATTTCCAGCAGTTTCTCTAGCCCCTGTTCAGTTCTAGACATTAACACCATGACGTCCGCAAAGAATAAGCCTGGTATCTTTATGTCTCCAACATTTACCCCCTCCGCACTCTGAATTAGTTCGTCCCCTAAATCTTTAACATACAATGCAAACAAAATCGGTGAAAAGATACACCCCTGCTTGAGGCCTATATCCATAGGGACTCGTTTTGTAGTGATACTTCCTAGACTGAGTTGGCTTTGCACATCTGTATACAGTGCTTTCATGATTCCCACAAAGTCACCCCCCAGTCCGATGCCCTCGAGCTTTCGCCACATACCTTCCCTCCACACTCGGTCGTACGCTTTTTTCACATCTAGAAATGCCAGAAACATCTTTTTCTTTTCAGCCTTTGTTGATTCTATCAGTTGGGTGAGTGTAAATAGGTGATCAGTGACTCTTCGTCCTTTCCTGAAACCATTTTGAATTTCTCCGAAAAAACCTTTCTCTTCAATAACTTCCTCTAGTCTACCGTATATGACCTTACAGAATACTTTTCCGATGTTACTACTAACTGATATCTCCCTATAGTTATCTAGAACTTCCTTATCCCCCGTTTTGTGTATGAACGACACCTTACTTTCCCTCCACTCTCTGGGGGGCATTATCCATTTGATCTCAACCATTTCGCGTCTATGTAAATTCCGAAATACCAGAGGCAACAACGAACTCAATAGTCCAAACTTGTCCCAACATATATCATTGTTTTTTTGTTGTCCTGTGCCACACGGTGACAAAACAAAACAAAAATTATATAACGGCCTGTGGAGCAAAGTTTGGACTACATGGTCAGTCCATTAAATAGGAACTAAATTCAAGTCGACTAGACGTCTCTTCTTTTGAGATTTATGGAGTGTGGCTGGGAGTAGTTTTGGAAGACATTGTTGAACTCAGCCAACGTTGTTCCAATATACAGTACGTGGAGAATGGATTGTAACAAAATCACCCGTAGAGTGGAGGTATCACCCAAACTATCACTTTCAAATTCTGCACATATGGACAAAAATCACAAACAATGTTTCAGCCAATGGACCTCCGGGTTTAACCCGGAGGTCCATTGGCTGGAACTTTGCTTGTGCTTGTTATGGTTTGCAACAAATCTGCAATTATTGCTTGGGTGGAATTACCACTCTAGGGGTGATTTAATGATAATACACTATCCACGCACTGCATAATAACAGTTTTAAATTTACAAATACGTGAACGTCATTGGCGCTTTCATTTTTTTCACTTTAACCCCATTCCCCCCAATATATGGTTCAGCACAGGATATTACCAAATTGCACAGCAGCCAAATGGTTCATATTATACAGCAACGCAGATGCCGGGCTCTTGGTGAAGCACAGTAGACTTATCGACACTTTTTCAAATCCAGGTGATAATGTGACAGTACCACTTACATTAATTGATCGCGTAAAATGGTAATCCTCGTAATGTCATATGAGTCATTGTTGATCGAAACAAAAATGACATAATATAAAATATTGATTGTTGTTGGAAAGTTCCTTCGGGAGGAAACAGCTTGAACTGTTCACCCGCCAACTATTTGCACTTAATGACATGTGAGAAGCAGGGATGTGGCTAGAGGGTTTTAGCTAGGGGGGGGGGGGGCGGTGGCACCGGTGTAAATTCCAACTGTGAGTGGTTTCGATAGGTGGTTGCCCTGCAGCGCTGGGTGATATCTTTTAACCCTTTACTCAACGAATCGCCCGCATCTGCCCACGTAATATGCAAATACAGCTGCTGAAAAAATATTTTTCGAAAACTTTCAACAAAACCATATCATGTGACCCCTCTTTGGAACGAGCTCGTCAAGTTCGTTCCAAAGAGGGGTCACATGATATGTTTTTTTTTAAATTTTTAAAAAAAATGATATTTAAAATAATGATTTTTGAAATCGTCTACGTTGGGTAAAGGGTTATGAACCCTTCTGAAAATTTTCACTAGTCCTGAAACGGAAAAGGCATCATTTATAATGTGTCTGGGTCAGAAAATTTACCGGATTGATGTCAGAGTCGAAATTTTGAGGCCATGTTAATTTTAGAGTAGGAAATTTGAAACTCAAGTTTCCAGTTAGAAATAAAAGATCAAAATTTCTCATTATTAGTTGGAATTTTAATATTTTTCATGAACAATGTTAATTTATTGAATTTCCAACTATTTGATTTTTGACCTCGGAATTTCCAACTATTGAAAAAAAATACTCCTAGCTGGGGGTGAGACTCCCCCTCCCCCCCACCCCACCCCTGTCGCCACATCCCTGATCGCAAGGAAAAGAGATAGGGCTGCGTCAGACAGTCTAACAACAGTCTATTTGTGGTGGACAGTAGTGAGGGCTGTCACTATAGACCTAAGCATTTAACACTGAATTCCCATACCCAGATATGTCACTATGGGCCAACAATTTAACATAGGATTCTCCATAGGGTGTCTTGGTCTATAGTGACATATCTTGGCCCAGAGTGCCATCATTGGAGGCAGGAATCCTGGGTAGCATTCAGAAAAAGAAAATCAGAAATTGTTTCCAAACCAATTTTTTTAACTTTTCAAAGCTTGATTTGAAAACATTTTCTGAGCGTTGATTGAAAACATTTTAAACCAACTTCTGAAAGGTTTTAAAAAAAAATTGTTTTGAAAACATTGAAAACCAAATTCTGAAAGTGAAACAATTGACTTGAAAACTTTTTTCACTTTCAAAATTTGGTTTTCAATGTTTTCAAAACATTTTTTTTTTAAAAAAACATTCAGATGTTGGTCTGAAAATGTTTTCAATCAACGGTCAGAAAACGTTTTCAAATCAAGTTCTGAAAAGTTAAAAAAATTGGTTTGGAAACAATTTCTGAGTTTCTTTTCTGAATAAGAAAATGATTTCAGCGAAAGTATAAATAGGCGGGGATCTCACAGTTTGCGTCACACATGCTTTGGAGTAGGGCTGTCACGATTAATCGATTAATCGACTGTTGATCGGTCACGGCGAAATCGATTAGTATTTTTCGTTGTCGAATAATCGGTAAATTGTATCCCGTTTTAGACGTTTAATAATTAAAAGAAAATTTGAAGAAAAAACTATTGTTTCTAAAGGTAAAGAGTTAAGAACATCGATGTTAAACCCCAAGACGCTGTTGGAAGCAATAGTCTTCCAGGTACATTCATCAAAGCTTTGATGTTCTGAACTTTTGAACCGTCAGTGTAATAATCAAAACCGGTCGGCAGTTGCGAAGTTCGCAACTGCCGACCGGTCTTGATTATTACACTGACAGTTCAAAAGTTCAGAACATCAAAGCTTTGAATGCACCTAAAAAGGATCGTCTTCGTTGTTTTCTTGAGGTAGGTCAACTGACTTGAACTTCATTTTTATCGACTTCAAAGAGAGGGAGAGGAGGGGGGGGGGGGCATTTAGGTACGATTAATCGTCGATTATTTCCGACGATTAATCGATTCCTAAATTAAAAAATCGTGACAGCCCTACTTTGGAGTTAACAAGACTGAAACACGTGCTTTTGATCTCCTCTGAAGATTAAAAAAGATAAAGCGGTCATTAATGGACTACACTGATTCAGATGATAGCGATACAGAAGATGCTGTAAGCAGCAAGAAACAGAGGTTGACTGAATATGCTGAGAATACAAAATCCATATGGAGAATGTATTCTATTCATCCTAAGTTATTGCGGCAATCCAGAAAATTCCACTCAGAATCCCACGTATGTGAAGTGACTTTGAATCATTTCGATGTCAACAATCCATTTGAGTTTCTTAGAAAATGTTTGATTCATTGATTGATGATGTGAAAAAGGAATGTGGTATTCAAGACAACAGCCCCATGAGGATATCCATCTACCATCCAGGGCTTGAGGTAGGTATTTTTATTCCTTTTACAAAGGCTATGGGGGTGAATGGTAAAACAGTATTAGATAAAATTGAAAAAGTTATTCAATGAAATGAGAATTTTACCATCCATGATGGTAAATTATCTTTAGAAATAACACACACTTCACTACCACAAGGGTCGGGGCGAAATGTACATTATGTATATTTTATGGAATTGGCTAGGAATCTCAATTACAGAATGCTTTATATGTATACAGGGGAAATCTGATTGAACATTTTGAAGGCCTGAACGAAGGCATAGCTAGGACGTTATTGATGGTAGTTTAGTCAATAGTACTGGTACAAGGCCGCAATGGAATAAGACTGCTGTAGAAGCTAATGATAGGACAGATAGACCATAGACCTGTAGTGGCCTTGGAGCTTTGGCGACAAGATGGAAACGGAATCCAATTTGTGGAATCCCTTTTTGGGGATCCCATTTGTGGAATCCCTTTTTTCTGAAATGAGGCTAAGAGTCGTAGTAAATTATACCTCATTGAGGGATTTTTAATGGTCCCCATGGCCTCATACAACAAAAAGGGGTGCCGAAGGCCATGTTTTCCAAAAAGGGCTGCCGAAATTTGGGTGCTGGGGTTATGGCTGTTAAATACTGAAACGAGACTAAGAGTCATAGTAAATTATACCTCATTGAGGGATTTTTCATGGTCCTCATAACCTCAAAATTTAATGAGGCTATGGGGGATAATAAACGAGGACTCACTGGGGGCTTTTACATAGCCCTCATGGCCTCATACGACAAAAAAGGGGTGCCGAAGGCCATATGTTTTCCAAAAAGGAGTGCCAAAATTGGGGTGCCTGGGGATATGGCTGTTAAATACTGAAATGAGGCTAAGAGTCGTAGTAAATTATACCTCATTGAAGGGATTTTTCATGGTCCTCATAACCTCAAAATTCAATGAGGCTACGAGGGATAATAAATGAGGACTCATTGAGGGATTTTACATAGCCCTCATAACCTCATACGACAAAAAGGGGTGCCGAAGGCCATATATTTTCCAAAAACGGGTGCCGAACTTGTGGTGCCTGAGGATATGGCTGTTAAATACTGAAATGAGGCTAAGAGTCGTAGTAAATTATACCTAATTGAGGGATTTTTCATGGTTCTGATAACCTCAAAATTCAATGGGGCTATGAGGATAATAAACGAGGACTCATTGAGGGCTTTTACGTAGCCCTAATGGCCTCATACGACAAAAAGGAGTGCCGAAGGCCATATGTTTTTCAAAAAAGGGGTGCTAAACATAGGGTGCCCGAGGATATTGCCATTGGATATAAGCCTTTATTATACAAAAAGGAGATTACTCTGCATACAGGTTATGGGAAAGCAAGCAATCTGATTGGTTAGCAATAATTTATATAAATGATCTAGATAAATGAAACAACAAGAGTACTTGGAATAGGGTCAGAACTAACAGGAATAGACCAGAAAAGCTAAATATAGTAATAATAAGCAATGCTGTTCCAGTTGATAGGCTCTTCTACGCTACTGCCGTATACTCCAGAACAAAGAAACATGGTCAGGTTGAGGAAAAACTATTACATATATAGGTAGAAGCAGAGAATTCTGAAAAAAATTCGAAATAGTACAACTTGTCGGGTTGTTTGTGGTAATTCTTCGAAACGGGAAAATACTCCGATTCAATCGAACATACCCTCTGAACATACCCATGTCTTGTTGTTGGCCTTTGGGTAACATAGCAATCACGTGCTACCATAGAAACCAAGATGGCGGCCGCCAGTATACAAAATGGACGAGGGAAACACGTCACCCTAACAACACACGCTGCGCATGCGCACTCATACCACGTATCACTATGGAGATGACGTCACAACATGGCCGCTCACGCGGGTTACCATGACAACACAACATGGCGCCACTGGGTCACGTGACATGGCGTCACTTTCAGGGTCATCCACCGGGGTCATCCAAACTATCCCTGTAGGGGAACATACACTACTACTTATGTGGCATGGATGTGAAACTTGCTATCCTGACAGATATGAGAAACATCCAATCTATTCACAATTCTATCAATCTCTGTACAACAAAACCCAATCACGCATAAAACATTTCAAATCATTGGGGAATAATATACAAGTGGTGTGGGAACACGAATTGGATCATCTGTGAAAATCAGATCCTGAAGTTCAAGCCTCTTTTGATACATTTTTCCCACACATGAACCCAATTAAACCACGAGAAGCATTATTTGGCGGGAGAACAAATGCCATTAAATTACACTACGACATTGACGAAAGCACAGACACAGAAATTAAATACACAGATATCTGTTCACTTTACCCATATGTGAACAAACACAGGGAATATCCAGTGGGACATCCAGATATACTCACAAAGGAAAACCTAGACACTGGCAAAATAAGCCAATACAGAGGTCTCATTAAATGTAAAGTTTTACCACCTTTGCCAGTTTTGCGTATTCATTGTAATAAGAAAATGACATTCACACTTTGTAAAATGTGTGCAGAACACGAATTAGATCACTGTAAACACACACCAGAACAACTTGCACTTGCAGGTACATGGATATCTGTTGAACTTTGCAAAGCATTGGATTTGGGGTACACACTTCTTGACACTTATCAGATTTGGCATTGGGGTGAATGGTCTTCAGAGATTTACAAATATTATGTGAACAAATATATAAAGATGAAACAAGAAGCTAGTGGGTTTCCAGATTGTGTGAAAACAGAAACAGACAAAAAAAAATTAAAAACCATTATGCAGAAATTGCAAATATCTATTTAGAAAATGTTGAAAAAAAACGGGAAAAAGATCATTTGCCAAAACCATGTTAAATTGTCTCTGGGGAAAAATGCACAAAACAATATAAAAACTAAAACAAAATACATAAATGAACCATCAGAATATTTTGAAATAATACAGAACAAAAACAAAATTGTGAAGAATGTGGAATTTTTTGAACATGATCAGTTTGTTTTAGCAAACTACATCGACACTACAGATGTTTACAATCCACACAATTCAGCCAATGTTGTCGTAGCTTCATTTGTCACAGCCTATTCACGTATGGAATTAAACAAAATTTTAGAACAATTAGGAACACGAGTTTTATACTTTGACACCGACAGTTGTATCTACATACATAAACCATCACTGGAATCCAGAAATTGTAAACAGTAGATTAGGGCAGTGGACAGATGAACACCTAGGGGGGAAAATCACAGAGTTTGTGGGTTTAGGTCCGAAAAATTATGAATACAAATATATTAAAGATGGAGAAATACACACCACATGTAAAGTTAAGGGCATCACATTAGATTACATGACATCACAAAAAGTTAATTTTGAAAGCATGATTGAGTGTGCACGAGACAGAGAGAATTACAAATTAAACATTGAATATACACATAGAATTGAATCAGCCACTTGTTATGAGGTTACCAGATCGCGCTTTTAACGTTCGAATACCCGTTGGCGAACGCGTAGATTCGACACGTCGCTCAAAAGTGAAAAAATGTACGAAATTTGAGGAAATTGTACATTTAAAATTTTTCTCTACGTTCCCATCGTGGATTATACCTTCGATCTATCATTGGTGAATGCGAGCAAAAAATGCTTTGCCGGTTCCAGATCAGCATCAAAAGTGGTTTTGCCGATTCTGTATCATCCTACGTTTGGGATCGAGTTTGGGACGGTCTAGGGTGCGATCCGATCGGCGAAAACCCGATTTGTCGATTTCATTCAATAGAGTCGACTATGAAATCGAGTCCGATAAAATTGTATTATAATAGACGCTCATGTTTTGTTGCGGTGTGAATGAAGGTTTTCGTTTAATAATGACATTTGAAAACTTGAGTTTTAGAAAATTAGAACCGATGGAAATCATCTGTTCGCGTTTTGTCACAGCGAAATTTGTAAGATAAATTTTAATGAAACAGTTCGTAGAATGGTTTCATTCAAATAAAACAGTTCGTAGAATTGTTTCATTCAAATAAAAATTCCACTATAAAACCTTTTTCACTTAGATGAATTTTAAGAGATAAATTGTATTATAGGCACTCATGTTTGTTTCGGTGTGAATGAAAGGTTTTCGTTCAATAGAGTCGACTATAAAATCGAGTCCGATAAAATTGTATCATAATAGACACTCATGTTTTGTTCCGGTGTGAATGAAAGGTATTTTCGTTTTTAATAATAGACGATTTTATGAGAACGCTAGCGACGTTCCGGATCCTAGAGAACTGAAATCAGAAGATAAGAATCTCATGATTTTCGACGATCTGCTTTTGGAGAGACAGAACCGATGCGAATCGTATTACGTTAGGGGTCGTCACAGCAACGTGGACTGTTTCTACCTGTCGCAGAATTATTTTCAATTGCCCAGACTGACGATAAGGGAGAATGCTAATTTACTGTGTCTCTTTCGCCAGGATCTCAAGAATCTCAATCACATCAACGGCGATCACGTCGCAAACGACATGAGCGCGGCGGAATTCAGGAGATTCTGCAAGAGGGTTTGGGATGGAGGACTTTACAATTTCGTCGTGATCGATTTGACTAGCGAATTTAATCGCGGAAAATATCGGTGCGGATTCGACAAGTTTTATATTTCTGATGATAATAAGACAGAGAGCGAAAATAAAATTAGAAAATAATTAAATCATCAAATAATTTAGTTTTGAAAATAAAATATTAAAATATAATGTTCGAACAAGGAGAATTGTTAGAACGGTTAGCCGAGAATAGGGCTGCAAAACAATCCATTCAAATCGTGGTGAGTGGCGATTCGACTCGATTCGCGACGAAATTCGAACCTTCCATCGAATTGAATAGAGAGAAAAGATACGAGATGGCGTTGGTGAATCTGGAAACTTATTATTCCTTTCCCAACGTCACCGAAAAGAATAACTCGTTCAAGAATTCCGACGGACTGGGTTGGTTGGAGATTCGAATTCCCAAAGGAAGTTACGACATAGACGATTTGAACAATTACATTCAGACGCGAATGAAGACGGGTGGAATGGGAAGCAACAAGACCAGACTCGCTCCCAACCATAATACCTTAACGATGTTGGATTTGGAAGATAATTTTCGAGTGGATTTCAACACGGACAATTCTACAGGCAAGATGCTGGGATTCGATCGAAAGATGTATCAAGGACACGCGGCATCTGAAAATACGGTCGACATTCTCGCAGTCAATAGCATTCTGGTGAACGTGGATGTGATTGCTGGAAGCTACGTGAATGGTAGCTCTCAACCGACGATCTATTCCTTCTTTCCAAATGTGTCGCCGGGTTATAAGATCGTGGAACGACCTCGAAATTTAGTTTATCTACCAGTGATTTTAGACACGTTGTATAGTCTCAAAACCACGTTGACGGATGAAAATGGTGAACTGTTAGATCTTCGCGGAGAGAGGGTGATGATACGATTTCTCATAAGAGAAATATAAAAGCAAAAAAAAATATTGTGTATATATATAAATAAGAAAATAAAATAAACGCAATATTAATTTACAAAAATTGTTTAATATATATAATTATCATTAAAACAAAAAAACAATTGAACAAAATATATTTAAAAAAAAAAGAATTATGACACAATACGTGGTTAAAAACGTGAACATATCCGCAGGACAGAGGAAGAAACTTAAGGGAGCGTTAACAACTCGAGGCGAGGTGGTGAGATTCAAATTCACTCACGAAGATCTGACGAGTGGCGGTCAGGATTCGATCGCCTGGACCAGAAGTCAAATCAAAAGAATGGAGAAAGCGATGATGAAGAGGGTTGACGGTGAGATTGAGTCCCGCTCAATTGAGATACAATTTGAGAATGAAAGGCTGTTTCCTACCTCTATTGGCAGGAATCGCCGCAAAATCATTACCCTTTGCCGCAAAAGCATTACCCTTTCTCGGAAAGATTCTCGGCGTGGAAGCTCTCTCGGGACTCGCGAGTTCGGCAGTTGAGAAATTAATGAGTGGCAGCGGACTGTTTTTGAAGAAGGGAGGAGCCGTGTGTCGCGTCCACGTAGACGACGGCGGTGAAGGATTGTATCTAGAACCCGTTAGAAGTGGCAACTCTTTGAGTGGAAATGGTCTCTATCTGAAGAGTGGGCGGAACGTTGAGCGGCTTGGCAAGGGTTTGTTTGTTTGGTGAGAATTCGCCGTTTAAGAATATACCGATTTTGAGTATGTTATTATAATGTAAAAATTATATAATTATATAAAATATAAATCATAGAAAGTATAAAATAATATAAAATGGATAAAAAGGTGGAAAAACAATTAGACGATAATGATGAATATCGCGAGATAGAGTGCGAAAAAGATGTGGAAAAACGATTAGACGCTAATGATGGATATTGCAAGGATTGCAGGATAGTGTGGGAAAAAGATGTGGAAAAACAATTAGATGCTAATGATGGATATCTTAGGAAAGAACTGAAAAAAGAGTTAAAAAAAGATCGGGATAGATGGTTGAAATTTAAAAGAATGAGACATTTTCCACCGTCACCACTACCTTCTGAAGAGAATGGTAATGATGCGATTGTTACCAAGAGATGCACCACATTCGTTCATAATTATGATTCAGATAAACAAATGTGTTCTTATAAACACGTAATATATCACAAAAAAAAGAAAAGAAGAATCGACGCCAAAATTAAGAAAAAAGGAAACGTTATTATAATATATGTGGGTGATAGTGAAGAAGAAGAAGAAGGAAAACAAAAAACAAAAAAAAAAAATAAAAACTAATGAGATCTAGAGATGATCACCTTCTCTAGATCTCATTACTTTTTTTTTCCTTCTCCTTCGCTAAAAATCAATCTCTCTATTGTTTATATTTCCAAGTCCGTTATTAGCATGTTGACGCTCGTGTCTTCTCCTTTTTTGAAAATGTGTTGAATGTTTATCTTTACTTTTTGAGTTTTTTTTACATCGGTGAATGCGCTCTCACCACCCGATTCGAGTGAGATTTTTGGATATATGTAACTTCCATAGGGCAACGACAAATTGTCCTTGTCGAATTCTCTATCTTTGGCTATGACGATTTTCTGTAGATCGCCTTGGTACTCGTAAAACAAATTGAGTGTGACTTCGTCCAATTTCAAAGGCATGCTATATTTGTCGTGTTTGTCCTCTAAGCTCTTCGTCTCGACCTCATTCAATTCGATGGAGTCGTGTCATTGTAATCTATAGATTTTATACCCGAATTTCTTACACATTTCGACTCCTTTCAATTTCAATTCGCATCTTTTTGGTGTTGTTGTCATGATCGATTATTTGTTTTTTTGTTTTATGATTTATTGCAAATAATGTATATTTAAATTTTGTATTTAATAATAATTTGTTAAAAAAGTTTTTTTTTTTTTACTCTTTATATATATATAAAAAAAAGTTTTTTTAATTTTAATTTTTTTGTAAAAGTGTTTTTTGCTCTTATATATATATAAATAAAAAGTTTAAATTTAACATCCTTTTTTCGCGTATTAATTCAATTTTATTCACGTTAAGGAACATAAAAAAATTGATTAATTTCATCAAAGAAATTTTTTTTTTGGAAGGAATTAAAACATATATATATAAAAACAATTTTAAAAACTTTTTAACAAATTATTATTTAAATACAAAATTCGAAAAAAATATTCTTACAATTGAAGCAAACAAATAAAAAATGGAAAATTTAAATGAGAAAACCGTACCTCAGTTAAATGAGATTTGTAAAAAATTAAAAATTCTGCATTTTAGAAATCATAGAACCAAATCAAAAAAAATTGAAGTCATACAGGAATATCATTTGCAAAACAACGATAGAAAAGGAAACGTGGATGAAATGAGAAAGATCATACGTGAGGAGATACGTAGTTTGCGTGATGAAAAAAGCAAACGAAATGTCGATAGCAATGATGTCAAAAAAAATGCATCGGTTGTGAAAAATGAGAAGACGACTAAACGAAAAGCCACTGAAGAACTTCAAGTTTCAAAAGAAAAAAAAAAACGAAAACGAAAACGAGTGATGCACTTCAGAATCTAGTCAAACGAGATATATCGAGCAAAATTCAATGAGCAATCGATGAAGGGAAAGGAGAAGAATATATAGCACGACTCATCATGGAAATATTCCAATCGAAGCCCTAACATGGGAGAGTGTGATCAAAGGCATTTTTAAAACTTTCAACGTGGTTCCCTCATTCAAGAAAGTCAATCCAAAATTGTTCATGGAATGGGTGAAGAAAAAAATATTGGATTTGTTTCGCGAACACATGAACATGGGACAAAATATTAAGATGATACTCCATTGCGTGATGAATAAAATCAATGTGAAGTCCGTCGAGAGCATCGTGAAAAATGCATTTTTCAGATCTAACGTCGAACCCATACTTCGAGGTTCAGATTTATCGGACGTTTTCGAAAAGATGAAAGACAAGATGTTGACGTCTGTCATGAATTATCAACATGAAGGTAGTAATTGGACGTTCGATGAGGTGTTGAAACTCAAAATTCATATAACTAAAAACGATTCTTTGAAAGGGTCTTCCTACGTACATGGAATTACCATATTCCTTAGCTAAAAAAAATGCTGTGATCAATGTGAGAAATAAAGATGATCAGTGTTTTAAATGGGCAGTCACCTCCGCTTTATACCCTGTCAAAATGAACTCCAGTAGAGTTTCTCATTACGAGGAGACTTCTAAAAATCTTGATTGGACCGGAGTGACTTTTCCAACGCAGTTAAAACACATCAAACGTTTCGAGGCTCAAAATCCCACCGTAGCGGTGAATGTCTTGAGATACGAAGATGAAAAACGAACGATCTATCCTCTCAGACAGACTTCGTGTCTCGAAAGAGAAAAGACGATTATTTTATTATTGATTTCGAATGGTGACAATCGTCATCATTGTTGGGTTAAACATCCGAGCTGATTACTGTTGAGACAAAATAATAAACATGAACATAAGATATGTTTATGTTGCAACTGCATGAACGTGTTTCGTAGCAAAAAAATTGTTAGCGAAACATCAGGAATATTGCAACGAAAATCAAGGTGTCGCCATTAAAATGTCCAAACCCAACACCATCGTGAAGTTTAAAAATCGGAATAGAAGGTTAAAAGTACCATTCGTCGTGTATGCTGATTTCGAATGCTTCACTGTGAAAATGAGTTCCTGCCAACCCGACGCTCTTCGAAGTTATGTCGAAAGATATCAAAAACACACGCCTTTGGGTTATTGCATTTACGTGAAATGTGCTTTCGACTCGCAACACGACATGGGTTTCCGTTCACCTACACGAAACAGTGCAAAGCCGACGACATGGCTCAAAGGTTGGTGGAAGAGTTAGAATCGAAAATTCAAATGTTATACGATAAATTCAAAACTCCATCAAAAATTATCATCATGCGAGGGCAGCAGAACGAAAATAACAGAGCCACCGAATGTCACATATGCAGACAATCGTTCCACGAGAATTCAGAGGAAAATAAGAAGGTCAGAGACCACAATCATTACACGGGTCTGTATCGCGGTCCGGCTCACAGCAAGTGTAATTTAAAATATTGAGACGCCGTTTTCTATCCGGTGATATTTCACAATCTCTCGGGTTACGACAGTCATCTGTTCATGAAAAATGTTGGTACCTCCCACGGAGAATTAAAGTGCATCATGAACAGCAAAGAAAGATACATTTCCTTCACGAAATGGAAGGTCATGGAGAAGAAAAGAGTAATCGACGGAGAAACGTTGGAAGAAAAAACGAAATCCATTCGTAGAGGCATACGTTTCAACAGTTTTAAATTCATGTCAACCGCTCTGGAAAAATTAGTCGATAACATGAGCAAGGATAAATTTAAAATCACGAGCGAACATTTCAGAGAACGAGTAGACATCATGTTGAGGAAGGGAGTCTATCCTTACGATTACATGAACGATCTAAAGAGATTCGATGACACTGCACTACCTTCGAAAGAAGATTTTTATTCGAAATTATACGAATCCGACATTTCCGATGAGAATTACGAACATGCCAAAAACGTGTGGAAATCATTCGATATGAAAACCATGAGAGATTTTCACGATCTCTATCTGAAGACTGACGTTCTGCTCTTGGCAGACATGTTCGAAATTTTTCGAGACGTCTGTCATCGAAATTACGATCTGGATCTGGCTTGGTATTTCACCGCACCCGGTCTGGCGTGGGACGCTCTGTTGAAGACCACCTAGGTCCAATTGGAATTATTATCCGACATGGACATGTTGCTCATGTTCAAAAGGGCTGCGAGAGGTTGCGTCTCGATGATCTCCCACAGATATTCTGAAGCTAACAATCCCTACATGAAAGAAGGTTTCGATTCAAAACAATCAAATAAATACATACAGTATTGGGATGCTAATAATCTGTACGGTTGGACTATGAGTCATCCTTTACCGATTGGAAATTTCGAATGGGTGACAGAACCGGAAGAGATGCAAAAATGGAGAGACTATCCCTGCATTTTAGAAGTCGATTTGAACTATCCAGAAGAATTACACGATCTACACAACGATTATCCGCTGGCTCCTGAACGAATGGAACCGATCGAAGGAGACGAGTAAAAACTCATTCCCAATTTATTTAACAAATGTAAGTACGTCGTCTACAGTGAGAATTTGAAACAATACGTCGATCACAGGATGAAATTAGTCGACATACATCGCATCATTCGATTCGATGAAGATCCTTGGATGAAAAAATACATTGATCTCAACACGAATCTCAGAATTCGAGCCGAGAATGATTTCGAAAAGGATTTCTTCAAACTCATGAACAACTGCGTGTATGGTAAATTGATGGAAAACATCAGGAAGAGAACTGACATTCCACTCGTCACGTCTGAGAAAAGAGCTAAAAAATTAGTGGCGAAACCCAATTACAGACACCGAACCACATTCGACGAAAATCTAGTGACCGTTCACATGCAAAAGATGCACCTGAAGTTTGACAAACCATATTATCTCGGACCGATCATCTTAGATATCAGCAAGCGATTGATGTACGAGTTTCACTACGATTACGTCAAACGAAAATTTGGTGATAAAGCCAAACTACTGTTCACCGACATGAACAGTTTAGTTTACGAGAAAGAGATGAAAGATGTCTACCGAGATATATCTCCGGACGTAGCCGCGTGGTTCGACACGAGCAATTATCCCGTCGATCACCCGTCCAACATTCAATCGAATGACAACAAGAAGGTGTTGGGTAAATTTAAGGACGAGAACGGCGGTAAATAAATCGTCGAATTCGTGGGCTTGAGGCCCAAACTGTATGCTTATCGTCTAGTAGATGAAAAGATCAAGAAGTGCAAAGGGGTTAAAGCGTGCGTGGTGAAGAAAAGCATCTCTTTCCGAGAGTATAAAGATTGTCTGTTAGGAAGTGGTCCTGTGTATAAGACTATGAAATTTATTTGAAGCGAAAATCATGACTTGTATACCAAAATAGTCAACAAGATTTCGCTGACGGCCGACGACGATAAGAGATTCGTGTTAGACGATAAAATAAGCACTTTGGCACTCGGACATTGGACTTTGGATCTAATTTTAGACGATAGGATTTCAGATATGATTGAGCATGATAGGATTCCAGATATGATTAAGGATGATAGGATTCCAGAAAATCAAGAGGAATTAGATGGATTCAATATTATGGAAGTCGATAGAGTTAGTTTAGAACGAAAAAGAAACACATAAAAAAATAACGTCATTTTAGTGAATTATAATAAAATAAATAAATTAAAAAAAATATACACATTTATAAATAAGAAAATAGAGATATCCATAGAAGGTGTCGTCTTACCTAATGAACCCCTATCCAACATCGATCTGTTGAATGTGGAGAAGGATTTGAAAATCAAAGATTTTCTAGGCGTGTTTTCCAGAGATGCCTCGCTGAAGAGAAGACCTCGACAATCGGAATGCGGAATTTTATATCTAGACAATTTATTGGGTGAAGGCACTCACTGGGTGGCGTGGTTCAAGAACTAGAAGAAGAAGAATTATTATTTCGACAGCTACGGAATCTCGCCGCCGAAAGAAATAAAGAACTATTTCAACAAATCGATGGTTCGTTACAACATGGAACGAGTGCAATCGCCAGATCAAGTGTTTTGCGGTCACCTGTGTCTCTACGTTCTCAAGAGATGGTCTGAAGGAGATCGGTTTCAAGACATTCTCAATGATTTACATTAGAGAGAGATTTTTTTATAGTATATATAAAGGTAAAAAATTATTTAAAAAATTTTAATCCAATAAAAACGAAAAATAAAAATAAGTGAAATAATTCATTTTTTAATAAACTGCGTTTGAAATATATTTTAAAACAAAAACCTCAAAACAACATGCCAGTCGATAAATTTGGTAGAAGTGACGACGAAAGTCGACCCAAAAAGAAGAGGAAGATGCTCGAAGTCAGTGATGGTTATGACGTTGCCAACTTGGACGAACGTTACGTTCTGAGATACGAACCACAAGAGGAACCTTTGAACATGAACGATAAGAAGCTCTACAATCTTCCCGAGCTGATAGATCTCTCAGATGCTGTGACTAAAAAATACGTCGACAGGGGGAACGCAGATTTCGAATGAGTCATGCTAGATAATTATGTGGATAAAGCCATGACCGACGATCTCAATCTGAAATCTAAACCTTTGGTGAACGTCGTGAATCCCATAGATTCCACCGATGCCGCGACCAAGAAATACGCGGACGACTCTCACGCACGATTCAGCGAACATCTGAGAAGTAGATACATTCAGAAAACGATGCAGTCGGAATTGAACGCCAATTCTAACAAGATAACGAACGTGGCCACTCCCACGAATCCCAAGGACGTGGTGATCAAACACTACGTAGATCTGGAACAGAGAAAGTCTGACAGATGAGAAATGAAATCGGATCTGAATGCGGGATTCAACAAGATATTGAATCTGTCGAAGGTCGACGACGTGGATGTGGACTCAACCACAGTCAACAAGGGCTACATAGATTCTGCCGTGATATGATCACAAGAATACGTAGAATCTTAAGTGGACGATCGCTACATGAACAAACAATCTGGCGGAACCATGGTGGGTGGCATCAACATAAACCGTCACAATTTATTCGTTCTCGATCACGACCCTGAATTCGGTTCCAGCGCAGTCAGCAGGAAGTACGTGGACGACAACTCGGTCTGGAGAAAGGGCGACATCATGGAAGGTAAACTAGACATGGGCGGACACGCGCTCATCAATCTACCCGATCCCGTGAACATGACGGATGCCTGCACCCTGATTTCAGTGGTGGAAAGAGTCAAATACGCTAGACAATTGATCACCGTGTGGGCCGAGGAGGCCGGCACGTTAGAGGAGGGAAAAACCGAGTGGTCTTTCGGAAACGGAGGTAGCGGATCGCAACATGGCAAGGTGGGATATCCCATGCTGTTAGGAGGTGAAATCATACGAATGGGTCTGGCTTCCACGGATTTGAATAACAGACCGGTCGTCAATCTCGCGGTGAATGGAGTAGAGAGCGATAAGAGATACAGCGTTGAAAAGACTGAGAATCAACACGCGAATGTTAGCACGTTCGACACGCCTCTCAAAGTGAACGCCGGAGACAGGATTAATTTCGTTACGAAAACCAATAATCCCAAAGACGCCACTTCTGTGGTGAATCTACTGATCGAACTAGATCCTTTGAACAAACAGTGAACGCATGGAAATAATTAATTAAAAAAAATAATGTGTGATTATTAAAAACAAAAAAAAGTAATGAGATTTAGAAAGATGTTCACTCTCTCTAGATCTCATTACTTTTATTTTTTTTGTCTTTTTTTTTGTTTTTTAATAATTTCTCGTTACTTTTTTATTTTGTTTTTAATTTTTTTCACACACGCGTCTCATCGAATGATCGACATCTTATTTCCATCCGATTCGAATTGTAATTCTCTGTCCGACAGGACCAGGGCGAAGGCTTCGGTTTTTCTCGGCATATTCCTATCGAATTGCATCTTGATCTGAATGTCTAAGACGCTACTCTTGAGTCGTGCACTCTGTTTACTGACGTCGAATACGAACATGGGATACATCGACTTGTATTCACCGGGAGATATGTTAGGATTGCTCATCAATTCGTCTAGACCGTGATACTTCTTTCTAAAATCAGCGGCGTCGTCGTACAGTCTGCAGAAATCATTCTTTTTGAACGATACGTTGTAATCAATTGCTGGATATCTCGTGGCGTTCAGAAACACTTGCATGTTTCTCAAATGGCAGTGATCGAACAGCGATGCATTCTTTTCCTGAGACCCATCCCTATCGGTCTGAAAAGCAACCACAAGGAAACGCGGTCTCTCGGAAGCGGATTTCACCGTCAATCTCCAATCGAAGTGATTCGTAGAGGGTGGAATGCTAGCCATGTCGCATTGTCTCATTCTAAATCCCACAGGTAATTTACTCTTGGATTCTATAATCTTGTAGAGACGCGTTTTTTCCACGATCGAAGGCTCCACGTGCGGAACGAACCACAATATCTTGTGTAGAGTTATCTTACCCGCATCGGTCGCAGTGAGTCTCACTATCGCGTCGTCATTTCCTTTTTGAATCAACGTCAGATTGTGTTTGAATCCGTACATGATCTTATTGCAATCGTCTGCGAATCCGAAGGTGTGTTTCAAAGGTATCCTGAACGAAAACGTTCCTTTAGGTCTGGACGTCTTGACAACGTAGTCGAATATCGCGAACGCGCCGACGCTAGCAGGGCCGACGGTGTCTTTCATCCACAACTGATTAAGTCCTCTGGATTTCAAAAAATCATCCGGATACGTCAAGAGTCCGAACATCGTGGTGGCCTGACTGGGATGAAACACAGATTCTATCTCTTGTCCGGATAGCAAGTATTTTATATTACTGAATAGATGCATGATGCCATTATTGGCTAGTGTTACTGTGTGATCGTCGGCATAGTCGCTACCATCTTCCTTGGTGAGACGTCCCTGCACCACTATGTAACTCTTGCTAGGATGGACGAATAGATCTTGAGTTTCGACATTGATTCTTATCTCTCCCGCATTGTTCAAACTCGTTCCGGTTACCGGTTCGTATTCATGAACCTCATATTCTTGAATACTTTCATCTTTCACTATGCTTTGTGCTATATCTAGTATATTTGCCATTTTTAAAGGGTTTTTGTTTTTTGTTTATTAATTAGCTTGCTTTTTTATTTAAAAATAGTTTTAATTATTTTTTTATTATTATTTTTCTCTCCTATATATATATATGTGTGTAAACAAGAAAATGTTAAAGAGAGTAAATAAAAGAAATTTGTTTTTCTTTATCAAAACTTCGTCTTCAGCGTAGATTCTCACTCGATCGCCGACCGCAAATTTCGGCATTCTAGCCTTCTTCCTGATCTTAGATCTCTCGGGATATAGATTCGCGTAGACCCGTTGTTCGTTTCAAGGATCGCTAGCTTCCGTGGGAGTCACCTTGATCGATCTGTGTTGCGTGTTGTTGTAATCTTTGACCACACCGTTCAGAGCGTATATGTATTTCTTAGTCGAATTTGCAGTGAAGTATCTGTGCATCTTTTCCTTCATCGTTCGATTCCAACGTTCCACCACGCTGGATTTCTCTTCGTTTTCGATCGAGTAGAGGTCAACTAATCGATGAACGTGCTTGTTGTAGAATTCCTTTCCCTTGTCCACCCACAATTTATTCGGTTTTCGAGAAGAGAGTCGAACACGCTCTTCAGAGCTTCGGCGACGCAAGGTCCCGATCTATTCTTCAAAGCTCTGATCCAACTGTATTTGTAAAAAAACGTTGATGACCGTCAATAGATATTTAACACCCTCGTTCCACCTCGAAAAAGATCTCATGTCGACCAAGTCAGCGGACCAAATGTTATCCAAACCCTTCACGAACACCTTTCTCTTTCGAAATTTACACACGATGGGTTTGTGTAACTCCCCAGCCAATTCGCTCATCAATAATCATTTCTTCTTCTTTTCTGATGCGCTTTTTTTTTAACGCCCCATCCGAATCGACGTTTCGCACCGATCAGATTACCGACCAGCGAACGTTCTATCTTCTCTCTCCTGGTCGAATTCGATATACCTCTCAATTTCGCCAACATGTTTTTATCGCAGACGTCGTTGCGAGTCTTGGTGTCGGGATGTCTGGAGTAGCACATATCGTGATCATACGCGACCGCATCCACCCTATTCACGGGTTTGCTCCAAGATTTAGGAGTCAGATCGGCGTTGAGTCTCTTGTTCAATTTCGTTCCGGGTCCTGTGAAACTGTGACCCGGCAGATGCATTTCGAAAGGTAGATTATTGATCATTTTATTCACGATGCCTTTACTTTTGCTCGTGTTCTTTTTTTTTGACGAATCGAGTCTTGATTGAACCACACACGTCGCAAATTCCGCGAAGCATCTGTCTGTCGTTTTTAGTTCGTACTTCTCGAGAATTACTCGTCTCGGTAACTCTCTTACACTTTACGCAATACATTTTTTGAGAGTTATTTAATTTAATTTCGTTTCTATTTTATATATAAATTTAATATTTATTTTTTAAAAATTCTGTTCTTATTATATATATATTTTTTTTCAATCGCTGCTCTTGAGTTCTATCATCTTACTGAATTCCTCCCTGGCCTCTTTGCTCCCCTTTTCCACGAGAGAAGCCTTCATCTCTTCCTTGATGATCTGACGAGTCTTGATTCTCACGGTTTCTTTCATGGCATCGTATTTCGTTTTCTCGCCCAATATCGTGAAGTATTCTCCATCCGATATCCTACCGTCTTTCAATGCCATCGAGATCATTTCGGATATCGTGTCGATCTTGGAGTCGGCCAAGACGTGAATCTTTTCATGTTTCCTTGCCTTCAGATATAATTTCCTACTCAAGAAGTTTCGGCGGCGAGAGCCACATATTTTACGGTCAACACGATCGGAATACCGACCGCGGTCGACAACAATCCGATGCCGGCCGCGTGTAAACCCATGGAAATCATGATGAGTGTCATGTCGACCGCATTGACGAATTTCAAGAAACGCGAATACTTCTTCTTGAGAGAACAACGAGAATCTCTCTCTCGAGTCAGATACAATTGGATTTTACTGATTTGATCGATGCGATACCTCTGTCCTATTTCTTTCTCTTCTAGCGACGGCGCCGTTGGCAAAACGCTGTTCGGCTTCTCATCCTCGACGTCATCTAACGTCGGATACAATTTATTTCTGGTTCTCATTTTTGTGTTTTTTTCTTTCTAATATTAGATAAAAATTTTATGTGTGTATTTATTTTATTTTCTATTCTCCCTTATTTATATCAACGAGAAAACTTAGACGTATGCTTCATTCAGCAATAATTTCATGATGCATCCCTTGTCTTCTAAAGTCAGACTTCTACACAGTTCTTCCGAATTGGTGGGCTTATCTCGTCCGCTACAGAAGACTAATCTCCTCCAAAACGTGATCACTTCGTCGATTCGAACACGTTCGAACGCCGGTTCAAAATACTTGACGACCATATCTTTCCTTTCCATCGTCAGACACGAATGATTCTCGTGATCGAAGTCTAGATGATCCCGACATCCGACGCATCGTTCTAAGAAGAGGCGACCTAGTTGTTCCTTCACGCAGAATGCGTAGGCTCTCATCAGTATTTTTAAAAGAAACCTTGCTCTCAAAATCTGGGAATTGTTCATGATTTACGTATATTTTATCTATTTCGATTCGATATTATTTTTTTAAATAACTATTTATTTGTATATTTTTTTCTCTCCTATAAATATCAATCACTTTTTATTTCCTCTCGACAAAACCGATTCTATCACTATTCGCCCCAGAAAACTCGCGAGGTGAATCGACAAATCGGGTTTTCGCCGATCGGATCGCGCCCTAGACCGTCCCAAACGAGATCGCGAATGTAGGATGATACAGAATCGGCAAAACCACGTTTGATGCTGATCTGGAACCGGCAAAGCGTTGTTTGCTCGCGTTCACCAACGATAGATCGAAGGTATAATCCACGATGGGAACGTAGAGAAAAATTTTAAATGTACAATATCCTCAAATTTCGTACATTTTTTCACTTTTGAGCGACGTGTCGAATCTACGCGTTCGCCAACGGGTGTTCGAACGTTAAAAGTGCGATCTGTGAGCCTCAAACAAGTGGCTGATTCTGTACCAGCAGAAAAACGACATTTTGTACACTGTATTCGACTCTGTACACGATTTTAACACTGAATCCCTATGGGCGGTACACGAAAATGTACGTGTACCGTACATTTTGGGGAAAGAGTGATACGGAATCGGCCGTTTATACCTACTGATGGTAAAGTAAAATTTGGAGTTTTAGTATGACTACAAATCCTATTTTACAATCCAAGAAAGAAGATTTAGCTAAAGCTGGGTTTTTCTATGTAGGAGATGGTAAAGTAAAATGTTTTGTATGTGGACAAGGTTTACACAATTTGGAAGAAAAGGATATTCCTTTACAAGAACATGTTAAGGGGTCACCAAATTGTTCTTATATTCAATTGATAAGAAATTGTCAATTATACAATCCACCAATATGTATGCAAACACCTCTAGATAAAATATTATCAGTGATGGATTATGGATTCACTTTAAATCAAATATTTTCAACAATGAAAAAATATGACAAGTGTCTAGATGATTTTCCAGATTCTAAATCTTTATTTGCACTCATGGTACTAGGTGATCAAAGAACAACATTTAGTACCATAGTTTCAAGAAAAGCTTAAGGACAAAATGTTTACAGATAATGTAGAAAATGATTTTCCTGACTGTCCTGATGTACAAAATACATGGTATAATGTAATACCTGATGCACAAACTACATCAGAACAGACAAAAGAATCATTACTTTGATTTCAACCATGGAACCAGTAAGACCTATCTTAGAAAACACGGTCACACGTAAGGCATTATTGTATGCTTTTCAAATGACCATTCCTGGGTATCTAACAATAACAAAAGATGTTATTCAAAGTGTAAAAGATAATAAAAAATTATATCATTGATTCGCTTCTTGCACAACGTTCAAGACGTGTGGGTAAGAAACTTATCAAGAAACTCAAAGTACATTGGGAAGTGATTTCAAAACACTTCTCTAACAACTGTAAAATACCCCTGCAGTTTGCTTATACCCCACTACTATCCATTGGCCGAACACCACCTCATATTACATTGTCTATACCCCTGTGTATGCATCCAATGGTGCGAATCTCCCAACTAAAAAAAATATCTGCGGGACGCTCATAGTCTGGTAGGCAGTCAGGGTTTTAGACGGAGAAGCAATCAGTGCAGAAGTATGCAAGGCAGGCCGACAGGCGACCTGGCAGGTAGATGGGCAGAGAGTGAGGATGATAGACAGTCATCCAAGCTGGTTGGCACGCAAGGATACACTCAAGAAAGTGGGAAGGCTAGGAGGCAGGTAGTCAGGCTGGTTGGCACGTGGGTTGCTAGACAGCGAGCGAGGTAGGGTGTAAAGAGGGATGGCATGCCAAGATCAGCAAACCAGTTATGCCGGCTGGCAGATGGGGTGAGAGCCAGCCAAATAGACAAACAGACAGGCAAACAGTGCAGGATGTCTAACAGTGTCAGGCAGATAGGATGGGAGACAGGGAGCTCAGCTGATCGGTGTGTGAATGAGTAGTATGGCTGGAAGGGTAGGCAAGCTGTGCACGAAATGATGCCATGTAGGTTAGTAGGCAAACAGGGAAGGGATGTAGTTAAGTAGTGGGTGTTTAATTAATTAACAATGTCAGAAAGAATACGGGAAGGCCAGGTCAGGTCAGTGTTTTAAGACGGACTAGCAAAGTGGTAGGTAGTATGGAAAGCATGCAACAGACTGACGTGCAGGCAGACATTGTCAAAAGACGGGGAGGCCGGCTTAACGGACCGACAAGATGGTACCCTATAGGCACCCACAAGGTAGGCCAAAAGGTAGGCCGGCTATCTGGCAGCCAGTCTGACTGGTAAGCAGACAGCCAAACTGCTAGCTAGACAAACAGATAGGCTGGATGATGGGTAGTCATGAAGACAGAGGAAGTCGGGAAAGCAAACCGCCATTCAGCTTGATGATACAGTGAAGATGACAACCAGCCACACACACACACACACACACCCACACACACACACACACACACACACACACACACACACACACCACATGTTTTTTTTCACAATTTTTTTTCAAAAAAAAAAAAGTTGCACAATATACTTTTTTTTCTTTTTTTTTTGTTATGCAAAAAACAAAACAAAAAACAAAAAAAAAAGTTTTTTGTGCAACAAAAGTTTTTTGAACAAAAAAATATTTTTGTAAAAAGTAAAAACAACTAAGGTGCTGACATATTTCAGGTCTGTGATCATCGACGGTTTTAAGCCGTCTTTAATGTACATTCCTTCCCCTCCCTCTTTTCTTGGCCTTCTGTTCGCCCCACACACCTATCCACACACACATCCTTTCCTTGGTCTACCCGTTCCCCATGTCTTAACCACGTGTCGCTGAAGCCCAATACATCAACATCCTCTGCTTCGATCAATGTAGCAATTTCACTTACTTTCTGGTGGCGACCATGGATGTTGCTATAATCCACTTCCATGGTACCGAGATTCACTGCCGCCTTCGCCTACTGGTCTCATTGATTTCTGATGCTAACCTTGGTAAACTTATTATTTTCGCCTCTCTCTTGTTCGCCCTACCTGTCACTACTCTTGCCTATGGCCTCCCACTCCACCCACTCCTCTCCAAAAATGTCTCCGCTACCCGAAAAATGTTATCCCCCATTACCCGTTTCCCCATCCTGCTAAGATGGACCCCGTCACCCCCGTACATGCTCTTGTTTCCCCAACAGTTTGCTGACTAGACCTCTGCACGTCTCCATCAGACTTACTGACTTTCTCTCCCCAATTGTGTTGGTCCCTAGATGGACCAGCACTACCGGATTCGATCCTGACCCTGGCACAATACCATCTACCCAGTCCCTCAGATCCTCCACCTTCGCCCCCTCAGAGAGCGCAAGGCTGTTAGATTCGAACTATCGGGAGCACAAACCACATTATCATTCCCACGTACAATGCTACTCCCTGCTACAACCATTTTTTCTCTCCTACCTCCACTTCCTAAATCATCTGCATCTCCCCTCGTTTTGCATGCCCCAGGCCCCCTCTTTCTCTTCACCGCCTTCCTCACCAACAACCATCTCACTTCCCTCTATACCCCCCTCACTCTCATCCCTGATTGGTGAGAAATCAAAAACCACTTAAAGATGTAAATGCTCACTCATGTAAAAGATCTTATGATATCAGTGGGTGAAGCTACACGGGGGAAAAAGACGAAAACGAGAACCGAAACATCAGTCTGAGGTTCGTTCTCAAAGAGACAACACACGGAAAAGACAATTTCATCAAAAATGAAATTCAAGGCCACTTGATATATTTGATTAAATTTTGATGTTACATGGATCTTGCGAGCAATTGTGTAGTGGTTTTGATCCAGATAATGTATCACCAACATCGAGTGGTATAGAAAAATATTGGTGAAATTGAGCAATTCCCCTTTGCATCTTTAAACAATTCTTCACCAATAGACTTTTTAATTCCAAGACAAACAACCAAGTGGTTAGACCTTGCATCATCTACACTTGAAGTTCAATTTAAAATTACAAAACAAGATGGGAGTGTATTGGGTGGAGATACAAATATTACTCCTATCTATATTTTTTTTTCACGCCATGTTCAGTAAAATTGATGTTACACTGAACGGTAGTCTTATAACCACCAATACAGACATTTATTATGCCAGCTAATGAAATTCGCCAATCACAGCCCCCGAATAGTGGGGCGGTACTGAGCCGTATTGGGTCACCTGCAGCCCGAGGTGACCTAATACGAAATTCGACGTGGAAATTCCTCACCTCGTGGTGCTTTTATATCCATATTGAAGAAATTGCAGTACAATCAAACGTCCCTTCGTGTCTATATGTTTCATTTTCTCTCGTTTTATAATAAATTTATTGTGAAATTTATTTTCTAAATGTAAATTTAACTATTTGAAGTGAGAAATACTACTGTATTCGATCTACCGATAACGGATCAATCAAACGTCCCTCCGTGTCTATATGTCTCATTTTCTCTCGTTTTTAAAAATAGCGACTGCACTATAATGAAATTGTAAGAAATGAATCACAGCTGTGAAGGAAAAGATGCGAGATACATTTATTTTGTTTGAATTCTATAAAATCGGACGTTTCGGACATTTTCTGCACACTCAAGACAAAGTGACAGTACAAAGAAAAGCGTCTGTCGCTGTTGTCTGTGTTGTCAAGGAAATTATACACAAACAGGGAGACAACTGTGCACGTTTTTTACAACTTACATAGCGTTTTGCACCAGTTTTGAAAATGTGCCGGCGTTCAAATTTGATTGTTATTTTGTTTTCGCTGGCATAATAAATACGTTACAGGACGTTCAGGTGGCGGATACGGTGTCATATGAGGCTCGGCAAAAACAATATTGGACTCGGCGTACAGCCTCGTCCAATATTGTTTTCACCTCGCCTCATATGATACCGTATCCGCCACCTGAACGTCCTGTAACTTATAGTATCCTTATCGAGGATTTTTTGAGAATTTTCTTAGTCATTCAGGAGATGTGATAAAAACTCATCTGGCTGGCTGTGAGATGTGGTATGCAGATAGTCCTGGATTCCACACAGCAATAGCCAAAGATGGTGATAACAAAGGTTTGATTCAGCGTAACAAATTAATTGCAGACAGTAAATCTGTACAACTAAGAGGAAAATTACATTTCGATCTATTTGTGCAAGACAAATATTTACCAAACGGTGTGGAAATGAGAATAAAAACTCATCGTTCTCCAACTAAATTTTGTCTGGTTGGTGATGAAAATGGAAAAATAAAAATTCAAAAAGCCATATTCAGAATACCAGCATTGGATTTAATTCCTATATTTGCAAATGATCTTAATGCGCAAATAGATCAAACAATTTATAAAAATCCCCATAAGACGTGTAGAAATGAAAACATTTACCATTGGAAGCGGTCTTCGATCAAAAATAGAAGACCATCTGTTTCATAAACAGATGTCAAAACGATATTAATTCTTGGTTTAGTTTTCTAATAAAGATATAAATGGAGATATTGGCACAAATTCATTTAATTTTCAACATTTCAATTTGAACAAGTTGGAAATCACAATAGATGGACATTCCATTAAAGCATGTCCCATCGAACCAAATTTAGAAGGTGAACTTTATCTAAATTCATATTTATCATTATTTGAAGCGATGGAGTATTTTGGACAAAAATCAAACAATTAATGTATGTATGCAGGATTATGCAAAAAGATATACCCTTTGGGGAATTGATTTGACACCTGATCAGTCAAGTAGTGGACCATTAGCTCATCCTATAAAGTCTGGCAACCTTCGAATAGATCTCCAGTTTGCTCAAGCTCTTCCAGAGGTGATCAACGTCATTGCCTGTGCAGAATTTGATAGTGAGATAGAAATCAACAAAATAAGAGAAGTGATATTTGACTATTAATAATGAATAAATGTGAACATTGAAATATGTGTGAAGAAAAGCTACAAACATTATTTCAAGATTGTGTTGTGATAGAACTGATAAAATCCATTAAACGGAAAATGAAAAATATCTGTGAAGAATGTCAATCCAACACGACACCATGAATTGATATATACATTACAGAATATTTACAGAAACCGTGCCCAGTGACTATACTACACAATCTACACAAGAGAGCAAGAAGAATAGACCTATTAGAATATTGTGCTCGTATAGACTTTGAAATAGACTGCCAAAAAGACATTCAACAGTGGGCAGAATTAGTTAAAAGAGACTGATCATATTATGCACCACTTGTTAGAGAAGAAGCTGATTAAAAGTACATCTTCATAACATCAGGGGTAAGAAGACATGGAAACCAGTCAGCTACAATATATTCTTGATAATTGAATGGAAAGAGTGTGTTTAAGAGACTTATTACCAACACAAAAGCTTAAACATAGAAAAGCTTATATTGTTAACACAGATTCATCAAGAGAACCAGGAAAACATGGGGTGGTGATATATTTCAAAGACAATTATTCAGCCATCTACTTGGATTCCCATGGCTTACCACCAATAAAAAAGACATTTACAAATTCATAGTGAAAAACACAGATTCATGGACTATTTACACAAAGACTACAAAGTACTCGTTCTGTGGTGTGTGGAATGTACTGTATATTTGCTTTATATCATCTTGCAAGAGGATATGATTTAGAGACAATTCTTACTATCAAATTCGAGCCAAGAAATTTCCAAGAGAATGACAGAGAGATTCGTAGATGGTATGAGTAAACCTATAGACATTATGTTATGTAATCAAAACATCAGGTGTCAAAACAACCCATAGAGAGGAAATGTTTTATTATAATTGATATTTTTCTATTGTATAAATTTATTATTATGATTTTTTTAGTGTGATGCCACTTTATTTCAGAAAATAATCTTGAAATAAAGTGGTATCAATCAAAAAAAAAATCTCGATGTAAAAGGTTTTCTACAGATAGGCAAACGCAGATCTCGGTGTATATATGTTTCTCCCTTCATATATTAAATACCTGTTTAAAATGTAGTAGTGTCCACTATCCCTCCGCAATAGTCAAAAAATGAATCAAGAGTCACTTCTCATTTTTCACTATTTGCATTGATTGCCTTTAATATTATAAGTTATTCTGTTTGTTGACATGGTCTCACGTTCCCTGTCAGCAAACAGAATAACGTATCCGTTCTTCGCTTCATTCGAATCATTTTAAAAAAATTGTTACAGAACAGCGAATATGAGAAAGCAGGCGTTGTTTCGGTAAGGTGTTAATTTTTATCAGTGATTTCCCTTTAATCAATATTTACGTGCGCAATCCACGGAGCGAGATGGTCTCAATTCGTTCAGTTTATATTACTGTAAATGAAAAGAGACCTTATAATCTATTCTGTTTCATAAATAATTATTTTTTTGTACGTAATAACAGTACTTTTGAGTGTATTTTACTTCAGTTAAATGTATTTGTCTCCGTAGCTTTCTAGTGCAAATGAGACGCTTCTCTTGGCAGTGGACATAAGAATCGCTGACAGTAGACATATGCGAATCCCCGGCGACATAAAATGAAATCAACGAGGCCAATGCCTCGTCGTAAAAAATGAGTCAAGAGTCACTTCTCATGTTTCACTGTTTGCGATGATTGCCTTTAATATTATATGTTTACCAACAATTCCTCCACACTTTACTGTGTGGAAGGATTGTGGGTAAACATATATTTGTCAGTATGAAAGTGATTGGAACAACCGACTCCATGACTGTCACTTCAGACCAAAGCATTTAACACTGGATTCCCCATAACCCAGGACTGTCACTATAGACCAAAAATTTAACAAAAACTTTTTCCTGCCTCCAATGATGTCACTCTAGGCCAAAATATGTCACTATAGACCAAAACGCCCTATAGGATTCCTATGTTAATTTTTTGGTCTATAATGACAGTCCTGGGGTATGGGGAATTCAGTGTTAAATGCTTTGGGCTGGAGTGACAGCCTACATTACTGTGGACAAGGCTTTGTCAAGTGTAAATATACTGTTGATGGCAAACAGTGTAAAACAAACAGATGCAAATGTTTTAAAGCTGGTGAAAAATGCAGTAGTCAGTGCGATTCCAGTCTTATATGTGCAAATAAACACTAAAAAATAGTTCTTCATAATATTGTCGTTGTTAATGTCACAACTCAGTCTGTTATAGCAATAAAACTATAAATCAGTCTATGTGTCAAGAAATCTACTTCAGCTTTCAGCAACTTATAAATTGGCTGACTTTTTCAGTCAGTATATAAATTGTCTGAGCGAATCAGGCACATTACAAAAGAGCACGTTAGAACAGCAAGTAAAATCCATAAAATAAATAGAAAGTGGTATGAAAAGCACTGTGGCTGAATCACTGTTCATTATAGGTACTTTGTTTAACTGATGGATCGTGTAAGCAGTGTCAAGCGCGGACCAACTGGTACTCTTATTACTCAGCCATAATGCCTGCGTACTGAAAGTATGAGTTGGTATTCTTTAGAACCTTTTCGTCCCTAGAAATATGTGCTTCGTTGAATTATATTGATAGGTGTTCTTAAACAAAATTAATTTTCCTTTTTTTCATTGAATACTGGAATCTTTCCCATCGACAAGTCGCTACTTAATTTGTGACATGATTAAAGCCACAAAAGCGCTGTAATGTGTGGGGTTCCCGTGGGCATCTTGGAAGTTGGAGCACTTGTTGACTGTGATAGACAAGATATGCGTTACTGGTAAAATGAGACTCAGAGCAAAAGCCTGGGGAGGAAGCCCTCTAGAGTGGATCTGGGTCTCATTTTACGAGGGGTTGGGGGGGGGGGGGTAAATAAATAAATGAACAAATATATGTGGGGTTAGTTGAGTGAGGTAGGATTGGCGGTGATGGTGAGAGTGGTTAGTGTTGTCGATTGGATCGTGACGGTGTCGCGACACGGTGGAGGTTATCATTCCGCATTTTCTCTCCACAGCACTATGAAATGCTCGGCTTCGGGAAGTAAACGCGAGAACAGAAAAACAGATATGCTATTTTCTGTCTGTCTTTCGCGACTCGTTCTTGATTTTATAATATATTATTTCATGAGTATTGACCCACTGATATAAAGATGTAACTCGATCTGATCGCTAATTACCCTAAAAAAATGCCATTTCGTTATCACAATACTGCATGAGTGAGTGCATCATTACAAAGCCAACTATAATTTTTGACACCAACAGTAATGTGTTTGCGATTGCTTCTTCCGTCAATGCACCTTCTTGTGAACGTTACTTGAGAGATATAGAAAATAATACATGGAGCGCATGTTGGGCGACGCGGAGCAAGGAGATAACGGCGTGTCGTTCTCTCTTTGCTCGGAGACACCCAGAAATAAAATTAAAAAATGAAATAAAAAGAAAAAATACGGGAGTGCGCGAGTTGGAAACTTTGACCGCAGGCGAAAATCTTTGTTGTCGTTTCTTATTGTTTTCACAATCTGGAGTCAATAGAATAAAACGTTTACAATTGTATTTTCTAGAATTGTATTTTCTACCAATTAATATAAGTCTCTGAAGTGAATCATTAGCATTTTAACGGATATAACAGTTTGCCAAATGGCAAATTGCCACATCATTCGAAATGATAATTGATCATTTAAACCCATGTAAAGTTATAATTAGAAAATGCAATTCTAGAAAATACAATTGTAAGGGTTCTATAGTGTTGGCTCCAGTACCACTTAGCAGTGGTTTATTTGAGGAAAAAAGCAAACTGAAACTGAACAATTCCGATCTGTATACATCTGACAGTTGTTATGATAAATATGGAGTGCTCAACAGTCTCGAAATTTTTAATTTTCTGACGCTTCACTATCGCCGATCGCTGTTTATAAAGAATATACCTTGATATATGTGAAAAGTGAAAAAGGTGACCTTGTGTACATTTTTCGCGGAAAATATAAATTGAATATTTACATGTACAACACATTTTATTAATATTTACAAAACACAAGCACCGAGATTAGGTGCGCCGGAAGCACTTCTAAGACCTCAGGAAATGGGCATTTACTAGAACTAACAGCCACGCCATGACATGCCGAACATGCTTACTCGAAGACTGCAGGCCTGTGATGGAGGAGTTTTAAAGGAGGTGTTCCCCTCCCATCGGGGGTGGGGGACACCTCCTTCCAAACTCCCCCCTCCCCCTTGAATTGTAAAAGCTCTCAGAACGGATTTGAGGTGTATTTTAGCTTTACTTCGAGAATAAATCTTTATGAAAAATTGAGTGACGAACCTGGGAAGAGTATTATCGGCCCCCTCTCGCCCTTGTAGTCCGAAGGCTGGGGGGGGGGGGGGGTGCAGCTGCTTCCTGTGCCTCTGCGCTTCCGGCATCCCCAACAGATATTGGAAAGTTGATGCAGTGCTATACTAGAGTTGGAAAAAAAATATTAACGATGGATCGATGGTGTTATATAGGAGTATCCGAGGGTTGTGTTTGATGAACAACATGACGTTCGATAAAGAGAAAGCTGTTACAGTCACATCATAACACCTCTCACTCCATCAAACGTCATCGGTTAGGGGGAGTTATAGCGTTGATTGACCTGATCGTCATCTTAGTAGGGGAAAGGGGCAGTTTAATTACGACGCTTTCCGCTGACCATTCAGTTATAAGACCTGAGGGTAGGGAATCCGTTACCGGAAGTCGTTTCTAGTGAGGCGAGGAAATCCAGTTTGTCGATTCGGTAACATAAAAACAGCATGTGTAAAATGGTCTGAGGCATTAAATTTTAGCAGTTTTGGAATTTAAATCAGGTGAAATTTGATATGTATTACACAGGAGATATGATCGAATTCAAAATTGTCGAAAAATGTATCGTATATACAGTTAAAACTAGAAGTCCTGTCACGAAATGTGCGCTTATCTAGGCTTAATTGCGCGTAGGAATTGCGCGCAATTGCCATATCGGATGGCATCCAAAGCACGGCAGGTTCTCCTGGTTTCTCATAGTAAACTCAGGCAATGTTTCTGCCAATGGACCTCCGGGGTACGCGGAGGTCCATTGGCTGAAATATTGCTTGTGCACAGGCTATGTGTACAGAATTTGATAGCGTTACTACGGTCATAACGTGAAGATTAACGCGCAGATCGACGTGCTATTTGTGCGCATTTCATGACAGGACTTCTAATTTTAACTGTATTGAGTACTATTCAAAACGTTCCCGGCAACCATTAAATTTCGTACTTTTTGGTTGTAACGGAGAAAATTTGGACGATTTTCTTTGAAAAGAGGCAATCTCATCTTGACTTCATATATCGGATGGCATTGTAGAAATTTAAGCTGTCCAAATGTATTCAGTGGTAGTTGTGTAATGAAAAGCGCTGAAAACCCGAGGCGATTTGGATCAGTATGTATCATCCGTTGACATTTTTCTTGTATCATCGTTTGTATTCAGCGATACAAAATATTGTACCATTTATTATTTCCAAGGAAACATTTCTAGTATCTATGATCCTACTTCATTTTCGATCAGTTATGGCAGGTCAAAATTATAACTGTGTTGGAAGTTCGTGATAAATCATTTGTCATTTAAAACTTCATCATGAATCTTTTGATCAAGACAATCGACGTTAGAAAGGACGTGGGATTTGTCAGACACTAGTCTTGCATTCAAGTGTTTTACAGTGCAAAGAAGAGGCATCAGATGGGAATTTAATTCACAATCCATTCATTTAGACAATGAGAACAAAATAATTCATCGGTCTCCCAAGGGGACTTGCGGAAGGTGAAGGAGGTGTGTTTCCTTACCGTTGTCATTTTCACTGAATAATGAAACTCAGCAACTACATCTGAGGCGCGAATCCTTTACAATGCAAATGATTTGACAAGCATCACTTTATACTCATGTACCGTCATGATATTATTAGTTACTCCGTATCTGCTAACGTAGCACATGTTTCATTACACGCCTGTTCTATGTAATCCCCATTTACACCAACGCTAAACCGCGAGGAAAGTGAAAATCTGTTCCCCACATATATGCGGAACGGAAATAGTTGTCGGACTATTTTTTAAATAGAAGCGAAATTTTACTGGATTTTTTTTTACAAATCGTGCACCGCAATTACAATTTGAATCCCTAGCGATAGCTAAAAATCGTCTCCGGAGTTCCAGTGTGTTATATGTGCCAGTAGGAACTCACGGGACGAAATAGTAACACGGGTTCCCCTCGTAAATTTGGTTGGCTATAAAATGTGTTCTTTTTGTTGATAGTTGTCAGATGAATTGCTGAGTAACCTTCTTCTAATATTTCTTTATAGATGAGAAGGCGTGTAATAACAGAACAACACGCATGTGTGAATAGGTTAATCGATATGGCACATGTGTCATCGCGGAAGGATAAAGCTGGAGGCCTGTGGCCTCTCGTTCTATCATTTCGCGCTGGCGCTCGTACCATATCGATTAACCCATTCACACTCGCGTGTCGTTCTGTGTGTTTACCGACTCGAAGCCAGACGTATACGGGTGACGATTTTATCTATTGACAACTAAGACTGTCTATGTTTGCATGTATTTTGTGTCTCATTTTTTTTTTGGTAGGGAAGCATGGTATAAACTAAAATCAATTGAATTTATTATAATAAACTGGCGATGTTTACTTCCGCTTCATGACGTCTACACACGGTATGAAATTCCGGAACAAGATAAATACGGAAATTCTTCTTGTGGGTGGATGGCAATATCGTGGGTTCTGACGTTTTCCCCACTATAGGGTTTATATCGTTTATTCCGTTTACATTACGGTTAATAGATTAAGCCATATATAATGCTTAAAGTGACCTTAAAGAATAATAAATTAACAAAAACGTTAGTTGATAACCCTGGACAACAAATTCCGCTTTCTATGTACAGTTAGGGTCAGGGTTAGGGTTAGCTATTTTCCATTACACACAGGAAAAAGTTCTTTGAACTGAGTCTCTTACAGGAGTATCCGAGGGTTGTATAATCTGTGGCTAACAAATATACAGCGTTTAGCTTCTGATTTTGACTGTAGAGCCGTTACTAGACTAAGCCTATCTCCAAGCCTATATCCCGACCCTCGTACACACACTTGCCTCAAATACACACCAATTCTTAAACGAACACCTTTATGATGCAGGGCAGGGATTCTTTGGTGCTCTTTGGGAAAGGGTACGGGCCCGGGTCATTGGCAATTGTGCGTCATAAGTGCTCTAGTTGAGAAGTTGTTTTGAAGAGAAAGAAATACACAAAGGCGAAGGAAGTTTCCATTCGAATAGTTCAGAACATTAGGACCGAGACTCAAGCAAATACATGTGTACTAAAACTGAGCTGTATGACAAAAAGTCCCATGGGATCATGCTAACCCCAGTCACTATAGTCGCGATTAAATTGTACTTACATTATTAAAGACTAACTTGCCATTTGCCTTTCAATTCATATTTTTCTAAGCTTCGTTACGTAAGCTATTTAAATTAAATGCACAATTATTGGTATCCTGAACTGGATGGTCATAAGGCCTCAGAAAACCAATGGTGTTCTGAGGCCGTACAACTACCCAGTTCGGGACATCAGGTGCGCATTAAACTTTTGTTGGGAGTGGGAACTAAGAATGGGAAATTTTGGGTTGGAAATTGGGACAAATCATGCCCAAATGTCATTTGGAATGGGTCCCACATTCGGCCACTGTAGACACCCAACATCATTCTTGGGAACTAACAAAAGAAGTATTCTGGGCATGTTCAGGAGCCTTCCTAAATTCTGCATTCAGTCCATCATTTTAGCGAGGATGTGGCCCAGAATAGGTCATTTAAGCTGGAAACAACACGAATATATTTTTATAGGCTACCAATGCTGTTCCTAGAAAACTTGTATCGGAATAGGTTTGGGTCGAGTGCTAACCTGATTAATTTGTTGCAGTTTATCGACGGTCGAAGGCTATTTTGCCTTTTACTGCTTTATCACGACCGCATCTCCGTGTTGACAGTTATATCCAACGTTTAACAAGACGTTTTGTGTACCAACTAGCAGGTGACTGTATCAACCAGATAATGCTACCCACGATTTTTTTTATTCAATTTAGTCAGACAATTTGTTGGATTTTGTGAACGTTTTTTTATGAATCATTCTAAATGTGATTACATTTTTTTGTTTTTGGCATTAACCATCTGTGATCGGAAGACCAAGGCATAAACCTTTCTGTGGGTACAACGGGCCCCAGATCGAATCACTTTCCTACACATTGACAAAATCTGACAAAATCCCTTGATATTTTATACTAAAGAGATAATGGAGTACGCATTTTAGAATTAATTCTATCGGACAGCCGCAGGTCATGTGAAAATATAACAAACCCAAACTAGATAACATTAGCTTTTACGCAGTCTTTTCTGACAGCAACTATCACATTCTTTCTGGTTTTCGTTGAAATCATGTTGTATATGGCTCGAGATTTAGGTATTCATACTCATTTTCTAACTCAATAAAACATCCCAAAATCATTATGTTCCAAAAAGACTGAAATCATCCTCCTCTCATTGGACGAGGGCGCGCTTAGTATAGTCTGGTGGCAAATGTTACCGTCTGACGTCACAACGCGAAATATGTCAAATTACATCGCCTGGTTCGTAATTGCTTCATCAACGAGGCAACTAGCAAGCGCCTTCATTTTTCTGGATTTTTCACACGTGCAAAAAACGGTGTTCCGGATAAAGTGTTGTTTAAATTACAAACAGATTTATGACTTGAATTAAGATGGAATGAGTTTATCTGCTTTATTGATTATTTAGCTAGTGCCGTCGTGGGTACACAAGAGGTTTATTTACTAAACCCGTGATCGTTAAATGTTGTCTTGCAACGATTACAGATTTAGTAAATAAAACCTATCGTGTTTCACAATGTAGGTTTTGATCTAAGGGTAGTATCTTATTGGAACATATACGTTTTTGTCATGAGTTGACTGTAACATGGTCTGAGGTTTGCGTCTCGGTTGGACATAAGCTCCGAGCCGCAAACCTCAGACCATGTTACCTTCAACTCATCACAATAACTTATAATGTTCCAGCAAGAGTAAAATCCTCGCCCTCTGATTGGTCGAGAGCTAGCGTAGTTTATTTCATGTTTACGGCTTGTCTGACGTCACCACGCGAAATATTTGAAACGACGTCGCCCGTTTCGTAATTGCTTCATCAACGCAATGACTAGCACGCCGCTTCATTTTTCTAGATTTTTCACACGTGCAGCGGACGGTGAAGTGTTGATAAAATTAAAAACCGATTTATGATTTGAATGAATTTGTCTGGTTCATTGATTATTTATCCATGCCGTCGTGGGGTGTACGAGAGGTTTATTTGCTAAACTTGAAACCGTTAAAGGTTGTCTTGAACAAGGCAACTTTTAACGATCACAAGTTTAGTAAATAAGCTTATCTTGTTTCACGGTGAAGATTTTGGGCTATGGGTAGTGTATTATTGGAACATACACGTTATTGTAATGAGTTGACGGTAACATGGTCTGAGGTTTGCGGCTCCGAGCCGCAAACCTCAAACCATGTTACTGTCAATGGATCTCCATAACTTATAGTATTGTAAAAACATGTGTACAAACATTCATTTAAATAAATATTTAGGGATAGAATGCCACACCTTCATGGGATCACAGAACTTTAAAAGATGCTACAAAGAAAATTTTGTTGACACAGAAGAATGATACAAAGTAGGTGTCCAGATTTTCGTTCCTTGCGCCAATTTGTAGAGATAAATATCCACCTTATGTGGTTCTGTCGATATGTTATTACAGTATAGTCGCCGTGAACAGCTTGTAATCCACGCGTGGGCAGTGATGTCTTTTCCAGGTAATAAAAATCATCATCAGCAAAATTTTAATTAGCGAAGCACCGGTTTGTACCGAGTTGTACCAGGTTGTTGTACCGGGTTGTACCGGGTTGTACCGGTTTGTACCGAGTTGTACCAGGTTGTTGTACCGGGTTGTACCGGTTTGTACCCTGTGCTTCATAAATTACATTTTTGATGGCTATTCCTATAATTAATGTTTCAGATCTAATACTTTTGTGTTCGTGGATATACAGTACGTGGAGAGTGTATTAACACTAAACCAACCGCAGAGTGGAGATTCCACCCAACCAATAATTGCAAATTTGTTGCAAAGCATAACCAGCACAAGCAAAGTTTCATCCAATGGACCTCCGGGTTTAAACCCGGAGGCCCAATGGCTGAAACATTGTTTGTGTTTTTTGTCGATATGTACAAAATTTGAAAGTTTTAGCTTGGGTGATAACTCCACTCCGTGGGTGACTTAGTTACAATCCACTCTCCACGTACTGTATTGCATACCTGTGGAAAGTGACCTGACCACGACAGCCGTTCTGTACCCTGTGTTGGACAAGGTATCACATTTTTTTTTATATGCCACTAGAACCTTAGCATAACTAAGTTTCAACGAGTCCTCAGGTAGAAAAACGAGATCATCAAAAGTGATTATATTTGTTTATAGAAACGTCATTACTCAAATGAAAAGTAAAAGGTGGTTTTAACTATGATGTCATCAGTAACAGATAAGATCTTGAGGTTAATCCCTGCATCGGCGAAACGTATTTACGTCAGAAAATTGATGTATTAGCCTTCAAATCCACAACTGCATTCCCCTTGCGAAAACGACGAACTGATTTCCTCGCTTCAGTGAAAACGACTTTCGGTAATCGACATCCCCAGTTTATCGGGGTGGGGGAGTGAAAATGAGATCAACTCTTTCAATTGTAGCCGAATTAGCTTGTTGGCTTGAGACATTTCAAAACTAGAATGTAGATTGTCTTAATATCAGACACGGGTAATCATAAAATGAGAAATATCTTTATTTAAATGAATATTGGGTTCCAAATCCCACCATGCCCAACATTTACGTATACGTATTTGTTCCCCGTTCGGCGTCATAATCTTCTTATGATATCTTTAACGACTTTGGCATTCAAAATTCCATTTTAATGTTTCATTACAGGGACACCCCTGCTACTTTCAGATGCCTTTCGTTGATGGAGTATGCCAGTGCAGTCTAGGCTATACTGGTGAATTCTGTGAAAAGCCACCGCGTGGTAAGTAACGCTGTATAATGATGTGTTTTGAATCCTTGACTGTTGAACAAAATTCCATGATAATACCAGTAACGAGCCACGTTAAACCTCTCCACATAGGCTATTTTCATGCCATTGGGGAGAGGTTCGAAATAACAGTTAGGCTAATTCTCGTAAAGGGCAGTTATTTCGTGAAGGGAAGTATACTCGCCCAGAATGTGTGCAATGCAGAAATTGATCAAACTCCAAAAAAATAATTTCGTAGGTGTAAAGAGTGTTAACCTGTTCATGAATAAGTTATATTGAACACAAAAACAGCTTTCCCCGTTAAAATTGCATTAACGTTAAATGACGTGCTGCACGTTTGTGAAAAGGCATGTTTTGCACGTGGAGAGTCGGAAAATTCATGCAGCAGTGTGAATCCTTGGGTATTTAAACACTAAAGTAAGGCCTTGCTATCGTTCACATTCAAACTTGCGCTGCTGTTAAAACGACTCCACATTAGCATGCCAAGATTGACAATGAATCAACGTCTCCTTGCCCTGGGTATGATTAGAGCTGGCAGAACACACAGAGAGGTTGCCCAGCATTTGAACTGCCACCATAACACTGTAGACAGGCTAGTCCATCGACACGCACAACATGATGACGTCCGAGACCGACCCCGCTCCTGGAGACCCCGAGTTACCACCCCTGCACAAGATCGGTATATCCGTGTCGTCCATCTCCGGAACCGGCAACAAACGGCAACGACGACAGCCAGGAACATCCCTAACCTGAGACGGATACATCCTTAAACAGTAATTAACCGGCTGAGAGAATACGGCTTACGTCCTCGAAGACCTGCAATTCGTCCGATTTTGACGTTACGTCATCGTCGTGCTCGACTGCAGTGGTGTAGACAACACCTCAGGCATCCCTTACACTGGTGGCGACGTGTTTTATTCACGGATGAATGTCGTTTCCATCTTTCATCATCAGATGGCAGCCAGAGAGTGTGCAGACGTCGAAACGAACGCTACGCTGATCCATGTGTCGTGAAGCGAAACCGTTATGGGGGAGGGTCCCTCATGGTGTGGGGTGGCATCACTGCCCGTAACAGAACTTCTCTGGTCATTATTGATGGCAATCTCAATGCAGCCAGATATCGTGATAAAGTGCTTACACCTGTTGTTGTCCCATTTCTGCAACGTCACGGCCCCGGCGTCATTCTACAGCAGGACAACGCCCGGCCCCACGCAGCTCGTGTTGTTCAACAGTATCTGCAGCAACAACAAGTGAATGTTCTTCCCTGGCCCGCAAATTCGCCTGATATCTCACCCATTGAGCACGTATGGGACGAAATGAAACGTCAGCTACGCCGGCTTCCCAATGCACCGTCAACGCTTGTGAAACTCCAAAGACAGCTTATCAGAATATGGAACAACATCCCACAACACTTCCATGCTAACTTGTTCGCTTCCATGAGGCGTAGATGCGCAGCAGTAGTCGATGCAGACGGAGGTCATACCAGATATTGAGTGTGTGACTTTTGTGTTTGACCCTTAGTGTCTTTGACACTCCATGCCACCAAGAGTATTCGTCGTAGCGTAATGAAATTTCTCGTGTTGATCATAAATTGATTCATCTGTGATTGAATAAAATTTCCATGGATGAAAATGATATATATCTTTTTTTAGTGTTATTTTTTAGCATGCACACATTCTTTTTTGGGAGAGTATATAATGCACAATAAAAAATGTTCAATGACTGAAATTTTCCCAACTATTCCAAAAGTGTATACTGCAAAAAATATAGGTTCTCTTTAGAACCCAAACTGGTTCTAATCTTGTCCCTGAGATGGAACCAGTTCTGTTTAAACAGTATTTATTTCAAATCAAATAAATTTATAAAGATTAACATTAAATATTAGCAGAATTAAACATAAATTGAGGGGGTTTCAGCCGTAAGTTTAGAGCTTATATGAGGTTGTCTCAAATCATGATTAAGCAAAGGAGATATGAACAGTTGGCATATCGAACCAGTTTTGGTTCTTTACAGAACCAAAACTGGTTCGATATGCCAACTGTTCATATATTCTTTGTTTCAAAACGTTTGGCGACTGCGTTGAATAAGCTCCAAGTTTACTGCTGAATCTACTTCAGTTCATCAGTTCATGTAATATTCTGTTAAAATTGAATGCTAATCTTGGTAAATTTATTTGGTTCGAAATAAATACTGTTTAAACAGAACTGGTTCCATCTCAGGGACAAGATTACAACCAGTTTTGGTTCTAAAGAGAACCTATATTTTTTGCAGTGTATTTGACCGAAGGTTGTATGAAAGGTACAGTTAAAACTAGAAGTCCTGTCACGAAATGCGCGCTTATCTAGGCTTAATTGCGCGTAGGAATTGCGCGCAGTTACCATATCAAATGGCATACACAGCATGGCGGGTTCTCCTGTTTACTCATAGCAAACAGAGGCAATGTTTCGGCCAATGGACCTCCGGTTTAACCGGAGGTCCATTGGCTGAAACATTGCTTGTGCACAGGCGATATGTACATACTTTGATAGCCTTACTATGGTCATAACGCGTAGATTAACGCGCAGATCAACGTGCTATTTGTGCGCATTCCATGACAGGACTTCTAGTTTTAACTGTATGGCGTGAATCCCAATAGTTTCATAACAAACATTAATGTTAATTTTTAGGCCCTGCGAATCACACACTTTCGATTTGAAACAAATATCTAATTAAATCAGGTCTGTTATTCAACATCAAATCGACCGTCCAACCGAATTCTGAGCGGCGTTAGGATGATCGATAAGGGGGGGGGGGGGGGGGGGGGCTTATTCCTGATTGTCCCGACTGTGACGGCTCAAGTCCCGACTAATCCATACAGATTATCACCACAGTGTGTGTCTCCGGGAATTCAGATCAAGTCGTGTTGTAGGAACAGAACAGTATTTCGACGAGCCAGTTAGGGCGAGTCGAAATGCGATTCTCTGCCTACCCCGAGACTTGATCAGAATTTCCGGAGACACACATTGTGGTGATAATAAATTTATCTCACAATATTGACCACAAAATGTGTTTAAAACCATTTTAAGAGGAACTTTTTTCATTTGCCTTATCGATGGAAAGGCGCAAATTGCCAATAGAATTAGAATAGCGTTCATTGATCTCCATATTGAGGTCAGGGATGACGTTACACTTCAGAGAAAATTACGTCGCTGGGATTCACTTTACTGAATACTGTCTTGCAAAGTAGAGCAACTGTGTGTTTCGTCAACGTGAATTTGGTTGTTACCTTTGCAATAATTACTGGTGAATTAAGTATCCCTCTTGGTGTAAAGGTTTATTATATTTTAAAATATCTCGTTCATCGTTCATTGAGGTGGAGTTTTCCACATTTCATAGCGAAAGCTAATCCTTTAACTTCAAAAGAGAAGCCTCGACTCGAGCGTTCAGGAAAATCCCAATCATAGGCTACAAACCAGCCCAAGATGCTGAAAAATGCGCATAATTGAACTATTCGTTGAGTTAACTTCCCCAGTGACATTTTAGCATGCCGTGCACAATAAATACGTTACAGGGCGTTTAGTTGGCAGATACAGTGTCATGTACAGCTCAGAGAAAACAATATTAGCTTCGGCTTTGCTTCACCTAATATTGTTTCTCTGAAGGGAAAAACGCGAAGCGATCGAAAAATGAGATTAATGCCGTTGTTTTGGCAACAGCAGAAACACGCTCTTGTATCAGGGGTCCTTGATACGGATTCGGAACAAGGGCCCAGATACATTAAACTTTAGTTGCGTAACACTGCAAATTGCCCCGATTGTGAGATAAAATATTTTAACTACATCATTAACCCTTTAAACCCCAGAAAGCGCTTTTCCGGCCCAGTAACATGATACTTCATAATTTCATTAATGAGATTGACTTTTGAGTGAAGGTGTGGTGTAGACCAATCAATATTTTCAAAGTGCAGCCTTAAGGCTGCACGTTGAAAATATTTATTGGTCTACCCTGAAATAAACAATATGGAGTCTTCCCGTTGCTGCCATTGAACTGATATAGAAGATACCACTAGGGCTCAAAGGGTTAAGGTATGGCTTCCTGGAAAGCATGTCTTGTTGATGTAGATGGAACGGGTGCGAGACTTACCAGCACTAAGCACTGCACATGGCTAGCCGCAAGCAACAGCTCATCGTCAAAAATCTTTGGAAACTTTAACTTTGTTTTCAAGAATGGTAGAGACTAGTGAGGCTGGAATTACCATGTGGGTGGCCTGGTCCAAATGCTACTTATGTTAATATAGATGAAACACTGTCTTTATTTTTTAGCATCGTGAACGTACAAATTCCATCTGAACTATACATTATGTGACACGATGACTATTACTGATACCATGCTATATTCCCGTGTAAAGATTCGAAAGGAGACGAATCGGGCATTTGATTTCGAATCGAATCGAATATCAACTTACGATTCAAAATCGAATCGAATCGCGATGCTTCCGATGGCCCTAGTTAATTTTGAAATTGGTCTGCGCACACGCTTGGCAGCCACAGAGACCAATAAGTGTTTCAAAAAATCACAAATTGCTTGCAGTAGGCATTGCATCAGATCTTTGTGTATTTCATCATTGGATCTGTTTATTTTGCATTTTAACTTTAAACACGCCTATGCCCAGGGGTAGAAGAGTATCTTTTGCTGGGAGGGCAAGCGACCTCATGCAGTAAAGCTGGTATGTGTGCGAAAAGGTATGCTGCACATTGTCGTTAAACATTTGTCACGAATGAGATCAATTAGTACACGAGTGAGTTCGTACCCTTATTCACAATACGAGGCAGAGAGAGGCCTTCTGGCGTGTTTACAAGTCAGTGGTAGACAGACCCGACGCTGACTCGTAAGCATGTGGGTTTGGGGAACCGATCGCTCGAATACGTGACTGGTGATACCACGAAAACACATCAATTAATTTGTTCGATTTGTCAATTAATGAATTAACTTTGACGTGGTAGATTTATCATTGGCTCAATTTGTTTCCGTTTGCACTGATGTCTTTGATGTGGTTCCAATCTGTTTCTGGGTAAGTATATTTCGGGTAAATTAAAAATTTTAGATGGCGCTAGCCGCTGGCAAAAAACATGTGACAATTGTGCACACCAGGCGTCAACGGTAAGACTTGCAAACTTGTATCCAGGAGGCTTTCAAATAGATGGTGTATAAATGTGTTTCGAAAAGGTTTTAAGTCAGAGCATAAATTTGCGTGTGCAACAAATACTTGCAGTCCACAAGTGGACAACAAAATAAACACATACCTTTACCTAACACATCTGTAACAGTCGGCCGTGTAATATACAAATTGGACAGTTGCCAAAATATTTTTTTTGACACATATCATATGACCGCCACATTGGAACGATTGCGCCGAGCTGGTTCCAGTGAGGTGTCGGTTGGTTCCCGCAATGCGGGCTTCCTCTAAATAAACAATTATCTCACACTAATTAATTCTTCCGGCCAATGGAGTCAAATTCTGTTATAGTTTATTCTACATCAGGGAAATGTTTTTAGACAGCATTTGAAAGGAATACAATTAATTGTCAGATATGTAAGTTCATCTATTCATGTATTCGTGTTTAAGGTCACATATTCGTACACAATTGCTAATCATGACCACAGATATGTAAGTAAAGTCAGTAAATATTTTTATGACCCTTTACACAACGAATCGCCTGCATCCGCCCGAGTAAAATGCAAATTCAGCAGCTGAAAAAAAATTATTTTTCGACAAATTTCAACAAAACTATATCATGTGACCCTCTTTGGAAAGAGCTCGTCGAGAGGGGTCACATGATATGGTTTTGTTGATGTTGAAATTTTTTGAAAAAATGTTAAAAATGATATTCAAAATAATAAATTTTGAAATTGTCTGCGTTGGGTAAAGGGTTAAATGTCAGATTTAAAATTAGTAGTAGTAGTAGTAGTAAGTAGTAGTAGTAGTAGTAGTAGTAGTAGTAGTAGTAAGTAGTAGTAGTAGTAGTAGTAGTAGTAGTAGTAGCAGTAGTAATACTAATAGTTATCACTGCCTCTCTGCGGACTATAAAACCTTAAGGTGCTATATGAGTACGGAAGAATTAGGTTATCAAAACGAAAAAAGTTCAGTTTCTTTTTTTTTTATTTCGTTTCGGTGATAAAATTGACAGCGGAAGTACCGCCCACCGATGCTCGTGTAAACAAAAAACAGATTCGCTCGTATGCTCCTCTGTTGTTCAGTAAAATCTAGAAAAAATAATAGCGACTCTTAATAATCTGGCAATCATGGTATAAATAAAATATACCCAAAGAAGCTTGGTGTACCAAATGTTCACCACTCGTGGTGAAGTGGTGTTAAACGCGCGCTGAAGGCTCGCGGTTAACACCACTTCACCACTCGTGGATAACATTTGGTACCCCAAGCTACTATGGGTGTATTCTATGTATACCAGTCATGACGTCATTTCTGAAGAGGTTACCCCCTCCCTCCCCCCCCCCCCCCCACACCCAACGCACATGATATCAAGATTTGTTATTTTAAATTTTAAACATTTTTCTTCCAACTTTTTCAAAGAGTTTCATCAAAACCACATTATGTGAACACTCTTTGGAACGAGCTCGATGAGCTCGATGAAAAAAACATTTCACGAATTTTGTTTGTCAGTGTCGTTTGCATTTCGTGTTAGGTAAATGCGTATTTTTCTCGATCGAATCGCGACCGTATTGAGTCGAAACTTCATAAATGAAATGATAGAAAATCTCGACCGAATGGCCAAAAACAAGCGAAAATACCATATCATATTCAGTGTTCTCGGAATCGCGAAAATCAAACGAAAATACCACATCAGATTCAGTGTTCTCGAAATCGCGAAAATCAAGCGAAAATACCACATCAGGTTCAGTGTTCTCGGAATCGCGAAAAGCAAGAGAAAATACCATATCGGATTCAGTGTTCTCGGAATCGCGAAGATTCCACAACAGAGTCAGTGTTCTCGGATGATCCGGGACTATAGAGAGACAAGTGAAAAGATAATTTCGATCATATGGCGACTCAGTCGCGATTCTATCGAACTCCTCAGTTAACCTTTGCCATCACAGTACCTTAGGTTTAGACGTTTTGGGTTTTAACCATTTCAGCACTTGTTTCCAATGTGTGTGATTCGAAAACAAGGTGGCTCGGTGGTTACGGAATTGGTTCGACACCCGCCAGGGGTAACTGTGTTGTGTCCTTGGGCAAGAAACTAAATTCCGATAGCCAGTGTGAGGGCACGGTGGCGTAGTGCAATGAGGCGAACTGATCGTCGATGGTGCACTTGTCTTCAACCAATGCTAACCCTACTTGTGCGGAGTTATTACGTTGGGGAGTCTGAAGGTTGTTCGCCGCTGTTCGGTGGTTCTCTCCGGGTACTCCGGCTTCCTCCACCGGTAAAACTGGCCGAAACGAGGAGACCCTGGCTCTAGAAAATGTCGTTAAACCCCAATAAATAAATAAATTCGAGAACTACACTTTCACTATTAACTGAAGAAATCAATACTAGATTTGTAGAGAGTTTCAGTAATACTTTAACCCTACAGCCCTATTGGACTGTACTTGGGCCGTAGGATTAAATTATTACTCATCCTCATCACTGAGTTGTGTTTCTTGTATTTACACCGTACGATCCAACTGGTATGGATTTACAGTACAATAGCCTGGGAGTATATACTATTGTGCGGGAGAATAGGTTCTCTCCTAAAACTTGAAAAGACGAAACACAACTAAGACATTCCATAACCTAGACATCCCATCACTTAGACAGACAGTAAAAGTCGTTAATTGTGTTTACCAACTATTATAATGGACTAGTCTGATATTATTATAATGATGAAGTAATCAAACTTAGTTTATATTATATGTTTTGCTTGAGAATTAACAGATAATTAATTAATAGTTGTTTTGATAAACCTCTTTACACATGCAAAACATCAAATAAGTTGTTTGAATGGTTTTAGTGCGTTCTCTAGCCTGACAGTTGCTCGCCGTAAATCTGTCCGATACCAGGTAACCCTGGCATCGAAAGTGTCGTTAAACTCCAATAAATAAATATAAATAAATAATTGTATTTTCGTGTGATTGAAATGAATATTGAAATTGCAATAATCATTAGTCTTTAAATCAGGTTTATTGTTTTTTATGCTTATTTTTTCTCAGATTAGTCTATTCGAATAATGGATAAATAGCAGGGGGTTATCTATACACTGAACTGTGAATGTTGTTTCAAATTGTTTGAGTTATGGGATGTCTAAGTTTTGGGAAGATACCGGAAAATTTGAAGGTAGAGGTGATGAAATCTTCAACTGGAACATCTTTTCGAATCGCTTTTAATCCGGTTTTTTGACAAGACAGCTTGTTCACCTTAGTAAAGCCACATGAGAGCCAGTCTGACTAGATCTCTTACCTAGAACTGTGCTTTTGAGTCATCGTCCTATGGAATTCAATATTAATACTTTGCAAGCAAATTGGGCCATCGAGGAGCCCCAAAGGTGTTCCACTTCAGATCTTATTTTTTTCCTAAGAGCACTACAAAATATGATATTTTGGAAGATAACTGCGCTTCACAGGCTGCTAATCACAGATGGAGGTCTAGTAATGGAGCCAAACGACGCCTGAAACAATCATGTTATTGTTATTATTAATAATACTTAGAAAATATAAGATCGATTTTCAACCATTTCAGATTTTTGTTTTTCGTGAAAAGAATCGATGTGAAAGTTAAACATCATTTATTAAACAATTTAAAGCAGAACACTTTACATTAAGGCAAATGTAAACATATTTCCAGGAATACGAAATGACGTCATGCGCAGAACGTCGGCGCGTGCTAGCCGATCCGGGGGCGCAAATGACTAACAATAGCCATTTGTGACCGGTCACGCTTTACAATCTTTATGTTAAGGTTATTATGCTCCCTTACAGACTGTGTAAATTAGTATTAACCTGAAGGTAGCTCACAATGCATTGATAATAATATATAATCAGTTTGAAAATATGAGTTTACGAACATTGAGCTGAGATGTTGTTTTCAGTTGTTTTTCTTGAGGAGGTCTTAATTTCGGAAAAGTTTTCTTACGAAGACCCCTTCCACTGGTGTGTGTTTCGATCCAATTGTGAGCTGATTGTGAAAGAGACAGCATTTGTAAACAGGATATTCTTGCTTGTGTCCGTCAGTAAAACTTGACACCATGGCCCTACAGTTAAAACTAGAACTCCTGTCACGAAATGCTCGCTTATCTAGGCTTAATTGCGCGTAGGAATTGCGCTCAATTGCCATATCAAATGGCATCCAAAGCATGGCAGGTTGTCCTAGTTACTCATAGTAAACACAGGCAATGTTTCTGCCAATGGACCTCCGGGTTACCCGGAGGTCCATTGGCTGAAACATTGCTTTTGCACAGGCGATATGTACATAATTTGATAGCCTTACTATGGTCATAAGGCGTAGATTTACGCGTAGATCAACGTGCTATTTGTGCGCGTTTCATGACAGGACTTCTAGTTTTAACTGTACGAAGCTTCGAAATTCGATTTGATTCGAAAATGTCTCGATGATTCGATTTGATTCGATTTACGCTGATTTGGAAAATTTCGATTCGTGGAGAAGTTCTCAAAATCATAAGAACTGTCTCCTCTTGAACTCTTCTTCTATCATCGGGTCTCCTGTAACAGGAGGGGGAGGGGGTTGTCTTGTAACAGGAAACCCAATGATAGAAGAACAGTCATAAGAGGTTCCGAGTCCAGCCCGCTAATGAGTGTGGGACTGCTAATCACAGATGGAGGTCTAGTAATGGAGCCATACAACGCCTGAGAAAATCATGTTATTGTCATGCTCAGAACGACAACGCGTGCTAGCCGGTCCGGGGTCGTAAATGACAAAAAATGGCCATTAGCGACCGGTCACGCTTTACAATCTTTATTTCAAGGTTATTATGCTCCTTTACAACCTGTGTTAATTAGTATTAACATGAAGGTATCTCACAATGCATTGATAATAATATATAATCAGTTTGAAATATGAATTTACGAACATTGAAGCGGAGATGTTATTTTCATTTGTTTTTTTTTTTTCTTGATGAGGTCTTAATTTCGCAAAATGTTTACTTAATACGTCTCCTTCCGCTAGTTTGTGTTTCTATCCAATCGTGTTATGATTGCGAAAGAAACAGCATTTGTAAACAGGGTACTCTTGCTCGCGTTCTTCTGTAAAGCTTGACATTATGGCCCTACGAAGCTTCGAAATTCGATTCGAAAATGTCTCGCAGATTCGATTCGATTCGACATACGCTGATTTGAAAAATATCGAATCGTGGAGAAGTTCTCAAAATCATACCAAATGTCTCCTGTACAGGAGACCTGATGATAGAACAGTCCAAGAGAGGTTCCGAGTCCGAAGCTTCTTCGATCCCGTCCTGGGCTATTTCGCATTTTTTGCAAAAAAAAACAAACGGAGTTGCAGTTAAATACAATAGTTGAGTGTAGACTGGCAATGTTGACGGTTGTAAGAAGGTGTAGTATCTTCACTTACAAGAACGGTGAGATTCGATTCGAAATTTTCTACCTGATTCGATTTGGGATTCGATTCGATTTGAAAATTGAGATTCGCAGGACCCAACCTGACATGTAATTTCAACATCAAGATATTTGAGAACCGCTCTGTTTAATTGTGGGGAATATTTTTTTTCAAATTTTCCGGCATAATTATTGAAAGTTTACTGCTCGCGTCCTTCATTAAAGCCTGACATTGGTGTACTACGAAGGTACGAAATTCGATTCGATTAAAAATGTATCGACGATTCGATTCGACTTGCGCTGATTCGCAAAATTTCAAATCGTGGAGAAGTTCTCAAAATCCTACCAAGTTGAACTCGTCTTCTATCATCGGGTCTCCTGCCTCCCTCCTGTACAGGAAAACCCTCCCCTGCCTCCCTCCTGTAAAGGAGACCCGATGATACAAAAAGAGTCCAAAGAGGATCCACGTCCGAAGCTTCTTCGATCCCGTCCTGAATCTTTCTCTCGAAAGACGTAACACGTGAGTTGTATGTCAGGGTTGGTCGACACAGTCCTTATTCATTATGGCCGCTCATGTGGGCTACTATGGCAACCACAAATGGCGTCACTGGGTCATGAGACTAGGGCGTTCCTTGAAAGCCATAAATGAGTACCATTATAATTGGGTCGACCTGCTCCTGATATACTACTCACTTGGCATGGACGACTGACATTCAAACAGACTTGATGGATCTTTGAAAGGAAACGCATGTCTGAAATAATGTGCTCAATCATCGTTACACATTCATCATTGAAACTGTAGATTAGATCCTGTGATTTGGAAATTTGACTTCAAATCGATTCCTAAAACGAATTCGCCAACACATTTGCCAATCGATTCATTTTTTGAAATATGATTGGCTGAATACTAACTCGACTGCCCGTTTGAAACACGCCATACAGTGGATGGGGTGACACGTTCAACGTTCCGAAATGGCGCCAATTCCAGTGGTTTCATTAATAATAATCCACTCTCTCTTGGTCAGAGAATTGTTGGGAAAATTACTTGTCGTTCATGCAATCCAACAAGGCGCAATCTGCAATGCTTTAGCTGCATAGCATTGAAGATGACGCCTTGTTGTACTCAAGGATGGTCGATGTATTCCATCGGAACACAATGCTATAACTATTTAGCATTGAAGATGACGCCTTGTTGTACTCAAGGGTCGATGCATTCCAACGGAAGACAATGCTTTAGCTGTTTCGCATTGAAGATGACGCCTTGTTGTACCCAAGGGTCGATGTATTCCATCAAAAGACAATGCCTCAGCTAATTTACATTGGCGATGACACCTTGTTGTACTCAAGGGTCCATGTATTTCACCAGAAGACAACGCTTTAGCCGTTTTGCATTGCATTGTACCCAGGGGTCGATGTATTCCACCAGAAGACAATGCTGTAGCTCTTTAGCATTGACGATGACACATTGCTGTACTCAAGGGTCGATGTAGTCCATTAGAGGACGACGTGAGAGTCATCAGGCTTGCACCATTCACGCGTAAACTCCCAGAATACTTCGTATTTTCAACTTTGTGACATGCTAGATACACTATAAAGATAATGACGTCATAACACCGGTGGAATTCTGCGAAATATGCAGAAACCGGGCGGAAATGGACTAATACGATAAAAACTTGACACGGTTGTTTCGATCGTGATTCGGTAACTGATGGAATCGAATTGGTAGGCCGATTCCAGAATGATTCGAAATTCGAATAACTGTTGGCCCCTTATTAGAGTAGACTGAAATCAATTCCTAAAAACGCATTTTTCTTCGAAACACGAGTGCTATAAAATGGTCAGCCCTTTTGGCGTATTTCTTTTAATGTGAGTTCAAACTTACATCAAATTACTGTGTGCTAAAATTACTTTGTGAAGATGAACGTCGTTAATTATTGTGGTAGCGGTGCGAAAACAATTCATGAATCTGGTAAGGCATTCCTAGTAAGATAGGATTTTCATTTCGTTACAGATTGTTCTGACTACACGCCAATCGAGTGTTCCACCGAAGACCAAGAACGGATTATCTACCTGTTCGGAGACGACAATTGTAATGGCGTTGTAGCGTTTTGCAGTAAATGTGTGCGGCTTAGCATTTTCCGAGGGTCGAGTAGTGAGTTTTCGGATTAAAGTAACGCAAGCTGGGTGACATACAAAACTGGGTTTGGACGTGATCGGCAATCCGAATACTGGCTGGGTAATGAGAATGTGCATCGAGTCACCACCAATCCCAATTACAGATATCGAAGATATGGAATGAGTGCTTTTCTCATATAATATTTATGAAACGAGTCTAAGAATTTTCCGTTTTGGCGAGCCTCTGGCGAGCCCAAACGAAAAATTCGTACGCGATTCATAAATATTATATGAGAAAAACACTCCTTTCGTATTCTATTTATCATATGAAACACACACGCACAAGTTAGCCACTTAGTATGACTTTTTAACCCATCACCTAACTTGAGTTGCAGACGGCACTTGGAAAAACAATCCTCGTATAACTAATTTTTTTCATATTTTGCTTCCAAAACATAGGTTACGACCCCTCATTGGCACGAGCTCGTCGAGCTCGTTCCAATGAGGGGTCATAACCTATGTTTTGGGAGCAAAAAGTGAAAATATAAACAAAAATGAATGGCGTTTTTCTTGCAGGTAAAAGATTAATATAACATAACCCACTCTAAATAGGACAGATAACGTAAATTCTCCCTACTGAAATTATGCAAATATCACCCAGTTGTATTTTGTTTAGCCAATCAAATTGTCCAGTTTTGAAATTGACTATGAATTTGAAATTGACCAATGGAAGCTCCCAACTCTAATTATGCAAATTATGAAAATGTGGCCCAGTTTTATTTTGTTCAGCCAATCAAATGCCTAGTTTTGAAACTGACCAATGAAATCGACTGAAGGATTTATTTATCACTGATCAATATGAAAAAAATATCAAATGTTTTAAAGTGAACAAAACGGACGAGTCATATGATAAATAAATTTATTTTCCACTTGGCTCTGTCAACAAACGGCAATTCAAAAGATGAGTATAATAATATGCGTATAACTAACGAGAGTACAGGCTACAAATTTTCCTTCAGTTATTGTAACGAAAGAAATCTCAATGCTGCAGAGATAGTGAACGGCAGCATTTTCCGAACCTTTGATAGGAAGGACATTGGTTGCGTTTCTCGGCATGGAGCCGCATTTTGGTATCCTGATATCTGCTCTGTTCCTTCTCTTCTTGGTGGGACATACATTATAAACAATACGATTGCGCAGATTAGATATATACATGGCTGAGTCGAAAGAATGTAGTTTACCGAGAACACAAGTTAGAATTGTAGGTGAGATTCTTAACCCTTTGTACTTCAGAGGCCGTTTTTCCGGCCTGGTCACAAGCTACGTCATCAATTCATTAGGGGGATTACTGCAAGGCAAATGTGTGGTGTAGACCAATCAACATTTTCAAAGTGCAGACTTAAGGGTGCACGTTGAAAATATTAATTGGTCTACCCCCAAATAATAAATATGGTCTATTCCTATTGCTAGCATGGAACTGACATGGGAGATACCACCAGGGTTCAAAGGGTTATAATTTGTAAATTAGAAAATAAGAATAGCATGAATTCTATCATTTTGACTCTTTCGATCAAGCTCTCGTTCCACCCGTCAAATTATGTAAGAAAAGCGACGCGCTCATGTCATAGGAAAAGCCGCTTAATAGTCATTGAATCGTCTAAAATTTTCATAGTCATTGAATCGTCTGCAATTTTTTAGTTGGTAGGGAAAACGAACGTATGGTGGACTTTACCTACCAACCAAAAGATTCCAGACGATTGCATCTAACAAATTCAATAAACAGTTATTTTCATTTATTTATTTATTTATTTATTTATTGGGGTTTATCGACACTTTCGACAGCCCGGGTCACCTCGTGTCGGGCAGTTTTACGGGTGGAGAAAGCTGGAAACCCCGGAGAGAACCACCGAGCAACGTCGAGCAACTGTCAGACTTCCACCGTACAAACTCCACATAAACAGGGTTAGCATTACTTGAAAACAAGTGCACCATCGACGTGCAGTACGCCTTAGTACATAACGCCACCGTGCCCCCTCGTGGGCAATTGGGATTAAGTGTTTTGCGCAAGGACACAGCGCGGTTGTCGCAGGTGAGATTCGAACCGAGAACCTCTCGGCTTGCAGCCTGCATCTCTACCTACTGAGCCACCGCACTCCCTTTATTTTCATTAAATGAACCCAAGAAAAAATGTTTCTCAAGCGACACTTGATTTGTCCACACCTTTAAAGACTTTATCATTGGGAAATAAGACTCACCACGACAATAGTTTTATGATTAAACTACGAAGTTCCACTAATTGTTGTTAATATCTTGAGTGTTTCAGTGTGGATTAAATACTAATCGATTGGAATGTTTATAACTGGATCACAAAAGAACATCGGATTCCGCTTACCTTTTACATGTATTGGGACGTCACTTTAAATGAGCATTTGTCTGCCCTCAAACTTCACGAAAACGGTTACAAAACAACCCACGATAGCGTCGAAGTCCGTACAGAATTAGAATGTTGGTCCGATAGGTTGTATTTCAGTGTTTAAAATACAGATGGCCAGGTATTTACCAATGTTACTGTCGAAGGGCTTTGGCAGTTGCTGATGAGTGTAGCGTTGATTCGGTGTTGGTATGGAATTTGCACGTTCCCTTTAAACATCAGGAAATATTTTGAAGGCGTATCCTTGAAATAATGCCTGCTGATACACTCTGACGTTCCAAATGGTCACAGTGTGCATGGCCAGAGGTAGAAATGAAAGAAACACACATAATTACATGTCGGTATGACAATTGTAGCATGTATATGTTCCGGTAGAATGATGCTAATGCGTAATTGTTTAAGGAAAGTAAATATAATCACCCCGGATAATGGAACAATCAAAACCGTCCGGCTCTACCTGTTCCAATTCCGACGAAATACAGGAGAATAACTGTCCCCGTGAAGCGAAACATTTCTAACATGATAGGAAAATTTCATTCATGTAAGAAATGAAATGAATACTCACCTCGCCTAATCTGAATATGAATATGGGATAGGCGTGGTGAGGAAAACGATTGTGCATATCTCGCAAGAATAATTTATGTAATGTAAATTAATTTTAACCATTTTATAATGAATGCAGTTTTTCTCAATTTCAATACCGAATCTTTTTTCAGCTGGCAGTTACGAATGATTGTTTCCGTGAGGGATGTGGGGCTGTAACAGGCCATTCGTACGAAGCTGTCGCGTTCACAAAAGTTAATATAGGGATGTAGCTAGTGGGCCTTCAATGGGGTGGGGTGATCAGTTATATTTCCAAATAGGATTGAGATTCCAGTGCGACATGCCGCAGGCATGTTCCGAAGACAGCAGGCCCGTGTTGGGAAGAGTTCGAGTACAGGTATTTCCCTCTTGATCGTGGGAAGTTCGGTGCATTCCCGGGGAAAATTGACAATTTGTGAACCCTTAAGATGGATTTTGAGGCCTCGCTCTGGCTTAAATCCAGCCATTTTATCCACACAGAAAATGCATTTCCCCGGATAGGTTCATGAGTTTCCCTTACGCTGAACAGAATACACAAGGACTATATACTGACAGCTATTCAGCCAATGCCTACCCCTTCCAACTAAATAATGTTATTATGCCTCACGTTTGTAACATCAACCGTGATTGGTTAATTTGCCACCTTCTAAAGGCCATAGTACTGGAGTTTGGGGTCAAAACACGGGTACTATCGGAACATTCTTCCCTGGAGACAAGAGAACAAAGAAAATGTAAGCTCCACTTCCATTGATCAGTGTTGTTTACGGACGCCCTGATTGGAATTTTTCAACACCAAACGCTGGCGCCGTGTCCGCTTAACTTTTTTCGTCACCGATAGACACAAACTACTTACCAACAAATATATCATCTTCAGTGGGTGTGTTTTCAATTTTAACTGCAAACAATGAATTCAAAAGAATCAGAAATATTAAAAACTCACGTGTTGTTCACCACTTCAGTGAATCCTGAATATGAGTTATGACTTCAATCATTATAAATTATAATTTCCACAAGTTTAGTACTTCTCGATCTCACTGAGCCTCCGCCTCAAGTTCAAAATAAATTGTTTCACTCCGCTTAATTCTAACAACTGTCGTCGTCTAAGAAACATGAATTTATTTTCCATTAATTTATACCACTTATCACACATGCATTAATAATGAATTATAACATGAACAACATGATGCAGTTGTAAACACTGGCATTTGGTGATATGGAAACTCCCAAAGCGACGGCACTTGTGACAAGTCATTTTCGAAGAGACTTCATTCGTTCGAAATGACGTCATGTTTTTGGATTCGACTACATTATTATTACAAGATTGATGGCATGTTGCAGTTAACGCTTAACAATGAAAGGTATTTTTTGTTCGGCATAATAAAATAATTAGAACGTTTCTTTTCATGTTCTATCGGTCGATAGTACCTGAGAACTTCGCTGCTTTAGGTTTTATTTCAGAAATCACACAAACCCAGGTACTATCGATCGATAGAACAAGAAAAGAAACGTTCTAATATTTTAGCAGTTGGATTGAGTAGGCTTTAACTGAATAGCTGTCAGTCTATACTCCACGTATAGTCTGGTCATTGTACGGAAAACCAAACGATGAATTCGAAAAGCCTGACCGGTCAAAGATTCAAGTCACAATTGCGGAAAAGTTTTCAGCTGATTGGAAAAATCGGAGAATTTGATAGAAAATTGGAAAGTCGTTTTGGCTCTGACCGAAAAAATATGACAAGAGCAAACTGAATTGATATTGAATTGATAGTATTGAATTTCTAACTACTGGAATTTATGTCTTCAAATTTTCAACTACTGAACGTTATGATAGTTGTTGGGGGGACCCCTCTCACCACGTCGTTACGTGTCTGACTTGACATCACTGTAATTACATAAATGGCTTAGATTCATCCGCGATGGTTGCCTCATAACACAGCAAACATTCTGAATTGCATTATAACAACAAAATTGAATTACCTGCCGTTTTATGAATGAGGGATTGGTGTGTTAATTTTTGTATGAAATATTTTCTCAGCTTATATAGGGGGGTTAGTTACATTCATAGCTTCCTGTATTGTATTCTTATAATGCCAGTAAGGCTGGTTGGCCACTATTTAAGGAATAGTGCATGGCTTGGAGTTGACTACGCCCATATAGTGCCCAGTGAGGTGGTGTTGTTCCCGACGCGAAGCGGAGGGAACTACACCGCCTCACCGGGGACTATATGGGCGTAGTCAACGACAAGCCACGCACTGGTCCTTATATATCGAGCAACCCAAAAATGCAAATTAACCAAATAATCTACAATCCAAATTGTAAACATGTAATGATGTGTTTATTTTAAACAATAAAGGAGAAATGAGAATAATGTGTGGATATTAATAATTGTTCGACACAATGATACTATTCCTCGCCTCAGCCAATGTCTCACTCCGGGTTCTAAGTGTAGATCACGACTCGTCTTCGACTTGTCGTGATCTGCCCTTAGAATCCGGAGCTTGACTCGGATACATATTATGTACATCCACATAATGGTAATATTCTCTGTTTATCGGAACGTATCACCTCGGAAACCTTTGCCGCTATTCTTGCGACACTAAAAAAACGAAGTGTATATTTTTTATGTAAATCGAATTGTCTAATCGGTGGCCGGGATTTTCTGCCACCATTTAGGATAAATCGTTACTTTGTACGTTTTTATAACCAGAAAATGCATATAGTGCTCGTGCTAAAAATAGAAAACACATATTGCCCACATGTAGTGACCATTCAGCTCTGTGCTGGACAACTATACGAAATAGGGTATCACCTTTCAGCCAATCAGAATGCAAAGAAGTCACGTGAGGTATTATATTGGCATATACAGTACGGCTGCCGTGGACTGGTCACTTCCCACGGGTGGTCAATATTTCCACTGATGAAATAATATTAGATTCCAAACACTAATTAAAGGAATAATCATCAAAAATGTAATTAATTAAAATTATGCTGCTGATGATTTTTATTACCAGGTAAACGCATGCGTGGACCTCACTGTTCACATGTGGCTTATGACCAGTTTATGGCGACTATGTGTTGGTTCCATTTTATACGCTCCCTCAGTTCTAAATGCTCCATACGCCGTCGCTGTCCTGCCGTTTGCTGGGCGTGTAAGAAAACTTTGAAAGTAGAAAATATGTAAATATTGGTGTGAGTACATATCGTAATTATAACTAACTGTTAGTGTAAAGTGTATATTACAATTGTTAAACATGCAGATAGGTACAAATTGTTGTAAGTTCATTATGAAAGAGAATATCCTTATTTTATCGAAGCATTTTAAACATAACAACTGTTACTGAATATTATGTTACTAAACATGCAAATAATTAACTGGTAGTCAATGACGACGCAGTCTCGCACAATCGCTGATAGATGTAAGTAAACGTGGTGTACACAATAGAAGTTGGAGCAACGTAAAATTCACAAAATCTACAGTATGATATATGGTGTACAAAAGCCCCATACAGTTAAAACTAGAAGTCTGTGACGAACTATGCGCTCATTTTAACATAATTTAGCGTAAGAATTGCGCGGAAATGTCCTATCGCTTGGCATTCAAACACGACAGATTTTTCTGGCAATGAATCGAAAGCACAATCAGTGTTTAGGCCCAAAGAACATCCGGGTTAAACCCGAAGGTCTCCTGGCTAAAACATGGCTTGGGCATGGGGTTATGTATAAAAGTTGATAGCCTTACTATCGTCATAGAACGCAGATCATCACTCATACTGGCATGCTATTTACGTATATTTCATGACAAGACTTCTACTTTGGACTGTGGGTTGAGTGAACACGTCCACAAGCTTTGAAATTCATTCGAATCAGTCTGTTCAATCGTTCGCACATCGATGTGAACTTTGATCCAGCTGTTTTCAATAAACACAGATTGTTGTGGATTTCATTCTGATAAGTTGCCAAGACTGTGCCAAGACGTTATATGTACTTTGTAATATGCCCGGAGTATTAAAAACATGATCTAAAATTAATTAAAACTTACGTCACACAAGTCCAAACATAAAAAAAATCCCGGATGTAGATGGTATATTGCCTCTTATTATGTCAGCTCTTGGGATCAACGTGCATAAATGGTGCTGGCCTTTGTAGCCATGTCAAGTCGATCGTGACGTTTCGGTGATCCCATATGAAAGCAATATTAGTTATGTGTCCACCATATTGTTTATAGAAATAAAATACAACCGCCTCGTACAAAAATGGCAAACTTACAGCAAACGTTCTGAATCGTCCGTTGAATGTGATTAAAGTTTCATTACACGCACTTGAACAAAAAGAAATAATGTTTTTATAATATGTGTCCAAATTGAGAAATTTGTTTCGATTGTTTTATTTATTCCAAAACCTTCACTGTGGCCTTTTCCGGGTGGCTGGTGCGATCGCAATTGAGATTCGATTGTTGTGAGAAGTCCAGATGCAAACCAATCCAACGAGAAAATAATTTTCCGGGCCGATTAATTAAAGGGACATACTCGATTTGTCCGCTGACATAGTAAATACGTTACGGGACGTTTAATGGTCGGGTACGGTGTCATGTGAGGCTCAGTGAGATCAATATTGGGCTCGGCTAACGAATAATACAACATCTGACCACTAAACACCCCGTAACTTATAATATGTGATTTGCAAGGCTCATGGGCTGTTTGAAATGTCGGGGCGCAGCTTTTTATTTATAGCAGTGATTTTTTTCATATTAACTTACAGGGAAAGTCACATCCAAATCATACGAGGTCATTAGTCACGAAAATATTCTTTATAATTTTAAAAAGCTAACACTGTGGCTCCTCAACTTTTTTAACATTTTGTGGACTGTTGGCATGTATTGTTGCACGAAAACCTTGATGCGTACGGCATTCTTGTTAAACCTGGACAACAAAAGCCAACCGCAACAGCTTCACGTGTTAACATAACAACAACAAAAGTGCACGTTGGACATTCACGCGTCTAAAATTAGAAACGAATTTTCATTTGGATCATGCGAATATCGCATTTCTACTAGTATAGAGAATCAAATCGAATATACACGAAAAAAGTTCGAATCAAGCAAATGCTGAGAATCGAATGGGGTCGATTTCGCATTTTATTTTTCTGTTCGTGACCAAAGCGGAATATTAAGGCAAGAAACGTCGATAAGATGGAATGGCGGTGTCTTCCCACAAGAGTAATTCCCCTTAGACCAATTCCCTTTAGGCCAATTCCCGAAAGACCAATTCCCCTTAGACCAACTATATATTCTAATTGGTTAAGGGTTGATTAAGGATAATTAAGAAAACATGTATTTACTGATAAGCACTTTATTTGATAAAAAAATATTTATACGCATAACATACAAAAAATATAGGTATTTAACATTTCAGTTTATAAAATATCAACAAGCCAGAAAATAAGCTGACTATCCATCTAAAAAATAAGGTCCCCAGAGGGTGAATTCCGTGATGCTACCCTGCACAGCACGATAGCAACACTAAATGTACCCTCTGTGAACCTCAGTCTGAATTAAGGTCTCAAACATAAACAGAAAGAGGTACCCAGAGGATAAACTGACCCACTATATAGGATAACATCAGCAAATCACCCATCTGGGGACCTCATTCTGCAAATGACAGACTGCTTATTTTCAGACTTGAATATCAATAACATTAAATACATTTATTTGAAGGCATGCCTTGATGATGTCGTTGAAATATCAGCCAGCCAGGATTATAGTTAAAAAATTCGCAATATATTTAGCTGTCCGATTTAGCTAAGATTTTCCTCGAATATACGCTCCGAACCGATTTTTTCTCGATTATCGAATATTCGCTGGACCCCATTTGGATATGGGAAGCGCGATGGCACATTTGTTAGAGCTCTTCAAACCGAAAGGTTCACGACTCGATCTTGGCCAGCGGTAACTGTGCTGTATCCTTGGGCATTATGTATTTATTTATTTATTGGTGTTTTAAGGTCACATATTTCTGCACAGTGGCTAACCATGACCATGACAGTTTTACGGGTGGAGGAAGCCGGAGTACCCGGAGAGAACCACCGAGCAACTGTCAGCTCCCCAACATACCAGTTCCACGCAAGCAGGGTTAGCATTGGTTGAAGACAGGTGCACCATCGACATGCAGTACGCCTTAGTACACAGCGTCACCGTGCCCCACGTGGGCAATGGGGGTGAAGTATCTTGCTCAAGGACACAACGCGGTTGCCGCAGGTGGGATTCGAACCGAGGACCTCTCGGCTTGCAGCCTGCACCTCTATCAACTGAGCCACCGCGCCCCCGTATCCTTGGGCAATGCACTTTATCCCGATTACCCACGTGAGGACGAACTGGCGCTGTGCACTAAGACGTATTACACGTCCATGATGCACGTGCCTTCAATCAATGCTAACCCTGCGTGTGCGGAGTCTGACAATTCGGTTTCCTCTTCCCTCAAAACTGTGATACAGGGTGACGCTGGCTGTGAAAAGTGCCGGTAAATCCAATAAATAAATAAATTAATTAATTAATTAATTAATTAATTAATAAGTAAATAAATAAATAAGGATACGGCAAATGCAGTACGTGGAGAGTGGATTGTAACTAAATCACACGCGGAGTGGGGTTATCACCCAAACTATAACTTTCGTATTTTGTATACACCGACTAAAACACAAGCAATGTTTCAGCCAATGGGCCTCCGGGTTTAACCCGGAGGTTCATTGGCTGAAACTTTGCTTGTGCCTGTTATGCTTTGCAACAAATTTGCAATTATTGCTTGGGTGGAATCTCCACTCTGCGGGTGATTTAGTGATAATACACTCTCCATGTACTGTATGAAGTTGAAAGAGAACTGGTATTATCAAATTCTTGTCAAAAAGTTACATACGTGTTCGTTGTGCGCTGTATGTCTCGCGCACGCGCACATTGGGAGAAGTATGATCGATTTATGTTAAGGAAACGTGTAGAGTCTTCGATTTTAATCTCCAAGGTCCCTTGGGACCGAAACTGTTAAGTATATGAATCAATACCTTTTGTGCCCGTTTACCGACTTGAAACAGTTCAGATAAATAAAACACAAATGAAAAGTTCAGTTCAATCTCTTGGGCTGTAGATTTATACGAATCAGATTTGACGATTGTGTTGAAGGAGAAGTAAACTCGTAGACGTTGTCTACACAACACAAGACAGAGATTTATATTTGCGTAGACGTGATCAATATTGGGTTCTGTGATCACAAATGCGGCGGGAGCGCGACAATCGTTACTTATTCTCAGTTCCGAATACGACATTCGTTATTAACCGATAAAATCAGCTGATAACGAATGCTGAATAAGGAACTGGGAATAAGTAACAGTTGTCACGTCGGTAAATGCGGTCTACTTCCGGATCGGATCGCACTCGTGTCTCGACACATTAACACCAGTGAAACAAAATTTCAAAAACGAAATATAGTGAACTTGACAGATCAAAGAGAAGAAACGAAAGCAGCGGTCAAATACAATGCTTTCGTGTTAGTGTTTCAGACAAGAGAAATCATAGAGAGTTGTAGGCAGGGACATCGTCAGGTTATTTTGACCGAAATTCCCTGTCCAAATTTCCTGTCCAAATTCTCCAGTCCAAATTCCCTGTTCAAATTACCTGTCCAGTTTTGTTATCAAAGTTGTATTTGTTTACTTCACTTACCTTTGTTAAAAAAAGCAAATAATTTGTTTTCAGATTTTGATACTGCCATTTGAAATTTATTTGTTTTAATAATAAATTTATTTACAGCTTTGTCCTGTTTAACTGAGCTCTCGGCAAATATCCCCCCCCCCCCCAAAAAAAAAACAAAAAAAAAAACCATGTTGGTTTCAATTTGGGGTAAGGACATATTTCATGGAACCTGTCCAGTGAATGTGAATACACGATGCGTGTCGACCAACGATTCCATGCTGCTCCAAATACACCTTACGTTCTCAAGTGAACAACATTCACATCCGTTCAATAACTGATGTGTTTCTGTCTTATTTGCCATCACAAATAACAAACCTCGAACACTCTGCCAAGGTAGTCCATTAAAGTTACTTTTTTCTAACAACGAATTTGAACTTAATATTTCAAAATTTAGCACGTTTGTATTAAATTACGAACCTAATGGAAATATCCGGCCAGCGCTATTAACAGAATTCGTCTTCAATTTCGTTATTTCTTTTAAAATGTAGCTTATGACGATGGAACGAGCTTCTCAAAGACCTTATTTTGATACGAAAATGAAAACTTGTTTTAATGATACTTCATGCCTACAATAAAACAACTGGAATAGAAAAGATACAAATACAAATAAATACCGTAGATAACTCTATGGGTTTCACTCAAATAATGTATTAATTTCCCAATAACAAGTTACTTGTGAGCATACTCATCCCCTAACACAAACCCTTCACAATAGTATCTCATGTCCTTGGAATAAAAGGTGACTGGAACACGCCAACCAAGGCCTTGAACTGATTGCGTATTCAACTGTCGGAGACCTTTGATTGTTATCAGTGACAGGTGAAGAAAATTACTTTTATGAGGATAAGCATGCTACGTGGGGTATATAAAGTATATGCATACCCCCCCCCCTCCGCCCGCCTCTCCCCCTCTCTACGGCGTAGAATTACACTTTTTGAGCAAAGTACAATAACTACTCCCTGAGGTGTGAAACGACCAAATAACGCAAGAAACGTTTAAGTCCCATAGTTTCTTTGTGACCCACAAGTAGATATTGAAAATAAAATTGTCCCATATCCGGATTAATTCAGGTTTATATATATATATCTAACAATCAATTTAATTTGCACCCAAAAACTCGGAAAAAAAAACGTTTGTTCAGCTCACCCACTCCCTACCCGACCCGCCCCACTCACCTGTTCCGATTCCTTACCAGTCACACTTAATTTCCGTTAAGCACTATCACATATATGCCTTGTTATTACGCATTAAATATGCTTCCTGAAATTCAAAATTTTGACGAACTGCAACCAAACTTAAACTGAAAATTGGGTGAAACGGGTTTTCTTGTAACGGGATTGTTAGATATTTGCATTATCAGGACTATCTGTTTCTACTGTAATTTGTATCAGATTCTCGGTCGTGTTTACAATCGGATTGCATCTCGCCATGACGGGATCTTCGCGATCCGATTGTAAACACGACATCAAATCTGATACAAATTACAGGACATGCGTTTGGTCTTGATTACGTATATGTATTTCTACTTCTAGAAAACAAACGGAAGCTTCGAGACTAAGTTCCCCGCACATGTATTGTTTTACAACAGAACGCAGCAACTAGATATTGAAATAAAATTGCCCCATATCCCGATATTTTAAGGTTTATTTAAGAAATAACTGTTGTTTTCTTTCGGTTTATGCGATATAAACCGAAACTTTTCAGCACAAGCTTCATGACTCGCGTAGCGAGTTATGATTAAGCATGTGCTGAAAAATTTCGGTTTATATCGCATAAAGCGAAAGAAAACGACAGTTATTTCTTATAATTTAATCTGGCGTTAACAGAAAAACATAACGATGTATGTTAGAACGAAAAACATGTAATTTCTGCAAAAATACAACAGGTAAACGCGGGAAAGTGTGTCGCAAAAGGTCACGTCAATCATAAATCAATTCGACGTTTCATTGGCCCGTTTCAATCAATGCTTAGCACAACGTCATCGAGTTATTTTTTGTTGATTTGGTTTGTCGGCATTCATCATTGGCATTCAACTGTTCAGAAGAAATACCAAAAATATTTGGTTTTGCTCGTTAAACAAAGATTGAAAATTATCATTTGTCACCCCTCTTGAATTGATAAACTCTGCAGGATCACCGATATTGAAATTCCCATAACATTCCACAGCCACGATGAATTTAGATATTGAATTTGTGAAACTACTAGTATTGTTTGTTTACGTTTTGATTTTCGATCGCAGACGATGGTTATTTAGCAAGTCACGAAACAATATCATTAAAAACAAATTTTAGTTTCACTCAAAATTATGCTCGAATATAAGACCCACCATTTATCTCCCTCTTCGGTGTTTCTATTAAATTATTTGTTCCCAAGAAATTATTATTTTTTCGCTCACTGAAGGCGATAGGAATATCGATCGGTCAGTCGTTTAACACGTTGACAATAAGGTTGAGCGGGCGAGGCTTACCGGTCACCGGGTCTTCAAAATTTGATCAGGCACGCGAGCATGTCGACATTCTAAATCGTTACGTGATTTGGTTTACACGATTTTGACGAATGTCACGCGGTATGCTTTTAACCAATGACACACCGAAACTTATGAAAATATTAAATTATATAAATACTACTCAAAATTTGCTAAGCACCAAATGTTTGACACATCATTGTGAAATTTGTTTGTGACATATTTGTGACATTTTTGGTGGATATGATTGAGGAATGTATTGTGATGGTCCCCAGTGTTTACATTAGCTCTCTTGACAGGCAGACTTTTCGTGACAGTCATGGAAAGCATGTACCCCATGATTTTCATGATATTTTTGTGTACTGTCTACTACATGTACATGACATGTGTAGGATATCCAATCTTCATTTCAACACGAACCCTTGTGATTTAATGATTGAATATGGCAAATGCAAATGTAAGAAGACATTTGTCTGAAGCATAAATGTCGCGGGCTGTTGGGATGGTGTAGCAAGGGGCTACCCATCGTCAGGTTGGTGAAGCCCTTGGTGTGCACATACGGTGATCACCAGAGCCTGGGCAAGATTTCAGCAGTATGGTACACCAGTAAGACGGCATGGTGATGGCAGAGACAGGGAAACATCTGCAGCTGAATACCGGTTTATGATCATTCAGGCCCGTAGGTACTGCTTTGCCACAGCAACCCAGCTTCGCAGTGACCTTCAGAATGCATCCTGGGTAAATGTTTCGACGCTGACTATCCGGGCAAGGTTGCACGAATGTGGTCTTTGATCGAGAAGACCATATATTCGCATTCCGCTGTCCCAGAACCACCCCAGGCACGATATGAATGGGCCATAGATCACGTTGGATGGACCAAAGAAGACTGGCGACCTGTCCTTTTTACAGATGAGAAGACTGGCGACCTGTCCTTTTTACGGATAATTTCACAAAGAAATTATGTCCACACAGATAGGCGTTCCGGGGTAGGAAGAAGAACAGGAAAGCGAGTTCATGCAGCCCACATTGCTGAGCAAGACCGATACGGCGGAGAGTCAATCATCGTCTGGGGCGGCATCAGCAGGGATGGACGTACAGAACTCTGTGTTCTTGAACGTGGTACATTGACTGCATAGCGGTATATTGATGAGATCCTTTATGTCCACGTCAGATTGTATGCATGTGCAGTGGGTAATAGATTCATTCTGATGGACGATAATGCCCATCCTCGTGTTGCCCATGCTGTCGGGGAGTACCGACAGAGGGGGGGGGGGGGGGGACTGGCCAGCAATACCCCCTGACCTCAATCCAATCAAACATGTCTGGAATGGGTTGCAGCTTGCAATTTCAGCCCGTTCAGTCCAGCCAAGGAGTGTCCAGGGGCTTGGTGCCATGCTGGTCCAAGAATGGAACAACATCCCACGAAGGACCATCTGGAACCTGATTGGGAGCATGAGAAGGCGTTGTCAAGCTGTAATTAACAATAATGGGTCTCATACTCGATATTGAACCCATACCTGTTCGCTCCGTCAACTTGTTGGCAAATTGAAAATTTTCCTCTTTTACCAATATCCATTTGCCATGGTTATCGTATTCAAAAGCTAAACAATAATGTCAAAAACAAATAAAATCTTAATTTCTGTACTTAAATCATTAAAAATATAATTAAATAAAAAAATATATACACTTTTCTTTACAATATTTCAACTGAAACGTAAAACAGGTAGTTGGATATACGTGGTGCTTAGCAAACTTGGAGTAGTATATATTGTATTTCGATGAAACATATATCGGGATTGCCGATCGCTCAGTTGGTTTGGTGCCAGAGTATTTATGGTTAGGCGATTGGGTGCCTTATCCCTGGGATCGACTCAGGTCATGGCCACCTTCCGAAAAACTTTAGTTTTCAACCCAGTGGTGCAGTCCCAGGACTATGCCTGGTGGAATTTACCGCATCTATTTACTTCTCCATCTCAGTCACCATGATTTATTTCTATCTCGCGAGGATTTGTGTTTTAAAGTGGGTGACCGTAATGAAATACTTCTCAAAAAGCATTATCCGTTGTTTTCATGTGAGCAGAGACTTTGCGATCGGTCACGTGAAAATTGTTTTTAATACATCATTATTTTTTTTTCTTTGTGAAAATTGTTTGGTTTTTGTTTTTGTCTTCATTTTTTTTCAGTATATCATTTATTTCACATCATGCATGAATTTATTTTTCGCATTCATTATTTTTTTTCTTCTTTTTACGAACACCTGGAAAACATATTCTAGCTGAAGTGTTCAGATCCTCTCTTCTTTCTTGAAATGATAATAAAGGCTTGTCGATTATGAACACTTTGCAAATGTTACAATAAAAATCATCAATTCCCCCCCCCTCACAGTTAAAATTAAAAGTCCCGTCATGAACTGTGCGCTTATCTAGGCCTAATTGCGCGTAGGAATTGCGCGCAACTGCCATATCGAGTGGCACCCAAAGCATGGCAGATTCTCCTGGTTACTCCTAGCAAACACAGGCAATATTTCTGCCAATGGACCTCCAGGTTACCCGGAGGTCCACTGGCTGAAACATTGCTTGTGCACAGGTCATATGTACAGAATTTGATAGCCTTACTATGGTCGTAGAGTAAAGCACAGATGACGTGCTATTTGTGAGCATTTCATGACAGACTTCTAGTTTTAACCGTATATTACAAAATATCACGTTTTCGTGATTATACTTAGGAGAGGTAAGAGAAGAAGGGGGTGTAGTCACGGTAGGATGATTGTAAAGATTTTTTTTTTATATATTCCCGAATATCGTCAAACCATTTAATTTTTTCTAATATATTCATTTTCTTTAATATCTTTCCGTTTTTTTCACGTTTAATATATCATTATTTATTTGCGAAAATTGTTTTTTATATCATTCAATTTCTATTTTTTTCTCTTCTTTTGAAACGTCTGAGAACAAAGATCCCAAGGCAGAAAGATAATTATCTCCCGAGTGGTTCGAACGAATTTTTTTTAACCTTTACAGTACAACCTCTATTCAGATTCCTTCGCGTGTATTCTCCTTCCAGAACGAAGATGCAAAATAAATCTTCGGTACATTTTCCTAAGAATCCTCTGTCAATAAATCGATCGATCTACATTCCACTCCCCCAAGGAAGGCCTCAAATATGTCAGCGAACATTACACGTCGAATACATTTGCTTCGCACGTGATTAGAGATATTGTTATGGATGCATCTTATAAATTCAAAACGCAATTGAATTCTTTGTGAAAAGTGTATGTCTTGTTTTCTGTTACGTAATTATCCAGGTAATCTACCAGACCGTTAGTTTGTAAATATTTGGATTTTATCATATGACTCGTCCGTTTTGTTCACTTTAAAACATTTGATATTTTGTTTTCATATTAATCAGTGATAAATAAAGCCTTCCGTCAATTCCATTGGTCAATTTCAAAACTAGACAATTTGATTGGCTGAACAAAATATAAGTGAGCCACATTTTCATAATTTGCATAATTAGAGTTGGGAGCTTTCATTGGTCAATTTCAAAATTGGACAATTTGATTGGCTAAACAAAATACACCTGGGTGACATTTGCATAATTTCAGTAGGGAGAATTTACGTTATCTGTCCTATTTAGGGTGGGTTATATTGTATTAATTTTTTACCTACAAGAAAAACGCCATTCATTTTTTTTTTATATTTTTACTTTTTGCTTCCAAAACATAGGTTATGAACCCAGTGCTAAAACTCGTCGAGCTCGTTCCAATGAGGGGTCATAACCTATGTTTTGGAAGCAAAAAAATGAAAATTTTTAGTTATACGAGGATGTTTTTCCAAGTGCCGTCTGCATCACAAGTTAGGTGATGGGTTAAAAAGTCATATTAAGTGGCTAATTTGTGCGTGTGTGTGTCATATGAAAACTAGAATATGAAATGAGTGTTTTCTTATGTAATATTTATGAAACTCGTCCGAATTTTCCGTTTGGGCTCGCCAGAGGCTCGCCAAAACGGAAAATTCTTAGACTCGTTTCATAAATATTATATGAGAAAAACACTCATTTCATATTCTATTTATGTTTTAACTATGATGGATTTGACCATTTGTGTCATTATTTTTTTAGTTGTTTTGAAAAAAATATATGATTACAAAAAAAAAAGAATTATGAATTTTGAGCTCGACGGCAATCATGCTTTTGCTGTCATAACAAAATATAAGACAGTAACGTATACTGAAACTTCTACCATATTCTCAATTGCGTCAATAATGCTATTGCTTTTTACCGAGAAAAGGACAACATATAAAATACTACCCTGTGGAACCCACAATTCTTCTCTTCGTAAGAAAATGTAGATCCAACAAAAAATTGAGATTGATAGTTCTTTAAAAACATCTCTGTAGAAAGAGGCATACGCGCTCTCAACCCCATACTAAAGAGCTCGTTTAAAATCTCAGACTTCCACGTTGTATCTTGCATTTTCGAGGTCAAGGATGATGGAAACTTCATATTTTTTCCTAGCAAATGTATTTCGAATAAACCTATCAAGCCTAACCGAATGATCTACAGTACTTCTCTGGTTCGGAAACCACATTGAACATTCGCAATTAGGTTGTCCAATTCCAGAAACGAGACAAGTCGAACATTGATCATCCTCACCATGGTCTGAAACAGACAACTTGTTCACTTGCAATATGTCTGTAATTATTTTGATTGCTAGGATCTCTATCAGGCTTTGAAATGGGAATTATGTTTGCTTTCTGCCAGGACGGAGACAGTGGCTAGACACCCATATATTATTGAAAATTATTAACAAACTTTCAAGTGAATTTGGAGACAGATGTTTTAAAAGCCAAGGTTTTTGGACTGACTGTGTTTGCAGTGTCAACCAACTCTTTAGTGAAATGTTCTGTTTGGTCAGCACTTCCGGCAAATTTCTCCCATGGGAGGCGTTCAGAACAAAGCGATGCGAAAGTGTACCATTCAGCCTCTTCAAAGTTAAAATGTGATATCCGCTCGTCTTCCGCTGGAACCACACTATCCAACACAATTGGAAAGTGGTCACTCGCAGAAATCATCTTCAACCTTCGAAGAAAAATCGAGAAAAAGAGAAGGGCACTCAATTTTTCGAATGAACCAGAATCTGGATGCAGGTACGTGTCTGACCCATCACTGAACTTACACAAGTTGTATTTTGAAATAAGTTCTTCCACTCTTTTACCTTTTAACCCTTTACCTAACATGAAAAGCAGACGACACTTGCAAAAACAATTCTTGAATAACTATTTTTTTTTTACTTTTTCCTCAGAAACATGGGTTATGAACCTTAAATGAAACGAGCTCGACGAGATCGTTCCAACGAGGGTCATAACCTATGTTTTTGAGAGAAAAATAAAAATATAATGAAAATTAATTGGCGTTTTTGAGAGCAGCGCTGGCCGGTTTTTCCCGTTACGATGGATAGAGGGTTAAATCTTTTTTACAGCAGAAATCTTCTTACCGAAGAGGACTGTGGGCATTAAAATCATCCAACAAAATAAATGTATGGAGTAGAAAGCTGATAGACAAGTTGTTCAAGATCATTCGGCTGAAGGGTTGTATTTAGTAAAACATGCATCGAACATAATGTAATATATTGTCTTGTCCAGAGTTAGGTGTACCGCGACAGCCTGTATTTGTGTTTGTAACTGCACAGCACTGCGTATAATGACGTTTCCAATTGATTAAGTTGGACGATCAGCGAACATGAAGACATTTTCATCCGTCCAAGCATGATGTGAAGTAAAATGCTCAAAAACCTAAATGATATTGACTTTCGGCTTTCTTTAAAAGGTGTCCTGCCTACAAAAGGCTGCAGACTTAACTCTTTTGGCGCGACAGGCGACTAAAGTCGACAGACGGCAGACCGCAGAAAGGTTCTGCAGTAGTCATTTTAGCCAACTGTGTGTGTCCATTTCCAAGTGCTGTTAACCCTTACCCAACGCAGACGATATCAAAATGTATTATTTTAAGTATCATTTTTTCAAATTTTTCAAAAAGATTCAACAAAACCATATCATGTGACCCCTCGTTGGAACGAGCTCAACGAGCTCGTTCCAACAGGGGGTCACATGATATGGTTTTGTTGAAAATGTTTGACAAATAATATTTTTTCAACTGCTGAAGTTGCATATTACGCGGGAGGATGCGGCCGATTCGTTGGGTAAAGGGTTGAACAAACATACGTATTCCTATGTTTGATGCACCATTTATGTCCCATCCATAAATAACAATTTCGTCCCTTGAAAGTATAAAGGTGCCATTTAAATAGCCCCGGCAGGTTGCTTTGATTAATTTTTCCCCAGGGATCAACTCTTAAACGAGATCGGGCAGAGTTGCCAGAACGTTTCGTAGATGCAATTATCGACTGCCATCTCCTCAAAGCCACCCAACCTATTACGAATAATAATGTCGCGAAGCGCTTTAGGGGTTTTGTCTGATAACTGTTTTTATTTGTTTGGTTTTTAGATTTTCTTTTTGTTTTGTTTTTCTTGATTCTTGATTCCTTCTCTGACTCTGACCCAATTTTCGAAGCTGTGATCGATCTTTCTGATCTGGGTTCGGTATGTTCGACTCATTTCTCTGTTCTGCGTTAGGTATTTGGTCTTTATGAGGTCCTGTTGTGGGTATAACGTTCGCTTGTTCTTGTTGCTGTTTCGTTTTTTCCATTGTCTCATTTATTGTTGGAGCTGCTGCCGTTGTTTGGGTTGATTTTAGTTCCACCAGGGGGCAATACTATAAACTTTTACAATTGTATTTTCTAGAATTGTATTTTCTACTTATTAATATAACTGATTAAAAGGAATCATTAGCATTTTAAAAGATATGGCAATTTGCCAACTGACAAATGGTCAGATCTTTGAAAATGCTAGTGGTTCATTTTAACCCATTTAAACTCATAATTAGAAAATAAAATTCTAGAAAATAAAATTGTAAAAGTTTTATATTATTGTCCACTGGTCGGTTTGCTCTATTGGGAATGCCTGCCATAAATATGGAATGGAGCCGTTGAGCCATGTCCATGTTTCCGCAGATTGTGTTCGTACATTTTGCAGCAATGTTATGACATATGATGACGTTGTTTACTAGCCTCATTAAAGCTTATTTATTTTTCAGTGCTCACCTTTTGTATGTATTTTTTCTCCTTTATCCATAAAGGCAATCCGTAGAAGATTCCTCTGACAGTTTATATATTTAATTATATCATTATGACACGGCTCGTCATGTTTTGGCCGTATATTTTAGGAACATAAAGGCAATCCGTAGAAGATTCCTCTGACAGTTTATATATTTAATTATATCATTATGACACGGCTCGTCATGTTTTGGCCGCATGTTTTAGGAACATAAAGGCAATCCTTAGAAGATTCCTCTGACAGTTTATATATTTCATTATATCATTATTACACAGCTCGTCATGTTTTGGCCGTATATTTTAGGAACATAAAGGCAATCCCTAGACGATTCCTCTGACAGTTTATATATTTCATTATATCATTATTACACAGCTCGTCATGTTTTGGCCGTATATTTTAGGAACATAAAGGCAATCCCTAGACGATTCCTCTGACAGTTTATATATTTCATTATATCATTATTACACAGCTCGTCATGTTTTGGCCGTATATTTTAGGAACATAAAGGCAATCCTTAGAAGAATCCTTCTGACAGTGTATATATTTAATTATATCATTATGACACGGCTCGTCATGTTTTGGCCGCATGTTTTAGGAACATAAAGGCAATCCTTAAAAGATTCCTCTGACAGTTTATATATTTAATTATATCATTATTACACGGCTCGTCATGTTTTGGCCGCATGTTTTAGGAATATAAAGGCAATACTTAGAAGATTTCTCTGACAGTGTATATATTTAATTATATCATTATTAAACGGCTCGTCATGTTTTGGCCGCATGTTTTAGGAACATAAAGGCAATCCCTAGACGATTCCTCTGACAGTTTATATATTTAATTATATCATTATTACACGGCTCGTCATGTTTTGGCCGCATGTTTTAGGAAATAAAGGCAATCCTTAGAAGATTCCTTTGACAGTGTATATATTTAATTATATCATTATTACACGGCTCGTCATGTTTTGGCCGCATGTTTTAGGAACATAAAGGCAATCCTTAGAAGATTCCTTTGACAGTTTATATATTTAATTATATCATTATTACACGGCTCGTCATGTTTTGGCCGCATGTTTTAGGAAATAAAGGCAATCCTTAGAAGATTCCTTTGACAGTGTATATATTTAATTATATCATTATTACACGGCTCGTCATGTTTTGGCCGCATGTTTTAGGAACATAAAGGCAATCCCTAGACGATTCCTCTGACAGTTTATATATTTAATTATATCATTATTACACGGCTCGTCATGTTTTGGCCGCATGTTTTAGGAAATAAAGGCAATACTTAGAAGATTCCTCTGACAGTGTATATATTTAATTATATCATTATTACACGGCTCGTCATGTTTTGGCCGCATGTTTTAGGAACATAAAGGCAATCCCTAGACGATTCCTCTGACAGTTTATATATTTAATTATATCATTATTACACGGCTCGTCATGTTTTGGCCGCATGTCTTAGGAACATAAAGGCAATCCCTAGACGATTCCTCTGACAGTTTATATATTTAATTATATCATTATTACACAGCTCGTCATGTTTTGGCCGCATGTTTTAGGAACATAAAGGCAATCCCTAGACGATTCCTCTGACAGTTTATATATTTAATTATATCATTATTACACAGCTCATCATGTTTTGGCCGCATGTTTTAGGGACAGGCTGACCTACGTGCGCATTCTCGCTATGGCCGAACCTTTTTACAATTGAAACATCGGTGTGGATTTGGGATATAACTATCCACTCCAACGTTCATATAACTATCCACTCCAACGTTCATATAACCTATTTTCACAGATGTCAGTGGCTGGAGACTATTGAAGTCGTAAATGTAAGTATTAGTATATAATTAGTTACCATTTTCCCCGATTTTAACCCTTTTGACTCCAGTTACTCCCCGCATTTTCATTTTATTTATAATTTCTTGTTCATCAATATCGACAAGCTAACGAGTTCGTACCACCTCTCTGCTGTTAATGCGAGTTTGTCCACTGTAACTCAGCATCTACAGTTAAAACTAAAAGTCCTGTCACGAACTGTGCGCTTATCTAGGCTTAATCGTGCGTAGGAATTGCGCGCAATTGCCATACCGAATGGTACCTAAAGCATGGCAGGTTCTCCTTGTTACCAATAGCAAACACAAGCAATTTTCCTGTCAATGGACGTCCGAGTTACCCGGAGGTCCATTGGCTAACACTTTGCTTGTGCACAGGCCGTATGTGCAGAAGTTGATTAGCCTTACCATCGTCATAACGCGTAGATTAACGCGCAAATCGGTGTGTTATCTGTGCGCATTTCAGGACAGGACTTCTAGTTTTAACTGTAAAAGTTTTTGTGTTTTCAAAAGACTGAAAGACTCTATATTTGAAGTACATTCAATCAAAATACCACAGAAGCCAATGCTATAAACTATTTACAACTGTATTTTCCAAAATTGTATTTCCTACCCACCCCTCCAAAATTGTATTTCCTGCCCACCCCTCCAAGATTGTATTACCTGCCCACCCCTCTAAATAGCTAAAAAATCGTCAGTATTTTATGACATACGAAATCAAACAGCGCGTTCATACTTTGTGGTCATTTGTTCTGTTGTTATTTTGCGATTTTTTAAAGATATAACCTCAACTCCTATTTTCTCCCGAAGAGTACCCAGTGACAACCGTTGAGCCAAGTGTTATCGTAGCTTAAAATACTAATATAACTCAACTATCAAGACTTCTTAACTGGTTGAGTGCTAGAAGCCACTATCAGGGATTTCAAAAAATGAGGATGCCAGAGCAAACTCCAATACGTTCTTGCTTATATTTCATATTCAGTCAAATAAATAATATTTTTTTATATAAATTTGTTTTATTACAAATTACTGGAAAGTCCCTGTTTGAATAACAAATTCAGAAAACCAAACATATCTAGCCCTCAACCAGATAATCACTAATGTGAAAACTATTTTGTTATTTGTACTTTCCGACGTTTGACGTCGCATTTTGAAAAAAAAGAACGTTGAAGAAACTGAATTTGAACGTCAGCATAATTAAAGTCTCAAAGGGTTAAAAGATGTGGCAGTGTATCTGTAGGTAAACTGCCACATCTATTTAAATGCTGGTTATTCTTTTCCATACATATGTTCACAGACAGGAAATACAATTCTTGAAAATACAATTTTAAACATTTTTAACCAACCAAGCGAATGTGAAGGGATTAAAATTTGTTCGTTGAATTATGTGATTGTTCATACGGTCGTTTAGATTTGGTTTTGAACGCCATAATTTGAGATTTAAATCGTTCATTGCCTCGGCTCACACCCACCACGGAGTCCAACAATAGGTTCACTTTCTGCAATGCAGTGTACACACAGCGAATGAATGAATGAAAGGTTTTAGCGCGCCGAAGGCGCGCAGGGACGATGTGGGATTTACAAATCCCTTGCGACCCGGTTAACCTTATTTTATTTCACTTGGATCACACAGGCCTAGCTTTCCAATTGCCCAAAATGGAGTCTGAGGGGCGTATGCACGCGGTTAGAATATCCGGCAGTTTACGTTGGAGTGTTAGATGGTCAATACTCAATCCCTCAACGCCTTTAAAACTATTAGAGAGTGGGCTCTATTCAGTTCCAGTTCGGCGATGGTAGAGGTTTGAGTCCCACCATGGTGGCGAGCCAGAATGTAATGTTGTGCGATGGCAAGTTTAAGGGAAGAAGAGAAAAGAAAACCAAACAGCAGCGCCGGTTTGGTAGCGGCCCCGGTATATGACCATAGCGGTTACAAAAAAGAAGCGGAGAAAGCTCCAACAGTTTAGTTTTGAAAAAGAAAAACCGGGAGTCATCCATCAAGCCTTCTGGGAGATAGGATGCCGTATGTGATTTTGAGGTATCTGGTTATCCTTCGGGAATTCCAAATGACCTCCTCCACTCGCCCCCCCCCCCCCCAAAAAAAAAACCTCACTGACACACACCCTCAAGCCCTTAAAAGGGCTGTTAAATCTTTATTCAAATGTTTATTTATATCAAATGTACACTCGTCCCCAGCCAGACAAGCTTGTTTCAATCCTTGCCTAGCGTTTGGTGGTTTCTTGTATATGTTGCAGAAAGGTAGGTTGCACCAATTCCTCCTACGCTTTGTCTACCATTTCCATGCGTCTTCTTGATAAGAGTGTTGCAAGAAAATTTGAGAATGTTCAGTTAGAAAAGTTGTAGGTAGAAAGATGGGTATCCGCTATTGTATATTGTGCCTGCTGTGTGATTGTTGCTATGGATGGGGTAAGTGGTGTGTTTCTTCGGAGCCCACTCCCCACACGCAGAGTTGCGAGGCAATCCTCACAGACTCAATCCTAAAGATTTCAATGAGTAGCGAGGCAATCCTCACTGACTCCATGCAGTTTAATTCTATTCAGTAATTTTAATTTACTGTGGATTATTTTGTTTTTCTGTTTAGGGTACGCTATTCGTTCAGCTTCGCCATTGATTCACTATCCTGGAGTATGTGGAGGGTTTTGTTATATAGATCTTATTAAACGCGTTTCAATCGCGCTTCAGCAGAGTTGCGAGGCAGTCCTCACAGACTCTATCCTAAAGTCCCCAATGAGTAGAGAGGCAATCCTCACTGACTCCACGCGATTTAGTTATATTGTATAATTTTTATTTTATTTTATTTTATTTTTTTTTTTTTTTTATTATAAATAAAAATTAAAAAGAAAATAAAAAAAAAAAAAATAAAAAAAAAAAATAAAAATTATACAATATAACTAAATCGCGTGGAGTCAGTGAGGATTGCCTCGCTACTTATAATTTTTATTTTATTTTATTTTATTTTTTTTTTTTTTTTTTTTTTATTATAAATAAAAATTAAAAAGAAAATAAAAAAAAAAAAAAAAAAAAAAAAAATATACACAGAGTACATTGTACCAATATACTTATACTAGGGCAGTATACTCAGTGTTGATGCTAATACATGCCACTGACTGATTAACACGTGCGTGGGTGGTGCCAGATATTCAGATGTGTGTCATCCAATCAATCAGTTTGCGATATTCTGAGAAGTAATTTACCACTGAAAACTAACCCAGAGTGCAACAAACGAACATGTTTTAAAATTTAATGATTGCTGAAAGTTTGTATACAATGACAGTTAAATTAAAATTTCATAAAAAGAAATGACTGAGTGAAAGTGGGATACTTTGGCTAAATAAATGTTTGGATTTGCAAACAATGTTACAGGTGTGCCTGTATATTGGCATTTTAACTCATGTAACTACAAAACACATCTGCGGAAAAAGTGGAGGAACACGTGCTCCTTGTCCCCCCCCCCCCCCCATCCCTCCCTGGCTTCGCCGCCTCTGATTCGTTGTTAATCATACGATCAATGCTATTTGTAATACACAAAAATGAACTGTCGCAAAAAGTTCGATCACAACTAAGTTTTTTTTTATTTTATTTTTTCTTCTCCCTGTACTTCGTGAACCATAAAGAAAGAAACGAACTAGCGTTAAGAATTATTTGCCCTCTCAGGTTTGAGAGAGGATTCACAAATTTATTTAGCGATTCCGACCAAATAATTTAACACAGGATTCCAAAAAAACCGACAATGGTACTATAGACCACAATATATAGTAATTCCTTAGGAAAACCGGGTAACTTAAGATAAAAAACAAAAATCGGAATGTTAAAGACTTAGGTTTTTTGGTCCCAATCGACTGCAGAATTTAATTTTCTATATGACTTCCCGTCGTCACTATAAGTTTGGATCTGTATGTTTTGGCCAAAATCACTCGGACGTTTTGGTCTAATTACCCATTTTTCGTATCGGTAGTCCTGTAGAACATCCATGCACTATGCATCATAGGGAACCCTGTGCTAAATTATTTGAACTGTATCACCACCTTCCTCTCCTGTAGAGTTGCTGCTTACCTTCTGAACTAGGTAAACATTCTGTCCTTGTCATGAAATGGTACATTTCTCAATCAGGTTGTAGCAGTATAGATAGGAATTGTATTTGTACAGTTTTCTCCAATAAGGAGTCAAAAGCCAGGGCTCTCAAGGAATGGCGAGTGATCACTCACACTCGCCTGATAATCGCCTAAATTTCTAAAGTGGCGAGCGATTGATCACTCGTCTCTTACTGGTTGAGGGCTGGAGGCCACAGCACTGGCTTTTGTCTTCAGAAGTTATAATTTACAGATGATTCAGCAATATTAAAATGCCCTTTGTTCATAAATATTAAATTGTTTCAGTTTACTGGAGAATGCCTGGAGGCATTCTCCAGTAAACTGAAACAATTTAATACATGTAGGTATAAACTATATGCCTCATAATGTCCAGACTTGTCATATAGGTAAAATACAGGTAAAAATAATCTAGCCGTCTACCAGTTAAGTGCCTAGATATGTCAAAATCTTAATATCATGCATAACAGTAAATTCACAGAAATGAATATACAGTTACTATCACTCGTCATCACTCGCCTGATCTTAATTACAGGCGAGTGACATATTACTAGCCGCCGATTTGCTCCTCGACAGGCCTGAAAGCTGTTTTTGAGACAAAAAGGGACACTTTCAGTTATTCAAGAGATGCTTTTGCATGTTGTCAGCTGTTTGTGAATAGAATAATAAAAATGCATTTAATATATTGTACCGGGGCGGCATGAAAAAGACTGTCCGGCTTCCCGCCGCACCTAAAGGAAATCATTAACAGAATTAACACTGAAAGGCGGCATGAAATGGTTACGCAGGTGTTGTTTGGTTGCCACAGAAATACATGGTGTAGAAGAACCCACTTGCGTTCTTAGTAAATAAGTAAATACGTAAATTCCCACATGTATAAGCATCATTTATTTCAGTGGTTGAGACTATTGATAGAAAAGTACTGCTGTAGTTAGTTCTGACTGGAATATGTTATGAAATATTATGTACTGTTAGAAAACACATCAGCGAAGGCTATGTTTGGCAGTCGACGATGAGCTGAAACTGCAGGACAGAAGCCAAGTATGCCGAAACGTATTGGTCGTTGGAGGGACAAAAATATCGCTTGCGATCCTGTCCTCTGATTAGATCAAGGAAGTAAATACAAAACCAATGCACTCTGCTAGAAAACAAATCCCGCTTTGGAACATCTTCTTTGACAGATGTATTGTGTTGATCTGAGTACAATAATTTTTTCAGCCAGGAAAAATGGGAGCACGGTAGCTCAGTGGTTGACTGTTTGACTTTCTATGCTGGAGTTGCCCGAGTTTGAGACCCGTCGGGGACGATCCGCGTTGTGTCCTTGCACTTTATCCCGGTTGCCTACATGGGGCAAGATGACGCCGTGTACTGAGGCGTACTGCACGTCGATGGTGCACATGTCTTCAACCGCTGTAACCCTGCTTGAGCGGATCTTGAAAGGAGTTAGAATGTTGAGGAGCTGACAGTTGCTCGACCATGTTCGGTGGTTCTCTCCAGGCACCTGTAAAACAGTCACGGTCACGATTAGCCATTGTGCATAAGTATGTGACCTTAAACACCAATAAATAAATAAATAAATAGCCATGAGATTTTCGCTAGGACTGGAGTTTAAGTTTGTAGGCTTCCATTACTAGTAATCGTGTCCTTATGTAAATACACAGAACGACACACGCATATGAATGGGTTAATCGATATGACACCCGTGTCATCGCGGAAGGATAAAGCTCGAGGCTAAAGGTGTTTATTACACGCCTTCACATCAATAAAAGCAATTATTAGAAGGACACTCACCAATTCATTTGACAATTCGTCCACTCAGTTCCAATGTGTTTATGTGCCAGTAGGCACATAGAACACATTGAAACTCGGGGGATGAACTATCAACAAAAACAAAACATTCTATAGTCAACCAAATTTGCGAGTGGAACCCGTGGTACTATTTTTAGCTATCGCTAGTGATTCAAGTTGTAATTGCGGTGCACGATTTGTAGAAAATGTCAGTGAAATTCGCCTCTATTTAACGTCTCCAGCGATTTCCGCTCGGCACATTTGTGCGGAACGGATTTTCATTTTCCGCATGGTTTTGTGTTGGTGTAGATAGTATTTCGATGATGTAGTTGGAATATTTGTGAATCCTGACATGAGCCATCACAGTCGGGACAAATGAAGTTTACACCACCCCCATCCCCGGATCTGCAACCCCCCATGTTAATTTGCCTATAATTGATGCGTCATCAGCATATAACAACGTTTGTCTTTTTTTTATCGCAACGCACCACCAAAACTGGCCCTTTCGATTTGTTGGGATGTTTAGAAACCTCAGTTATTCAACATTATTCAACACACCTACACATGTTTATTTTGGACGTATATGTTTCATTTGTCAGGAAAGGATGGTGCGCGTTTTGCACATCAGGTAAAAGCAATGTCTAGTAAAGAACTCTATTATAACATTCACCACATTCTCTATTAATATTTCTGCACATTTAAAGAAAAAGTAAAAAAACAGAAGGTATTTCTTTTCAAGCAGAATATCAGAGTGATCTCCCTTATTACGTTTGTAGCCTCTGTGGAGAATGCATCCGAAATATTTTACCACACTCACTGGATGTATTCACCCTAAAAGAATACAATACACACATTAGGAAATGTTCTAGATACACCACAGGTAAGGATGTCTTGTAAGAATGCTTCCGATTGGACATTACGCATCTGAGTGACGTTATGACGTGAAATAAATGCTGAGGTGTGATTTCGAAATGCACATTTTGAAATTAAGCGTTTCACTTTGTTCTGTTTTGCAGTACATAGACAGGCATAATGTTCTCGGAGTTAATCACGGATAGATACTGTTCTATTCTAAAAAAAAGTAGGGGATATTTGATAAAAGTGAGATATATGAAGAAATATATTTATATTTTTATCAAAAAGACGGTTGAGGCAATGCACTGGGACATCTGGTAAATGACGTCAGCGATAGTTGGGTGTCTGACAAGCACACATTCAACGCACTAAGCCGTGGAAGACATGGACGGTCAGTCAGATAATGTACCACATTCAGTCCAAGACCTCAATACCTTGTAAATCCTCCTCGGCTCGAGAGACAAACGCGGATCTAACGTGGCATACTCCTCACCAAACGTCCAATATCAGCTTGACTGATGTTATTCGATTCTTTCTGCAGTGCAGCGGCGAGTTCCGGGACATTGGGAGGAAGCCGTTGGCGTTGTCGTAGTCGCCTGCCAAGCATATCGCAGACGTGCTCGATTGGGGAAATGTCTGGACTTAGTGCTGGCCAAGGCAGTGTAGTGATGTTCTGTTTCTGGAGGAACTCTGCAGCGACACGGGTCATGTGTGCTCTTGCTTTGTCATCTTGGAAAATGAATCGACAGCCGTGACGTCGCGCAAATGACACCACATGAGCTGATAACATGTTGTTCCGGTAGTACTTCCCTGTGGCATGCCCGTGGATGACATGTAGTGTTGTACTGCTTGTCATGGTTATGCCTCCCCACACCATAACCGATTCATCACCAAAACGATCGATCGTCCTGCCTAACGGTTATCATGGTATCTTTCGTTCTGCCACCGCCACACTCTGTTTCGCCTGTCGTGGAAGTCGAGAGTCACATCGATTCATCGGAAAACATGACGTTGCACCACCGACGATTGCCCAAGCGCTGTCGTGCTCTACACCTATTACGCCTTGCTGAGATGTGACGTTCAGGAAAACGTGGAATTATTCGAGATCGTTGAGCGTACAAATGCCAGATGTGTAGGCGATTTCGGATAATCTGACCACTGACTCGCACATTTGTTGCTCGGTCCAATTTCTGAGGCACTTTGATGTCGGTTACCTAATGCTGTGGTTCGGATGAAACGATCCTGGTTAGCAGTTGTCTCCCATGGGCGACCTGACCGACGTCTGTCACCAACATTGACTGTGTGACGGTAGAGGGACCACAACGTGCTAATCACCGATTGAGTAACGTTGACAATTTGAGTCACTGCAGTCCGTCTGTTGCCAGCTTCCAACATGCCAACGGCAAGTAAATGTTCGTCACGTGTCAGTCTTGGTATACCTCAAAAGTTACGTTTCGACCAGAAACGATTGATTAACGAGTTTATACCAAGAAAAGAACGATGAGACCTCGGAAAAAGCCCGTTCAGTACAAATGAAAATTTCAAAACGTACCCCGCTCGTTCGAAAAACCTGCTCGAAGTTTTCGTGGTCCAGTGACATTCATGATCCACTAAACTTGGTAACATATTGATGTGTCCTATCACTCGTGTGCAATACCATTTTCCGAAAATAACAACATCAGTTTGGATATTCACTACTTTTTTAATAGTATATAATGAATGGAATGTTTCTACCTAACCAACTAAAGTTTTAGAATTTAGCACATGATGTCTAAATATTTGATTATTGCGACCACCGTGTATGCAACAGTTGTTGCTATCCCTTTCATTCTTGTCGTTTTTTAGCGTTTTAGTGATAAACATTTAATTAAGAGTTTTCTAGCTATAATGTTATGATGAGCTGATTACATACTCATTTATAAACACAGAATAATTTAAGCGGTATCGGGTCGTATTTTGCGATGCACTTTTATTTATGCTTAGCGATGTCCTACATCGGAAATATTCGCAAAAAGCGAAGCCAGCATTTTTGCCCAACTACAATTATTCTACCGGCAATGACAGTCATTCGTCATTTAGTTCCCTCGTCTATTTGATGATCATAATGAGTTAGGAACAGAATCACCCGAGTTGTGACGAATCACCCGAATGGTAACAGTCACTACAACATGTGGAATTTAACAGAAATCCTCCAAATGGGTCAAATAGCTCAGCTACATCTTGAAGCTCGAGTCGAGTTCGAATTATTAAAACGTTTTTAACAGAACAAGTTGTTAGTAACCTACCAAAGCTCGTTGGTTGAGTGTGAAGAATGTGAGCACTGAAAGAATACACGTGATCCGCTAATAGGAGTCAGTTATGGATATAAACGGTATTGTGTATACGGGTAACAGCACTGTCGAAAACACAACAAATTTTGACTGGAAATCCAAAATTTCATAGATGACATATCATTTGTTGAGTGCAACAAGGCACCACCTGCAATGCTTCAGCATTGCAGGTGGCGCCTTGTTTCACTCAAGATTCGATATAGAACCAACGGCCCAACACAATATCATGCGATCATACAAGTTTCAGACGCGATCTGAAGTCGAAAATACTCCAAGGAAGATGGGCTGTTATGCCTCGTGTCAGAGGAAACTTATCTAGCCAAATGACGAATTTTCTTCACTAATTTCTTATGATTGAAAATTCCTATACTATTATTATAAAAAAGTGATACATTTTTGCTTACCACAGGGCAATATGCTATGCAAAAAGTTAAAAGTAAATTATTCTCTGTTTATCCATGAGTTTTGTTATGATCAATATGATAATCAGTATCATACTGGTTTATGACACACTGCGAGAGAGGAATTCAAGAACATATAATATAAGTCGGAAAAGGGTTTCATATGGACAAAGTGAGATGTCGATGTTATTACTCTGTTAGTTTCATATCGGCCGAGATATCTGCACGAGGTAACCTCATATTCGGTCGAAGACTGGTGTGAAATTACCGAAGGCTGGTAACTCTGCCGATATGAAACTAATCAAGAATTATTTCTTTATATATGAAACCAACAGGAATAATTACATATAGAATATGCCCATAGTAGCTTGGTGTACCACATGTTCACCACGAGTGGTGAAGTGGTATTAACCGCGAGCCTACGGCGCGCGGTTAACACCACTTCACCACGAGTGGTGAATATTTGATACACCAAGCTACTTTGGGTATATTTTATTTATACCATGATCGTCAGATTATTAAGAGTCGCTATTATTTGTTTTCGATTTTACTGAGCACCACACGTACATACGAGCGAATCTGTTTTTGTTTACACGAGCATCCGTGAACGGTACTTCCACTGTCAATTTTATCGCCGAAACGAAATAAAAAAGAAAGAAACTGAGCCTTTTTCAGTTTTAATAACATAATAACATACTGTTTCGAGTTATGCATGCTTTATTAACATGAGACAATGCATGTTTGTTAATTTTTGGCATCTTATGAGGTAAACCCATTTAGAAACGTAATAAATAATTGCCATTTCCATTTCACTCTTCGCGAGGCGACGTGCGATAAATTTAGACAAGTTTGCATTCAGGTCGACGTCACCAAAGGTCAACGGGGATGTAGTTCTACTGTAGGTGTAAAATTTTGTTATTGAAATCCATTGCTGGCGTATTCATCACGATTGGTGTGTAAAACTAAAATTTATGTCATAGGCTTTTCATATATAGTAGAATAGGTAATCATGGTATAAAAAACGTTCACAGATCTGTTGTTGTTTTCTAGCTTGTTTGTGTCTCTTTCTGTTCACATTCAGACGCTTCCCCTCCTGCTGATTCGACGAATCTGTACTTACGACTCTCAGTTTGCGTTGTTTTTTCTACACAACTCTCTTTTTCTGTTCTGCATCCACTCAGCTCTTACTTATCGCCATTATTAATTCCTCATCATAGAAGTGCTCTGCTTCAAATCATTCCGTCATGCACCAATGTTCCAGATTGAGTTCGATGAATAACTGTGAATGATTACAACATAAACAAATTGGTTACGTCTAATAACGCATCAAGGGGGACGACACTAGCTTGGTTCATATTGACCAAGATTGGAGTCATATCAATCGTGTCTGAAGCCATTCTGCCGACTTTAATAATGACCAATTTGGGAAGAGACAATCATATATGATAAATACACAGAACTGCGCACAAGCGTTTGAATTGGTTAATTTTTATCGAACGAGTTTGGTTCGGCACAAAAAATACCACGAGAGGCGAAGCCGCATATGTTTATTACACGCCTCACACCGAACCAAACGAGTGATGTGAAACTTTCTTTAGCAGGTCATTTTCTACAATGCAAAGTAAGAATTAACCCTTTGAATCCTAGTGGTATCTTCCATATCAGTTCAATTACAGCAACGGGAATAGTCCATATTCATTATTTGGAGGTAGACCAATTAATATTTTCAACGTGCAGCCCCAAGGCTGCACGTTGAAAATATTAATTGGTACACCACATCTTCACTCAAAAGTCGGCCTACTTACTGAAATTATGAAGTATCACGTTACTGGGCCGGAAAAGCTGCCGCTGGGGATCAAAGGGTTAACGTGTCCTTTGTAGACGCAAAGGAGATAAAATAAGTGAAAAATCCAAAGTAATCTTCACAATCAGGAGACCAGTCTTATTGTTACTTCCTACCTTGTTTGAACTTTCATTCAATATTTCAACTTTTAATGCGTCAACACTTCGAATGATGAAAAACCGTGAAACTGAAAGAAAATTTATGGTCATTTTAGGCCTCACTGTTATAGCACGACCTGCGAGTGGTTAATGGGATCATCACCAAAAGGTTACCGTACTTTCACAACAAATAATAGATCTAAATTCGGAAAAATACTTGAATGAGAAATAATAAAAACTTACATGTTTATCTGATTTCCTCGCGGTTGTTGTTATTCAACTGATTAACAGGTTCAGATTTTAGTGAGAATTACGGTTGTTATTGTCGAATCATTCCACGTAAATTAAATTTAGATTTTTTATTGTTCAATCGAAATGATTGTATTATTCACAAGGTCCCCTGAGAAATTATTAAAGTCCGTGTTATAGACTTTAACAGAATCCATACGATTTCCCATCAATGTCAACATGTTGTCGTTGGACAAACACTTTTGTCTTGTATTTCGATGATCTAGAAACTTGCTCGTACAAGGTCATTCATTCGAAGAGACGTCACTCAAGGACGCTTGCAGGTTCTGTCTGCATCGTTTTTAGTTTGAACTGCATGTCTGTCATTGTCATGTCATATTTTAACCCTGTTTGTCCCTCAATATATATTCAGTATTGTTCACTTTAATAAGTACATAAGAAAGTTTCTTTTGATGTTTGGTCGGTTTATAGTACCTGCGTTTCTACGGAAATAACGTAAAGGCAGATACTTTACATCCATGTTACAACATCAAATTAAATTGGCCATTGTATCTGCATTGGTCAATATTTCATATTTCCCCAGAAATATGACTGGTCCCATTCTGATGTTGGAAAAGTGCAAAGAAAGTCCCGTACCACACATGTGTGCGATACAACTTTATTTTCATCACACATTCTGGAATGTCGTGAACAAACCTTAATTTTAGATGGATGTGTAATGAATAAATCGAAATTAAAAGGGTAGGATAAATAAGAGAATCGTGTATTTATCTGGACCTACTTATCTGTAATTGTAAATTGGTTTATTTTATAAGTCTAAACACTGTTCTAATCGGTCTATTCAAATGGAATGATATTTTCTACAGAATGTATTTACAAGATACTTTTTTTCTCACGCTATATGTACTGTCTTTTAACGTAACATCTCACAACATCCACACAGGCAATGTTATTATAATACTAAAACCTGGCTGGTTAGAGTACATTTGTCCACATCATATTGCCGCCGTATCACATTCTAAGTAAAGATTGGCCGTTGTCGTGCACGGAATCACAACTGTTGCATTACATTTTCTGGAAGAATGGAAGAAAATGATCCGCGAATTCAGCATTTCTCAGTTGTGCAAAGTCCAGCGCTGTTCAACACTTCATAACAGAACATCGAGAAGGTACCATCGCACTACGTTTTCGGCTGCATTCCTATTTTGTTTTTAAACAGGGTATCTATGAAACAGCAATATGAATGTATTATGAAATAAAAGAATTCTACATTGAAGTCATTATTCTGTATGAAGGTGACCAAACACTTACAAAATATGATTGCATCCTCTGCAAAGATCACTTTATCCTCTCTTTACCCTCACGTCAACTCTCTTCCATCCACAATGTCTTAAATGAAGACACAGGGAAGTCAACAAGAATAGGGTCTGAGTAAAATACATACACAAGAGCATTCACCACACGAGTTCAGCATTTCTAATAAATAGGATGAAAGTAAAGTTGTAGTGTTCCTTTTCGTTTTATTTTGTGAATATAACTACTTCACTTTATCATTAACATCACCGCAGCTTGCACATATCCCATCTGTAAAAAAATATTCTCATTATTCTAAACCACTGGAATCTCGTATTTCCCATCATTAGAATATACAGTGTCGCTTGAACACATGACCGTGTTGCAAAATGCACAAGGCGAATAACACACGTTCTTCTGCAAAATAAATCTCTCCGTGACTCTGTCCGAAAACTCTGCTGTAAAAAGAAATTCCAACCATAACACAATCTTTGTATACCCCTGCTACACACCCGTATTGGGAGATGCCATAATATTCTTATCTTCAGCTGTAACGAGAATAACATTTAAATTATTCTACAGTCAGTTTATATCATCTAATCAGGGCCCAGTGCTATAAAACGTTTAAAATTGTATTTTCTGGAATTGCATTTTCCAGTTGACTTTAGATGGGATGAAATGAACTATTAGCATTTTCAAGTTGGCAAATCTGCCATATCTTTTAAAATGCTAGTGATCCAGTCGGTTATGTTAATAAGTAGGAAATATCATTCTAGAAAATACAATTGTAAAAGATTTGTAGTATTGGTTCCAGGTTGAATCAAAGAATTCTTTGCGCGCCTGCATTAAACTAATTAAATCAACGACCTACTTCAAGTGTATTTGATTTCCCGCCTCTTTGAACTATTATGATAGAAGTGTGACCCAGGATACTGCTAACAGTTAATATAACGCCCTGCGAAGCATCGAAATTCGATGCCATTCGGAATCGTCCAGAGCTCAAGGACTGCTGATTTCTAAATTTCTCAAAAATCGAACATATTTTCAAAACCCAACAAAATGTTGTTGCGTCTCCTCTTGAAACCTTTTTGCAACAACCAGGTTTTGTGGTGGGAGGAGGCTTCCATGGGTAGCTCAGCAAATGTGGAATAATTTGGATGAGAAAATCAGAACTGCTGGAGATGTTCAAATCTTCAAAACTCACCTTGTTAAAAAATCATTTAGATCTATTCACAGTACGTTTTAACACCTTCGATCCCGTGTGCATAAATGTTTGCCTCGCGAAGAAATTGGTAGTGGACGAGTAGACGACATAAAGAGCAAAACATCTAAAGCGAAGCTCGGTAAAAATATTACTGAACCTCCCAACAAACCGAGATGGTTTCGCCCATTTGGCCGTTGACAGTGTTGACTGAAATGACTATTTATTTATTTATTTATTTATTTATTTATTTATTTATTTATTTTTTATTTATTTATTTATTTATTTATTTATTTATTTATTTATTTATTTATTTATTTGTGCCTGAGGTCAATTATTTCTGCACTTTGGCCAGTCATGACCATGACACTTTTACGAATGGAGGAAGCCGGAGTAACCGGAGAAAACCACCGAGCAGCGGTTAGCAACTGTCAGGTCCCCAACAAACTAACTCCACACAAGCATGGTTGCAGCCAGCTCCTCTACCTACTGAGGCATCGCGTCCCCCGACTGAAATTATATCTTCCAGGGCGCCAGTGTTGAAAACGTTAACCCTTTACCCAACGTAACGGCCAAAACCGGCCAGCGCTATTCTCAAAAATCGCCAATTAATTTTCAAAATATTTTCGTTTTTTGTCTCAAAAACATAGTTTATGACCCCTCGTTGGAACGAGTTCGTCGAGCTCGTTCCAACGAGGGGTCATAACCTATGTTTTTGAGACAAAAAATGAAAAAAATTAGTTATTCAAGAATTTTTTTTGCAAGTGTCGTCTGCTTTTCATGTTAGGTAAAGGGTTAAGACCGATTATGAAGTGCAACTGAGTACTTTTATATGCGTTGCGATATACAAATAACCCATTATTATTATTAACCATGAAACATATTTATTTACTGACCCAGTATTGTAAAGTCAATTACCAACTACTGGACTTGCATGTGTTGGGACAAAATCATACTATCTATTTTTGTTTATTAATGTTATTGCAAATCAAAATACTTTCGGAAAGGGGGGAATTGAAATAATTTATTAAACAATACACATTGATAGGAAAACATGCACATACACGTGTTTTTTAAGAAACATATACACGGGTATTGTTTGGAAATGGCATAGCTAGATTAGCCGTCTTCCTGTCGTCCCCATAGGTGGTAATTTGACAGCCGCTCACTGGGCGCACGTTAATGACAACCTATTTTCCCCTTTTTTATTATTGTTTCATTTATTGGTGTTTAAGGTCACATATTTCTGCACAAGTGCTAATCATGAGAACGACAGTTTTACGGGTGGAGAAAGCCGGAGTACCCGGAGAGAACAACCGAGCAACGGCCAGCAACTGCCAGCTCCTCTACATACTAACTCTACACAAGGAGGGTTAGCATTGGTTGAAGACAGGTGCACCATCGACGTGCAGTACGCCTTAGTGCACAGCGTCACCGTGCCCCCACATGGGCAATGGGGGTGAAGTGTCTTGCCCAAGGACACAACGCGGTTGCCGCAGGTGGGATTCGAACCGAGGACCTCTCGGCTTGCAGCCTGCACCTCTACCTATTGAGCCACCGCCCCCCCCCCCCCCCTTTTATTACTTTCCAAAGAGTGATTTACTGGGATTTCCCGGTGTGATTATAAACGATAACTTAACAAGTGAATAATGCAATCAACAATTGGGTCATGTATCCGTGCGCGCAAACGAAGACGCTTTGCCGTGGGTGTAACGGGAACTTCGTTGTTTTTTTTTAATCATTTACCTAACATGAAAAGCAGACACTTTCAAAAAAATCTTGAATAACTATTATTTTCTTTTTTTTTGTCTCAGAAACATAGGTTATGACCCCTCATTGGAACGAGCTCGACAAGGGGTCATAACCTATGTTTGTGAGACAAAAAATGAAAATATAATGAAAATTAATTGGCGATTTTTGAGAATAGCGCTGGCCGGTTTTGGTCGTTACGGTAGGTAAAGGGTTAAATAATATAATTATCGCTAATAATGAAAAGTAAAAAACAGACTCGCGCACTCTCATGAATTATTTCACGTAACCAGTCCAGTCAAGCGATTACTCTCTTATATTCATGAATGAATGAATGATTACGCTTGTCCACGCCCACCAACATTGTTCAGTTTGTTCGAAGACAGACATTCAAAGTGAATGATTGGCATCAATGAACATTTCAGTTGCTTCATTCTATTCAACACCTGATCGGTAAACATAAGCTGAATATTATGTCAGTAACCCAGCACTGCATAAACAGTGTTAATACATTATTTTTTGTTTATGAATCACAATATTCCTATTCGTTGGTTACCGTTGGTTAGACCAGATGAGAGAGCTAGACCAGATGAGAGAGGTACTAGAGAACTACTCAATGGAGATCTCTGACTTAGAAGTGGGCACAAACCACGGTAAAAATCGTCAGAGAAAGAGTGATGGCGGATTGCAATCTGAATTGGCGCCATGGGGTTAAAGCAAAAAGGTCTTTGAGTGGTTTGCGTGATAAAGAAAAGACAGGTTTTGAGGAGTGCATTGATGGAACCTTCGGTTGGTCACTGTTATTCAAGATGAGGTCACGGTCGCTGGAACGTAGGAGAAAAACTGGATAAAGATAATGAAAAGGAGTGCCAAAGGTGTAAATTAGGCGTAGTGGAGACCCTGGACTACTCTCTATTAGAATGTCCAACATACCAGCCAAACAGAATAATATTTACAGGGCGTATGGTGGGGAAATGGGATGGGAGAATAAAGGACATGTGGTTAGTGGGAGATCCAAATGGGGAAGGGGGTTAGTATTCTTATCTCAGAGATTGAGAAGAAATGCAGAGTATATTATTGACTATACCAAATTAGTCATGTTCGAAGAAGAGTAGTCCACGAGCCACCGTTTTGGCATGGTGAACAGCAGGCCGTGCAATATTTTAATATATTATAAGTTATCTCCCCCTACATGTATGGTATATGGAGATTTAATACCTGAATGTCGTCCTTTAAACACTGAGCCACAGGCGAGGTGTTTAAATGAGACATCCAGGTATTAAATCTCCATATATCATACATGTTGACGGAGATAACGTTTTTGTTCCGTTTGAAACACAGTAGAAACAAAGTGGAGAAAAATTTGTAAACAGTATATTGTTGACATGTCGTCCCCTGAGTTCTGGCACAGGGAACACATTGGTACTCAGGGGACGAATTATTTGCTCTTATTTTATTTTTCTCAAGTTGTTTCCGTTTAATTATTCGACTATTATTGTCGAAAATCTGATGATATTTGTGACTATTTCCAGGGTTTTTGGTTCGATATTTATATTGAGGCGAACAAACGCGGAAAACATTTGTTTGAACCATATACCCCCGATGTTTCGCGTGTGCTTATACCCTGGATGTTGCACGCTCTCGTGTACCTTGGATGTTGGGTGCACCCTTTGCCATGTCCAAGACATTCTGACCAATCAAGAGACAGAATTTATCGGAATATAGGGACAATACACCTTACTTGTTTCATTTTCCTTTTAATGTATTTCGATTTTCCCGGCCCTTATTTTACTATATAATCATTGGTGTGCTAGTGTCACCTTATAATATAGGCAAAAATGTCATGAGCACTGGAGACGACGAACTCTGTAACGCTTTTTAAGGTGTATCGATGTGCGACGCGCAAATAGTTCATTCACAATGTGGACTAGTTGGCACGCCCTGCTTCAAAAATACCTAACGTTTTCTATGCACTCTCAGTCTTTCGTATGTAATCTCCATCATTTGTTGGGAACCCTGTTACGCTTGGGTGTTTCTGTAGATTAGTTGACGTATTCACAACAGCTGTGTGGGTGGTGTTGATATGTTGATGGACAGTTGCATCAATTACACGTCTTGCTTAAAATATCTCAATGGCGCAAATTTGGGTTTGCTGGATGTGAACTTTGGGAGCGACTGACCTGATCGACCGGGGACAGTCTGCACTAGTCCAGGAGGGCTCGACGCGGAGTCATCAACAACTATCTGTGGCTGATTACGTACCAGAAAATCGACATATCGAACTATTTTTACTGCCCTGAATGCGTATGCGTGCAAACAGTGGTAAAAATGACAATCTAAATTGCCAAAGAGATCTATGGGGGAAGAATGAAAAACTTTCATTTGCCACAAATTTCATTTCTTGTTTACATAATGGGCGGACATGTCATCAAATATTTTGTAGCATAGTTTTTAAAATGGTATAAAATATGTTTTGTTAAAATTAAATTTTAATAGTTCCATTTTTGTTTGAAATTTTCACTTTTCATCCCAGTACATCAACTTCAAAGTCCTAAGCATGTACTAAATCCTTTTGAGAAAATTTGGACGGAAATAGATTTGATGAAAGCAATAATATTTTTTTTTTTTGTTCTATAAACATAGTTTGGATATTAAAACACCTTCATTGCGGGGCGCGGTGGCGTTGTGGTAACCGGTTCTCATCAGATCACCGAAGTTAAGCAACGTCGAGCCCGGTTAGTCCTCGGATGGGTGACTGTCTGAGCGATCGATTCGGACTCCCGCGTTGTGTCCTTGGGCAAGGCACTTAACCCAAATGGTCTACATGGGGGCACGATGACGCCGTGTACTAAGGCGTAGTGCACGTCGATGGTGCGCATGTCTTCAGCCAATCTAACCCTGCCTGTGCTGCAGTGCAGATTTACGATGTTGGGGAACTGGCAGCTGCTCGTCGTTGCTCGGTGGTTCTCTCCGGGTACTCCGGGTACTCCGGCTTCCTCCATCCGTAAAACTGTCAGGGTCATAATTAGCCGTTGTGCATAAGTATGTGACTTTAAACACCAATAAATAAATAAATAAATAACACACCTTCATTGATTTTACTGCAGAATCCTATTTTTGCCCAATACGGTGTTGTTTCGGTCTTTCGTGGGTAAAATTGATGTATACATGGATGGGTTAAGTAAGAAAAGGTAAGAGAAATCCGGTAAGAGAAAGTAGAGGTATTGATGCTTTCATGCGGTATAAATGGCAAATTTATCTTTTTTGACCAAATTAACATTATTGGGGAGGGGGGGGGGGGGGAGTTGTGGCTTGTTTTGGGGGTATAATATTTATAAAAAATAAATTCATCTCGAGTGAGTAGTTTCCTTGCAGGCGGATTAAAATATACAACAAACATGTGTAGCTAAAAGAAAGTGAAGGGACAACAGCACAGACCCACCAACCTCACATCCTGGCACCTGTTGTCTATTTAAAGTATTATTTATGCTACCAAAATCTGGAAACGTTTAATGGTATTGTTTATGTCAATCTCATCAGAGGAATAAAAGCAGTTGATCAGTGATGTGTTTTTTTTTCAAATTGAGATAAGTAACAATCCATATTCATGTGTGTAGGGTAAAGCAGTGAGTTCTTGAGAAGACGAGATTCGGTCTTATTCAAAACATATCACATGAGGTTTTTAACCACACGGAAGTTTATTGACCGGTCTGACAACATGAATGTGCACAACGAACTGAGCTTCACTTCTGTCAAGATACATATCATGGTCACTGTCGGTCCAAATCTGTCCTGTGTTGCAGAATCTATTAAACAATGCCCATCAGCAACCCGAGAGCGCGGTTTCTCAGTTGTTACGGCACTGAACTTCAAACCGAGAGGTGCACGGTTCGATCTCCGACAGGGTAACTGCGCTGTGTCGTTGGGCAAGGCACGTAATCCCGATTTCACACGCGAGGGCACGGCGGTGCTGTGTACTAAGGCGCAATGCACGTAGATGATGCACCTGTCTTCAACTAATGCTAATCCTTCTTGTGAGGAGTTAGTACACTGAAGAGTCTGACAGTGGCTCGCCATTGCTGGGTGGTTCTCTCCGGGCATTCCGGCTTCCTCCACCCGTAAAATTGTGCAACACGAGGGAACCCTGGTTTTCGAAAGTGTCGTTAAGCTCTAATAAATAAATAAATAAATAAATATCAGCAACCCTAACGAAACAAACTTATATGAACAAAACATAATTTGAATGAATATGATGTATACAGTATGTGGAGAGTGGATTGTAAGTAAATCACCCGTGGAGTGGAGTTATCACCCAACGTATCACTTTCAAGTTCTGTACATGTTGACAAAAAACACAAGCAATGTTTCAGCCAATGGACCTCAGGGTTTAACAAGAAGGTGCATTGGCTGGAACTTTTCTTGTGCTCGTGATGTTTTGCAACACATTTGCAGTTATTGTCCGGGTGGAATCTCCACTCTACGGGTGATTTAGTGATAATGCCCTCTCCACGTATGTTATCACGCCAAAATGTGACTTTTCACGATATGGCCAGTTTCAATTTACCGTATGTCGTGGTTTTCATCACTGTCGTAGGTAATATGTTTTTTTCTTCTTGTTTTTACGATGCTGATTAGTAAGAAACAATCTTGTCCTTAACACTCACAGTTGACATTGTATCATCATAAGCATGTGGAGTTAGTGATTCTAGGATGCATATCTGCCACAGCGGTGATCGTTGTGAACAAGTTTTAAATGTTGAACCTGATCCAGAATAGGACGAAACAAAGCTTACACTGTTTTAAATTTTCGTAAACAAAAAGATTCATTTTTTTCGAATTGACTTTTAAATTTAACAGAGCATTTTCAAGTCTTTGTAGCCTGTGTGCGGCTTTCTCGTGGTACGTTGCGATGGCTTGTAGAACTGAACGTAACGTTACCCGGAACTGGACCAACGACTATGAACTCTCGGAGTGGATGCCGGAACTAGCCCACAAGTGAAAACAAACACCAATCATCGCCTGAGTGCTAGAATGTCCTATGTCCCCTATGGGACGGTATATTATTTCCCCTATGGGGACGTAATGTATCTCTCATTTTTATCATAGAACTGGGTCACTGTCATTTGCGAGAGAATCTGGAGAAGAATAGTTGGCAATGAGCCGGATTAGACCTCTAAAAGTGTCCGCGCATATCAGAGTTAGGCCATAGAAGTTAATAGATTTAAGCGTTAAATGCAGTAAACCACAACATGGCGTCTTCAGTAGAATCGAATCTATTAAGAGTGCTCGATGCCTGAGACTGACGTGAGTACAACAAGGCGCCATCTAGAATGCAATAGTTTCAAATGACAAACTGTGTGATAAAGTCTGTAGATTGTTTTGGCATTATAGCATATACACGGGAAATGTAGCGATTATTCAACATCTTACAGCCTTTACATTCCCCAAAGCCGCGCTAAACGACGACTGCCCTCCGAGAATATTCGGATACCAGACAGCTCATTAATAGAATTAAGATGAGGTTTGTGGGAAATGTCAAGCACTTCAGCATCGATAAATTCTTCAGAGGAAGTGCTTTCAATAATCTAGGCACAGATTTCAACACAAATATTCCGTCGTTACAGACGCGGTCATATATCTGTGAAATTGACTTAACGTACGATACTTCATGTCAAAGAATATAGTGTGAGTAAAATGAATGTCTATGGGGACATAATAAATATTCGATCTCAGTGCCGATGAGAAAGTTTAATTATCTTTTGTCTTGATTTGTTGGTTATTTTAAATTTTGATTACAATTTTAAGCGTTTCACTTTTTGAAAACTATAAAACAGGTTCGAGCGTAAATGGCATAGTAGTAGTGTTCGCAAAGGAAACACGTCTTGCTGTGAATTATACAATACTCGTAGGTGAATTGCAATTAAAGTGTATGTGGAGCGAGAGGCGCTCTTCCCAAACATTAGTTTTAAACTCCTGTAAATGTTCTTGTTTAACTGCGTTGTGTCGTTGGGCAAGGCACTTAATCTCGATTGCACACGCGAGGGCCCGTTGGTGCTGTGCACTCAGGCGTAATGCACGTACATGGTGCACCTGTCTTCATCTATTGCTAACACTGCTTGTGAGGAGTTAGTACATTGGGGAGTCTGACAGTTGCTCGCCGTTGCTAGGTGGTTCTCTCCGGGCACTCCGGCTTCCTCCGCCCGTGAAATTGTCCGACGCAGGTGACCCTGGTTTTCGAAAGTGTCGTTAAGCTCCAATAAATACATAAATATCAGCAACCCAAACGACACAAATTTATACCAACAAAATATAATTTGTTACACAATGAATGTGATGTTTCCAGTATGTGGAGAGTGGATTGTAAGTAAATCACCCGTGGAGTGGAGTTATCACCCAAAGTATCACTTTCAAGTTCTGTACATGTTGACAAAAACACAAGCAATGTTTCAGCCAATGGACTTCCGGGTTTAACCAAGAGGTCCATTGGCTGGACCTATGCTTGTGCTTGTGATGCTTTGCAACATATTTGTAATTATTGCCCGGGTGGAATTTCCACTCTACGGGTGATTTAGTGATAATGCCCTCGCCACGTATTGTATCACGCCAAAATGTGACTTTTCACGATATGGCCAGTTTCAGTTTACCGTCTGTCGTGTTTTTTTTTTTTTTTTTTTGTTTTTGCGATGCTGATTAGTAAGAAACAATCCTGTCCTTGGAACACTCACAGTTGACATTGTATCATCATAAGCATGTGGAGTCAGTGATTCCAGGATGCATCTCTGCCACAGTGGTGATCGATGTGAACAAGTTTTAAATGTTGAACCTGATCCAGAATAGGACGAAACAAAGCTTACAGTGTTATACATTTTCGTAAATAAAAGAGGGTTCATTTTTTTCGAATTGACTTTTAACTTTAACAGCGCATTTTTAAGTCTTTGTAATCTGTGTGCGGGGTACTCATGGTACGTAGCGATGGCTTGTAGAACTGAACGTAACGTTACCCGGAACTGGTCCAACGACTATGGACTCTCGGAGTGGATACCGGAACTAGCCCAGAAGTGAAAACAAACACTAATCGTCGCCTGATTGCTAGAATGTCCTATGTTCCTATGGGACGGTATATTATTTCCCCTATGGGACATATGGCATTCTGACACTCAGGCGAAGTACTGTATCTCTCATTTTTATCATAGAACTGGGTCACTGTCATTTGCGAGAGAATCTGGAGAAGAATAGTTGGCAATGAGCCGGATTAGACCTCTAAAAGTGTCCGCGCATATCAGAGTTAGGCCATAGAAGTTAATAGATTTAAGTGTTAAATGCAGTAAACCACAACATGACGTCTTCAGTAGAATCGAATCTATTAAGAGTGTTCGAAGCCTGAGACTGACGTGAGTACAACAAGGCGCCATCTAGAAAGCAATAGTTTCAAAAGACAATTTGTGTGTTAAAGTCTGTAGATTGTTTTGGCATTATGGCATACACGGGGAAAATGTAGCGATTATTCAACATCTTACAACCTTGACATTTCCCAAAGCCGCGCTAAACGACGACTGCCCTCCGCGAATATACGGATACCAGACAGCTCATTAATACAATTAAGATGAGGTTTGTGGGAAATGTCAAGCACTTCAGCATCGATAAATTCTTCAGAGGAAGTGCTTTCAATAATCAAGGCACAGATTTCAACACAAATATATCATCGTTACAGACGCGGTCATATATTTATTAAATTGACTGAACGTACGATACTTCATGTCAAAGAATATAGTGTGAGTAAAATTAATGTCGATGGGGACGTAATAAATGCTCGATCCCAGTATCGATGAGAAAGTTTCATTATATTTTGTCTTGATTTGTTGGTTATTTTAAATTTTTATACAGTTTTAAACATTTCACTTTTTGTAAACTATAAACAGGTTCGGGCATAAATGGCATGGTAGTAGTGTTAGCAAAGAAGCCGCGTCTTGCTGTGAATTATTCAATACTCGTGGGTGAATTCCAATTAAAATATATGTGGAGCGAGAGGCATTCTACCCAAACATTAGTTTTAAACTCAAGTAAATATTCCTGAGAATCCTATCTAAATCCTCAAAGCATTTTCGGGTAGTTCAATCTGGCGGTCCATTGGCTGAGACTTCCATCAAGGGTCTTATCCTCTTTAAATCCACAAACTAAACATAAAAGTCACCTGTAACGCTTCGGACACTGGACGTCAAGGTTCAACTCTTTACCTATTACAAATTGTTTTGTGTAAAAACTGCTATCACGAAGGTTGATATAGATACTTATCGTGTAAGGATTGGGAACTTTAATGTTAGATCGATTCTTAGATGTAAAATGCGTCTGCATTCACCCACATTGTATTTTAGAATAATAATTTGCATGTTAGGGTTGGTGGCATTGGTCTATTGTCTTTTGGTTATGAGTGGTGATGTTGAGCTAAATCCAGGTGACACCAATGGGAACATATCTTCGGTGCACATTAATATTAGGGGGATCCGAAACAAACTTGACTTGATTCATGCAGAGTTAAGCGATTACGACATTATTGCTGTTACAGAATCGCTTTTGAATGATAATGTCAACACAGACAGTTTAAGAATTCCAGGCTATCATTTTCCGCCCATACGTAAAGATCGCGAAAACGCAACAGGCGGGGGAATTTTAATGTTTATTAAAAAAAGGCTTAATCTATGAACGCAGGGCACATCTGGAACTTCCCGGGCTGGAAGCTATATGAACCGAAATAAGGAGTAAGAATAATAAAATTTTACTTGGTGTATTTTATCGGCCGCCTTCAGCTAGGGAGTTATACTGGGATCTCATTTACGAATCAATATCAGCAGCTAGAAGCGACTTGTCAACTAAGTGTATTATACAGTTAAAACTAGATGTCCTGTCGCAAACTGTGCGCTTATCTAGGCTTAATTGTGCGTAGGAATTGCGCGCAATTGCCATATCGAATGACACCAAAAGCATGGCAGGTTATCCTTGTTACCCATAGCAAACACAGGCAAAGTTTCAGCCAATGGACCTCCGGGTTACCCGGAGGTCCATTGGCTGAAACTTTGCTTGTGCACAGGCCGTATGTGCAGAAGTTGATAGCCTTACCATCGTCATAACGCGTAGACTAACGCGCAAATCGACGTGCTATTTGTGCGCATTTCAGGACAGGACTTCTAGTTTTAACTGTAGTAGGAGATCTCAATGCTAACTGTTTACCAACAACCCACCCAAAAAATTGACGACTTGAAAGAGCTCACAGTATTGTGCAGGTTGTCAAGGAACCCGCATGAATTACTGAGAGTTCAAGTAGCCTAATTGACCTTATAATCACCTCTTGTCCAGATTTTCTGTCAAATGTAGGAGTGATTCCTCCATTTTGTAGCGACCTCCACGCCGTGTATCTGCAACTGAGAACTATAAGGTCCAATCTTACCCCATTCAGGAGGCTTGTTTGGGACTATAAGAATATGGATACCACTGGTTTATGACAAACATTCTCTGACACTGATTGGAATCAGTTTTTGGATTTCAGTAGTGTTGATACCTCAACGGAAAAAATTATAACTAATATTACAGAAACAGTTAAACGTTTTACTCCTTCAAAATCAATATTAGTACGCCCAAATGATAAGCCGTGGATGAACACATTTGTTAGAAAACAAATCCGTATTCGTAATAGAGCTCACAACAAAGCGAAGCGAACGAATAACCCACAACACTGGCAAACGTTTCGTAGGATCCGAAATTATACCATTACTTGCGTAAGGAAGGCCAAAAGGAAAGATGATATTAAGTTAGAATCATCTGTTTCTACAACCAAGCCGACTTCTAAGCAGTGGTGGAGGAATTTGAAAAATGTTTCTAAACAACAAGGATGTTCTAGCGAAATTTCCCCTCCACTGCTTGAAGATGATGTGGTTATCAGCGACCCGGTTGCTATAGCAACCATTTTCAACAATTACATTACAAGCCCGTGTTCATCACCCGATGAAGGGGACCAACCTTCTTTAGTACAGGGAGATGTGTCCATCGGTGAAGTAGAAACAGATTCCACCGAAGTCGAGATGTTGCTATCCAAATTAGATGTATTGAAGGCCTGTGGTTCCGACCAAGTAAGCAATATAATTCTGAAACGGTATTCAAATCAGCTGTCAAGTCCGCTCGCACAGCTTTTCAATAAATCGCTTTCGTCTAAGATTTTCCCCTATAAATGGAAACTCGCAAATGTAATACCAATACACAACAAAATGTCTCCAAATGACAAAAGAAATTACCTACACGTCTCATTAACCCTTTACCTAACATGAAAAGCAGACGACACTTGCAAAAATAATTCTTGAATAACTAATTTTTTTCATTTTTTGTCTCAAAAACATAGGTTATGACCCCTCGTTGGAACGAGCTCGTCGAGCTCGTTCCAAAGAGGGGTCATAACCTATGTTTTTGAGACAAAAAATGAAAAAAATAATGTAAATTAATAGGCGATTTTTGAGAATAGCGCTGGCCGGTTTTGGCCGTTACGTTGGGTAAAGGGTTAACAAGCGCTATAAGCAAAGTCTTTGAACGGATAGTTTACAATCGCATTTACACGTTTCTCGTGGCAAACAATCGTTTAACCGATTTACAGTCAGGTTTCAGACCAGAGACAGTACGGTCTATCAGCTGATCTATATTGACAATTACATAAAAATTATAGTCACCCTATACAGCATAATATCCGGAAATGCACCATCTTATCTGGCGACTTTGATTCCACGCCTAGTGTCCGAAATAACAACTTACCCGTTACGCTCCTCCAGTAATTTTCGTGAAATACATTGCCGAACTAAAAACTCTGTGCTGAATCGCTTTTGCCTTCGGCTGTGAAGCTTTGGATGAATTGGAAATGGACATACGGTCGTGTGCTTCTACAGACTCCCTGAAGAGACTATTGAAACGAAATGATCCATTCATTCCAAAGTATTACTCTGTGGGTTGTAGAAGGGGCCAGATACTACACTTTAAACTTAGAAATAGATGTAGTGATCCGAATGCTCACAAATATGAACGATTCTTAGTGAATGATCCAAAATGTTCATGCGAACATCCCTATGAAGATTCAGAGCACTACATCCTATTTTGTCCCAAGTACAGTACACAGTGGCATACACTGTTCAATAGCATCGGGTATATAATAAACGATATTGAAATATTTTTGAAGGGCACTGACAGAATGCCTGACACAGAGAACTGTAAGACATTTAAAGCTGTTCAAAGTTTTATTGAGGAAACAGGTAGATTTTCTTGAGAATGCATCTGTCATGTAGACTAATAGACTCTCATATCTTTGAAATAACACCTGGTGTGTATTTTGCCAGTTTTAGCCTTAGGGATGTAATCGGCAGTCTACACGCCATGAAGATCAAACATCACATTTCTTACGAGGGTGCACTTGTATTGCACTTTTGGATAAGTAATATTCTAACACTTCGAAGTCCGTTACTTCTCTTGTATGTGGGACCACCTGATGCATTAACAAGGTAAATACTCGTAAACATGTTTGCATTACATTCGCTAGGCATTTCACTGTGACGCCACTCATGCACTATATATACTCATGCACCATTGTTTGTACAATACAATAAGCATTTCTATAGAACGGTGAGGTATTTATATAGGCATTAGCCTGTTTACCGGACCTTTTCAAGCGAATAAAATATTGTTTAAAAAAAAACGCTTTACCTTATGCGTCTCCATAGATACAGTTAAAACTAGAAGTCCTGTCACGAACTGTGCGCTTATCTAGGCTTAATTGCGCGTAGGAATTGCGCGCAATTGCCATATCGAATGGCACCCAAAGCATGGCAGGTTCTCCTTGTTACCCATAGCAAACACAAGCAAAGTTTCAGCCAATGGACCTCCGGGTTACCCGGAGGTCCATTGGCTGAAACTTTGCTTGTGCACAGGCCGTATGTGCAGAATTTGATAGCCTTACCATCGTCATAACGCGTAGATTAACGCGCAAATCGACGTGCTAGTTGTGCGCATTTCAGGACAGGACTTCTAGTTCTAACTGTATGGGTTGATAGATAGGTGGGAATTCTACTCCACGTTTTTCTATAATAACCCCACGTTACGCATTCTTTATGTAGAAAATATAACGACGGTTTAAATCGTGAAGAGAGAATACGAGGGCCCCATTTTTTGTGACATGATTATATTGTTTACCTTTTACTTTCCGTTTGATGATGACGATGGTCCTGCAGAACGGTAGTACTAGAGCCCGCATCTGACGACACGAGTACCCAACGCCAGTCGTGAACCCTCAAAATCCATGGACAATCGCTAATTTCGTTCAGTCAGCTGTCATTACATTTGTCAGACGCGAAAATATCGAGTCGAAAGCATACTTTAAGTTTGAAAAACTAAATGCCTGTCGTCTCCCCTTGTACATAACTCATGTCACAAAGCAACAGAACATAAGCACAGATCATCGTGGTATACTAGGACGTGGCATTGGCGAAGATGACCTGATTTGTCCGACTTTGGTGGCTCATGCCCCAATTGATAATGTGCTCCAGCTGCAACATGACTGTTTTGATGATGAAGTTGACAGATTTGTCAGTAGAGATTATAGTTCCAGACAAACAGCTGTTGAAAGTTTGTTTGCACGGGGTTTCCAACTTGTTACTTGCTTAGCATGTATCCTACTCTACCCCTAAACCACTTCTTCAGCGCCCCTGATAGTATACACAACGCGCTAGCTTAGCGATGGATATGCGAATTGCAAAAACATTCAAGCTAACTCAGCAGTCGCAGATGCCAAGAAAAAGCCAACATGGTGGCTTAGCCGGCCCAGCCAGCCACCATAAAGCCGAGCCGACAGCCAATTCGAAATTTCATGGTGTCATGGTCTTTGAAATGCAGGAATAATTCTTCAGTCACCGCGACCAAACACTGTTTGTTAGTTGGGGAAAGTCACCGTTGACGGGAAGGATATACAATAGTTGTAATAGACTATGAGTTAGCAGGGAAATACATTTCATAAAATCAGGAAACGTATTCAGGGAGGAAATAAAAATTGTTTCTAGAAAACGGAAAGTATTTTTCCGAAGATGACAGCATTCACAATCTTAAGAAGAATCAGTTTTTCTATACAATGCGGACGATATAAAAATTTATTACTTTAAATACTATTTTTTCAAACTTACAAAAATTACAACAAAACTATATCATCCGACCCCTCATTGAAATGAGCTCAATGAGCTCGTTTCAATGAAGGGTACAGTTAAAACTAGAAGTCCTGTCACGAACTGTGGGCTTATCTAGGCTTAATTGTGGCGTAGGAATTTCGCGCAATTGCCATATCGAATGGCATCCAAAGCACGGTAGGTTCTCTTGGTTACTCATAGCAAACACAGGCAATGTTTCGGCCAGTGGACCTCCGGGTTACCCGGAGGTCCATTGGCTGAAACATTGCTTGTGCACAGGCCATATGTACAGAGTTTGATAGCTTTACCATGGTCATAACGCGTAGATTAACGCACAGATCGACGTGCTATTTGTGCGCATTTCAGGACAGGACTTCTAGTTTTAACTCTGAGTGATGTGGTTTTGTTCAAAAGTTTTGATTTTTTTTTTCAACAGCTCCATTCTTATAGTCAGGTAGTTTCTGTGCTTCGTTAAACGCTACGGTGCAACAAATCGAAGTCATAATTGAGACCTCAGTACATTTTATAACGGTAAATGTAACTATTGAACTAAAACAGTGAACTTGAATACAACTGTATCCTAAACATATCTGCAGGTGGAAACATATCTTTATGTTGTGGCAAATATTTCTTTCACACTAAAGGACGTTTCGCCGTTATAAAAAAACAACAACAATTTTTCTCTTCACGTGGTAATCTTGTGGTAACCGGTGGCATTATTAGAGACGTAATATAAGAATTGAAGGTACCTGATCCATCGATAGTGATCACCTCTAACATTATACTGGTGTCTCGTCTTCGTTTGAATCTGGGTTCTTATCGTTCACGTGGTTTATATCCGGATTGTTAGCTCCCTTGTCGAGTCGTCCTTTCAGACTTTCTACTTCTTTCTTTGAATAATTAAAAATAAAAAAAGAACATTTAGTATACAGGGTAACTAAAATCACTGACGACAATAGTGTGCCCATGATATGTGAGCTTCTGACAAACGGGAGCGCAATTTCTAAAATGAGTTGTATGGAGGAGGAGATCACCTTCACAAAACCTTATTGTCAGAGCAGTTGGCGAGGATCACCAATTTCTTACCGGCATCCTTTTGAACGCACATTTAAATCGCTTTGATGAATAATCGAGCGCGAATAACTTCAACAGAGTGAATGCAAGGCGACATAGTTGGAGTCTAATGAAGGCCCCTCATACCATGTGTGGAAGGTCGTCATATTCTTGTGATGTGCATTAAAAGAGCAATGTATTTGTAAAATTTCACCTGTCCTGCTATAATTTATTGGAAAGTATTGAATGTACTCTTAAATAAACTGTCACAAGACAAATTCAAATCCAAAACTAATCCGTAATACCTGCAGTAATCTAAAACGCTGACAGCATATAAAAGTACATACATGTAAGCATTGGTTGTGTAATCTTATCACAAAAAAATGAATCACACCCATAGAATATTGACGTAGAGTTACAGTCAGGGTTAGGATTCTTCAGATTACACTGTGTAGACTTTGTACAAGGAATCAATCCTCAAACAGGCCCGACAAAGTTTGTAACACGAACACGTATCACTTGAGTTATTGTGGAATAATCAGAAAATGCGAGTTGTATGTTTGAGGAAAAGCTGGATTATTTCCTGTTATTGGATTTGCTCGCCAATAACCTTTAGTACTAATGTTTTATAGGTGTTTTAGGACCTTTACTCCCACATATACATTTATTCCTTTACCTAACATGAAAAGCAGACGACACTTGCAAAACAAATTCTTGAATAACTAATTTTTTTTTTTAATTTTTGTCTCAAAAAAAAAACATAGGTTATGACCCTTCATTGGAACGCGCTCGATGAGGGGTTATAACCTATGTTTCTGAGACAAAAAATGAAAAACAAATAGTTATTCAAAAATTTTGTTTGCAAGTGTCGTCTGCTTTTCATGTTAGGTAAAGGGTTAAGGCAATACAAATTGAATATCTGCAAAATAGTTTAGTTATTATTGACAAAAACAAACGCAACAGCGTAATAGATTTCACGTCATGAAATGTCACAGCTTGGAAGGAGTTATTACGTTTATGTACTTGACGCCATTTGTTTCGCGGGAGGGGGTGTGGCAATTGGAGTGACGACGTTTTTCGCTGACGTTAGAGGCATCCAGTTGAGTGGTGGTCAGTGGACAATGGTAGTAACACAAATTGCAGCTATAAAGATAGTTATTATGAAGATGTTAGTGAGAGAAATGTTTGGAAAGTTTGGGAGCATCTGAAATACCCCTAAAATCTAAGGCTCCAATCAAATCGACCATGGTTACTGGTCCGGCCGTGGAGTAAAATCTTAGGCCACCAGTCTCATTTACTTTTGTAAGGAATTCGACTGTTATGGCGTTGAACAAGTCTAAATAGTCCATCGCCTGTGTTTTAGATTCCATCATATGGGATATACTAGTAGGTTGGAAAAGCCTTTCCGACCAGCTGAAATATTCCAAACGATGAAATCTAAAATTACCACAGGCGTTCATTATCTGTGAATCAACAAAAGAAATGTTTCTCAATTGGGAATTAATTTGACCGAATCGAATTTTTGACGACGCTGCAATACCGTTCGACATGTTTGCAAATCAAATGCATATGGACGAAGGCTCAGCACGGCTGTAGATTTATAACTACACAATTTGTATTTATTTGGAAATGTTTTCAAGACGAATTGCATATTTATTGATTGCAATATATATAAATGGAGTATGAAATAATATTTGTATATCATTGTGAGCAAAGGACATCACACCGCATCAACGATCATTTGCGAAAAAAAAAATCACGAAAAGTGGATGAAGAAACAGTTCATAACAGCGACGAATTCCGAACAGAATTAGACTAGTGCCCTGATAGCTTGCCATCAATATACAGATTTATCGTGAATTCATAATGCAGTACGGTGACGATATAACCCCGACTAGCGTCAGAATTAGACTAGTGCCCTGATAGCTTGCCATCAATATACAGATTTATCGTGAATTCATAATGCAGTACTGTGAAGATATAACCTCGACTAGCGTCAGAATTAGACTAGTGCCCTGATAGCTTGCCATCAATATACAGATTTATCGTGAATTCATAATGCATTACGGTGACGATATAACCTCGACTAGCGTCAGAATTAGACTAGTGCCCTGATAGCTTGCCATCAATATACAGATTTATCGTGAATTCATAATGCAGTACGGTGACGATATAACCTCGACTAGCGTCAGAATTAGACTAGTGCCCTGATAGCTTGCCATCAATATACAGATTTATCGTGAATTCATAATGCATTACTGTGAAGATATCACCTCGACTTGCGTGCCTCCGCTTTCTGAAACCCAAACGCCCATGCACTCTAGATGACTGTCTATTCTCAATATGGAGATGGAACGAATAGGGTACAATATTTGCACAGAACGAGAGTACCATTCTCTGTATTCTTCCTGTTCTAAAAGAAGATGGCTGCAAGTGTAGTTATCACGGATTCCAATCGTTTGGGTTTAATTCCACACATCTGAGGACTCAACAATAAATAAGTTCACATGTTTATCTTTTGTTCACCGATTTCATATTCGTATACAAATAAGAGACGGCGTGTCGCAGTGACCTGCCCATGAGTCGCTGTGACCAGTAACATAAGCGTCGATAGAAAGCTCGCTGTCACTATTAATTGCGGCTCAGGTATTAATCACATTGTCTTCGGCATACGGGGACAATGTGGGTTGGGTAATCCCTGTCGACCATAATGGTGGTGTATAGTTTATTGTCTGGTGCATTCTGAGAAGGTAAAAGCTGTAGGTTATGGATGTTAGTGAAACGATTTAGTGGAGTTTCAGTGTGGTTCACTTTTAAATTTCTGGCTAGTGGCTTTGTTGGGCTAATCATCGGCTGCATTGGCTTCCACTTCGGGACGAATTCCAGATTTTAGTTGTTTTCTGTTTGGCAGCTTCTTCTGCTCTTCTCGGTTGTTCCTTTCGACATTTGTCAAATCTTGCTTGGTCTCTTTCGAGGCTCTCATGGGGTTCTTTCGGTGACAAATTGAGTCATGGTGTCGAGTTCTGTCCAGAATCGTGCAGCAGGGAGGGGAGAGATTGGAATAGAAGGCATCGATACGCCACTTTCTAAGCCCACCTCAGCATCGCTGGTAACATCACTAACATCCAGTTCTACCCCGGAGGACAAACATATGTGATGTTGATAGGAGCTGTTTGAGTTAGAGTTTGGGAGATGGTAATGAATTTTTACAACCTTCTCCGCGTTCTCTTCGGGAATTCTCCCAAGTGTCGTATATCCCGATGCTTCGTTGATGTTTTTTTTATCTCTTCTTCTTCTGGGGGTCGGTCCCTTAGAATGTTATGGCGCCTTCAGGCGAAGACTGGTGTGAGGGGAGGTTCTCTCACTAAAGGCATTACCGCTCCCTTCACCGAAGGAGATGGTCGTTGATATTCAACCACAGACCTCCACTGTTAGATTAATGCTCTCACTCTTTACTCAGAGAGAAATCAAAGTAAGAAAATGAAACATGTTCAGAGCTAACAGGGTTCTTTTTGTTTGCTGGGAATGTCATCTTGGCGAGAGCGTAATAATTGGTTTTCACACCTAGATGCCCAAAGTACAAATCTTGTGAAATAATAAACAAATATAGAGATGAAATGTCCTATGTCATATTAATGACCAGTATTTAATCAAAATGCGATTACGTACTCAAAACAATTTGAAGACAAATCACAATTTACAACCCCACGTTACACAAATCACCTGTTATACATGGCCGCCTTCAATCAATTACAAACCGTTAAATAAGCCACTCCACCATGTTTGATTTATTGTCTATCGATTTGATGTTCAGAGATAATACACACATCTGAGTTATGTGTTGTCTGGTGAGGAGACGATTATATCAAGCGGACCTTAACATACTATGAGTTAGTGTCAAGTGTACTTCCAAGCTAATTTCCGGCATTTTCCTCTCAAGTCCCATACCGATCTCTTAAATTTTCAAATCCAGGTTCACTAGTATTATACATGTATAACAAACCACTCCAGAGCGGAGCAAACATAAAGCGGGAAAATCAAACCGTTTTCTCTGCTTGCATACACAGCACAAGGAGGTCACTAGGGGCGAAGGTTTTACTGGGATAGTATTTTTTAGATCACGTATGAAAAAATAGGTAATGACTGACCCCAAAGTACACTCTAAAATCAGTTGGGTTAACAGTTAACCCATATCAACTGGGTTAAATATCACCCCAAATCAACTGCGTTGAGTTAATATGAACCCATTTGGGTTCATATTAACTCAACGCAGTTGATTTGGGGTGATATTTAACCCAATTGATGTTACAGTGCAGGAAGATATCTCAATAGTATAGGGCATTATATTCCAGTCAGTGATGAAAATATTGAATGATAGCATACGCCAGTGTATGGGACTTGGAGGGGAAACAACGTATAGTACCTGGAAAGTGCATTTATATAATTGCACATTGTGTTGCAAGGGTTGCGGAGGTACTTTTGGGTTAGAGGATTACAGTTTTCAAAGTTAAGGATAAACATTTCCCCCAGGGGAATGGGATTCTTCGGCTGTAGAATAATGTTAGGCATGGGGAGTGGATTATGGAATTGTCACGAGGGTGATGTATTGGTATGTATGTTCAGCCCGTTAGGTTAATACGGCGTTGTGTGTTTGCTGTTTAGGGTATTGAAGACAGGGTCTGCTAATTTGTTAGCCAGTCATCTCGTTTTTTTTTTGGAATGTTTAGATGACTGCCAGCTATTATAGTTGAAGCTGAAGCAGGTTTGGAAATTAAAGTGCTCGGGTCCATGTAACCTTCGTTGATATGTTCAGGCGGTTGCTTTTTCTCAAACAGCATATTGGTCTTTTTCAGATTTCAGTTCAATCAATATCAGATATCAAACCATGTTGCGGTGTGAAGATATGAGTGATGAAATAGCGGTCTTTTCCTCTACTCACTTTCACAGCGCAAGAAGCCCAAGTCACTACGATCGACGGCTTCAGAAGACTAGTAACTTTCAGATCATGTTAAAAACACAATAATACAAGGAACATTTCAGTTTGAGTACACATAGTTGACCACAGTGTCATCTTGTTCAACCTTGCAGAGATTTACTCTTCTTTACAGAACTGGCGCCGCAACTCAGTCATGCATCTGTATTTAAAGTATATCACGATCAGGGTTTTGCAATAGGATTTGGATTGTTTCTTCTTTATTTGCCGTATGTAAAACAAATACAACATATCGCCCATTGAATGGCAGAACGTGCCATCTGCAATACTATTGCATTGCAGAGGGCGCCTTGTTCCAATCAATGAATTATATGTGAATGGAACGGTTAAAACTAGAAGTCCTGTCACGAACTGTGCGCTTATCTAGGCTTAATTGCGCGTAGGAATTGCGCGCAATTTCCATATCGAATGGCATCCAAAGCACGGCTGATTCTTGTGGTTACGCACAGCAAGCATAAGCAAGGTTTTCTGCCAATGGACCTCCGGGTTACCCGGAGGTCCATTGGCTGAAAAATTGCTTGTGCGCAGACTATATGATAACCTTTCTATGGTGATAAGGCGCAGATTAATGCGCAGATCTACGCGCTATTTGTGCACATTTCATGAAAAGACTTCTAGTTTTCATCGTATATGCCTCACCTATCGACAAATTTGAAAATCAAACAAACATATGGGGTCCTGCTGACATAAACGGCGACGTATAGATTAAACAAAGGTTGTGTTTTTTTCGAGTTCGTTTTTTTTTTTTTTCTCATGATTGTTCGATCGGTTTTAGAACATCGATCTCCCTGGTATCTGAAAGCGATAACAGTTTGTAAATGTAAAGAATCCTATAGCAATCCGATGCCCGTGTGCGACGGGCTCTAATATCCGTTCATAATATGCAAAACACGTTCATAATTTAACTTTTCTGGCCTACTTGGAGGGTACTCTGGTTGGATGTTTGCGTGCGGCCTTTACTAATTGAAAAACAAAAGAACATCACTTGGCGTCACGCATCCGCCGTCCGTTAACTTTTGGAAACTTGTCTTTGTTTCAAAACCACTGACCCAAATTTAAAAATCTATTGCACAGACCATCTTTGGAGTATAACCTTTCTATTTTGTTCAAATGAAGCAGCTGTCATCTCCGGGTTCTGGGTAATGACCCAAACGCCTAAAAATCTTCTTTCATGAACCACAAGAATATTTGCAATTTAGTATGGAACAACATTTGTTGTTGAAGATTTAAGTCTGTTCAAGGGACGTTAGTAGATCAATATTTGGGCTCTCTGTGAGAGCATACCCATTTTGGGCTCCATCAAAAATTTGTATTTCTAGAACCGAAGGACCGATTTGAACTAAATTTGGCATGTAGTACAAGTACTTGATTGATGCCTGAAAAAAATTCTGCCCCGTGGGAACTCCAGGGGCTAAAAATAGAACAAAATTCAAACGTTTATATTTCCCAAACCACAGTGAACAGAAAACTGTTATTTAGTTATTTGGTTATTTATCTGTTATTTGGTATGAAGCATACTTAGGACCAATAAAGTGGAATGGTAAAAAATTGCCATCGGTTGTTTCAGGGTGTTCTGTAGGGAGGGGGGGGGGGGGGGTGACGAAAATGCTGAGGAAGCATATTTGTAAAAAAAATTTTTTCAAATTTCCCCACAACCACTGATCAGAATCTTTTGATATGTTGTATAGTGCACCCTGGAGAGGTGTATGTGTGTGTGTGTGTGTGTGTGGCGGGGGGGGGGGGGGGGGGCAAATGCAAATATGTTCAAATTAAGGCGCTCTGTTCATATTTGGGCTCAATACAGGAGCCCGAATATTAACATTGGGCAATACGGAAAATAAGCTTTAAAGATCTTCTTCAGATTCATCAGTCAGATTTTTTGGATATTTGGTATAAAACATGCCTAGGGGAGTCAAATTTAACTTTGTTCAAATCGAGTCCGAAGGTTAATATTTGGGCTACCTATGGGAGCCTGAATATTAACTTACTGCAGTACAGGGAATAATCTTTAAAAATCTTCTTCTTCAGATCCACCAGTCGGATTCTTTTGATATTTGGTATAGGGGAGTCAGATTAAAATTTGTTCAAATCGGGTCCCTGGGTTAACATTTGGGCTATTTATTGGAGCCATAGTTTTGCTGAGTGTAATGTGATAAAATGTCTTTAAAAATCTTTCTTTTTCACATCCGCCAATCAAAATCCTTTCTTTCATATTTGGTATACAACATATCTATGGGGGTCAGAATCAATTTTGTTCAAATTGTGTTTCTGGGCTAATAACTGATATAGCTAATAATTGAGCTATTTATTCGAGCCAAAAGTTTAACGCAATTTCTTAAAACATGTTTTTCTACAGATCCACCAGTGAGAATCGTTTCATATTTGTGACATCTCTAGGGGTGTCAGATCCACGTTTGTTAAAATCGAGTCCCCTGGGTATTATTTGGGTTCCACCATAGGAGTTCGAATTTTAACCTAGTGCAATAAAGGAAATAATCTTTAAAAATCCTCTTCCTCAGATCCACCCGTCAGATTATTTTGGCATTTAGTACACAACATGTCTATGAGGGTTAGATACAAGTTTGTTCAAGTCGAGTCCCTCGGTTAATATTTGGGCTCCCTATGCTAAAAAAAATTTCAATAAAAATCAACAAAATCATAGCATGTCCCCTCACTGGAACGAGCTCGATGGACTAAGTGGTAACATCATACGGTTGTGTTGAAATATTTTCAAAAATACCCTTTTTTGAACTGCTTAATTTGTAAATTATGCGGGGGCGGATGTGGCCGATTCTTTGAGTAAAAGGTTAAATATTAACACGAATATTGATTCTTCTTTCATGTGCAGTTTAATTTGATTTCATTGATATTCTATTTGAAAACAGCTTTGTGATTTTCACAATTTGGAAATTAAAATGCTTAAGATATAAATATGCATAAATTATAAACAAGTACAGCACACATCAATTAATATCCAAGACAATATGAGTCGGTAAAGCCAAAACAAATTAAAATATGTTTGTCAGGTCCTTTTTGCTGCCGCATACTCTATTTTTATAACCACTGTAAACATAAAAAAATAAAAATTAAATGGTTTACGTCTGATATTTTACCCAAGTTAAAAAAATTGATAAATTTGTCCCTTGCGTGCAAGAAGGCTTTGCAATGCTTTAGCATTGCAAAGCCTTCTTGCTCTCAAGGGACGAAATACACCACCACCCATGCTATTCTGTAGATTATGAGACCTAAAACATAAACCAAGAACATGAAATTTTAATGGCAAAGAAATAATTACAGAAATAAAAAATAAAATAAAAAAACTACTCGCCCGCATGAAATTTTATAAATAATGGCCTGAGAAACAGAAGATTTACTTTGTCTGGCCTAAACATGCATAGACATTTAACGTGCAAATTTACTTTCTTTATACTGCCCAATTTTCTTGCCTATTGTAAAAGGGACTTAATTTGTATGTCTGTTCGATGCTCGATGTACCAATGGCACGCAACCTCTGATTTCGGTTAACCCTGACATGTTTAAAATGTCGGAAGACAAAAACTAGCGTGTTTTCTCAATAACCCAGGCTCTCTAGCGCAGCATAACACAAAGAAAATCGTCGGTCACCCATTCAATTTGACATTCTCGGGTAGCACGTGCTATTTTGAAATCCGTAGCAAAATTGTATACGGTTGATGGACAACAACAACATGCCATTAAACTCGTTATACGACTTCTTGTCCACAAACATGCAACATTATAAGTATCATATTTCATCCTTTGTGCTATTTGTTCCCATTTGTTTCTATTATACTTTCTTTTTTCACTCAGTATATTATTTTCAGTGATTTATGACCCATTGAGTGTACACAGTGGCCATTTTTTGTCTGTTTGGGTAGTATGAGACTGGTTTGTTGGTAGTTTCATTTATTTCTCCCCAGTGGATGGATCGATCGTAACCAGACCTGGTCCATTGGGGTATGTGGACATTATATTTGTGACTGGGGGATTGGCTTCCATGTCCCTACGCTAGAACAAAGAAAATACATCCAAATCTCATACCAAGATGTGGCATTATGTATTTGTTCCATATCTCTTATATGGATAATCCAATTGTCACTAGATTTCAGTAACAGGTGTTTGTGGCCTTCACATTTACTCCAAGGGTAGAGGGAAGGGGAATCAATGTTGATGTAAAACAAAGACAATAGTTTCACATCTCATATGTCAATGGTCGAATTAACACAACTTATTGGTAACAGGTGTGCCTAAATCTCACAATTTCTACTGGGTTGGATATTCCCTGCTGCAAAACAAAGACAATAAAAAACTCACGTTTGTATGCCTAGTGTTGATAACCCACCCATCTCAGCATTTTGAGAAGCAAGGAGTGCATAATTATGCCATGCTTGACATCCTCTTCATTTATTCATTGTTATTTATTGATGTTTTTAAGGTCACATATTTATGCACAATGGCTAATCATGATCGTGACAGTTTTACGGGTGGAGGAAGCCGGAGTACCCGGAGAGAACCACCGAGCAACGACGAGCAGCTGCCAGCTCCCCAACATCGGAACTCCGCACTGCAGCACAGTCAGGGTTAGATTGGTGGAAAACATGCGTATCATTGACGGGCAGTACGCCTTAGTACACGGCATCATCGTGGCCCCACATGGGCAATGGGGGTGAAGTGTCTTGCCCAAGGACACAACGCGGTTGCCGCAGGTGGGATTCGAACCGAGGACCTCTCGGCTTGCAGCCTGCACCTCTACCTACTGAGCCACCGCGCCCCTTGGCATACTCTTCTTGAAATTACAAGAACATGACTCTATAGAGCTATATTGTTTTTTCTGAGTTTGTAAATGGGCTTGAGAAAGATTTCAATGATTTTAGGCCAAGAATGCACTTTTGCCCTTGAGATTGGTGGCTGTTTTGGTGAGCGATCGATGAGCGATTTTGTCATGTGACAGTCTCTAATCCCTCAATTTGACCAGGGCGCGTATTTCATCACATATTGTGCAATCTCTTGTTTATTCTGTTTGTAACTCTGACGTAATTGAAACTGTAGAATCCTAATTTGTTAAACAGGGAAAAGGGTATTATCTTTTAAAATGGAAGTAACATTTGAGCAGGCCTTTAGATTAACCCAATTCCACACCTGTTACATGTGTCCTCAAACTACAGAAGGATGGTGTGAGACATCAAGAAAAATCTACACATTGTCTGTGCCTATTCCGTATTTTATAATAACTTCCATTATAATATAACCATAGAAATACGAAGCAAGGCTTGACAATAAAACATAACAGGATAAAACTGTTATTTCTGGGTTTAATGTCTCCAAATTAGTACAAAATAGTGTCCCAAAAATAAATGAAAATAAAGGAATTTAAAGGCCTGCATTTGAGAAATCCATTATAGACTAATGTTTCAAAATTGTGATCCACTGTGTTATAAATTTAGTTTTGTAACTATTTTAATCATATGTAAATTCTTAGCATATTTAGAAGTCAAAGAGTCAAAAGTTATTTTTAAAGTGTGAAGAATAGGGATTAGGTACACAACAATAATACTAAAATCCTCCCCCCCACCCACCCTGATTGGACGAGACCTCACTTAGTATATTCTATGTTTACGGCTCAAGTTGCAAATGTTGCCGTCTGACGTCACAACGCGAAATATTTGCAATGACGTCGTCCATTTCGTAAATACTTCATAAACGGAGTGACAAGAAAGCCGCTTCATTTTTCTGGATGTTTCACGTGTGCAGCAGACGGTGTTCCGAATGAAGTGCTGTTTAAATTACAAACCGATTTACGATTTGAACTAAGATGGAATGAGTTTATCTGGTTTATTGATTATTTATCCAGTGCCGTCGTGGATACACGAGAGGCTTATTTACTAAACCTGTGATGGTTAAAAGTTGCCCTGAACAAGGCAACTTTTAACGATCACAAGTTTAGGAAATAAGTCTGTCGTGTTTCACAATGTAGGTGTCGGGCTATAGGTAGTGTATATTGGAACATATACGTTATTGTGATGAATTGACGGTAACATGGTCTGAGGTTTGCGGCTCGGAGTGTATGTTCAGCCTCGACGCTTCGCATCACATTTGAACATAAACTCCGAGCCGCAAACCCCAGACCATGTTACCGTCAATTCATCACAATAACTTGTAATGTTGAACCAGGGAAATACAAATATGCTTAATTTGCTCAGTTTCAGCCTCTACCGAGTTTTGCATTTCTTAGAGTTCTGGTATCTAAACTGAACAAGTTTAATGAAAAATGAGTTTAACTTATTGAAGATTTTTCCCCATCAAGATGTAATAGAATTTCATCTTAATTAAGAGTCCACATATTTAGTTCTTTGTACAATTTTCAGTATGTCTTGCTTTTCGCTTGATAAAATTTTTCATTCTGAATATTTTCAGTGTTAAGTTTCAAAATACTATCTGTACTGGCAATTCTAGCAGTAAATATGTATAGTTTATTTAAAAATCAAATGAATAGCTCTTTATTTCAAAAGTTTGATCTTCACCTGGTGCATTGTATCTTTAACAAAATGCGGTACAGCTTGTATCATGTTAGAATTTTAATAAAACACACCTGTGAATAAATGTTCTAATTCATGAATGGAAAGCGAAGCAACCCACAATACAAAATTCAGAGCACAAACGAAACTAAATAACTGAAAAATGTGGTTTTTCGTCAGTTTTATAGCTAATATCTGGCATTTATTTTTGTTTTGAAAATACAATTCCGCCACATTCTTGATGTTGTCAAATGCTGGTCTGTATTCCTCATGTATAACCCAATAAGTGGCTCCAAAATATACTCCTCAGTTGTGTTACCCAAATGCCTATATGGCTGTGAACTGCTGTGCAGTATTAACCGCACAGAGACTTTAACGTTAGAAAAATCCCTCAGATGGTGTCTTAAAACACTTCAAATTGTTCCTGTCAGCACTAAAACAGATTTTGTTCAGGGAATTTTAGGTATATATAGCTTAAATTGCACAGTTGATAAACGTCAACTCTCCCTTTTTGAAGCCCTCTGTAATTGCAAAGGAAATAAAACAGCAAAACACGCTTTTCTGCTAAGGCTTCACCAGTTTCACTTTAAACAGATAACAAATAATTATTCATTTATTGAAGACATAAACAAAACACTTCAGCATTACGACGTTAGTGAGTACATGTCTGAATTTAGGAAACACAATACATTCCCCCCAAAACCTCCTTGGAAAACAAATTATACGATACCAGGTAAACCAAAAATATAGTAGCGAATGGTTTGAACGTCTGAGTTACAGTATTACGTACAATAGGTTTCTGGGTGTGCATAACAAGTTTGAAATGTCTTGTCGTCTTTGGAAGACATGTAGAAAATACCCAGAAGATAAAAGAGCCTTCATCTTAGTTGATAAACTTCTTACAAAGACGCACCAATCTGGTCACTCAATCTGTACAAAATGCCATTGCTTCTTGTCAGACGAAGTTCTTCACGCCACTCTGGCCTGCAGCTACCTTAACAACATTCGGAATTCTTTTTGGTACACCATCCTCGACATGTTTGGCGTGGCGTGTTACATGTATTTGGACCAACTCAGCAAAGAAGCATGTTTGTCCGTGTTTCTAAGCTATGTTCCTGAACAGGTATTAGATCTTGTAGACGATATTCCCAAATTTGTGCCCTTCTTTGTTACATCCACAGCAAAGCTATGGAATACATTCACAGAAGATTAACGTAATGATAAAAGTATATTACATATTCCATATTAGTCTCACGATCATCATCCAATTGGCTTGCCTGTTTCCCACTTCCACAAAATGCTTCCAACAATCAGTTTACTTATTTAATTATTTCAGCCCCGAATTTTGTATGGTATCGTCAGTGACCTATCAGTGAATTAAAGAGATTAGACCATAGTGAGATCGACTGATGGAACAATTACTATCGCCAAGTTGCCGGCCAAAGGCGGCAGCATGGGAATAGCAGTGGTTGCACTCTTCGCACTCAGTTTTCGGATATTATACGACATAATGGAACAAATCAGCTGGCCGCCATTTCGGCCTGAAGTGCTGAAATGGTTAAAGTCTCCACGAATAACTAATAACCTTAGCAGTCTACCATGGCTTTCTCGCGGTGTTTCCGCGCCCCACTCCAATACGGAAACAAGATAGTCTAGCATTCATTGAGGGGGAAGTCAGTCATAACTGCATTCTGCATTCACGACGGGCTTGGGGAGTGGGTTACAGCTGTTTCTTCCTGTGGATCCGTGGTACTATATGTGTCCTATTGTGATTTGTGGCACTTAGTTCGGGGAAAAACTAGTTCACCACTCATAGTAACTCACTTCCTTCCCGATTTATAGGGAGGTTCAGCTGTGACTGGTGCCTTCAGCCCCAGTCAAAATACCCGATTGTGTAGATAAACTTGTACATATACTGATATTATCTTGCTGTTATTTCTCGTTTCTTTGTTTATTTTCTTCTCTATTTGTTTTGTTCATACACTTTCTGTTTTGCATTTGTAATTATACTTGCTCTTCGATGTCGGTGGATATAAAGGAATATATAAATTGGAAATAAATTAACGTTCGACGTAGTGAAAATTAGCACTTATGTTGAACTAGAAGGCGAATCATTTAAATAATCCCTTACACTCCCAAGACAAGAATTAAGTAAGAATTCATGATGGGTAATTCACAATCTGCTAGACGAGGTTCATTGATATTCGTAAATTAGACAATTCTTAAAGGAAGGCAAGTACGGCACCTGCAAATATACCCCCAAAACTGCCGTAGTTCGCTAATAAATGTTGGTTCGCCAAAAATGAGAGTCTCATCTTCTCCAAATGCATATCATACGTGATTCAAATGAGACTCATGCGAACCGAGTATATCTTCCACTTATTTCGGCGATTTAAGAAAATACACAATAAAAACACAGGAAGTTGGTACTCGTTCGACTACTCTAAATGAACTCCCAGAAGACAGCGGTGCGTTGCTAGGACACAGTACAACCTCCGTGAACCGGTCGTAATCCACACGTGGACAGATATATTCACGCATTCATTTATCAGGTAATGAAAATCATCATCAGCAAAATTTCTGATCTGATCTCGACAACATAATGGAAAACGTCGAGCCATATCAACAGAACGACTGGATAATTACATAAGGAGAGTTTATTCAGAGTGGACTGTCACTATAACAGACGTCTATGGGATTCTGTTAACAGAATGTCACATCATATCATCAACATGATAAAAGGAAAGGTCTCGCCTACTCTGAACATATTGGTCGCACGTGCCACGAAGAAAAATATTAAAATTGCAGCATATACCTGTAAAATTGCGTTAATGTTCTCTTAGCATTTCTTAAAAGTGCGATTCGTTAGCAATAGCGTAAATATAGGGGGTCGGGGACAGCCTTCATCCAGTTTAAGGAGATGCTTCGCAAGTTTAATTACACCTTGCTTTAGATTGGGCGATGATCCATACATGATCAACAATGTATGTGTAAGTGAGAGCCAAGTACATGACGTGATTTGACATTATTTATTCTTCAATAACCTCCAAGTTGAAATGTTTTTTTATGGGTAGTATCGTTATTATATGATTCCGCTAAAAAATATCTAAATAGCGAAGACACAGGTGGCGTATTTTTCAAGACATTATAAGTTGTTCTGTTTGTTGACAGGGGACATGGTCTCACGTTCCCTGCATGAAATTTATATTCAACTGAGGCGTCAGCCGAGGTTGAGTATATGTTTCATGCAGGAAACGTGAGACCATGTCCCCTGTCAACAAACAGAATAACGTATATGTCCCGTTCTTACACAAGTAAAACTGAATTGGAAAAAAAAATCATCTATTTTATTGTAATCATAAATAACAAAAAAAAAACACCGCCGTGAGCCTCTTCGTTTGTGAACAGAAAATATTAGAAAGCAGACGTTGTTTCGGTAAGGTGTTAATTCGTTTCAGTTTATGCTACAGTAAATTAATGAAAAGAGACCTTATAATCTAATTGGTTTCATAAATAATTAAACATGTTTACATAACTAATCTTTTTGTACGTAATAAGGGTACGCTTGTGTGCATTTTACTTCAGTTAAATGTATTTGTCTCAGTTGATTTCAAGTGAAAAAAGACATTGTGATGAACAGTAGCTCACGGACACGAGACGCTTTCCTTGACAGTGGACATAAGAATAGCTGACATTAGACATATGCGCATGCTCGGGGACATAGAATAAAATCAACAAGGCATTGACCAATCACTGCAAGGTATTGTGGTTGGTATCGGGACATACGGTTATGCTATTTAAAACTCTTCGTTCTCACTGTAGATATAGCCGGCGAATCATATTGAAAATGCTATCAGCGAACACGAAATTAACTCGCTAAAGTGTTCTGAAGTGAGAGATGTGTGCTAGTCCTTGGTGAAAGGTTATAATTATTGTTATTTGTGGCGTTAAAATATCATCCATTAAGTGTACTTTTCTGTAAAAAAACTGACGGAAGTATTCTGTTTCGTGGAAGACTAATTTAATCGCTGAAAGCGGTTCGTTGGTTATCAGCTGATGTCTTCTAAACTGAAATGACTTCCGCTTTCGAAGCAATTTCTTTGCATTTATTTAGGATTAAAACTCAGCGGTTTGTTTGAAATAGATTACGCATATAATGGGGAGCGCTGTGGCTGAGTGGTAGACATGGTCAAGGCACTTTATGCCGGTTGCCTAAATGGGGGAACTATGACGCCGTGTGCTAATGCGTACTGCACGTCGATGGTACATATGTCTTCAACCGCCGTAACTCTGCTTGTGCGGAGTTTGAACAGAGTTAGAATGTTGAGGAACTGACAGTTGCTCGTCAGTGCTCGGTGGTGGTTCTCTCCGGGTACTCCGGCTTCCTCCACCCGTACCACTGCCACGGTCGCGATTAGCCATTGTACATAAGTATGTGACCTTAAACGCTAATAATAAATAAATAAATAATATATCGCTTATAATAGAATTAATACCTATGCTTTGTCTGAGTAGTTAACATAATTATTTAATTCAAGCCTTGTATGAGTGAATATAAATTTCCACCTGTTAATCATTTATCAAATAATAATGTTAACATCTCAAAACCACGTATTCTCGATATCTAAAATTTTTGCGAGTTAACGTTTCTGTACTATTTATTTATTTATTGGTGATTAACACTTATACTGCCAAAAGCGACTATCATCACCTATTTTATGATGATTATCTGTAGGTCCTGCGCATATCAAACCTACCATCTAATTAATTGTGGGAAAGGGCTCATAGAGCCCTTTCCCACAATTAATCAGATGATAGGGTTTCAAGTATATTATGAATTTTATTAAAATTCCTCGCATACAGGCGTTCATAGAGATCCTCCATATATGGACAAAGTGGGCGTGGCAGTAAAAGAGTTAAGGTCACATATTTCTGTACAGTAGCTAATTGTGACCGCAAAATGAAACTGAGGTCAAGATCAGTCAATCGTTTGTACCCATGCTGTACATTTTAGACCACTTCAAGCAATGTTAACTGGGTCATATTTCCCCAGTAAAACACAGTAAAAAAGCACAACTCCAGTTTACGAGATTCACACTGGGAAAACTTATTTTTGCAATTTGTACAATGTATAGAAGGCATTAGCAACATGTGTAGCAGTCGAGTTTTATCCTGCTTTCCATGCGCTGAGATGTTTATGAAACTCTTGCGATTTTCCTCATATATGATGCCGTTGCGAGGGATGGACGATTTTAACCCGAGGGGCTTTATCTAATCCGATTACGTGTTTGCCCCTCGCAGAGAAATTCCTGCCAACTCCTATTGTGAACAAGTTTGTGCGATATAAAACTTATTGTTGTGGTACCTAAGGCTCTGGTTCAGTGTACTCTGTTTCATATAAGGCATGATTCGAGAATAGAGAAGCAACGTTTCAGTCAACAGACGTTCGGATTGAACCGTACGCTGAAACCTACTTTATATTCGCCATATCTTTTGTTTGATTTGAAGCTATTTTCAAATTTACAAAACTGTTGGCACATCCGTCTCCTGCGTAAAGAGAATACCAAACTGAGTTTTATTTTGTTGTTTTTCAGTCCAGGGTCACTTTGGGCTGCACGATATTCTAAACTGAATGTGGTATCGGGATTCAACAAAATACCGCGGTATACCGGTATATCGAAAGACTGTTCAGATATCTGAACATACGTACCATAGTCGGGACTTGAACGATCATTGCGGAACAAATTAGCATGCCTTGATGATGCAGTTATCGAATTTTTCAATACATTTTAACAAAACTATATCATGCGACTCCTTCATTGGAACGAGCTCGACGAGCTCGTTCCAATGAAGGGGCCACATGATATGGTTGTGCTGAATTTTTTGGAAAAATATGTTTTCGATTGCTGAATTTGCATATAGCGTGGATGCGGCGGATTTGTTGGGTAGAGGGATAATATTATTCATTGGGAACTACAGTTAAAACTCCAGACATCTTGAAACTAATTAAATTGTGGCTAAATAAATAATGACGATAAATCGATATTCTTGAAATTATACCGGTATTCAATCGATACTGGTTTGAATACCGGTGTGTATCGTTTTATCGATATACAGTGCAGACCAAGTCTTCACTACTGACGTCAAAGATAAAGAATATCATTGTTTCTGGCATTAGACTTGATATTTTGTTCGCCATTAGATTTTATTGCTGGGAACACATCATCCCGTGAAAGGAACAAGGTGATAATTCCAATGCTAATGTATTTCAGATGGCGCCTTGTTCCACTCAATGGACGATGCCATGTTGAGACTAACAAAGAAAAAAAAACAGCGAAACCGATAACTACAACCTTCCAAGTAAGGGTATGCCTCCTACAGTACGTGGAGAGTGTATTATCACTAAAACACTCACAGAGTGGATATTCCACCCAACCAATAATTGCAAATTTGTTGCGAAGCATAATCAGCACAAGCAAAGTTTCAGCCAATGGACCTCCGGGGTAAACCCGGAGGTCCATTGGCTGAAAATTTGCCTGTGTTTTTGTCGATATGTACACAATTTGAAAGTTATAGCTTGGGTGATAACTCCACTCTGCCGGTGATTTAGTTACAATCCACTCTCCACGTATTGTATATTGAACAAGAAACAAGTGATAATGGAAGGACTTTCAGGTTCCAAGGCGCCTTCCAAAGTCGCTCCAATATCACATCGGAGATAACTAACATAAGTAATTTGTTTGCTGCTGAATCCAATTTCGTAGTTTTTATTGTGCGACAAATGTATCTTATGTATCTATTTCAAACTGGAATAAAATATTGTTTAAATTAATATCACATCTGACTGAGGTGGGGGCACGCGAAATATTCGATAAACGAGGACTGACGAACCACTAACTATCTGCCAGACGTTTTCGATTTCTTATGAGCTTTGTTGCCATAGACATATCGTCCCGTGCGTGGAAAAAGGGACCACCTGCAATGCTGAGGCATTGCAGATGACACCTTTTTTCACTCAAGGGACGAAACCATGTTGAAACCAACAACTGACAAAACGAAAAACTGACAACAACAAAACTGACGAATTAGATTAAATCAAATATATTTGGAAAAAAAACAAGAAATAATTGAAATATCTTCCAATAGCGTTCTAAGTTCACATATAGTTGAGGTGGGAGCCACGACATCTTCGAAACATAAAGACTTGATAACCACTATATAGATGGTATTAGTTTGCTGATTTTCAAAAGCAGTTTTTTTTTGGTAGGAACATATCAGGTTGAAGGGAATAATTGGCAAAATGCCAAACCAAAGGCAGCAGAACTGCTATGTGAACAATTTTGAGTGATATAGAACTCGCTGTTGCATATAAGACTGGTTCAGTCCACTATATGTCATTCATGTCATTGAGAAGTGAACAGCAAGGACTCATCCAATAAACCTCAGAATTAAAATGATATGTCCATCAGATGAAACATTTCTTGTGTTCATTATGTTTATTTTGTTTTTGTTTTTTTATTGATTTGAAATTATTTGTCAAACGAACGGTTCGAGATTCAATCCGACTCGATACCACAGCGATGATGCGATTCGGCTCGAAACCAATCACGGAAGTTCGACATTTTCGAACCCAACCCCACTTCTATTTAAATGATGTGTACGTCGGCATGAAAAAGTCAACACTTTCGAAATACGCGACGCTTTCATGATAGGGCCTACTCGGAACACGTGTAAATGTACGTTCTTCGTGCCTTGAACTTTGTATCGCGAACTGCATATGCGTCACGCATTACAGTGTGTGGTGACCAGCCTTGAGCGTGGTGAGTAAACAAAATCGAATTCTGTTCTAGGGGTCCACGAGGCTCAAACGGAGAACGTTCTATCGCCAAAAGCAACAAATTTCATTGTACTACTTTCATGGTTTTCGTCATAATTCCAACAGTTTTGGGCTCTCATTTATACTGCCACTCGTATGCTGGAGTATGTTTACCTATCAGAGTATCACTCTACTGAGTGCCAATTATCAGAATTCGGGATTCGATTCGATACAAAAACATTATAAGAGATTCGATTAGAGATTCACATCGAGCCGAAATCGGAGGTTCGCGGGTCCCTATTCAAACTGGAGAACTTTGACACCTCGTATAGTGCATGGGAAATTGCAAACTGTTTCTTAGTTGTGTTTTCATTGAGTTTTACTTCTGATGTTCAAGACAGAGGATCAAGGTTTCTGGCATGAGTTTGCCGTAGCCCCAGAGGATTTTGTTGAAAGGAACATATCATTTTGGAATGAAAATGGCCATAACGAAAAGTCAACGACAACAAAACTACCCAGTTAGTGTATGCTATTATATTAGGAAAAACAAGACATACTCGAAACGTCTTCAACTTTCAGGGCATTTTCCACCAGCGCTCCGAGATCTGATCTAGTTGAGGTTGAAGTCACGAACTTTATGGTACGCGAGGAGAGGATAGCCACTAAAACATCCACGGAGTGAAACTTCCAGTCAGCTCCGTTTTATAAATATACAGGAGCTAACACAACTTTCCAGCCAACAAACCACAGAAATGAACACGGGTGTTCATCGATTGAAACATTGATTTTGTTTCTTATTCGTTGTTTAACCTTGTCTACACATATTGTATGGACACGGAACATTGTAAAGATTGCATATAACGAAACAAAAGCAAACGACAAATATCACAGACAAATTCCAAGAGTTCAGTCTGGGTTTGATTTAATTACAGATATCGCCGACGCTGTGTTCATTTAACCCTTTACCTAACGTGGAAAGCAGACGACACTTGCAAAAATAATTCTTGAATAACTAATTTTTTTCATTTTTTGTCTCAAAAACATAGGTTATGACCCCTCGTTGGAACGAGCTCGTTCCAACGAGGGGTCATAACCTATGTTATTGAGACAAAAAATGAAAAAAATAATGAAAATTAATTGGCGATTTTTGAGAATAGCGCTGGCCGGTTTTGGCCGTTACGTTGGGTAAAGGGTTAAGTGGACAATGGTAGATACACGACGAATATAGATGTAACAATGAGTTTTGTTGTAACCAACTTATTTTGTTGGCTTATCTTCTTATGATTTAAATCCCCGTCTTCTTTGTTCTAACCAGTACGATATATTGCACAACATTTACGCATGTCAATGAGACTGTAACGAGCGATCAGTGTGGTCGATAACTGCAAGGAGCACATCACAGAGATGAGGTGAGAAGTTATTTTCCCTTTTAGAAGGTACACACTTTAATAAAAACAATGTGATGTTATTTTGTGACATAACCCATAGTGGGTCAGCTAGCGATAAGAGGGAGTTGAAGTAGATTAGAGGTAGGACCCTGTGAATATTCGGCATTCGAAATGATGTTCGATTCGACGACAGTATTCGATTCGAATTCGATTCGGCAATCGGTGCCGAATACCTATCGAATATCTCCGATTATCATTGAAATCTTCCCCTCTGTCGGAATGCTCCGAATTTCGGCGGGAGGAAAGCGTGTTTTAAAAATAGGCATATATCAGCTTAAAAACGGATTCAATCTCACGAACTCCCCGTTCAGTGCCGGTCCATCCGTCGCTCGTATTCCTAAATTTCATATGCCGGCGACAGATATATCCGTCGCCGGCACATGAAATAGGGAGTACACGCCAACATGGTTATGTTCCAGACTAAAACACGATGTTTTTCCCGGTAACAATTCTAATAAATTCGATTCGATTCGCGAATAGCGAGCAGTATTCGATTCAGTATTCGCTTCGATTGCATTCGAATATTCCCAGGGCCCTAATTAGAAAGTGGCGATTTAGTAAATCCTGCACATCTCTTACTGTCCAAATTCATCAAATCACCCATATGCTAATTTCTAAAGCCACCATTCAGATTTGGCACTTTACCTACATGTAACAAAACTAGAAGACGACACTTGAAAAAGGTTTTATTGAGTATTTATATATTTGTCAAGTTCTCCTCGAAACATTGATGGGTCATCAATTAAGATGTGAAGGTAAGCATTTAAAACACAAAATGGTAACAGAGTTGTAGTGAATGGTCGTAAACAGCTCCTAATTTAAGTAAATGTGAAGTTTTCTCCTTCATAACGTATCTTAAGAAAAGCTCATTCCCTATAGGTACTACAGACGACGGCTCTGGGGATGCGATAGTGCTTTTTTAAGTCAGATAAAAGTATGTCGGCCTAATAGTCTACAAGCTTCATTGACAGTAATAGCTCACATTCAGAAAGGAAGCTTAGGCTCAGGAAACGAATGAAATAGATAAGGTTCCCGGCCTTATACATGTAGGCTCCCCGGCCCATCGTAATACATGGAGTCACACCCGATACCAATATTTTCTTTTTACGAGCTTCTAGCAAAAAGTTATATCCATTTAATGGAGTCCATTATGTTCCAATTTAAACATGCACCATAGATACATCAAATAAGCATTGGTAGTTTCTGTAAATATTTCTAGATGATTTCTGTCTTTTTCAGCAATCATTCAGAATAATTGGTAGGAATTATTATGTGACAGTTTCCAACTGATCACTCTCATGGAAGTTTACACTGCAGCCGATATGTTATAAGTGGGCATTTGAACGTGTAATATCTATATGTGGAATTGAATCAAGCTATTTTATCATCTCCTGCGTAGGAGATACTCCGACTGAGGCACGCTATACCGATAGTTTCCGACACGTAAAAGTAACCTTTATCATTCTCGGAATACTCCGTGGGGAAGGCGTTTACCACTCATATATTTTTGAGCTTATGACGCGACTGAGGAAGAGATTGATCGCCCGGCTGAAAATGACAAGTTTTCGATTCTTTTTAAATACCGCTAATCGATTTCTCGTTACGTTGGGTGAAGGGTTATTTTTTCATTTATTTATTGGTGCATTACGCCACGTCAACAGCGAACGCTATATATCGTGGGGGTAAAAAAGGTTATGTATTGTAAAAAAGAATCTATCAGCGAGTGTAATATTTTATTAAAAACCTGAAAACATGAACATTGATGTGGCAATAAAATAAATAAAGAAATGAATAATGATAACAAAAACTGAATGAATACTGTGTAAATTGACCCTTTGACAGAAATATTTTCTGCTTATGAGATGTAGTTTAAAAAATAAAAGCAACTAAAAAGGGAGGATTTCTTTGAGAAACAAGAGAGAATCTGATGAGAATTGATGATTTAACACTTACGCACCGAAATCGATTTTTGTCACCTATTTTATGATGGTTACATGTATGTTCTGGTTTGTGCAGATCGCACCTACCAACTGAATGAATACTGTGTAAATTTATCCTTTGACAGGAATATTTTCTGCTTATGAGATGTAGTTTAAAAATAAAAACAACTAAAAAGGCGGATGTATTTGAGAAACAGAGAATCTGATGATAATTGGTGATTTAACACTTACGGTACCGAAAGCCTCTATAGTCCCTATTTTATGATGATTATATGTACGTTCTGGTTTGCGCAGATCACACCTACAAACTGAATGAATAGTGTGTAAATTTACCCTTTGACAGGAATATTTTCTGCATTTGAGATGTAATTTTAAAAATGAAAGCAACGAAAAAAAGGCGGATGTCTTTGAGAAATAGAGAACCTGATGATAATTGATGATTTAGCACTTACGCTACCGAAAGCCACTATAGTCATCTATTTTATGATGATTATATGTACGTTCTGGTTTGCGCAGATCACACCTACCATCTGATTGATTGTTGAAAAGGGCTCAGAGAGCCCTTTTCAACAATTAATCAGATGATAGAGTTTCAAGTGTGTCATAAATTTTATTAAACTTTCTCGATATACATAGAGGTTCTACATATACTTCTAAAGTGGGCGCGGCAGTAAACAGGTTAAAATAGTTCTTTCAAAGACGATGCATTATAATGTCGCCGTCAGTTGTCATTAAAATCCGTACAATCTAATAGAATGTGTGATGCTGTCAAATGAAAACATTCTGGTCGCATATCTCCCTCTAATAAAATGATCCTTTCTACAAAAGTCATTAGACATGTAATTACCCATGATATTATGCCGGAAGCGATGGTGCTTGTTATTTGTAAGCCCATCGAAATTCGCCTGCCACATACATTTGACGCAATAACTGATATGTCTTTGTAATCACCGAAAGAATTCCTAAAATAAGGGATAGGCTTGTTTATGGCATGTTTTGTTGCACTGTTTGCCCTGGTGTTACGGGAGATACCGGCGAATCAATCAGCTCTACATGATTACAGAAATGCTCAGACATGAGGGTATAGTTAAATTTTAGAGTAAAGCCAGCAAAGAGGAAAAAGAGTAGGAAAATGTAATCGACTTTTTTCCCTGTTCATCCTCGATGTGTTCAAGGGCTAGTCGTAAGCTTTAACTTCCTCATAGCACTTTTATTTGGTATTCTAATAGAGGTAATCTGGTTACCAATAACAAAAGCCGATGATACTTTGTCACCAATTTTAGATCCATCTGTATAGAATCTTTTATCTGTACCATACTTAGACGTTATTTCGGGTTAGTTTGAAATGCAGAGAATTTGTCTCGGGTTTTCTTTCGAGAGCAGTATATTTCCTTGGATGCAAATGAGGAATATGTGGTCCACGGTTCTCTTGAATCGAGTCTGAATAATCTATGGCAGACTCCACATGACATTTAATTCTAATTCCCAAAGAAGGACTATATTTCTGGTGTCTGTTAAAAAATTCCACATTTGGAGGATCTGAGACACAACTATTAGCTGGGAGTGATGGGTTAGCCAACAGTATAAATACACATTGGAGTGATAATTTAATTCTACGCTTCTCAGGAGAAGGCGCCACTGCTTCAATGAACATTGAATTTATTGGTGATGTTCTAAAAGCACCCAGGCTAATTCTAATGCCACTGTTAGGAATTGCAACAAGTTGTTTGAGGTACGACTTTCTTACAGAACCGTAAACCACACAATCGTCATCCAATTTTGATCAAACAAGTGTTCTATATAGACAGAGTAATACCTTCCGGTCAGCACCCAAATCAGTGCTACCAAATAACGTGAGGAGGTTAAGTGACTTTTTATGTCTCAATCTAAGATGTTTTGTGTGCGAAGTGAAATTCAGTTTATTGTCAAACAATAAATCCAGGAATGTCACGTCTTTTATATACTAGTGGATGTGATTTAGGAATGTTACATGGAGATGGTTCCCAGTGTTTACATTAGCTCTCATGACAGGCAGACTTTTCGTGATGTCATGGAAAGCATGTACCCCTTAATTTTCATGACGTGTTCGTGTACTGTCGACATGTACATGAGATGTGTTGGTTATTCAGTCTTCATTTCAACACAAACCCTTGTGATTTAATGACTGAATATGGCGAATGGAAATGTAAGAAGACATTTGTCTGAAGCAGAAATGTCGCGGACTGTAGGGATGGGGAACGAGGGGCTACCCATCGTCAGGTTGGTGAAGCCCTTGGTGTGCGCCATACGGTGATCACCAGAGCCTAGCCAAGATTTCAGCAGTATGGCACACCAGTCAGACGGCATGGTGGAGGCAGAGACTGGGCAGCATCTGCAGCTCAAGACCGGTTTTTGATCACCCAGGCCCGAAGGAACCGCTTTGACACAGCAATTCAGCTTCGCAGTGACCTTCATAATGCATCCGGGGCAAATGTTTCGACGCCGACTATCCGGACAAGGTTGCACGAAGGTGGTCTCCGATCGAAAAGACCATGTATTCGCATTCCGCTGTCCCAGAACCACCGCCAGGCACGATATGAATAGGCCATGGACCATGTTGGGTGGACCAGAGAAGATTGGCGACCTGTCCTTTTACAGATGAGTCAAGGTACCGCCTAGACCACACAGGTAGGCGTTCTAAGGTATGGAGAAGACCAGGAGAGCGATTGCTTGCATCCAACATTGCTGAGCATGACCACTATAGTGGAGGGGTCAATCATGGTCTGGGGCAGCATCAGCAGGGATAGACGTACAGAGCTCTGTGTCCTTGACCGCTGTACATTGACTGCACAGCGGTATATTGATGAGATCCTAGATGCCCACGTCAGATTGTATGCAGGTGCAGTGGGTGATAGATTCATTCTGATGGACTATAATGCCCGTCCTCATGCTGCCAATGCTGTCCGGGAGTACCGACAGAGGGAGGGGATTGAGCGTATGGACTGGCCAGCAAGATCCCCTGACCTCAATCCAATCGAATGAGTTGCAGCTTGCAATTTCAGTCCGACCAGTCCAACCAAGAAGTGTCCAGGAGGTTGGAGTCATGCTGGTTCAAAAATGGTACAATATCCCACAAAGGACCATCTGGAACCTGATTTGTAGCATGAGAAGGCGTTGTAAAGATGTAATTAACAATAATGGGTCTCATACTCGATATTGAACCCATATCAGTTGGATCCGTCAACTTTTTGACAAATTTGAAAAAATGTCCTCTTTTACCAATAATATCCATGTTCCATGGTTATCATATTTAAAAGCTAAACAATAATGTCAAACACAAATAAAATCTTATTTTCTGTGCTTACAGTTAAAACTAGAAGTCCTGTCACCAATAGTGCGCTTATCTAGGCTTATTTGCGCGTTGGAATTGCGCGCAATTGCCATATCGAATGCCATCCAAATCACAGCAGGTTCTCCCGGTTACTCATAGCAAACACATGCAATGTTTCTGCCAATAGACCTCCGGGTTACCCGGAGGTCCATTGGCTGAAACATTGCTTGTGCACAGGCCATATGTACAGAATTTGGTAGCTTTACTTGGGCCATAACGCGTACATTAACGCGCATATCAACGTGCTATTTGTGCGCATTTCATGACAGGACTTTTAGTTTTAACTGTAAATCATTAAAGATATAATTAAATAAAAATATATACACTTTTCATAGCAATATTTCTACTAAAACGTAAAACAGATAGTTGGATATACTTGGTGCTAAGCAAACTTTGAGTCGTATAGTATAGCCATCTGTCTTCAACCACGGGTGGAGATGATGTTTTCAGGGTTTACAAAAGTGAACACAATTGATTTTGTACTTCCAGAACATGAAAACATTTTGTGTAGCCTATTTCAGAATTTTGTTTAATCATTTACCCAACGTAACGGCCAAAACCAGTCAGCGCTATTCTCAAAAATCGTCAATTAATTTTCATTTTTTATCATTTTTTGTCTCGTTCCAATGAGGGGTCATAACCTATGTTTTTGAGACAAAAAATAAAAAAATAATAATTATTCAAGAATTTTTTTGTTTTTTTATAAGTGTCGTCTGCTTTTCGTGTTAGGTAAAAGGGTTAAGCGTAGTTGAAGCACTCTCGCCTCCATCACTATAGCAAATTAAACAGTAATCGGCATACAATAAAGAACCGACCATATTCTCAATTGTGCCAATGATGCCATTTGTTTTGACAAAAAATTGGTTGACAGATAAAGTACTACCCAGAAGAACTCTCAGTTATTGCTCGCGGTCATCAGACAATGGAGTACCAACACGAACTTGAAATTGACGATCCATTAAAAACTCGTCTATAAGAAAAGGCATGCGCCCTCTCAACGTGATGTTAAAAAAGATCAATAAAAATAACGTACTTCCTCATTGTATCATATGCTTTTCTAGGTCAAAGAAGATGGCGTCTGTATGTTTTTTCCTGGCAAATACATTTCTAATGAACATTTGGAGTTTAAACAAATGATCCACAGTACTTCTATGGTTTCTGAAACCACACTGAACATTCGCAAGTAGATTGTTCGATTCCAGAAACCATACGAGTCGACCATTGATCGTCGTCTCCTTTCCCTTTACAGATAACTTGTTGATGCAATAGGTCTATAATTATTGTGAACTATAGGGGTTTTATAATATGAATTATTTGTGCTTCTCACCAAGAAGGTTGAAACCGGCCAGTCATCCATATATCCTTGAAAATTGATTGGAAAAGATCAAGTGAAGTTTAAGGCAGATGTTCTAAAAGTTTATAGTGTATTTTATCATATGACTCGTCCGTTTTGTTCACGTTAAAACATTTGATATTTTACTTTCATATTAATCAGTGATAAATAAAGCCTTCCGTCGATTTCATTGGTCAGTTTCAAAACTAGACAATTTGATTGGCTGAACAAAATACAACTGGGCCATATTTTCATAATTTGCATAATTGGGGTTGAAAGATTTTATTGGTCAATTTCAAATATGTACAGTTTGATTGGATGAACAAAATAAAACTGGGTCACATTTGCATAATTTGAGTAGGGAGAATTTACGTTATCTGTCCTATTTATGTTGGGTTATATTGCATTAACCCTTTACCTAACATAACGACCAAAACCGACCCGTGCTATTCACAAAACAAATTTTCATTTTTTGATTCCAAAACATAGGTTAAGACCCCTCGTTGGAACGAGCGCATAGCGTTCGTTCCAATGAGGGGTCATAACCTCTGTTTTGGAAGCAAAAAATGAAATTTGTTTAGTTATATGAGGATGTTGTTTTCTGCAACAGACGTCAGGTAAAGGGTTAAAAAGTGATACTAAGTTGTTAATTTGTGCACATGTGTGTCATATGGTAAATAGAATATGAAATGAGTGTTTTTCTCACATAATATTTATGAAACTCGTCCGAATTTTCTGTCTGGGCTCGCCAGAGGCTTGCCCAAACGGAAAATTCTTAGACTCGTTTCATAAATATCATATGAGAAAAACACTCATTTCATATCCTCTATCTATCGAGTCCAGTGACAATATTTTTAGCTTTATACAAAGAGTAATTCAACTCTTCCTCGGAAAAAAACTCATTGTAATCCTCTAAATTGTCAGAAGTAAATTTTTCATAGCGACATTCTACCAATAAAGCATATGGACACACGTAACCCTTGGAGCCCTGTTTGTATATTCCATGTCAGTTCAGTGGCAGCAATTGGAAGAGACCATATTCATCATTTGGGGTGGACCAATTAATATTTTCAACATGCAGCTGTGGGTCTACGCGTTGAAAATATTTGTTGGTCTACCCCCACACATTCCCTTAGCAGCATTCCACTTAATGGAAGTATGACCTATCATGTAAATGGGCCGGCAAAGCGACCTTTCGGGATCAAATTATTAAGAATAATACAAACTTACTGTTCGTGGTGGGTATTCTTTAGGAAAACAGCGACTTTTCTCTCCAGAGCAAACAGATTTATTTTTGTCACCTGCTTACCTTTTTTCAGCTACGTAGTTGATAATATATCGTTGCCAATTGTTCATTGGCGGTGGTGTTTCATTGTCTCCATCGGAGTCAGGGGATGCTTCATTGTCAAAATCGTAACCTCGTTTTTTTCGTTTTTGTTTGAAAGCCATATTTATATTTAAGTTGTTATTCAATTCAGTTCCTGCATTCCACCTTTACTCCGAGCTCATCCAAGGAGGTAAGTCGCATTCTAACACGAGATGGTAACAGAAGCGAGTGTACATGAGAAACATACTCGACCAGGGTGATGCAAAATCATACCGCGGGAGATGGTATTGTGCAACCGCGTATACGAAGAGCAGTCGATAAACTGACAAGGTGAAACAAAGAATGTTATTGCACTGTACAAAACATATCTGGTATCAGTGCAGCGAAGGTGATCGGAATAGGATAGAGAACTATTTTTAAATAGTACAATGATAAAAAAGGGGGGAGATTATAAGAGACTGGACAGTTTAACGACTAATCCATGCCCCCTACGTGATGCTTATTTTTGGGGTTACCTATCGATCGATCCGGTCTGATCCAACCAACTGTCTACCATGCAGTAAAGGCCTAACGTGATTTATTGGAAATATTCTTAATGAGGATTGCCTAACATGGGCCACTGTAGTCCTCAACTGCCCAGAATTCCGTCCTGCATGGCCTTCAGCACGCTCCGCAGTAGGGGGGGGGGGGGGGGCAAGGCGGTTGTTTAAAACAGGTTGAGGATCCGCCAAGAAGGGTATGGTAAACGAGATCCCAAGGGCACCGTAACCCCTTAGGGCCATAGGGTTAAGCGAGAGCACGATAAAATAAAAAATAAAAATATAGAGAAACAAACACCACCTGGCCGTACGACCCTGTTCTTCCGTTACATGTAACCTGAACCAAATCAAGAGAGGAACTTATATAAGTTTAATAACTTGTGTTCCAATCCTTTTGTCAGTTTTCAATCTAATGACAATAAAATATGTTTAAACTAAACTAACCAAATCAATAAGCCTTTGATACTTTAATTATCCTTATGTTCAAACGTCACTGGGAATTCAGTTTCTTCAAGGTGTTTCAAAATGCGGCGTAAACCGTCAGAAAGTACAATTAACAAGATATTGTTCACATTAGTGATCATCTGGTTGAGGGCTAGATTATTCTGGTGGTCTGAATTTGTTATTCGAAACTTGTTTTATTACAAATTATTGGAGAGTGCCTACAGGCACTCTCCAATAATTTGTAATAAAACAAATTTATATGAACAAAATATTATTTGCGTTTGACTGGATATGAAATATAAGCAAGGAACGTGTTGGCTTTTACTCGGGTATCCTCATTTTTTTTAAAAAAACTGATAGTGGTTTCTGGCACTTAACCAGTTAAGAAGTCTGGACAGCAGGATTGTACAAGTATTTTAAGCTGCGATAACTCTTGGCTCAAAGGTTGTCACTGAGCACTATTCGGTAGAAAATAGGAATTGAGGTTGAAACTTTAAAAAATCGAAAAACAATAACAAAACAAATGACCACAAAGTATCAAGGCGCTGTTTGATTTCGCACATTATAAAACGTACAACAGTATCAAGGCGCTGTTTGATTTCGTACGTCATAAGACGTACAAAAGCACCAACACGCTGTTTGATTTCGTACATCATAAGCCGTACAAAAGTATCAAAGAGTTAACCTTTTTCGCCTTGTTAGATTATTTTTCCAAGACACACACATTGCAAATAACATTAGTAATCTGTAAGTCACGGCGTTGGTGTGGTGTAAACAATTTTCGACGGGCAAACCATGTTATGCATCAGACTAGCAATCTGTCTTACGTCATTGTTAGGTCCATTAATAGGAACAGATACCAGCCATTACGTATCCTTGTTTTCTCTTTAATGAGTCTGCATTAGTCAGAACTGACTGAATTTACTAGTCGTTTATACAATCCTGGTCTGAAGGGAATTACGCATCACAAGATTGCGTTATTGTCTGACATTCGCATTCCTAATGTTTGTAATATACTGAATGCTTGCTTATTCATCATGACATTTAAGCCACATGTTTGAATATTTGGGTTTTTTTAACTGAACCGTGGATTGTATTGAAAACTTTGAAATCCAATCAAGGACTGAACGAAGTATCTACTGTGTGAGTAGGTGGATGACGCATGTTTATATGGACATTTCTATGATAAATAGAGATTATTACCATTATGTGGATTTACAAAATATGTATCCGAGTCGAGCTCCGGGTTCTAAGGGCAGATCACGACGAGTCGAAGACGAGTCGTGATCTATCCTTAGAAACCGGGGCGAGACTCGGATACATATTTTGTATATCCACATAATGGTAATAATCATTTTATCTTACAATATATTGGGGATAAGTCAAGAATGTGGACGAATATATAACGAACTACGTATTCGTGCGGATGAACAAAAAGAAAAAAAAATGGAACTCACGCGAAAGGAACGTGCTTGTATCCAACCCCCTGATACAAACATCTGTATCAGAGGGTCGGATACACGACAGCTGCGGAGTTAATACAGACAAAATACATCTTGACTGCAAGATAAAATCACGGAACACTCACACCGGTACAGCAAGAGGACCTCAATTTAATTTTCTTCTGTCAAAAGCGTATCCTTAGTTTGCTTGTTCGCTGCTCACGGCCTCACCGTGGTGTTAATCACCTGGGAAGGAGATCCGGTATAATGGAAACTAAAAACGGAAGTACGCATTGGTGTAACGTTACCGCAGTGCATCAAATCTCCATCTACAAAGCTAAAGCCTTTCATATGGCGCCTCCATGTACCCAAGAGACGATCATTCTGCGTTTTCTTTACGTGTCAAAACAGTTGAAAACAAATTATTTCAACACCTCGAATTTATGGAGACTCGCGATCCCCAGATGAGATACCACAATGATGCAGACGTGTAACCCCCTCACCTCACGTCACAACGTTGACATATTGAGCTACATCAAGGCGTCTCTTGTTATTTTTGTTTCTGCTTCAAAGCTATAAGTCTGTCTCCGTGCGCAATCCCTATAATTTTCCAAATATATATATGTTTCGTATTTGTTCAACATGTTGTCAGTCTTTTCAATTTATTTATTTATTTATTTATGTTTAAGGTCACATATTTATGCACAATGGCTAATCATGACCGTGACAGTTTTACGGGTGGAGGAAGCCGGAGTACCCGGAGAGAACCACCGAGCAACGACGAGCAGCTGCCAGCTTCCCAACATCGTAACTCCGCACTGCAGCACAGGCAGGGTTAGATTGGTTGAAGACATGCGTACCATCGACGTGCAGTACGCCTTAGTACACGGCGTCATCGTGCCCCCACGCGGGCAATGAAGATGAAGTGTTTTGCCCAAGGACACAACGCGGTTGCCGAAGGTGGGATTCGAACCGAGGACCTCTCGGCTTGCAGCCTGCACCTCTACCTACTGAGCCACCGCGCTCCCCAGTCTTCTCAATAATTATGTGAATATTACATTTTGTCAACAATCAAACTACATCATACTGACGTGGCGTCGCACCACCAGTCTCTGAAATCAAACGATGCCACGTTGTCATTTGTTTGGGAAGAATAGATTTGCACCGGACACCCAACAAAACTTTGTGTCTCTCAGGTATCTTTCACATCGGTGAAACGTCCCCGATGTGTAATCTTGGTGTAAGGCAATTACGTAATTGGGGAGATGAGGAAGTTAGGGGGCTTCTTTGCAGCGTCACCACACCTTGGTTTCAGTTGAAGGACAGGTATGACTCACTCTACTCAGAGACCAGACAACGTCGCGGCGGCCGAGATACCAGACGTTGGAATACAATTTTTTCAACATGAAGCTTTAAACAAAAGGAATTTCTGCCTATGGGAATCATTTTGTCAAGAAAAGCGACATGCTGGAATGTTTTACACATGACTTGAGGTCGGCATAATGTTCTGAGCTGCAAACTATTCAAATTATGCAACAACATGTTCATTGTCGAAACGGACACGGGGCCTGCATTGGAAAATCAGATGGGGATATATTTTCCCCTGTCAAAAACAATATTTGTTATCATGTATATTTAGGAACTAACTATGACTACTGGAACCTAATCCAAATACGCTGATAATCATGAAAATAGCGAGCAATTGCATATTTTGTATCAGACCTCAGAAAATTAACATTTGTCTGTAGTTTTTCATTCCAAAAATCTAAAGAAAACTCGAGCAGATGGTCAAAGAGTTTTCGAGCACCTTGGCAGCAGCTGGAGATCCTTATTAGGTGCTTAGGTGCTGCGGATGCTGTGTTTGCGGGGTGGGTGAGTGCGCAAATAACATTCTTTGTGCTGTTATTTTTCTTTTTTTATGGGCTGGGATGTTATATGCTTTTCCTTCCTTTGGGATTGGTGTGTCTGGAGGCCGGTCACAGCATTACATGCCACATGCATATCATAGAAGAGCAAAGCCACGGGTTGGTGGTGTGGGATCGCGTGTCCCATCCGGTGTAGGAGGTCCGAGCGTTTCTGTTTTGTCGAACATTCTCCCCACATGGTGACTCCACAGAATATCTCTTTCCATTAAATGGGATGTGTTATCTGCAATTACATCAGTTCTGCTGCTCCATGAAGATCATACAATTTAGGACCTTGAGGCTCCCTTTCCAGACTGTGCCGCTGCTAACACTTACAAAGTCAAAGTGCATGGGATAAAATATTGATCAATTTATTTCAATAAAGAAAGATTCGTTGCCAGAATCAAAATAACTTGGGCTGGACAACGCCGTTGCATATCAATATCTAGTTCATTACAACATGTGAAGTACTCAGTTTAGAATAACTGGCAGGTCATAAATTTTATTGGCAACTGACAAACCTTATAATGATGTGCACATCGTAATTCAGAATTGTATGTTGCCAGTTTTCTCCTGTGACCAGACTTGTTAAAGAGTGGCTTTTGGGAGGGCGTTTTTGGGCACTTTCGTCCGCAAATATATTTTGTGCCCGAAGGTAGCTTTGGTGCTTCTTCACCCTGATTATCTAAAATGGAGGCCTTTGTTACACGTAATCTACCATTTAATAAACATATTTCCAATTAATCCTGTGTTACGGTTACTGGTAGTTTGAAAATCTGAGAAGAAAAGTGAAATAAGGCATTTTAAATGAATTACACCCGCGACGGTCTTCAGTTGACTGTTTATAATATTCTACACTTCAGGTAATGACACCCATAAGATACTTGTACGTACCACTAAAAGTTAGACAAGTGCCATGTGAAAACGGAGGTATTAAATAGTCTCATCTTAACCCTTTACCCAACGAATCGGCCGCATCCGCCCGCGTAATATGCAAAGTCAGCAGTTGAAAAAATTATTATGTTTCAAAAAATTTCAACAAAACCATATCATGTAACCCCTCGTTGGAACGAGCTCGTCGAGCTCGTTCCAACGAGGGGTCACATGATATGGTTTTGTTGAAATTTTTTTAAATATTTGAAAAAATGATATTTAAAATAATAAATTTTGATACCGTCTGCGTTGGGCAAAGGGTTAATAAGAAAATGCCGAACACAAACAAAAACAGCCCTTATTGATCATAGACACATGACAACTGTACCGCCCAATTTGTGGAATCGTGACACTTTCTGTGATTTCTTAATACCTGTGCTCGGTGACATAACCTCGAGACAAGTGCCTTCGGTTCATGGAACCTATATGGACATGGACTACTCATTCTCAACATGGAGGTATTCGCCGCATTTTATTTGTACCACATCCAAATGGCTGGCACTTCGTTACCCCCTCAATAGTGAGGTTATGCAGCGTTGTGGGAAATAACGCAGATTGGGTATTTTGACCGGTCGAAATTGTCTGTCCGCTTTTAAAATAACAGTACTGTGGCCCAGATGTCCACATCGCAAACCTAACAACACATAATAGACCCAGTCATCATGCAGATACATGACAAGTGTGTATAATTTTGAAATGTTCCTTGATTCCATAATGTATCACGGTGAAGACATAGAATGGACTACCGTACTTTCGGTTCCTAGAACTCCGACGCACATAAACTCTGAATGACTACCTGTTATCTGTAAGAAACAACGCATCGTGCTGACACAGCGCATTTATATAATTACACGCTGCGTTGCAGCGGTAACGAAGGTACTTACTGGTTAGAGGATTACAGTTTACCATGTTCAGGATTAAAATCTCCCCCAGGGGAATGGGATTCTTTCGCTAAAGAACGTTGATGAAGTTAGATACGGGTAGTGGATTTTGAAATCTTCGGCTGTTGTTATATTTGGTTATGATAGGTCCATACAGGGCAGTCGTTGCTACACTTGCCAGGTAAGGATAAGGGACGAATTTAAGATTGGTGATGTATTGTTTTTTATGTTCAGCCAGTAAGGTTAATACGGCGTTGTGTGTATGCTGCTTAGTTTGTCTGGGTTTAGGGTTAAGTGGGGATACTGAAGACAGGGTCTTCTGATATCCCACGAATAAATGTACTACGTCATGAATGGAAAGCGCATCAACGTACAACACATAATTCAAACAACACCAACGAAACGATATAACTGAAAAGAACATTCTGTTCATCCACAATTGTGTGTGGAAATTAATCAGACTGGGCACTTCAGTCTCAATGTATTTCTTTACAAGCAAGGTTTCTTCTTCACTTCAATGAAGTGTCACAACAACCCTACCGCGCGCGTTATAGCGCAGGGCCTGTCACACACTTGTTGACAGAAAATTAGCACCAATGAGGGCGAATCATTTAAATAATCTCTTACACTCCCAAGATAAAGGATTAATAATTAGGGTAGAATTGCTGATAGGTTATTCACAATCTACTAGTCGAGGTTCAATGATATTCGTCAAGGAAACAATTCTTGAAGAAAGATAAGTATGGCAACTAAAAATATACTCACCGTAGTTCGCTGATAAATGTTGGTTCGCCGAAAATGAGAGTCTCATCTTCTCGAAATACATATCATGGGTGGTTCAAATGAGGCTCATACTAACTGAAAATATCAGCCACTCATCTGTATATAAATCAGCGCTTTACAAAACAATACATAATAAAATCATAGGGAGGATGTATTCTTTACACTACACTAAACAAACTCCCACAAGACAGCGGGGCGTTGCTAAGATACATGTACATGTAACAAACGGACGTCCATAGTGATATCTACGCCGGATGAGTGAAGAGCTGTTGTCAACAGGGTACGATTACACGAAATTCCCAACTGGTTACGACACATCTAATACAACGTAGCCAGAATTTTGTTGATAAACATTCAATCAGACTTACATAAAGAGTTGATTCAAAAGAAGGCAAAAGAATAACTTCGAATGAGTTATTTAAATTGTATATAGAGGATATATTTGTTGCGGATTCAGTCTTTTCGGTGGCGTTTTATGTTGATCTCGCCAATCTGATCTCAACAACACGATGGAAAACGTCGACTCAGATCAACAGAACGACGGTATAATTTACAGGAAATACATTAGGAGAGTTTATTTAGAGAGGATTGTCATTATAACAGGGGGCTATCGGATTATGTTAACCCTTTACCCAACGTAACGGCAAAAACCGGCCAGCGCTATTCTCACAAATCGCCAATTAATTTTCAATATATTTTTATTTTTTGTCTCAAAAACATAGGATATGACCCCTCATTGGAACGAGCTCGTCGAGCTCGTTCCAATGAGGGGTCACAACCTATGTTTTTGAGACAAAAAATGAAAAAAAAATAGTTATTCAAAAATTGTGTTTACAAGTGTCGTCTGCTTTTCAAGTTAGGTAAAGGGTTAAGGCAATACAAACTGAATATCTGCAAAATAGTTTAGTCATAATTGACACAAACAAACGCAATAACGTTAAAAAATAAAAATAGTTATTCAAGAATTTTTTGGCGAGTATCGTCTGCTTTTCGTGTTAGGTAAAGGGTTAACATAATGTCACATAATATCATCAACATGATAAAAGGAAAGGTACAGCAGCGTAGAACCGCCACACCATGGTATATTTCCAGGGATTCCTAATCTGTTTAAACAGATTACTAATCTGTTTTACAGATTAACTAATCTGTATTTACAGATTAGTAATCTGTTTAAACAGATTAACTAATCTGTATTTACAGAATACTAATCTGTTTAAACAGATTACTTGTCTGTTTTTACAGATTAACTAATCGTTTTTTTAGTTAATCTGTAAAAACAGATTAGTAATCTGTAAAAACATATTAGGAATCCCTGGCAATATACTACGGTGTGGCGGTTCTAAGCTGCTGTAGAAAGGTATCGCCTATTCCGGTACACTTTGGTCACACGTGCCACGAAAAAAAAAACAACAAACATCTGTAAAATTGTTTTCATTTTCTCTCACCACTTCTTAACCCTTTACCCAACGTAACGGCCAAAACCGGCCAGCGCTATTCTCAAAAATCGCCAATTAATTTTCACTATTTTTTTCATTTTTTGTCTCAAAAACATAGGTTATGACCCCTCGTTGGAACGAGCTCGTCGAGCTCGTTCCAACGAGGGGTCATAACCTATGTTTTTGAGACAAAAAATGAAAAAAATTAGTTATTCAAGAATTTTTTTTGCAAGTGTCGTCTGCTTTTCACGTTAGGTAAAGGGTTAAAATGGCCATTCGTTAACAATGACGTAAGTATAGATATATGGGGTCAAGGACAGTATTCAGCTGGTTTAAGAAGATCCTGTCGGAAGTTTATTTATTTATTTATTTATTTATTTATTTATTTATTTATTTATTTATTTATTTATTTATTTATTTACTGGGGCTTAACAACATTTTCGACAGCCAGAGCCACCTCATGTCGGGCAGTTTTACAAATGGAGGACCGGAGTATCCGGTGAGAACCACCTAGCAACGGCGAGCAACCGTCAGACTCCCCAACATACTAACGCCGCACAAGCAGGGTTAGCGTTGGTTGAAGACAAGTGCACCATTGACCACGCAATATGCCTAAGTACACAAAACGCCAACGTGCCCTTAAATATTTTTGTTTGAAATGCAGAGAATTTGTCTCAAAATAAGGACCTTGTCCAAGGACAAAACGAAGTTACCACTGGCAGGGATTGAACAGTCAATCTTTCAGTCGTAACCACTGACCCACAGCGCTCCACGGAAGTTTAACTAAATCTTGCAATCGATTCTTTTAGCTTTGACGATGGTCCATACATGATCAAAAAATGTATTTTTTAGTGAGAGCCAAGTAGATGACGGGATTTGACATTTCGTCGCCTGAGTGCTAGAATGTTCTATGTCCCATAGGGGAGATAATACATAGTCTCATAGGGGACATAGAACATCTTACTATTTTTCCAAGTCGTCGACTGAGTGCTAGAATGTCCTATGTCCCATAGGGGAAATAATATAGCGTCCCATAGGGGACATAGGACATTCTAGCACTCAGACGACGAAGTATTGAGAGGTTCCTTTCAACAACGGACACGACTTGCGAGACACGACAACCCTTTGAATAGCTAATTCATGCGGAAGGTCTGTAATGCTCTCCCAACAGTAGTAAAATATACATATGTCTATGCTGACTCCTTTGCAACCAATAAAATTTAATAAACTGAACTCTTCTGAAACAAAAAGTATTCCCCCAGCGGTTATCATGAATTCCACAACGTAAATCAGATTTTTCACATATTTGTACGGTAAAAAGGTTTACCAGTTCTGACAAATTAATTTCCAGTTTTTGTTATTTACGTGATCGACAATAACATCAATGTCCACCAGGTAGAGAACTGAAGTCTAAAGGTTAATTGTCTGGAATGAAGGTCAGAACAGTATCCAAGACTAATCATAGACTTCAGATAACATTACAACGTCAAATGATATTACCACTCTTTGAAGGTAGAACTGTCCCATGATAATCACGTGTAGATTAAAATCGATCCACGGCACTGCTGACTGGTGAAGAAAATGGAAGAATGTTCCGCTGGTTAAGTGAATAATCTGGAAGTCGGTGAGGTGAACAAAAGAGAAAGCTGGCCTTTACAATAGTTGATAATATTTATTTCCTCGAATATATAAATGAGGATTTATTATAAGCAGTGTCTTTGTTTTTTGCTTCCGCTAAAAGTATATCCAAATAGCCAAGACGAAGGTGGCGTATTTTTCAAGACAAGTGGTAACATTATTTAAAACTATTATTTCTCACTGTAGATATAACCACACCGAGGCACAATAGAAATACTATCAGCAAACACGAAATAAACTCGGTAAAATGTTATAAACGTGAGAGATATGTCCTTGGTAAAATGTAATTATCATTATTTTTTATTATTTTAATTCTGGGTTTTTTTGGATGAATTCTTGCTTTTCAATTCTAAATGGCATGTATGGCATATACAGTACATTCGCCGTGGACTGATCATAATCCACGCATGGGCAGTGATGTCCACACAATCGTTTACAAAGTAATGAAAATCTTCATCAGAAAAATTTTAATTAATGAAACACCAAAATCAATAACCACTAATTATCAGGCATACGTTCTCTGTTTCCTTTTATTCTGAGGCATTGCAGGTGGCGCCGTGTTCCACCCAAGGGGCGATACCTTATTGGAACCCCTAATTAACAAAACGGAAAACCGGCAATAACGAAACTCCCGAGTTAGAGTATGTCTACTACAGTTAAAACTATAAGTCCTGTCATGAAATGCGCACAAATAGCACGTTGATATGCGCGTTAATGTACGCGTGATGTCCCCAGCAAAGATATCAAATTCTATACATATGGCCTGTGCACAAGCAATGTTTCAGCCAATGGACCTCCGGGTAACCCGGAGGTCCATTTACAGAAACAGTGCATGTGTTTGCTATGAGTAACCAGGAGAACCTGCCGTGCTTTGGATGTCATTTGATATGACAATTGCACGCAATTTCAACGCGTAATTAAGCCTAGATAAGCGCACTATTCGTGGCAGGACTTCTAGTTTTAACTGTTGGAAAAACCAAGTCACACATCGAAGAGTTTACAAGTTTCAAAGTATCTTCCATCCGCGTTACAGTTTCACCTATAGTGAGGTGGAAGCCACGAAATGTTCCGACACGTGAATAGCTGATAACCACTAAATAGGTGGTATTAGTTTTGCTGAATTTTAATAGCAGTTTTTTGGGTAGGATCATATCAGGTTAATTGGCAAAACCGAATAATTGGCAAAACGACAAACCAGCAACTGCAGAACTGCTAAGTGAACAATTATATAGCGATATAGAACCCTCTGTTGTACATTAGAGTGGCTTAGTCCACTACAGTACAGCCACCGTGAACTGATCACTTTCCACGTGTGATCAATATTTTGACGGATAGAATAATATTAGATTCCAAACACTAATTATAGGAATAATCATCAAAAGATTAATTAATGACGCATCGGGTACAACCCAGTGGTTCATTAATTAAAATTTTGCTGATGGTGATTTTTATTACCTGGTAAACGCATGCGTGGGCATCAACCCGGTGCTTCATTTATTAAAATTTTGTTGATGATAATTTGTATTACCTGGTAAAGGCATGCGTCGACATCACTGCCCACACGACCAATCCAAGGCGACTGTACTGAAAAGGTCATACTACATTCCATTGCGAATTGAAAAGCAAGTATTCACCAAATAAACCTCAGTGTTCAAATAATGTATCCATCAGATGAAACCTTTCTTGTGTTCTGTATGTTTTATTTGTTGTTTTTTTTGTTTTGGGTTCATTTTTCTATTGATTTGAAATTATTTGTCAAACGTTGGGACCTTCGGACGCTTTGAGCTTCAATTCGGCTCGATACCACAGCAATGATTCGATTCAGCTCGAAACTGATCACTGAGATTCGGGAATTTCGAAACCAAGCTCACTTCCATTTAAAAGGCGTGTACGTCAGCATGAATAGCGTTAACACGTTCGAATTACAAAACGCTTTCATGATAGGGCCTACTTGGAACGCGCGTAAATGCACGTGCGTCGCGCTTTGAACTTTGCCTCTCGAACTGCATGTGCATCATGCATTACAGTTTACGTTGACAGGCCCTGAGCGTATCAAGTAACAAAGTTGAATTCTGTTCCATTGATCTGTGCTCGTCTAATTTATACCGCCACGCGGATGGTGGAGTAGGTCTACCTATCACAATGTCACTCTACTGACGGACTAGTATAAGGATTCGAGATTCGATGGATACGAAACCTTTTGCAGAGATTCTATTCAAGATACAGTACGTGGAGAGTGTATTATGACTAAATTACTCGCAGGGTGGAGATTCCACCCAAGCAATAATTGGAAATTGGTTGCAAAGCATAATAAGCATAAGCAATGTTCCAGCCAATGGACCTCCGGGTTAAACCCGGAGGTCCATTGGCTGAAACATTGCTTGTATTTTTTGTCCATATGTAGAGAATTTGAAAATGATACTTTGGGTGATAACCCCCTCCGCGGGTGATTTAGTTACAATCCACTTCCACGTACTGTACGATTTGAGCCGAAATCGGAGGTTCACAGGTCCCCAGTCAAACTGTAGAACTGATGACACTTCATATAGTACATGAACAAATAACAAATCCCTTAGATGTATTTTCATTCGAGTTTTACTTCTGATGTACAAAATAGAGGATCAAGGTTTCTGGTATGAGTTTCCCGTAGCTTGAGGTTTTGTTGAAAGGAACATATCATGTTGAAAATGACAATGGTCATAACGAAAAGCCGACAACAAAACTGCCCTATTGGGGTATGCTATTGTATTAGTAAAAATAAGACATACTCGAATTTTTGGTACGCAAGGAGTGGATAGCCACTAAAATATCCACGGAGTGAACTTTCCAGTCAGCTCCGTTTTATAAACATACAAGAGCTCATACAACTTTCCAGCCAACAAACCACAAAAATGAACCTGGATGTTCATCGATTGAAACATTGATTTTGTTTCTTATTCGTTGTCTAACCTTGTCTACACATATTGTATGTACACGGAACATTGTATCGATTGCATACAACAAACCAAAAGCAAATGACAAGTATCACAGACAAATTTCAACAGTTCGGTTTCTGGGTTTGATTTAATTACAGATATCGCCGACGCTTTGATCATTTAAGTGGGCAGTGTTAGATACACGGCGAATATAGATGTAACAGGATTTTTGTTGCAACTAGCATGTTTTGTTGGCTTCTCATTTTATGATTTAAACCCCCGTCTTCTTTGGTCTAACCAGCACGATATATTTCACGACATTTAAACATGTCAATAAGACTGTAACGAGCGATTGGTGTAATCAATAACTGCAATGAGCACATCACATAGATGAGGTTAGAAATTATTTTCCGTTTTACAAGGTACACACTTTAATAAAGCAAATGTGATGTTATGTTGTGACATAACCCATAGTGGGTCAGCTAGCGATAAGAGGGAGTTGAAGTAGATTAGAGGTAGGCTCATGTGAATATTCGGTATTCAAAATGATATTCGATTCGACGACAGTATTCGATTCGAATTCGATCCGGCAATCGGTGTCAAATATCTATCGAATTATCGATTATCCATGCAATATTTCCCTCTGTCAGAATGCACCGAATATCGGCAGTCGGAAAGCGTGTTTTAAAAATAGGCACCTTTCAGCTTAAAAACGGATTCCATTATCACGCAACTCCACATTCTGTGCCGGCAACAGATTTATCCGGCGCTCGTATTCCCTATTTCACGTGCCGGCGACAGTGCGGCGACAGATTCATCCGTCGCTCGTATTCTCTATGTCATGTGCCGACGACAGATTCATCCTTTTCTCGTATTCCCTATTACATGTGCCGGCGACGGATATATCCGTCACCGGCACATAGAATAGGGATTACAGGCCAACATGCTAAGGCACGATTTTTTCACGGTAGCACTACCAGTAGCCATTCTAATAAATTCGATTCGATTCGCGGATAGCGAGCAGCATTCGATTCGGTATTCGATTTGATCGCATTCGAATATTCGCAGGGCCCTAATTAGAAGGTGGCGATTTAGTAAATCCTGCACCTCTCGAACTGTCCAAATTCTCCAAATCACCCAATTACTAATTTCAAAAGCTCATTCGGATTTGCACTTTACCAACATGTAACAACACTAGAAGAAGACACTTGAAAAAGGAATTATTGAGTATTTATATAGTTGTCAATTTTTCCTCAAAACATAGCTTCTGGCACCTCGAGCTTGCTCCAGTGAGTGGTCATAAGTTAGGATGTGAAGGAAAACATTTAAAACACAAATTGTTAACAGAGTTTTAGTGAATGGTCATTTACAGCTCTTAATTTAAGTAGATGTTAACTTTTCTCCATGAAAACGCATCTTAAGATAAGCTCATTCCCTATAGGTGCTAAAGGCGACGGTTCTGGCGAGGAGAAGGCGCGTTTGAAGTCAGATAAAAGTATGTCCGCATAATAGTCCACAAGCTTAATTGGCAGTTGATTATCTGATACAATTAGAAAGAAAGGCGTAGGCTGAGGAAGCAAATGGAAGGTTAAGTGTCCCCGGCCGTATTCATGTACAGTACGTGGAGAGTGGATTGTAACTAAATCACCCGCGGAGTGGAGTTATCACCCAAGCTATAACTTTCAAATTTTGTACATATCGACAAAAAACACAAGCAATGTTTCAGCCAAAGGACCTCCGGGTTAAACCCGGAGGTCCATTGGCTGAACTTTGCTTGTGCTGGTTATGCTTTGAAACAAATTTGCAATTATTGGTTGGGTGGAATCTCCACTCTGCGGCTGTTTTAGTGTTAATACACTTTCCACGTACTGTAGGTTTCCCGACCCATCGTAATACATGTAGTCACGCCCGACACCAATCTTTTCTTTTTATGAGCTTCTGACAAAAAGTTATATTCATATTAATGGAATCCCTTTTGTTCGAATTTTAAACATGTACCACAGATAACTCAAATAAGCATTGGTAGTTTTTGTGAGTTGTTCTTGTTGATTTCAGTCGTTTGCAGCAATCAGAACTATTGGCGGGAATTATTATGTCCAACTGATCACTCTCGTTGAAGTTTACACTGTAATCGGTGAGTTGTGAGTGGACAGCTGGAATGCATTTATCATGATGAATGCTTTTTACAAAGATAATTTACAAACTATTTGGACAATTATTATGTGGGATTATATTATTTATGATGTACAAATCATAGATTATTTATATACACAATGTGTTCCACAAATTTATCTCACAATCGGGGAGTTTTTGCACTGTTACGCAACTAAATTTTAATATATCTGGGCCCTTGTTCCGAATCTGGGCCCTTGTTCCGAATCCGTATCAAGGGCCCCTGATACAAGCGCGTGATTCTGCTGTTGCCAAAACAACGACATTAATATCATTTTTCGATCGCTTTGCGTTTTTCCCTTCAGAGAAAACAATATTAGGTGAGGCGAAACCGAACCTAATATTGTTTTCTCTGAGCCGTATATGACACTGCATCTGTCAACTAAACGCCTTGTAATGTATTTATTATGCACGGCATGCTGAAATGTCACTGGGGAAGTTACCTCAACGAATAGTTAAATTAGTCGCACTTTCCGGCATCTTGGGCTGGTTTGTAGCCTATTATTGGGATTGTCCTGAACGCTCGAGTCGAGGCTTCTCTCTTGAAGTTAAAGGATTAACTTTCGCTATGAAATGTGGAAAACTCCACCTCAATAAACGATGAACAGCATATATTAAAATATAATAAAACTTTACACCAAGAGAGATATTTAATTCACCAGTAATTGTTGCAAAAGTTACAACCAAATTCACGTTGACGAAACACACATTTTCTCCACTTCGAAAGAGAGTATTCAGTAAAGTGAATCCAATTGACGTGATTTTCTCTGAAGTGTAACGTCATCACTGACCTCAATATGGAGATCAAATAACGCTATTCTATTTTTCAATTTGCGTCTTTCCGTCGACAAGGTAAATGAAAAAGTTCCTCTTGAAATAGTTTTATAACACATTTTGTGGTCAATATTGTGAGATAAATTTATCATCACCACAGAGTGTGTCTCCGGAAATTCTGATCAAGTCTCGGTGTAGACACAGAATCGCATTTCGACTCGCCCTAACGGGCTCGTTGAAATACTGTTCTGTTCCTACAACTCGACTTGATCTGAATTCCCGGAGACACACAATGTGGTGATCATCTGTGCTGATCAAATAATAGATTCTACAGAAACCATTTTTGAGTTGAAACCACCCTCTAAAAATAATACCTTGTCAGTGATTTGAAGAAACCAGTGATACAAAACAGAGAGTATACGACACTGATAGAAAACTCTTTTTCACAAAAACAATCATGTCATCGAGTGAGTGCTTATTGTTTCAACATCTCTGTAATATTTTCATCTCAGGACCTATTGGCTCAGGGAAAACAGAATTTGTTAAAAAAGTGATTGATATGAAACATGATATACTTCAAAACGTCCCACAAAGGGTAGTCTGGTGTTGTGAAGAATTGCAAAAGACCTATAGTTTACTTAAAGAGCATGAAGACATAACATTTATCGAAGGTATTCCTGGTGATGAAAATGACATTGTTTATGATGTCACAACACCACATATTGTAGTCTTTGACGATATGTTAGGAGATAAAGATGAAGAAAAAATTAAATTATGGTTTACCGTAAAGGACATGGAGAAGGAGTTTACAGACCGTATACATTTGAGTTTATGAGAGCGACTGAGGGAGAGGGTGCTCGCCTACTGAAAATAACAACCTTTCGTTTTTTTTTTGTAAATGCAACTAATCGATTTCTCGGTACGTTGGATGAAGGGGTAATTGTTTATTGATTTATTGGTGCATAACGCCACGTCAGCAGCGAAGGCTATATCGTGGTGATAAAAGGGTTATGTATTGTAAAAATGAATCTATCAGAGAGTGAAATATTTGATTAAAAACATGAAAACATGAACATTGATGTGGCAGTAAGATAAATACAGTAATGAATAATGATAACAAAAAACTGAATGAATACTGTGTAAATTAACCCTTTGACAGAAATATATTCTGCTTATGAGATGTAGTTTAATAAATAAAAGCAACGGAAAAAGGCGGATTTTTTTGAGAAACGAGAGAATCTAATGATAACTGATGATTTAACACTTACGCTACCGAAAGCCACTATAGTCACCTATTTTATGATGATTATATGTACGTTCTGGTATGCGCAGATCACACCTACCATCTGACTAATTATTGCAAAGGGCTCAGAGGGCCCTTTCCAACAATTAATCAGATGATAGAGTTCCAAGTATACTATTCTATGGTCATTAGGTATGAGCATATCAGAGGGAGAATGCGAAAGGAGGTTCGTTCTTTTCACTTTAACATACAGTACGTGGAGAGTAGATTGTAACTAAATCACCCGCGGAGTGGTGTTATCACCCAAGCTATAACTTTCAAATTGTGTACATATCGACAACAACACAAGCAATGTTTCAGCCAATGGACCTCCGTGTTTAACCCGGAGGTCCATTAGCTGAAACTGTGCTTGTGCTGGTTATGCTTTGCAAATTTGCAGTTATTGCTTGGGTGGAATCTCCACTCTGTGGGTGATTTAGTGATAATACACTCTCCACGTACTGTACAACAGAATGAATATCGAAAAAGTAAAATAGTAAAAGATTAATTCAATTTAAACAACTCTTACTTTAACACTTTATCCAACGAATCGGCCGCATCCGCCCGCGTATTATACAAATTCAGTAGTTGAAAAAATATTATTTTTTCAAAAAATATCAACAAAACAATATCATGTGACCCCTCGTTGGAACGAGCTCGTGGAGCTCGTTCCAACGAGGGGTCACTTGATATGGTTTTGTTGAATTGTTTTGAAAAACTGATATTTAAAATAATAAATTTTGATATCGTCTGCATTGGGTAAAGGGTTCAAAAAAACTTTTAAAACTTCGACCTGTCATCGCTTATAAGAAAAACAAAAGCCTGCGTTACAGCATTGTGAAGACTAGCATCAACAATTTTCAGTCTTTTTAACCAGTTCCTAAGCTCAATACTTGGTTTAAATCAAATTTTTAGTATTTTTTGATCAGGTTTGAAACCCAATGGGTTCAATATATACTATTTCAAAAAAGTTGGGGATATCCAAACTGATGTTGCTATTTTCGAAAAATGGTATTGGATACACGTGATTGGACACATCAATATATTACCAAGGTTAGTGTGGATCATGAATGTCACCGGTCTACGAAAACTTCGTGCAGGTTTTTCGCACGAGCGCTGCGTTAATGTCTGTGGGGTACATTTTGAAATTTTCATTTGTACTGGACGGGCTTTTTTCGGAGATCTCATCGTTCTTTTCTTGGTATAAACTCGTTCATCAATAGTTTCTGGTTGAAACGTAACTTTTGAGGTACGCAAAGACTGCCACGTGACGAACGTTTACATGCCGTTGGCATGTTGGAAGATGGCAACAGACAGATTGCAGAGGCTCAAATTCTTAACGTTCCTCAATCGATATTAGCAGGTTGTGGTCACGCTATCGTCAGACAGGCACTGTTGATGGCAGACGTCGGTCACGTCGTCCATTGGCGACAACTGCTAACCACTATCGTTTCATCCGAACCACAGCATTACGTAACCGCCCTCAAAGTTCCTCAGAAATTGGGCATCAGATGCACCGAGCTACAGATGTGCGAGTCAGTGGTCAGACTATCCGATACCGCATACACAGCGGGAATGTGTACGCTCGACGACCTCCAAAAATTCCACGTTTGATGAACGTCACATCGCAGCAAGGGTAATTGGTGTGGGGCACGCCAGCGCTGGGACAATCATCGGTGGAGCAACGTCATGTTTTCCGATGAATCGAGGTTCACTCTCGACTTCCAGGACAGGCGAAACAGAGTGTGGTGGGTGCGAAACGAAGGATACCATTACATAACCGTTAGGCTGCACGATTGTTTTGGTGGTGGATCGGTTATGGTGTGGGAGGCATAACCATGACAAGCAGAACAGCGTTACATGTCATCCAAGGGCGTGTACTACAATGACAACATTTTAGCAGCTCATGTGGTGCCATTTGCTCGAGTCACGGCTGTCGGTTCATTTTCAAAAATGAAAATGCAAGCGCACACAGGACCCGTGTCGCTGCAGAGTTCCTCCTGGAGCAGAGCATCACTACACTGCCTTGGCCAGCACTAAGTCCAGACTTTTCCTTAATCGAGCACGTGTGGGATGGACTTGGCAGGCGCCTACAACAACGCCAACAGCCCCTTACCAATGTCCAGGAACTCGCCGCAGCGCTGCGGGAAAAATAGAATAACATCAGTCAAGCTGATATTGGACGTTTGGTGAGGAGTATGCCACGTCGGATCCGCGCCTGTCACGCGAACCCAGGGGGATTTACAAGGTCAATATTGAGGTCTTGGACTGAATGTGGTGAATTCTCTGACTGACCGTCCATTTCTTCTACAGCTCAGTGGGTGGAATGTGTGTTTGTCAGACACCCAACTATCGCCTAAGTCATTCCCCAGATGTCACTGTGCAATGCCTCAACTGTCTTTTTGATGAAAATATAAATATATTTCTTCATATATCTCACTTTTATTATGATATGATATGATATGATATGATATGTTTATTCACCAGTATACAAAAACAATAAAAAAAAAAATAATGCAGTGTTTACAAATGTACATATACATTTATACAACATTTACATTCAAAAGACAATATAAACACAAACATGTAATCATCGAATACAATACGTATACTGGCATAGAAAGGCATAGCTAGATTGGCTGTCTTCCCACCTTCCCATATAGAATAAGAAAAAAAGAAAGAAAGAAGAAAAAATAAAAGATTAAACAGTAAAAAAGATAGAGAAGAAAACAAAAAAAAAACAACAAAGAAAAAAAAAACAAAAACAAAACGCATGTGCATCATTGTTCATTTTAGTTTAAATATTATTAAATATCCCCTACTTTTTTTGAATAGTATATGTCATAAATTTTATTAAACTTACTCGCATACAGGCGTACATAGGCGTCTACCATATATGGCTAAAGTGGGCGTGGCAGTAAAAGGTTTAACCCTTTACCCAACGAATCGCCCGCATCCGCCGGCGTAATATGCAAATTCAGCAGTTGAAAAAATATTATTTTTCAAAAAAATTCAACAAAACCATATCATGTGACCCCTCGTTGGAACGAGCTCGTCGAGCTCGTTCCAACGAGGGGTCACATGATAATGTTTTGTTGAAATTTTTTGACAAATTTGAAAAAAATGATATTTGAAATAATAAATTTTGATATCGTCTGCGTTGCGTAAAGGGTCAAAATAGTTCTTTCAAGACCCTACATAAAAATGTTGCTGTCTGTTGACATTAAAATCGGTACAATCTAATAGAATGTGTGGAACTGTAAAAGGAAGACATTCTGGTCGCATATCTCTTTCTAATAAAATGATATTTTCTAAAAAAAGCCACTAGACATGTAATTATCAATGACATGATGTCGAAAGAGACGAGACTTGTTATTTGCAATCCTATCCCATTTCGCCCGCCACATTCATTTGGAGTAATAACTGATATGTTGTTTGTAATCACTGAATGGATTCCTAAAATCAGTGATAGGCTTGTTTAAGGCCTGTTTTGCTGCACTGTTTGCCTGGTATTACATGAGAGATACATGTACCAGCAGATCCGGGTAACCAAGTGTACATGCATACAGACATGCTCAGACATGAGGGTATTCCACGTCTCATAATGTTCCAAAACTAGTGAAGCTAGCAAAGAGGAAAAAGAGTCGGAAAATGTAATCGACTTGCCTTCATGTACATCCTCGATGTGTTCACGGGCTAGTTGTAAAGCTAAAACTTTATCTGCGAAAATGGAACCTTTGTTTGGTATTATGATCGAAGTGATCTGGTTACCAGTAACAAAGGCCGATGATACTTTGTCATCAACTTCAGATCCAAAGGTACAGAACCTTTCATCTTTACCAGAAATATACGTTTTTTCGGCATATTTTTGTTTGAAATGCAGAGAATTTGTCTCAGAATGTTTTGCGATAATCAAGGTCTATAATAGCGATAGGTTTCCTTGGATGCAATTGAGGAATATGCGGTCCACAGTTCTCTTGTATCGAGTGTGAAGCGAGTACAGACTCCACATGATGTTTAATTATAATTCCCAAGGAAGGACTATGTTTGTGGTGGCTGTTAAAAAATTCCACATTGGGAGGATCTGAGACCAAATATTATAAGCTGGAATTGATGGGTTAGCCAGCAGTATAGGTACATATTGGTGTGATAATTTAACTCTACGCTTATCAAGAGAAGGCACAACTGCTTCAATGGGCATTGAATTTATTGGTGATGTTCTAAAAGCATCCAGGCTAATTCTAATACCCCTGTTAGGAATTGCAACAAGTTATTTGTGGAATGATTTTCTTGCAGAACCGTAAACCACACAATCGTCATCTAATATTGATCAACCAAGTGTTCGAAACAGTTGGGGTAATACATTCCGGTCAACAACCGAATCAGTGCTATAAAATATTGTGAGAAGGTTAAGTGCCTTTTTACATCTCAATTTAAGATGTTTTATATGAAAAGTGGAATTCAGTTTATTGTCAAACAATAAATCTAGGAATTCCGCGCCCTTATCTACTTTAACAGTACCACAATCTGTCTTCAACCACGGGTCGAGATGATGTGTCCAGTGTTTACAAAAGTGAACACAATTGATTATGGACATTTAGAACTTGGAAACCATTTTGTGTAGTCTATTTCTGTATTTTTTTAAACGCTCCAGGCCACTCACGCCTCCCCCAATATAGCAAATTAACCATTTACCCAACGTAACGGCCAAAACCGGCCAGCGCTATTCTCAAAAATCGCCTATTAATTTTAATTATTTTTTAATTTTTTGTCTCAAAAACATAGGTTATGACCCCTCATTGGAACGAGCTCGTCGAGCTCGTTCCAATGAGGGGTCATAACCTATGTTTTTGAGACAAAAAATTTAAAAAATAGTTATTCAAGAATTTTTTTTGCAAGTGTCGTCTGCTTTTCATGTTAATTAAAGGGTTAAAAAGGCATCGGCATACAATAAAGAATCGACGATATTCCCAATAGCTCCAATGATGTCATTGATCTTGACAGACAATTGGGTGACAGATAAAACACTACCCTGAAGAAGTCCCAATTATTGTTCGCGTGGATCAGACAGTGGAGTACCAACACGAGCTGGAAATTGACGATCCATTAAAACCTTGTCTATAAGAAAAAGCATATGCATTCTCAACACCATGTTAAAACAATATTTTAAAATCTCAAACTTCCTCATTATATCACTTGCTTTTTCCATCTCAAAGAAAATGTAATCTACATGTTATTTCCTGCAAAGACATTTTTAATGAACATTTGGAATCTAACCAGATGATCCACAGTACTTCTCTGGATTCTGAAACCACACTGAACATTCGCAAGTAGATTGTTCGATTCCAGAAACCATACAAGTCGATCATTAATCGTCCTTTCCGCCCCATTTACAGACAACCTGTTAATGCAATAGGTCTTTAATTACTTGGATTGTTGTGATCTTTGAGGGGCTTTAAAACATGAATTATTTGTGCTTCTCACCGAGAAGGTGAAAACCGGCCATTCACCCATATGTCATTGAAAATTGAAAGGAAAAGGTCAGGTGAAGTTTAAGGCAGATGTTTTAAAAGTTTATAGTGTATTATATCATATGACTCGTCCGTTTTGTTCACGTTAAAACATTTGATATTTTGCTTTCATATCAATCAGTGATAAATAAAGCCTTCCGTCGATTTCATTGGTCAGTTTCAAAACTAGACAATTTGATTGGCTGAACAAAATACAACTGGGCCATATTTTCATAATTTGCATAATTGGGGTTGAAAGATTTTATTGGTCAATTTCAAATATGGACAGTTTGATTGGATGAACAAAATACAACTGGGTCACATTTGCATAATTTGAGTAGGGAGAATTTATGTTATCTGTCCTATTTATGTTGGGTTATATTGCATTAACCCTTTACCTAACATAACGACCAAAACCGACCCGTGCTATTCACAAAACAAATTTTCATTTTTTGATTCCAAAACATAGGTTAAGACCCCTCGTTGGAACGAGCGCATAGCGCTCGTTCCAATGAGGGGTCATAACCTATGTTTTGGAAGCAAAAAATGCAATTTTTTTAGTTATATGAGTTATGTCCCGTGACAACATCTTTAGATTTATTCAAAGAGTAATTTAACTCTTCCCCGGAGAAAGGTTCATTATTATCCTTTAAATTGTCATAGACAAATTTGATCTTTTGTTTATCTTTTTTTTTTATTTTAACTACACCTGGATTACAGTTTTCAGATGAATATTAAGAAAAGATTGATTGCGATTTCTTTGACATTTCTTGAGTGGATGACGTTAGGATGTCATACTATTGGAAGAGTTAACGCTTGATTTTTTTCCTGTACCTTTAATTGTTTTATGGTTGGTTGATGGATGGGTGTGTTGTTTAAGTCTTGAGACAATATTTTTCCGAGATCTTTTCTTTTTGTCTTGTATATGTCGTCTTGTTTTTACCTTATTTGTACGTAGTTTGTCCAAGTTATGGTGACTTATTAAATTCCCGTTCTGTCTTCTCGTGTTATTTTATAGCTGTTTGTTTGTAATAGTGATCAAACCATGGTTTGGTGAAACGTTTTAGATTTGCCAACATTTTTGGAATGGTAGAGTTTGAAATGTCAAGCAGTTCTTTAGTAAGCTATTTTACATGCTGAGCACTCTGCACATTTCTTCCATGTGAGCTGTTCAGAACAATGCGATGAGACAGAGTTCCAGTTTGCCTTTTCAAATTTCTTCCGTGGCACTCTCTCGTCATCTGCTGGAACAACACTTTCTAACACAACCGGAAAGTGGCCACTCCTACAAAAGTAATCTTCGACCATTCAAGAAAAAGCAAGGAAGACCGATCTACATGCAATTGTAAGATCCGTCGAAGTGTGTGAGCCAGTGCGGGTGCAAGTTAGCGTCTGAGCTACCATTGAACACGTCATATTTTGAAATGTAATCTTCTATTGTGTGCATTTGCCACCTTTCGTTGCTACAGGAATCACCCCAAAGAGGGTTAGGTGCATTAAAATCACCCAACAAGATAAAATGAGGTTGGCAGTTAGCGAATAAGTTGTAAAAGATCATTCAGTTTGAGGATTTTATTTGGTGAAACATAGACTGAACATAATGTAACTATTTTGTACAAATTTAGGCGTAGTGCTGCTGCTTTTAAATTTGTTTGGGCTCTGGTTTTCGATTTGGGTTGCCTTTCCGAACCGTGTGTATTGATTTTTTTTTCTTGTTTTCTCTTTTCAGATTTGTGCTTAATGCTTTCTTGTTCCTCTTTCAGATCTTGTTCAGGTGGTTCTTTGATGTGCGTTGTGGAGAACTACCTGGGTGTGAGTTGACTTTGGTTCACTTAAGTGGATTTTATTTATTGTAAACGGTTCTGTTAGAGTTGCAGTTGGTAAAAAATACTTAATATTATGATATACATTATATTACATATTATGGCGTCTGACTTGCAATTCACTGGGTTGGGGCTTTCTGGAGTAATGTTTTCGATTATGGTGGAATAGATGTATTCATTCCAGGCATGTAAGTTACAATATCTCTGGCCTCTTGAAAGCTGATTTGCTTTTCACATTTGATTTTTTATTTTGCGTTTTCCTTTTTAAAAACAGGGCAATCTTCTGCTGACGAAACTTGATTGTCCTGGCAATTACAGCACTTACTAGTATTAGCATGTGGGTCTTAATGTTGTTGTCTACACTTTAAACATATAGCCTGCTTTCTGCAGTTATTCTGACCACGGTCATACTTTTGACACATGAAACATCAAAGTGGGTTTAGAACGCACAAATCCACTTTAATATTCATGTGTTCCACTTTGGTGGACTTTGGGGTAATGTGGAGAGGGAAACGTGAATATTTTAGTATTGGTGATCATTGCCGTGTCCCGTTTTTAATTCTGATTTTTTAAGCTCCAGTAACACATTGTAACTTTAATTCCTTAATAATTTCCAATTCAACTATTCCTGCCAATTCCCTTGTTCATACTACGCCCTTGCTGCTATTGGATGCTTTATGGGGGGAAATATTCACCTCCATGTCAATATTCTTTTAAGTGTTAGTAAATTTTTAGCCTGATTGTACCGTGGCATTCTACCAACAAACCATAGTTACACTTTAAACCCTGGTGGTATCTTCCAAGTACGTTCAGTGGCAGCAACAAGAAGCGATAGTATTCATTATTTGGGGGCGAATCAATTAATATTTTCAAAATGCAGCTGTGGGGCTGTGTATTGATAATATTTATTGGTCTACCCCCACACATTTACTAAGCAGCCATCCCACTTTATGAAATGATTACGGATCACGTTGATCTGCGCGTTAATCTACGCGTTATGACCATAGTAATGCTATGACCATAGTAATGCTATAAAATTATGTACATATCGCCTGTGCACAAGCAATGTTTCAGCCAATGGACCTCCGGGTAACCCGGAGGTCCATTGGCCGAAACATTGCATGTGTTTGCTATGAGTAACCAGGAGAACATGCCATGCTTTGGATGCCATTTGATATGGCAATTGCGCGCAATTCCTACGCGCAATTAAGCCTAGATTAGCGCTCATTTCTTGACAGGACTTCTAGTTTTAACTGTAACTGGATCGGAAATGACCTCTCGCGATCAAATAGTTAAGAATGCTGAATAATATTGTTCGTGGTGGTTATTCTTACGGACAATCAGAGAGCAGTCGATAAATCGGTAAGGTGAGACAAAGAAGATAATTGTTCAAAACGTATTTGGTATCCAAGAAACAGTGCAGCGAACGTGATTGGAAATGGATACTGAATTATTCTTAAATTCTTAAATAGCACAATTCTAAAAGAAATCAAGATTATAACAAGTTGATCTCTTTAGCGACTACTCCATGCCTAGACGTAACGCTTATTTCTTGGGCTGCCTGTTGATCGAACCGAGTCTGATCCGACCAACTGTCTACCATGCAGTAAGTGCCTACGGTGATTTATTGGAAAATAGTCTCAATGAGGATTGTTCAACCTGGGCCACCGTAATCCTCAACTACCCAGGATTCCGTCCCCTATGGCCCTCAGCAAGCAAATCACAGAAGGACAAGGCGGATGTTTAAAACAGGTTCGTACCGTTTGGTCCGGGGTTGCGAATTCAGCTATTTCACAGCAAGCATGCCTTTCCTCTACCCACCACCAGAGGATCCGCCTAGTGGGTTATGGTCAAAGGAGATCCCAAGGACCCAGCAACCCCTAAGGGCCAAAGGGTTAAGCGACAGCACGATAAAATAAAAAAAATGATATAGAGAAAAAACTCCACCTGGCCGAACGACCATATTGTTCCATGGCACGTAACCTGGACCAAATCATTAACCTGTTTAGTCTTGTCAGAATATTTTTTCCAAGACACGCTCATTGCAAATAGCATGAATAGTCTGTAAGTCGCTGGAGGCTGATGTGGTGTAGACAGTTTTTGACGGGCATACCATATTATGCATCAGACTAGCAATCTACTGTATGTCATTGTTAGGTCTATTACTTTCAACAGATACCAGCCATTACGTATCCTTGTTTTCTCTTTAATGAATATATAATAGTTGGAGCTGACTGAATTAACTAGTTATTTTTTCAATCCCGATTTGAACAGAATTGCGTATTATAAGATTGCAATATTGTCAGACATTCAGATTTCTAATGTTAGTAATATATTGAATGATTGCTTATTCATCATGTACTTGTAAACCATATCTTTGAATATTTGTTTTTTCACTAATCCGAGGATCGTCATTAAACTATTGAAACTCAGTCAAGGCCTGAACGAAGTTTCTGCTGTGTGGGTGGGTGGATGACGCATATTTACAGTACAGTCGCCGTGGACTGGTCGAAATCCACGCGTGGGCATTGTTATTCCACGCATGCGTTTATCAGGTAATACAAATCATTACGAGAAAAATTTTAATTAATGAACCACCGGGTTGTACCCGGTGCTTCATTAATTCAATTTTTGATGATTATTCCTATAATTAGGTTTTATTTAATTTTATTCCGTCCGTGGAATTATCGCCCGCCCGTGGAAAGACCAGTCCACGGTGACCGTGCTGAAATTTTCTGTAATAAAATCAAGGAATATTAACACCCGTACAGCAAGAGAACCGTTGTTTCCAACGTTTGGTTGATTAACACCGACATTTTAGTGAAAATGTTTAACCCCTTCAGACGGACCAAAATATAGCAAAAATGACAATTTTTCCAAACATTCTCGAACATTATCGGTCCTGTGAAGATAAAATTTTCTAGATATTTGGAGTCTAACATGTTGTGATGAAATCACGTAAAACAGTTGTCAAACCCCATCGACCTCAAAGGCTCGAAATTTGTGATTTTGAGCAAAATAGCACAACTTCCAGGGGCCATTTCTCGATACTGCGACGGATATATGGCCATGATTTTAGGATGGAAAGATGACTTATCTATTGGACAACAACTTTAGGATTCCTGTTTGTTTGTCGCATTTAACCCTTTACCACAGTGATATCAAGTGTAAGGGTACTGTTTGAAAAATATTAAAATCTGCAAAGTTTGGATACCGTTTTCAACCAGTTGCACGAGCGTTTACTTGAAACGTTTTGTTTTGCCATGTGCAGAAATATCCACTCATCAAATTTGCTTGATAACTTTAAATATCAGACTGAACTCACACCCTGTTTTTGTAACATGAATACAAGTGGTGTTTTAGTTTGTACAAACTTCACACAATTTGTGTCCACGTTTCCGGCATTGGGAATGGCGTAGACGTAAATTTGTTGTACAGACATATGGATTATTAACTGATGAACATTTTGGCTGTTATAAGTTATCTTGAAATATTTAACCCAACTCCTCTTCTGCCCGCACGAACGTGAGTACTGTTCGACAAATATGAAAATTTGCAAACTTTGGTTACCCTTTTCGATCAGTTGTACAAGGGTTAACTTTAAACTTTTTGGTTTTGTCATGTGTAGAAATATCTACTCAACAAACTTGCTATGTTAAATTTAAATATTATACTTAACCTTCACCATGTTTTTGTAACTTGAATACGAGTGGTGTCTTATTTTGTACAAAATTTGCGCACACTGTGTTCACTTTTCCAGAGTCGGGAACGACGTTGATGCAAATTTGTTGCACAGGCGTAAAGATCATTGACTGACAAATCTTTATGCTGTTATAAGGTATCTTGCAATTCTTAACCCAATCCCTCTTCTGTCTGCGTGTAATTTGCATACGTTTGTTACTGAATTCGGGCAGAAGTTGAAAGTGGGTTAACTTCAAAATGTGTGTTTTCCTTGTGGAGATATGCAAAGGAAACAGTTTTGCCTTTTGTAAGTGGAGATCTCAGACTTAACCCTTGCCCATTCTGGTTGTCTCAATAAGGGAGAAATGTCATATTCTTAACAAATGCCACCTTGGTTTGTAGCCTGTAGATCTCAAAAACTGGACGACTGTTTCTGAAAGTTCGCACACTTATTTTACTTTTACCATGTGCAGAAATGTCTACTCAATGATCTTGCTGTAATAAATAGAGGATGGGGAATGAGTGTTTTTCTCATCTAATATTAATGAGACGAGTCTAAGAATTTTCCGTTTTGGCGAGCCTCTGGCGAGCCCAAACGGAAAATTCGGACAAGTTTCCTAAATATTATATGAGAAAAACACTCATTTCATATTCTATTTATCATATGACACACACACGCACAAATTAGCCACATAGTATGACCATTTTAACCCATCACCTAACTTAAGTTGCAGACGTCACTTGAAAAAAACATCCTCGTATAACTAAAAATTTTCATTTTTTGCTTCCAAAACATAGGTTATAACCCCTCATTGGAACGAGCTCGTCGAGGTCGTTCCAATGAGGTGTCATAACGTATGTTTTGGAAGCAAACAGTGAAAATATAAAAAAAAATGAATGGCGTTTTTCTTGTAGGTAAAAGATTAATACAATATAACCCACCCTAAATAGGACAGATAACGTAAATTCTCCCTACTGAAATTATGCAAATATGACCCAGTTGTATTTTGTTTAGCCAATCAAATTGTCCAGTTTTGAAATTGACCACTGAAATTGACGGAAGGCTTTATTTATCACTGATTATTATGAAAACAAAATATCAAATGTTTTAAAGTGAACAAAACGGACGAGTCATATGATAAGTTTAAAATAGCAGACTTGACCCTCAAATAGTGTTTGTAAATTGAATATAAGTGTTGTCTTATTGTGTACAATATTCACACATTTTGTGTTCACTTTTCTAGCATTCGACACGACGAAGATGTAAATTTGTTACACAGGTCACGTATATAGATTATTAACTGACAAACATTTTTGCTGTTATGAGTTACCATGAAATGTTTAACCCAACGCCTTTATCACCTATGCGGACATGGAAACTGTTCGAAATATCAAAATTTGCATACCTTGGTTACTGTTTTCAGGTATTCCCAAGAGGTTTAACTTCAAACTTTTTGTTTTTCCTTATAGAGAAGAGCAAACTGAATGGTCTTTCTTTTGAAACTGGAGACAGAAGGCTTAACTCTTAGCCATTCTTGTTACCTTAATAAGGGAGAAATGTCGTATTTTTTAACAAATTCCTCCTCAATCCCGTGGCCTGCAGATCTAAAAAAAAACGGGACGGTTTTCTGGAAGTTTGAACACTTATTTTTGTTTTGCAGAAATATCTACACAACAATCTTGCTGTGATAAGTTTAAATATTAGACTTCCTCGACAAGTTTTTTTTTCTTAACTTGAGTACGAGTGGTGTCTTATTTTGTACAATATTCATACATTTTGTGTTCAATTCTCCAGCATTGGGAACAACGTAGATGTAAATTTATTGCACAGCAGTATAGATAATTAGTTGACGAACATTTTATCTGTTATCGGTTATCTTGATATGATTAACCCCCCAACGCCTCTTCTGACCGCGTGAACGTAGGAGCTATTCGAAAAACATAAAAAAGTTCATACTTTGGTTACTGTTTTGGGGCAGTTGCAAGAGGGTTAACTTCACACTTTTTGTTTTTCCTTGTAAGGAATTGCAGACTAAATAATCTGGCTTTTTGCAAGTAGAAACATCAGACTTAACCCTTATCCATTCCGGTTATCTTAATATGTGGAGAAATGTCTTATTTTTTTAAACAAATTCCACCTCAATTTTGTGGCCTACAGAACTCAGAAACGGGTTTGATTTTTTCTGAAAGTTCTAACACCTGTTTGTTCCCACCTGAAGTTTTTTTTCCACATATCGTCATTTTAGTGAAAACAGTTTGCCGGTATGCACCAACATCTGAGAAAAATATGGCAAAAGTTTTAAAAAATATGGCGAAGTTTGAGTCCTGGCTAGATTAAATTTTCCGTATATTTACAGAATTATATGATGCAGCAACATAACCGAGTATCACTATCACATTTAACTCCCATCGGCTGTTAATGTAATCGTTAATGTGCCCTAGTTTGTGATTTTTTAACAAAACTGCAGAACTTCCCAAGTTAAAATTCCTATATAGCGACTGACATATGATTTCATAAAGAGTAATCGCTTGACTGGACTGGTTACGTGAAATACATAATTCATGAGAGGTGAGGGACGTTGAACAAACACGAGTGCGCGAATGCGACGAGTGTTTTACAATATAGTCCCTCGCCTCGAATGGATTATTTCACGTAACCAGTCCAGTCAAGCGATTACTCTGTTTATTACTTTTCATTATTAACGATAATTATATTATTTATCCCTTTACCTAACGTAACGGCCAAACCCGGCCACCGCTATTCTCAAAAATCGCCAATTAATTTTCATTATTTTTTCATTCTTTGTCTCTAAAACATAGGTTATGACCCCTCATTGGAACGTGCTCATCGAGCTTGTTCCAATGAGGGGTCAAAACCTATGGTCTTGAGAAAAAAAAGAAAATAAAAGTTAATAGAAATAATTCATTCGAGGCGAGGGAGTATATTGTAAAACACTCGTGTGCATTTGCGCACTCGTGTTTGTACAACGTCCCTCATTATTTCACGTAACCAGTCCAGTCAAGCGATTACTCTCTATTTGTTAACAATCAAACTGCAATCATACTGATCTGGTGTCGCATCACCAGTCTCTGAAACCAAACGATGCCACATTGGCCTTTCTGTGGAAAGAATATTATTGGCAGTTGGCTGTGGACAGGGAAGACTCACATTCGGGATAAGAGATTTGCACCAGACACCCAACAAAGTTTTGTGTCTCTCTCAGGTATCTTTCACATCGGTGGAAAGTCCCCAGCGTGCAATCTTGGTGTAAGCAATTGAAGGGGTTGCGGGGGGGGGGGGGGGGGGGGGTAGGGGGTGCGGCTTCTACACTGCCTACGGCGACGATAAACATCACGCTTATTTACAGCATCATCACTCGTTGGTTTCATATCAAAAGCCGTTTGTGGACTTGTGCGACTCACTGTTCTCACAAACCATAAAACGTCGCGTTGGCCAAGATAACAGCTCTCGGAATACATGTTTTAGGATGACGATTTAAACAAAATGAATGACTACTTACGGGAATCATTTCGTCAAGAAAAGCGACATGCTGGAATGACTTCACGCTGCTATAATGTTCTGAGCTGAAAATTATTCAACGACATGTTCACAGTCGAAACGGGCACGGGACGTACATTGAAGAATTTGATGGGAATATATTTTCCCCTGTCAAAAACAATATTTGTTATCACGTATAACCAGGAACTAACTATAACTACAGGAACTCACGATTAAAGACATTGATGAACATGAAAATATCGAGCAATGGCATATTTCGTATATCAGACGTCAGAGTATTAACATACTCTGACGTCTGATATACGAAATATGCCATTACTTGATATTTTCATTTTTTTTTTATTTCAAGAATCTAAAAACAAACTCAGGCAGATGGTCGAAAAGTGTTCGAAAAACCAGTGTATGTGGGGCGGGGGGGGGGGGGGGGAGCAAACAACATTTTTTGTTTTTTTTTCTGTTTTTTTTTTTCAGGAGCTGGGGTGTTATATACCTTCTCTTTTGAGAGTTGGTGTGTGGTTGGCCGTCACCGCTATATATGCTGCATGCATGTCACAGGAGAGGAGTGACCCATCCAGTGTAGGAAGACTGAGCGTTTTTTTGTTTTTTCTTTAAACCATTCTCTTCACATGGTGCTCTCTTTAGACTTCACATAATATCTATTTCCTTGAATTTGGGTATGTTATCTGCAATTACATCAGTTGCTGCTCCGAGCAGATCATGCAATTTGGGACCCATGCGCCCCTACTCCGACTGTGCCAGTGCGAAAACTTACAATGTGAAAGTACTTGGGGCAAAATGAAGGCCAATTTATGCCAATAAAGGAAGATTCGTTGCCACGGTCAAAATAACTTGAGCTGGACAACGCCGTTGCGCACCAATATCTAGTTCGTTAGAACATGTGAAGTACTCGGTTTAGTTATATATGGCAGGTTTCACATCTTATTTGCAACAACCAAACCTGGTAATGATATGCTCATCGTAATTCAGAGTTGCATATTTCCGTTCTATCTACTGTGACCAAAATTGTCGAAGAGTGGCTTTTGGGAGGGTGTGTTTGAACAATTTCCCACATATATGTACTTTGCTGCCTGGAAGTCACTTTGTCGATTCTTTACTCTGGTTTTGAAAAGTGGAGGCCTTTATTACACGTAATCTACCCTTCAGTAAACATACTTCCAATTAATGCCGTGTTATGGACTGATGGTTCAGAAATCTGAGAACAAGTGAATGACGCATTTTAAATGAATTTCACCCGCGACGATCTTCCATTGACTGTTTATAACATCCTACTCTTCAAGTAACAGGAACCATAAGGTACTTGTGTTGCGCAACAGTTACATGTGCCGATAAAGTCTACTACGAGTGCCATGTGAAAACGGAGTATTACATATTGCATGTCTTAATAACAAAAGTCCAAACACTATTAGGGCTGTCACGATTTTTTAATTGAGGAATCGATTAATCGTCGCAAATAGTCGACGATTAATCGTACCTAAATGATCCCCCCCCCTCCTCTCCCTCTCTTTAAAGTCAATAAAAATGAAGTTCAAGTCAGCTGACCTACCTCAAGGAAACAACGAAGACGATCCTTTTTAGGTGCATTCAAAGCTTTGATGTTCTGAACTGTTGAACCGTCAGTGTAATAATCAAGACCGGTCGGCTGTTGCGAACTTCGCAACTGCCGACCGGTCTTGATTATTACACTGACGGTTCAAAAGTTCAGAACATCAAAGCTTTGATGAATGTACCTGGAAGACTATTGCTTCCAACAGCGTCTTGGGGTTTAACATCGATGTTCTTAACTCTTTACCTTTAGAAACAATAGTTTTTTCATCAAATTTTCTTTTAATTATTAAATGTCTAAAACGGGATACAATTTACCGATTATTCGACAACGAAAAATACTAATCGATTTCGCCGTGACCGATCAATAGTCGATTAATCGATTAATCGTGACAGCCCTAAACACTATCAAAGGAGCCCTTATTGACCATGCAGACACATGGTAACTGCATCACCCCCATGTAATTTTCTGTGATTTCTTAATACCTTTCTTCGACGACATAACCTCGATGGACGTGCCTTCGGTTCATGGAACTCATATGCAAATGGACTTAGTCCGACTACACATTCTCAACGTGAGGGTATTTGCCGAATTCTGCCTGTTGCAAATCTAAATGACTGCCACTTCGTTGTCCATCAAAGGTGAGATCTGTGGGGAATAAAGCAGACAGAGAATTTTGACTTATCGAAATTTTCTGTATATGCTTTTAAAATAACAGTACAGTAGCCCAGAATCCACATCCCAGAATTATACTTACCAACACAAACACAAGCAAGCCAAACAACACACAATATACTCACTCATCATACAGGGCAAGTAAGAATAATTATCATAGGATTCGTCCGTTTTGTTCACTTTAAAACATTTGATATTTTGTTTCCATATTAATCAGTGATAAATAAAGCCTTACGTCAATTTCATTGGTCAATTTCAAAAATAGTCAATTTGATTGGCTGAACAAAATACAACTGGGCCACATTTTCATAATTTGCATAATTAGAGTTGGGTGCTTCCATTAGTCAATTTCAAAACTGGACAATTTGATTGGCTAAACAAAATACAACCGGATCACATTTGCATAATTTCAGTAGGGAGAATTTACGTTATCTGTCCTATTTAGGGTGGATTATATTGTATTAATCTTTTACATAAAAGAAAAACGCCATTCATTTTTTTATATTTTCACCTTTTGCTTCCAAAACATAGGTTATGACCCCTCATAAAAAAACGAGCTCGTTCCAATGAGGGGTCATAACCTATATTTTGGAAGCAAAAAATGAAAATTTTTAGTTATACGAGGATATTTTTTTTTCCAAGTACCGTCTGCAACTCAAGTTATGTGATGGATTAAAAAGTCATACTAAGTGGCTAATTTGTGCGTGTGTGTGTCATGTGATAAATAGAATATGAAATGAGTGTTTTTCTCATATAATATTTATGAAACTCGTCCGAATTTTCCGTTTGGGCTCGCCGTCCTTGATTCCATAATGCATTACGATGAAGACATTATTTTGACTGCTGTGCTTGCGTTCCCAGAACTCCGACGCACATGCACTCTGGCTGACTGCCTATTCTCCGTAAGATAATTGAGTGTAAGTAATCAGATGAAATACTTTCATTATATGAACTCACAATACATTGTTTGTTTCTTTGCTGTCCCACACACAAGATGGATGTCTCTTATAGCTCGCCTGGATGTCATTTCTTTTATTTTGTTTCTTCACGCTTAAATTCAACAATAAATATGTTTATAAAACTTTCATTTTTTTGTCCCCCAAGACGGTGGTCAGTCAAAATTCCCTCGGATGCCACTCTTTTATCTTGTCCTGTTTCAAGGATTCAAAAATAGATAGGTTTATAAAACTGTAACCATTTATTCTGCCATTTCATATATTCTTCCACAGAGAGAAGATGGAGTTCGACAATCGCCTGACTATGAGTCGCTACGACCGGAAAAGTAACTTAAAACATTTTCTCGCCATCAGTTTCGATTCCAGTGGCAAGCGAAGCTTCTTGATCATACTAATCGCGTATATATATATACAGGGGGGCGGGGGGGGGGGTGGCTCAGTAGGTAGAGGTGCATGCTGCAAGCCGAGAGATACTCGGTTCGAATCCCACCTGCGGCAACCGCGTTGTGTCCTTGGGCAAGACACTTCATATCCATTGCCCGCGTGGCGTTGTGTACTAAAGCGTACTGCACGTCGATGGTGCACTTGTCTTCAACCAATGCTAACCCTGCTTGTGTGGAGTTAGCATATTGGGGAGCTGACAGTTGCTCGCCGTTGCTCGGTGGTTCTCTCCGGGTACTCCGGCTTCCTCCACCCGTAAAACTGTCACGGTCATGATTAGCCATTGTGAATAAATATGAGACCTTAAACACCAATAAATAAATATATCTATACAAGGGTTTTTGGAATTCGTATATTGGAGGGTAAAATGCGTTAACCTTTTTACCTGATGAATCGGCCGCATCCGCCGACTTAATTTTCAAATTGGGGCAGTTGAAAAACAATATTTCTAAAAAAAATCAACAAAACCATATCCATGTTATGTGACCCCCTCCTGTCACTTGTTCCAATGTAGGGTCACACGAAATTAGGATGTCGAAAATTATTTATTTATTTTGATGCTGATGTTTAAGATCACATATTTCTTCACAATGTCTAATGCTGACCACAACATGGATATAAAGTCAAGTCCAGCTGATCGTTTATACCCAAGTTGCCCACTTTTAGAAGCGTTCCACCTCAGACATAGGTTACCCAGTCCTATTTTACCAGGGAAACGTAGCTTGTTTACTGAAGTAAACATGTATTGGTTTACTTCGATGCTCCAACGGGGAGTTGGAATTTATGATTTGTTTTCAAATGATCAAAATAACAAATATTGTTGTTATATAACAGAAAAATCTGGTAATTTAATTGGCTAAAACGCTCGTCAGAAGTGTGGATTTACTACAGTTTCTGTTGTGATCTGTTCTATTTTTAAAGAAACCGAGTTGCTATTTCACCGCCCCGTTAATGTTGTCTATAAACAGCGCAGGTACAGTTAAAACTAGAAGTCCTGTCATGAAATGCGCACAAATAGCACGTTGATATGCGCGTTAATGTACGCGTTATGGCCCCAGTAAAGCTAGCAAATTCTGTACATATGGCCTGTGCACAAGCAATGTTTCAGCCAATGGACCTCCGGGTAACCCGGAGGTCCATTGGCAGAAATATTGCATGTGTTTGCTATGAGTAACCAGGAAAACCTGTCGTGCTTTGGATGCCATTCGATATGGCAATTGTGCGCAATCCCAACGCGCAATTAGGCCTAGATAAGCGCACTATTCGTGACAGGACTTCTAGCTTTAACTGTAGGTTAATATAATGATTCCAAATGCCTGTTTGCGATAAAAATAGAAATGTTATTTCCAACTTGTCCTTCCTTTAATTTCCCTGTCCCAATTTTTAGGAACTGTTATTTACTCCAGTTTCTATTTTACCTTTACCCAACGTAGAGCGGGAGCGCGGTGGCTCAGTAGGTAGAGGTGCAGGCTGCAAGCTGAGAGGTCCTCGGTTCGAATCCCACCTGCGACTCCCGCGTTGTGTCCTTCCGCGTGAGGGCACGATGACGCCGTTTACTAAGGCGTACTGCACATCGATGGTACGCCTGTCTTCAACCAATCTAACCCTGCTTGTGCTGCAGTGCGGACTTACGATGTTGGGGAGCTCGCAGCTGCTCGTCGTTGCTCGGTGGTTCTCACCGGGTACTCCGGCTTCCTCCACCCGTAAAACTGTCACGGTCATGATTAGCCATTGTGCATAAATATGTGATCTTCAACATCATTAAATAAATAAATAAATTACCCAACGTAGAGAATAGAAAAATTAATTATTTTAATTATTATACTATTTTTAAAAAAAAAATCAAAAAAATTTCAACAAAGCCATATCATGTGACCCCTCATTGGAACGAGCTCGATGAGCTCGTTCCAATGAGGGGTCGCCTGATATGGTTTTGTTGAAATAATTTAAAAAATCAATTGCTTAATTTTCAAATTACGCAGGCGGTTGCGGGCGATTCGTTAGGTAAAGGGTTAAAGAAATCGGGTTGCTATTCCACCGCCCCGTTAATGTTGTTTATAAATACCGCAGGTATTTTAATATAATGATTCCAAACGCCTGTGTGAGATAAAAATAGAAATGGTGTTTCCAACTTGACCTTCCTTTAACTTACCTATTCCAATGTTTTGGAACTGTTAAAATATAACACTTAACTACAACACAAACAAATAAGTTAGTGTGCATTGCTTCTTATATATAATTATATGCTGAAATTAAATTTATTTTGTTGTATATGAATATGTTGTTTTTCTTCGAAAAATATGTAATAAAATAAGGAATTTGCAAACGATTTTTTCTGTCATAGTATACAAACAATATAATTAGCTTTTACGTCCGTGGTGAATATTACTTTTATCGAGTTCTTTTTATTATATGACTATGTAATATAACCGCTAAATAACACTTCTGTTTGACGATCTTTTCCTGAGCCCAGGAAAATCCACAGTGTGGAATCCGATTCCGCATCATTCTGATATGACGCACTAATTACGGGGGCGTTCGAATTCGCATAATTAGCTGTTCCGGTCACACAGAGTACTTTCCTCCGGATGGGTGCTCTCGATCGGCGGTCTGTTTTTTTTTATAGTATTCATGATATTTTTTATCGTATTCGTGCGCATCTGTGAAGTCCCCGGAAGTGTTCACCTGTTACAAAAATAAGTATAAGCAAAACTAGTTTTTTTTTATTTCTATCCAATTTACCAACAAAAAGTTTGGTGAATTGTTAATGCTAGCGTTGGCATATGATGTTGAACTTTTGGTCATATAATAAACCTTTAATCGCTACAGAAGCGTGATCTGAGCCTGCGACAGCTCATTTGATCCTGTGATCTGACCTCCTCAACTCGACGTGACTCAGATCACTTTACTGTAGCGATAATATGTTTGTATCATCCCAAAGAAAGTTAATAATTATATAATACCGTGTGGGTTCTGTAAAAAAGGTAAACCCTGAATATCGTGCTGACACTATCAAGTCAACGCTGTTTACAAAAAAACGCCATTCAAATTTCATTATTTATTTTCCAGTTTTGAACGGAAAACCAGTAGCTTATGACCCTGAACAACCACATTAATCAAAAAAGAAGCTAATAATAATAATAAAGAAATAAATGAACGCATTACGTCGTCTGAGTGCTAGAATGTTCTATGTCCCATAGGGGACACAGAACATTCTAGCACTCAGGCGACGATTGCATAACAGATTTGGCTAACGTATTATGCAATACAAAATCAATGCAATCACTGATCCAAGCTTTTCTTAAATGGCAGTAAAAGAAGTCATTCTAACGTTGTGTCATTCTGGATAAGATTTCCCACACACCTGACAACAAACTATATCCTCTACCGTTTCATGCAAGAATTAAGGCTACCGAGTATAAATGTTTTGAATACTGTTTGAAGCGTAATGCACTGGTGCCACGCGTAACCACTGTGCGCGACAATGTTTTTGCACCCCTTGGCATCGATGTACATAAGAAAACACTTTTTGGCTAATTCGGCACGCATTTAATTGTGCACTTATTTGTCGAACCGTACTTACTGCATCTGATCAAAGTGACTCACCCACCGTTCATAGTTCCACTGTACTAACGCTTGAGGTGTAAACTATTTAATGATATCCTGTCAGCCTTAAAGTACTTTTAAGAGAATACGGACTACAATCCAGTAAGGTGTGAATAGGCCAGAGGCTATCCAATTTTCTTTTCTGTTCGATCATAAATCTACAAACATAAATATTCGATATATCAATGGAGGGTAACACTTAGCGATTTCCACAAAAGTAGATATGACACCCAGTTTTGCAAAACGGAACAGATAGGGCATTGATTAATGTGCTTTAATTAAGTTAGTACCTAATACGTCAGGCGATTTTATTGCATGATTTCTCATTTTTTATTGTTTAATACAGCGTTATTGCATAATGCTTTGCTTTCTGTTGCATAATCCACTGATTTTACGTATTGCGTTGTTTATTCAATGCTGTAGTTGTATAGACTCCTCGTTTGAAAGAGCCCGTTCAGCTGCTAGCAAAAAGAGTTAATAACCGATGTTTGTTTTGAAAAAAAAATGAAAATTTTATTCTTTTAAAAATATTCTTTTGCAAGTACTGCTACTAGCTGAATTAGTTAACACGGTACCCAGCGAATTGGGGGGATCCGCACTCGTAATTTACTAAACGACACGTTTGAAAACAAATATATCTTCTCTTGAGTTACAATGTGTTCTATGTGCCTGCTGGTGTGCCTACTGGCAGCCTACTGTACTGGCAGCCTACTGGCGTGCCTACTGGCAGCCTGCTGCCACATACAATACATTGGAACCTCAGGGGACGATATGTCAATAAATTTCAACAAAATCATATGATGTGACTCCCTCATTGGAACGAGCTCACTGAGCTCGTTCCAGTGAGGGGTCACATGATGTGGTTTTGTTGATTTTTTTTTAAATCTGAAAACAAAAAAATTATTTAAATAAATAAATTTTAAAATCGTTTGCGTTGGGTAAAGGGTTAAAAGAGCGTTACAGAAATTGCGTAATCAAAAGTTTCTGGAACCAAATCACAAAGCACAGGGTTACGTCACACGAATCATCTTTGATACTAAGCCCCATTTAATCAAAACAGATCGTTCAATTAGCGACTACACCGTGTTTGATTTATTGTCTATTGATTTGATGTTCAGACATTCTTTCATGTTCAGAGATATTTCAATCAATACAAATATCTGAGTTATGTGCTGTCTGGTGAAGAGACGATTATATCACGTTGACCTTAACATACTGCCAGTTACTGTCAAAGGTATTTTCCACTGTTATTTACGACATTTATCTTATGCAAGTTTCACATTCATCTTTTAATTTTCACATCCTACTTCAATCAATAAAAAACACGTTTAGGGCGTGAGTTAATATATTAGTGAGGTAATACATTGGACTTCTTCCGTGCACAACAGGACAACTAATTTTCAGATCGCGTTTGAACGAGGAAGGCGGTAATGATCGACCCCGAGCAAGGAAGATCTCACGGGGGTGGAGGGCATCCAGTTTCGATGAGAGGGTGGGGATTAGTCGCCGGGTTATCGTTACGTGTAGGTAACTTACAGATTTTGCGCAATGTACTGCGCGTATTAACGACGTACTTATAGTCAAAACTAGAAGTCCTGTCATGAAATGCGCACAAATAGCACGTCGATCTGCGCGTTAATCTACGTGTTATGACCATAGTAATGCTATCAAATTCTGTGCATATGGTCTGTGCGCAAGCAATGTTTCAGCCAATGGACCTCCGGGTAACCCGGACGTCCATTGACAGAAACATTGTCTGTGTTTGCTATGAGCAACCAGGAGAACCTGCCGTGTTGTGGATGCCATTCGATATGGCAATTGCTCGCAATTCCTACGCGCAATTAAGTCTAGATAAGCGCGCCGTCCGTGACAGGACTTCTAGCTTTATGTGTATGGGTTTGAAGAATACAGTTTTCAAAGCCGGGGATTAAAATCCCCCCCCCCCCCCCCCCCCCGCCCAGAAGAATGGGCTTATTTGGCTGGAGAACGATGTTAGGTTTGGGAGTGGATTATGAAATCGTCGCGCGCGCGCGCGCGCTGTTATATATTTCGTTATGACAGGTACAGACAGGGACATCATTGTTACTATTAACAGCTAAGGAAAAGGAAAGAATTTCAGATTGGTGATGTGGAGTTGTGTATGGTCAGCCCGTTAGGTTAATACGGCGTTGTGTGTATGCTGTTTAGTTTGTCTTGGATTAGGGTTAAATTGGGTTTTGAAGACATGGCATGCTCATTTGTTAGCCAGTATCTCGGTTTTGGAATGTTTTGATGATTACTAGCTATGATAGTTGACGATGGATCGCGTTTGGAAATTAATATTCTAGGATCCCAGTAATCTACCTTGATGTCCTTAGACGGTTGCTTCTTCTCAAATTACGTATTGGTCTTTTTCACATTCCATCAGCGTGTGGGCTTCTTTGGCTATAGACTGATATTAGGCATGGGGAAGGCTTATAGCATCGGTACGGGATGTTCTACACTCCGCCATGTATGGAACAGAGACGGAAATCGTTATTACTCTTTTGGTGGTAAGGACAATGCAATTTAATGCAGTTGTCTCAAGGAGGCTCCACATTGGACTCTTAATGTTCACAGAATCATTCAATCAAACCACGCCCTAAGGTTGTGAGCGAACCTATCAGTGAGCAATGAGGTAATATCAGACAATCTTTCCTCTGCTTGAATGCAAAACAAAAGGTGGGTACGTAACTACACGTGCACATTTCGGCACGATATTATTTTTCGGATCATATTAACATCACAAGAAACTCGCGCAGATTTTCTGATAGTGGATTAACGGTTGAACCCGGGTTTTCCGAGCTGAATAGCATTAGAGATTTATGATTCTTTGGGAGTTAACCTACTTTGTTGTGGAATCTCGACTCTTCATTTGTCATTTTTTATAGAGGATGTTGCGTGCAGAATTTTTTCAATATTCTGTATATGTATTAACCTTTTTCCTAATTAGACGGTAGCAAACATTATTTTGAATATTATTTTTTCAGATGTTTTAAAAAAATAACAACAAAACCATATCATGTAAACCCTCATTAGAATCAGTTTCACGAGTTCGTTCCAATGAGGGATCCACATGATATTATTTTGTTGAAATGTTTTAAAATAGAAATGTTTTCCAACGGCTCATTTTGTAAACTGTGAGGGTGGATGCCGTTCAGTCGTTTGGCAAAGGGTTAAACTACAGACGAAGTTCTGAAAATAACAAATACAAATGTTCTGTGTCTCATTTGTCGAATACGAAAAAAAAACAAAGCAAAAAGTAAAGTCGCACTTTCGAGGAAAGCAGTGAGAGGGCGTGTTATTAGTGTAACGTAATCAGAACATAATGCTGGAATTGGTTGTGACAACAAAAAGTGCAACGTAAACATTACACAAAGGTTATATGTTCTTGCTCGTTTGTTCTAATGGTGGTCGGATCAGCACATCGAGATTTAGAATATCGATCTCCCAGGCATCGAAAGAGGTTGTAGTTTGCATACGAATACAAAGCAATCTTAATCGTATACTAAAGAAGGGAATTATACATTTTCACAACAAATATCGACAAAGAAACACATTCCCATGTTAACTCTCTGATGGAACTGCGAATGAACTCAAAATGAAATAGAGCGTTTGTGAGCTCTTTTGCCAAAAAAAGTTAAATGCAGACCATACTCCAATTTGATTTATTAACTCATATCAAGCTTGGATTTTAACCATTTACCTAACATGAAAAGCAGACGACACTTACAAATAAAATTCTTGAATAACTATTATTTTCATTTTTCGTTTCAAAAACATAGGTTATGACCCCTCATTGGAACGAGCTCGACGAGCTCGTTCCAATGAGGGGTCATAACCTATGTTTTAGAGACAAAAAATGAAAAGATAATGAAAATTAATTGGCGATTTTTGAAAATAGCGCTGGCCGGTTTTGAACGTTACGTTAGGCAAAGGGTTAATAAAACGCGCACGTCATTTCATAAATGGAAAGCAAATTTACTCACAATAGAACCAAAAAGAAATAGTTGACAAAATTATATTTTTTACATCAGTTATGTAAATGATATCCCGTATTTATTATATGCTGGCCTGTGAATTATCGCAAATTATCTAAAATATATTTCTCGATATCTGTCGACTCGATAGATATCCAGAATAATTATTCCTCAGTAGCTTCCTAAATGACGTCAAGCTACGCCGCATTACGTCGCTCTCGGGGAACGATCAGTTGATCTTTGTTATTGTTTTGATACGTACGCATTTCTCGTCGAATTTGGATGAATATTGTGCAATAAAATGTCTCGAAGCATTTTATAAAAATGAAAATCTGCTCTATTTTAGTTAGTATCTGGAATTATCTGATGAGTGTGGACCTGAAAGTTTTATTTTTCAAGAGCGCTTGCGCGAGGGAAAAATAATATTTCCAGATCCGCACGCTGAATTTTTTCAGTAGGTTCCTAAATGACGTTACCATTCGGCGCATGACGTCGCCTTGAACGTCGCCTTAAAGTAACGATCATCAGTTTTTGTTATTGTCTTGAAACTGTTTGCAGTCCAAGTGGGCTGAATATTGCGCAGTAAAATGTCACGTAGCATATAATTAAAAAGAAAATCTACGCTGTTTTTGTGAATATCGGGAAACAAACGCTCGTGAAAAATAAAACTGTCAGGTCCACGCTCATGAGATAATTCCCGGTATTCACTAAAACAGCGTAGATATACCCTCTATTTATTATTGTTTTAAAAAAAATGTCCTGTTCATTAATAACTCTGTGTGGAAGTTAATCTATTTGAGCACATAGTCTCAACTTCATTTTCATTTTTATTTTTAAAAACAAGCTGTTACTTGTACGAAGAGTGTCTTATACAACTGCCTGTCGCACCTTTATGACAAAAGTCACAGGAACTACTATCAATCTTTCATTCCATGACCACCGGGTGCAACCGGCGGTCTATGAAATGAAAGTTTGCTAGTGATGTCCGAGCAGTTTCTCAGAATATGAATCAAACACCCGGTGAGCCATAATCTGGAAGCTTCACGTTGTTATATGGACTCCTTCAAGGACATATCAAATAATTTCAATAACTCAATCCACGCGCTGCTTACCAAGTGATTCTCTCGCACTACATAGCAAATAATGATGCTGTGTTGTGTCAATATTGGACTGATATTAATTCCATTATAACTGAAATGGGAAACTGTGAAATGTTCATTGCAATGACGTTATCACTATTTTGAAATTTGAACCAGAAAATGAACCAACCTAATATCAGTGGTGAGCGATAGCAAGAACTCTCAATCTGTTCTAACACAGCTAATTAATCACAGCCCAACAGTTTTGTTTATCTTTATTCCTATGTCCATGTTAGTTCCTTCACAGCTAATAATATTTAATACATTGAACAATTCCCAGACAAAATAAATACCATTCTTCGAACTTTAATTTTGCATACCAGTATTTTACCTTGCGTTCTATAGCGATATCATGCTTTCACATTTTTGGGTGGGAAAACCTTTCGCCAATTTTTACAGCTTAATTTCCAGTTTGGCGTTCTGTTGGCTAATGTGATTGACAATAATGTCAGTATCCAACTGGTAACAATGTAAGTCTATCGCTTAATTGTCTGTAATAAACGTCATAACAGTGTCCAAGACTAATAAAAGTCTCCTGAAAACAATTCAACTCCAAAGTAATATAGCAGTAGTTACTGTCACGATCACTTAACTGTTTTACTGCCACGCCCACTTTATCCATATACGTAGGACCTCTATGTACGCCTATCTGTTGGGATGTTTAATGGCATTTACGACATACTTGAAACTCTATCGTCCCATTAATTATTGGAAAGAGCTCTCTCCACTCAGATGGTAGATTTGATTTGCAAGTACCGGTGTAAAAGGAATGGAAGTCCGTAGGAACGTTAGTCCCTCTGGACTATTATTCCGCAGAATTATAGTCCTAGGTCTAACATTTCTAGGAATAGTAGTCCGGCGGACTACTATTCCTAGAAATGTTAGACCTAGGACTATAATTCCGCGGAATAATAGTCCAGAGGGACTAATTTTCCTACGGACTTCCATTCCTGTTACACCGGAACCTACAGATAATCAACATAAAATTGGTGACAGTAGTCGTTTTCGGCAGCTCAAGTGTTAAACATTAAAAGATATGAACACAAGTGTATTATGTTCTCATATCGTACATATACTGATTTAACTCTTACCCAACACACACAATATCAACATCTTTTTTTATCTAAATCTGTTATTTTTCAATTTTTTAAAAGCAAATTCAATAAAACAATATCATGTGACCCCCTCATTGAAATAATCTCAAAAGGTTCGTTCAGATGATGTGGTTTTCTTAAAAGATTTTAAAAAAACATCTTTATACCATGATTACCTATTCCACAATTTATGAAAAGCCAATGGCATACATTTTGCCGTTACACACCAACCGTGGTGAACACGCTAGGGCTGTCACGATTTTTTAAATTAGGAATCGATTAATCGTCGCAAATAATCGACGATTAATCGTACCTAAATGCCCCCCCCCCCCCGCCCTCCTCTCCCTCTCTTTGAAGTCGATAAAAATGAAGTTCAAGTCAGTTAACCTACCTCAAGGAAACAACGAAGACGATCCTTTTTCGGAGCATTCAAAGCTTTGATGTTCTGAACTTTTGAACCGTCAGTGTAATAATCAAGACCGGTCGGTAGTTGCGAACTTCGCAACTGCCGACCGGTCTTGATTATTACACTGACGGTTCAAAAGTTCAGAACATCAAAGCTTTCATGAATGTACCTGGAAGACTGTTGCTTCCAACAGTGCAGTGTCTTGGGGTTTAACATCGATGTTCTTAACTCTTTACCTTTAGAAACAATAGTTTTTTTCATCAAATTTTCTTTTAATTATTAAACGTCTAAAACGGGATACAATTTACCGATTATTCGACAACGAAAAATACTAATCGATTTCGCCGTGACTGATCAACAGTCGATTAATCGATTAATCGTGACAGCCCTAGAACACGCCAGCAATGGGGTTTCAGTAGTTAAAATGTACACCTACAGTGGAATTACATCCAAGCTGACCTTTGGTAACGTCGACCCGAATGCGGTTTAAATTTATCGCACGTCGCCTCACGAAGAGTGAAATCAAAGTGACAATTATTTATTACGTTTTTAAATGAGTTTATCCCATAAGACACCAACACTTAACAAACATGCATTGTCTCATGTTAATAAAACATCCATAACTCGAAATGGTATGTCTTTATGCTTTTAAAATGAAAAAGGCCCCGTTTCATTTTCCATTTCGTTTCGGCGATAAAATTAACAGCGGACGTACCGCCCACCGATGCTCGTGTAAACAAAAACAGAAAACAGATTCGCACATATGTTCGTCTGGTGCTCAGTAAAATCGAGAAAAAATAATAGCGACTCTTAATAATCTGACGATCATGGTATAAATAAAATATACCCATAGTAGCTTGGTGTACCAAATGTTCACCACTCGTGGTGAAGTGGTATTAACCGCGCGCCAAAGGCTCGTGGTTAACACCATTTCACCACTCGTGGTGAACATTTCATACACCAAACTACTATGGGTATATTGTATATTTAAACTGCTCAATTTGGAAATTACGTTTTGTGGATGTGGGCGATTCGTTAGGTAAAGTGTTAACAATATAGACCCCCTCTTTTACAGGGCCAAACTATGAAGCACTGGCGTTTTGAGCGTTATAATTTTTCAGCATGGGATCGTTCCGTTTGATTATCCATCGCACACATAATGAACACCTCCATTTTGAATTTAAACTTAATGTCGGACTGGAAGACGTTTCTACCGAGAAGTGTGGCTTAGAATGAAAGCGTCGAGGTGGATGACGCATATTTACATTCCAGAAAAAAATCAATGAATTCTCACGCCCCTTCAGCACGAAGACCGCTGTCACTAACTGTTGGTCCACATAAGCTGAAATACTGTAGTGCTCCATTTTCTTTTATTCAGAAATCGAGAGATACAGGAGGTGAAAATCCATCGGTGTAATAAAAAAAAATAAAGTTCTCCAAAATGTTGGCACCTTTTGTTTGAAATCTAGTATTTTGGATTGGTTTTGCTAATGATTCGTAGTAGTTAGTGGTTAGATAACAAGTGCGACATGAACTCCCCATTGACGAACCCATGATTACGTACCTCTGAGGGACGCATCACATGAGAAATACGACATAACCTCAAAAATAGAGCCTTCGGTTCCTGGAACCCATAAGCAATTCTGGGCGACAACCCATTCTCAAATCTAAATGCCTGTCACTACGTTATGCCTGAAAGTCGAGATTGCGCAATGTTGTTTGGAGTAAAGTTGACGCATAATGTCGACAGGATCCCATCTCGGTTAGGGGGTCACGGTACAATAAGATACAGGTCAACATAGACACCAGCAATCCTACCAACACATTATACGCTTAATTATCGTGAAAATACAAGACAAGTGCATCAGACCATGTGTATCTTTATAAACTTGTCCTCGCTTCCATAATGCCTAAAGGCGGTGACATTGAATCGAGTACCGTGTCTTCCGTTCCTGAAACCACGAGGCACATGCCCTCTGGATGACTTCCTATTTTCTTTGAGAGGATGGAACGTAAGTGATCAGAGGCAATATTTAATAATAATAATCGGGTATTACTTTGCGTTGCTTCCTTGCTGTCCTAAGACTAGATGGCAGTCACTTATATGTCTCTCTTATGCCACTCTTTGTTTTATTTCGTCACATCTAAGGATTCAACAACACTGTACAATAAAACTAACGCCTTATTCAATAAATGTGAATGACGTAAAATGCAATAAAAACAACGTATTATACAATTAGTGATCCAAGCTTGTCATTGTGTTTGAGTGGTACTGAGGAGATGTTGTCTTGGTAAAGCATTGCGAAGCCTTCTTGCACTCAAGGGACAAATTTATCAGTTTTTTTAACTTGGGTAAAATATCAGACATAAACTTAATTTTTTTTGTTAAGTTTATTTTGGTTATAAAAGAGAGTATGCAGCAGCCAAAAGGATCATGCGGGAGGAACTGAGAAACAGATTTTGATTTATTAGGCCTTAAATGTGTTGTTATTATTACCTAATACGCCAACCAATTTTATTGCATAATGAGTCGTTCTCTCATTATTGCATAATCCGAATATATTACATCCTGTGTTGTTTATTCATTATTGCGGTTGCCCTGATCATTATCCCTCCGACCTCGTTGAGCTGACACCAATAAGGGGTCATAAACCATATGCTTCTTTTTCAAAAATGAAAATTTAGTTACTCGAGAATTATTTTAACCCTTTACCGTTAATTATTTTTTAATATAAATGTTTTTCAGCCTCTCATTTTGTAAATTGAAGGGGGATGCTGTAGATTCTTTTGGGTAAAGGGTTAACAAGTATTGGTACTAACCGAGTTAGGTGAAGGTTTATGGCAGCTACTTAACTCTTTTAGCGCGACAGGCGACTAAAGTCGACAGACGGCAGACCGCGGAAAGGTACTGCAGTAGTCATTGTAGCCAACTGTGTGTGTCCATTTCCAAGTGCTTTTAACCCTTACCTAACGCAGACGATATCAAAATTTATTATTTCAAATATCATTTCTTCAAATTTTTCAAAAACTTTCAACAAAACCATATCATGTGACCCCTCGTTGGAAAGAGCTCGACGAGCTCATTCCAAAGAGGGGTCACATGATATGGTTGTGTTGAAAATTTTTAAAAAATAATATGTTTTCAATGCTGAAGATGCATATTACGCAGGGGGATGCGGCCGATTCGTTGGTTAAAGGGTTGAACAAACATACGTATTCCTATGTTTCATGCACCATTTATGTCCTATCCATGAACAACGATATCGTCCCTTGAAAGTATAAAGGTGCCATTTAAATATATACAGAAAATCATTTGAAAAACTGTCAATGAGATCATTAGAACATCTTTTAAAATAATAACACTTCACTCTAACAACCTATACTTTTTGTAAAATTCCAGATGAATATTAAGCGCTAAGAATTCTGTTTCTCAGATTATTCCGTGCCAAAAGAGTTAATCGAAATCTTTTATTACCAAATCACCTGTTATACTAGGCTGTTTTTAACCCTTTACCCAACGAATCGGCCGCAAAATGAGCCCTTGAAACACATTAAATTCAATGAGCTCGTTCCAACAAGGGAGTCACATAATATGGTTTTGCTGAAATGTTTTTGAAAATCTGAAAAAATAATGTTTAAAATATTAATTTTTTGAAATCGTACGGAAGGCGCCATTGACGGACTTTTATCAGGTTATCATGATGGTGTGGGTTGTTTTGACAGGAAAAGTGACGTGAACATTATACAAATGTTGTGTTTCTTATTCGTTTGTTCCAATGGTTGTAGTATCAGGCCATCTTGCTTTAGCGTATTGATCTCCCAGGCATTAGACAACAGCAGTAGTTATCAAACAAACACGATGCTAGCGTAATCCTATGCTCGAGAGGGGAAGTTCTAATTTTTTGTCATCAAATATCGGCAGAGAAACACGTTCCCAACTTAACCTTCTGGCTGAAAGACAAGTCAACTCGGAGAGGAGCGTTTGTATAATACTTTGCTGATTTGAAAACGAAAGAAATTTGATCGCAATCTGTTCTTTATCTTTATAAATTCAACAGAAGCTTGGATTTTAATCAAAACATACAGTACGTGGAGAGTGGATTGTAACTAAATCACCCGCGGAGTGGAGTTATCACCCAAACTATAACTTTCAAATTTTATATATATCGACAAAAAACACAAGCAATGTTTCAGCCAATGGACCTCCGGGTTTAACCCGGAGGTCCATTGGCTGAAACGTTGCTGGTGCTGGGTAGGCTTTGCAACAAATTTGCAATTATTGCTCAGGTGGAATCTCCACTCTGCGGGTGATTTAGTGATAATACACTCTCCACGTACTGTACATGGAAATCCAATTAACCCACAATATGAACAAAAGGAAAAAGTTGATAAATTTAGTTTTTCTCAATAGTTATGCAAATGATATCCCGTATTTAATATTGTTTGGAAAAAATCGTTGTGTTGAACAATAACTGGGTGTAGATGTTAAGCAAGCCGAACAATTCCGTCAAGAAGCTTTTTTTACAGCTGACGTGTCTGCTGTCGATTTCACGAAGTCTCAAACTTAATCTCTTAACCCGCTGAGTATTTTCAGAATATTTTTTATCAAATCTAGTCATTGGCTGCTGTGAAGCAGCCATGGCTAGATTTGATGAAAAATTCATCTGAATTTAACTCAAGAAATCGTTAGTCAACAGAATTATTCACTTCAAAGGGTGGAGATTTCGTTAAATGTGTCCAAATTATACATATTTCAATGGCAAGAGCTTTTGTGTCCTGGGCAGGAATATCTGCCAGCAGCATGCAAGGAGTTAATCTCTGAAATGCGAGTTCTACAGTTGCCCGTCACACTTCTTAAAAACAACAATGTGTACCACTTCACTCTTTAATCTTATGGACCATCAGCTGCACTCGGTGGTCCATGAAATGAAACATTTCTAGTGTTTTCCATACCCTTTCTCCGTACAGTACGTGGAGAGTGGATTGTAGCGAAATCACCCGCGGAGTGGAGTTATCACCCAAACTATAACTTTCAAATTTTGTATATATCGACTAAAAACACAAGCAATGTTTCAGCCAATGGACCTCCGGGTTTAACCCGGAGGTCCATTGGCCGAAACTTTGCTTGTGCTTGTTATGCTTTGCAACAAATTTGCAATTATTGCTTGGGTGGAATCTCCACTTTGCGGGTGATTTAGTGATAATACACTCTCCACGTACTGTATATGAATTCTATACCCGATGGGCCATGATCTTGAAGTCTGCTGTGTTGCAAGTGTTCTGCGACCCGTGTCTAAGATATAACCAATAATTGTGTTTTGTTTCTGCGAGGTGAAATTTCAGCTGTTACTTTTAACCCTTTCAACTCTAGTGGTATATTCCATGCCAGTTCAATGACAGCAGTTAGAAGAGTCCATATTCATTATTTGGGGTAGGTCAATCAATATTTTCAACGTGAAGGCTTGGGGCTGCACGAAAATATTTATTGGTATACCCCACACATTTACTGAACAGCCACCCAATTTAATGACGTTATGAAGTATCATGTTCCTGGCCGGCAAAGTGACAAAGGCACGGGGACCACTTGCAATCTTTCATTTCATGGAATGAAGGATTATTAGTGCTGTCCGTACCTTTTCTCAAAAGTGAATCATACACCCAGTGAGCCATGATCTGAAAGGGTACAGTTGTTTCATACACTCGTTCGAAGACATAACGAATAATTTTCAAAGAGGAAACACAATCTATCATGCTGCTTCCAAAGTGATTCTCTCAAACTGAACAGCGAATAAAGTTATTGTGAAGCGGTAGTATTGTTCTGATGTTAATTCTTTCATAAATGGAATGGGAAATTGGGAAATTTTAATTGTGATGAAGTTATCACTATTTTTAAACTTGGAACAAGAAAATAAAATTTTATTGGAGCATCTTCAACAGTGGACGATTAAACAAAACTCTCATTCTGATCCGGCAAAGCTAAGCAAACGCAACCCCAAATATTTTATTGACAATTCTTCTGATTATCGACAACTGGGAAATATAAAACTCTAACTTACAAAAAGAGTTGAATCAAAATACAAAAAATTAGATCTGCGCAGTTTCGAAATGGTAGTAATCAGTTTGGGTTTCTGCTTCCGGTTTATTTTCGTTTATGTGTGAACATCTGTCAAATAACTGTAACTTACTCTTAGCCCTTTACTCAACGCAGAGAATATCAAAATTTATTATTTTAATTACTATTTAAAAAAAAAAATCAAATAAATTTCAACAAAACCATATCATGTGACCCCTCATTGGAACGAGCTCGATGAGCTCGTTCCAATGAGGGGGTCACATGATATGGTTTCGTTGAAATAATTCGAAATAAAAAATTGTTTTCAATTGCTTAATTTGAAAATCACGCTGGCGGTTGCGTGCGATTCGTTAGGTAAAGGGTTAAAGCAGATACATCGCATAACTTCACTGACAAGAGGAAAATCAATAAAACATTTTCAGTTTCGAACGAATTATTTAAATTTAACCTAGACAAATTCCTTGAGGAGAAATTCGGTCCTCTCAATGGCGTCTCGTGTCTGGTTAATCACACCTCTAGAATTTTGGGGTTTTTTGCATTTGCGATTGTTGCCACATGCGTTGACTTTCAAATTTGATTTAGTTTAATTGAAACAGAAGTAAGTTTTGAAAAGCGAGAAAGAATAAATAACACCGTGTTTTGTTCATTACTAATGAAATATTATCCCACCTTGGTCATAAAAGCGGATAGAATATTTCGATCGCATTCCAACTGTGATTCAGTCGGAATTTAATACTGGCCTTTATGAACACGGCAGTGTATTGTTTTCACCACTGTGCAGTTTGCGTAGACAAGAAAGATCATTTATCAATTGGATGGTAGAATGTTATATTATGACAGTCTACCACTACTAGCGAACATTTAGATGTTATTATTTGGTTAGTTTCATATCGGCCGAGATATCAGTCCGAGGTAACTTCATATCAGCCTGAGATCGATATGAAACTAAACAAGTAATAACCTCTTTCTTTATTAAACCAACTCAGATAATTACAATATGTTCTGTGATCTGTTCATGTTTTCTAACAGTGTTATTGTTTCTCATTCTTTAACAATGTCCGAATGTTTCCCTTTCTTCTACAGTTAAAACTAGAAGTCCTGCCACGAACTGTGCGCTTATCCAGGTTTAATTGCGCATAGGAATTGCGCGCAATTGTCATATCGAATGGCACCCAAGGCACGGCAGGTTTTCCTAGTTACTCATAGCAAACACAGGCAATATGTCTGCCAATGGACCTCCGGCTTACCCGGAGGTCCATTGGCTGAAACATTGCTTGTGCACAGGACATATGTACAGAATTTAATAGCCTTACTATGGTCATAACACGTAGATTAACGCGCAGATCGACGTGCTATTTATGCGCATTTCATGACACGACTTCTAGTTCTAACTGTATGTTCTGTAATCTGTTCATGTTTTCTGACAGTGTTATTGTTTCTCATTCTTTAACAATGTCCGAAGGTTTCCTTTTCTTCTAGTTCAGCTATTGGGCCGTCTCGGCTTCCTCAACGGGGTTGCTCCGACGTTCGGAAAGCCGAACTACCTTTTCTCGCACTTCGTAGAATCTCCGATTTCAACTCTGATTCATAGTTTGCATACAGTTCAACTATGTTTTTTTTTATCTTCATCTTCCTTATCCTTATTTATTACACGCCTGTTCTATGAACTCCCCATCTACAGCAACACCGAACCGTGCGGGAAATGAAAATCCGTTCAGCATACATGTGCTGAACAGAAATCGTTGACGGACTGTGTTTATAAAGAAGCGAAATTTCACTTAAATTTTCTACAAATCGTGCACCGAAATTACAAATTGAATGGCTAGCGATAGCTGAAAACCGTCTCCTGATTTCCATTGTGTTCTATGTGCCAGTAGGCTGCCAGAACACATTGGAATTCAGGAGATGAAATAGTAACATGGGTTCCCCTCGATAATTTGATTGGCGATAAAATGTGTTCTTTATGTTGATAGTTGTCAAATAAATTGCTGAGTGCCCTTCTAATAATTGTTTGTTTTTTTTTGGTTTTTTTTGTTTGTTTTTTTTTTACATGAAGGCAGGGCTGTAATAGACACAAAACGACACGCGTGTGTGAATGGGTTACTCGACATGGCACTTGTTCCATCCCGTAAGGATAAAACTCGAAGCCGACGGCCTCTCGTTCTATCCTTCCTCGTTGGAACTCGTGGCATATCGAAAAACCCATTCACACACGCGTGTTGTTCTGTGTATTTATTCCGATCATTGAGTTCTCACCAATGTTCCTGATTGCGTTCGACGAATGACGATAAAGGATTTAGATGTAAACAAATTGTTTGCGTCTAGAAGCGCACAAAAGGGAACAACTTTATCTTGGTTCATATCAGCCACGCTTGAAGATATATATATATCGCGTTTGATCTTGGGCAATTCTGGGAATGAACGACATATCTAATATTTATTTATTTATTTATTAATTTATTGGGGTTCAACGACACTTTCGATAGCCAGGGCCTCCTCTTGTCGGACAATTTTACGGGTGGGGGAAATGGAGTATACGGAAAGAACCACCGAGCTACAACGAACAACGGTGAGCAACTGTCGAACTCCCCAACGTACTAACTGCATACAACCAGGTTAGCAATGATTGAAGACAAGTGCACCATCGACGTGCAGTACGCCTTAGTACACAACGCCGGTGGCGCGGTGGCGTTGCGGTAACCGGTTCTCGTCAGATCACCGAAGTTACGCAACGTCGAGCCCGGTTAATCATTGGATGGGTGAGTCTGAGCGATCAATTTGGACTCCCGAGTTGTGTCCTTGGGCAAGGCACTTAACCCCGATTGCCCACATGTGGGCACGATGACGCCGTGTACTAAGGCGTACTGCACGTCGATCGTACACATGCCTTCAACCAATCTAACCCTGCACGTGCTGCAGTGCGGAGTTACGATGTTGGGGAGCTGGCAGCTGCTCGTCGTTGCTCGGTGGTTCTCTCCGGGTACTCCGGCTTCCTCCACCCGTAAAACTATCACGGTCATGATTAGCCATTGTGCATAAGTATATGACCTTAAAAACCAATAAATAAATAAATCAATAGTACACAACGTCACCGTGTCCCCACGTGTGCATTCGGGATTATATCACTTGCTCAAGGACACAACGCAGTTGCCCCTGGCGGGGATCGAACTGTGCACATTTCGGTTTGAAGTCCAAAGCCGTAACCACTGGACCACTGAGCTCCCATCATATCTACTAAATAAACGTCAAAATGTTACTTGCCTGATAATTCTCTCAATGATGTGTTGTACATTTGTGTTTGTATTGTATAGTTCATGTGCTGTTGTCAATGCTGAAGAATGTATGTGCTGTATTGTTTCACACAAAAAGATTGCTCGAGACCAGAGGCTATCTACACGTCTAAACAACTCTTCAGAAGCTCCATGAAACGAACATGAAAGCGTGCCGAGAGGCGATAACCACAAAAATGGGAGTCTTAATAATGTCGGGTACAAAAAACATCATCAGCACAATCAAAGGGATGGGATAGGTAATTCCTGACCGCATTTGTTGGATCGGGATAACATTACCCACGTCAAAGAAACAGGATATATGATAAAATTAATACTTAGGACGGATTTTAAAATGCCCAGTAGTATTCAGAGGTGCCAGTCATTAACGTGTGCAATTTGTGATGACCGAACATACTTTGAATCCCCGACACTGGTCGGAAATGCTACAGAATTTCCGCACCGTTGAGGCAGTTTACATGTAGCAATATCACATAAATATTACCATTTGAAACCAAGGATATCTCACAGTCCGGACTTCCGTTCGGTATATCAACGATTATCATGTAATTTACAACATAAAAGATGTTTCAACGGAAAAAATACTTCGAAGGTTGATTAATATATTTAGCTTTCTCTCTACGCAACTTGCGTGAACATCAATAATATCAGTGGTGAACTGGTAGCAATCAATCTCTATCATAATTATAATTGTCTGGAATGAAGGTCAGGACTGAGTCCACGATTTATCATCGATCCAGGATAACATTTCATCTTTTAAGTAATATTTATCGCTATTTAAAGGTAGATTGACTTCTTGAACGCCAATTGAAGATCAAAATCGAACGAAACAAATATTGAGCGATAGTGAGACTAAGAGTTAAAGAGGGGGCACTTGTCCCTCCTGTATTTGACAATACTAATATTCTTGTATTTATCAATATATTTTATACACCGCACACTAAGTTTTTCTTTTCTTTTTCACAATACCACTTGGTATATTCAATCCATGCAACTCCGTGTAACAAGATTATATCTACACACTAAAAACTAAAGTGTTAAAACTGACACTTTCAAGGTGTTAAACCCATTCTAACTCTTAGGGTTCGATTTTAACTCTCAAAGTGCAATGCTTTAAGCACTCAGACATTACAATCGTCAGACATCTGAAACTTGAATGGATTGCACTTCCCATGTGTCTAGCATTGGTGGTTCTTCCAGAATCGTCCATAATTTGATTTGCGCTTGGTGGGTACATAATTAAAAGGACACAGCACAGATGACACGCTTCATCTACGTTGTTTCCTTTTAAGTGTCGCGACATTACATTTGTCAAGTGGTATTATTGTAACACCTGTCAAGTTCTGGGATATCTACACTTGAACAAAGTGCTGGTTCAGCACTTAGTAAGTGTTAAATACAGCACTTCAAGTGTAGTTTTTAACACTTTAGTTTTTAGCGTGTAGTTCTATGCTGGAATGTCCTAATCAGTAGCGTAACAGTAATATTGGGGGCCCTTAGGCCACATACTGTAACTATTCAGGACATTATAATGTTGTATTCTTGCTCTCTGACTGGGTACAAACATTATATTCAGTACAATATCCATCCGGCCTTGACTAGCTTAAGATGTTCTAGTGATGGTTAGTGGTTACAGTATGGCTGTCGTGGACTGGTCATTTTCCATGGGTGGGCAATATTTCTACGGACGCAATAATATTAGATTCCAAACACTAATTATGGGAGTAATAGCCAAAAAGTTAATTAACGAAGCATCGTGTACATCCCTGTGCTTCATTAATTACAATTTCCGTGATGTTGATTTTTGTTTGTCCTTTCGTTCGTTTCTGTGTTCGTTCCTTCATTCTTTGGTCAGCGCCTTAGCCGGGGAGTCATGTTGACATTAGTTGGTTTCAGATATTGCTTCGACAGTTTGGTGTAACAACTTGTACAGAATGCATCCACATATGTAGATGAATTAAAATTGTTTCGTCATTTGAACTACTGTCTCATGTTGTCATGTGCCACGTACACAACCCCGTAGTTGGTTTCTGAGAATATCACCCGGATTCTTCATGCAAGCTGGTTTTAATGCATTCAAGCTCAATGTTTCAGCTACAACACTGTTTTGAAAACCTTAATAATGATTGAAATTATTGGGGGCCCGTAAAAACGTGCAATTGTTGGGGGCCCTTACGAGACACCCTAACGTCGTTGTATGGGTGTTACGCCTAGGGCTGCACGGTATATCGATAAACCGATATATACCGGTATTCAAACCAATGTCGATTGAATACCGGTGTAATTACAAAAATTTCGGTTTATCGTCATTATTTATTTACCCACAATTTAATTTTCAAGATGTCTTGAGTTTTTTAACTGTAGCCCCGAATGAATAATATTATCCCTTTACCCAAGCAATCGGCTGCATGTGCTCAAGCAACATACAATTTCATCAGCTGAAAAAAATAATTTTCAAAAATTTCAACAAAACTATATCATGTGACCCCTCATTGGAACGAGCTCGTTGAGCTCGTTCCAATGAGGGGTCACATGATATTGTTTTGTAGAATTTTGGGGGAAAATCTGATAAACTAATTTTTAAAATAATAAATTTTGATATCGTCTGCGTTGGGTAAAGGTTTTTCGAACCGCATCATCAAGGCATGCTGATTCGTTCCGACTGTGATGCCTCAGGTCTCGATTGTGGTACTAATGTTCATATATCTGAACAGTTTTCGATATACCGGTATACCGCGGCATTTCTTTGAATACCGATACCGGTATTCAGTTTTGAATATCGTGCAGCACTGGTCCTAGTGTCAGCCAACATAGTCGGTAAATGACCATTGCTTTTTGTTTGCCTTGTCTTTATTTGTTTTATGACGGGGGATTTTGGTCGTTTTTTTTTGTAAGCTGTGTTTCTGCCGTTTAAAGGAATTAGTTATCAGTTTATATAGGACAGGTATGTAGAGGGATGGAGAAGAATTTCTACGGAATTAGGGTAAGGTGGATTTAAGCATGGTGAGTTTTTAATCGTTCACCCATCGCATACGATAGTAATGTTATCAACATTTATCATTCTGAATATTAATTTTTTTTTAATTTTCTAAATTACATTAACAAAACATTATCATGCGGCCCCTTCAGCGGAACGATCCCAATAAAGGGATCACATAATGAGGTTGTATTGAAATATAATATATAATTGTGCAATATGTATATTACATGGGTGGATGCGGGCGATTCCTTGAGCAAAGCGTTAACATACTTTCTGAATTGTAGAGGAGTCATTCATTGTCATTTTTTGTGATAATGTGTTTTCCCTCTATGCATAAATCAGGCGAGTGCCCACAGTAGTCATTCTTGTGTGACACTGAGCTTGTTGTTTAACCACACACTGTTTCAGACCACTCCATTATATTATAGTGTTTGTTATCAAAACCAGAAGATAGAGTTTGGCACTCAATCGGAAAACCAATAAAGCGACGACAACAAAATTGTTGAGTTAGACTGTGTTATGTGCAAAAAGTATTTAAGCTACTTCATAGTTGAAGGGAGAGTGCAGGTTTAGTGCTAAAAGCTTTCGCCATTCACACTTAGCTGCCGAAAGCGACCTCTGCCACCTATTTTATGATGATTATCTGTAAGTTCTGGTATGCGCAGATCAAACCTACCATCTGATTAATTGATGGAAAGGGCTCAGAGAGCCCATAACAACAATTAATTCGATGATAGAGTTTCAAGTATGCCCTACATGTTATTAAACTTTCTCGCATACAGGCGTACATAGAGGTCCTCCATATATGGATAAAGTGGGAGTGGCAGTAAAAGGGCTAAACCGAAAAAGCCACGGTTCGATCGTGATCAGTGATAACTGGGGCTGGGGGAGGATAGCGCTGTGCACTCAAGCGTACTGCTCGTCGATGGTGAATTCTGCTAATCCTGCTGACACAGCGTTGGTAAGTTTAAGAATCTGACAGTTGCTCGCCTCTGTCAGTGGTTCTCTCCGGGTGTCCCGGCTTCCTCAAACCACAAATCTCTCCGTATCGAATACATACACCTAACTGAATCTATCCAAGTTTGTGGGAACGTTTTGGCTGTCCAACATAATGGCCAAGTGAAAAAAAACCTTTGGCGCGTAACAAGGACCTTCCATACCTTAAAAGTCTCCTCTTCTCGTTTTCGCTCTTAGCACGGACCTTCGCGTGTTCAGTGGTCCTTAGCACTTTGACATCTTATATTACTGAATATTTTGTAGTAATAAATTGACGTTTTTCATGTTTGTTTTTGGACATTCCTTTTTGTTATTTTTGTTTTGTTCTTGTTTTTGATTTTTTTTTTTTTTTTTTTTTTTGGGGTGGGGGGGGGGGGGTGTTACCTTTTGTTTGTTTTTTTTTTTTGTTTTTAGTTTCGTTGTTTATTGTTTTGGTTTCACGGAATTTTGTTTCATTATTAAGTGAAATTTTGAACTCCTTTCACACACTAGGTTACCGGTTTTTTTTTTAAATAAATGTTCTGTTCCCATGAACGATCTTACAGGAAATGTTGATTTGAAACCATTTAGATACGTGTTTATAAAAACTTAAAAGACTTGTGTAGGAATTTGCTTTCCATAACTTGAAAAGTCGGTTTCAACCAGTGATGTACTCTCTTAGTTTTGTTAAAAGTGAGTGTGATCTATAAAGGGTGTCGAGTAATTTAGGTACATTAATTATTTGAGAGAATGGCTTTCTGAGTTATGTGAATTTGGAATTGATTGTTGGATTCCATTTAGAGCTTGGCCAGGTACAGGGAACGATTATCTCCCACCACTAAGGTACTGAGACTTTTATTAATTCGGGTGATACAGCTTGGTGAGATATGCCTGTCTCACCCAGCCCACGTGACAGTTATCTCATCCCACCCACGCAATCAACCTTTATTGGCTTATTAGCATATTTAATGAGCGCAGGTACAGTTAAACCTAGAAGTCCTGTCCTGAAATGCGCACAAATAGCACGTTGATTTGCGCGTTACTCTACGCGTTATGACGATGGTAGGGCTATCAAATTATGCACATACGGCCTGTGCACAGGCAAAGTTTCAGCCAATGGACCTCCGGGTAACCCGGAGGTCCATTGGCAGGAACATTGCTTGTGTTTGCTATGGGTAACAAGGAGAACCTGCCATGCTTTGAGTGTCATTCGATATGGCAATTGCGTGGAATTCCTACGCGCAATTAAGCCTAGATAAGCGCACAGTTCATGACAGGACTTCTAGATTTAACTGTATATTCAATCATCGCACGTTCTTCTGTAAACAAACAACAAGTCACGTTTCGGAAATATTAGCAGACGAACGTTTGTCGAAGAAAATAGAAACAAAAACCCATCCTCAAAACCAAAGGACACTTTGCTCTTTTTACATGGATTTTTGGATGAATGTCATTATAGGTGAAGCAAGTTGGACAACATTCACCACGAAAGGTTCCGTGAATACATTGCAGAATTCATAAGATGATGTCATCGGAATGTGTCAATGTTCATTTCGCTACAAATCTTTAACCCCTGTCGTGCCAGAGTTGGGATTTAATTTTGTGGTATATACCTATGGTATATACATAACTTTTGTGCGCTCTTACCGATAAGCAAATTAGTTTTTTTTTCAGAAATGGACAACAAAATTGTTCGATACAGCTACATGTGCCTTATTTACTTTTGGTGACGTCAGACTGATTTGGTGGGGTGGGGGGGGGGGAGAGAAAATTATCACTGTTGGAGGTGGGTGTAAGATGGGGAAATCTCGGGACAAGATATTTGGTCCAGACACTCGGCAAGCCTCGTGTGCCCAAATATCTTGCTCTCGGGTGAGATTTCCCCATCCACCATGGAATGTTATGATCCCCTTTGAGTGTGGAGGTGGGATGAGGAAATCTCACCCGAGGGGCAAGATATTTTCTCCCCCCACACGAGGATTACGTCATTATAGATAACTGCCGGTCACGTGCTGACATACTAAATTGATCCTTTCGAAAAACGAACAATTTCATCGGAAAGATCCTACAAAAGTTAGGTATATACCACAGGTATGTACTAAAAAAATGATTTGTAACACTGTCTGTTAAGGAGTTAATGAATTTGCGCGTATCAGACTCTAATGTAAAGGGCATTGTGAGATTATTGATCGATCGATAAATTCGCGCAGTGATATTATTAAATCTGCAGAGAAACATAGGGTTGAAACAAATCAACATTGTTGATTTTGAATGGCACGTGGATTACATGCGGGAAATCGTGAAGCCATTTTGTTTATTTACAATTGTGCAGATGATGATGAAATAGTTCCGGCGACCTAATAAAATATGCAAATGAGTATGTCACGTGGGGTGGGCGGGATAGAAATATCCCACCATGCTGTCTCACCCGGGGCACGCGTGTGTTTCACGTATAGTGGGAGAGAGAATAATAATGTCGCTCTGCTGATAATGAATAGATTTCAAGTGTTCAACGGGAAGCTATCCCATTCTCATCAGGTTGTAAGGTGTTGTACGTGTTACCATACGACATTTGTGTGGGTATCATTGCGCGGTATAAGGTCTACTGAGTAGATAATGCATACATGCGCAGTACTGAGATTCCAACATTTCTACTGGATCGCGACTGGCTTGAAATTCTCTGTCGGGGTTCTCCCCACAGCGCTATACAGTTCTCACTTTTCGAAAAAGGCATGCGCGAAGAATGAATCGTATTTTCGTTATTTATAAAGCATTGACCCACCGATATATCACGATTGGATTATGATAGGATCGCGACTGGATTGACAATACGATCAGGGAAGTGAAATCACGTGCTGTACTGTGCCTGTGATATTTCATACAATCTGAATCAATGAAAGCAGAGATAAAAGAAATAGAAAGGCAGTTATTGGTATACATCAAAAGATTAGGATTGCCTTCGATTTCTTGACATTAAGACATCATATATTGTAGAGCGTTCTAAGAGGTTTCGACGCACCGATCAGTGTTGCTGTTGGCAGCTGTTAGTTCGAATGCCAAGAATGTAACATTTAGGTCGCATATTGATGACTGCTCGACGCTGGGAGAATAATATCTGTTACTTAATTAAAATTGTTCAATATGAATGAATTCAGACTTACTGCCAGACAGAGTACAACATAATGATAATAAGGGAACTCCAAAACTGAAGTGTTGATTGTTTTGGAAGATTTCAAACAAACAAAAACAGATAAACTGACAACTATTAAAAACACCATTATCCATTCTCTGAACTGGTCGTGTTCTGTAGAATGTCACTTAAACAGGTACTGTTGGTTTGTAAGACCCAACTAAACGCTAGAAACTTAAATTCTCGCCTTCTGTTTGGACGAGGGCTCGCGTACTATTTTCTTTTCTCTATGTTTACGGCCCTAGCTGCATATGCTACCGTTAGAAGCACCACGCGAAATATTTGAAATGAGGTTTCCCGTTTTGCAATTTATTTCATCGTCTTGCAAACGCGTCATGTCTCTAGATTTTTCACACGTGCGACTGACCATGTCCGTGTTTGATCTAAGACGGAGTGACCTCGATATTTGTTCACTGACGTTGTACACGAATGGTTTATCAATGATGGTTTGTTCATTTCGCGATGTGGATTTTGGACTGTGAGTAGGGTCTTATTGGACTCTATACGTTATTATGATGAATTGACAATAACATGCCGTAAGGCTTGCGGGTCCTCGCGTCTCTGTTGAACATAAACTCCGAGCAGCAAACCACAGAACCATGTAACCGTCAGTTCACTGCAATAATCTATAATGTTTTTAACTTATAAAGTACAACAATGAAAAATGTTTTGGCGATCTTTGAACACGGAAACTAATGAGTGTAATTATAATACTAGTTAAGTGGAGTGCTCCTGCTTCTCTTCTTGTGTTTTGGACATTTTTGTTTGTTTGTTTTTGTTTTATTTGTTTCGTCTTTTTTCCCTCATATTCGAATTAAGTGTGTACTGTAGTTTATCATATGACTTCTCCGGTTTCTCGGTTTATTACCATTTCATACTTTCAATAAATATTAATTAGTGTTTCATAACACCTTCAGTTGATTTGATTGGTCAATTTCGAAAATAACGTTTACTGATTGGATAAATTAATGCTATTTCAAAACATCAACTTAGTGATCATCTAGGTATGTTATATTGATGTTCAACGTGAAATTCCATTATTTAGGTCCTTTCCATCTAAAAGATGTGTTTTGGGTAGCTGTGGTGTCATATGATGAACAACATATGATAGTCACTCGATATTTAGGAAACTCGTCTATGAATTTCCACTTTTGCATCGCCAGAGACTCGGCGAAATGAAATATCCGTAGACTCGTTCCGTTGATATCGAGAGGCCACTATTTATATCCTCTATATATGGGGAATGATTTCAGCGATAGCTGGGTGTCTGACAAGTACACGTTCCACGCACTGAGCTGTAGAAGACATGGACGGTCAGTCAGAGAATTTACTACGTTCAGTCCAGGACCTTAATACCTTGTAAATCAACCTCGGTTCGCGAAACAAGCGCGGATCAGACATGTCATACTTCTCACCAAACGTCCAATATCAGCTTGCTTGATGTTATTCAATTCTTCCTGCATAGTAGCGACGAATTCCTGGATATTGGTAGGGAACTGTTGGCTTTGTCGTACGCGCTTGCCAAGCATATCCCAGACGTGCTCGATTGGTGAAAGGTCTGCACTTGGTGCTGGCCAAGGCAGTGTAGTGATGTTCTGCACCTGGAGGAACTCTGTAGCGACACGGGTCCTGTGTGCTCTTGTGTTGTTATCTTGGAAAATGAATCGACGGCCGTGACGTCGCGCAAATGGCACCACATGAACTGCTAAAGTGTCCTGTTTGTCATGGTTCTGCCTCCCCACACCATAACCGATTCACCACCAAAACGATCGTGCTGTCTAACGGTTACGTCATGGTATCGTTCGTTCATCCTCCGCCACACCCTGTTTCGCGTGTCGTGGTAGTCGATAGTGAATCTCGATTCATCGGAAAACATGACGCTGCTCCACCGACGATTGTCCCAGCGCTGTCGTACTCCTCACCAATGACGCCTTGCAGTTTGACGTTCAGCCAAACGTGAAATTATTCGAGGTCGCCGAGCTTATAAATTCCAACTGTGTAGGCGATTTCGGATAGTATGACCACTGACTTGCACACCTGTCGCTTGGTGCAGCTGCTGTCCAATTTCTGGGGCACTTTAATGGCGGTTACGTAATGATGTGGTTCGGATGAAACGATCCTGGTTAGCAGTTGTCGCCATTGGGCGACCTGATCGACGTCTGTCATCAACATTGTCTGTCTGGTGGTAGCTTGACCACAACCTGCTAATCACCGATTGAGTAACGTTGAAAATTGTGTCTGTTGCCAGCTTCCAACATGCCAAAGGCACGTAAACGTTCGCCACATGCCAGTCTTCGCATACCTCAAACGTTACGTGTCGACCAGAAACTATTGATGAACGAGTTTATACCAAGCAAAGAACGATAAGACCTTCGAAAAAGCCCGTCCAGTACAAATAAAAATTTCAAAACGTACCCCATAGACATTAACGCGGCGCCCGTGCGAAAAAAAACGTACGAAGTTTTCGTGGGCCGATGACATTCGTGATCTCCACCAAACGTAACCTATTGATGTGTCCAATAACGCGTATCCAATACCATTTTCCGCAAATATCAACATCAGTTTGGATGTCCCCTACTTTTTTAAATGGTACACTTTTGAGTCGTGTTAGTCGAGAAATGTGTAGTCAACACCAATACTCACTTGACCAGTAAGTGGTGAGTTCCCTACAGTTAAACTAGAAGTCCTGTCATGAAATGTGCACAAATAGCACGTTGATATGCGCGATAATGTACGCGTTATGGCCCCAGTAAAGCTATCAAATTCTGTACATATGGCATGTGCACAAGCAATGTTTCAGCCAATGGACCTCCGGGTAACCCGGAGGTCCATTGGCAGAAACATTGTATGTGTTTGCTATGAGTAACCAGGAGAACCTGCCGTGCTCGATAATGCAATTGCGCTCAATTCCAACGCGCAATTAAGCCTAGATAAGCGCACTATTCGTGACAGGACTTCTAGTTTTAACTGTACACCAGTTGTAAATTGAATATTTCGTCGTTTATTTTCTTTAACCAGAGCTCAAAAAGTTTTGTCCAACAATATATGATGCAGTCATCAAGATATTTTTTTATGTAAACTGTATTGAGACAGTGACATTCATTTAACCCTTTACCCAACGTAACGGCAAAAATCGGCTAGAGCTATTCGCAAAAATCACCTTTCAATTTTTATTATTTTTCGTTTTTTGTCTCACAGATATAGCTTATGACCCCCCTCATTGGAACGAGTTCGTTGAGCTCGCTCCAATAAGGGGTCCTCATGTATGTTTTCTGATGCAAAAAATGGGGGAAAAAATAGTTATTCAAGAATTTTGTTTGCAAGAGTCGTCTTCCTTTCGCGTTGGGTAAAAGGTTAAACTGTGTATTTGACTCCAATTGAAACGTTTGCGAAATTGATTTTAAGTTTTCAGAGGGGAATTCTTCCTTACGTCTTTATGTCAGATCCGTTGTTTTCTTCACAATGTTCGGCACATGTTGAAATGTTCGAAATGATACTCTATTACAAGCCTGTTCTATGAAATTTCAATCAGCAGCAACTCTAAACCATGACAAAAATGAAAATCCGTTCCGCACACCTGTGCCGAACGGAAATCGTTGAGGGACCATTTTTGGACGATGATGTCATCTGTCAAAACTAAACATAACCCCACCTACTTGGAATTTCCGTTTGACCTACAATAACGGAAGCCGTTCTATTCCAACGAAGCGATTGCGTTCTAATAAGCTGTCGTAAAGACAATAAACTAAATAAAACCATCTTTGTGTATAGCATTACTACTAAAGTTTAGAAGGGAAAGTCTAAACCAATAATTATTAGCTGCATAATGATAACAAATTGAACAAAACCAGCTCAAATATGCATGTTCTGCGATAGCTCAAACACACGTACACCACAGGTTTGGCCTATTTATAAATCTGCCCACGGGAATTCCCCCAAAATCGCACGTGTTTGTAAACATTAGCAGCAGATTGAACCGATTCTGAAATAACTTGTTGATAGCTGCCAAAATGAATTGCTGAGTTTCCTTCCATTAACTGCTTTTTATAGACGTGAAGGCGTGTAATAAACACAGAACGACACGCGCGTGTCGCTTTGTGTATTTATGGCATGTCGATCGATTCTGTACGATCAGAATATGTTATCAAATTAAATTAGTTCTCGCTTCCAGTTAGACTGAGTACCTGTGATTAGAGTTTGTCAGGTTATTTTGGTTTTTTCAACAGCTGTGGTCCTGGCATGTTAGACAGTCTCATGGAGTTGATTGAGTGGAAAACCTGGAATATCAGGAAAGAACCACGAACACGGGCGAGTAACTGCCTGCAACTCCCACTTACTTTACGACACAATCGGAGTTAGCCTTGGTTGAAGGGAAATATATCTTTGACTTCTTGTACGTCTTAATGCACAGAGCAACCATGAAACTGCAGTTTTTATTATACAAAATTACTCTTAAATTTCAAACATCCTTTGAATGAAAGCGCTCATTATTAGTGTATAGCAATCAGATTATCTTGTACATGAACTAATTGGGGGCGCAGTGGCTCAATTGGTAGAGGTGCAGGCTGCAAGCCGAGAGGTCCTCGGTTCGAATCCCACCTGCGGCAACCGTGTTGTGCCCTTGGGCAAGACACTTCACCCCATTGCCCACGTGGGGGCACGGTGACGCTGTGTACTAAGGCGTACTGCACGTCGATGGTGCACTTGTCTTCAACCAATGCTAACCCTGTTTGTGTGGATTTCGTATGTTGGGAAGCTGACAGTTGCTCACCGTTGCTGTGTGGTTCTCTCCGGACACTCCGGCTTCCTCCACCCGTAAAACTACCACGGTCATGGTTAGCCATTGTGCAGAAATATGTGACCTTAAACACCAATAAATAAATAAATAATGAACTAATTTCGTGCATTATTAATATTTTAACCCTTTATCCAAAGTAACAGCCAAAACCGACCAGCGCTATTCTCAAACATCGCCAATTAATTTTCATTCTTTTTTCATTTGTTGTCTCAAATATATAGATTATGACCTCCTCATTGGAACGAGCTCTTGGAGCTCGTTCCAATGAGGGGTTATAACCTATGTTTTTGAGAAAAAATGAAAAAGTAGATATTCAAGAATTTTTTTTTCTTTTTGCAAGTGTCATCTGCTTTTCATGTTAGGTAAAGGGTTAAAAAGTTACTTTCGTTGGACGAAAGTAATTCTTTAAAATAATAATAAAACACGAACGACCCTACTGCGTTTATTAATGTTTTAACTGGTTGAGGGTTGGATGCCCACATTTGGGTTCCATTTTAAGTGCACGCACTTCAGCATGAAGGTTTTATATACTGCGGGTGTGAAGTGAATTTATTCCGTCTGTATGAATTTGTCTTGTTACAAATTATGGGAGAATGCCTACACACCCCAATACAATATAACAAGGCAAAGATGTATGCACAAATTTTGGCGACCAAGAAAACGTTAGCACATCACCAGTTAAATGAGTATATTGAATTAGGTTTCAGGTTGGTACCCACTCGATTATGGAATGACGTGCCCCTTGAAATCAGAAAAAATAACTCGTTGTCTAATTTTAATTCATATCTTAACAGGAACAAATGCGTTGTCCCATCCTACTTTTATGGACAAAGGTCGCGTCGAGCTCAAATCCTACATTGTCGCCTGCGACTCAGCTACGGCGGCCTGAACAATGATTTATTTAATAACTTCGTCCTTGAATCAATTATATTCAGCTGTGGTGCACGTGAAACGGTGGATCACTGCCTTTTTTCACTGCAATAGGTGCGCGCAGATACGACTACAAACTCTCGGCAGCATCCAGTACTATATTATCACTGACACCTTATTATACGGTGGCGAACATTATGGCCATGAAATAAACAAATCAGTCCTTAAGAAAGTTCACGAATTCATTCTTCTTACTAAACACTTTGACTGAACAACCCATTTTTTTCCTCATTGTACAAATACTTGTCGATCTCGATGTACACCGCGCAAAAATCTAAGCACTGGTCACTGTTTCCCTTGGGTCTTTCCACTTTTCGCCTCTACTGTAAAGTCCCTGTCCTTCTTCTGCACATTGCACCTCCACTATCTTTTTCAGATATCTAATTACATTTTTGTCTGTTAGTCTGTGCAAAAATTAAAAATCCCATGTACTGCTGATATCATCGTAAGTATATTTTCCCATGGAGACAGCCCTGTATAAGCTATTTAGCTTCCTGCTGAATCCATTTCCATAATAGCTATATACACAACAGCTAAATAATTGCATTGTTAATGTAGTTATACGTTTTGGGTCCAAATAATCAATTCCCATTGGTCAGCTGGATGAAAAAGTCATGACCAAATGTGATTCATTTTCCATTGAATACATTTGGTCGAACTTTGACCCGCATTTACGGTAGAGCGCAGTTGACATAATGTAATTCTGGCGGTGTTTGGGCGGGTTTTTAACTTTTAGCGCCTCTCGCAGTGATCAACTCCGCTGCTGTTTCTTTGGTGACTCAGAGTTGTGCGCTTTGTCTTTTGTGTGAGGGTGGTTTTTCGCCTTGTTCGTTCGTACATGTTTTATTTCTTCTTTCTGCTTTGTTGTTTGGTAAAACGTAGTTTAAACAGTTACGGAATGTAATTATAAGAATTGAATGCAATTTTTATAGTATTTATTGGCGTATGAACGTGTGGGAATGGGTACAAATTGTATTAATCCCTTCGGGATTCATACATAATTTGTACCCATTCCTACACGTTCATACTCCAATAAAGATTATAAAAATTGCATTCCTTTCTTAAATGATTGTATTCTTTTCTTATTTGTTTGGAAATAAATATTGTTTAAACTTAGTTGGTACCTGCGATCAACGACCAAGGAACACTGTTGGAACATTTTGACTTTTGCACCACCATGTCAGAAAATTATGAGATTCTCGTTTCGGGCCTGTCTATGGGTCACTGAACCTCCCATGCAGTTAGGTGCCTGTCTATGGGTCACTGAACATCCCATGCAGTTAGGTGCTTATTCTATTGCATACTAACGGACTGCCAATGTTTGTTCTGCGCAAACAAAATGTATGCATAACGGATTAAAAGGATTATAGTACGGAAAATGTTTTAGGGTTCTTTTCAGTGTGCTGAAAATACGGTTACTTCTGGGAGAATTATGTCACGTGTCAACACGATAATGACTATACACCCCATCAGGAGTTTCACAAAATGAGTTGGCGATAGATCTGTTTTATCGACTTGATAACAGCTGTAACAAATATCGCAGGCACCGAAACATAATTTCCGGTTGAGGAAATTAATTTGTTTATCAAATTTGAAATCTCCGACAAAATGTTATAAAATTACATGAGTTCGTGTCTCAACACTTCTTGAAACTTATTTAGTTTTCAAAGTCGAAGGAAGCATTTCAAAAAAAAAAAGAATCTATGATGTTTACAGTACGTGGAGAGTGTATTATCACTAAATCACCCGCAGAGTGGAGATTCCACCCGAGCAATAATTGCAAATTTGTTGCAAAGCATAATCAGCACCAGCAAAGTTTCAGCCAATGGACCTCCGGGTTAAACCCGGAGGTCCATTGGCTGAAACATTGCTTGTGTTTTTTGTCGATATGTACAAAATTTGAAAGTTATAGCTTGGGTGATAACTCCACTCAGCGGGTGATTTAGTTACAATCCACTCTCCACGTACTGTAGTTTGCAAAATCACGCGAAGCTTTCTAACTTGCAGCTTATGCTTATGGTTTACCAACGCTTTTAAAAAAATTAGCATTTGAAGAAGCATTTGCTTTCGACATGAACATTCTACGGCTTGTCAGCACCAGTATTTTTACCACCTGATAAAAAGCTAGAGCAATATGGCACCCGAGGGGTCGCAAAAATAACCGCTATTTCGTTTTATGTACTCACGCCTACCATACAGCATTTACAAATAGTTTAAAACGACGCTTGCAAATATTTTTTTTTAAATGAATAAAGATGTGCATTTATTGTCTCATATACATTCTTTATGTCGCCCATTGGAATGAGCTCGATCTAATCGTTCGAATGATGCGTCATAAGCTATACGTTTGAGGACAGAAAATGATGATTTTTGTGAAAGACGCCAAAACGTTGTCCCCCCAAAAAATATTTAAACCGTCAATAAAAGTATTTTAGGGATATGATTTTTATATTTGTAAAGTTGGTTGAGTTGGTACAGTGTAAGTTGAAATAACTTTTAGGAAAATCGTAACAAACATTTTTATTATTATTTTCCCCACTATATTACCAGCGCTAAACACTTTCCTTAACGATTTGCTCACGTTATTTACAAGCGTGTAGTTGAAAAAAACATTTTTCAATAAATTTCAACAAAATGATATCATGTGGCCCCTCACTGACACGTGTTCGTTCAGCTCATTCCAATGGGGTCGCGTGACATGGTTTGGGTGATTTTCTTTTTAAATTTCAAAACATATTTAAAATGATACATTCTGATATCGTGTGCGTTTGGTAAAGGGTTGACACTGATTCCTGGATATCTTTCTTGATGAACTATACAAACTTCAGGATCAAGAACACAACTCCAGAGAGATAGACCAGCAACACATCGTGAAGTCCGTGTATGGTCCAATAGATTTCTGTGTAACCTGACTGGATCAGATGGAACCCGGCTGTAAACGTGGTGGTTGGAGTGAAAGACATGTTTATGTGATTTCAAACTTAAAAAAAACTCTTTTGATTTCTATCTCCAATGCGTAGACAATTTACTAAAATTTAGTTAGCGTAGGTCTGATTTGGGCCCGTTTTTGTATCGCAGAATCGGAGGTGAAACATAATGTTCACGAATGAAGTAAAATATCGAATGATTGAGAACAAACCACCCTTAAAGAACTCTTTCCGTTGGCCAACTTTATTATGACATATATAGAGGACATGGAATGAGTGTTTTTCTCATATGACATTTATGAAACGAGTCGAAGAATTTTCCGTTTGGGCGAGCCTCTGGCGAGCCTAAACGGAAAATTCGGACGAGTTTTATAAATATTATATGAGAAAAACACTCATTTCATATTCTATTTATCATATGACACACACACGCACAAATGAGCCACTTAGTATGACTTTTTAACCCATCACCTAACTTGAGTTGCAGACGGCACTTGGAAAAAACATCCTCGTTTAAATAAAATTTTTCATTTTTTCTTCCAAAACATAGGTTATGACCCCTCATTGGAACGAGCTCGTCGTTTTGGAAGCAAAAAGTGAAAATATAAAAAAAAAATGAATGGCGTTTTTCTTGTAGGTAAAAGATTAATACAATATAACCCACCCTAAATAGAACAGATAACGTAAATTCTCCCTACTGAAATTATGCAAATGTGACCCAGTTGTATTTTTTTTTTTTGTATTTGCCAATCAAACTCTCCATATTTGAAATTGACCAATGAAATCTTTCAGCCCCAATTATGCAAATTATGAAAATATGGCCCAGTTGTATTTTGTTCAGCCAATCAAATTGTCTAGGTTTGAAAATGACCAATGAAATCGACGGAAGGCTTTATTTATCACTGATTAATATGAAAGCAAAATATCAAATGTTTTAAAGTGAACAAAACGGCCGAGTCATATGATAAATTAATATTACAGACACATATCAAATGATGATGCAAAGGGAGCATCTTTTGAAGAAAAAGGTTTATTTAAAACTATGAAGGTAGCGTGTAAGACTGAGATTAGGTATAAGCAACGAATTCACACTGTTCACCTCAAACGCACCCACTTAGAATTTAGAGCACTAAAACAAATTTCACCATCATTATTGCTTATTCAAAAGCCACTCTGAATTGAACAAACTAGTAACGGGGATGTAACTGTTATTTGTCTACCCAGGAAAGGTAGACAATGCTGAGTTTGAAGAGAAAACTGAGTTTGCTTCTCGGTTTGTTTTCACCCGCCGTGTCAACGAAACGGACTAGATTGTATCTTTCAACACTAATTGCACAAAAGTTCCCCATTCAGCATTGAATAAACCTGAATTCTCACTACGTATCGTCTCTTTTCTACACATTCTGGCGATGTTTCTAGGCAGACCGTGCAGTGTGTAGCCGGATTACACTCTGTCCAGTCAGTTCGCGTGGTTCCTACCCGGATCACACTATTTTTCTAGGTTCGAGGGGTAGGTATTATACTGGGGCAAATACGGATGCACTGTTTGTTTTGATTCTTCTGTATGTGCAAATGGGAATTATTATTTGGTTGTTATGACCCAATACCTAACGTAACGGCTAACGTATTCTAGATGCATTCGCAAAATGCCTTCAAAATTATTATTCAAATTCACTATTTGTAAAAACTTTCCCTCAAAAACATAACTCATGACCCCTCCACCCCCCCCCCCCCCCCCCGTAACGCGTTCGTTGAACTCATCCCAGTGAGGGGGTAATAAGCTGTATTTATGAGGCAAAAAACGAAAATTTTAGTTATTCAAGTATTTGTCGTCCGAAAGTTGAGTTTGGAATTTTCTTAAGCCGTCCGATTACTCAAAATCAAAAAGAAAAACGGAAATATAAAAACATCGCACATTTGGATGATAAGAGCTCTTTAAATCGGGAATTAGAGGAAATCATAGTGAGTGTCCAACCGATCACATGCATTTTTCAGTTTCCTTTCACGTAATTATTTATTTATGAACAAGCATTTTGAATTTGTGTCGTTATCGCTATGGCTTACTATATGTCTTGGCCAACCAATGGATACTGTAAAACTATACTTCGCCTGTTCCGCATGAAACTTTCTGTGTTGTGGGTCATTTCTCTTTTAGTTATATCAGATAATTTTAATGCCAAAATAATATCTTCAACTGATGGTAAACTTAAATACACTCTAAGATTATCTAGGTCAACAATTAACCCAAATCCAATTGGGTTCATATTTAATAAACGTCGGCTGAGTGCTAGAATGTTCTATGTCCGCTATGGGACATAGAACATTCTAACACCCAGGCGACGTAAACCCAGTTGATTTGGGTTGGTGTTTACTCCACCTGAGTTCAGAGTATAGACTGAATATATTCTACTCATAATTTGCCAAGATTCACACGACATATTTATACATAAATGTGTAAATTTGTATGCAAAAATATGCTAATGAGTAGGAGTGTTCCTGAGCATATTGTTAATAGTATATTATCCCTTGGGTGATACACGACACCGTGTACCCAGATTTAATATTGCAGTTGGTTGGTTGATGGATTATATGAAATTCATCTTGCCCAAGTGACTCCTCATGAATTTACCACAGATGCCATATTTCAGCTTGATACCTCTAACAATGTAGAAGCGCATCCCAACGTTGCTCTGCTTGAAGTGCTGACGCGCCGTCACGCGTAAAATCCCTTTTGCACAATTTTTGTTGCTCCCGACAATAAACATTCCCTATGCTATTGGATATGAACTGGCTATCTTTGAAATGTAGGAGTACATCACAGTGTTGTTTTGGTGGAAGGGTTAATGTATGAAGAGTAACGCGACGTCGTACTAAAATGCACGTTTTCTATGTAAATCCTGATCCAAACTTGTCCCGATGTGTCAAATATCAGCTCGATATCTCCGAAAATGTAGGAGTGCATCCCGACATCGCACGTGAAACTCGCCCTTCCCACGTTACTTTTAATAACAAAACTAAGTGCAAAATGTCAGCACGGTATCTGTAACTATGGATGAATGCATCCCGCGTTGCTCTGGTTGAAGACGATCGCATTTAAAATGCCCCATGTCACGCCTTATGAAAATTTTCGCCACGTGCCAAATAGCAGCTCGATAGTTCTGACAATGCAAGAGTTCCCCCATCCCCACTCCATAGCACTGGCTAAAAGGTCGAGTAAGATTCCCCCTGCCCATTTTACTCCTGATAACAGATGTGAAAATATAGGAGTGCAGCATTGTTCTAACTGATAGGTTTACGTTACATCGCACTTGAAATTCACATCGCCCATGTTACTCCTAGATAGAAATACACGTTAAACAAGGCATTTGACAGAAAACGTAGAACTTTTTGGGGTCGGCTCTCATCAGCTTGTAACGTAACGGCCAAAACCGGCCAGCGCAATTCTCAAAAATCGCCAATTAATTTTCATTATTTTTTTCATTTTTTGTCTCAAAAACATAGGTTATGACCCCTCGTTGGAACGAGCTCGTTCCAACGAGGGGTCATATCCTATGTTTTTGAGACAAAAAATGAAAAAAATTAGTTATTCAAGAATTATTTTTGCAAGTGTCGTCTGCTTTTCATGTTAAGGATCAGTAGCTAAGTTGACGAGCTGTTGAACGTTTCGTTTGTACAAAGCTGGAATCAGTGTTTGAAGGTATCCCCTTGTACTTTTAACTTCTTCGAAATATTTACTCTATTTCTGAAAAGGTTGATTCATTTTCGAAACCGGCTAACCACAGGCTATAATCGGCTATAATCGGATAACACCCTCGTGAATGCATTGGCTATGAGATCCCAGCAATCGGGATTTACAAGGAGCGTTTACAGAATGTATTCTGCAGTGCGTTTGCAAGCGAACGTTGTCGAGTATTCTTTTGTTTGCGCATCACTGGATACTTTCAGAGAATACTCAGTACCAGTGGACACTACACGGAAAGTCAAAGAAATAAAGATCGTCAGAAATCTTTGATACAGACCGCTAAAGGAACAATGTAGCGAATGACTCCGAATTGAGCTTGTCGATTTTATACAGTTAAAACTAGAAGTCCTGTCATGAAATGCGCACAAACAGCACGTTGATATGCGCGTTAATGTACGCGTTATGGCCCAAGTAAAGCTATCAAATTCTGTACATATGGCATGTGCACAAGCAATGTTTCAGCCAATGGACCTCCGGATAACCCGGAGGTCCATTGGCAGAAACATTGCATGTGTTTGCTAAGAGTAACCAGGGGAACCTGTCGTGCTTTGGATGCCATTCGATATGGCAACCGTGCGCAATTCCAACGCGCAATTAAGCCTAGATAAGCGCACTATTCGTGAGAGGACTTCTAGTTTTAACTGTATGTCATTAAGTAGCCTACGTAATTCAGAACAATGTTTGGTCTATTCTCAGCACTGGACTGCCTTATAACAAAAAACAAGGAGCCAGCTGTGTAGTCATGGGGTGGGGCGGAAGGGAGTCTGCTGAAGGTATGAATCTTCACTGCCAGAAATTCTGAAAACCCAAAATTCTTGATCTGCATGGGACGTCAGTTTATGAAATTATAGATGACATACTACGCTTGTTGAGAATTGGAGTTCCTTGTTGCCTCAATATGTCTCCTAATAGCGCCACAAGGGGATCACGGTTCAAACATTTTTCAAAGGAAGGATCATTCCTGAGTATCTCTCGGAGAATGTTTTGAAATACATCCTCCCCCATTCAAACGAACGCGAGAGTGACACCCGCCATACATTTCAATCTTCAGAACAAAAAATGAGATTCACCTCGAAGGAGCCATGCCCCACCCCTACCCCCTCCACCCCATAAAGATATCTGTCTATAGGCCAGCTGGGAGCCAACACCTAAACGTAATGCTTTTTACAAAAATGAAATGCCGACCGCTATCATTTTGGCCGATAAACGATTGACAGCTTTTTTAATCGGCTAAGCCGGCCACTGGCTGTAAATCCGTTAACCTTTTAATTGTGTCAGTAATATTTGTTTCGCCTGCGGTATCTAAATCGACCCTTGGGTGCAAGAAAGTTCCATAGGCAAGGCTGTAACATTGCATATGGTGCTTTGGGGACTCAAGGGACGAAATAAAATACATCTAAGTGTGTTACATTTGTAAACTGAGAATAAAAGACCTCTAAACAAAACTTTCTCTCATCGCTCCAATTCCATCGGCCATATCAGTGCATAACAGACTTTACAGACGTCACTGCCATTACACAAACTAATTGGGGAACGAGAAGGAAAGGAGAGGCACACGGACGCCCTGGTGGAAGGACGTATGGACGGGTGTCCGAACAGACGGACGGAAATATTTCAGTTTTCATTTCAGCCTGTCGCTTCACATAACTCTCCCGTTCATGTAAAAGGAACGATTGCAGTATGAGTTACATGTGGTATCATTTGTTATCAACTTCGATGACAGTTCGTCCCCTGAGTTCCAATGTGTTCTATGTGACAGTAGAATGCCAGTACATCCCCTGAGTTCTAATGTGTTCTATGTGCCAGTAGGCTGCCAGTACGTCCCCTGAGTTCTAATGTGTTCTATGCGTCAGTAGGCTGCCAGTTCGTCCCCTGAGTTCTAATGTGTTCTATGTGCCAGTAGGCACATAGAACACATTGAAACTCAAGGGACGAGTTTTCACCACATGCGGATCTGTAGTGATTTAGGATTTTGCGCAGTACGAAAGACCCTTGCAATAAGCAATCTATTTTGTTGGAATATGCAGGGTTAATAACGGAGGGGGGAGACAAACGGTTCTGTTGCGAAACCGCATGCATTTTTCTCGCCTATTAGTGTTTAATGCTGTCTAAAATTCCATTTGGTTTGTCTCGCTAGACGTAATAGTTGCAATCAATATTCCACTCCTGCATTATTACACCATTCGTAGGGCATAGAGAAAATTAAACTTGTGTGCGTGTTCCATAAATGTCACTGATTAAATTAAAATATCCCTTTTCACTATAGTTGTGATGCATTGCAGTTTTGTCAGACATTCATACTAAAGATAATTTCGGCTCCAATATTTTATATTTGCAAACGCATTCTGTCGAATTGAGTAAAAAGGGATATTAGGGATGCTGTTTGAAAAACAATGAATCATCGGAGAGGTGAAATCATTCACGCTCACAAAGGACACAACTGACGGTGGACGCCTTTACAAGAAGATGGGACTGCATTAAAATGTATTCCACCGGAACGTAGACACAGGAGAACTGGAATAGGTGATTGTACTCACCATAAAATAATGTTGCCTGAAAATTCACATGGTCTGTCAGAACTTGTAAATCTTGTAGACAGATATGAAGTGGAGCCTGCCGGAGAGAAATGGCAGTTGTCACTGGAACTCAAAACGATTTCCTACATCACTTTAAAGAAAGGGGCCATGTTAGATGGCAACAGACTCACTTCATACGGATATCAGGATTATGAAACTCTAATACGGGGTAACGGTGACATTCCCTGTGTAGAGACTGTTTCTGTCGGAATGTCACAGTCTTCTCCAGCGGCAGAGAAAAACTATATTTAGTACAGACGCCATGGACTGGTCGTAATCAGTGATGTCCACGCATGTGTTTACTAGGTAATCATGAGCATCAAAATTTTAATTAGTGAAGCACCGGGTTGTATCCGATGCTTCATTCATTAATTTGTTTGATCACTATTCGTATAATTAGTGTTTGCATCTAACATTATTGCGTCTGTGGGAATATTGTCCACCCGTGGAAAGTGAACAAGGTCGTTCTGTTCTCCAATGTCATTCCTTTAACCATTTTAATATTAGTCCATTTCGTGCATAAACTGTTGGTACAATATCAACTGAACATACTTCCACTACAACACCATCCCCCTCCAACCCCAACAAAAACAACAATAAAAAATTCATACGTTCACCATGGCATACGCATCCAACCACTCTCTTACTCATATCATCCAAACACATTTATATGTATGCGAACACAGTACTATTAAAGAATTACTCTGAGCAGAGTAGTAGGTACAACGAATTAACCCATCCGCAATATTTATTACACGCCTGTTCTAAGCCGTGTGGAAAATAAAAATCTGTTCCGCACACATGTGTGGAACGGAAATCGTTGACGGACTATTTTATAAGAGCGAAATTTCACTGGAATTTTCTACAAATCGTGTACCGTAATTACATCTTCAGTCCCTAGCGATAGCTAAAAGTCGTCCCCTAAGTTCCAATGTGTTCTATCTGCAGTTGGCCAGTAGGCACATAGAACATGTTGGAACTCAGAGGACGAAAGTATAACACAGGTTCCCCTCGCAAGTTTGGTTGGCGACAAAATGTGTTATTTTTGGTGATTATCAAATGAATTGTTGAGTGTCCTTCTAATAATTGTTTTATAGACGCGAAGGTGTGAAATAAACATAGAATGACACGTGTGTGTGAATGGGTTAATCGATATGGCACGTGTGCCATCGCGGAAGGATAAAACTCGAGGCCTGTGGCCTCTCGTTCTATCCTTCTGCGCTGGCACTCGTGCCATATCGATTAACCCATTGACACACGAGAGTCGCTCTGTGTATATATGGCTAAATGAGAAGAGACTGGCAATGCTCCTGCTATAAGTGTATGTGATTTTAGAGTAATTAACAATTTTGTTGAAATAAAGGACCTTTACTGAGTCGCGATTTCATATGAAATTTCACTTTCACCGAGTTCACTAAATGCGATCTGAGTCGATGTTTACCAATGTTTACTGAGGTTTACCGAGGCTCCGTTAGATTATAATGAACTAGAGTCAGAATTTTTTGTCAAATCATGACAAAAAAAACCAGGAAGATTTCAGGATCAGTAGCTAAGTAAATATTTCGAAGAAGTTAAAAGTACAAGGGGATACCGTCAACCAGTGATTTCAGCTTTGAACAAACGTTTCGTTTGTTCAAAGCTGAAATCACTGGTTGACGGTATCCCCTTGTACTTTTAACTTCCTCGAAATATTTACTTTATTTCTGAATTAGTTGATTCATTTTCGAAACCAGCTAACCACAGGCTATAATCCGGATAACACCCGTGTAAATGCATTGGCTATGAGATCACAGCAATCGGGATTTGTAAGGAGCATTTACAGAACGTATTTCGCAGTGCGTGTTGAGAGTCTTTTTATCGCAAAATGTGTATTTTAACATTTTACCTAACGTTGCGACTAAACTGGCTATTCACGAAATAGCCAAACAAATTTTTATTTTTTCAACGTTTTTGGACGCGTTGTGAACGATATATTCCCACATGAGCTATATGGTGGCGATTATGTGATAAAATATGTTCGTACGTGTTGAAACGGATTTAAAATATTATATATTTTCTTTAATTGCCCCTTGCAGTTTCGCTTAATCTAGTGTAATGTTATGCAAGACTGTCTCCAGTAGACATCTCTAATGTTCCTCAAAGGCTTTAGAAAATGTCTTGAATCCATTTGTTCATGTTTTGCTTAGACCTGGATCTTCAGTACAAGTGAAATTAAAATCACTACAGAAATAATATATGAAACGGATTCGAACACGATCATTCTAAGCAAAATAGTTTTCGTCGAAGAAGAATGATGACTGTGTTGCTGCAATGCCCAATCAACTTGTGTTCTCAGTTCAAACACATGATATTTAAAGAGTTGACATGTTTTTACATTTAAGTCTTGGTATAAATACCCAAACCTTCACAGAAAAACTAGAGATGGGCGGTGTTGGAATTTTGAGTTCGGTATCGGTTTCGGTATTTTTGTGTGGGGATACCGCGGTATCGGTTCGGTATTCGGTATGTGACTTCAGATTCACTGATATTACCAAAGGGGAATCCATGTCAGAAAAATACAAAATAAGTTGTTCTTGTATCATTCTATCACAGTGCTACACATGCCATTGTTGATGGGCTCAACATTGTCATTCTTTTGTCAACACAGATCATATCTACAATAATTTGGTGACTTGTTCTAAATACGCCTTAACTTTTCAAGCCCCACTTAAGGCGTCTGTAATCATAGAATCATAGAATGTGTGTCCTGAAGATGTCATCGTTAGGTGGGCCTGATGACAGTTGTAAAATTATCTGGTCAGTGATTTCTAGCCAAGTCTTGGCTGCCTGTTAAGGCAGCCAAGACTTGGCTAGAAATCACTGCTAAGCAACTGGACATGTACAGGTCATAGACTATTGATAATTTAGTACAACTGCCCTGGTCCTTAAGGCTTAACAAAACTGAAAAATAAAATCAGTCACTTCTTTCATGAAAATGAACACTTCAACTGCTATCAATCCTCATCAAGGCCTTATAAATAGCGAATGCACAGGGAAAATTGAAAATACCGTTGGCTTCGGTATTCAAAGATTGGGTCGGTTCGGTTTTTCGGTGTCCCCATGATATCGGTATCGGTTCGGTTTTTCGGTATATTGCCCATCTCTAAGAAAAACTAGACACTTCCAATACATGAGGAGGGTAGTACATTCTCGTTGCGGCGATTAAAAAAGAAATTGCGTAAAATGTGTGAAATGTAATAATTTTCGTTGGGGCAAATACCCCTCGTCAAGCTAATCAGTACACCTCTTGTGCAAATAATTATGAATGGTACCAGAAAGTGAACCTGAACTAACGTCTCTTCCAGCGAATCGATAAAGCACATGCCCAGATTAAAACTCGAAATCGCCATACATGTTTTTGGATTAAACCGCGGGCTTTTGACCAGGCCTGAAAATAAGCAGTCTGACATTTGAAGAATGAGGTTCCCATACAGTGGGCCAATTTATCCTCTGGGTACTTCTTTCTGTTTAGTTTTGAGACCCTGATTCAGACTGAGGTTCACATAGGGTAAATTTAGTGATGCTACCCTGCTGTGCAGGGTACCATCACTAAATTCACCCTCCGGGGACCTCATTTTACAGATGACAGTCTGCTTATTTTCTGGCTTGCTTTTGACCCAAACGCGTCGATCTCTCTCCAAGTAAAGCTTAGTTCACACTTGAGCTTTTTGTCAGTAGATTTTTGTCTTCCGACTTTTGTCGATAGATTTTGTGTCTAAACGTCTAAAATATGAAAGCTGTTCACACTATAGAATAAACAGCTACTGATTGGCCATGATGTTGTTGAAAACTGAAGAGTGACCGCGTGATCACAGCAAGAGAACCAATCAGCAGCCGTTATATCGTAGATAAGCTTAGATAAAAGAAATACAAGTCAAACACGTTTGATTTTATCGACAAAAATTGCATCACACACAAGTCGATAGATCTTGGATATTCTCACTATGGAATTGAACTTTATCGATTACGTGAAGAAACGTAAGACACAAATCTATAGTGTGAACATAGCTTAAGGTTAATATAGGTCCTGGCAAAGTTTCGACTATTGGATTTGATATCGAAATCGATTGTCTGTCGAATCGGCGTCCTGATCTGTATACTTGGAATCCCAAAACTAATGTTTTTTTTATCACGACGAGACGATGGGAAATAAATGTCTTCTACCTGCGGTATTAAGTCGTAGAAATGAAAGAATAGTTGTATGCTGTATTTTCGGACCAATATGCTTATCAACATGCCTGTCTGCCTGACATATTACGGTCGGTATCCTGGTATGCAGATGCGATAACAAAAACAAAAACATAATGTTTGCCCTTCTTCAGCCAAAACAAAAACAAAGTTGCCATTTAGTCAACCAATATTTGCAATATATACACGGTTACAGTATAAGCAGCAGTAAATTAATTGTGGGCACAACAGGCACAGTGCTCACATATACCTGCATATGCCATGATTTACAGAAACTAGACTGATCAAATTGCATATCACTGCATATCAGAAATAAAATTAGAAAAAGCTTATTTAAATTTGGTTTAAAATCAATGGTTTCTGGGAAAAATAACTGGGTTTCATTTGCAAGGTGAACACCGAGAAATTACATTTGTAAGAATATTAAGCTATACATTTAGTTTGTTTTGTCCCAATTGTCTGATCTGATTTGATTGGGGTTTCACATCGCTTTCAACGACCAAGGCTATATGATGCATATATCACAGCGTTGTTAGTTCCCAAGATGAAGGTAGAATTTTTCAAACAAATCCACTGGATGGCCTTAGGAATTCACCAACCACTGGTGGAACTAACAAACTCATCCAGACATGCACCTCAGTATAATGATAAAACAAATTCTTTAGAATTTGTTACATCAATATAGTATTACAATGTCTGTATGAACAGCCAGGCCATCGCTGCTGTGCGTGTGCGTTACCAAACGGGCTATCAAATGTGATCCTATTAGTCCTGGGCCTACACGGGGTTCAAGCTATACAATAACGTGTCTTTGTGGACTGATGTGAATTGGTAATTCTTCAAAAATGCTTCTGATAGAGTAAATGGAACATGTTTGGACATATAAAAACATGCATTGAATCAGTGTGCATTACGCTTTTCGAGTTACTGTCTGCGTGCCAAAGTTTTGTAAATAAAATGTATGAGAAGGAGGTGGGTCCACAAAATGTCATGGAAAAAATATGCAGGAAAGGGTGGGTGGGACACAAAATCTGCAAAATCAAAATTTCCACCTACGTTCATGCTTTTTTCCCAGCTCTCCACATTGCATCCTTTCTCAAATTTAAGATTGCAATCTCAAACAAAAACCATATCTAAAAATAAGTCTTACCGTCCTACCAAATTCCCAAACGATATGGATGGATTGAGATGACGTCATGGGGGTCATAGGTTCAAAAGTTAAAAGGATCTGATTGTGTTGAAATGTTAGTATTTTGTTGATATCAGAAATTACGAGAGGGCTTTTGTAGTTTTCGATTTATTGTCATTTTGGACGTTTTTACGTTACTTCAAAGTCTTAGATACTTTGGTAATATTTGATTCAAAAGGAGCAACGGTTTATGCGCTCTCTGGCGGCTTGATACGTTGAAAAAGCGACAAACACCTTCTCGCTGTCGGGTGCACTTGGTGATGGACGTGTTTCATTCAATGTTTTCTGAAAATTAGCTTGCGATTTAAAAATCGTCTTGTTATTATTTGCTTTTGTACCGTCGTTTATCGAACTTTTTTGAGAAGGTCTGAGGTGAAATGCAACATAATTGCGTCTGACTTTATTATATCGTATCATTGCCTGGTGATTATATTCAATGATTTATCGCTCGGTTACATCGCTCGTTTCACATTGAAGTGTTGGTAAGACAAACTTCATGATTTAGTGATATTTATTCTAATTACCGACACTGGATGAGTTCACTTAAACATAGAATTACAACAACTAATTCTTTCAAACCAACACACCTCTCAATGTAGTGGAGCGAGGCGCTGCATTACGAATAAGAACGTCGAGTAAGAACGCATCTGATTCCACCTTACGCATCTGAGCGACGTGAATGAAAAGCTTCGACAGAACAGTGTTGATCACGAAAGTTATCACGTCACCAAAACTGATATTTTTCGTTAAAGGGTCAGCTTCTTTCACTTAATTCACGCTTAATTGTGGCATAAATAAAGTACGTGGAGAGTGGATTGTAACTAAATCACCCGCGGAGTGGAGTTATCACCCAAGCTATAACTTTCACATTTTGTACATGTCGACAAAAAACACAAGCACTGTTTCAGCCAATGGATCTCCGGGTTAAACCCGGAGGTCCCTTGGCTGAAACTTTGCTTGTGCTGGTTATACTTTGCAACAAATTTACAATTATTGGTTGAGTGGAATCTCCACTCTGCGGGTGTTTTAGTGATAATACACTCTCCACGTACTGTACAGAACACGGCTAGGATAAAGTACGGAGGGGGGGGGGGCAGGAATTAACGTCCCTTGGCACCCTTGCCTCCCCGTACTCCATCTTCGTTGTGTATTGTCTTAGTGTTACATCCACATCTTGTAACGGATTTTTTTTTAATTAATTACACAAAAACCACTTCATGTTGACACGATTTTGTATAATAAACAATGTGACCCAAGTGACAGATGGAGATGATCTAATTCTATTTATTTATTGGTGTTTAACGACACTTTCGACAGCCAGTGTCACCTGGTGTCGGAAGATGGAGATGATGATTAGCACTATTATTACCTGTAAATCTTCTATCTTTTCTTTCAGAACCCGCACCTCCTGTTCAGCCTTTGCGCGTGCTACTTTTTGTTCTGCAATCTTCTTGTCAGCATCTTTCTTTACTGACATTATTACTCCTGAAATACAAAACAGGTTTGTGAAAACTAATGAATACAAGAATACTTGTCGGATTATCTAAAATGAGAAACGTGACTCTACAGTACGGCGGACTGGGCACTTTCTACGGGTGGACAATATTTCCACCGGCGTAATAATATTAGATTCCAAACATTAATTATTGGAATAATCTACAAAAATTTAATTAATGATGCACCGGGTACAACCCGGTGCTTCATTAATTAAAATTTTCCTGATGATGATTTTTATTACCTGGTAAACGCCTATGTCGACTTCATTGTCCACGTGTAGATTTCTACCAGTCCGCGGCGACTGTCCTGTAAATAGGCAAAACGTGAAATACAATTCGTAGCAAGCATTTCCGAGTCTTTTGAAAACTTACTCCAGTAAAAGAAAAAATGTCGGACCATAACTGTTTACCTCATCGGTGTTCGTGATTAACACGTGTATATTTTCCACTAACGTTTAACAATAAAATCCGTCATCGAGGTGACCCTGGCTGTCGAATTTGTCGCTAAACCCGAATAAAAAAACTACTATAATTCACCTTATAAGAGAACGGGATGGAGATAATGAAACACCTTAGCAACAGCTACAAAAATGTACCACCTGCTTTGTTCCACAGTGGATTTGACATTCCGCGATCGAGTGGGTATACTATTTAATTATAAACTGAGAGCAGGTATATAATCGAAAGATCATCAGCACAGGGACATCTCCTGGTGTGCCGAAAAGCATGTCTCTGAAGAATGTCACCAAGCGGTATCGTACCTGTCGGATTCGTTGACACATGCGATATTGCTTGGTTAAAGGTCATCAACTCGACACGATACAGCACACGAGAAAGCATCGCTGTTCTTGTAACTTTTGCATATCTCCGGATGTGACGTGCGTTAAAAGTTTGACATTATTTAAAAAGTTTAAAATAAAAGTTTAAATAACGAAAAGCTTACTAAGCATTATTGTGGAACATTATTGTTATACAGGTCGCTGTTTCAAATGAGATCAAACACCAATAAAATATTTTATAAAGGACATACATAATGTCCATCTACACGCTATCTGTGTAGAACTATTGAACTTTGGATCTGCTAATCTCAAATTTCGGGTCGAACCCATTCCCGAATGGAATCAAGTAGAAGATTATTTCGTTTTGATGGCAATTGCGAATCCAAACTCGTCCCCTGAGTTCCAATGTGTTCTATGTGCCAGTAGGCACATAGAACACATTGGAACTCAAGGGACTAACTGTCAGCTCTTAAAGTTGTAAACATTGTACCTCCTTACAGTCGTAAAATTTGCCAATCTCCACACAAGTATTGCAATTAATACTGACTCGTCTGTTTGAGCAAGACAACCAAAAATCGAAATATTTCAGAACGGAATCAAAGTAGTTTCTGAAGTAGGACCTCTTAGAGCTCTCCTCCTATCATCAAGTCTGCTGTACAGGAGACCTAATGATAAAAAAGAGATCAAGAAGTGACACGTGGTAGGATACTCAGAACATCTTGATGATTCGAATCGAGTCGATTTTCGAAGTTTCGCAGGGCTCCATATTGGACATCAAGGACGGCTGCAAACTACTACAGACGAAAGCCTTCAGGAGGCTTAGTGCAATCAACTGATGTAAGGACTGATAGTTGTTAAATCTCTATTCAAATAAACCATATGTGTTTACATACGCTAGTCTGGAAGGAATTGAAATCTGGCAAGTGTCCTGGAAGATATAACTTTTCAAAAATCATGTTCAATGAACTATACTTTGGACTGAATCCACTATAACGACGACGCCAGCGGACAGACGGATACCTATATTTCGCCTCTCATGTTTTTGGCGGTAAAAAGTAGGATATTTTAGCAGATATTCAAACATATTAGCATCGAACCGTAAAAGTGGGTAGATATGCATGGATTGGAAGAACGGAAAGTTATAGTTTCCATCGATTTATCTGAAGTAACTCCTGAATTCTCATTGGTGCCCAAATCAGGAGAGTAGCCAGTACTTGCTGCAGACTTAAGTACCAAAAAGTGAATGGATAACTACAATGAATGGCCCAAGTAATATTAGGGTGAGAGTGGATAGACCAGTGTTTCGAATTGCAGGCATGGGTGTCAATGAGATTGACATTTTATAGGAAAAGTATTTGGAGGGCTTCACCCACCCCCCCCCCCCCCACCCCCACCCCCGAACCCCTTATCGTAGCGCTTCTAAATGCTCCGCAGACCGAAATTACCATGATTTGGGCATGCACAGCTCATGTGTCTTGATGAAGCAAAATAGAGCGGAAGAAAGATCACGCTTAAACGGAACTAGAAACGAAGTAAGAAGGTTCACTTGGAATACTTTCAGTTGAAAGCAAGAGTACAGAATGATGATTTCCTACAAAAGGAATGTTCGTTTGTTTGTTCTTGAGAACTTCGGACTGTTTTCGTTAACTCACTGAGTAGCGAAAGAAACCGATACAGCAGGGATATAAGCGACAATACCCAACACGTATTAAATGCAATAACACTATGTCTTCCAGTGTAAAATGAAGGCATCTTTGTACAAATGAAACTTGAAAATGGCTGGAACTCAAAACCTTTCATCTAATATTCAGAAATCCGATACTTAACAAACAAATTTATCAATAACAATGAAATGAGAACTTGAAAATAATGTAGACGGAGAAGTGGATTGTCACTACAATACGCTCGGGGATGGAATTCACAATTTCTGACCCAGGACATAACTTAAAATCTGTCAAGAAATATTTCGCAGAACAAGGACCGACTAAGCTGCAGAACACCACTTTTGAACCCTGAGGTTAATCGGATGTCACTGTCTTTGTGTCTGATGAGCTTTCTTTCAGAACTCGATTCTTTTCAGCTGGGTGAAATTTCCGTTCACAGGTGTTTTTAAAGATCCTCTCCAACCCGCCCCAGTTTTAATACTCTCTCTCTCTCTCTGCGTTAGTAGTGTATCACGCACCTTCCCTCATTTGAAGGACCTCGGAAACGATGTCATGTCTCTTGATCCAGCAACGTCATGGTTGATTGTTGTCGTATCACACTTGAGCGGCCACTTTTGTGACATCATCACCATGGTGATGTGTGTTGTCAGTACGCATACACAGCGGGTGTTGTTAGGATGACACATGTTTACGTCCTCTATTTTATTTGATTGGAGTCCGCCATCTTGGTGCCCATTGTGACACGCGGTTGATCTGAGTCTGGAATTCTCCTTATAGGGCCATGAGGTCTCTAAAAGGTGCGTTCTGTTGTTACGATTAAGTATAATTATTCAAAAACGACCTGCCAATTACCACAAATCACGAGAAAAATACCCAAATCACCGAAACTGACTTAGCGAATCCGCCTACTAGGGTTTATAAGAGTAGCACGTGATACTATATGACCGTGTGAGTGTTCATCCTTTGTGTAAGGGTACTTTTACTAGTCCGGATTTTCCTCAAAACCTCGGTTAATTTCTTGAATTACCAAGAACAATCCAGCAATTGTGTGTCTAGATCACATTCCCCTCAATCGTCATTTTTTTTCTTTCAATATTAAGGTGCGTTCGATTGAATGAGAGTATAATGCTCAAAATCTTCTAGAATCCTTTATTCCTGCCAAACCTGCATTCGGTCAACCAATTATGGACCTGTGGCCAAGAACAATGCCTGGCCCTGTGACTAAGTGTTACGTTGTCCCCGTATACACTGCAAAAAAATATATATATTATAAATTTATTTGATTTGAAATAAATACTGTTTAAACAGAACTGGTTCCATCTCAGGGACAAGATTAGAACCAGTTTTGGTTCTAAAGAGAACCTATATTTTTTGCAGTATAGGTACATGAGGGCCGTGAAGTCAGCGATCTAACCTCAATCCCCTCTTGCTCACATTCAAGGACTATTAGGGGTGACGCCCCCTCTTGTCTTCTTTTGGGCTTCGTGCAAGGTTTCAAGGATCACGCTTTGGAGAATGGATACAGTAGGTTGTGAAAAAATAGCAACACGTTGTTTAAGATTTTAATTTCTTTTATTTAGATAACAATGAAACATTCTTTGCACGGCATTTTCTTCCTGGCTCATCAGTTTATGGTAAAACAATTTCTTCCTCTTTGCACATTCTTTTTTATGGAAATAGTTTCTTCTCCTGGGTACAGGGTGGGGGTCGCCCAAAACGTTCCCAACACAAGAAGGTGGTGAGTGGGTTGTTCGGGGCCGAAACTAACGCGTGAATAACCAAAAATGCAAATTTGTTCCTGCACATAAAATCACTAAGTTTTCTGCTTGTTTAACCCTAGATTTTCAATGATATGTCCAGCCAGGACATTTAAAACATATAAACTATCATATTAGGTGTGTAAGTAAGTCCAAATCCATATAGCTTCCACGTTGGTACCCTTCACTAATGCGGTCCACATGGTTATAGGGAAGTTGTTGGCAAATTTGCATCAGACAAATTAATGGCAAGTATACTGTCCAAAAAAAAGTTACGCCCCCCTCCCCGCCACCTCCCTATAATACAAGTGGGTATACAGTAAATTCTCCTGAGAAAACCTGCTCTTTGCAGTAGATGGAACATGCTTTATTAGTGAAGCAAGGGTTTCTAGAGCTTTCTTTTTTATTGAATGAATATTAGGCAGCGCCGACGTTATCACAACGTTAAAAAACGTCACGTTGTTCAGTACCTGGCGGAACAGCCTCAAACATATCTAACACACCTTAACCCTTTACCTAACATGAAAATCAGACGACACTTGTAAACAAAATTCTTGAATAACTATTTTTTTTAATTTTTGGTCTCAAAAACATAGGTTATGACCCCTCGTTGGAACGAGCTCGACGAGCTCGTTCCAACGAGGGATCATAACCTATCTTTTTGAGACAAAAAATTAAAAGATAATGAAAACTATTTAGCGATTTTTGAGAATAGCGCTGGCCGGTTTTGGACGTTACGTTACGTAAACGGTTAATAGGCGTGGCATGCTGTCCATGACCTTCCGAATTTCTCTCACTGTGATGTTGTCCCATTTCTCTATAAGCACACGGCAGTGAAGTGGTCAATAGCCAGCAAATATTCGCCTGTTTTAAGGATGTATGCCCGATCCGATAGAGGAATGCAGAATGTCACAATATGAGCTATTGGTATAACCACAGGTATTATTGGGGGTGAAGGGGGGGGGGGGGTGCTTAACTTGTTTTGGACAGTATATAATGTTTCTTGGATGTACACTTCTTCATCACTATATTCTCCAAACATTTTTCATGTTATCGAGACTATACCTGTTTTACGTTTCTTTTGTTGAAGTGTGTATTTGCTGAAAATTACTGATTAAAGATTGACGACAGTGCCCGTGGGAAGAACTGCCCACGCGTGGAATTTTAGAATTCCACGACGGCTGTACTGTACCAATAAGATAATGACGCCCATTGAACTGATCTTTCGGAAAGCCATCTAATTTGGTTTTAATCTCTACATCTCTTCTTGAGTCCAGTGATATCCAATTTAATCTCAATACAGCAATACTTCTGCTCCTGATAAGTGTTTTTGTTGTTTTGACAAAAATCGGGGTAATTTTATTCTTGAAGTGTGTCATGACAGAGTACATTACCGTGTTCACAAAAGCGATCCGCTTGGAATTCTGTGTCCACTGACCTGACCACAACACAATATAATTTCGCCTGTCAACCGAAAATTACGAGAACATTAAGTCTGAGATGCTATTTCCGCTCGGCATTTTGTACGGTGATGACTCGCAGTATTTTATGTACGAATTCTCGACCCACTGAAGTTTGTCGCGTTCGAATTCACGATATGACCAAGAAATTCGCTTTTGTGTCACAATACTATACCTTTTCTTACCAACTTGAACAACGATGTAAAAGTCAAGTGTGTTTACTGACAATCCGTCCCCATGATGCAGTTTGGAATTAACCCTTTACCCAACGCAGACGACATCAAAATTTATTATTTTAAATATAATTTTTTTAAATTTTTCAAAAAAATTCAACAAAACCATAGCATGTGACGCCCGCATTGGAACGAGCTCAATGAGCTCGTTCCAATGAGGGATCACATGATATGGTTTTGTGGAAATATTTTGAAAAATTTAATTTTTTCAACTTCTCAATTTGCATATATGTGGGCGCTTCGTTGGGTAAAGGGTTAAGCACATGAGCTGCATCAGGCAAGTTATATCCCAAATTCTACATGAACAAAGTAGTTGCATCAAAAATATGGTTATATTTCTTATGTTATGAGTGTTAATTTGAATGTTCGAGTCAAATATATGATTACAAAATAGCTTCACTGGCGATTATCTATTGGGTATAGTGTGGAAAAGCTCGTTACGCGAGTTACGCTTTGTTTATTTGAAAACGCAGAAAAACGAAAACGATGAAGAATATAAAGATACGGTAAGATATATTCATTCAATTGCTGAACGCAATGTCTGGATTGAAATGATACGAACGAGACACTTTTTCTTCTCTGACAATTTCGGTGAGTTACAGTTACTGTTGAAACCCCATCGGCTGAATTAACCACCCAATAACTATTTTTAGTTCACAAGAGGGCGACGAATCAAACTACCAGCCAAAGGACACTGGGTGTTTTTGAACATTGTTTATTTATATACTACTCAAAGTTTGCTAAGCACCAAATATTTGACACATCATTGTGAAATTTGCTTGTGACATATTTGCGATATTTTTGGTAGATATGATTGAGGAATGTATTGAGATGGCCCCCAGTGTTTACATTAGCTCTCATGACAGGCAGACTTTTCGTGACAGTCATGGAAAGCATGTACCCCTTGATTTTCTTGATGTTTTCCTGTACTGTCTATATGTACATGACATGTGTAGAGTATTAAAAAACTTCATTTCAACACAAACCCTTGTCATTTAATGATTGAATATGGCAAATGCAAAGGTAAGAAGACATTCGTCTGAAGCAGAAATGTGGCGGGCTGTAGGGATGGTGGAGCAAGGGGCTACCCATCGTCAGGTTGGTCAAGCCCTTGGTGTGCACCATACGGTGATCACCAGAGCCTGGGCAAGATGTTAGCAGTATAGCACACCAGTAAGACGGCATGGTGGTGGCAGAGACAGGGCAACATCTGTAGCTGAAGACCGGTTTTTGATCATTCAGGCCCGTAGGAACCGCATTGCCACAGCAACCCAGCTTCGCAGTGACCTTCAGAATGCACCCGGGGTAAATGTTTCGACGCAGACTATCCGGGCAAGGTTGCATGAAGGTGGTCTCCGATCGAGGAGACTATGTATTCGCATTCCGCTGTCCTAGAACCACCGTCAGGCACGATATGAATGGGCCATGGACCACGTTGGATGGACCAGCGAAGATTGGCGACCTGTGCTCTTTACAAATGAGTCAAGGCACTGCCTAGACCACACAGATAGGCGTTCTAGGGTATGGAGAAGACCAGGAGAGCGATTCCGTGCAGCCAACATTGCTGAACATGACATTTATGGTGGAGGGTCAATCATGGTCTGGGGCGGCATCAGCTTGGATGAACGTACAGAGCCCTGTGTCCTTGAACGTGGTACATTGACTGCACAACGGTATATTGATGAGATCCTGGATGTCCACGTCAGATTGTATGCAGGTGCAGTGGGTGATATATTCATTTTGATGGACGATAATGCCCGTCCTGATGTTGCCCATGCTGTCGGGGAGTACCGACAGAGGGATGGGATTGAGCGTATGGAATGGCCAGCAAGATCCTCTGACCTCAATCCAATCGAACATGTCTGGAATGAGTTGCAGCTTGCAATTTCAGCCCGTCCAGTCCAGACGAGAAGTGTCCAGGAGCTTGGTGACATGCTGGTCCAAGAATGGAACAACATCCCACAAATGGCCATCAGAAACCTGATCGGGAGCATGAGAAGGCGTTGTCAAACTGCAATTAACAGTAATGGGTCTCATACTCGATATTGAACCCATACCAGTTCGCTCCGTCAACTTTTTGGCAAATTTGAAAAATTTCCTCTTTTAACAATGATATCCATTTTCCATGGTTATCGTATTCAAAAGCTAAAAAATAATGTCAAACACAAATAAAATCTTAATTTCTGTTCTTAAATCATTAAAGATATAATTAAATAAAAAATATATACACTTTTCATTACAATATTTCAACTAAAACGTAAAACAGGTAGTTGGATGTACTTGGTGCTTAGCAAACTTTAAGTAGTATATCAACATCCGCATCCGCCGGAGAAACACTTTACGAATGAACCTTCCAGCAATCCAATAGTATCAAGATCAGTATTTACAACACACTTTAGAATCACATTGTTCCTGAACTACAAACGTACAGTAACTCAAATACTCAACCTTAGCTCTTTCTGTATATCTCTACCGTACAGTCGCCGTGGACTGATCGTAAATCACTCGTGGGCAGTGATGTCCACGTATGCGTTTAACAGGTAATAAAAATCACCAGCAACATTTTAATTAATTAAGCACCGGGATTTACCCGGTGCTTAATTAATTAATTTTTTTCTGATTATTCCAATAATTAGTGTTTGGAATCTAGTAATATTTCGTCCGTAGAAATATTGCTCACCCGTGAAAAGTGACCAGTTCACGGCGCCCGCACTGTATAGAAATAAGTGTTTACAACATACTTTCAGATCACATTGTTCCTGAACTACAAACGAATGGTAACTCAAATGCTCAACCTTAACACGTTCTATGTAGCACTAGGTTTGTGTAGCACATATGCCTCGGAGACTTACCGAGACTATGCCAGTATGTAATACAAGTTTCTAAAGTCGTCTGGTAACCTTATATACAGAGTTGATGATATACCGTCTGAAAAAATATAGCTGTAGCCGCAGACAGTATTAGTTTGGATTCCACTTACAACTGATGCAAGCAAATGATTACAATGCTTCACTTGGTTCGGTATATACGAATACTGGAATTACTTGTGAATATTGATCCCACTCACTCACATATCGAGGTTACTACAATATGTGCTGGAGGAAAAACAAAAACAAAGAAAGTAAAATGTGAATCGCGTTCTTTTCCGAATAGTGCTGTCGGATATGGCAAATAAGTTGCGTATGTTTGCTGAAGACATCGATATATTTAACGATGCCCAAAATAACACTGGATAACCTTCTTCCAACATGGGGAGTTGAGACCATGAATATCAAAGCAATGATAGTGATAGAATGCATCACAGTGGCCTGGCACTCGAGGATGCGTTGCACCGCTAATTCCTGTCTGAAAAATGGATTGCGCCTTCACCAGACAGTGTCTATCTACAATTAAAACTAGAAGTCCTGTCATGAAATGCGCACAAATAGCACGTCGATCTGCGCGTTAATTTACGCGTCATGACCATAGTGAGGCTATCAACTTATGTATATATAGCCTGTGCACAAGAAATGTTTCAGCCAATGGACTTCCGGGTAATCCGGAGGTCCATTGTCAGAAACCCTGTGTTTGCTATGAGTAACCAAGAGAACCTGCCGAGCTTTGGGTGCTATTCGATATGTCAATTGCGAGCAATTCCTAGGCGCAATTATGATTAAAATTTGAGTTAAGCGCACACTTCGTGACAGGACTTCTAGTTTTAACTGTAAGCCACTTTCTCATACCTAGAATTGATACACGCATGTTGAATATGAAAGCAGGTTGTTATATATCCGACACGACGTGACCAAGTTCGTTCAAAGCGTCGTTAAAACTTCCAAAAAACAAAACATAAATCTCATATCACCTTGGGATCTCAGTTGTTTTGTTTTTTTTGTTATCATGCCATCGATGGTAATTTGCCTGAACTCGCATGCGCCTTAATGCTATGTACTATTATAGCTCTGTCGCCTTCTCTTCATCTTAACATCTTTACAGGCGTATAAGTCTACTTTACACGCACTGTATACATAAAACAAAATTTGTCATTATCGAAATTTCGTCCGAGTCTATGCCACGACAAAGCGTCTAGACTCAACATGAACGTTACATTTCCCATCGCGTGTTCTCAAAAATGGATCCCGGATTTTTTCTATAAATGTAAGAAAAATCTTTGCGTGCTGGAAGTCAGGTTTATTTTATTTTTGTAATTTTGTCTCTCGTCATTGGAATGTACATACTTAATCAATATGCTTTTATCAAATTAACTACACTTGTTTGTTTATTGAAGGTTGTACCACATTTATCAGCGAAGACAGTTTAGAGTCAGACTTCGGGAGGAATAGTATACAGAGGGCGCCACCGAACAGCGAACATATCAAGCTCTCAAGCTACCTATCTAATCATGTTAGGAATTCAATGCTGTTATGTCCTACATGTAGAACCAGCTTTCTCCGTAAATGTTTAAATTCACTAGTTGGGAATATTTTGGTTGGTCGGAAAAGCGAACAGTCGGTTCGTTTTTGCGACCAACTGATAAATTTAGGACGATCGCATCTACCGAATACTATAAAAATTAATTTATTTGAATCAATGCAAAAAAATGTTGCTCAAGCGATAAGTGATTTGATCGAATCATTGATTATATTATTATTAGGAATGACGACTCACCACAGCCGTGGTTTTACAATAATTACGAGTAATTTCACTAAATGTGTTAAAATCTTGATGGTTTCATGGTGATTTAAATCCTCATTGATAGGATTGTCTATAACTTAAGAAGGAAGGAATATCTGTACATTCTTGTGAGTTAAGGGTCACCATATTGCATTAACGGCGGTGTTCGCGTAAACTCAACGAGAACTGGGGAAATAAACAGTCCTAACAGCATCGAAGATAATTAGACTGAAGTTCGTCGAGCTTGCAATCATACAGTACAGCCCACTCGGACAGGTCACTTTCCACGGGTGAGCAATATTTCCACAAAGGAAAAAATATTACATTTCAATCACTAATTATAGGAATAATCATTACAGATTTACAACCCGGTGCTTCCCAAATTAAAATGGAGCTGATTAGGATTTTTATTCCCTGCTATTCCCTGGTAAACGCATACGTATTTGGCGACTGTATTGTATCAGAGTATAGCCCTTTTATTACAAAAGTGGACAGAGTATTTCGAAATAGTCGCGCTTGTGTCGTGATCCAGTTGATATTCTCTGTCCACTTTCCTCACAACAACACTCTTCAATCTCACCTGTCAATAAATAAATGCGACAATATTGAATATCAGATACTGCTGTGTTTGTTAACGCGCCCACCTACCAAGCCATATATTCGCTGTATGTTACGCATGAACCTCGATCATCTGAAGACGTAACTGAGTTGCGACTGAATCGCGGCCGGATCGAGACCACGTTTGTGGTCACTCCACTGTAATAAAGGTAATAAGCCAGCACCATTGGTACGCGGTAACGCTGTTTACTAAGGTATACTGCACACCGATGGTTGGGACGCGGAAACTCTGTTTACGAAGACGTACTGCACACCAATGGTGCATTTGCCTTCAACAGCTGCTAACCTTATTCGTGAAGAGTTAGTAAGTCGGACGGTCTGACAGTTGCCTTACTCGTAAAGTGTTAGTAAGTCGGACGGTCTGACAGTTGCGCCCCGCTTCTAACCTCACTCGTGAAGAGATAGTAAGTCGGAGGATCTGACAGTTGTTCCCCGCTGCTCAGTGGTTATCTTTGGTTAATTCGGTTCCTCAACCCTGGTAAATCACCCTCAGCAATCGGCAGTGCCGAGGAATGTGTGGGGAAAAGGAAAAATATCTACAGCAAAAATATTGCCTAGGATGGCTCCTTCTGAAAGCCTTGTGTCGGAGGAAATTGCACAGATTCCAGGTTACACAAGGAATCGAACTATGTGGGTTGCACTATGCTATATTGCTAATCTTACAGTTTATAGTTGCAGCATAACCACTAGAAACTATATGTGTCCTGCTTTGTCTATGTTGATAACACTAGAATCTGACATCAGTGATGTCAGATTCTGGTGTTAAAACATAGAAGCAGTGGTATAGTTAGTATGCGGTTATGCTGCATCTTATTTTAACTCATACTGAACATATTGAGCAAGTCGTCTGCTCACTTCCAAGATTTTTTCTCAGCATTCACATGGCTCATGATATTGGCATGATCTAATTGAGTGAAAGATTCTACACATTGATTGTGATTATGTACACATCTATCTCGAACTACTTTCACATGTTAAAGTTACTTAAAAGTTTTCACTTCACCGCATACAACATACATGTATACATGGCAATTGAGACTAGGCCCTGCCTCCTGGTGATTTTTACAGAATTGAGCAGACTTCACTGCAATTGCCGCCGAAGCGGCAGTTTTCCACAACATTTTTTTTTTTGCCGAGGAAACAAGGATGAATTACCAGGACTGGCTCCTCCACCCGTAAAATTGTCCGACACAATGTTACCTAAGCTGTTAAAAGTTTCGTCAAACCCCAATACACAAAGCAACAATTAGTTGACACAAGTGAGGTACGGCGGTAAATAATTGTATCATCTCAGTAACGTGACACAGCGCAGATTCAAACAATGTCATCTCCTGGAAAGGAAGCGCATTGCGACCAAAACGCCTCTATGTTACCCAACTAAGTTTAATTGCAATAGAAATTTAACTGGAATAGTTATGAGTTTCTCAAATCAAAGCAAGTTCTAGGTTTTCAGTATATTAAGTAAATCCTGACAAACCTGAGATGTTTTCCCTTTCTATGGGAACGTCAGGTCGCAAAAAAATTTTTAAAAAAAAACGGACGGATTTCTTTTTTTATTGAGAGGGTTTTGTTTTGTCTGACAAATTGCAGAGTTTGAAGAGTGTCTTAGTTTCTTGGACACTCAATTCTTTTAACTTGACAGATTATGTACATACTTTGATACTGAACACGCGAAGGGTAGTGTTTTTCTCCTGAATAATAATTCTCAAAATCTTTGAAAAAACGTAGGGCACACAAAGAAGGTTTCAGCTGAAGGACCATCAACGTACCCTTTACGCAACGTAACGGCCAAACCGGCCAGCGCTATTCACAAATATCGCCAATTAATTTTTATTATTTTTTTCATTTTCTGTCTCAAAAACATAGGTTATGACCCCTTATTGGAACGAGCTCGACGAGCTCGTTCCAATAAGGGGGTCATAACCTATGTTTTTGAGACAAAAAAATGAAAAAAAATAGTTATTCAAGAATTTTGTTTGCAAGTGTCGCAAGTATCGTTCATTTCCACAATAAACATGTTAGGTAAAGGGTTAATCAGATCATTTGATAGAGTTTCAAGACGCCAGACAGATACTCTGACGATCAGTGTGAACCGGGCAGCGCGGTGGCACAGTAGGTAGAGGTGCAGGCTGCAAGCCGAGAGGTCCTCGGTTCGAATCCCACCTGCGGCAACCGCGTTGTGTCCTTGGGCAAGACACTTTATCTCCATTGCCCGCGTGGGGGCACGATGACGCCGTGTACTAAGGCGTAATGCACGTCGATGGTACGCATGTCTTCAAACAATCTAACCCTACCTGTGCTGCAGTGCGCAGTTACGATGTTGGGGAGCTGGCAGCTGCTCGTCGTTGCTCGGTGGTTCTCTCCGGGTACTCCGGCTTCCTACACCCGTAAAACTGTCACGATCATGATTAGCCATTGTGCATAAATATGTGACCTTAAACATCAATAAATAAATAAATAAATAGTGTGAACCGACCTCTAAACGAAAGTTTACTTCATTCTAAACACTTCAATTTGCGTGAGTTGTTTCGATTCAGTTCAAGTGGTTTTCCTCTTTTTGCAGTTTTCGCCCTTACAAAAACTGTCACAAAATTACCAAACAAATCACAACGGAAACATCGGGGACTTGTCACTTGTAACAAACACAACATAAAAGCAATATTCTCTCGATGGAATTGATTTCATTTCCACAATAAACATTCCAAGACTGACAACTAACAAATGAAATGAAGGGAACATCAACATGGTGAAGAGTCGTTGATGTTGTAAAAGGTGAATAAAGATATTTGTCAGTGCACGAGGCCAAACTAATGTTCGATAAAATCACATCCCAATACAATCTACCGCGTGGCTGAGTGGGAATTGGTAATCGATAGACAAGTAACTATATTTTGGAGAGCTTGTGATAGACTGCCGATATATCGCATCTGATCGAAGTATGGGAGATTCGTTTACAAGAGGCACTATTTAATGATTGAAATAACAGTGGAGGTTATGTGCGATTTCTGCTTACGATAGCGCGGAGGCAACTTTTCAACCCAGTGGTCGATAAGCTGTATAAGTGCAGTTTCGTTCTGATGAGAAATGTATCGTGGTATTTGCATGGTATTCCACTCTCTCAAAGCGGTATTCCAAATTCCGATTTCAAAGGTTCGCATCTATTTTTGGCGGTTGCGATTTCTACCATAACTAAAGTCCTTCAGTTAGTCCAAAAATCTTAACAGCCATGGGCCTTAAGGAGAGGGCGTTTGTAGTGATTTATTCCGTACACTAGTAGTATGTCAGGGGCTTTTGAGGGAATAGTTGCCGGACCTCGGTGCCGGACCTCGGAAGAGACGTCATGTCACGTGACGTAGTGGCGCCATGTTGTGTTGTCATGGTAACCCGCGTGAGCGGCCATGTTGGAACGTCATCTCCATAGTGATACGTGGTGTGAGTGCGCATGCGCAGCGCGTGTTGTTAGGGTGATACGTGTTTCCGTCGTCCATTTTGTATACTGGAGGCCGCCATCTTGGTTTCTATGGTAGCACGTGATTGCTATGTTACCTAAGGCCTACAATAGGACAGGGGTATGTTGAGAGGGTATGCTCGATTGAATCGGAGTATTTTCTGGAACGACTTCCCTGGATAATTACCACAAACAACCCGACAACTTGTATTATTTCGAATTCTTCCAGAATTCTCTTCTTCTATCTGTATATGCAATAGTTTTCGTCTATCTGGCCATGTTCCTTTGTTCTGGAGTATACTCCAGTAGCGTAGAAGAGCCTATCAACCGGAACAGTTTACCTTATTACTACTATATTTAGCAATTTCTGGTCTATTCTTGTTAGTTCTGACCCTATTCCAAGTACTCTTGTTGTTTCATTTATATAAATTATAATTAACCAATCAGATTGCTTGATCTTCCATAATCTGTATGCAGGGTTATCTCCCTTGTGTTTTACAAAAGACTATATCCAATCGCCATATCCCATGGAATCCCATAATTTTGCAAAACACCTGTGGCTATGGAATCCCCTTTTTGTCGTATGAGGCCATGAGGGCTATGTAAAAGCCCTCAATGAGTCCTCATTTATTATCCCTCATAGCCTCATTGAATTTTGAGGTTATGAGGACCTTGAAAAATCCCTCAATGAGGTATAATTTTCTACGACTCTTATCCTCATTTCAGTATTTAACAGGTATATCCTATGGAATCCCATTTTGGAAAACGCCTGTGACTGTGGAATCCCTTTTTTGTCGTATGAGGCCATGAGGGCTATGTAAAAGCCCTCAATGAGTCCTCATTTATTATCCCTCATAGCCTCATTGAATTTTGAGGTTATGAGGACCATTAAAAATTCCTCAATGAGGCATAATTTACTACGACTCTTAGCCTTATCTCGGTATTTGAGGATACCCATGGCCTGGTATTGTATTATTCGAAGATACCTATCGAGGATACCTTTTATGGGATACTTATCTGAGGATACTGTATAGGCTGTACATATCCATATAGGTCTCTTGCTGGCCCTTAGTACTATTAATCCACCTGATGCTTTATGTTATCCTATGACTGTTATAGGTAGTATGCAATGCTAGGCATAGGGGTATTGTGGGTAGGGGTACTGCCTGGTAGTTCAGAACGATACTATAGTATGGCGGTATATACACCTATAGGCCTCTGTTAGTGCTTGGTATTATTAACCAACCGATTGCTTTGTTTTATTATATGGCTGGTATATGTAGTACGTTATGGTAGACCTAGTGATTTTGTGGGGGTGGGGGTAATGCTTGGTAGTTTAGAACGGTAGAATAGCATAGGCTGTACATATCCCTGTAGGTCTCTTGCTGGCCCTTGGTACTACTGAGCCACCAGAAGCTTCATATTATGGAGCGGTATTCTGGGGTGGGGTCAATGCCTGGTAATACAGAACGGCAGCAGAGTATGGTTGGTATATTCCCCTATAGGTCCCATCCTAACCGTTCATAGTATTAACCTAACAAATGCTTTGTATCATCCTGTTACTGGTAAGGTGGTACGTAATACCAGTTGTTCCTACCTTATTCCGAGCACTCTTGTTGTTTCATTTATCTAGATCATTTATATAAATTATAATTAACCAATTAGATTGCTTGATTCCCGATAACCTGTATGCAGGGTTATCTCCCTTCTGTATAATAAAAACCTATATCAATGGCAATATCCACGGCACCCCAATTTCGGCACCCCTTTTTTGAAAAACATATGGCCTTCGGCACCCCTTTTTCTGAAATGAGGATAAGAGTCGTATTAAAAAGCCCTCAATGAGGGATTTTTAATACGACTCTTATCCTCATTTCAAAAAAAAGGGGTGCCGAAGGCCATATGTTTTTCAGAAAAGGGGTGCCCAAATTGGGGTTCCTTCTGGAGAATCCCTTTTTTGTCAAATGAGGATAAGAGTCGTATTAAAAATCCCTCAATGAGGTCTAATTTACTACGACTCTTATCCTCATTTGACAAAAAAGGGATTCTCCAGAAGGAACCCCAATTTGGGCACCCCTTTTCTGAAAAAACATATGGCCTTCGGCACCCCTTTTTTCTGAAATGAGGATAAGAGTCGTATTAAAAATCCCTCATTGAGGGCTTTTTAATACGACTCTTATCCTCATTTCAGAAAAACGGGGTGCCGAAGGCCATATTTTTTTCAAAAAAGGGGTGCCGAAATTGGGGTGCCGGGGATATTGCCATTGATATAGGTTTTTATTATACAGAAGGGAGATAACCCTGCATACAGGTTATCGGGAATCAAGCAATCTAATTGGTTAATTATAATTTATATAAATGATCTAGATAAATGAAACAACAAGAGTGCTTGGAATAAGGTAGGAACTACTGGTATTACGTAGCACCTTACCAGTAACAGGATGATACAAAGCATTTGGTAGGTTAATACTATGAAGGGTTAGGATGGGACCTATAGGGGAATATACCAACCATACTCTGCTGCCGTTCTGTATTACCAGGCATAGACCCCCACCCCAGAATACCTCTCAATAATATGAAGCTTCTGGTGGCTCAGTAGTACCAAGGGCCAGCAAGAAACCTACAGGGATATGTACAGCCTTTGCTATTCTACCGTTCTAAACTACCAAGCATTACCCCCACCCCAACAAAATCACTAGGTCTACCATAACGTACTACATATACCAGCCATATAATAAAACAAAGCAATCGGTTGGTTAATAATACCAAGCACTAACAGGGGCCTATAGGTGTATATACCGCCATACTATAGTATCGTTCTAAACTACCAGGCAGTGCCCCTACCCACAATACCCCTATGCCTAGCATTGCATACTACCTATACCAGTCATAGGATAACATAAAGCATCAGGTGGATTAATAGTACTAAGGGCCAGCAAGAGACCTATATGGATATGTACAGCCTATATAGTATCCTCAGATAAGTATCCCATAAAAGGTATCCTCGATAGGTATCTTCGAATAATACAATACCAGGCCATGGGTATCCTCAAATACCGAGATGAGGCTAAGAGTCGTAGTAAATTATGCCTCATTGGGGGATTTTTAATGGTCCTCATAACCTCAAAATTCAATGAGGCTATGAGGGATAATAAATGAGGACTCATTGAGGGCTTTTACATAGCCCTCATGGCCTCATACGACAAAAAAGGGATTCCACAGTCACAGGCGTTTTCCAAAATGGGATTCCATAGGATGTACCCGTTAAATACTGAAATGAGGATAAGAGTCGTAGAAAATTATACCTCATTGAGGGATTTTTCAAGGTCCTCATAACCTCAAAATTCAATAAGGCTACGAGGGATAATAAATGAGGACTCATTGAGGGCTTTTACATAGCCCTCATGGCCTCATACGACAAAAAGGGGATTCCATAGCCACAGGTGTTTTGCAAAATTATGGGATTCCATGGGATATGGCGATTGGATATAGTCTTTTGTTATACACAAGGGAGATAACCCTGCATACAGATTATGGGAAATCAAGCAATTTGATTGGTTAATTATAATTTATATAAATGAAACAACAAGAGTACTTGGAATATGGTCAGAACTAACAAGAATAGACCAGAAATTGCTAAATATAGTAGTAATAAGGTAAACTGTTCCGGTTGATAGGCTCTTCTACGCTACTGAAGTATACTCCAGAACAAAGGAACATGGCCAGATAGACGAAAACTATTGCATATACATATAGAAGAAGAGAATTCTGGAAGAATTCGAAATAATACAAGTTGTCGGGTTGTTTGTGGTAATTATCCAGGGAAGTCGTTCCAGGAAATACTCCGATTCAATCGAGCATACCCTCTGAACATACCCCTGTCCTATTGTAGGCCTTAGGTAACATAGTAATCACGTGCTACCATAGAAACCAAGATGGCGGCCTCCAGTATACAAAATGGACGACGGAAACACGTATCACCCTAACAACACGCGCTGCGCATGCGCACTCACACCACGTATCACTATGGAGATGACGTCACAACATGGCCGCTCACGCGGGTTACCATGACAACACAACATGGCGCCACTACGTCACGTGACATGACGTCACTTCCGAGGTCCGGCACCGAGGTCCGGCAACTATTCCCTCAAAAGCCCCTGACATACTACTTACACTATTTTTATATCTGTTTTGGGTTTGTTTTTTTTTTTGGAACAACTTGTGAGTTATGGATTGTAAACCAAGGAACTTAACTCCAGCAATACGTATCCATATTGTTTGCGCAACAGATCTGCAGGTTAACGGAAAAGATAGCCGAGCCTGAAGTTAGTGGGGTTGTGCCCCCCCCCCCTCCCCTACCCCCTACAGTGGTCTTGTCCGTCGACAAATTTTGTTGTCCGTAGTAAAATTTATTTGTCGCCAAATATTTTTTCTTATTTTTTTAGTGATTTGAAGAAGTGCACCGAGTTACGTTTCAAATTCGTACTGACGGTCAACGACTTTTGAAACAGTTTATGTCTCGCCCCCATGTCGGACAATTTTGAGATCCTTGTTTCCTTTAGGTGTAATGATGAGTGAATTTGACAGATCGGTCGTTATTGCCACCCCTCACTTCCCTAGTGCCAGGTGATCCTAAAATAACTCGAAGCGCTTGTGAAGTATTTGAACAGTGTAATGAATCCCAAGAGTAACAGCACTCCACAACTTCGTCCTCCATCATTTGTAAAGGCAATTGGAGACTCAGAAGGTATTCGAGAGAATATCATAGGCCGTGAGGACTTAAAACTGAATAGAGAGACAACGGTAACCTGTGTCAAATTCGCATTGTGTTAAAACCAAGTTGTGCAGAATTTGGAGCATTAACCCTCTATAAACTGTAGTGCAGAGGTTATGTCGTCAAGACATATGACGTTCACGTCTTTCCGGTTATGAAACGCGAAAAGGAGCATCTGCACTGGCTGCCTCCGAGGGAACGCATTGAATTCAAAATTCTCATATTAACTTGGAAATGCTTAAATGGCGAGGCCCCACCGTATCTGTCCACTTTGGTTTCACGTTATGAACCCGGTAGATCACTTCGTTCGAAAACGTCACACAATCTTGTCCATGCACCAGGTGACCTCACAACAGCTGGCGATCGGGCCTTATCGGTGGCTGCTCCATTCCTTTGGAACCTGCTTCCGTGTGGGCTGGAAGCATCCCAGAGTCTCCCATCTTTCCGATCAGCTCACAAATCACATTTGTTACAGTGGATATATAACTTACGATGAAGACCGCGGATTGTGATTCATCCGATTGGAGACAGTCAGTAAATTGGAAATGCAGAGTGATATATATATATATATAACTTCGTCAAATTGCCGTCATGCTCGGAAGTTTACTTCCTTCTAAGCGGCTTTCATAAGCCGCTTAGAAGGAAGTAAACTTCCGAGCATGACGGCAATTTGACGAAGTTATATAAAATATTTGATGAAGTGCATATATATATATATATATATATATATATATATATATATATATATATATATATATATATAAAGGGTTTTTTGTGTGTTAAGCCCAAGAGCTCTATGAGTATTTTCGGCTTTAAACTACATTTATTATTATTATTATTATTATTATTATTATTATTATTATTATTATTATTATTATATCAGCCATAATTTTCCTGTGACTCTTTGTCCATGTCACATTCGATTTAACTGGTGTAAAACAAATCAGTGCGATAGGTTTTCGAAAACTTAAGCCAACGTATAGTCTGGCTAGTCTGGCCAAACTTAAAAATAATCCGAACAGTCTGACCAAAATTAACAGTCAGAACAATCTTGCCAAACTTAAAAATAACAAATCCACGGGCAGTGACAATATCGCCAACCAATTTCTCAAAAACAGTATTTCGCGGTGTAATTGTTCAATCGGGACTTCTAATCGTAACACTACCCTAAAGCATGGATGAGATCTATTTTAGCGACTAATTACAAAATGGGAGATCAGCGAGACCCCAATAATTATCAAGCGATAGCGGTTAGTAGCACTGTTGGAAAATTCTTTAAAAATATTAAATGTCAGGATAAATACATATGTGGAATTAAACGATTTATTAGTCACCGCCAGTTTGTTTCTGATGGAAATACAGTACTGTGGACAGCATGTTCATTTTTAAAAGTGACAAATAAGTGTTATTTTATAGAAATTAAAAACAGAAGCACAAGATAAAAATGAAAGCTATGAACATATTCTAATTATCTATCCCCTATTAATATCAATGGTAAATTATTTTATGTACCAATCAAACCTAACTATATGGTACTGAATGCGGTTTCTCAATTTGATCTGCCGCGATATATCTCCTTCTGTCGATGTTAATCTCCAGATTTTTAAGAGAGTGTCAGGGATAAATCAAAAGGCTTCGAATTGTGCATCACTTGTAGAACTCGGAAAACTTTCTGTCAGCATTCATTGTTTTACAGGCCCTCAGTTACCGACTGAAATTACAGACCACATCTCAAAATGATTTACTGACGAATGTCTGCATCGAGTAAACTACACGTAATTCGAATTTATCTGACCTTGTTAATTATATTCTCAGTCGCTATCGAAATATACTGATGACTATTGAGATTCCCACGTACAGTCACCATATCAAGTTTACAATTACGAGATAGGCATCCCCAGATCATTACTTATCCTCCACCATAAGGAACAGTAGGTCTGATGTTCCCGAGTACGTGAGCAGTATTTCTATCCCTCCACATTCTCATGCGACCATCTGTGACGTGAAGCGGGAACCTACTCTCGTCTGACCTATGGACTTTCCTCCACGTCCTGAGATTTCAATGTTGTCGTGCCATACAACAATGCAAACGTCGTCTTTGGTGCTGATCGGACAGAGCTGGACGCTTGATGACCCTTCTGGACCTCATACCCAGTGCTTTGAGACGGTTTCGGACGGTTCTTTTTCACAAACGCCTTTTGGGGAGCCAAAGGTGTTTCAAAACCCCACTTGAAGCAAATGTTTCTCGCCTAACGAGGAGTGCCAGGCTCCGATTTCTCGAGAAGAGGTCTTTTGGGGTTGTCCAGGCCTTGGTCGGTCCTTAATATCGTTGGCTGGTTGATGTTTTCGGACAAATCTGCCGATGACAGAATGACTATAGCCAAGTTGCCTTCCAATAGCTTCGAATGACATGCCTGTTGCACGCATGGCAACAATTTGCTATCTTAGTGCCTCTGACAGTCTCCTCCGTGCCATGTCAACATTTATTGATAAAAGAAGTGACAAATGTTCTTCTTTTATACCCAGTGGATAATAGCGTTTTTGTGACTCTCGTGGGAAGTATGCTTCACGTGGACGAGGAGATGTGTTCGGGGTACGCTATCAACCAGAAACGTGACATTTCACTAGATGAAATGCACAGCAAGACATTACAATCGTTAAAACATAATAATCGGTAACAGCAACTTCACTGTCATGAAACATTTCAGGGGGTGCTTAATTAAGTTCCAGGTGTATATTTCAGGAGAACACTCGTGGCCAAGAGAGCTTCAGATATCCAAGAACAAAGCTAGGTATTCAAAACACTTTACGATGCAGCGATAGGACTGCGAAAACGGTAATCGGCTTGCAGGAACCATCGGTGCCTGCTGTCGACTGTTTGAGTTGAGTGCATTATCTTTCGTCTTCTCTCCATCACTATCTTCATATTTATGTATAATTTGTGTATATTTAATTTGAATTGATGGAATATCAGAGGTGAGAATTTCAAAGGAAACAAATTTATCTTACTTATACAGCACCTAGACTACAGCAATTCAACATGGTATTGTTGTTTAGGTTTATATACAGTACGTGGAGAGTGGATTGTAACTAAATCACCCGCGCAGTGGAGTTATCACCCAAGCTATAACTTTCAAATTTTGTACATATCGACAAAAAACACAAGCACTGTTCAGCCAATGGACCTCCGGGTTAAACCAGGAGGTCCATTGGCTGAAACTTTGTTTGTGCTGGTTATGCTTTGCAACAAATTTGCAATTATTGATTGGGTGGAATCTCCACTCTGCGGGTGTTTTAGTGTCAATACACTCTCCACGTACTGTACTACCCCGCACCTACCGTTTACGATTCGGGTTACTCTCCATAACCGCAGAAGAACCATAAGACCTGCTGCATCTTTGGCTGCGTCGTCAACTGATATGAAGGAAAATAATACGTCTAGGGTGAAAGATACGGTCACTATAAATGCATCAAAAACCTGTAATAGGAAGAGAACAGCAATGTCAATGACGTAACATATCAAAAAATTATCCGTGGCATACGCTGTTAATTCTTTGTAGTTGGATGATACTAGAAACAGGATGTCCGCCTTCTCTTACAATTTTCTACTTCAGAGCAATCTTAAAGGTCTATATGAGCAATGGGAAATTTAGCTTCAAAATCGGTGTACAAGTTATTTTGATGGCGTGAAGCATCTTCAAAATGTTATAATTTTTTATTCTTTTGGTATTCAAAACTGCAATGCGTTGTTCATAAGTACGGACGGACAGCAATAAAACAGTCACAATTTTTTATTTTGTTTAGATTTTTGACGACATGTAAAATAACCTATAACCTATTTTCAAGCTAATTTTCCATTACTTATTGTCATCTATTTACAAGGTAATTTTCCATTACTTATTATCATCTATTTACAAGGTAATTTTCCATTACTTATTATCATCTATTTGCAAGCTAATTTTCCATTACTTATTATCATCTATTTACAAGGTAATTTTCCATTACTTATTATCATCTATTTACAAGGTAATTTTCCATTACTTATTATCATCTATTTGCAAGCTAATTTTCCATTACTTATTATCATCTATTTACAAGGTAATTTTCCATTACTTATTATCATCTATTTAGAAGGTAATTTTCCATTACATATTATCATCTATTTACGAGCTAATTTTCCATTACTTATTATCATCTATTTAGAAGGTAATTTTCCATTACTTATTATCATCTATTTGCAAGCTAATTTTCCATTACTTATTATCATCTATTTACAAGGTAATTTTCCATTACTTATCATCATCTATTTACAAGCTAATTTTCCATTACTTATTATCATCTATTTACAAGGTAATTTTCCATTACTTATTATCATCTATTTACAAGCTAATTTTCCATTACTTATTATCATCTATTTACAAGGTAATTTTCCATTACTTATTATCATCTATTTACAAGGTAATTTTCCATTACTTATTATCATCTATTTAGAAGGTAATTTTCCATTACTTATTATCATCTATTTACAAGGTAATTTTCCATTACTTATTATCATCTATTTGCACGCTAATTTTCCATTACTTATTATCATATATTTACAAGGTAATTTTCCATTACTTATTATCATCTATTTAGAAGGTAATTTTCCATTACTTATTATCATCTATTTACAAGGTAATTTTCCATTACTTATTATCATCTATTTACAAGGTAATTTTCCATTACTTATTATCATCTATTTACAAGGTAATTTTCCATTACTTATTATCATCTATTTGCACGCTAATTTTCCATTACTTATTATCATATATTTACAAGGTAATTTTCCATTACTTATTATCATCTATTTAGAAGGTAATTTTCCATTACTTATTATCATCTATTTAGAAGGTAATTTTCCATTACTTATTATCATCTATTTACCAGGTAATTTTCCATTACTTATTATCATCTATTTAGAAGGTAATTTTCCATTACTTATTATCATCTATTTGCAAGCTAATTTTCCATTACTTATTATCATCTATTTGCACGCTAATTTTCCATTACTTATTATCATCTATTTACAAGTTAATTTTCCATTACTTATTATCATCTATTTACAAGGTAATTTTCCATTACTTATTATCATCTATTTACAAGGTAATTTTCCATTACATATTATCATCTATTTACGAGCTAATTTTCCATTACATATTATCATCTATTTACAAGGTAATTTTCCATTACTTATTATCATCTATTTAGAAGGTAATTTTCCATTACTTATTATCATCTATTTACAAGGTAATTTTCCATTACTTATTATCATCTATTTACAAGCTAATTTTCCATTACTTATTATCATCTATTTACAAGGTAATTTTCCATTACTTATTATCATCTATTTACAAGGTAATTTTCCATTACTTATTATCATCTATTTAGAAGGTAATTTTCCATTACTTATTATCATCTATTTACAAGGTAATTTTCCATTACTTATTATCATCTATTTACAAGGTAATTTTCCATTACTTATTATCATCTATTTACAAGCTAATTTTCCATTACTTATTATCATCTATTTACAAGCTAATTTTCCATTACTTATTATCATCTATTTACAAGTTAATTTTCCATTACTTATTATCATCTATTTACAAGCTAATTTTCCATTACTTATTATCATCTATTTACAAGGTAATTTTCCATTACTTATTATCATCTATTTACAAGGTAATTTTCCATTACTTATTATCATCTATTTAGAAGGTAATTTTCCATTACTTATTATCATCTATTTACAAGGTAATTTTCCATTACTTATTATCATCTATTTACAAGGTAATTTTCCATTACTTATTATCATCTATTTACAAGCTAATTTTCCATTACTTATTATCATCTATTTACAAGCTAATTTTCCATTACTTATTATCATCTATTTACAAGCTAATTTTCCATTACTTATTATCACCTATTTACAAGCTAATTTTCCATTACTTATTATCATCTATTTACAAGGTAATTTTCCATTACTTATTATCATCTATTTACAAGCTAATTTTCCATTACTTATTATCATCTATTTACAAGGTAATTTTCCATTACTTATTATCATCTATTTACAAGGTAATTTTCCATTACTTATTATCATCTATTTACAAGCTAATTTTCCATTACTTATTATCATCTATTTACAAGGTAATTTTCCATTACTTATTATCATCTATTTAGAAGGTAATTTTCCATTACTTATTATCACCTATTTACAAGCTAATTTTCCATTACTTATTATCATCTATTTACAAGGTAATTTTCCATTACTTATTATCATCTATTTACAAGCTAATTTTCCATTACTTATTATCATCTATTTAGAAGGTAATTTTCCATTACTTATTATCATCTATTTACAAGCTAATTTTCCATTACTTATTATCATCTATTTAGAAGGTAATTTTCCATTACTTATTATCATCTATTTACAAGCTAATTTTCCATTACTTATTATCATCTATTTACAAGGTAATTTTCCATTACTTATTATCATCTATTTACAAGCTAATTTTCCATTACTTATTATCATCTATTTACAAGGTAATTTTCCATTACTTATTATCACCTATTTACGAGCTAATTTTCCATTACTTATTATCATCTATTTACAAGCTAATTTTCCATTACTTATTATCATCTATTTAGAAGGTAATTTTCCATTACTTATTATCATCTATTTACAAGCTAATTTTCCATTACTTATTATCATCTATTTACAAGGTAATTTTCCATTACTTATTATCACCTATTTACGAGCTAATTTTCCATTACTTATTATCATCTATTTACAAGCTAATTTTCCATTACTTATTATCATCTATTTAGAAGCTAATTTTCCATTACTTATTATCATCTATTTACAAGGTAATTTTCCATTACTTATTATCATCTATTTACAAGGTAATTTTCCATTACTTATTATCATCTATTTACAAGGTAATTTTCCATTACTTATTATCATCTATTTACAAGCTAATTTTCCATTACTTATTATCATCTATTTACAAGGTAATTTTCCATTACTTATTATCACCTATTTACGAGCTAATTTTCCATTACTTATTATCATCTATTTACAAGCTAATTTTCCATTACTTATTATCATCTATTTACAAGGTAATTTTCCATTACTTATTATCGTCTATTTACGAGCTAATTTTCCATTACTTATTATCATCTATTTACTAGGTAATTTTCCATTACTTATTATCATCTATTTACAAGCTAATTTTCCATTACTTATTATCATCTATTTACAAGGTAATTTTCCATTACTTATTATCGTCTATTTACGAGCTAATTTTCCATTACTTATTATCATCTATTTACAAGGTAATTTTCCATTACTTAGTATCATCTTTTTACAAGGTAATTTACTCTATTCCATTACTTATTATCATCTATTTAGAAGGTAATTTTCCATTACTTATTATCATCTATTTACAAGCTAATTTTCCATTACTTATTATCATATATTTACAAGGTAATTTTCCATTACTTATTATCATCTATTTAGAAGGTAATTTTCCATTACTTATTATCATCTATTTACAAGGTAATTTTCCATTACTTATTATCATCTATTTACCAGGTAATTTTCCATTACTTATTATCATCTATTTAGAAGGTAATTTTCCATTACTTATTATCATCTATTTACAAGGTAATTTTCCATTACTTATTATCATCTATTTACAAGGTAATTTTCCATTACTTATTATCATCTATTTACAAGGTAATTTTCCATTACTTATTATCATCTATTTACAAGGTAATTTTCCATTACTTATTATCATCTATTTACAAGCTAATTTTCCATTACTTATTATCATCTATTTACAAGCTAATTTTCCATTACTTATTATCATCTATTTACAAGGTAATTTTCCATTACTTATTATCATCTATTTACAAGGTAATTTTCCATTACTTATTATCATCTATTTACAAGCTAATTTTCCATTACTTATTATCATCTATTTACAAGGTAATTTTCCATTACTTATTATCATCTATTTACAAGGTAATTTTCCATTACTTATTATCATCTATTTACAAGTTAATTTTCCATTACTTATTATCATCTATTTACAAGGTAATTTTCCATTACTTATTATCATCTATTTACAAGGTAATTTTCCATTACTTATTATCATCTATTTACAAGGTAATTTTCCATTACTTATTATCATCTATTTACAAGGTAATTTTCCATTACTTATTATCATCTATTTACAAGCTAATTTTCCATTACTTATTATCATCTATTTACAAGGTAATTTTCCATTACTTATTATCATCTATTTACAAGGTAATTTTCCATTACTTAAAACATTTTACAATTGTATATTCTAGAATTGTATTTTCTACCTATTAATATAACTAACTAAAATGGATCATTAGCATTGAAAAGATATGGGAATGTGCCAACAGGTAAATTGCCACATCTTTGAAAATGCTAATGGTCCATTTCAACCCACTTAAAGTCATAACTAGAAAATACAATTGTAAATTCATAGTATTGGTCCCTGGTCGTAAGTAATTTCGTAATATTCTATTTAGTTTAAACAATATTTATTTCAGAAAAGCATGTTGAAGAACAGATTACATATTAACACAAAAGTGCATAAACTGAAGTGGATTCAGCAGTAAGCTTATTTAGCTTATACAAGGCTGTCTCCGAAAAATATTCTCCAAAAAATATTGTATTTGTGAAACGGGTGACAGTCCGATCAAGAAAGGCCATATTTATGGTCACAGTATTGTATGCGTAAAGTTGCTTTCAAAACAATACCTTATCTTTTTTTATCTATTGGACTCTTCTGCGCTGTGGAGATTAATATAATTTACTTCCGGTTGCGATGCAGAAATTTTTGTTTCAAACCTTGCGTTGGTATTAAAATGAAAAGCTTTGTCAAAACTGTGATGATACTTATACGTGCGTCATAATTATACTAACAAAGTTGTCAACGGTCATGCCGTCGTCTATTCTTAACCCTTCGTTTAATGACTCGATCGAAAGCTTTCAACAGTTTGGACAAAAAAAGCCATTCATATTTGTTTTTTCCTACGAAGACTTTACACTTTGGTCGGAACGGCTTCAGAGATGCCATCAATTATTTTTCGGAAGGGAACAGATTCTTCTTAATAATCCAATGTGAAAAAAAATATTCCAATCTGCATTTTGTAAGTGATAAAGATCACTTAACCCTTTACCCAACTTAACGGCCCAAATCGGCCAGCGCTATTCACAAAAACCACTATTCAATATTCATTATTTGTCTCAAAACATAGCTTACGACACCTCGTTGGAACGATCTCGTTGAGCTCGTTCCAATAAAGGGTCATAAGCTATGTTTTTGACGCAAAGCATAAACAAACTAGCTATTCAAGAATTTTGTTTGCAAGTGTCGTCTGCTTTTTGTATTTGGTAAAGGGTTAACTGATTTATATATCAATGAACAGTACCTCTGCTTTATGGTGGAAGAAGTGTGTTCCTTCTGCTATAAGTTTGGCACAGACCTGTCAAAATACAGAAAAATAATATAATTAAACATTTGCGGTTTACTTGGGTTAAACCTCCTCCTTTGATTCGTTTTATTCTCTGTACTGTCGGTTCCAAAATAAGAAATGAGAGCAGTGCTCTAATGAATACGCGAACAACTCGTATATTCCGGCGATAAAATCTTTTAACCCGGAAAAAAATTAGTAGTAGGCTAAATTTGGTATCAATGGATGCAGGATTGATCCCTGATGAACATATCCAAAACCTGCAAAAATCCAACTTGGGGGATTTTGTTACAGCGATTTTCAAATTGGTTTCCAATTCGGTTGCTGCAATGGAGTAAATCCAACTCAGGAAAGAATATAGTCAATTTGTACGTTCAGATTTCACGGAAACCGTCGATATTCAATCAATGGAAGATTTCCAAAGGTACACAAGATGAAACTGCTCGAGGACGATCAAGATATCCAGGGAGTGCGGTCAATGTGGCCGCTAAGAAACGTAAAATCGATTTGTCTACGGATATCCATTTGCGAAAAACAGGGACCGATCAGGACTATTTAAAATACGATCTAGCCTCGGAGCCTATTTTTTCAATTCATGCGCCAGATTTCAATTTACGGAGTCACACTGCTGTTTGTAACACACACTGCAAGTATGTAATAGCTCTCATCATTTCCATTTGTACACTATAGCAAACATTAATCTTCACTGTGGTTTCTGATCAAGTCTTGGCTGCCTATTTAGGCAGCCAAGACTTGATCAGAAACTACAGTGAAGATTAATGCTTGGTAATTAAGACTTGAAGTATTAACTTAAGCACTCTACAACAATGATAAATGATAATCATATATATAATACATGTAAGAGTGTCTCTCTCGATTATCCATCGAAAGAATATCAAAATATGATCTGAGAATTTACGCGCCAACTGAGAAGCCTATTTCTGAGATTTAAGAGCCAGGTCCTGATGTTTCAGAACCAAATACGCACAGGCGCATGCCCAGGTGGGTCCCTAGAAAAAGGATAAGAGAATGAGGATTTGCAAATGGTTTTAGTTGGTTAAATGTCGAATATTATACAGACAGAAAATCGACATAAGAAATACAAGAGACTGACCTAAAAACACAAAACATCAGACTTACTGGAGTGTCGAGCAGTAGGTCATTCGTCGTTCTTTTCTTTGGACGGCCCGTAGGCGTTATGATAGTTTTCTTCTGGCAATGTCCACAAGCTGTGACACACGTCAGCCCATGTGTTCGACAAGAACGTAGAGAGGTTCCGCATGGGTTCTTATATGTCAATTTGCAGATGCAACGGACAAACTTCAGAAGACTGGTGTCAGGCTAATTTTTCAGCTCTCACCGCCAGACGAGTACACTGGAGAGACATTATGCCGAGGGAAGCAGTTTCATGGGTTATACAGAGGTATAAAATGTATAAAACAAAAACAAATGTATCTCTGGTTAAACTTGTACGGAGATAAAATATTGTTTTGTATATTTTGAAGTTTATTCCAACTCTTCAAGTTTATTTCGAAAAAATAACTGATTCCGACAACCTCTATGCACAAAAATCGTGTTTAAAACTGTCAAATATCACATTTTTTTTTATTTTCGTCTTCTAAGTGATGGCGTATGTGCAGAGGAGCCGGAAGCACTTCATGGCAAGGGGCTCAGACCCTGGGAAAAAGGCATTTAGTCGCACTAGCAGCCCCGCCATGTCATGTCCAGGCATGAATGTCTCGAAGGCCGAAGGCCCGAGATAGGTGAGTTTGGGAGGAGGTGCCCCTCCCCTCGTTGGGAGGTGGACACCTCCTCCCAAAGACCCCACACTGAGTTTTGAAAAATTTCAGAACAGATTTGGGGGGTGTATTTTAGCTTTACTTCAAGAATAAAGCATTGACAAATGTTGATTGACGAACATGGGAAGGGCACTGTCTGCCCCCTCTCGCCCCGTGGTACGACTGCAGGGAAGACACCTTCCCCATCTGCCACGTTCTTCCGGCGTCCCTGCGTTTGCGACCCACAATCAATAGATCAATATCCAATAATTGTCATGACGTTTTGTAGGTAACAATATCAATATTGGCGTCTTTAGGTTGTGCTGCCAAAATGGTAGGAAAACAGACCATTTAGCCTGTATCCTTAAAATCATTTCCTTATGTGGAGTAGGGCCTTGATGGAAAATTATCAACGGGATGAACGGCATACCAACAAAAGATTAAGGAGTAGTGTTAATTATTTTATCAAACAACCGGAACAGTTCTTCGAACGGATCCAAGTTATACTAAGCTGTATGGTAATTTTGTGAAATTTTGCCTTGCAGACCTGATCGGTTGTTAGATTATAATGTGACTGAATTTCACTATCAATACAAAGTATATTATTTTACTTTTCAGATAACACTCTATTGGGATTACAAGGGATGACAGACATTTCAGTTTTCTTTAGGGTCCTGCGAATCACACATGTTCGATGCCAATCGAATTTCGAATCGAATCAAGATAGTTATTCGAAATCGAAACGTACCTCGAATCAGGCGTGTCTAGAAGGTGACGATCGGAGAATGGGGGTGCTGTAAACCTTGTTGTATCTGTGACTGATCGAGTCCATACTGATAAAATATTCCAACTACATCACCAAGGTATGCATTCGTCGAAGGTACGCCTTGATGATATTGCTGGAATATTATCAAGTAAGGATTACAGTTCAAAAACAGAAACAAGTGCGTGAATTGCCCGTACTATGTATACTATCTGCTAGTACTGAAATGGTTAACCAGATAACCAGTTTGAAACCGGTTACCTACCTAACCGATTAAAAAAACGTCAACCGGTTATCCGAAATATCGATAGTGATCGTCATTCCACGATTAAAACGTAGTAAATCTGCCGCTTCTTCTTTTGAGATAGATTACTCCTCGACGCAGCGCTGTATATATCTAGAAATAATCGACTTTGGCGTTCAAGACTTCGTTAATTATCGGCAATTTCCGTGAGTACTGAGTAACCGCAGAAACTATTCCGTAGCATGTATACAAACGAACGTTGTCGAGTACTCGACAACGTTCGTTTGTATACACACCACGGAATAGTTTCTAAGAATACTGCTTTCCAATTCCTATAGTTTTGATCCCAGATTCGGTGAAATAATGGCTACGCTTAACCGGATATTATCTGGTCATAGCTCCCGGTTAGTCGGTTGTCTAAATGAGTCAAGCGTTTCAGCTCTACTGTCAACGGCCCATCGTCGAGTTTGCTTGGAAACTTTAAATTTGCTTTCCGTAGTTAAGTGACTGGTGAGACTGGAATTAGCATGGATGGCGACATGGGTCCAGATGCTATTTATGTTAATATAGCAACACAGCAGAGATTACACCCATTGTTCACTTTCAGTATTACTTATGTACAGTTTGCATCTCAACTATGAGATGGCGAATATGACTGATACCAAGCTGTATTCCGGTGAAAGGATTCGAAGGGAAACGAATCGGAAAGCTGAGTTCGAATCGAACCGAATACCAACTTGATATTCGAAGTCGAATCGAAACTCGAAGTTTCGCAGGACTCTAATTTTCCTCCCGCACAACACCGTAGGATATCACCTGTCAAAACGAAAATATGAGAGAACATTGAACATGAAATGCTATTTTGTTTTTCCTGATTCGGTATTGAATTAACAATATAGTCGCTACTATTCCACAAAACTAGTGATTAACCGATAAGGCTGGCCGATTAGAGGAGCACACAATCGGCCGATTGTGAGTGCCGGCGTCAGATAGTCACAACCAAAAGGAGTAGTATGATCAAGAATGCATAGAATAGGGTTAGTTTTACAATACCGTCAGGTTGATTGGTTCGTTGATCTCAAGAGCATGTCATTGTGTGTATTAAAATAAAAATGCGACATTATCGGAAAGAAGTTAATAGCGCAGCGACTTTGATCAATGATCAAAGACGCCATGCTGTTAACTTGTTTCTGCTGATCTCATATTTCATAGAGTCATCACATGACCCGTGGCACCAGTGTCTTGAGCAGCTATCAAGGGGGAGGTCAGGCCAATCAATGAGATAGGACCAATCATGATTCCTGCCAATCATTGTGGACACTTATTAAGCTTGATACTGCTTGTATGAAATCGTGAATCAAACATAAATACAAACAATTTTGATCAAACGATCTTCCAAGTAACCATCGACGGGGACCGATGTTCAAACACTTCTACCGATGGTCAACCGATGGCTTAAAATCGGCCGATATCACTACATAAAACGATATCATCTTTATCATCACAGTGCTGTAGTATTCTACAGGACGTCTATTTCAGACTCACGTGGTCGGACACGTTAATAGTTGGAGGTTATTACATGGTTAGTTATATATCGGCCGAGATATCAGCTCCAGGTAACTTCATATCAGACTGAGGCCGCAGGTCGATTGTTGATGTGAAGTTACCGAAGAATAATGTTGTCACTCGTCATCCAAACATAATTTTCTGGACGACTTTCGTAAATCATGTTTAACCAGACAGAGGTCTGAAAATGAAATGAGAAAATCAAACAGCTCTAACCATAACGCCTCAAATTACAATATTGGATTAATCCCCACAGACTTATGTACAATATTGTGATAAAAAGTGGTATTTTTTCTAGATTTAATTATTTATTTATCGGTGTTTAAAGTCCCATACGTATGCAGAATGGCTAATCGTGACCGTGACAGTTTTACGGGTGGAGGAAGTCGGAATACCCGCAGAGAACCACCGAGCATCGACGAGCAACTGTCAGCTCCACAACATTCTAACTCTGTTCAAGCTCCGCTCAAGCAGGGTCACAGCCGTTGAAGATATGTGCACCATCAACGTGCAGTACGCCTTAGTACACTGCGTCATCGCGCCCCCATGTAGGTAACCGGGATAAAGTGCCTTGCCCAAGGACACAACGCGGGTCGTTCCGGACGGGATCGACCTCGGGATCTCTAGCATACAAGTCCAACAGTCTACCACTGAGCTACTGCTCTCCCTTTTTCTGGATCAGGTTGCGAAACATTTATAAACCGTGGGTCCAGATTTCATAAATAAAATATTATAAAATGAAGATGGAATAAATAATAGAATCGAAAGTAACATGTCAGATTTAATGTTCCCGCATTTCTTTTCCGATTGGTGAGATTCTACAGTGCGTTGGTGTGAAAAGTAGTCAGATAATTTCGACCGGATCGCGCTCCAGTCTGCTTTTGATATCACACTACTGCATTTTAAAGAATTAACCCTTTACTCAACTGAACCGGCCAGCGTTATTTACAAAAATTACCATTCAATTTTCATTTTTTTTTAAATTTTTGTCTCAAAAACATAGGTTATGTCCCCTCATTGGAACGAACTCGACGAGGTCATAACCTATGTTTTCGAGACAAAAAAATTAAATTGGTTATTCAAGAATTTGTTTGCAAGTGTCGTCTGCTTTTAATGTTAAGTAAAGGAATAAATTGAAGAATTTTATTGAAACAAAGGTTGAGAATAGGGCCATGCGGATCACATATTTTCGATTCCCATCAAATCTTGAATCGAATCGAGTCTATGATTCGAAATTGAATCGAACCTCGGATCGAATACAGGCGTCTTGAAGCCCCAACTGGTAAAATATTCCAACACATCTTTAAGGCATGCCTTCGGCGAAGGCATGCCTCTTGATGATGGAGTTGGAATATTACCCACCGAGGGTTTTCGTTCAAAAGCTCAAACGGGTGCGAGATTTCTGTACTGGGTATTGTTGGGGTCTAGCAGCCAGCAGCTCATAGTCGATATTGCTTGGGAATGTTAATTTTTCAGCAGTAGTTGTCACTAGTGAAACTGGAATTAGCATGGCGGTTAGCATGAGTACAGATGCCTTTGATGTCAAGATAGAGGAAATTACACTCTTTATTTTCAACATTATTTATGTATAATTCCTATCTCATCTGTACGTTTTGTGAGACGACAAAGATGACTGATACCAAGCGAAAATCCAGTGAAAAGATTCGAAGGGAGACGAATCTGACAGCCGATTTCTAATCGAACCGATTACGAATTTAAGATTCGAAATCGAATCGCATCTCGTAGCTTCACAGGGCCCTAGTTCAGAACTCATTATTTTTTCACCGAAGCACAGGGTTTCGCTGACGAACACAACTGTATACACACGTGGGTACTTCTGAATGTTATTGATTGATCGTGCATTACCACTTTTAAAGTCGGAGTATAATGTTTGGAGAAAGGGTCAGATAGTGTGATAAATCGATGGAAGGATTTATTAGCGTTTTACCCCCATATGCTAATAATTCATTTCAGTCAATTATAGTTATAAATAGTATGAGCGAAAAAGACAACTGTAAAATTTTATATTATTTGCCCTAAATCGACATTTGAACTTGCTCAGTTCAAACGTTAAACAAAAATCTGCAACACTTCATATTCTGAGCCCTAGTTTGGTACCATCCTGTATATAGAATAAGTAGGTACTGGGTCGGTAATCAGATTTAAACCACGAGTAGGATAAGGGTTTTAACCACTCGCTTGCCGAGTGGTTAAAACCCTTATTCTACGAGTGGTTTAAATTTGATTACCGGCCCTAGTATCTCTTTGTTTTATTTATACCATGCTCTTAATAAATAATCGACTTTGTCACTTAACATGGGGAAAACACGACACTTTCTATCGCAAACACGCGGGTTTGTTTTGTTTACAACTGCGCCGGCGGGCAGTACCACCACCTGCACGTGAATGCTTGATTGACAGCTGGATTTACCTTGCTTTTTCAGTCAAATTATTATTAACAATTCTTCAATTTCATTTTAAATATTTAATTGTAGGTATTTTAAACTTAATAAGTCATTGCACGTAGTAGATAGTACCGCAACACAACGTATGTTTCAATGAAACATCGCGAAATGTGAATGTATCGAGATTGGCAAATTGCGCCATGTCAAAGGTCAAGTTGGATGAACTTCCGACTTTTGGTGTATTTTTTTAACCGCAGTAGAAGCTTTACATCGGTAGTGGGGGTAAAACATAAAATTAACCTACAGACTTTTCACACGTAGTAACGTAGGCGAGCATGGTTTAAAAAATGTTATTTTTGGAAAAGTAGTCGACCTATCTACTAATGGATTGGTTCAATAGCATTATATTTATATAAAAACTATCGGGTTACATGATTATAGCATAGCTTGTTCTCCTCACCATCAGTGTTTCTGTGGCTTTTTTTTGTTTTGTTTGTTTTTTGTTTTGTTTTGTTTTGTTTTTTTCGGTGTTTTTGTATCGCCTTATCATGAAAACCCACATTTTCCCGCACGTATAAAATAAGCGGGGATCTAAAGAAGGTGCGAACGAGTGTCTAATGATACAAACTTTTAGACGGCTTCAAGAGAAAAATTACTTTGTTTCTTTTAGTTGATACACAAAAAAAAACTGATCTCATGGCTTAGAATGTTTAGGTTCTTCGGTGTGATGGTTAGAGTTGTTATTGTCAATAGGAACAGCTCGAGTTCGCACCTGTCTTATTCCGCGGTATATCCCGCCTGTTGTGATTATGTCACCTTTTCACCTTTCGGTTCTCCTCAATGTTACCCAAGTGTTTAGTTATAATGATTTTCTACTAATGAATTGTACTGGTGTGACAGACAGAACTTCCCATCCCACGAGGTTTCACGCTCTCGGTTGATTTTAGCCCCAAACTCTCCGCTAGCTTAGGCAACAAACATTTCCTTTCGGTTGCGAAGAAAAGTCATTGTAGAAATGACGAGTGCGATCGATGACGTAACAAAGTAAAACACTATTTTATTATATGATCTGATCCGTATTCCGGTTATTAAACCCATTCATTAAAATTGGTAATGGACTGGCAATCAAACAGAAAATATTCGTAGATACAGACTCGAGATACGAGGAATGATTAACACTGGATGTGTTATTAAAAATTATTTCATTATATTTATGTCATTGAACACCTCTCAGTTCTTTATGGGGGGCTTTTTCCCGACAAGGACACTGCGAACACACAACATATCATAAGTTGTAACATAATCGGAGTATAGAAGCAGCCGCTTGTTTCTCATTACATTTAATTGTCTTTTTGGGGTTTGTGGGTCATATAATAAAAAACAATATCTTCGAGTCGATCCCAGTTGATATCGACATTTCGTCGCATGAGTGCTAGAATGTTCTATGTCCCCTATGGGACATAGAACATTCTAGCACTCAGGCGACGATTTACAAAACACGTCTAGTAAATAAAGAATGGACAGAGATGTAGCGTTTTCCAGAGCTAATTTACTTGACAGGTTTTGTAATGTTGATATAAACAGAGGACTCGTTGGGGACACTCTTGTTTTATATATATATATATAATTAAATCATCAGATAGCAATGAAGGCGGAACCAACTGCCACTTTTTACGAAACACACTCGTATTCAGTATCTGTATCAATAAGGAGTTAGAGATGGAGGTTAGAGCAGTAAATGGAAAGGAACACAAACCAGGTCTCTTAACCGAATCGACGAAGTTCATCCAGTGAGAGGCAGTCGCGGGCGAAACGTTAAAATGTCCAAAGGCAGACCCCGATCACCAAATTAATCAAACAAAAGCCTACTTGCCAGGGGCGGATGCTCAACAACCACAAAAGCAGCTGAACGGCGGACTATACTTGCATGGAGAAATAATACAGTCAGAGGCAGGCAATACTTGTCCATGACTGACTTAGGCAAGCAAAACAATAAACATACTTAGACTATACTTGCCTGAAGAAAAACATCATGGAGTCTTCTCTTAGATGTTGTCTGCTTTTCCACGTTAAGACACGATGTAGACTGTAATCTAAAATACATCCCGATGCGCTTAACGGGTGTCGAAAGGGGCTAACCTAGGGGCAAAAACACCAATTATAATTGAGATGAATCTACATCATTCGTGTTTACCACTAACTGAATCAGTGCCATAGATATAACGTAGATATAACGACATATTCACTGGTTAAGGATTTTGTCAGGACTTTCAAGATATGTTGGAGTGTTTCCATGGCCAATCATCGCTTCACTCTTCAAATGATTGTCAGTTCTCTGTCACTTAGAATTAAAGAAACAGCTCTTTCTAGGCATTCATTTTTTTTAAAGTTTTTAAGCTGTCTGAGAAGACATCCGCTTTTAAGATGAAGGCTTTTAAGATGAAGGCTCTTGAATTCTCTTTTAGAAGACTTCGATGCAAACTGTCACCGTGTGCGTAATTACGAGTTCTGGCTTCACTATCAAACTAACAAAAAACTATCACTATCACCAAGACTGATTTGAATTCTCGCGACTGAACAACATGCCTTAAATCTGTGAAACCCATCTTCATCAGCAGCAACCAGCCTCGGACTGAGAAGGAAAGGATAACAAAAGGTAGCTTAGGGATCGAGAACCTTTATAACCGATATCTTTGGATCATACAGAGAACCAAACGCATGCGTGGGCATCACTCCCCACGTGTGGATTACGACCGAGCTGCAGTCGAGGTGTTTAAATGAGATATCCAGGTATTAAATCTCCATATATCATACATGTTGGCTGAGATAACGTTTTTGTCCCGTTTGAAACACAACACAATTTAGTGCAAATAGATTTGTGGACGCATTTCTCAGCTCCATAATTATTTGGACCAAATGCCTGATAATAATTTTGTTTTTATAATCGCAGAAGACAACAGATAGAGTTACAACCCTTGGGTGGTTAAGGAAACGAGTAAGCAGTATTTTGCCGACATCTCGACCCCTGAGTTCCAATGTGTTCTATGTGCCTACTGGCACATAGGACATATTGGTACTCAGGCGACGAATTATTTGCTCTTATTTTATTTTTATGATTGTATTGTCGGAAATCTGATGATATTTGTGACTTTTTCGGGTTTTTTGGTACGAGTTTTATAATGAGGCGAGCGGAAGCGAAAAGCTTTCATTGAAACAGTATACCCCCGGTGTTTCACGTGCGCTTATACCCTGGATGTTGCACGTTCTCATATACCTTGGATGTTGGGCGCACCCTTTGCCATGGCTATTTGTCCAAGGCATTCCAACCAATCAAAAGACAGAATTTATCGGGATATAGGGACAAAATTAATTGCCCTTTGTCTTAAATTTATACTTACACTACAGTCATGATAGAAATAATGTGCAGAATGCGACTCCAACACTATGATTAAATAAATGAACATAAATATTCCAAGAGTTTGATAACTTGTGTGCAAAGTCTGTTACATCTTCATAAACGCCACGCTATTGACCTTAGGATCTGACATGTATTACTTTATTTAATGTCATCACAAGCATGTTTATGTGGTTTTGAGGCTGAACAATAGTAATTAATGACCATAAAGTTTTGAGTTTGCTCAGGTAAAACCAAGTTAATTTTAATCCCCATTAATTTTTCCCGGCAACTATATACCACTCAAAGGGCTGTTAATCTTTGTTCAAACAAATTCTAATGGGTGGTAGTTGCGATGAAATTTCTACCAAGAAATGTTGAACATTTTTATGATCCTGAAAAGATCATTTTATAAGTTAGGAAGTCTGACAATTGCTCGCTGATGCTCGGTAATTTCCTCCGGGTCTTCCTCCACCCGTAAAACTGTCCAACAAGAGGTGACCCTGGCTGTCGAAAGTTAAACCCCAATAATAAATGAATAAGTAAATAAATAAATGTTGTTATTAGTCATACTCTAAACCTATTCTGTGATCATGATATAAACGCGGATGCTAAAAGTGACTTTAAAAGGCAATAATTATGTAACGTTTGCAAGATGTTCTAAATTCATAAAACCTCAAACCAAAACCAAAGTTGTATTTTCCCAAATTATATTTCGGCCGGTGTAACAGGAATGGAAGTCTGTAGGAAAATTAGTCCCTCTGGACTATTATTCCGCGGAATTATAGTCCTAGGTCTAACATTTCTAGGAATAGTAGTCCGCCAGACTACTATTCCTAGAAATGTTAGACCTAGGACTATAATTCCGCGGAATAATAGTCCAGAGGGACTAACGTTCCTACGGAGTTCCATTCCTTTTACACAGGTGAATATAAATGACGGATTAGTGTCATTAGCATTTTAACCAGCATGATAATTTACCTACCGGTAAACTGTCACGCCTTTTGAAATGGTAAAGATTCAGTTTGATTATTTATTATAACATATAGAAAAACAATTGTTGAAATTACAATTGAAAATAAATTATAGCATCAGCCCATCCATAATCAACGCAAAATCGCGAATCGCGAATGTATGTCCGCCTACACCTCAGTCCCCACAATGATTGGCATAAACTTGAGTGTTTTAACCCTTTACCCAACGTAACGGCCAAAACCGGCCAGCGCTATTCTCAAAAATCGCCAATTAATTTTCAAAATATCTTCATTTTTTGTCTCAAAAACATAGGTTATGACCCCTCGTTGGAACGAGCTCGTCGAGCTCGTTCCAACGAGGGGTCATAACCTATGTTTTTGAGACAAAAAATGAAAAAAAAAATAGAATTTTTTTTGCAAGTGTCGTCTGCTTTTCATGTTAGGTAAAGGGTTAAGTAGAGGATAAATAACGAGTTGGTGTTGGAGAGGCGAGAGGCTCTCGACGGGGAGCTTTCTCTCGCCAATCCAACACCAACGAGTTATTTATCCTACTCAAACACTTTGTGTCTGTTTTGTAATAAACTCCCTGTAGAGAACCCCTAAGTGTGTAACCCTTTTCATATATCCAACAGTTGGATATTTTAAGGGTGAATCCCGCCCATTGATTATCTGGAGAAATGTGAATCAATGCAGCTGATGTTAAATCAATCAAACCTTTGCTGTCTTCAGAAGATGATAACATTAAAACACATTTAATACAACACAGCCAAAATGTGCATACATGATGATTCTGATGGAGATATTTTTTTACGCAAAATACGTTTAAAGACAAAAGTGAATCTGAAAACGATACGGATGGTATACTAAGCGATGTTTTAGATTTACAAAAAAAATAATAAAGAGAATGGGTCGAATTTTAACATTGATAATAGTTTCACAGACCTATTTAGCGACGTTCTGACAATGAATTAGTTCGTTGTACTGATGAAGTTCTCCGTGAAGTACTACACCAAGCTTTAACTTCAAGACGCTTCGTAACGCCAATTCCTGATACGGAATGGGATAACATTTCTCACTCCCGATTTGCAAAGAAAACCTGAGTCCAAGAGTAAATGGGCATTAAGCCTTTTTCAAGGGTGGATGGATAACAGACGAAGGGTTAAGTTGGAGAGAAATGACATTAGACATGTTAGTGGGGACATTTTAACAATGAATAATCATATGTTGGACTATTGTTTGGGAGTTTCTATTTATGAAGTCGATAAACATAATGTGACAGGTGTAATTCCCAACGTTTTTAGGTTTCAGTTTAGTATTTGGTGGTCGGAATACATTTTTTTGGTATTACAAACAAACAAATTATCATCTTATATTCTCCTGTGTACTCTGTTTCAATACTAATGATTGCTGCTCACAAATTGAACAGCAAGTTTTTGTCAAGTATTCCATTCAAATATGCAGGCTGTTTGATATTTCAGTGGTGTGTAATATATAATACAGGTGACGGTTGGATATTTAACTATTCAACTCTTCAGTATACGATAGTCCAATTATGCACCTGCAAATAACAATGGGTGACGTCAGTAAAAGTTTTTAATCGCTGTTATATAACTACTAATTATCCCATCATAATTGATAGCGACAATACATCTTATATAGACTACTCTTACAACGTGTGTACACGGGAGTACATTCCCGTTAACCCTTTACCCAACGTAACGGCCAAAACCGGCCAGCGCTATTCTTAAAAATCGCCAATTAATTTTCATTATTTTTTCATTTTTTGACTCAAAAACATAGGTTATGACCCCTCATTGGAACGAGCTCGTCGAGCTCGTTCCAATGAGGGGTCATAGCCTATGTTTTTGAGACAAAAAATGAAAAAAATTAGTTATTCAAGAATTATTTTTTTTGCAAGTGTCGTCTGCTTTTCATGTTAGGTAAAGGGTTAAAATTTTCATTACTCTTTAACCCTTCACCCAATGTAGACGATATCAAAATTTATTATTTTAAAGATTTTTTTTCTATTTTTTCAAAAAATTTCACCATACCATATCAGGTGATCCATTCATGGTTTTGTTGAATGTTTTTGAAAAATACTTTTTTTAATTGCCGAATTTGAATATTACGCAGTCGAATTCGGTCAATTCGTTAGGTAAAGGGTTAAAACAACCTGAGTTAACCCTTTGAATCCTGGTGGTATCTTCCATGTCAGATCAATGGCAGCAATTGGAAGAGTCCATATTCATTATTAGAAGGTAGACCAATGAATATTTTCAACGTGAAGCTTTGGTGCTGCACGTTGAAAATATTCATTGATCTATTCCACACATTCACCCCACAGCCATACTACTTAATGAAATTATGAAGTACCATGGTTTTGGGCCTGAAAACAAACGATCTCTCGTGTTCAAAGGCTTAAACACTTCTCTAACTGACCTGCAATTTCCACGCAGAACTAAAGCTGTGGTATCGTTGTTAGCGGTCATTACACTTTGGAACGGTAAGGGGAGAAGTACAAGTTCATAAGACACTGTAATGACACCACCTTTACTATACGATTTTTCGGTATGTATTCAGAACCAATTTAGAAGTGCGAACAAGAAAATATGACCAATGGATGGAGGAACGGATAGGGCCAACGCTATGTCATTCAAAAGCTAATTTATGGCGTGTCATAAAAGTCCGATTTCATATTTGTTTTGAAGAATGTGTACTTTCGATCTGTGCTCGAAAAGATGTTAGTCAAAAAATACACGAAAAGAGTTTAATCTCGCCTGTCTTATTGATATTTTCACTCAACGCGGCGTTACATTTCGCAAGGACTGCAATGTAATATTGAAAAATGTGCTATAAATTGCTAAGTTGAATTTAAAATAAATGTATCCTGAATGAACGATTACATTTCTATTCTAATAAAACTGAATTTCTTCCTGTTGAGGAAATTAACTGTGATTGATTCATTACCTTTTCGGGATCTGTTATATTATTCTGTCAGTTTTGTTCACTCGAATGTTACTTCTACGCACAATAACCCCGACCATCCAAGACCCAATGCATCATCATAAGAGGAATTAACCCTCTGCACTCTGATGTCGCAATATCAAAATTTATACCTGCGAATTTTTCCCATAATGCAACTAGGAATATAACTAAATCAGTGTTGTCTGACAGAGCTCTACGAGCTCTGTCAGACAGGACTGAATTGGTTACATTACCAGTTGCATTATGTGCACAAATTGATGCCTGGAATTTTAGTATTTTGACATCAGAGTGCAGAGGGTTAAGGAATGTTGGTTGGAGCTGATTTCTCCTAGAGTAGTATAGGCGAAAGGAGAGCAGCTCATTTTGTAAGCTTCGAGCTTAATGGTAACTGGTGAATTAAAAACTGTTTTTCAATACTACAAAGAGTAACTTTTCTTGGATTACAATCCATTAATATGATTTTGAAGGACAAGTTGTTTTAGGGAGCGTAAGTAGCTGCGAACCTATCTATTTTACCTCCCTAAACGTTTGTTTTCAAACAATGGATACGTGACACGTCAGACAGTCTTTGGGGTTTAGGTCAATAATTCATAAAAATATCATAACATTTTAACTACCGCTTGCAAAACTTCTGAACTCTTCCCTGTCGCTTCTCTTGCGCAACAACGGATCGAACAGAGAATTCATCCCTAATAAGTCCGATAGTGAAGAAGCTAACCTGAATCTTTCACAAGAGAATAAGCACACACAAGCGACAGTTCGCCTCCTATGTAGAGGTCTGTCTATATATTTATTGTATTAAGGTTTAACGACACATTAACAGCCAAGGTCATATTGTGTCGGTGACAGTTTTACGGGTGAAAGAAGCCGGAGTACCCGAAGAGTACCACCGAGCAACGACGAGCAACTGCCAGCTCCTCAACATCGTAACTCCGCAATGTAGCACAGGAAGGGTTAGATTGGTTGAAGACATGCGCACCATCGACGTACAGTACGCCTTAGTACACGGCGTCATCGTGCCCCCATGTGGACAAACAGGGTTACGTGCCTTGCCCAATGGACACAACGCGGAAGTCCGAATCGATCGATTAGACGGTCAACCATCCAAGGACTAACGAGCTTGGCGTTAACGCTTAACTTCGGTGATCTGACGAGAACCAGTTACCACACTGCGCCACCGAGAGGCCTATACCTTTCCTATATTTTTGAATGGGGTCGATTGGAATAGTTATATCAAACATGACAAGGACATGAAATGGGAAATTGTTGGAAGAGTTGACAAAAATTTATTCCTACAGCCTCTAAACACTCCGACAACCAGATCCGAATGCAGACGCCTACAGAATAGTTGCGACAAAGCACAAGGCACTACTATGTGAATGCAGCGATCTATACAGCGCGCTATTTTCAGATCCCAATCTACGCAACAGCATTTTCGTTTTGGACGATGTTCATGCTGAATCGCCGCAATCCTTTCTTCTACAGAAGTTTAATTTGTTTCTCATCAGCGAGGCATAATGCCGTTCCTCGTGGGAAATTATAGCCAATTATGCTGTGTACTCGATCGTAGCAAAGACGCGGGCAATTGTCCAGATATTTCGCGTTACTGCCATAGGACATATATATTTAGCAATTAGCTGTCGAAGTCGGTACTTTCCTTAATGTTGTAAGACATGTTGCTTTGCAGAGGGACACCATTCGAAAGCTGTAGAATGGGTGAAGTGTATCTCCTGAAGAAATTGAAGCGAATCATTATGTAGCAAATTTCTGGGGGACAAAAATAGGGATATCCGAATGGAATAAGAAACATATCTTACCAGTATATGTACACTATGTCCAATTGCAACATGTATGTTTTATATTCCGAATCCTATATAGAGCACAAAATGGTGTGTTTCGGGTTACGTGCAAAAAAAAATAGGATAGAAAGGCAATTGGGTGTTTCTTTTTTTATTAATTCTTGGAGTGGAGTGACAAGAATATAATAATTTATAATTATGTAGTTTAAAGCCGCGAATCAACATGGTTCTCTCGGGATTTCCAATAAACACTTATCACTTTGTGTTTTTGCCTAGCGCTGCGGATGTATGTGTTGACGCGTGGACGGTGTACGACAAAAACAGAAAAGGTGCTTGGGAGGGAGAAAGAGCAAGCTGTGAAATTACCAGTGTCAAAACTCACCCGGAAAGATAAGTTTTAAACCAGGTATTGAAAGTGTTCAAACTTTGTAGCACCTTGAGATAATCGGAGAGATTATTCCACATAAATGATTCAGCTACAGAGAATGCCCTGTCGCCAAATGTTACCAGGTGTTCAGGTATGTGAACGAGATTGTCAGCGGTGACTGATCTCAGACATCTTATTCATGCGCATGGTTTAACCAAGCTGGATCGGTATGAAGGAGAATGTTGTTGAATGATTTGTAGGTAATGAGTCGAATGTTAAATTCAATGCTCTCCGTAACAGACAACCCGTGAATATCTTGCAAAACTTGAGTGATGTGGCAGAATTTCTTGTTGTGAGTAACAATTCTTGCGGTACAGTTTTGTATGGCCTGAAGTCCATTGATCAAATTTTCCCTCAAGCCAAAAAGAAACGAATAGCAGTGATCCAAGCGACTTGTCATAAAGGTACGGATAAACCGCTTTGCTGTTCCCCATTCGATTACGCCTTCCACCATGCCAATATTTTAAAGTGATAGTACACGCTAAAAACTAAAGTGTTAAAAACTACACTTGAAGTGCTGTATTTAACACTTACTAAGTGCTGAACTAGCACTTTGTTCAAGTGTAGATATCCCAAAACTTGACAGGTGTTACAATAATCCCACTTGACAAGTGTAATGTCGCGACATTTAAAAGGAAACAACGCAGATGTCGCGGATCAGGCTCGAACTCTCGAGCCTGATCCGCGTCATCTGCGTTGTGTCCTTTTAATTATGTACCCACCAAGCGCAAATCAAATTATGGACGATTCTGGAAGAACCACCAATGCTAGACACATGGGAAGTGCCATCCATTCAAGTTTCAGATGTCTGACGATTGTAAAGTCCGAGTGCTTAAAGCATTGCACGTTGAGTGTTAAAATCAAACCCTAAGAGTCAGAATGGGTTTAACACCTTGATAGTGTCAGTTTTAACACTTTAGTTTTTAGTGTGTAGGACGTCTTGCTTACTTGACTTACATGCTTATCTGCCAACAGATTTTCCCATAAGTGCGGAACAGATTTTCATTTTCCGCATTGTTTAGTGAAGCTGTAGATGGGGAGTTCATTGAACAGGCATGTAATAAAAGTTAAGATGGAGTTTTGTGAATTGTGATGTTTATAAATAATCCAATGTAATTAATTTCTGGGTTTTTTTTAATTTAGTTTTAGGAAGTTTGCAGTCATCCACACGATAGTATCAGTAATTCATTTCTAAATTTGACCTATGGATTGGTCTTCAAGATGATGTTTAAAGTGCATATATAACTGGGTGTAAACGGCGTAACAGGGAAAACAAAGGCCACGTTTGTGGATAATATCACCCAGTGGGAAGACATAAATAACATAGAGCTAGGGTCCAAGGTCAGAGCCCTGATGTACATCAAACATAAGAACCACATCTCTCGAATCTGAACCATCCTCTGTTACACATTGAGTTTCACCATAAAGATAAAATTGAAATAATTTCAAGCGGCACCGGGAATACCAATTCTGTTTTCAGGTCGATTAAGGAGCACTGGGTTATCAATGGTGTTGAAAGTCGCACCCAAGTCAAGTAACACTCTGCATGGGACAATTGCTCATGGGTTTGAAGAGCAACAATGCCCTCTATGAATTTAGACAGAAATCAAAGATTCGAAACTAGACGGCAGTTTTTTTTTTGGTCTCGAGTCCAGGCTTCTAAAGCAACGGAGTGACAAATGCGTGTGTCAAATTCATTGGAAAGACTCAGGATACAAAAGAATTGTTCACAGTTTCCAATAACCACTGCATTAGTGCTGGTGAACAAGATTATTCTACGATATATGAAAAGCCTGTGACGTAAATTTTAGCTTTATACACAAACCGTGGTGAACACGCCAGCAATGGGATTTCAATAATTAAAATTTACACCTACAGTGGAACTACATCCAAGCTGACCTTTGGTGAAGTCGACCTGAATGCGAACTTGTCTAAATTTATCGCACGTCGCCTCGCGAAGAGTAAAATTAAAGTGGCAATTATTTATTACGTTTTTAAACGAGTGTACCACATAAAACACCCCAAATAAACAAACCTGCATTGTCTCATGTTAATAAAACATCCATAACTCAAAACAGTATGTTATTATGTTATTAAAATGAAAAATGCCCTGTTTCTTTTTCTATTTCGTTTCGGTGATAAAATTGACAGCGGAAGTACCACCCACCGATGCTCATGTAAACAAAATCGCACGTATGTACGGCTGCTGCTCAGTAAAATCGAGAAACAATAATAGCGACTCTTAATAATCGAATCCACACCAACCGTGGTGAACACGCCAACAATGGGATCTCAGTAGTTAAAATGTACACCTACAGTGGAACTACATCCAAGTTGACCTTTGGTGACGTCGACTTGAATGCGAACTTGTCTACATTTATCGCACGTCGCCTCGCGAAGAGTGAAATGAAAGTGGCAATTGTTTATTACGTTTTTAACTGAGTTTACCCCATAAAACACCCAAAATAAACAAACATGCATTGTCTTTGTTAATAAAGCATCCATAACTCGAAACAGTATGTTATTATGTTCTTAAAGTAAAAAAGGACCAGTTTCTTTTTCTATTTCGTTTCTGTGAAAAAACTGACAGCGGAAGCACCGCCCACCGATGGTCATGTTAAAAAAGCAAATTCGCACGTATGTACGGCTGCTGCTCAGTAACATCGAGAAAAAATAATAGCGATTCTTAATAATCTGACGATTATGGTATAAATAAAATATACCCAAAGTGGCCTGGTGTAACAAATGTTCACCATTCGTGGTGAAGTGGTGTTAACCGCGCGCCGAAGGCTCGCGCGGTCAACACCACTTCATCACTCGTGGTGAACATTTGGCACACCAAGCCACTTTGGGTATATTCTATATAAACACTACAGAGGAGGGAGTAATAGGAGATGAATGTTTCTGGCAAATAGCATATACCATGTAGACATTAATACTAGCACGTCCCCTGTCTTTGGTTCATATTCTACAGTTATTCATGTCCAAAACTTGAAAACATATCGTCCTCTGAGTTCCAATGTGTTCTATGTGCTTACTGGCAGCCAACTGGCACATACAACACATTCAGGCAGGAGACGATATATTTAGTATAGGAATACTACAGGGAAGATGCCATTATATTCATAGCAGCATGCCACGTATCTTCTTGAAATTTCTTGAGAGAGTTTTACAGGAGATCAGAATATTACTGCCCATAAAAGTACAAGAAGCTACCTCGCTAGTAAACTGGAAACAATTCTCACCAGTTATTGAAACTGTATCCACTCTAGTCCTTTATATCTTGTGTGTCTTTGCCTGTACAACTTGGAATAGGAAATGGCTGTCACACCCCCAAGACACCTCCTGCTGCAAAGGTTGTTTAATTACGACGATAGGCTCGACCTCATCATTTGATAAATCTGTGGGACAAAGCAAAAACATTCATACGATAGGGAAATTATTCATCAAATTCCGAAAACGCACCTTTAATCATCAGGAAGGGAATCTTACACCGTTAAATACAACTAATTATTATATTTGAATAAATGTTCATGGTTAATATATGTTTTAACAAATGAATTATAAACACTTTACCGTGTGATCATCACGTGCTATGTGTTTGAGACTTCAAAATTGTATTTTGAAGATGGTGTGTTTCTGCCATTTCTAAAGTGCAAAAAGCATCGACGATATAGGTGTTTGTAGCCGTGTTAAAGTAGGAAATACGAGTTTTGAGAGGCGTATGATTTTTTTAAATATGGCTCTGAAAAAAGTTTGAAACGGTTACTCTGTCGCTGTTATTTCATCTCAGACACAAGGGTACAGGCGCGTAGCCAGGATATCAAAGTTAGGGGAGGAGGGGGGGGGGGGTGGGGAATAATATCTATGTGGGCATACAAAACAAATGGGTGCATCTCATTGAAGGGCCTTCCCCCGGGAACAATTTTGAAACTCGAGACAAAAAAGCACAATTTCCTTGGCTCTGAGTCTGATTGGGTCCATGATTTATAAGATGTGAAAGTCATTAATAATAAGGCCACAATGTGGACTAGCAAGTTGTGAAAGGCCTAATTATTGATACCTTTCACAGCTTATAGATTATGGCCACAAACGGACTCAGAATTAAGTACATTGCTAGATATTAAATGTTCTTGCCTGATGATGTTCCCTATATGGATGAAAATGGAGGGGTGGTATGACTGAAATTGGGAGGGGACATGTGCCGCGCTCAACCACCCCCTCCCCCCTTGATACTGCAGGGGTACCTCTCGAAATCGTTACAAGGCGCGCAATACCATATGATAATACTTATCTTTTTTCCATTTTTTTTAGATGGAGATGGCGTCCACGATAGTTAAAGTCTGTTGTGGCGTCACATGTCAAAAAACTTCGAATTTTTCATTATAAAGCAGGATTATACAGAATTAACATTGCGAATATTTACAATGATGAATGCGAATATTCGCAAAGCATTGCGATTAATCGCAATTAAATGCAAATACTCGCAATATTAAAGACGAATATTCGCAATGTTGAATGTAAATATTCGCAATGTTGAATACGAATATCAGCAATGTTGAATACGAATATTCACAATGTTCCCACTACACATGTTGGCGCCAATGGGCTTCCGTAGCAAAACGCAGCAACAGTGTTCTTGGCGTATTCTAATTATCAAAAGAGAAGCAGATGGATGTCAATGGAAATATTCGTTTACCACTTAAACACACACACACACACACACACACACACACACACACACACACACACACACACACACACACACACACACAGAGACAGTCTTGTTTTCCCTACATACCGAGGTACCCCATTGTCTGTCCTTTGTGTGGACTAACGGTTTCAACCTCGTTTTGCCGGTACAGTTCTGGGAAAACAACCGAGGTAAAGGGTTTCTTTTGTCTTTTGTACCTCGGTAAGGCGAAACACGCAAACTCCTTTGTCTAGTTACCTCGTCAAGTTGGTAAGACAAACGCACACACACACACACAGAGTCTTGTCTTCCCTACATACCGAGGTACCCCATTGTTTGTCCTTTGTGTGGACTAACGGTTTCAACCTCGTTTTGCCGGTACAGTTCTGGGAAAACAACCGAGGTAAAGGGTTTCTTTTGTCTTTTGTACCTCGGTAAGGCGAAACACGCAAACTCCTTTGTCTAGTTACCTCGTCAAGTTGGTAAGACAAACGCACACACACACACACAGAGTCTTGTCTTCCCTACATACCGAGGTACCCCATTGTTTGTCCTTTGTGTGGACTAACGGTTTCAACCTCGTTTTGCCGGTACAGTTCTGGGAAAACAACCGAGGTAAAGGGTTTCTTTTGTCTTTTGTACCTCGGTAAGGCGAAACACGCAAACTCTTTTGTCTAGTTACCTCGTCAAGTTGGTAAGACAAACCCACACACACACACACACACACACACACACTCTCGCTGTCTGTCTGTCTGTCTGTCTGTCTGTCTGTCTGTCTGTCTGTCTGTCTGTCTGTCTGTCTGTCTGTCTGTCTGTCTGTCTGTCTGTCTGTCTGTCTGTCTCTCTCTCTCTCTCTCTCTCTCTCTCTCTCTCTCTCTGTCTCTCTCTCTCTCTCTCTCTCTCTCTCTGTGAAATAGTTATAGAATCGCGAGTATAGTTTCAGTTAGACGGGAATCCAAAAGTTGTTATAATAATAATACGTAATATAGTGTAATAAACACCAGAACGGTCGATGAGGTGATGTCACGACAGACGACGAATCGGTAAAGATTAAATCGTAACGGTTCTCGACATTGGCATTGGCACTCGAGAAAAATGTCCACACCTCCCTTTGTTTATTAGTCATCCAATGATAATGGACTCATGGTAGTCTAAACAAAGAAATCATTTGTCTTCTTTTTTCTTTGCTCAACGTGAACAATGAGGGCATTCCATTTTTATATATTTATTAAAATCATTTGATACCAAGATATAATCCGTTAATCGACCAGCACTATACTATTCACAAAAAGTCATTCAGTTGAGTATTATTATTCTTTTCTTTGCTGTATCGAAATAATAGCTTATACCTGCCCCCCCCCCCCCCACCCCTTCCCCAACACCCCGTGTGGAACGGACTCGTTAAGATCGTTCTAATGAGAGACCATATCCTATGTTTTTGAGGCCAAAAATGAAACTTTTTTTAAGAATTCAAGAAATATATTGTCCATTTCTGTGCGTGTTGGAAATTGTCTTGACTGAACTTCACAATTAGTCTCCAGACACATCTCAACAATTCAAACGTTTGCAACCACTTTCAGTAAAACGGAGCATGGCAGCAAGCACAGTGGTTAGAACATTGGACTTCAAACTGAAAGATACACGGTTCGATCCTCGGTTAAACACGGGGGGTGTCGGTGACTCTCTGTACTAAGGAGTACTGCACGTGGATATCCACTTGCCTTCAACCAATGCTAACCCTGCTTGTGTGGAGTTGGTATGTTAAGGAGTATAACTTTGCTCACCCTGATAGCCCGTCTTTCTCCACCCGTTAAACTGTCCGACAGGATGTGACACAGGATGTCGAATGTGTCGGTAAACCCGAATAAATAGATAAATAAATAAATAAATAAATAAATAAATAAATAAATAAATAAATAAATAAATAAATAAATAAATAAATATTACAGTAATGTGCCAACTCTCAGCATCAACAAAAAACATGTATTATGTGCCTTCTATTATAACTTCTTCATAACTGCATGAAAAGGAAAACACAATACGCTCCAACTTTATATTACAAATCTACTGCATCACTGCTGGGGAACTACTCCTCGACTTTGCATGCTCTCCCGAGATCGGTCGGTAAATTTGTTCTTTACACGCCTGTTCTATGAAATTCCCATCAGCAGCAACACTAAACCATGCGGAAAATGAAAATCTGATCCGCACATATGTGCCGAACGGAAATCGTTGACGGACTATTTTTAAACAGAAGCCAAATTTCACTGGAATTTTTTACAAATCATGCACCGCAATTACAATCTAAATCCCTAGCGATCGCTAAAAATCATCCCCTGAGTTCCAATGTGTTCTATGTGCCAGCAGGCACATAGAACACATTGGAACTCAGGGGACGAAATAGGGGACGAAATAGTAACACGGGTTCTCCTCGCAAATCTGGTTGGCGATAAAATGTGTTCCTTTTCTTGACAGTTCGTCGCCTGGGTGCTAGAATGTCCTATGTCCCATACGGGACATAGAACATTCTAGCACTCATGCGACGAGTTGTCAAATGAATTACTGAGTGTCCTATTAGTTGTTTTTTTATAGACATGGAGACGTGTAATAAAAACAGAACGACACGCGTGCGTGAACGGGTTAATCGATTTGGCACTTGTGCCATCGAGGAAGGCCTCTCGCCCTATTCATTCACATATCGATTAACCCATTCACAGCGCAAGTCCATCAGTGTATAAACAGTTTCCGTTTCTCTCGTGGAATTCTTTAATTTTCCCGGGAAGAAAGTGAAGAAAACTGAAGATTTCGTGAACATTTTCTTTCTTTCTAATTTCGATCTCATCGCTACTATTAAGTAGTCCAAAGGTGTGTCGATAACACGAAAAACAACAAGCAGAAATGCACAAAACTGCGCATTTTGTAATTTTATTTCGGTGCTCTCTCGAGTGTACCCGATTGTCTCTCGAGTGTTCATTGCCTTCCGAAAAACTCGGTGCTCTCACTCCAGATTCGCCATTGCATTATATCACCCACAAAAGCTTTGAAAATCATCAAAACACATTACTGACCAGATACTGGTCCTCTCAGCAGACCATTTTGAGGTTCCGTAAGCCCAATTCCCTTTGGCTTCCCGAGTAAAGTGCCGATTATTGGGGACAAGTGAAATAGAGTTATTGCATACAGGCAGTGATAGAATTGAGTGATTGTAGCGTTGGAGCACATATGCTCGGTAAAATCCGTTCAGAATAATTACAAAATCTTTTACATTTCTACTTATTTCGTCTGTATGTGCTGTTTACTTGGAATTACTGATCTGTTCTTGACCTGTTTGGACAGGTGCTTTTTTCATTAATTATCAGATAATTTTATGCAACAAAACAAGTGCGAAAATGTGTGCAGAATAGATAAGTAATTTCAAATTACTCTCGTATTTTTAACCAAACAACCACGGGAGTTTGCCTCAAGTTGTCGTTACTCAATTTCGAGCCACGGCTAGTGGTCATGCCTAGGCATAGCTTAAAATCCCCATAATATATCCATAAACTACCTTGATCTTCGCGAAATAAATTCGTGGCAATCAAAAATTCGTGATATCACAGGAAATGTTGAAAAATTATTTTGACTATTGCTGGTACGGTTCAGGAAGTAAGTTGAACACCCCCCCCCCCCCCCTCCCCCCTCCCCCCCCCCCCCCCACACACACACACACACACACAAACATATACACTTACTTCACATTTTGTTGAGTTTGGCATGAAATCAAGTCATGGCTACTATATCAGCCATGACTTGATTTGATACCAAACTAAAGAAAATAGTAATGTACACTGTACAGTTGGTCGTGAACATGCAAACTATGACATATATTGATCTGAGGGTCATTTTGTATCTTACCTCAAGTGAATCAAGGCTGTGAACTGCCGCAAATCTACACCGTAACACAGAAAAAATCAGCATATATATAAGTTATACCTATAACACACCAATAGCCATGACGTCACATTCGAACATGCCTTCTCGTCGGATGTGTATTTGAATGAAGTTTATGCGAGTTGTAGCCCTTCCACGTAGGTGGATAGGGACGACGTAGGTGCAGTGGTAATGTGGCTATTGCTTCAACTCGCATGTATCCATATGGGGATGAATTCATTTCTATAACTGATATTAGCGGGAAGTGACAGAAATATATACTGAGTCAAAAAAGAAAGTATAATGGAGATAAATGTGAAAAAATAGCATAAAGTAGTGTAATGGTTTGGGCAGGAATTCCCTTGCTCCATCGAACGCAGTTCATCTTCTACGATGGTAATCTGAATGGACCACGATATGGGGGCGAAATTCTTAACGCTGTTGTTGTCCCGCTAACGTCGGATCGCAATTATTCCAGCAAGACAATGCACGATGTCACGTGGCGCGTACCTGTCGAGACTTTCTTGAGGAGCAGAGCAGCGAACTTCTTCCCTGGCTCCCATTTTCGCCATATTTGTCGCCAATCGAGCATCTTTGGGATTAATTGGACTGTCGGGTACGACTTCATGATCTTCAGACGTAAGGCGATTTACATAATGTTCTAAGGCAGGAGTGGAACGCAATATCACAGGGTGACATCCAGAGAGTTGTCAGGTCCATGCGCCGTCGATGTCTTGCCATCTAAGAGGCAAACGGTGGGCATACACGCCATTGACTGCATGTGTGGACTTTTCATTTCACCCCATGTCTGAATTGCGACTACCTGACGTAACGTTGCAACAGAAAGAACATGAAATTATGCAAACTCAAACAGCTAGACTCGAAATATGAATTTACAATAATTTATTTGGGATTGAAGTCGATAATACTAAAACAAATTGCTCCACAAAGATTATTATACTTTCTTTGTTGATACATTTGAGATGCCAGAAACCTATAGTTGTGGTCGTTCCCGTGACGATTTTGGACAATTCTCAGGAACATTTGGGTTATCGTGGCCTAGCGCAAGGTCTGGTGTGATAGCTAGTTAATGGGGAGGGGTACTAGCTTGTTTCATGTCCACACACAGGGAGGAACCTGTGGCGTTGCGTTAGGTAAACTTGGGGTTGTATCGCGCAATTTGATGGAAAGTTAGGGGAAATATGGCGCCAAAAATGCCCTCCAAGTAGGAGAGAGTACTTATAGCCATAAATACCTCGCCTTGCTGGTCGAGTGCAAAAAGCGTTTACCTAAAACAAAATGTCGGCCCGCATGGTTCGGAAAAGAAATCTCCATGGATTTCGAGAGAATTAAACACCTCAGAATCACGTGTGTACATGAGCACTAGAGACCACATATTCCCACAATAATGACGTGACAAGATGATCGCTCGCCCGCCCTATCCATAATACATCACTTCCCATTACGTCAGTTCCGGGCATGCACATAACGATGAGAACATGCAAATGGGGGTTCAAAATCACCTGGCCTACTACTTTCGTTGAATTGCTTGGAGAAAACCTCCCGTTTTGGGCCTTCGGCCCTGGACGGAATGTCTTCTGCAAACCATTCAACTCAGACTCCCTCTTTATCCATTACTTAATCATTCAAGAAAATACTGACACCTTTAGCCAAAGGCCATTTTAAATTTGATTCCTGCCCTATAAACCAAGATAATGCCTTTCAAAGAAATATAATTACATTGTTAATGTAGTTATGCGTTTTGGGTCCAATTACTCAATTCCCATTGGTCAGCTGGATGAAAACGTCATGACCAAATGTAATTCATTTTCCAATGAATAGATTTGCTCGAACTTTGACCTGCATTTACGGTAGAGCGCAGTTGACAGAATGTAATTCGGGCGGTGTTTGGGCGGATTTTTAACTTTTAGCGCCTCTCGCAGTTATCAACTCCGCTGCTGTTTCTTTGGTGACATTTCCCAACTGTGGCATAAAGCCCGTTACTAAAATACTCGTTTCCATTTCTAAAGCTGTGAAAATTAAAAATCAGAGTTGTGCGCTTTGTGTTTTGTGTGAGGGTGGTTTTTCGCCTCGTTCGTTCGGTACATATTTTATTTCGTCTTTCTGCTTTGTTGTTTGGTAAAAAGTACTTTAAACAGTTGCGGAATGTAATTATAAGAATTGAATGTAATTTTTATAATCTTTATTGGATTCATACATAATTTGTACCCATTCCCACACGTTCATACTCCAATAAAGATTATAAAAATTGCATTCAGTTCTTAAGTATCTGCTTGAAAACAGAATTGTTGGTCTTCAACAATGTCGCCAAGCAAACTGCATTCTAAAAACTAATAAATTAGTTGAGGATTGCGCCACACAACTGCACATTTCGTTCAAATATCATGTTCTTTTTTCCTTCGGAGAGCACCGGAATTGCCAGAATGCAGTCGGTACAGCACCTGAATCGCTCGACAGAACACGACGGAATATCCTACTTTTCAATAGTATACACAACACACATCCACACATATATAGAGGATATGGAATGAGTGTTTTTCTCATATAATATTTATGAAACGAGTCTAAGAATTTTCCGTTTGGGCGAGCCTCTGGCGAGCCCAAACGGAAAATTCGGACGAGTTTCATAAATATTATATAATATTATATGAGAAAAACACTCATTTCATATTCTATTTATCATATGACACACACACAAATTAGCCACTTAGTATGACTTCTTAACCCATCACCTAACTTGAGTTGCAGACGGCACTTGGAAAAACATCCTCGTATAACTAAAAAATTTATTTTTTTTGCTTCCAAAACATAGGTTATGGCCCCTCATTGGAACGAGCACGACACGCTAATTCCAATGAGGGGTCATAACCTATGTTTTGGAAGCAAAAAGTGAAAATATAAAAAAAAGATAAATGCGTTTTTCTTGTATTGCGCGAGACGGTTTTTGCCGTTACGTTAGGTAAAAGATTAATACAACATAACCCACCCTAAACAGGACAGATAACGTAAATTCTCCCTACTGAGATTATGCAAATGTGACTCAGCAGTTGTGTTTTGTTTAGCCAATCAAAATTGTCCAGTTTTGAAATTGACCAATGAAAGCTCCCAACTCTAATTATGCAAATTATGAAAATTTGGCTCAGTTGTATTTTGTTCAGCCAATCAAATTGTCTAGATTTGAAATTGACCAATGAAATTGACGGAAGATCGTGGTGGACACCTTTATGTCGCCGATATTCTGAAACAATAAACCTCTCTGGTTAATTAAGTTAGGACACTGCAAAAATAAGTGTTCCGGTGACACATATATAACCACAACTACATCCGGGGTTATCAGTGAGAAACCTTTCAAATTTGTGGGCCATCAGGTCACTGTATCCCAACCTCAGTTTGCTACATGAGATTTGACATGCTCTACTGTACCACGGAACGCAATTGTCCCTGCTCGATAACGCCTTTTTGAAAGAGGATAAGGTGATAAAATCACGGACAGTGAGATCCAGAGCATCCCATACTCTCACAGTCGATTGCAGAAATGAACAATAATGACTCTGGGAACGGCTGAATATTTCGTGGATGGAATCTGTTGACCTAAGTGGATATTGCGTGAGATTGGAAACTTGATTCGGCAGCAACATCGATAAATATCGGGGGGTATAGCCGTTATTCATTTAAAAAAATTGTAGTTAGTTTGTGACGGCGTCTGTGCTCCCTCACAGTGTAATAAAACCAGTGTCTTGGTATAAAAGTCGATGACAAGTCCCCCCACCCCCCCCCCCCCCTGTAGCCCCACAAATAGTCTGCAATGCATCTAGTTGTAGGTCTTCAAGTTGGTCTAGTTTCCTTTCCGAACAGTTATCCCAGATAACATCAGCGTACTCAAAACGTGGGAGAATAAACGACTTGTATAATGTTTCTAATGCCGATCTGGATATCCTATATTTAAGGCGCCGGAGACAATTTACCATGGGACTTACTTTGGACACCAAATTATCAATATGTATATCCCAAGTACCCGAACTATGAAAATGGAGACCTAGATTTTTATGTGTGTTCGTTTCAGATATGGGGGTATCCAGTAGGAACAGTGTTGGATGCACACAAGCTGTGCGTCTGCGGCTGATACTCATAACAACGTGTTTTCTGGACTGAATAGAACTTGCCAGCGTTTTGACCCCAAGCTTAGATTCCAGTGTAGGGTCTACGACAGTAAGACACAGGGAAGCGTCCACAGCATACAGGCAGATTTGTGAGGTAATGTCATTAACAATGTCGTTGATATAGATGTTAAAAAGCAAAGCTTTAAAACTGACTCTTGTGGTACCCCTGCGGGAATACATTTTAAACATGATGTCTGTCCATTAACCTCAAGTTGTTGTGTTCTATTTTGAAGATAGTTTTCAAACCACGACAGAAGACTGCCCCTTATGACAATGCTGTGTAGTTTGTGTACCAGCCCTTTATCCCAAACTCTGTCAAAGGCTTTCCTTATATCACAGAAAACCAGGCGAATAGCGTTGTGCTGATCTAGAGCTATATTTATAAAATTGGCAATATCAATTAAATGATATATGGTCGAATCACCGGGGATAGATCCGGACTGTAAATCTGTCAGGAGATGATTATGTTGAAGAAAATTAAAAACATGATTAAATACTACGTTTTCAAATACTTTACTGACACTATTTGTCACGGAAACAGGTCTATATTTTTTCTTATTATTTAATGATTCCTTTTTATGAGTCTGATGCACGTGAGCATGTTTCCAAGCAGTTGGAAAATTGGCCAATGACAACGACAAGTTAAAGATGCGAGTTAGTGGGTATGCTAGCTGAGATGAACAATGTTTTAGTATGGTGGTATTTATTAGATCGGGTCTGCTTGCCTTATTTATGTCCAATTTACATAGAATAGATTTAGCCTTATCCGCGGTAATTACCAGTTGTTCAATGCTAACCTGACAGCGTCAATTGTCTTGTTTCGTATTTTACGAAAATGTTCCCAATCCTGGGGTCGGTTTCTGTCTTTGTCTATTCTGTGGATTCAGTCGCGCTTTTTCATAAGTTTCCGTATTTCGTTTTTCATCCAAGGTTTGTCATTAGGTCTTATTCGACACAGTTTTCTGTGATATAAGTTGTAACATTTGCAATCACGGTGTCTAAATTTGCGGATACAAATAAATCATCCCAGATTGTATAAGCAAACACTTCATTCATTTTATTAAAATCAGTTTCTTTGTAATTATAAATCGGTCGCTGGTATTATTTTAGGGGTGATCCTTCAGACTGTAGTTGTACGTACGTAGCACGCTGATCGCTACAAAAGGGTGGTATAACATCACTCGGTGTCACTAGTAAAGGACAGGAAACTAAAACCAAATCGAGTAGCGACTTTGTAGTTTCTGTAACACGAGTGGGTGAAGTTATTAACTGTGTTAGACCATAAATATTTTCTAAATATGTAATTTTGGGGTGTGTAGTGTTTAGACAATCTGCGTTAAAATCACCCATTACTACGCATTTCATTGATAAATCTAGTCAAGGACATAGATTCATTAATAAGATCTAATAAAGCGAAAGCCCGGAAGGTTGCCGATAAAAGATTCCGATTAAAGGTTTTTTATTGGTATGGAGAATGTTTGTCCATGTTGCTTCAAGTCCAGGAAAACCTAATGCGACAGTATTAAAACAGGGAAGATGCAATATGTTTTTATCTCAACTGTACATAGCAAGTTTTACTGTTTTAAGCCAGTACAAATTTTCATGTTTTATTTTAGGTAGAGTACTGATATTCACAAGGGAAAATAGTTTCCCTTATAATTGTTTATTTTAGGACTGGAAGTAAAAAAAAAGTGTCTTTGAGGGTTTTGTTTACTTCAAGTTTATTGCAGCTGAGCATCTGGCTCAACATTATTCTACTTTGTCCAGTCACAGGTGACTGACCACTCTCAAGTGTATACAGGTTCATTAAGGTCAAAACTGCATGCATTGATTAATTGTTCACTAATCAACCTGACTAACTCCTCCATAATAGGAAATGTTTTCTGTCCAAGGAATGCTATTGGACAAAGCTGGTAAAATGCTCACCTGTCGCTGTTCATGTTATTTTCTGGAGAAAGAATTTGCAATTTGATCCCTCAGCTTTCTTCATTATTTCTTATTTTGTGTGTCTTGTTATTCAACATTCTACTGAGTATAATGTTCTCTGTTATGATGGATAAAAAGGGGTCATAGACATATAGCCCTCTTTGTTGTATGTAGGAAGGAGCAGGATTGGACTTAGGAATTTTCTGAAACCAAGGTACAGTCATGTTATGATAAGGCTATTATAATATTTATTTATTATTTATTTATTAATAATCTTATCCATATTGGCTGCTTGATCAATGCAATGCCCCACAGTGTGGAGCATTGGTCAACTGATGCAACCAGTGTTGGATTTGAATAGTTTTCCATACTGATGCTAAACATATAATATTTTTTACCGTAACTAAATTATTTTTCGTAACTTGGAATTATTAAATATTTGGTTAATATTTTACCGGTAACATTTCGGAACACTTTGGCTATTATCAGCACCGTTGATGCTGGAAATTATACTTGAAATTACATTGTCATCAGTGGATATGTGATTCATTGTTTTCTGCTCTGCAGAATGCATTGAGCACATACCACTGGAGACAGTGCAATTATGATAACTAATATCTATAATTAATTTGACTGATTTCTAGTGTTATAATTTATTATATTCAGGTTACAAGTTCAGTACTGTGGCTGTACCATGGTGTAGATAGGCAGAGAGACAGAGACAGGGACGGAGCTCATCACACTGATGGTAGGCATCCATATTACTTGTAGATAATATATTTGCTTTTATAATTGTAAATAATGTCAGTACTTCACTATTCATAGTTGGTAAATAGTGCAGTAGTAGTGTACTGTGTTGAGAATTATAACTAAAATGGTTGCTTTAAATCATTATAACAGGGTCACATGATTGGGAATATATTTAATTCAGATGTTATTTTTGTATTGTTGGGATATAGATTTGTATGTTGAAAGTAACATTGAACCACCCATCAAGTTTATTTTATTATTGGGGGATCCTAGTCATGTGACCATGGTACTTAACGGATGCAGCAGTGGAATTATTATCCACCCGAAACTATTTATTTATTGCAATTTGTACTAAGTTTGCGTCTGCGATAGGATTTACTGGAAGGTTATTGTTCTTTATATGACCTATTCATGTACACATTTGCTGAACACCTTGATAGACTCTTGTCTTCAAGTTGTTCAGTGGTGTGTGCATGGAGAGATCATACCATTGGATCAGATCAGTAATACTGTTGTATTACAATTTATTGGAATGTTGGGCAAGGCGGATAATTTAGATTTTCCTGATCAACTCTTATCATATTTTGATTAATATTTAGCTGAATGTCTTTGTTTATCGGACACCAAGAGCACATCGACTGTTGTGCCCCACAGAATGAGCTCATCGAGCTTGCACTGTTGTGGTACATTGGCCGATGTCCACTTGATGGTAGATTACTGTGGTTTGCACAGTAGTAATATAAACCAGGACTTTATCCACGGTTGTGCTTCACTGGAATGAGCTTACTGAGGTTGTTCTTGTGCTCTTCATCCATTTATACTGTCCAAGTTCTTGGAAGGAGCTCTCTGTGAAATAAGTCACAGTGTGTGTCTTTGATTCATTGGCTGATGTTCCTCAGTGGAGTAAGCTCCTTGGACTTACTCTGCTGCAGCTCATCGGCTCGTGCACTCTTGACTGGAGCTCAGGTAATTGCACACTTGTTGCAGGAAAGTGATGTGATAGGGTTGATATTTTTGCTTCGATTTTGTGTATAGATATATATATATAAGTATTGTATTGTTTTTATTTGTAGGAGTTCTGATTTGATGTGATGATTTGATTTGATCTGTTGATTTGATGATTTATTGATCGTTGACAATAAATTGAACTCACGATAAACTTCAACCACCGACTTGTTTTTTCTGTTCATCATAACACTAAATCATGGCGACTTTTATAATAAAGATTAAGTTTAATGTAGATAACAGAATCCTCACCCTGATCGCTGCTACGATCCTTTCTTAACGCAGGATAGTGGTAAACAGGTATAGAAATACGCGCATTGTATACTTCGTTATTAAGTTTTGATTCGGTCGAGGCAATGACGTCATAACCACTCAGTTTCGCAGAAATTAAATCAAGTTTATGTCGGAGGCCACACACATTTACATGTACGATTGATATATCACGTTTTTCTCCAGGATTAAGTTCGATATCTCCGCACAGTAAGAATAAAAGAAGGACTATAAAACATAAACCAAAGGAGCAAACCATGTAAACCAAATTGACTAAATGAACATCAGAATGTGACAAGGACGCTATCCTTCTACCGCAGAAGAGATCAAAACGTATGCAATAGGATGTTAAATCAATCCCTATCTTCGCAGTTCACATACAAAAACTTACTAAAAATGGGATATTGGTCACATATGTCTTTAGTTTGCAATGCAGTCGGTGTAAACAGGACATTCTGGCCTGTATTATAGAAAGATTCTATATGCATACATTTACATCTCCTTCGTAGTGCAGGTGTATACAAAACAAGTATAAAGAAAAGTATATACAAAATTATTAGAAAACACGGGGAGCGCGGTGGCTCAGTCGGTAGAGGTGCAGGCTGCAAGCCGAGAAGTCCTCGGTTCGAATCCCACCTGCGGCGACCGCGTTGTGTCCTTGGGCAAGACACTTCATCTCCATAGCCCGTGTTGGGGCACGATGACGCCGTGTACTAAGGCGTCCTGCACGTCGATGGTACGCATGTCTTCAACCAATCTGACCCTGCCTGTGCTACAGTGCAGTGCGGAGTTACGATGTTGGGGAGCTGGCAACTGCTCGTCGTTCCTCGGTGGTTCTCTCCGGGTACTCCGACTTCCTCCACCCGTAAAACTGTCACGGTCATGATTAGCCATTGTGCATAAATATGTGACCTTAAACATCAATAAATAAATAATATTAGAAAACACATATTTGGAGGTTGTGGAAGTGTTGATAGGGCTTGCAGACTGACAAAATACCGGAAACCACCATAGTGGCTTTGGTGGCGAATGGCTGTTTTACGGAGGATTCAACCCTTTTAAAGAAATTTGCACAGACGTATCAAAAGGGTCCTGTCCTCTGGAGAATGCCTATTGGACTTCTCCAGCAGAACTGAGACAACCTAACATTTATGAAAAATAATACTCACTACACGAGAGACGGGTGAATTGTAGTAAAGTCTCTACGGACGCACGAACGGATACAAGCACGGACGGACAGACAGATGGACATGGACGCACAGAAGGATGGACGTATCTCCGTACTGTATCCCTACCCTACGGCGATAATAATTTCATATCACACACACATTCGCACATACGCCTTAATGCCCTGGTGAATGACTGCAGCGAAATATACTATTCAAAAAAAGTAGGGAATATTTGATAAAAGTGAGATATATGAAGAAATATATTTATATTTTCATCAAAACGACAGTTGAGTCATTGCAGTGTGACATCTAGTGAATGATTTCAGCGATAGTTGGGTGTCTGACAAGCAAGACATGGACTGTCAGTCAGAGAATTTACCACATTCAGTCCAAGACCCCAATATCTCTAAATCCTTCTCGGTTCGCGAGACAAGCGCGGATCCGACGTGGCATACTGCTCACCAAACAGCCAATATCAGCTTGACTGATGTTATTCCATTATTCCTGCAGTGCAGCGGCGAGTTCCTGGACATTGGTAGGGGGGGGGGGGGGGGGGGTATCAGCGTTATCGTAGGTGCCTGCGAAGCATATCCCAGACGTGCTCGATTGGTGAAAGGTCTGGACTTAATGTTGGCCAAGGCAGTGTAGTGATGTTCTGTTCCTGGAGGAACCCTGTAGCGACACAGGCCTTGTGTACTCTTGCATTGTCATCTTGGAAAATGAATCGACGGTCGTGACGTCGCGCAAATGGCACCACCGGAGCTGCTAACGTGTTGTCACGGTAGTACTGCCCTGTGACACGCCCTTGGATGACGTGTAATGCTGCTCTGCTTGTCATGGTTATGCCTTCCCACACCATAACCGATCCACCACCAAAACGATCGTGCTGCCTAACGGTTACGTCATGGTATCTTTCGTTCCGCGGCCGCCACACTTTGTTTCGCCTGTCCTTGAAGTCGAGCGTGAACCTCGATTCATCGGAAAACATGACGTTGCTCCACAAACGATTGTCCCAGCGCTGTCATGCTCCAGAATAATTACGCCTTGATGCGATGTGACGTTCAGTCAAACGTGGACTTATTCGAGGTTGTCGAGCGTACAAATTCCAGCTGTGTAGGCGATTTCGTATAGTCTGCCAACTGACTCGCACATCTGTCGCTCAGTGCGGCTACTGTCCAAATTCTGAGGCACTTTGATGGCGGTTACGTGCTGTGGTTCGAATGAAACGATCCTGGTTAGCAGTTGTCGCCCTTGGACGACCTGACCGACGTCTGTCATCAACATTGCCTGGCTGACGGTTGCGTGACCACAACCTGCTAATAACCGATTGAGTAACATTGCGAATTTGACCCACTGGAGTCAGTCTGTTGCCAGCTTCCAACATGTCAACGGCACGTCAACGTTCGTCACGTGTCATTTCTCTCATACCTCAAAGGTTACATTTCGACCAGAAACTATTGATGAACGAATTTATACCAAGAAAAGAACGATGAGACCTCCGAAAAAGCCCGTCAAAAACATACCCCAAACATTTAGCCAACAGATTTTCTAACTTCTTTATAAACAAAATTGACACCATTCTGTGTGGTCTCAGCCCGCCTGTGGAGGGTAATATTCCATTACAGCCTCATCCACCTCGTATGGCGTCGACAACTCTTGAATCGTTCAGGCTGCTTACGCCCGATGAGTTGACTGAGATTGTAATGAAAGCACCGTCCAAACAATGTAAGCTTAATGTTATTCCTACAAAACTACTAAAATCATGTCTTCCTGATCTAATGCCATGGCTCATTGATATTGTGAATAAGTCGCTAGCATCAGGAGTTTTCCCATCATCTAAGAAAGAGGCTCTAGTCACACCTCTCATTAAGAAACCTGGTTTGGATCCTGAAATCTTAAAAAACTATCGTCCCGTTTCTGGTCTTTCATTCCTGTCCAAAGTAATTGAGCGTGCAGTCGTTAAACAGATCCGCGAACACATATCTAGCTGCAATCTTGCAGACGAGTTTCAGTCAGCATACAGGTCGTTCGGCAGTTCTGAAACCGCCCTTTTACGAGTGCAGAACGATATTTTCCTCTCCATGGATAAACGGCAAGTTTCTTGTCTGGTATTGCTCGATCCCAGTGCGGCGTTTGACACTATCGACCACGGCGTACTTCTTAATAGACTTGCTTCCCGGCTTGGTATTGTAAGTACTGCCCTGGAGTGGTTTCGATCGTACCTGACGGATCGAACACAGCGGGTAATTGTCACAGGCTCAAACTCAAAAAAAGGCTTATTTGAAGTTTGGTGTTCCCCCGGGGTCAGTGCTTGGACCTTGGCTATACGTCATTTATGTTTTGCCCCTTGGCGATATCATCCGCAGACATGGCCTGTCATTCCATTGCTACGCGGATGATACACAGCTGTACATACACTTTACATCACAGTCCGATACAATGGCCAAAGAAAAACTTGAAAAATGTGTAGCTGATATTAGATCCTGGATGGCAGAAAATTTCTTAAAACTGAATGCTGATAAAACTGAAATCATATACATTGGATTAAGCTATCAGTTGTCTAAATGCTCAAGGCCCGATCTCAACATTGAAGGCAGTACTGTCTCACCATCGACCACGGTACGCAACCTCGGATATTTTATGGATGAGAACCTGTCGGCGGGAAAACATGTCTTCCATGTCTGCAGGGCTTCGTATTATAATCTCCGAAATATCAGCAGGGTGCGGGGCGTGGTTGATGGGGCAACAGCTAAACAACTTGGCCATGCCTTCATTACAAGTCGCATAGACTATTGCAACTCTCTCTTATTTGGTTGTAAACAGAGCAGCATTGACAAAATTGGCACAATACAAAAATGTTCAGCATGTGTAATTACTATGACCAAACGTTCTTGCCACATTACACCTATTCTTAAAAATCTGCACTGGCTGCCTCCGAGGGAACTCATTGAATTCAAAAATCTCATATTAACTTGGAAATGCTTAAATGGCGAGGCCCCACCGTATCTGTCCACTTTGGTTTCACGTTACGAACCCGGCAGATCACTACGTTCGAAAACGTCACACAATCTTGTCCATGCACCAGGTGACCTCGCAACAGCTGGCGATCGGGCCATTTCGGTGGCTGCTCCATTCCTTTGGAACCTGCATCCGAGTGGGCTGAAAGCATCCCAGAGTCTCCCATCTTTCCGATCAGTTCTCAAATCACATTTGTTCCAGCGGATATATAACTTACGGTGAAGACCGCTGATTGTGATTCATCCGCTTGTAGATAGTCAGTAAATAGGAAATACAGAGTGATATATATATATATATATAAAGTTTTTTTGTGTGTTAAGCCCAAGAGCTCTATGAGGATTTTCGGCTTTAAACTACAACTATTATTATTATTATTATTAACGCGGCGCTCGTGCGAAAAACCTGCACGAACGTTTCGTGGTCCAGTGGCGTGCATGATCCACACTAAACTTGGTAACATATTAATGTGTCCAATCACGCGTATCGAATACCATTTTCCGAAAATATCAAGATCAGTTTGGATATCCCTTACTTTTTTGAATAGAACAGGTTACATTTGTAGCTAAATTTGAATTTATTTACTCCACGAACTTCACACGGTGGTTGGTCTATAAATTGTATTGCACTTGGGAAACTAACACTATATATATTAACATTTTAAGCAATCGACTACACTTAGGCATGTAACTACACATGACGTAGAACAGAAGTATGAAAATACATCTAAGGAGATAATTCAGCATTTGGACAGTTGGGTGTTTAGCTTTATTTAATAAATTTACGGCTATCCTATCCTATCACACAACGGGCTAAATAAGTTAACATTTAATTTACAACCGCAACTGAGGGATTGGAAAAATTAACCACCCCCCCCCCCACCCCCACCCCTAAAAAACACATGTGTCATACAGACCCTCATTTATCAAGGATACTTGGGGCAAATACTAGTGTTTTGCCGATATTAGCTACATTATGCCTTATACTCTATTATCTTGTTAGATATCTGCACAAGCAGAACAAAATATTCACCTAGCCAAGAGGAAAAAGAATGTGTGGCAGACCGACTCCCATACGTCCAGGATACTTAGGGGTGGGGGAGCTCTCTCTTGTACACATGGATTCTATCAGATTAAATGTATATATATGCTATGATCAACTTAAGCTAATGGTGATTTTTTTCAGATATTGAGCTGTCTCATACTCTATTGCCCTATTGCCCATCCCTGCATGCTTCCACACAATATTCACCAAGCCCAGACGAAACATCTGTGTATCATACCGACTCTCATTTATCAAGAATACTTGGGGGCTCTCTCTTGTACACACAAATTCTATCAAATTACATTTACATATATGCTATGATAAACTTCAACTAAAACTAATACTAAAGTTTTGCATTATTCACCTCGACTAGAGGAGAAAGAACATGTGTGTCAGACCGACGCTCATCTATCCGGGATATTTGGGCGAAGTGGTTGCCTTTCTCCTGTACACATATATTCTATGAAGTTACATGTACATATATTCGGTGCTGAACCTGGTAATGTTTGGCAGATATTGAGTAGCCTGATAGTTTATTACCCTGTTACCTATCAACGCATTACAAATAAGATATACACCCAAAATAGATGAATAAAAGTATGTGTGTCAGACAGACCCTCATTCATTCAGGATACTTAAGGATACACTCTTGTATACATGGATTCTATCAAATTACATGTACATATATTATGTGATAAACTAATACTAAAGTTTTGCAGATGTTGAGCTGCCTTGTTCTCTATTATCTTGTTACATATCTTTGCACCTGCAGAACAAAATATTCACCTAGGCTAGAGGAGAAAGAACATGTGTGTCAGACAGACACTCATCTATTCGGGATACTTGGGAGGGGGTGCTTTCTCTCGTACACATAGATTCTATAAAGTTACATGTACATACATTCTGTGCTGAATCTGGTAATGTTTTGCAGATATTGAGTAGCCTGATACTCTATTACCCTGTTACCTAACATTGCATTACAAATAAGATACACACCCAGACTAGATTTACATATCATTGCATTACAAATAAGATATACACCCAGAATAGATGAATAAGTGCATGAGTGTCAGACAGACCCTCATTCATCCAGGATACTTAAGGGTTCACTATTGTACACATAGAATCTAACAGACTCTATTATTATGTTACCTATCATTGCATGTACAAATACAATATTCACCAAGGCTGGAGGAGTAAGAACATGTGTTTCAGAGAGACCATCATTCATCCAGGATATTTGGGAGTTCTCTCTTGTATACAGTACGTGGAGAGTGGATTGTAACTAAATCACCCGCGGAGTGGAGTTATCACTCAAGCTATAACTTTCAAATTTTGTATATATCGAAAATAAACACAAGCAATGTTTCAGCCAATGGACCTCCGGGTTAAACCCTGAGGTCCATTGGCTGAAACATTGCTTGTGTCTTTTTGTCGATATGTACACAATTTTAAAGTTATAGGTTGGGTGATAACTCCACTCCGCAGGTGATTTAGTTACAGTCCACTCTCCACGTACTGTACAATCGACCGTTGTGTTTGGTGAAAACAGTTTTTTTATTATAATCTTTTACAAAAGTTACGGGTGTCTTTCCCGGTGATTGGCTGATCCAGAATTGCTACAAGAGTTCACGACAGTGGCAGAATGCACATCGAAATATTAATACCAACATCCTATAAACAATGTCCGCTGATTTCATTGGCTGAGAAGTCTGAGGTAAACAATGGTCTTCAGTGATTTTGATTATTTACACTCCACTCTACAAGGTGTAAAAACAGTACTATGAATCGCGTCAATGCTGTGAATAGTTTTAAAACGTCCACGGAAAGCAGCAAATTGTACGAATACGTATTTAATTGAAGAAAGGAAAAAGATGTAGTAAAATATCAACAGGCACAAATGAATAAATAAATGAAATTTTATTACTTGATTATTTTTACAAAAAAAAAAACCAACAACAAATGGGACTAATTTTGAAAGCGTACAGTTAAAACTATGAGTTCTGTCACGAACTGTGCGCTTAACCTGGCTTAATTGCGCGTAGGAACCCGGAGGTCCATTGGCTGAAATTTTGCTGGTGCTGGTTATGCTTTGCAACAAATTTGCAATTATTGCTCGGGTGGAATCTCCACTCTGCGGGTAATTTTGTGATAATACACTCTCCGCGTACTGAACATAGATTATATCAAATTACATGTGCATATATGCTGTGATAAAATTAAGCTAATACTAATGTTTTGCAGATATTGAGCTGCATTATAGTCTATTATCTTGTGAGCTGCCATTACCTCTCCAGAACAATACATATATTCTTTGATCAACTTAAGCTAATGGTAACGGCGTCATACTCTATTATCCTATTACCTATCATTTCATTTACAGAACAAGTCATTCACCCAGAACCCAGAAGAGAGGAAAAAGAACATGGGTGTCACACAGACACTCATCCATTCAGGATACACGAGGGTGGGGGTCTCTCTTGTGCACATGAATTCTATTCAATTACATGCATCTAGTTTCTGTGCCGAATGTGGTAGTGTTTTTCAGATAGTCAGTGGCACAATACTCTATTATCATGTTACCAATCATTGCATGTGCTAACACGATATTCACCCAGATTAGAGGAAAAAAACATATGTGTCAGACAGCCCCTCACTTATGTAGGATACCTGGGGCTCTTTCTTGTATCCATGGATTCTTTCAAATTACATATACATATATGCTGTGATAAACATAAGCTAATGGTAATTTTTTGCAGATATTAAGCTACCCAACACTCCATCACCCATCAGCCTCTGCACATACATATACAAGAGGTAACATGGTAACAGAATCTTAGGTATTACTATTATTATTGAACTTCCTCATACTCTATTATCTTGTTATCTAATATTGCAGCTACAGAATAAAAAATTTACAAGTACAGAGGAAAAAGATTCTGTGTCAGACAGACACTTATCCATCCAGGATTCTTGTAGAGGGGATGGTGCTCTGTTGTACACGTGGATTCTATCAAGTTACATGTTCTAATATTCAGTGCTGAACATTGTAATGTTTTGCAGATATTGAATTGCCTGATAATCTATTTCATCACATGACTCGTCCGTTTTGTTCACTTTAAAACATTTGATATTTTGTTTTCATATTAATCAGTGATAAATAAAGCCTTCCGTCAATTCCATTGGCCATTTTCAAAACTAGATAATTTGATTGACTGAACAAAATACAACTGGGCCACATTTTCATAATTTGCATAATTAGAGTTGGGAGCTTTCATTGGTCAATTTCAAAACTGGACAATTTGATTGGCTAAACGAAATACAACTCGGTCACGTTTGCATAATTTCAGTAGGGAGAATTTACGCTATCTGTCCTATTTAGGGTGGGTTATATTGTATTAATCTTTTACCTACAAGAAAAACGCCATTCATTTTTTTTTACTTTTTGCTTCTAAAACATAGGTTATGACCACTCGACGAGCCCGCTCCAATGAGGGGTCATAACCTATGTTTTGGAAGCAAAAAATTAAAATTTTTAGTTATACGAGGATGTTTTTTTTCCAAGTGCCGTCTGCAACTCAAGTCAGGTGATGGGTTAAAAAGTCATATTAAGTGGCTAATTTGTGCGCGTGTGTGTTATATGATAAACAGAATATGAAATGAGTGTTTTTCTCATAAAATATTTATGAAACTCGTCCGAATTTTCGTTTGGGCTCGCCAGAGGCTCGCCAAAACGGAAAATTCTTAGACTCGTTTCAAAAATATTATATGAAAAAACACTCATTCCATATCCTCTATATCTTGTTATCTGTCTTTACATGTGTAAACAAGATATTCACCCAGACTGGGGGAAAAAGAACGTGTGTCAGACTGACTACCATTCATCTAGGATACTTGGAGTACTCTCTGTCAAATTATTATCCTGTTACCTCTCATTATGTACAGAACAAAATATTCGTCCAAACTAATGGGTAAACGTGTGTCAGATAGACCCTAAGTTATCTGGGATACTTTAGGCTGTGGTAAGCTTAAGCTAATGGTATTGTTTTGTAGATAGTTAGCTATCCAACACTCCCATCACCCGGTCACCCCTTGTAGATATACAAGAGGTGACTGGGCAATGGTGTCTCCGGTTTTACAAATGTATATATTATACATGTATATACCATATTATTATATTATATTATACTATATATATCGTCGGCTGAGTGCTAGAATGTTCCTTGTCCCACAGGGGAGATAATACATAGTCCCATAGGGGACGTAGAACATTCTAGCACTCAGGCGAAGATATGTCATAGATATACAACAGATGAAATTCACATTTACATTTTAGGTATTAAGTTGGCTGAAAGTTCTCTAAGTCCTTACTAATCCTCACAATGAAAATTGAGTCATTATTGCCCTGCACAAATACTTTGCCATACACTCGCCAGGCCTGTTGACTTTTCTTTAACTTTCTAAGCTTAAACGCCTCAGTGAAGAGTTTGTATTTAGATTTTGTTAAATCCACATTAATGTAAATTCCTTGTTGTTGAACTTGATGCCCTTTAACTTTTTATTGTCAGAATAAAAACTCCTTCTGGCTTTATAGTTTGTGAATTTCGCAATAATCTGGAGTTGGATTCCAGGTCAAAGAGGTCCCACCCTATGAGATCTATCAATGTCTGCTTGTTGAATCTGGGCTCCTATTTTCCTACCCACGTTCATAACAATATTGTCGATCGACTCACCGTTTTCCTCCTGGATACCACTTTTGCGCACAATATATCTTCGGGTATACCATTCGAGCTCGACTACCCTAAGCGCCAGTTTATTAACCTCTCCACTAGACGCCCATTCTCCTCCCTGAAGACCTTCAACTCCTCAACACGATGTCTACTTGCCTCCCGAACAGCGTTCTGCACAACATCGTTTACCGACTTATTTATTAGGGCACTGATATCATCTAACATTTTAGCCTAGGGGCGAGTCGACAAAGCGTTCACGTCCGAGTCTGAAAGGGCCATCTTGTCACTATCCCTATCCTCGTCCGATACCCATTCAGAGTCAGTTTCAGAACTTTTTTGAAGTTTTGGTAAACCTGTTCTATCCGCGGGGTACTTCTGTGGGCTAAACCGTTTTCGTTTAGGCTTGGGCATTCCTGTACCCCTCAGATTTAATCAGATTTGATCAATAAATGCAGATAATGAAATCACCGAGAACAACTTTAGCATCAACGGTCATCGGTCGCAGCACGAATAGTAGGTGACTCCTTCAAAAGGTCCTAAACAATTTACCAAATGTCTTGATTAAAACTCATCCTACACAGGTTTTGAGCCACTAATGGTATTCGTAGAACCATTTCGCACTCTTTAACACATAAAAGAAGCCCAACATCCCACATCCACAACTTATGTTCAATCTTCATTCATCTTGAAAATGGCATCCTGTCAGATACTTGTCAGCTTCAAATTCGAAAACATTGCCATCGAAGCGATAGATTTCTGGTATTTACTTCTAAACTCGTCTACTTTGCTGACATTATTGGAAACTCGTGAGTTAAAACGGCTTCTTGATATTAAATATATTAGTAACCATGCTTGTGACCTCCATGATGGTGTCGTTCTTCGCTGTTCATGCACATAAAAGCTGTGGTTCTGACTACTGTTGTGCCTTAAGAAAATTTGGACAGCGCATCGGGGTATTTGCTCAATGAGCACGTAAACATCGCTAGGAACAACACGCAAAGTCAAGGAGTAGGTCCTCCACAGTGTGCTTAGGTTAAAAAATATGTAATTCTTTACAAACTGAGAGTTATTGCCCTTCCTTCGATGGATTTTGCTTGAAATTTCATTTGTAATAACTTGAACAATAACCAACAGATTTCAATAAATGATGCTCTGTTGCTTTGTACGGGTATGCTCTCAATCAAATTAAATACCCACGAGGAGTTCTTGAAAGGTATCGGAGGGAGGGTGATGGTCCTTTTGTTATTCCGTTTTGTGTAGTTGGGTTTACTTTATTTTTTATGTTTATGAGTTAACCCTTTACCCAACGCAGATGATATCAAAATTTATTATTTTAAATATCATTTTTTTAAATTTTTCAAAAAAATCAACAAAACCATATCATGTGACCCCTCATTGGAACGAGCTCAATGAGCTCGTTCCAATGAGGGGTCACATGATATGGTTTTGTTGAAATATTTTGAAAAATTTAATTTTTTGAACTGCTCAATTTGCGTATTACGCGGGCGGATGCGGGCGATTCGTTAGGTAAAGGCTTAATATGAATATTAATTACCCGATTTCAATATCTTTGGGGTTTGCCATTTTACGTTCACGTTATCTTGTACGACGAGTGCGACACCCACAGTATTTTGTTGAAAATTGAAAGAATTATTACACTTTGTTGTTTTAAGTTTTATTAAAATAGTTATGGTTGTGTCATGATTCGTGGTTGTGTGTGTGAGGGGACGTGGGGATTCCCTTCGCAGTGCGATGCTTTTTTTCTTCCTTTTTACCATAAACCGTTTACCCAACGTAACGGCCAAAACCGGCCTGCACTATTCTCAAAAATCGCCAATTAATTTTCATTTTTTGTCTCAAAAACATAGGCTATGACCCCTCCTTGGAACGAGCTCGTCGCGCTCGTTCCAATGAGGGGTCATAACCTATGTTCTTGAAACAAAAAAAAATGAAACAAATTAGTTATTCAAGAATTTTGTCTGCAAGTGTCGTCTGCTTTTCATATTACGCAAAGGGTTAATATTACTTATTTTATTCCACAGAGTGTGGAGCGTTGGTAAAATTAAGAAACGGAAAGCCTGGAGGCGTCCACCAACTATAGAATGCTATTTTTATAATTAATTCATTCAACGAAGTTCACTCGACTTATTATTAAAATAGTTATGGTTGTGCCATGATTCATGGTTGTGTGTGTGAGGGGACGTGGGGATTCCCTTCGCAGTGCGATGCTTTTTTTCTTCCTTTTTACCATTAACCGTTTACCCAACGTAACGGCCAAAACCGGCCTGCGCTATTCTCTAAAATCGCCAATTAATTTTCATTTTTTGTCTCAAAAACATAGGTTATGACCCCTCCTTGGAACGAGCTCGTCGAGCTCGTTCCAATGAGGGGTCATAACCTATGTTCTTGAAACAAAAAAATGAAAAAAATTAGTTATTCAAGAATTTTGTCTGCAAGTGTCGTCTGCTTTTCATATTAGGCAAAGGGTTAATATTACTCATTTTATTCCACAGAGTGTAGAGCGTTGGTAAAATTAAGAAACGGAAAGCCTGGAGGCGTCCACCAACTATAGACATGCTATTTTTATAATTAATTCATTCAACGAAGATCACTCGACTTATTATTTATCATAGACTGTTTTCTTTCCTTTTTCGTCAAACTCGACTTTAGGGTCATACTCCTTCGCGTACATAAGAACATTAATTTTAATTTGCCCATCTTTATCCCAAACATTGCATACATTTATAACTTTCTCATATTCTTCATATTTAAGTATCGGCAATTTATTGTGCGCCTTTTCCTTAAATTTCGAGATATAATCCCCGATAAAGGCTATTTATTGCACGTCTATGCTTTTATTTTCATAAACTGTACTATTTTTCTGCAAAAACCGAAGCGAACAATATTTTGTTTTTGTATTGTCCTTGAAAAATACGGATAACGTGCGCGAACTATTCAACTATTTCTTTTTTTACGTTTTGGTTATTTTTGGCAATAATTTGTGTTTTTAAATTGTTTTAGTAAAGTAGGCGTGCAATAAATACAGAACTGCATACGCGTCTGAACTTTCATTTTTTACCGCACGAGATCGATTTCCGTGGAGGGATTATATTGAACGGCTTCTCTTTCAATATTATCCCTCCGCCCAAATCGATCGCGTGCGGTAAAAAATGAAAGTTCGAACACGTATGCTTTTCTGTCTATATACAGTACGTGGAGAGTGGATTGTAACTAAATAACCCGCGGAGTAGAGTTATCACCCAAGCTATTACTTTCAAATTTTATATATATCGACAAAAAGCACAAGCAATGTTTCAGCCAATGGACCTCCGGGTTTAGCCCGGAGGTCCATTGGCAGAAACTTTGCTGGTGCTGGGTATGCTTTGCAACAAATTTGCAATTATTGCTCAGGTGGACTCTCCACTCTGCTGGTGATTTAGTGATAATACACTCTCCACGTACTGTACACTACCAAATGACAAATATCGTTAATTGTCAATATCATTCATACGACTTTTTCCATACACTTCCAAACATTGGTACTTTTGGAAAAATAAGAAAATTAAAAACCTTGGGGGCCCGTTTGGCCCAGGGGTCTGGGATTCTTGGTTTCAGGCCTGGGCCTCCAAAGTTCTGACCCCTGTGCCAAGACTGAGTACCCCAGGCATGAATCAGCATGATAAGTTGCCCTTTACGCATTGGAGAACTAGTTTCCACTCATGTAAACAAGGAATGGGAGTGCCCCGTGGATATGCTTAATCTGTTAACCCTGTACTTAACATTAAAAGCAGACGACACTGGCAAACAAAATTTTTAAATATCTATTTTTTTTTTCATTTTTTGCGTCAAACAACAGCTTATGACAATAGCTCAACGAGGTCGTTCCAATGAGGGGTCAGATACTAAGTTTTTTAGGCAGAAAAATGAAAAAATAATGAAAATCGAATGGCACTCTTTGTGAATATCGCTGGCCGGCTTTTGATGTTGCGTTGGGTAAAGGGTTAATGGACTGGCATCTGTATACATATACAGCGCTGTTATCACTTCAAGAATTCTTCACTTTAAGAACTTCGGCATCTGCATTAGTATCCCGACTCTTTCGAGAGGGGCTCGAATTTCCTCCCTCCGACCCTCGCTATACCCGTCTGTGTTATAAATAAATTAATTAAGAAGTTATATGTGTTTAATGTTTTATTGGTGTTTTTTTCATTTTCAACATTTTGATAATTCCAAGACTGCACCATAGATATAAAATAAAGTTTAGTCAATAGTGCTAACCTGTGCTGGTCACTTTTGTGGACTTCTACCCAAGGTGTTGTTGGTTCAGGTCCTATTTTACCTGTAAAGCAGAACTTGTTTACCGCAGTAACCAAGGACGGACCCACTTCCTGAGGTTCACACTGGGGGAGGGAGGGGTTGACGATGCTGTTGAAGAACAAAACAATTCCAAAAATGTCAACAAACGTTTGTTCCACTGAGGGGTCAAGTATGCTTTTGTTGACATTTGTGAAAGAAAAGAAATTCTGACATATTGTGCTGCAGTGAGTAAGACTTTGAACCTGTTCTCATTTTTTAACGCACGTATATTACAACCGTAAATGTAATAAACTGTCATAAATGTAATAAACCTACAACCTGCCGTAAATGTAATAAAAATGTGGCCATAAATGTAATAAACGGTTCTAAATGAAATAAACTGTCGTAAATGTAATAAACTCTCTTCCCTTTGAAATCGATATTTTCGACGGAACATAATATGAACTCCCAGTGGCGGAGTTGTCTCAGTTTTATCTAATTTGATGCTAAGGTATCATTACACCCGACAAAAAACATGTTTAGAACTGTTCCATACATCTTCGGAGAACAAACTTCATCTGCCGTAAATGTAATAAACATGGGGTCATAAATGTAATAAATGGTCATAAATATAATAAAAGGTGGTCATAAATGTAATAAACGGTCATTTATGACCGTTTATTACATTTATGACCACTTTTTATTACATTTACGACAGGCTGTAGGTATATTACATTTATGACGGTTTATTACATTTACGGTTGTCACACACGTATATTACAATCGATCAATAAACATCTAATGCGAAACAAAAAGCGTACATCCACAAATTGACGAGTCCCACAGTAACTAAACACTGTTCAGTCTTTCTATCTTGGTACACCGCTTTCCTACACCCGAAGAACTATCCAGCATGACATGCCGCTGTCCGTTGAGATCGTCGTTCGTCCCCATTAAATAAATAAATAACCGTGAATGTTAAACGAAATTACAGAATTATCAAATTATGGGGTAGATAACTTTCTCTAAGGTCATTTGGAGTGAAAGAAATACATGGTCAGCAATAATTCCATGCAACAGCCCGTCATATGTTGTACTGTTGAAAATGAGATCGGGAAAGTGGGATCACATTTTCGTTTTACGGATTCCGTATCAAATGGTTCGTCCCAGAACGAGGTCGGTACGGGGAGACGTTAATCGGGGGAACGCAAGTTTTAATATCCGTTTGTAGGACCGTTCCATTTTTGTAAATAACTAAATTCTCAAACCTGAACATTTTAATATTGTGTGTTAGGTAGTTTTGTTAATTTATGGTATTATGTTGCCAGATATTGGTCAAAGCCACGAATAAATAAGTTAAACCTTTGAACCCTGGCGTTATATTCCATGTCAGTAATGGCAGCAATTGGAAGAGTCCATATTCATTATTTGGGGGTAGACCAATTAATATTTTACGGCTTCACGTTTAAAATATTGATCGATCTACCGCATCATTCATTTTGCATCCATTCAACTTAACGAAATTATGAAGTATCTTGGTACGAAAAAGCGGCCTCTCGGGTTCATCGAGTTAATCCTTTACCCAACGACTCGGCCGCATACGCCGGCGTAATATGCAAATTTAGCAGGTGAAAAAATATTATTTTTCAAAAAACATGATATGGTTTTGTTGAAATGTTTTGAATTTTTTTTTAAAATGTTATTTAAAATAATAAATTTTGATATCCTCTGCGTTGGGTAAAGGGTTAAAGGACGTAACAAATAACCATATTTTTTTTTTACTTGAAAACACCATACGTTCATTTTTTGCAGGGCAGTCGCGGCGAAATCATGTTTTACTGGCTACAAAACACAGCGAGAAGTGAGGAGCACGTGGGTCGGGTCCAATTCGATGACAAGCAAAATTGCCAAAAATAAAAAAGGCGCAGAGATACATTTTTGTCTAAAATTAATTTCCCTACAAACTTGAGCTAAACTTGCAAAAACACTTCATTAAATGAACAGTGTGTAGTGTTTTCTACTGGCATTGTGTAATACTTTTAAAAAGGTTCAAAGAAAACAACAATTGAACTGTTAATTATGCTACATGAATGCGGCAGAGGTCAGAGGTCAACAAGTCCGTCTCTACAAAAGAAATAAATTCGTTCAGTGTTAAGCCTACGGGGAAACTTTATCACCCTACTAGGTGAATAAAGCAAAAATTTATCCAAGGCTTTTATTGTTCGAATAAACGGCCATTTATGGGATAAATTGAAATCTCGCCCTGACGGTTTCGTCGATATATGCCCAGAAACGAGCTCTCAACTACAACAGACCATCTTGAAAACCTGCGTGGTGGTTGTAACATATATATAATCTGTGTTGCAACAGCGAAAATTGTGAATCGCTAAGTCTCCAACCTAAACCTGTTTTGGAGAAATACAAATAACAACTCGTCTCTTGGGTGTAAGAAGGCACCATCAACAATGCTTTAGCATTGCTGATGGTGCTTTCTTTTACCCATGGGACGAACGACAGAAACAGAAACAAAAACCGTTTCAGCAGCTGACTCTAGACGTGTCGAGAAGTAAATAATCAAGTGCTTTTGTACGAGATCTATAAAATAAACAGCTCTGAATTTCCATTGAATTTTTCGTCATATTATGTGAACAATCATTTTTGGCTGATATATTGTGTATGATAGATAAAGATCGTAGCCGATTTTATTTTTCTTATCAACATTAAACAAGTCTTCTATTTTAATTGGAATAATGACACCAATTATAAAGCAATCCTCGCATGACTAACGCGTTGTCTCCAGCGCTTTGTTCCAATATGAGACACGTCGCCTCGTTGAGAATGGTCTTGCGCGTACGAATCTTAAACGAGTTTCCTCTCAGATGATTGACTGTGTTTTTATCCATTCGCAACATTTCATCCCAGGTTAACTACATGGTGATCAAAATGACTGCTTAAAATTATTTTAATGGATTGGAACGTCTTTAAGTCTGTGTCTGACGCGCAATTATCCGATAAATCTTTTATTTCTTAAGATTTAGTGAAATGAATGTTTTCTCATTGTCAAATTTTACGCTACTAATTACCACTGTAAAACACAATACAAATAATGAGCTGTTTTATTTCATGCTGGTATTTTAGGTTAAACTGAATTTTTTATCACTCGCGCGCCAATAATACCAATTATGGGGGTGGGAAGGGTCTTAACTTGCTTTGTCCAGACTGTGATGCTTTAAATTCCGACTGACAAATATTCCACAACTTTATCATCAAGACGTCCCCTGAGTCCCAATGTATTCTATGTGCCAGTATATTGGAGCTGACGACATATGATGGAATTTCTACCGGTATAAAAAGAAGTCTGTAACAGAAATGTGATTCTCTTTCATCGGCCATAACCACAGTAGTAGTCCAAACAAAAGTTTAAAAATGTGTACACGACACCAAAAGCTTTGTTGTTCCCTGACCATCGTCGAGTGAAGACATGAAAGTCCATTTCTGCGACAACTGGGGAAAATCTTTCCTCGGAAGTTTGACACGGAGAGACACAAAGATGATTACTCTTCCATGAAACACACGGGAAAACCAAAGAACATTGAAACACGGAACAGAAATTAAGATGCACCCACGATTTCTATGTCATGCTGGCCGACTTAAAGCAAAGATGATCATCAAGCCAGCTACAGTTAAAACTAGAAGTCCTGTCACGAATAGTGTGCTTATCTAGGCTTAACTGCGCGTTGGAATTACGCGCAATTGCCATATAGAATGGCATCCAAAGCACGGCATGTTCTCCTGGTTACTCATAGCTCATTACCCGGAGGTCCATTGGCTGAAACATTGCTTGTGCACAGGCCACATGTACAGAATTCGATAGCTTTACTGGGGCCATAACGCGTACATTAACACGCATATCAACGTGTTATTTATGCGCATTTCATGGCAGGACTTCTAGTTTTAACTGTAGTGATGATTTAATAGAATATGTGATACCTGTGTGACTGCGCTAGGAATCTGTTGAATTATGATGTGTGATACCTGTGTGACTGCGCTAGGAATCTGTTGAATTATGATGTGTGATTTACTAGATACCTGTGTGACTGCGCTAGGAATCTGTTGAATTATGAGGTGTGATTTACTAAATCCGAGATCGCGAAATGATCCCATATAAACTCCCGATTATGAGGATAGCCTTACTAAATAGAAGACTATCTTATCGAAAACGAAGGCGAAGTATACAGAAAGGGGTATTTTAGGAACATTGCTAAAATCCGTTGCCCATGTATTGTCCGAATACTTGGCCTATATAAGGACGTGTTGGTAACACAATTGCCATTTGTGATCTGACCTTCGAAGAGAGTGGATGCAGTACAATCCTTTCGTTGTAGTACACCAAAAAAACTATTCACCAATGGATGATTCGGAATCCAAAGAGTCGGAACTATTTCAAGAAGGGCGATTCAATAGGAAGTGTCGTTAGAAGTGTCTTACAATGATTACCAAAAATAATGTATCGACGATGGAATAAATAAAGAAGTTGCAGTCGAAGAAGCAGCCACATCACTCGAAAGCAGTGCCATAGAAGCCATCTGCGTAGTATAGATTAATACCCTAGTGCACAGTACGACTTTTTGAAGGAGCCTATTTCACAAGAAAACTGAAAAGACTGCTGCGTGCAGAAGAGAAAAATGACTTTGTAGAGTCGACTTTTTACCAGAAATATGCATTGGAAAATAGAAAATTTAGGTTTGACGACTTCTTGGCGAAATATTCATTCGAAGTGTAAGTTAATGAGGTGACGAAGAAGACTGGAAGCCAAGGAGAAAATGGTCTCGCTTATTAACGAAAAAAATATTAAAGCATCGTCCATATGAAAATTAATGAATTTGTGTTCTGGAGGCTGAAGAGTGAAGATGTCTGTGCCCACGGCAGTGCTAAAATTGAAAGATGACTAACACATACAGATCTTCAAGAATGATGCCGGATTGTTACTGACTTTCAAGGAACTGACCTAAGTGAATCGTGTGCTAGACGGAGTCAAGAGCAGAAACCTAGTCCAGCTCACTGGGGTTCTGGAGAAGAAAATAAAATATGTGGAGACACCGTTTGGAGTGGGCCGAATGTTAACCAAAGGGGAGCTGAAGAATGAAGAGGTGAAGAAGAAGAACGAAATTACCAGTCAAATTACAAACAAGAGAGCGAAACAGATGCCAAAGGTAGCTTGCAGCGAACGAACTGAAAAAGAATGAAGTGAAGAACAATGAAGATTCAACTCAAAAGACAGAAAACAATGATGTTCAAAAGAATGAATTTACCCCCAAGAACAAGAACGAATTGAAAATGGAATGAACAAACGAACATACAAAATGAATAACCCAGTCACAGTCATGCACTGGGAAGAAGGTCCGTCGGACAACAAAAAGTATTTGATCGGATCGTTAGCAACCTCCAGGAAGAAAAGGATGGAAGATTACATTCCACTCGGGGATGAAGATGTTGAACACAACTGTCTATGGAATGAACAAAGTGATTATATACTGTGAACATTTTATCACAGAACTGAATAAAATTCTTAATTCTACGAGTAGAATAAATTTTTTACTTAAAAACACTATACGTTTATTCTATATTTATCAGGGACTCTCTGATGCTTGTTCATCATTTCTCGTCGGTTTCATTCTTAATCCCACTCGTAGAATAAATGTTTTTACTTCAAAACACTATTTATTATTTATTTATTATTTATTTATTCTATATATACGTGCGGTTCGGTGGTATAGAATGTTCTTACGTATACTGATACTGGGCCCACATAGGAGATAAACAGAACTAGTGAGACGGCCGTAGTATCTTAACAAATTGGAAGTGGGTCGAGTCGACTTTTTACCTGATTTTACTCTCAAAATTTTGTCGTAAATGTTTACATATTTGAGCTTGACAAATTTAAAAAAAAGTAATGGGATAAAGATAATAACTACACAGTGTATCGAAATAATTGTTATCTCATTCGCATTTATCTTGCTCGCCAAGAATCGAGGGTTCATAATTAAAATCAATCTTGGGATAAAAATTGTATTTCACACATTACATTGTTTTTCTCTTTATCATATCGTGTATGGCAGGTAGGAATCCCATATGTCATTGTATTAGCCCTGCGAATGAACTGAAAACACTGCCGTTTTCTGATGTAGGCCATGACAGGAATCGATCTCGGGATTGCGGCACCGAATTGCCCAGCCGGAATAGTCTGCCACCATACCAACTAAGCCAACGACAACTCCTCAAAATGTTTTACTTAACTCAGCTATTATGTTAGTTTACATTCACAACACAATTCCCAACAGCCGAGACACCATATACGCCAATTGAACTGAATGTGTAATTGATTTTGTGGTGATTCGTAATTGTCTGCGACAGCGCCTGTATTTATTATCATATTTACCCTTGGTTCGATGCAACTCGAACAGATTACTGATATATTGGTCTGTAGTCTCAGCTTTTATAAATATGAATCACAATTAACTGAGATTCCAGTGTTTAACACTTACGCTGCCGAAAGAGATTATTGTCCCCTATTTTATGATTATTAACTGCACGTTCTGGAATGCGCAGATCTATTCTAGCAGCTGATTAATTCTTGGAAAGGGCCCAGCGAGTCCTTTCCAACAATTAATCAGATGATAGAGTTTCAAGTATGTCATAAAACTTATTAAACTTCCTCCCATTCAGGCGCACATAGAGGTCCTCCATATATGGCTAAAGTGGGCGTGGCTGTAAAAGTGTTAAAAGCTGGGACCATAGACCAGGAGTCAATACTATACAACTTTTGCAATTGTATTTTCTAGAATTGTATTTTCAAGTTGTAATTGTAAAAGGGTTGACATGAACCATTAGCATTTTCAAAGATGTGGCAATTTGCCAGTTGGCAAATTGCCATATCTTTAAAATGCTAATCATTTATTTCAGTCGGTTATATTAATAGATAAAAAATACAATTCTAGAAAATACAATTGTAAAGACTTCATAGTATTTGGCTTCTGTATTCTCTTTATCATATATATAAGAACACACCCTGTGGGATAAATACCACGACGCCTGCAGAAAACATAAGCAGTTTAAGCAAACGCCTGCCAGTGGAACTCATTCCTTAAAACTTTGAATGCAACTCCTTTGTATTTCACGAAATTTGGCAGTTATTGAGTTATTGAAACTCCAGCCCGCAAATTTTTCGAAGTGAATTCCTCCCATCCTGTACTGTGTATCTCAACTAAGGTGTCCGAATAAGTTCAAAAGCTATTAATCGTATGGACAGCTCACTACTGCCACCTCTAGACACGGTTATTTCCTGCAATGAAAAGGAACATGATCATTTTTCCGAAGTCTGAAACGAAGACGACTAGAGAAGAGGCCACATGTCCTCCGGATCAATCACCTCGTGCACGGTCATCAGTACATATGTCTCTTAGTGCAGATCACACAAGGTCATACTTAGTACAAAGTGATACTTTTCTTAACACAAGGGAAGGTTGGCCCATCGGACTAACTGAATTAACATATGTTTCATTTCGATATATATTTTTAATTGTATTTGAATTATTCTATTAAAAATGTGGACGTTACACATTGTTAATTGTGGATCCCCCTACCCTAGAAAAACAAGAAAGAAAGACACATACTATCCTGCTGTGCGCTCAGTTTCATCCATACGTCGAATGTACACGTCCATATTCGGCCTAGTGTGTCAACACACTACATACAGCCATACACGTGTGTGTATTGTTGTTGTTTTTCTACAAGAGAGACGTCCCCCAAAATTGAAGCCTCGTGGTATTCCATGCCAATATTCCAAATTGGCAGCATTATGATATTTTGAACATCCTAGGCTTAAGTAGTTTGCGTGGTATTGCTTAGAATAGGCTGACAACCTTCTGAAAAGTCTTTTGCAAAAATGACGAAGATAATCGCAGTAGTCATTTGCCTGTACCATAACGCCTCAAAATGGCCGATCAGGTCTTATTTCATGCGTATGCTGGAAGAATTTATAACTTAGCTTCGAAAGTTTTTCATTTTTCTCTGAATGCAGGCGAGTATCTCGTCTTGCACTGCTCGTTAGATATTGTATATCTTTTGCAATATAAGGTAAGGGGGATAATCAAACTTTGTTTTTCATACTCTGCCTGAATACGAAACCTGCTTTCGCTAAAGGATATTTGCATCAAATTTATTAAGGAATAATGTGAGTTTCCACCAGGAAAGTTTTTTTTTTGTTTACTGTGATTTAATGACACCTTGAACAGCCATGGTCATATCGTATCGGATCGTCTTGCGGGTGAAAAAACCCGAGTATCCGGAGAGAGCAATGGAAAACTGTCAGACACTCCAAAGTTCTATCCTACCACAAGCAGGATTTAACAGCGATTGATGACCAGTGTGACGTCAACATGCAGCCCACATAGTAAAAACATGTTTCCAAAACCATACACAACCTAAGATTCTTATCTAGAACATGTATTGGCAACAGTTTAATCATATTGGCATAATAGGAAAGCCATATAAATGCAGGACAGGATGTCTTGACATCTCTCAACCAGTCGTAATCAATGGGAAGCGTCAGAAAATCCATTTCAACTGTCTTGTTATTGATTGGTGTGACGGGAATAAATTTATCTCTGCCATATGCTGGTGTTTGTATTCCAGAATTAGATAATCTTCATTTATTTCTCGGAGAAAAGTTGAATGCTGTCAAATAAGATACTGGCATTTTTCTGGGCATATTGATAACAGCTAAAACAAGAATTATCTTTTGTGCTGAAGTAGGAGATGTGTATAACCAAAACAGAGAAGATATCCACATGTTCATCACATTAACCCAGGATCGTTCAAAAGAATTATATTGCCTTAATTCCTAGACGCTAAGAACATTTACTGACTATTAAAAATAGTTTAAACTTATGTTATCCGTCGTGTATATTAATAAGTGTATGCTAATTTAGCACTCGTCCATTACTAAATACTCTGGAGTAGGGCTTTGAGATTCGATTCGATTTCAAAACTTAAGTAGATATTCGGTTCGATTCCTTATCGGCAGCCCGATTTGTTCCCTCTCGAATCTTTTTCATACAGTACGTGGAGAGTGTATTATCACTAAATCACCGCAGAGTGGAGATTCCACCCAAACAATAACTGCCACTTTGTTGCAAAGCATAACCAGCACAAGCAAGGTTTCAGCCAATGGACCTCCGGGTTGAACCCGGAGGTCCATTGGCTGAAACATTCCTTGTGTTTTTTGTCCACATGCACATAATTTGAAAGTGATACTTTGGGTGATAACCCCACTCCGCGGGTGATTTAGGTACAATCCACTCTCCACGTACTGTAGGAATAAAGCTGGTATCGGTCATCTCCATCGTATCACAAAACGTATAGTTCAGATGGAAATCGTACATAAATAAAATAATATAATAATGTAGTTTATAGCCGAGTCTCCACACAAGGTGCTCACGGGCTTCACAAACAATGTTATATATACAAATAAAGAAATGCATACAAACACAAATACAGGTTATTCGATGTTGTACACACTTTTGAACAGGTATGACTTAAGGGATGACATAAATGTCCCTACGTTTGGGATACTTTGAATTTTTCTGGTAATTGATTCCAGAGGTAGGGTACAGCTGTCGAAAATGAGCGATCTCCTGCAGTAACCAAGTTGTAAGACTTTCTAACCAAGCTGTTAGAGGAAGAAGATCGGAGAGCTCTAGCTGGTTTGTATTCCTCGACAAGCGAGGTTAGATAAGATGGAGCAAGGCCATTAATACACTTGAATGTGAGTAACAGAATTTTGAATTTGATTCTTTCCTCGACAGGAAGCCAGTGGAGTTTGCGCAGAATTGGAGTTACGTGAGAATTTCTGGGTGCTCTGTATACCAACCTAGCTGCACACCGTTGACTGTTGAAATAAAAGACTGAGTGTAACTTGCGTTACCTTAACATAAATAGCATCAGTACTTATGCCACCTGCCATGCTAAATCCCACATCACTAGTCCCTACCACTGTTAATTGCAAATTGAAGGTTTCCAAGCGATTTCCATTATGAACTATAATCCTTACAGGTTAATATTCCAACTTCATCATCAAGGCATGTCTTCAACGAAGGACTTCCTAGCTGATGCAGTTGGATAATTTTATTAGTCGGGATTTGAGTGATTCCGGTCGGAACAAATCAAGTTTATAGCACACCAACCCCCGTCGTTCATCTTCAGTATGCCACTGACTCGATTGCAGGTTCGATTCGTTTTCGAATAATAGACATGATTCGATTCAAGATTCGTGCCGAATCGAAAATGTGTTCTTCGCAGGGCTCTACTCTGGATATAAGATGTTTTCTCTTCAGGTCAGAAAATGGTTTGGTTCAGGTTACATGCAATAAAAAATGGATTCGTTCTCTAAAGGGCTGTTTTTATATTTATTTTAATGCAGTAGCTTAACCCTTTATCCAACGTAACGTCCAAACCTATCAGTGGTATCTACAAAAATCCCCATTGAAATTCTATTATTTTTGTTTTGTGTTTGTTTACTCAAAAACATAGTTTATGAACTATAACATGAAGGAGCTCGTTCCAGTATGTGACAAAAGCAATGTTTCTAAGGCAAAAAATGAAAGAAATACTTATTATATATTTTTTTAATCAGGTGTCTTCAGCTCTTCGGATTAGTTGAATGGTTAAAAGGTATTAGTGGAGCGGATTAGTGCGATTTTTTATGAAAATAGTTCACTTGATGATACAAGCATGAAATTTTCACCATGTGTTCTTTAGATATGGTAGAAAAACCTGAGATAGTTGGCCACTGAAGATTAGGCCATTTTCAAGATGGCCGACATTTCTAAAAATAGATGGGTGGTCATAATGTTCTTGTCAATGAAGTTTTGTCAGGGCTTTATAGTCTGGCCGTGGTGACTTGATATCAGGCTCTACTTGAAGGAAATTTGCAACAAAGGTATCATTTTAAAGAGAGATTTCTCCCCTGCTAAAATTCGCATTGGGGTGGGGTGGGGGTGGGATGGGGTGGGGGTTTCTACAGCGCATTGAAGCAAACTACCATTTTCATCGAAAATAGGAAATTCTAATTGAGTTTTCGACGTAGATTCGTCCAAATGATACTGATGTTAACGCTCATAGCAAATTTATTCCGTACGCTAACATTTTCCAGTTACGATAGTTCTTTAATTTGATGACTGTTTAATCACAACCGGCTGAAGGCGAATAAATTTCTTAAAATTCTAACTCCTATAAATAAAATCAATTGAAGCCCCGTTAAAGTGCGGTATTAATAAGGTGTTTGTGTGTCTCTGTTTCACACATTGGGGCGCTCGCGTTATTGCTTCGTCAATACTCAGTTTTCTCTTCACGCCGTTAATACAGAAACAAAGAGCATTGGTGCCACTTCCTTTCAAACTCTGTGGAGTCCATACCAGTTTGCCTTTCTGCTACATTAGTAATCAGTTCTCTCTTTAATCGCACGAAATAAAGAGCGTTGATGCCACTTCGTTTCAAACTCTGTGGAGTCCAGTTTGCCTTTTTGCTACGTTAATCAGTTCTCTCTTTAATCGCACGCTTGTACCCTGTTGATGCCTAACGGTGACAACGACGCAGGGAATGAGAGTTGTGTGTTATTGTCATTGGTGAGGTTATCCCTTTGGAAACAATAAACTAGCCATAATATTGTTTACTTACAAATCAGAGATTTCATGTATTTTGTATATTTGCTGTTTTACGGGAAGCGCCATCTAATATGTTTCTTTTTATTCTGTTCATCTATAATTCGATATGTCAAAACGAATTCGACTCTCAACTAGCCACACCGGGTTGTGGAATACAGATTGGTCAAAATGTGTTTTGTGTCAAGCAGATACAGATGAACCATTAAGGTCTCCACCAAAGACTTATCAGGCTAGTGGGTGTGCAACACTTGCTACTAATATTCCTCAGTTTCATAAGCTGAACGAAATGCCAATGGCAATTGATTTACGTCGTTTGGATGATGGTAGTGGAATAGAGAGTACATTTGTTAAAAATGATGCAAAGTATAACGAATCATGTTGGCTTAGATTTAACAATACAAAGCTATCAAGAGAAAAAAAACGGAGAGGTTTTGAAGAAGATTCACAATCCTCTATGGTCAGCGAACCTTCTAAATTTACAAGAAGTTCAGTAGAAGATACTGACGAATCCCCAGTTGTTGGTTTTATTTGTGACAAACAGGCCACTCGCTCAAAAGTTAGGGAAGAAATGACCATGCAACTGAATGAGAGACTTAATCAGTGTGCAAAAGTTCTTCAAGATGATAAACTTCTTGCAAAGCTCAGTGCTGATGATGTTATAGCACAGGAATTTAAGTACCACCCAGCCTGCCTTACGGCATTGTATAACAGAGAGAGTCTGTTTTAAATAAAACAGCCAAAAGTAAGGAGAATTTTGCTGTTGAAATCAATAGCGCTGAAGATTTAGTTCTTGCTGAGCTTATTACTCACATCACGGACACTCAACGAAATTGTCCCGCAGGATGTGTTTTTAAGCTTGCCGACCTCAGTAGTCTGTATGAAAGCCGTTTAAAGCAATTTCAAACCGAACATGTTACGGTCAATAAAACACGACTGGAAGAAAAGATACTCGCCAGAGTTCCAAAAATGAATACGTTTAGTAAGGGAAGAGAGGTTCTCCTTGCGTTTGAAAAAGATGTTGGACCTGCTCTAGCTTCAGCTTGCTCTGATACAGATGCAATACAGCTAGCAAGAACAGCTGAAATCGTTCGTAGAGATATGCTACAACATAAATCAGCGTTTAAAGGATCGTTTGAGGAAGGCGACATACAAAATTCCGTACCACAAAGCTTGCTAGAACTAGTCTCTATGATTGAGCATGAGCCCGATGTTGAATCCCAAATTGAGCAGGGGGCAACAAAGTCTGATCTAGCAATAGCACAACTACTGCAGTTCAACTGTCATAAAAAGGTGGAAAAAGAAGGTGTTAGAGGCCAGAGACATTCAACTGAACGCGAGACCCCATTTGCCACTTACGTTGATCTTCTTTTTGCAAAAACAAGAAAGCGACAGCTTATTGATACTTTATTTCAGTATGGAATAAGATTTCATTTGTCAGAACTCTCGCAATTTCAACACAGCTAGGTGAAGCGGTTGTTAACCAATATTTAGAAGAAGGGCTTGTCTGCCCTCCTGCATTGCGTAAGGGTGTATTTACTACATCAGCCTGTGATAACATAGATCACAATCCATCGGCTACAACAGTTATGTCATCGTTTCATGGCACAAGTATCTCTATCTTCCAGCACCCAAATGCCGATTCAGATGGTGGAGAGCGGAAATTTAATGTAGATTCAGAAAGACCAAAGTCCAAAACTATTTCTGTGCTTCCTGAATCATACACAAATGTTAAGCCGGCATATTTCAAGAGTAAGCCCGAGCCAACTGGCCACAATCTATATCCAACTATTTCAGATCAATCATAACTGTATGAACACATTGACATGGAGTACGAATGGTTAAGATTTATCCATTTGATGGATGATGTTGTAAATTCTGATGCTGTTTCTTGGTCATCCTATCACTCCTCACGCAACCGAGGTCCAAGCGTGTGTGAGTGTTTCTTCCTTAATGCCTCTTTTGCAAGAACCAGCACATTCAGTAGCAACCATAAAACAATCAATGGAAAAGATAAAGGAAGTAACGCAGTTTTTAAATCCTGGGCACCTGTCATGGCAGCTGATCAACCACTATTTGCTTTAGCCAAACAGATTCAGTGGCAGTGGCCAGATGCATATGGTGAGGATAAAATCATCATAATGTTTGGTGGCTTACATGTTGAAATGGCAGCATTCAGACTCCTAGGTGATCTACTGAAAGGTAGTGGCTGGACAGCCGCATTGACAAGCGCAGATATTGCTACTTCCGGAACTGCTGACTCTTTTTTGTCATCTTCAAATGTATTGAAGCACGCACATCAGGTTACAGCTGCTGCTCTGTTCAGTCTCACGAAAACTGCTTTTAATAAGAGTGAAGGTCCTTTTCTTGACAAAGCAGAGGAGTTCAAAGTTTTTATGCAGTGGTGTGGTGATCAAGAAAAGATCCCGCAGTTTCAGTTCTGGTCCACAATTCTAAAACTAGAGTTGTTGATACTTTGTTTTGTCCGCTCATTTCGTGAAAGTGATTTCCTACTATACAAAGAATCACTAGCTGAACTTATTACCTACTTCTTTGCCCTGGACCATATAAATTATGCCCGGTGGCTCCCAGTTCACCTTCGTGATATGGTCGGGTTTGAGACTGTACATCCTGATATATATACAGAATTTTGCAAGGGTCATTTTACTGTCCATAAAACTGAACGAGTGTCCTCTGGTATCGCAATCGATCAAGCTCACGAGCAAAAAAATGCCATACAGAAGACCCAGCAGCACTGAGGCGATGGGTGATAGCGGGGCCGTACATAAGCAGGGTTATCGATGAATTTGCAGATGCAGCTGGCAAATCAAAGCTGAAACGAAACAGAAGACACCATGACGATATCCCTGCTGCTCTGAAGGACTTTCAGGATAAAGTCTGCAGACTAATTTCAACAATATCTGAGTATGGCAGTCTATTTGAAGAATATTCACAAGACTTTTATTCCCTCGATGTCAAAGAAGTTGCGGATAAAAAGGTAAACGAGTCGATGGCTCAGCTTTTACCTGTTGGCAGAAAACAGTATGATAAATTCCTGAAAAAAATCGACAACTAATGGACAAGAAAGTCATGAACCCTTGGCAAAAAATAAGCTTTCCCTTTTCAGCAAAAAAATCAAGCTTCACACTACGGTGGGGAATCTGAAAATAGAGAGTTTGAAAAATGACTGTCAACTTTTTTCACGACTTTTTATATCGTGCCAAGATCGACAGTGTGACCTTCAAAACATTTTTCAACATGAAAACCAACAGTACCCATCATCATTATCACACAATGGTATGTTCAACTCTGGAGTAAAATCACAGCTGATGGACATTTTAGAGACAGGGTTAGCTGCTCGAGTAGAAGAGCCTCATACTGAAGTTATGATTATAGATGGTGCGGCTATGGTCAATGCAAAAGCACCTGGAACTGCTAAAACATTTGACGACTATGCTGCAGAGGTTATTATACCATACATTGTAAAATGTGCACAAAAATGTACAAAAGTAGATGTTGTTTTTGATGTATACCTCGAAAATAGCCTCAAAGCAGGAACTCGAAAGAAAAAGGGAGCTGGCTTTCGAAGAAAAGTGGTCGGTAAGAGTAACGTACCAAAGTCGTGGAGCAATTTCCTGAGGTGTGATGAAAACAAAACTGAACTGTTTGGATTTTTGGCAGATAGAATTGTAAATGCTCAGACAAACAGCCTTATAGTTGTCAATAAAGGGAATGATGTTGCCTATAATAAGGAACTGAACATAGATATGCTGTCACCCTGTAACCATGAAGAGGCAGACACTCGTATGTTTGTTCATGCCAAACATGCGACTGTTGTTACAGGTTTTAATAGCATGACTTCCGACACAGATGTTGCTGTTATAGCCATCTCCGTGTTTACAGACCTTCAGATTAATTCAATGTGGTTAGCTTTTGGGAAGGGACAACACTCCCGCTGGCTCCCAGTACACGTCATTACCAAATCAATTGAACCTCGGTCAAGTGTTTTACCTTTCTTTCGTGCTTTTACAGGGTGTGATACAGTGTCTGCCTTTGTGGGAAAAGGACAGAAATCTGCTTGGCGGGCATGGAATGTGTATGAGGCTGCAACAGAGGTTTTCTGTCGACTCAGATCACCACAGAATGAAGTTACAGAGGCAGACATGGATATCTTGAAACATTTTATTGTTGTCATGTACGACCGTTCAAGCACAACATGCAGAATAGACGAATGTCGCCTTGATTTGTTCGCTCGAAAGCAGCGTCCATACCATGGGATACCACCAACTAGGGCATCATTATATAAGCATGTTGAAAGGGCAGTTTTCCAAGCGGGTCATGTTTGGGGCCAGGCTTCTTCTCCGGCGCAACAGTTACCGGATCCCGTCAGCTGGGGTTGGCTTAAATACAACAATTTGTGGGGGCCACACTGGACTACACTCTCTGCTATAGCAGAGTGCTGTCAAGAACTGCAGAAGTGCTACTGCAAGCGTTCAACATGTACTGGAAATTGCAAATGCTACCGCACAGGATTGTCATGCACTGCACTTTGCTCCTGTAATTGCCAAGAAAGCAGTTAGTATCAACAAATGCACCTGTGATATATACGAGCATCGATTCTAAATGCATGAGGTGTAAAACATTGGCATTGATATTGCAGATTATGAGGTTTATTTTGAAAATACGTGTACGTTTAAAAAAGAAACAAATCCCTGGTAACTGCACATTTGAGTATACAGAGTTATTTCCCTTGCCATATATTTCCACAGCCTTTTAAACCACAATTGTCGTTGCTATTCATTATTTCAATTCATATTCAGTCTTGGGTTGCATAAAGGAATGATATAACAGCAGAAAAAATGCTTTAATGCTATATGTTTCACTCATATATGCTGCACTCACATCACCAATAGTGCAGATTTTTTCATTTCCGGTGGCCATCTTGAAAATAATAAGATATTTCGTGGTCAGCTATCCTAAAGTACTCTATATACCAAAAGTGACTTCCATACCAAATTTCATGCTTGTATCACACTGAACTATTTTTATAGCAATCCGCCCCACTATATGGCCTGTATTTGATTCCAGACCCGTAAGGATCTTCAGATATCGTTTTAAATGAAAATAAGGTTTCGTGCAAAGACCTCATAAAAAAACATTTGTGACGGGTATGGAAATTATGATCCGTCGAGAAACCTGAATCCTTTATTTTGTTTTATTCAGCTTCAGCATTATCCGAACCGTCAATCTCAGATTGGCAGCTATATGGCAGCGGTAATGAGTATACTCCACTCTGTTCTTCTGCGAGTGTAAAGAGTCAATGCGGTTCCATATCATATATGCGTCTTACGAATAGTCCAAAAAGGCTGATGACTTGGAATAAATTCCTTTATTATCTATTCTGAAATTTGGCAACTTTGATTCGTATAGATGTAGTCCAGAATTTTGTTGTACATTCGCAGTGCGATCACTAATTCAGTTTTTCGAACAGAAGTGTTAATATTTAGTTTACTGCTGCCAAACGTTATTCAAGATGTAGTTATGAAAATGTGGAATTACCTGTCTGTAAATGTTGCATGTACATCCGCATCATAAACTTATGCAGGTATACATGAAGTCGGAACCGAGGTACGTGGGGTTGGAAATTCAGCGCACTCGTCCAGGCCACGTTTTCCGTCCAGAAATTCGGAAACATTGGATTTGCACGCATGTATTTTCCGGCAGACGAGTACATAAAGATTGTTGGGAGAGACACAACTATGGTTGTTAATGTGTCCAGTATTTATTTCTCTGAACCGGACAAATAAATTCGCAAATAACTAAACAAAATTTGTTTTCCTTCCAACATACAGCTCCTGACCCAAACCAAGTTTTGAATGCATAGATTAGAAACCAAAACGAAATCGTTGTTTCATTGGTCTGGGTGTTATATATATCCTACAACTGATATATTTGGTAGTACTCTGCGAAGCTTCAAAAATCGATTCGATTTCGAACTTGAAGTTTCTATTTGGTTCGATTCGAAATCAACTGCCCGTTTGGTTTTCTTTCGCTCCTTTACACGGGAATATAGCCTAGTATCAGTCATCCACGTTGTCTCGGAAAACGTATAGTTCCGATGGAAATTAATACATAAAGAATGCTGAAAATATTGACTGAGTGTAATTTCGCTGTATTAACATTAATAACATATGTACACCTTCCATCACCAATACTAATTCCAATCTCACTTCTCACTACCATTTTTGAAAGCAAATTTAAAGTTTCCAAACAATATCGATGATGAGCTGTTATTTGCGGTTAACACTGTACATTGCCTAGAGTCGGCAATTCACGTAACCGTTGTTTTTTAATTATCATCCTTATTGGGTAATATTCCAACTGCATCATCAAGGCATGCATTCGATGAAGGTATGCCTTGATGAGGTAGTGGAATATTTTATGAGTTGGGACTTAAGTCATCACAATCGGCACAAATCATGTTTATTACACACCCGTAGCTGTATTTGTCACGATCACATGGATTTTAGGGGCATGCGGTAATTTTAACCAGAAAGCTCTAGTGCGATCCGATAAAAAGTACCCTTCGCGTGCACAAGTTCTCTCATTAGACTGGTTCTTATAGTTTGCAGCGTTCAGTGGAATATAACCAATGAGAACCATCGGCTAAATTTATCTGTCGGAATTACCAATTCTCATTACAAGATGTTTGATGCACAACTATGCTGAAAGCTGTTGAAAGTCATGAAAGACACATTATCTCTGCCAAGAAATTGAACAGTGAAACTCAGCCTTTGCTTTCGTTATTGAAAATCGAGGAAAACTTAATTATTTTTAGGCAAAAAGTCCAGTTGGGTTCGATATTGCAGCCAACCACTAGTACAGTTCAACTTTGTTACAATGTTGCCCTCACCGCTGCGTGCTGCCGACGAGTCTACACGAGGCCTATTGTGTAACTGTAATCCTATTCGATTCACACTTCGGCAATGAAGCAGCACGTTTGCCAATGCAAACATACTTTGAAGAGCATGTTCTCAGGAAGCAAGACTAAATCAATCTTGAAAACTGGTTACCATGGCATCAAGCAGAAAAAAGACGGCGACACGCCGACAGCGTCTGGAGAGGTTTGACTGCTGGTACATGCAGTTACTAATTAACTATCACCAATTCCACCCATACTAGATGACCAGTCCCTCCATAACCCCCCCCCCCCCCCCCACCCACACCCACACACACACATACACACACTCGCTTAATAAAGAAAATAAATTCGGAAGAAGTTTTATACAAAAAACTCGGTAGTTTACATGTTTTTTACGTGCTAGTGGGTGTTGAGGCAACAGGTTTATTATATTTTTTTTTTTTGTGGGGGCAGGGGGGAAGGGCTTTTTTAGGGGGATATAGTATTGCTAAAATATGATTTTCTGGAGTTTATACTAAGGACATTAAAAAATGTTATCAGCTACCCACTATTGAAATTCTGAACAGTCTTGAGTTGGGTGGGAATGAGACCACGAAGAGGCGAGGGGTGGTAAATACATGTGTTCTGATGAATGCAGTATAGGCCTAATGTCAATTTTATGAGATGACTTCCATGAAATTCAAAAATAATTATTAGAATATTTAAAACATAGACAATATGACAATTTTTTCCACACACAGATTGATGTGTATTTTTAAATGACTAATTTAGGATTTTTGCTAGTATTTCTGTTTTATACAAGGATATTATTTTGTTTTAATTGTCAGTAACAAAAGTTAAATCGAATGTCACCTATGTGACTTAGCTACATGGGTGTATGAGATGGGGAGGGGGTTGTAGCATTCTCACCCCCTTCACCAATAAGCAGCTAATTTTGCAGTTTTCATTGAAAGGGACTGGTATTTTCAGAACAGATTGTTCAGAGGGAGGGGGTATTTTTTTATAATTTTGGCAAATAGCAGGGCAGTGGGCAGAGCATTTTCATAGGCAAATTCGAAGCAAGGGCCTGTATTTTGATTTTGAAACAAAAGTTCAGGGCAGTTTGATTGGTCAGCCCCCATCCCCAAGAAAATGTTCTCCAAAAGCCAATCATTTTACTTTTCCACATTCTATCAGTCCTCTTTAAAACTACTTACTGAATCAGAATGCAAATTCAGAATACCAAATTCCAAATTTAAGACTGATAAGATATTGGAGCAGACACATAAAAAAAAATTGACCAGATACCAAGAAAAAATATTGACAGAACCGTTCAGATAACAAACTGGTGAAGTATAGTACTAGTGCAAAATACTAGAAAATAATGTAAACGTTAATCAATCTTTGAAAATATTATCAACCAAAATAAGTTGGAGCTTACTGGTGAGAACACATCCCCCCCCCCCCCCCTCCACCTTTCAGCCTCAGACTAAGACTGTTGGATACTGATTTCGTGAGCTTTCGAGAGTTTCAGAAAATGCTGTCTGGTTATAGATGGGTTGGGGGGGGGGGGGTGTAAAAAAGGTGTACGTTGAGACAAGACATGACATTTTCTTGCAGTTATCATGCAATATATTTCTCCCTTTGTATATCTGGAGTAAATGTGGACAACCTAAAGCTTTCATTTGTAAGTGCAGCCCATTTCAAACAAAGGTTATCAAGACTTGAGGTAAAATAAAAAGAAGACCAAATTTCAAGTCAGAAACTTTATAATGTTGAAAAATAAAGTGCTAACTTACCAAGACTGCGGAGTTCACTCAGTCAGAATGGAATCTCAAACTGCCTCAGGCTCAGTTACTCTAAACGATCGAATGAATCCCCCGGAAGGTTAATTATTGCGGCAAAATGTTTTTTTCTCGTCCAATGTGTACTTTGTTGCAGTGCAGAACAGAAATGACCGATGTCCACATGTGATAGCCTTGTGGCAGTAGTGCATGTATTGTCAAGCCGAGTTCAAACTTCTGTTTTAGTTTCAGTTTAAAAAGCACGAAATTTAAACAGAGCAGCCAGTTCGCATCGTATTCAAATTAAAATCCTTGTACATTTTCCATCCTCCAGATATAATGATGCCTGCACACACACTTTTGAAAACACATTTCAGACCTCCAAATTTGTGACGTCTGATATGCTGAACGCAATCTTTTGAGTTTTGAGTGTTCGGATCGACATTTGTTTGCGAATAAAATGAATCAACATCGATTCTACAGGTGGCAAGGTCAAAGACTTAAAACTGGTTCTCTGACAACATTGCCCGTTTCTCTCTAAAATTCTTTCAACCGTTCAAATTGTCGACTATTTAATTAAATTAGCGATTAATTACAGTGAATTCTTTCTCATGGTTGGGTGTGTAATAAATACAGAACCACACTTATGTTTGAATGGGTTAATGATTACTGGACTCGAGCGTGTGGCGCTGGGATAACCACTCGAGCCTACCGGCTCTCGTGGTATCCCTGCGCCACACGCTCTCGTCCAGTAATCGTTAACCCATTCAAACATAAGTATGGTTCTGTATATTTACCCCCGCCCTCATGAATGCCCATAATTCTGTTCAACGGGTGGGTAAGTGTTGTTGGGTGGGTGGGTGGGTGGGTGGGTGGGTGGGTTGGTGGGTGGGTGGTTGGTTGGTTGGTTGGGTGGGTGGGTGGGATTTTGGGTTTAGGGTGGATGGGTGCGAGGGTGGGTGAGTGTGCGGGTTGATGGATGGATGGATGTGGATGTGGATGGATGGATGGATGGATGGATGGATGGATGGATGGATGGATGGATGGATGGATGGATGGATGGATGCCATTGGATGGATGGATGGGTGGGTGGGTGGGTTTTGGGTGGGTGGGTGGGTGGGTGTATTGGTGGGTGGGTGTGTGAGTTTGTGGTTTTGTGGGTTTGTGGGTGGGCTTTGGTTGGTTGGTTGGTTGGTCGGTTGGTTGGTTGGTTGGATGTTTGGGTGGTTGGGTGTTTGGTTGGTTGGTTGGTTGGTTCGTTCGTTCGTTCGTTGGTGGGAGGTCCTGGTGTATGGATGGGTATTGGGTAGGTGGGTGGTTGGGTTTTGGATTGGTGGGTGGGTGGAATTTTTAGTGGATGGGTGGGTGGGTAAGTTTGGGTGTTGGGTGGGTGGTTGTGTGTGTTGGTGGGTGGAGGCGTACGAGCGGGCAGTCGGGCGATCGTTCGATCGAGGAAGTATGGTCAGTCCATGTTGGACAAAGGCCGTTGCTGCTATCACTAATGCTGTCTTGTGTCGCAGTAACTATACAACGCTTGTCCTAGTGCTGTTGCGACCGATCTGACTGTCGTTTCTGTTTTCTATATATGTCCACACAGACACTGTAATAATTCGTATCTACGACTCTTTTTCAGTATTTTTGAAAGAACATGTTAAGGGAAGTGTTTTAATGGTTCGGGCCCTAGATGTATTCTTGTTCTGCTAATGGAAGTACTTTAGTGGAGCAAAAGGGTGAGCATTTTTAAAACTGCCTGTTTCGGATTTAGCAAAATATAGGGAACAGTACAGGTTGTTTGGTTACCACATGAATGGTTTAAAGTACAGCAGTTGTCGTCATTGGTTGGGAAAGAGTTGGGGCCTAAAACTAGAGTGATTGTGCATCGCAGATGCCTGTAAATGTATGTATGTAGTATCACGAATCTGCCTGCCTGTGTGCAATCATTTTATTTTTATTGTGTATTCCTTATTCAAATTCTTAGACACCATGAACTTGGTAAAAATGAATAAAGAATTGAATTGAATTGTGACCCGTTTATTTCCCTGACAGCGCAGGTGCACCGTTTTTACTCGCTTTGTTTTGACAGAAATGAATCTCTGTGGATGGCCAATTGTTTGAAGATAACCCTATACGAATATGACCGTCGCGATAGATAAATAAAATTCAACACACAGTGTTGTAGTTTCTATCTCCCGGAAGGGAGTTTGGTTGGGGAGATGATGTTGAATTTAACTGGAATATTACGAGTCGCGGATTCTCATAGAAAACATGGCCTCATTTATCCGCGATTGAATCTGCAACGTTGCCGTTTGAATGTGTGAAGAATTATTTATTTATTTATTTATTTATTTATTTATTTATTTATTTATTTATTTATTTATTTCCGAGTCCCAGGAGGGAAACACCGAGCAACGTCGCGCAACTGAACTCCACACAAGCAGGGTTATCACTGGTAGAAGACAAGTGCATCATCGATGTGCAGTATGCCTTAGTACCTGCGCCACCATGTCCCCACGTGAGCAGTCGGGATTAAGTGCCTTGCCGAAGGGCACAACCCAGTTACTCCTCGCGGGGATCGAACCATATAACCATATATCACATATAACATTCAGTCCGAATTCAAATACCGTAACACTGAGACACTGCGCTCCCGGGTGTGGAGATTGATCTACTGAATAAAATATTAGCATCGGTCCATCATCTGCTAAGCGTCGGTTTGAGGCCAGTACCAGTATTCAACAAGATCCCCAGAGCATTAATTAAAAACCATTGGTTACGTCTTCTTTCACTTAATGCAATTCATGTTTTTTAAAAAGTGGTTTATTCCGTCCTAATCTAATTTTTGTTTATCATGTCTCTCCGCGAGAGTTTTCCGATTACTCGCCAGCGCCACTTTGTCGCATAAATTAATCCACAGGAGTGTTCCATGGCACCCATCCCACAGACTTGAACACATCATGACCGTATAACATAGAAAACTTAGTTTCCTATTAGAATGAAGTAAGGTTTATCACCAAAAGTTCTTCTAAGTCCAGTTATCATCGAGGAAAAATACTTCCATTCTCTGAAAATCTTCAAGAGAACAACTAACATTCCAATCCAATCCCTGAATCTGAGAGTTTATTTTTCTAGTTGTCAAAAAGTTCTATGGTGTCGGGTTTCCTTCTAGATATACATCCCCAGTTTGTCAACTATCTCTAGGAGTGAGAACAACCTCGATCGCACGGTCACATCAGAAACATTAACCCTTTACTCAAAGTATACGATATCAAAATTTATTATTTTAATTATTGCTTTTTAATTTTTTTCAAAAAATGTCAACAAAAGCATATCATGTGACCCAACAATGGAACGAGCTCGACGAGCTCGTTCCAATGACGGGTCACACGATATGGTTTGTTGACATTTTTTGAAAAAATGTTGTTTCAACTTTTAAATTTGTAAATTACGCGGCCGAATGAGGCCGATTCGATAGGTAAAGGGATAATTGTGACGTGACTGTGAACACACATTCGCAATTATATTATATAAACCAAAGCCTCTCTGTTTCTTTGAGCCCGACAGATTACGTGTATAACGAATTGCTTCTAATCTTCTTTTTGCCCACTTAAATTTTTTATTTTGTCGTACATTTAATAGCTCGTCGCATGAGAACCATAAGGTTCTATCTTCCAGTGGAAGATAGAACCTTATGGTTCTCACGCGACGACTGCGGTTTATAATAAAAATAATATTTTGTCGTACATTTAATAGCTGTTTATAATAACCTCCAGTATATATAAATCGACTTATTAATACCACAAAAGTATTGGGAAATGCCTATTTGTAGAGCGAACTTCGCTATTTGTACGGACATATCCAACTTGAGAGGCGTAGAATGAAATCCAGTGTTGTGTGAATAATTATAATATATTATTTAAATGTTACAAAAGCCTTATTCGTAGTTCTATCTTGGATCCCCGGTGGGAACAATTTTAAGTGACCAACTCCCATATATAAAGGGCGTAAAAGGGACCATTGCGGCTGTGTAACAATCTCTCGAAACTCAGGATTCCATTTGGGTGTATAGTGGGGAAGCTGTCAACTTCCGCATCTCCCTATTTCTGCACACCTGTCTTGCCTATATATTTCATTTAGAGAATATACGGTTGGATGCTAAAGAGTTTACCTTGTGAAGATTCCAAATTCGTTTCGATTCGATTCGAAATCGAATCGGATAATTCGATTCGATTTTCGTCGCGCTGATTCTGAAATTCTGAATCGACGAAATGTTCTAAAGGTCCAACCAGATGTTTCTACTTGAACTCTTCTATCAACGGTCCTCCTCCAAAAAGAGGTCTGATGATAGAAGTCTCCTCCAAAAGGAGGTCTGATGATAGAAGTCTCCTCCAAAAGGAGGTCTGATGATAGAAGTCTCATCCAAAAGGAGGTCTGATGGTAGAAGTCTCCTCCAAAAGGAGGTCTGATGGTAGAAGTCTCCTCCAAAAGGAGGTCTGATGGTAGAAGTCTCCTCCAATAGGAGGTCTGATGATAGAAGTCTCCTCCAAAAGGAGGTCTGATGGTAGAAGTCTCCTCCAATAGGAGGTCTGATGATAGAAGTCTCCTCCAAAAGGAGGTCTGATGATAGAAGCCTCCTTCAAAAGGAGGTCTGATGGTAGAAGTCTCCTCCAAAAGGAGGTCTGATGATAGAAGTCTCCTCCAAAAGGAGGTCTGATGATAGAAGTCTCCTCCAAAAAGAGGTCTGATGGTAGAAGTCTCCTCCAAAAGGAGGTCTGATGATAGAAGTCTCCTCCAAAAAGAGGTCTGATGGTAGAAGTCTCCTCCAAAAGGAGGTCTGATGGTAGAAGTCTCCTCCAAAAGGAAGTCTGATGATAGAAGTCTCCTCCAAAAGGAGGTCGGATGTGACAGAAGAGGTGTTCAAGGAGGTTCCACTTTCTACACTACTTTGTTTCCTTTCTGGAATATTGCACTTATTGGTTGACTTACCAAAGAGACGAGTCGCCACTGAATGCAATACTTAAGCGAACTTTGGTAATATTTACGGCTGTATGAAGATGCAATGTTTACAACCTGACGAGACGTGAGATTCGATTAGATTGAGCCTTTGAACCCAAAGAACCGTTTGTCCGGTCCAGGATCGTGATATACCTGGCTTCATCCAGTAGATAGTTGCTGGGGGAATTTGGGTGTTAGATCAATCAAGATTTTTAACGTGCAGCCCCAAAGCTGGAAATATTGATTGTTCTTCCCCCAAGTAATGAATACAGACTCTTTCAACTGATGACACTTAACCCTTTACCCAACGTAACGGCCAAAACCGGCCAGCGCTATTCTCAAAAATCGCCAATTAATTTTCACTATTTTTTTCATTTTTTGTCTCAAAAACATAGGTTATGACCCCTCGTTGGAACGAGCTCGTCGAGCTCGTTCCAACGAGGGGTCATAACCTATGTTTTTGAGACAAAAATGAAAAAAATTAGTTATTCAATATTTTTTTTTGCAAGTGTCGTCTGCTTTTCACGTTAGGTAAAGGGTTAACTGGCGTGGAAGATACCATCAGGGCTTAAAAGGTTAATCTCCTGCTTAATCCGATTCGCGATTCGACCCGACATGTTTATTGTCGGCGTTTGTTGTCTTTCAATGCACCAACTACACGTCGTATTGTTTGGTCCAGTACGAATGTGGAAATGATTATATTTGAAGACTTGATATAGTGAGGTTGTGACACAACCACATTTCTATTGCCAGAGCAAAAACTAGGAATCTTTCAGACGTTACTAAGTTTGACGAAAAACACCCATCACAAATATTTAGCTGAAGGATTGGAGAATATGTATGCTTTTATCTTGTCACCATTTCCAATACTGTTTCATTTATTAATATTTACAATATCATCCAGAAAATGCTAAGTAACCTACGCGAGCCTCCTTCATTTATTTCTCTCTGGATAATAGCACATTTATGAAATCTTGAAAAACTCTTTCTGATATTTTTGTTTCCGATGACCAGTCCCGAAAGGATCTTCACTTACCACCAGGCGTCATATCTCCGTCTACTCCTAAAACGCTTGTTTTTGCAACACATTTCGCTTCCCTCTTTTTCCACCTACGATCACGCCGTATTGTGAACACAGTAATGTTATTGTAGATTATTACACATCAATTAAACTTTAAAACCTTGTATTTAACGGAATGGCCGGTATAACATAAATGTTTATGTATTTAACTGGTGATGTACAAGACGGAACTTTTTTTTCCCAGCACCATTTATACCAGTTCCGTTCCCGTCGTGTCATTAATTAACCCTTTACCTAACATGAAAAGCAGACGACACATGCAAAAAAAATTCTTGAATAACTAATTTTTTTCCTTTTTTGTCTCAAAAACATAGGTTATGACCCCTCATTGGAACGAGCTCGACGAGCTCGTTCCAATGAGGGGTCATAACCTATGTTTTTGAGACAAAAAATGAAAAAATAATGAAAATTAATTGGCGATTTTTGAGAATAGCGCTGGCCGGTTTTGGCCGTTACGTTGGGTAAAGGGTTAAGCATCGAAAAGTTTCCAAATTTCGTTATACAATTATCCATCGTCTGTCGCGTCGTGTGAAAATGAAAACGTCCAAAGCAAAATAAAGTAGTTCACAAAAACATTAGTCAACCAAAAATGAGATAATATTAAACAAACCCAGTCATTTCCAACCACAACATTAACCCAGTCCCCTGGCTGTCTGGTCTGCGCATCTCGTTATATCTAAATTGGTCAACTTAATTTCGGTAAATCTTCGGACATCTTGACATGCTTCGAACTTATTTTAGAAAAGTTTCTCCCAGCTGTTTTGCAAATCTGTCCAGATGTGTACTTATATTTTTATTAACAGTAATAACCACCAAATGATTAGGCGCGAATGGACACCAGCCGAAGAGAAACAGCGATACGCTTTTCGACAAACACAACCAATAGAAAAGATAATGAATGTAATTTAGATTGGTTCCTAAAAGGTTGTTTTGATTTTTTATCGATCCATTTGATCAATACAGCTTCAAACAAAACCTTTGAGTTTAAACATCGGAATTAAACTTTGTTTATTTAAATGAATTTTAATTCATGGGATGCGTAATAAGCATAACTCATTGGAATGGTGTAGTCATATTTCGCGAGAGCCATTCCAACGAGTTATGTAAAACACAAACGTGATCAAATGCAGATTGTGTTTCCTTGTTCGGGTATTCTCGAAGCTGGCAGTGATAATGCCAAACAGTAACTGCGTGATGAATTAAACAATATGCCAAGAAACGATGGAATCGAAGAGAGGCAAGGACATCGAATCGAATCGAATCTCCCGTCAACTTGCAGATGTCATCCCAAATATCCGTTAGTCTCAATTCAAGCATTGTGTTTTGGAAGCGAGAAAAGCGACTTGCGACCAATACTATAAAACCTTTACAATTGTATTTTCTAGAACTGTATTTTCTAGTTATGTCTTTAAATGGGTTGAAATGGACCATTAGCATTTTCAACGATGTGGCAATTTGCCAGTTGGCAAATTGCCATATCTTTTAAACTGCTAATGATTCATTTCAGTCAGTTATATTAATATGCAGAAAATACAATTCTAGAAAATACGATTGTAAACGTTTTATATTATTTGGTTCCTGATTATACAAAAAAGAGTTCAAGAGGATACTTGGAAGGATTTTGAAACCATCTCGGTGGTTATGAAATTTTCGAATCAGCGCGACTCAAAAATCGACAAGACGATTTCGAATCGAAACGAAACTGGGCAAGTCTCTGGTATAAGTCTATAATAATACTTGAGGTGTAATAATGCAGCATAACTTACCTCGACTACGAATATTGATAATATTGTTAAACTAGCCATATGAAGGCCGTGTTCCACTTTATCCTTTGTACTATGTCCACGGTACCCGCCATGTTCCAATGAAGTGTTATTCAGAAGCGTATCATTATAAAGTATATGGTCGTCACTAAAGTTTCCTGAATGAGATGATAAATTTGCATGGTGGCTTTCCATAAATGAATTGTAGAAATGACTGTGTCCATGTGTACGGATGTGGTGATGGTTAACAGAAGAATGTGATGTAAAATTTTGGTCACTTAACTCAGAACTTCCATTATGAACAGCTGGCCCGCCATCATCATCCGGAACTGCAAATAAAAAGGAGGTTTAAGATAATAAATGAAATCGCGTAAACAAGACACGACTGGATAGTTTGCAACAATTGAAAAATGTGTACAGTACGTGGAGAGTGTATTACCACTAAATCACCCGCAGAGTGGAGATTCCACACAAGTAATAATTGCGAATTTGTTGCAAAGCATAACAATCACAAGCAAAGTTTCAGCCAATGGACCTCCGGGTTAAACCCGGAGGTCCTTTGACTAAAACATTGCTCGTGTTTTTTGCCCATATGTTCTGAATTTGAAATTAATACATTGGGTGATAACTCCACTCCGCGGGTGATTTTGTTACAATCCACTCTTCACGTACTGTATGACGTAACCAAAATGTGCATATCAATTATCGTGATACAAAAGATACAATATTTAGTTCGCCTTACCGGCATAAGTTTCAACTGAATATCAGATAGTGGGAGGGATGCAAAACAGTCTGTGTGGTCACAATATTTTAGGTAGGATTTGCCAGGAATTCAGCTGAATGTATGGAACACCAAACAGACAAGGCAACAAATGACATTTACAACTCGCCTTCGAGATAATTTAATCCCTTGGTCTCACTTAAAAAACCGTGTGGCTTGTTGCAATTGTTTTCACAACAAATTAGCTGTTTTAGTATCGAAAAACAAAACAGGTGTAAACGTTTATTTACCGAATTATATTTTGTTAGTACTTTTTTTGTGGGGGGGGGGGGGGGGTGTTTCACTGTTCTGTGAATTCCTAGATATACGATAACAGTAAACGAAAGAGCACTTGAAAAACAAACGCATCGTAAGTTGTGAAAATACGCGGATTCATGATCACCTAATATGAACGCGGCGACAGGGCCCAATTCTGACGTTACGGTGTCGTTCAATAAAACGTTTGACAGTTTTTTGAAACTTTCAACATAGCCCCGAATACGAATCAAAGTGTTGAATAGTGACATACTATATACCAAAAATAACGACAAATGTATCCAAAACTTGCATATAACCACTTTTTCAAAAAAACAAATTCATTTTTATGTTTTTGAAGACACAGAAATTGCCAGCCGCGTAAGAAACCGACGAGAATAACATGGAATAGATCGGTTATTCTGATGTCTGAGTTGTAAATAAAAGACTCCAAATTGCATACTCGGAGAAAACATATTCATTAATTCATCACCGACGTGTTGAAAGTTCTCAGAGAAAAATGAACGACCACGAAATATAGATTGTGATGGGAAGACATGTTTGTTTTGAACACGTGACTCATGGGCCAAGCTGGTAAACGATTTAATTTCCAAAGATCTGAAATCGTCCAACATTTCATTGCTGTTTTCGAATCTGAGACGCGATGTAATATATAACACACGATACATTCATGGGGAAATATTCAACTGACAGTGTGACAATTGCGAGATACAGTCCTTAGTAGCAATGTTCAATCAGGAAACTGTTAAAACTTACGCAAGTTCCAGCAAGGGATTAATACGCCAGTGATTCGGACTAGTATTATTTGGTTGTTGTTGATAAGCAAAACATAAAACTGAGTAATTATGTTTGAAAACAAAAATATATTCACATCAACATAAATTGAAGTCCTCAGAATTGTATACAGTACGTGGAGAGTGGATTGCAACTAAATCACCCGCAGAGTGGAGTTCTCACCCTAGCTATAACTTTCAAATTTTGTACATATCGACAAAAAACGCCAGCAATGTTTCAGCCAATGGACCTCCGGGTTAAACCCGGAGGTCCATTGGCTGAAACTTTGCTTGTGCTGGTTATGCTTTACAACAAATTTGCAGTTACTGGTTGGGTGGAATCTCCACTCTGTGGGTGTTTTAGTGATAATACACTCTCCACGTACTGTATTTACGAAAACATAATTCGACTGTATCCGAACTGTATCTGTGACATAAAAAAGGCTTGGTGAAGTTTGCTAGACGAATAAAAAGGCCAAAGTCAAGGACTGAATGCCAAAGTTTCAGAAAGTTATTTTTCTGTTCACCAAATATAGTGAAATTTAGTACCATCGTAAATTTAAATTTCTTCCTAGCACAACCGCATTGTGTGTAAGATGGACCCACGTCGAGTGTGATCGCTTTTGGCACCGAAAGGTTGCCAAAATCTATGTTAATTGTACAATCTGTTGACAGAAATAGCATGAAGCTGTCTGGTGGACAAAATATCCTGAACTACCGAAATGAGACCACAACATCTCATACTCTTTTAAATAAATGAATTTAAAAACCAGCATAATTCCGATATTGTTCAGGCATGTAATTCACTGTTTATAAAATTAGTGTTGGTGCGCCGATCAGTTATTAATGTTCTTAAATCTCAGAGTAAGCAACATTCAAGCCTCCCCAAACAGCAACTACAGAAAGGCGATAGTTTCAAACTATGTACACTAGTGAATCAATTAGTCCATTCTTCTTAACTTAACGAAGTCGATTGATGTAAGTAGTTTGCATGCAAGGCAGGTTAATTTTGTTGTTTTGGCCACACTTGTGTATTCACTTGGCACTCTGGACAGCTGACATTGTTCATGCGACACCAGGAATTGTCACAGATAATACCAAATGAGGAAGTTGGGTAGTTTTCCTTTTTTTGGTGTGTATCAATCTCATGTGCGTTTTACAATTCTGACACAAATCTCATGAAATGTGGCACAGATTTGTGAGGGGGGGGGGGGGAGTGGTATGATCACTGCAGACTTACAAAAGACACATTGGACATTCTACATTTTACACTGATGCATGTCTCCATACTTGTTCTCTTAACTTCGTGGATTTGATCATTGGTGGACTTCAAAAACGATAAACAAACACAGGACAAATGGCCACCCTTGTGTAATTTAGACACTCCAATTACAATTGGTCTTATCGACCGTTCTTTGCAAGAATGAGAAAAAAGATTTCTCCGAGTCTTTACTGGAAGGATTGCAGAAAATAACTATTCAGTAAATTTAAGGTATTTTATTGTACAAAATCTGGCCCCTTACTTGTGCTATAGCTGTCTTTCAGACCGTGTTTTCCGGCATATAGTAACAGTTCCATGGCAAATATCAGTTTCCACATGATCTATGTTTCATTCCCCCCAAAATGATATATAATGTATTGGTGTTATTCCTTCCTGGCCCTTTTTAGATATAGGAGAGAATTACCTAAAATTTAACCAAAATTAGGTTGGACGTCCCCTTAAAAGGTATCGGTTATTGTTCTTATCAACTGCACCGGGTAAATAACGTTTTGCATCGAACTGGCCAGTTGGATGCAAACCGTAATATCGTCGGTGTTAGTTTAAAACTATGCGAATATTACTCTTCACAATACAAATATACGTGTATTAAAACCAAATGGCGTGCGTGCATCATCAAATGATGGGTAGATTTTTCTATTTTCAAAGAAAAACACAAAATTCGTTTTAAAATATTCTCCACGGTTCCGGACTGACATCCTCCCCGCCCCCTGAAAAAAGTTACTGGTAGACAACCCTACGTTACAATCACTGAGTCTTTCGGGGATAAAAAAGATAGGTTTGGGTTGTCCTGGGCTGGCTCGCGGTTGGACCACGTGTGAGGAAAACTGAAATTTCAGTCCCGAGGGAAGCGACGTTCTTGTTTGTAATCAATCAATTAAGGCGCGAAGATGGATTGACAACGTCCTGAAATTATGAATTGAAAACAGCATTTGAGCTGTCTTGAATGAATAGCTTTTATATGTTCTTCCTTTCTCGAGATGCCACGTCTAGTGCATCAAGCGATCTGCACAGGATTGTTACAATTATTTTAACATTCTAGAGTTTTGGGGGTATATCCGAAATGCCAACAGCAATAATTATATGGAATGACACATATATAGGAATTGATAGGGGGCGTGGCGAAGGGCAGGGGGTGTGGGGGATGGCACCCCCCCAATCCTGGCCAAAATTTCCTATAGTTGGAAATTCGGAGGGCAAGTCATGAGTAGTTGGAAATTCCATCTATCTCGCGTTTAGAGCTTCTTTGGTGATGCTGATTTCTCCTTTACTTCCCAAAATCCCAACTCGGTTTCAAATCGGTAAAAATATCCAACTTACTATTTACAACGACAGTGTATGCAATATCGATCTTCAAAAGAATGTTTGATGTCAATCGGTAAGATTTTTATAGTACATTTACTTATCGTATTAAAAAAAAAATCCTCGAAATGCACTTCAAGAAAATGATGAAATATCGAAAAATGATCATTCCTGCATAAGATCTGATTTAATGCTAGGACAGTGTGAATTGTTCAAAGTGCTCAACTTGAGCATTTGTTTACCACATATTCAATTCCCAGAAGAATACCAGATAATAATAACCTGATAATTCTATCATAATTGTGCAGGCATTTCAGTTACTAGATTTAATTTTGTGCCCCTTTCATGGCTTCATTTTCAACATTTTTTGTCGGTAGTGAATTTTCAACTAGGACGAGGGGCCAGGAGAGGGTTGCCCCTCCAGGTCCCTCCCTAAGTTGGAAATTCACTACCCTACACCCCCTCTCCCCAATCGGAAACCTCTAGCCACGTCCCTGATTGATGGGAAATATTTTCCAATTTAAAAGAGATAAATAATTGATGGAATCAGGCTTAGCGGATCTCGTGTACGCCTCAATTAAAAAAATTATATTCGTTTTGATAGGTTCATGCATGTCGGCATAATCCATTAAGTTGCGTGTTTTGTTTCTTTAATAAAATTTGAAATCCCATTATATTTCGACCTTTATCTCCAGCAAATTGATTTCTTAAATTGTTTATTTAAAACTGCCTCATTGCCAGCAACCTCGTGTATACAGAAATGATGAACAATGCATCAGAGAGTCCCGGATAAATATAGAATAAACGTATAGGGTTTTCAAGTAAAAAATTTATTCTACTCGTAGAATTAAGAATGAAACCGACTCGCCTGGCGAGTCGGTTTCATTCTTAATTCTACGAGTAGAATAATTTTTTTACTTGAAAACACTATACGTTTATTTTGTTTATCCCATAAATCTTCTACAGGGCAGTCGAGGCAAAATCGTGCTATAATTCGTTACAAAAACACAGCGAGAAGTGAGGAGCATATTGGTCCAATTCGCTCGACCAGCAGAATTGGTAAAAATAAACAAGGCGCAGTAATACGTTTCTGTCTAAAAATAATTCCCCTACAAACTTGAGCTTTGCTTGCAAAAATACTTTATTATATGAGCAGTGGGTGGTGTTTTTTACTGGCATTGTGTAATACTTTCACAAAGTTTTATAGAAATCAACAATCGAACTATTAATTATGCTAGACAAATGTGGTAGAGGCCAGAGGTCAACAAGTCCGTCGCTACTTGGGGAATGAATTCTTTTGGTGTTAAACCTATGGGGAAAATTTATCACCCTACTAGATGAATAAAGCAAACATTTATCCAAAGCCTTTATTGTTCAAATTAACGGCCATTTATAGGATAAAAAATTATTTTTGTACAGTACTACGATAAAAAAAATGTTTTTTTCCAGGATAAAATCGCCATTCGGTCGCGATACATCATTGAGCCGAGGTTTCATAAAACAAAGTTGCAAAGTCAAACCCGAACTATTAGAAGCAAACAAAAATATTCTCTGATATTCGATTTGGTCGGATTTCGGTTCCGATGGGTGGCTTTCTACTGTGTCATAAGGTGGAATGTGGGCAGATGTTTCAACCGGATAGTAAATCTCCAATCACTTTTGTAATCACAGTACTGCACTATCCATTTTTGTAATCACAGTACTGCACCACGCACTGTTCTAAAATGCTTCAATTCACAAGGTTAATACACAGGAGAATACGATGGATTACCTTGCTACTTTGTAACTAGAAAAACTGCGAACTGGACAGATTCCGGCGACGTAAGCTGTCGCGGAATTCAAGACGCTTTGGGTTGGACTTTCACGCCCTATCTACTTATCATTCCTGGATCCGAACCTTACTATCATAAACATTCATTTATTTTGATATTTACAGAAATTCTTCTAGAATGGAAACCAGACAATCTGATCAAAATCACTCGAGTTGAGAGGAAAATACATTGCCGTTCCGTTGACGCGGTCCTCTAACGATGAAACCTTCTACATCAACACGAACCTCTCCTACAGTTAAAACTAGAAGTCCTGTCACGAATAGTGCGCTTATCTAGGCTTAATTGGGCGTTGGGATTGCGCGCAATTGCCATATCGAATGACATCCAAAGCACGGCAGGTTCTTCTGGTTACTCATAGCAAACACATGCAATGTTTCTGCCAATGGACCCCCGGGTTACCCGGAGGTCCATTGGCTGAAACATTGCTTGTGCACATGCCATATGTACAGAATTTGATAGCCTTACTGTTGTCATAAGGCGTAGATTAACGCGCAGATCGACGTGCTATTTGTGCGCATTTCATGACAGGACTTCTAGTTTTAACTGTAACCTTCTAACATTCTGACACAAACTGTTATATTATTACACCTATTGACGTTTTCTCAATTTTCCCATCTACTATATTGACTCTTTCTTTCATATCATCGCACTTCCACTGGTCCCTCTTGCTCCCATTCTTCCATGACTTCTTCAAGGAATCTTGTTCTTCTTGGCAAATATTTAGGGCATTCTAGAAGGAAATGTCTCCGTTACACCTGAGACGTACACTTTACATCCTCTTTCCTCGTCGTTCTTGATTTTTCCCTCAACTCGAGTGATTTTAATCTCGCTTTGAACAATAAACACTTCCAAACAATTCTCAAAAGCTGGAGCATCTTTTTGTATAACCCGTCAAAGAGCTCTTGGCCCTAACTCCAGCTCGCCAGTTTCTATTGCAATCATCGAGGCCCCAAATGGAATAATTCTCCATTCACTCCCTAACCTGCCTTGTTCATCCTGTCTCAATTTTTAATTCCTATATATAGTTAAATGTCGCCTTAAATTTATCTGCCGTTTAGAAAGTTTACCAGGTAATTCAAGTAACATAGTTATTCCGTATCTGTGTTATCTTTGATAGGCATCCAACCTAGTTTTCCTCTGACTGCTTCTAGTGCGGCTATGTTACTTGACCTGGTTAACCACCGACCCGCATCATTTTGCAGATCCTCCAAGTTCTTCACTTCCGTTTGGCTCAAATGGACCACATCTGTTCCATAAGGTTTGCTCGGTAACCTCACCCTCTCCCAGTTAGTTTTTCCAGCGAACACCTTGTTAAAACTGTTCTGTCCCAGGCGTTTTAACTGGTTAAGTATTCTTTTCCATTTTCTGTTAAAATTGTTTGTGTGGTTTCCACACAGGTCTCTACCCGTGACACACACGTTCGCCGCATTTATTCATATTCGCCTGTTTCCCACAATATTATACCCTTGCTTTCCCCTTCACCAATTGAAAACTTGCACACCCTCCAACATTGGGTCTCTTCTACCCTCCGGTCCATGGGTATTGGCTTACTCTTGTTTTCGTTCAATTCCGGTCGCCATTTATTCTCGTATTTTCCTACAACGATTAGCAGTTTTTCTGAGCCTCTCTTCACTCTCAGCTAATAAAAACATCATCTGCAAAGAAGAATACCCCTGAGACTTTTGACTCTCAAACTTTGCCACCCCCCCCCCCCCCCCCTCGTGCTAGCATCATCTCTTCTAACTTTTGCCATCAATTGGTCACCAAGGTAAGTAACGGCTTGGTGTTGTATTTGTTGAATAGATCATATGCTATTATCAAAAGTCTTTGGGATTTATCACCCCGCTAAAACAAAAGAATCACACAACAAGAATGTGGCAATTATGAGGAAAGTTACTGAATTTATAAAGCAATTGCGAATTTTCCGTTTTACCGAGATTCAAGTGATTAAATTTGGAAGTTTCATAAATGGATAAATGAACAGGAATTTCTTATTAAAGCTCCAACAATCAGGGTTTAACCTTATGTAATTTTAGACCTCCTCCTTGTCCTGAAAGCATTAAATTTTGGTAAGGAGGTTTACGACATTCGTTCCTACAATTTATGCTCTATGCCGTGGCAAGCGGCCATATGCGTACTTCCTCATAGTTTCAGACCTGCAGTTCCGTATATACACACATGTGTATGTGCATGGGCGTTCGGAATTTCGCAAGGGAGAAAAGACGGAGCTACGTATATTTGGCATGACGCGATCACCTTATTCTAGACGTACACGAATCACTGATACATATTGGCCAAGTTATAAAACAAAACGTAGCCACTTGATTAGTGACAACACCTACAGCTACCACTAATGAACTACTACTACTGATGTCACTACGTCACCGTAATCATCATAATCTAATCTTCATAATCCAATTATCATCCCAATCATCATCATTATGTTAATCATCGTCACTGGGCATCATCAGACTAATAATATCATTTCGAATTGAGAATAGAAACGGTAATAAGAGAAATAGTTGTCATCATGATGATGACAATAACGATGATGATGATGATGATGATGATGATGATGATGATGATGATGATGATGACGACGACGACGACGACGACGACGACGACGACGACGACGATGATGATGATGATGATGATGATGATGATGATCATCATCATCATCATCATCATCATCATCATCATCATCATCATCATCATCATGTATTTTACTTTATCTATTTCCTAGGGAAATACGAACTTAGATTTACTTTAACTAATCGCTTCCATCATACCTACTTAAAATATAGTTGACACAATATTTAATGGGTCATTAAATCTGTCTACTTCAGGTAATTGGGGCGACTACTGTACCAATATGTAATATATAGCTTTCTTTGGTAAATAATATTAGTGTATTAAGCCTACGTCTACCATAATAAACCCTTCACCCAACATAACCATATTAACATTTAATAACTACAATTCTAAGAGCACTACAGATAATTTAATAGATACTCCGCAAAATAGTACAGACATGGATATCATGTAATTTATCTGGCTGTGGAAACCTATAAATTTTCATACTATTGTAGATATATTCTGGTGAAATATTCCCTAAACTAAGTATTATTTATCTATGAGAGCAAGCAGTGGCGTAGATAGCTTTTCGCTGGCGGAGGGGAAAGCCCAAAATTTTCCGACAGACTGAAAATTTTCCGACAGTGTAACAACAACAAAAACCCAAACAAACAGAAATAATCTGTTGTTTACTGCAAATGTACTGAAAATTGGTCTTTTTTACCCAAAATTTACCCAAAATGGCATGTTTTTTATCCCCAAAGCCAGCATGTTAATGTTATTAGGCATAAATTCGCCTAAATATGGTCCGAAAAAATTTCCGACAAAACTTCTGTGGGGGGGGGGGGGGGGCTGCACCCCCCCCCCCCCCCCCTTTATCTACGCCACTGAGAGCAAACATATTGAGTAAGGGGTAATTATCAGAAATATCCTATCGGAACAAAACGAAATAGCTATCTCTTTTTTAAACTTCAGAATGAATTTTGAAAGGTTAATTAACATTTTAAAGTTTTAGTGTTAAATAATTCTTGCAGTTTAACCGTACATGGTCGTTTATAGTAGTACGGTTTAATATAATTCTATCTTTCTCCTATACATTATGGTAAACGAATATAATGTGGAATTCATCTCCTATGTCATCATTACAGTGTATACATTGCCTACGACCTGTATCCACCTGAAGCCAAGAACCTGTTTCTATGGGTAGGGAATGGTTACGTGTTCTAAATTTGAGGATGGAAAGGGCCAGGCTATTTCTAGGTAACATATCAATACAAGACTCCTTGTCGAAGCTAATTTTGACAATATTATAAAATAAATATTTACTAGAACTGGATATGACACTTTAACATTCTTGTATGTAAATGTCGTACAGTTTTCTCTTAGTTGTGGTTGTGAACCATTGTAGAATGATGACGTTCTGTGTTTCCCAAATATTAGACATGCCTATATTATTTAACTGATAGAGTGCTGGAAGCCCATATTTGGGCTTCATTCTGAAGTACAGGTACCCAAAATTAAAGGCTTCATACATTGTGGTTTACTTTGTATTATCCTTGAATCAAAATTATTTAGTCTACAAGAATTTGCCTTGTTATAATCTATGGGAGAGTGCCTGCTGGCACTCTCCCATAGGTTGTAACAAAGCAAAGACACTTGAACAAATTTAGATGGCCAAAAATAATTTAGCACTCTACCAGTTAACATATCATGAAACTTACTAATCCAAGTGGACAGATTTGTACACGGGAAATTCATGAAATTATTTATAACAATATATATGAGTGATAGAATATTTTATTTTTAATGTTTCCCGACTGAATACGTGCCCAGAAGCTGAGCATTATGGATTGTATCTTCACAGATACACGGATTATACCTAGTTCCCCATAAATAAAAATACTCGATGTTGCTTTTCTTAGCTTTAGAACAAACTTCAAGAACCACACTTTCAGGCAGTAAATAGCTTTACAGTTACTGAAACCCCAAACTTCGCACCCGTATATTAGGATAGGCACAACTGACTACTCATATATTTCTATAACAGAGCTTAGGGGTAAATTTGTCCGCCTTATTTTATATAATAAAAACATGGCTTTCTTGCTTGTACATAGTAGTAATTAATCTCAGAAGAAAATGATTTGTTGTGGTGGAAGGTAGCTCGAAGATATTTATACGTATCACCTACCTCAAATTTTGCATTATTCATATAATATTGGTAATATTAGTACTCTTGATTTAGATATATTGATCTGTAGTCTCCAATCTTTACAGAAATTTGAAACATTATCAAGCATACATTGTAGATCTGTTTGTGCATGCTACATAGGATCGTGCCGTCAACATAAAGTAAAAGTAGGAACATGATATATGTCTCTATCTGCGTGCTTTCTCAAACGAACGGTAACGGAATCCCTTGACATTGTATTTTATGTAGAACGGATTCCAGGTCATTCAAGTAACTGGCAAAGAGTAGGGCTGACAAGTTTTCACCGTGCCTAACACCTACAAGAGAAAATTCCATAAGAATCGTTATTTAACATTAAACACGATTTTACACCCCTATACATATTTCTTACCACATTTATTGTTTTTCCGTTAATATTACATGATAAATAATTTGGACCACAGTCTATCCCGCGAAACGGTATCAAACGCTTTTGAAAGGTCTATAAAACCGCAAAATAAATGTTTCTTACATGTTTTGGTCAATTTACAGAGAGCGTATTGCGCGAAGATATGGTCTGTGGTCGAATAACCTTTACAAAAACCGGCCTGGTTTTCATCTAAAATTTGGTTGTCAGCCAAAAATTCGGATAGCCGATTACTAAGAACATTTGAAACAAGTTTCGATACGCAGCTAAGTAAGGTAATTGTTCTATAATTTTCTGGGTTAAGGTCGTTTCCCATTTTAATATATCTCATCTTATTAAAAGAGGATTTAGTATATAAATTTGTGTTTCCATCTATTCCAGGTAATTTTCGGAATTCTATTTTTTCACAGTATTTTCGATTTCGGAGAGTGTGTAATATTTTTATCCAGTACTGTACTATCGGTATGTCCAGTTGTCGCTCTGAAAAAGGTATGCTTTAAGTTTTCATTATCCAATACCTATATACTGGAGGATGTAGGATTAGGCTCGACACCTGTGTGTGTGATATCATCATGCGACTTAACAATTACTCTGCCGAAAGTGGCTATTGTCAACTATTTTATGACGAGTACCTGTAATCTTATTAATTGTTGGAAAGGGCTCAGACAATTAATCAGATGATAGAGTTTCAAGTATGTCATTAATTTTATTAAACTTCCACTATACATGTTTGCATTTCAGTTACTAGAATCACATATATGCCCGCTTTCGTGGCCTCATTTTCAAAAATTTTTTCAGTAATGAATTTCCAACTAGTTGGAAATTCACTACCGTACACCCCCAATCGGAAACCCCAAGCACATTCATGACTCGAAAGAAATAACCCCAGTAAATTATATATCAAAATGTTTGGAACGACACATAGAACTCGCGGAAGCTGAAATGTGCTATGGGGCTGTTGTCGCGTGGTTGAGAGCATTGCCTGAAAGTCTGCTATGGCATAAGTAAGAGACCAAAATATTGACAATAAACTATCTTAAAATAACTGAGTGGTTGTATTTTGCAATTCTTCTAGTACAGACTCGGAGAAATTTTTTTTGCCATTTATGAGAAGAATGAACAATAATGCTAATACCGATCCATGGTATCTACAATTCCCAAATGCTGCCATTATATTTTGATTTTGTTTTGAGGAGAAAAAGTTCAGCAGGGGTCAACTCCATACAGTTCAGAGGAACAGGTAGGTTGGCACAAATGACTTCATGCATGGAAAATGAAAACTTCGCAATGTGAACATCTTGTAGTAATTATACCTCATAATTCTGTTGAGCATGGTTTAATATTCTTTGCAAATCCACAGACATGATTCCATTGATACACTAGGGGAAAACACTACGCTAATTTATGTATTTGGTATCATGTGAGTCATTCCTGGTGTTTAGTTATGTCAACTGCCATTTAAATGCACAAATAAAGTGAACTACGGAAATACAGATTGGAACAACCATCAATAGTAACAGTCCCACAATAATAAAATTTGTATCGACCAACTGATGTGGCTTAGGTGTGTGGTTGTCCATTCTATGCGTTACTTTGCACAATACCTAACGGTTCTAACCACGAGGGATTGTTGTTGTTGTTTTTGAATTCATTGCTGGCTTGCAATTTCAATGGCCCCCATTTCGTATTACAAGGCTTAATCCTTTACCTAACATAAAAACAGAGGACACTTGCAAATAAAATTCTTGGATAACTAATATTTTTTATATTTTTTGTCCCAAAAACATAGGTTATGACCCCTCTTTGGAACGAGCTCGACGAGCTCGTTCCAAAGAGGGGCATAACCTATGTTTTTGAGACAACAAGTGAATAAAATAATGAAAATTAATTGGCGATATTTGTGAATAGCGCTGACCTGGGTTTGGCCGTTACGTTGGGTAGAGGGTTAACGATAAGATCGGTGTAGATCGATTTGACTCTGAATATATTAAAGAAGGTTAACGTTCCGATTTTCTGAAATTTTACTGAAGATGGGTAGCTAAAAGCGTTCCTGTTCTCCTATTTTGAAATCATTTTGGTAGCAGACAAACATGCAAATGGAAAGAGGAAGTTTGTGATAAATATTTCGACCTCAAGTCAAATGATATTTTCGTACAAGCTCAAGTATGATGATTACAAATGAAATTTGTGTGGATATTTATTTATTTATTTTTTTTTTTGAAACCTATTTATCGAGTTTAATATTTTACGTATCGACAACAACCAAATTACACTATTACGAAACAGAAGCGCAGAAATCCATTTTCTGAAAACGTCACCACTGGACAAGGCAATTGAAAAGTTGTCCTCCAATTTCGACTTTATCTCGCATTAATGAGGTTATCTATGTAACTTTCTTCGTGAATGTACAGTTAAAACTAGAAGTCCTGTCACGAAATGCTCGCTTATCTAGGCATAATTGCGCGTAGGAATTGCGCGCGATTGCCATATGAAATGGCATCCAAAGCACGGCAGGTTCTCCTGGTAACTCATAGCAAACACAGGCAATGTTTCGGCCAATGGACCTCCGGGTTACCCGGAGGTCCATTGGCTGAAACATTGCTTGTGAACAGGCGATGTGTACATAATTTGATAGCCTTACTATGGTCATAACGCATAGATTAACGCGCAGATCAACGTGCTATTTGAGCGCATTTCATGACAGGACTTCTAGTTTTAACTGTATTAAGCGTTTTCAATTCCATCGCCTTACAGATTTGAGAAGAGTGTGGCCGTTTCTGCAGTTCTCAGATCTTTGGAAACAATAGTTTGCCCAAGCTCACGCCTTGCCTTGTATGGTTATAAGCCGTCATGTTACCGATTTTTTTAACCTGAAGCTTATTTCTTTTTCGTGCATTTTCCTTTGGGGCGTTTGTAACTCATCGGAGACGAAATTGTAAAATGTGCTCTCTCCAAGTCTGGAGATAGAAGTCATTTATTTGAAACAGTTTAATTGTAATTACCGATCTATTCGTGATTTTTGCAATTCGTTACTTATTGCACTGGAAACTTGTCTATCGTCCAAATCGTAAAAAAAAATTGGGGGGGGGGGTAAATATACCATTTCCTTGTACTCTTGTCATTATTTAGATATATAATATAGCTTTGTTTAACTCTTTTATCAGTATTATGGGCACTGGTGAAAATTTCAAAAATTTTACCAAAGTTTTATTGGACGATCCCTTAATGAACCTATCCAGTAATTTTTCGGTTGTACACCCTCTTCTTTCCAAATTCTCAAAGCTGAACAAACCTAGGTTACACTTCATTGAGTTACTTTGCAAGTCGGTCACACATTCCACAACCTCGCTACACTATAACTTGATTGATTGGATGTATTGTGTTGCGTCAGTGTGTGTTTCGCTGATCGTCTTATAAAGCAAATCGGTTTTGTTTGTTTGGATCTTTTGCCTTCAATAATAAATTGTGGTAACATTTTCAGCCCAATTTGTATCGTCCAGTTCTGCAGGATGAGGTCTTGTGAAACCTCCAAAGCCGATTCTTTTCGAAATGGTCACGATAGTTTCACTATATTCGATTTGAGACGGGCTGATTCGAAAACGGAAATCTTAATTTATTAATCCCATTCGTCGAAATGTTTTGGATATCCAATGAAGTGTCTCTTCTTGAACACTTCTTCTGTTATCAGGTCTCATTTACAGGAGATCAAGGAGGTTCCGCTTCCGAAACTGCTTTGAATCCGTTCTTGTTTACTGCTTTCCTGGAAAAAATAGGACCCGGAACCAAGGTGTTGAGGAACTCCTCTAAAATGGATAGCATCGGTATAAACGATTAGTTGAACGTGACGTCATACCTTTGTTGAGATTATGATATGACCAAAGATGCTGAAAATGACATTAAACACCATGAAATAAATAGAGATGATCATGATAATGTGCATGTCCTGTGATTTGTATCATATTCTCGGTGGTGTCTAGAATGGGATCTCAACGAGCCGGCTTTGCCGGCGAGTTGTGATCCCATTTTTGGACACCACCGAGAATCTGACGCAAATCACAGGACATGCACATTATCATGATAATTCATTTATCTAACAATTCTGTTACATAAACAGATTAAATCTTAACCCTTTACCCAACGTAACGGTAAAAACCGGCCAACGCTATTCTCAAAAATCGCCAATTAATTTTCATTATTTTTTCATTTTTGTCTCAAAAACATAGGCTATGACCCCTCGTCGAGCTCGTTCCAATGAGTGGTCATAACCTATGTTTTTGAGACAAAAAATGAAAAAAATTAGTTATTCAAGAATTTCTTTTGCAAGTGTTGTCTGCTTTTCATGTTAGGTAAAGGGTTAAATTATTTTTAAACATTTTTGTGACATAATGTTCGGTCGATCACTGAAACGCACATAGAATGTATCCATGCGCCTGTTATGATAGCCCGTAGCGCTACCGGAAACGTGTCGTCTATATGATACGGAATCGGAACACATTATGCGATACGTACCGTTTCTCGTGGTTTTCAGGCCAAACTCTATATGATTGTTAGATAAATGAAATAAACACATTTATTTATTCTGATGGTTTAACGACACATTCGACAGCCAGGGTCACCTCGAGAAGGACAGTTTTACGGCTGGGGGAACCCGGAGTACCCGGAGAGAACCACAGAGCAGCGGCGAGCAACTGTCAGACACGACAACGTACTAACTCCACACAAGCAGGATTATCATTGGTTGAAGAGAAGTGCAGCATTGACGTGCAGGATGCCTCAGTACAGAGCACTGCCATACCCCCTCCCCCCCCCCCCAGAGCAATCGTGATTAGATGCCGTGCCTATGGACACAACGCAGCTACCCCTTATGGGGATGGAACCCTTTGAAGTCCAATACCGAGCTCTCTAATTAAATAAATATAAACTGAGTGGTAAAGATTTTCGGTACGTCACGATTATAATCAGTACTTCTGGTACATGTTTGCATCAAATCTAGTCATGGCTGCTGCCAAGCAGCTGTTAGTAGATTTGATGAAAAATTTCGTTTTTTACAAAATATTCAATTTTACTATTTATAATAATTATAGTATTAAAGACACCAGTTAAGTCCACGCAATCAGAAGAATAGTTTATTATTCTGTTTTATCGTATTGGTATCATTCGGAACAGCTTTATCACGGTCTGGTCGACAAGCCATTTTTCATCGATGTCACACTGGCGCTAGAATAGCATTAACATGTCTGAGTTGTTAAAGGAATGAAATGAACAAAATGTCATCTATCAATCAAAGATGGCTCCCTGGGTGTATTTGATCAACATATTTCTGCAAATATTACCAGTATCGGAACAAAACGTCAGCAATCAGAGAATGGTGTGTCTGCAATCAAGACATCTTTGAAAGAAAATGATGCATTGGGTATTCCGTCTTATACTTCCTACTAGTCACTAGTCATATATACTAAATAAGATACTATAATGGTCTGGAACCACACACTAAAAAGTAAAGTGTTAAAACCGACACTTTGAAGGTGTTAAACCCATTCTAACTCTTAGGGTTTGATTTTAACACTCAAAATGCAGAGTTTTAAGTACTTAGACATTACAATCGTCAGACATCTGAAACATGAATGGATGGCACTTCCCATATGTCTAGCATTGGTGGTTCTTTCAGAATCGTCCATAATTTGATTTGCGCTTGGTGGGTACATAAGTAAAAGGACACAACGCAGATGACGCGGGTCAGGCTCGAGAGTTCGAGCCTCATCTGCGTTGTTTCCTTTTAAGTGTCGCGACATTACACGTGTCAAGTGGTATTATTGTAACACCTGTCAAGTTCTGGGTTATCTACACTTGAACAAAGTGCTAGTTCAGCACTTAGTAAGTGTTAAAGACAGCACTTCAAATGGAGTTTTTAACCCTTTAGTTTTTAGCGTGCAGTAACTAATCTTATACGTTTACCAGGTAAAAAACAAATATTATCAGCAAATATTTAATTAATGAAGCAGCGGGTTGAATCCGGTGCTTCACTAATTATTTTTTGATGATTATTCCTGTAATTATTGTTTGGAATTTAATATTATTGCTTCCGTGGAAATATTGCCCAACCGTGGAAGGTGACCAGTTCATGGCGGCCGTCAAATGTAGTCTATTGCTTATTTTAGATTTAATCAGATGACATACAGTACGTGGAGAGTGGATTGTAACTAAATCACCCACGGAGTGGAGTAATCACCCAAACTATAACTTTCAAATTTTATATATATCGACACAAAACACAAGCAATGTTTCAGCCAATGGACCTCCGGGTTTAACCCGGAGATCCATTGGCTGAAACTTTGCTGGTGCTGGGTATGCTTTGCAACAAATTTGCAATTATTGCTCAGGTGGAATCTCCACTCTACGGGTGATTTAGTGATAATGCACTCTCCACGTACTGTATTTCAGTTGGTTGGAAAAGCTATTGAAATATATCGTCCTATTGAATTTAAAAATAGCATGCACTTTCATTTTCTTTGAATTATCGCACGCACATGATTCGTAATGGAGAATTCGTTTGACCGAATCGTTGATGACATTACCATTAAGGATGCAGACTTACAACAGATGTAGTTTCATAATCACGCAGCGTTATTCCACCAATTGTGTTAGTATCTTGAAATTTTCGAACAAAAGTAACAACCTATTGACTGAAACATCTCCAAAGGGAGCAGGAAAAGCAGCAACTGCATATCTCTGTGGGTAAAAGGGACATCACCCGTAGTCTTCGAACAAACTGCACGAAAAAGGCGTAAAACAGAGAGCCAATAACAGCGTGCAATTCCGCAAGACTTTTGATCTGAGAGCTTGAAACTTATCATGTTCGATCTTCATGGATAGTGTATTAACTAAATCTAATGATGTAAAACCCAGTATATGGAGGTAGATGTATCAGCTGCAGACAAAGAGCTGCCAGTCTGGGGAAAATTATCAATTTGTCAAAAGAGGATATTTTAAGCGAAAATTTAAACTCTCCGGGATGTTTTCAGCGGAGACTTCATAATAGCATATTCAAAATCTCAAGCCTTTCCTTGATCTTTTTTAACAATGTCGAAAGGATCGTGTGCCCCATAAACTGGGATGGTGATAAAATTAGTTTTCGTCACAAAATTTGTTCACAAATCTCGACCTTGTTACAATTTACGGGAGAGTTCCTTTTGGCACTCCTTCATAAATTGTGACATGGCAAATCCATATAGACCCAAAAATTTCACTTAACCCTTTAACCAACGCTACGGGGAAAACCGGCCAGCGCTATTCTCAAACATCGCCAACTAATTTTCATTATATTATCATTTTTGTCTCAAAAACATTGGTTATGACCCCTGTTTAGAAGGAGATCGTCCAGCTCGTTCCATTGAGGGGCATAACCTATGAGTTTGAGACAAAAAATGAAACAAATTAGCTGCAGTTGAAGCCTCTAAGTTGCAGTGCCTACACTGCAAAATATAGCCCAAATATGGACTTACAGAACTCTACCAGTCATGTTACTGTAACAGTTACATTTTTGCAAACCCAAACCAAGTAATGTGTATCTTAATGCATTCATTCATTTATTCATTTATTGGTGTATAAGGTCACATACTTCTGCTCAGTGGCTAATCATGACCATGAAGTTTTACGGGTGGAGGAAACCAGGGTAACCGGAGAGAACCACCGAGCAACGGCGAGCAGCTGTCAGCTCCCCAACATACTTACTCCACAGTAGCAGGGTTAGCTTTGGTTAAAGACAGGTGCACCATCGACCTGCAGTACGTCTTAGTACTGCGCCACTTTGACCCACTTGGGCAATGGGGTGAAATGTCTTACGCAAGGATACAACGCTGTTACCGCAGGTGGGGTTCGGACCAAGGACCTCTCGGCTTGCAGCCTGCACCTCTACCTGCTGAGCCATCACGACCCCATCTTAATGCATATTAATGGATTATCAAGCTATAAGAATATTGGCGTGGAAATTCTAAAAAAAAAACTCAATCTTTGGGTCATGTTATGATGTTATAGCATATTTGACTTCATGAATTTCATTTACCACTGTATTAACACTGACTCGGATATACATACGTTGCAGTCAGGCAGTTACTCATAATTCATAAGGGCAGATATGTAAGATTTTGAGAAACTCCGAATACACATCCGCACCAATAGAAAATCCTACATGACAGATATGCCATTACAAACCGCAGATAAAATTTTAAACTACATCCGCGATATGATAGGATTCACAAACGTAATAGTATGTTCTCACTAAGCTGAAAACTTGCAAGGTACGAATTCTTGTACAGAGGTGTAATGTGAAGTCAGTCATGGCGCTCACGGTGTACCACACATTCATTCACACACTGGGGCAATCTCATCTTTGTATGGCGTGGCGTGGTGCAGACTGCTGTCTGTGCAGAGCTTTTAACCCGACGACTATTATCGCAGGGGTGGGGTAGGGTGGGGTCTCTTGACATGTCTAGAGATCTTACTTGGCCGTGTCCTATATGGGCAGTACAGTAAAAAGCTGTGTAGTGTTTTGAAAGAGTATCGAGCGCTATAATATCAAAAGCACGGATTTAGAGGATTTGGAATGAGTGTTTTTCTCATATAATATTTATGAAACGAGTCTAAGAATTTTCCGTTTTGGCAAGCCTCTGGCGAGCCCAAACGGAAAATTCGGACGAGTTTCATAAATATTATATGAGAAAAACACTCATTTCATATTCTATTTATCATATGATACACACATGCACAAATTAGCCACGCAGTATGACTTTTTAACCCATCACCTAACTTGAGTTGCAGACGGCACTTGGAAAAAACATCCTAACTAAAAATTTTCACTTTTTGCTTCCAAAACATAGGTTATGACCCCTCATTGGAACGAGCTCGACGATCTCGTCCCAATGAGGGGTCATAGCCTATGTTTTGGAAGCAAAAAGTGAAAATATAAAAAATAATGAATGACGTTTCTCTTGTAGGTAAAGGATTAATTCAATATACCCCATCCTAAATAGGACAGATAACGTAAATTCTCCCTACTGAAATTATGCAAATGTCACCCAGTTGTATTTTGTTTAGCCAATCAAATTGTCTAGTTTTGAAATTGACCAATGAAAGTTCCAAATCCAATTATGCAAATTATGAAAATGTGGCCCAGTTTTATTTTGGTTCAGCCAATCAAATTGTCTAGTTTTGAAATTAACCAATGAAATTGACGGAAGGCTTTATTTATCACTGATTAATATGAAAGCAAAATATCAAATGTTTTAAAGTGAACAAAACGGACGAGTCATATGATAAAATCTTATATTTACTAATGAAATGGTTTCATATTTGGACCAATAAAATTTTCTTCAAGACGGACAAAAACAAGCTCGTATAGTTTCAAACAATACAAAATGCATCTAGTAGCCAAGTAATCGTGAACAGCAAGCGAAAGTAGATGATAATATCACGATCGTTCTCTCTGCATAGAAAGTCAGATAGATTTTATGACGGTGTAGGTGATGGCTCAAATGCCGATCTGTCCTTCCTCTTCATACAATTTAGCAAATATAGTAGATAGTAGAAACAAGGGTGAACTGGGCCAAGAAAGGTTACTTGGACATACACCAACGGGGCCCCAAACCCGGAGAAAATTTTTATTTTTCGAACTGAACGAACGTGGCTTCCTTGCATTCGAGCGATCAATGCCAGTCCACACGGAGGACAATTCGATGTCATTTTTGTGTCATCTGCATCGATCATTCAGAAAAAAATGGTTCTCTCTGGGGCGACCCATTGGGAAAACCATAGTTCGACATAATGGGAAAAACATTATTTCTGAAATTGCAGGAACGCTGTTTCCTTTCATCTGAGCGATCAATTGCAGACCAGATTGCTGGTATATTGAAATGTACTTTCTGCGGACTGCTAATGATAGTCTATATAGAGAACATATCGATATATTGGCAGTCTGCGCAATCACATCCATTTTACCTTTCGGTCATTTTGACGAAATTTCACGCACCAGCAGGAGTTGGGCTGTATTAAAAAAAAACAGTAGGGGTCATCCGGGAATTGTCCCAGTGGACGATATGGCTAGTCCGCCTCTAAGTAGAAACATCTATCTTCTAGTGCTGAGGGCATAACATAAAAAATCGTCAAAACGAAAGCTATCGATCGAATAGCCAAGATTGTGGATGCAGTCTTTTTGTTTGCACATTGACAGGGTTCGATAAATCATTGGCGACATACATACAATGGAAGATATTGTAATCTGATCGCATGAGTGAGGTTTTCGCGATTAGATCACGACTCGTTCTCAATACAGGTCGAAATTTCGTAAATAAAGTACCGCGATACCAGAACGCCTTCTAAAACAACAGACGAAAATAACGACTCCGATTCAGCAGGTGAGATTCTACATCGTTACGAGAAATGTGGACAGGGACTTTCGACCACATCACGACTCAGTCGCGATCTGTTGAAATTCTCTGCCCACTTTTGTGATCACAATACCATAAGAGAGGTTAAAACATCCAGACCTACATGAACAAAAAAGTATTTGGTTATCTACAGAGTTGCCCTTACAGGTTGAGGCTCAATCGATGAAGACTGATAAGAAAAGCCTGTCAGCTATGTGTCGGGCATAAATGTTCACCTAACCATATTGAAGGACATCTCTTTTTGATGGCAGTAGCCAGGTTCAGCTGACATTCTTACTACCAACAAGAGGTTGTGTGTCAAACATATCAAAGGAGGCACTATCTACTTTTTAATCTACCATCACACGACCGACGCTAGAGTTTGTTAAACATATATGTTCAACCATTTCAAATCGACAGATCCGCATTCTTGGTGAAGTTTGGGTCTTATCGGTTATTCGGCTGCGCCTCATGGTGTAGGAGTCTCTAGACCGGTGTAAATTTCCATACACGCCGGAAAACACAAGGATAACGGATTTATTTCCAAACTATGTTATCCCCCCCCCCTCCCCAACAAACAAACAAACAAAAAACCCAGTTTTATAATTTATCTCCCGCATCCTCCCCCCCCCCCCCCCCCCCCCACCATCTAAAAAAATTCAATTTTTAGTTTCTTATAGCAAGGATGGCAGATTTATTTGCCCCCACCCCCTAAAGAAACACAAAAAATACAAATTTCAACATTGCCACCACGGGTAACGATGAAAAAGTTTTTTTCAATTTTATAATACCCCCCCCCCCCCCCCCCCAGCAAACTCTCCTTCCCCCCCCCCCCACTCCACACCTAATAAATTTCAATTTTAATTCTGTTATACCAAATGTTAAGAATTTATAAGGGTTTACACCAAATTTCTTTCACCACCGCCACCCATCCCTCATTTATACCCTTTGTTGACGAGCAGAATGACTCAGAAAAAAAACATTTTAAGAGAGAAAAAAAGGCACGAGAATAAAACAGTAAACCAGTGGTCAAAATCTCTCTATTGAAAAGTGTCATTAGCAAATTATTGAACGAAGTACTCGACAAGTCAACAGCAGCGTTGAGGATTTATCCGAAACCTTGTCTACTTATTAAAGTTAATTTCCACTTTTCCAATTTTGCAGTTTTGAATCTTATTTATTTATTTATTTATTTATTTATTTATTTACTTATTAGGGTTTAACGACGCATTAACAGCCAAGACCATATTATGTCGGTTACAGTTTTACGGGTGGAGGAAGCCGGAGTACCCGGAGAGAAGCACCGAGCAACGACGAGCAGCTGTCAGCGCCCCAACATTCTAACTCCGCACTGTAGCGCAGGCATGGTTAGATTGGTTGAAGACATGCGGACTATCGACGTGCAGTACGCCTTAGTACACGATGGCATTGTGCCCCCATGTGGACAATCTGGGTGAAGTGACTTGCCCAAGGACACAACGCGGGAGTCCGAATCAATCGCTCAGACGGTGCAGTTGAATGATTGGTCCAAAAGATTTGTTATTTGTACTAATGTCGAGTCTTTGATATGGAAGTGATCTATTATTTATCGGTGCAACAGTACTTTCTTCTTCAAAATCATCGGCAAACAGCTGGTTGAGATCGAAATTGCAAACTTCATTGTCACTTAAATTGAAATCGCGAACTGCATTGCTAGTTATCGCCCTCGAATGTGAAAGTGTATCGCTTCTGTCACTGATTTCAGAGTCGCAGGTGTTATTTGAGTTCGCTTTTTCAGCAGAAACAGGTACCGTGTTTATAGCATTGTTTATGGATTTTCCCATTGCGAACGTTTCTTCGTCAGACACTCTGTGGCAAACTGCAACCGAACTAGCAGATTTGTGCCCAGTACAGGCGTTATCTGTGCAGGTGAAAACTTGTTTCGTACCAAAATTGTTGATCCGGTTGCGCGGATGGAATGATTTGTGTAAATGCTGGATAGGTTACATAATTTGCTCAACATTATCATGAATGAACTCAAAACCACACCGGTTCATCATCTGAGAAGGTGTCCGATGGCCTTTGCCAAAGCTTATTATTGTCAGGATTTAACTTCGCCAAGTATGACAAATGAGCTGACCGGCAGTAAGGTGGGTCTTTTACTTCCATCGGGAATCCTCCAAAATTTAATTTTTCGTTTTCTCTACGATTTTGTGTCAGTTTGTTTTTCTGTTTTTGAACATAACGCATACCACTAACTGGATCGGTTATACATATAAAAATATCTTTAGTCATTTCAGACATATTTTCCAGTTTTCTTCGACAAACATATAGCCTTATGTCCATCTGCACTTTGTTTTGCAAACCGTATGAGGTATCCACTGACATTCGAAAGTTTGAATATAATTTATTTTTTCCAGGTCAGAATCTTCCAGTACTGAATAATGGGTTACGTCACCTTTTCCAACAAATTTCAATTTCAATAAGCCGGTGATTCGGGGTATCTGTTCTGTCCACACCTGAAGTTTTCCAAAAACTACGTTTTGTACTGCCCTCCTTCTGACGTACGAGCATCCAGGTAGGAATGTTGAAGCACATCATTTAGCGCTTCTGGAGCCAAATTTTCAAAGGCACTATCGCATGGTTTTTCTTTTAAATAATCTTGCCACATTTTAGCATATTTTTGATTTGCATTTACTGTGTTTATGGGGTATAATAGCTCTTTTCTTGTTCTGTTTGCTACGCAAATCTTTTTGTAGCTATTTTGATTAGACAGACGCTGATGTCAACAACAAACGAATTACATTTTTAAATGATTAATTGATAACTACAGTTAAAACTAGAAGTCCTGTCATGAAATGCGCACAAATAGCACGTCCAACTGCGCACTAATCTACGCGTTATGACCATAGTAAGGCTATCGAATTCTGTACATATGGCCTGTGCACAAGCAATGTTCAGCCAATGGACCCATTGGCAGAAACATTTCCCGTGTTTGCTATGAGTAACCAGGAGAACCTGCCGCGCTTTGGATGCCAATCGATATGGCTTGTGCGCGCAATTCCTACGCGCAATTAAGCCTAGATATGCACACTGTTCGTGACAGGACTTATAGTTTTAACTACGAACTAAGAGTTCTATGCTGGGTTTTTATTTTTAGACACTATAAACATTTTCTGACGAAAAAGTTGAAAAATTGCTCATTCCTAGAAAATGAACAGTTAGGATTGCATGCATAAAGTTATGGACCAATTTGAAGCAACGCGCAACCAATTGAAGTATAGCAATACTTTATCAGGTATCTTAATTCTGAATACTCGCTCAGTTCAGTGCAAAAATGAGGAGCATTTTATTTATTTTTATTTTATTTATTTATTTATTTATTTATTTATTTATTTATTTATTTATTTATTTATTTATTTATTTGATGGGTGTTTGAGAAGGTGCTTTTAAAATGTCTGAATGATCTAAACATATTTGTCTCCCAAGCGGCACAGTGAATTCTTAAGATAAAAAAGCCCCATAAGTGTCAAGGAAAATTAGGACAAATATAAGAATATATTTGCTCAACTTTTAACTCAGAATGACATACTGTTCATCAAAATAACTACAAGGAATCCCTTGTCTCAATGATAAATTCACGTTCTAGAAAAAGTTACTGTGGCCGTCTCCAGTGATCAATAAGTGGCAGAATTTAAGAACTGCGTCAAATTGATACGTTCAGACACTCAGAGTCGGATGGCACTTTAGTGGTAATTTGGAGTTCTTGATATTTTGTTTTGCAGAGTTTTTCATATCCACCAAACATATACATTTACACAAAGTTACGCCTGGCTAGTTGATATCGAAACGTTATGTTACGTTATATCAAGCCACATGTTATTGCCATCCTCTTTTTTCGCCACCGCGCGATATTACGATCCAGCTCCGGACCATTTCACTCCCAATATACTTTAGATCTTTGGCTTAAAATAGTGTTTTGTATAGTAATATTTAGTTAATGTTTTTCAGCCTCCTACTTTATATACATACATCTACTCAGGAATTTTGCCCCTTAACACTTTACATAACACGAAAAGAAGACGACACTTGCAAACAAATTTCTTGAATAACTATTTTTTTCAATGTTTGCGTCAAAAAACAGAGCTTAAGACCCCTCATTGGAAGGAGCCCAACAAGCTCGTTCCAATGAGGAGTCATACGCTATGTTTTTGAGACAAAAATAAAAACTAATGAAAATTTAATGGTAATTTTTGTGAGCAGCTCTTATCGGTTTTGGTGGTTACGCTGTGTAAAATGGTTAAGTGAGCTATTTCGTTCCACAGATGTTTTACATAAGAAAGTGCTTTCTTTTCTGGATCTGGGTCTGAATTTGTATGTTGGAGGGTCGATAATGGCAGAGACACAACGGGGGAGATATATCTGTAACGTATGGATACTGTTTACGAGCTGTCCTGAAAGACTCAATCACACAATTGTTCAATTTATTCCACTCAATCATTGGGGGTTGTTTTGGAAAGGAGTTGCTGTATTGTTCTGTTTTACACTGATGGCTGTTGTATCACTTGCCATTGTTTTTTAATTTGATTCTCAACAAAATTTGATGTTACAACTCCATGCATCTGTGTCGATCTGATGCGCCTCTTCGTCTTTATGGGACATAAAATGTCAAAGCAGGGTTGCGCTGGCACCTGCCTCACAACCACCTTATACATGAACGTCACGCAGTACGGCTTTCGTAGGATTTTGAGACGAGGGCGTTTTTGGCCAGCGTGTGCTGTTTGCCTTCTTGGTGAAATTAGTGATGTTTGTGCTCCACTTAAGATCTAAAGAAAGTGTGAGTCCAAGATAGACTTTTTGTAGAATGTGCTTATAGAGTTCGTAAAATATGGAAAATATGGGTTAACAGGCATGATGTAGAACCTTTTAGCAACGAATCTCATCCTCGCGTAAAAGCCAACTTCTGCAAGGTTGGAAGGGCTTCCTCTAGACAAACACAGATGGTTCTGTTGAACAGGCAATCACCTGAAAAGAGACGAACTTGTGACACTTTAACTGCACTGGGCAGGTCGTTGATGTGGCTGATGAACAGGATCGGACCAAAACTTGTACACTGAAGAACGTCGACAGTGGCTGGTTCAGAGACCACTCCATCAACTACGACTCTCATGCGTTTCTTGGTGAGGAAGCCCCCCCCCCCCCCCCCCATAAGCCCGTTGTTGATCTGCCAATCTATTCCCTAATTGCTGAGCTTTCGAAACAATTTCTCACGAGACGCTGTATCGCAACATTCAATTTAACTCATGGTGTGGCTTTCGGGGAAGGCGGTTGTTATGTGTTTAACAAGAGTATTATGAGCGAAATCCTGGGACGAGTGATGTTAAAATTTTGTTATCCTCTGGGTGGTTGAGCAGGTGTTTGCAGGTATTGTACCCGAGGATCGTGTAGACAATACAAGTAAGGATAATGGTCTGTAGCTCTCCGGTATTCGTGTATTATTTCAAATAGAGCATCACAAGTTAGCTTTTGAAATTGAGTTCAGCAGCATATTAGAAAGTGCAACTAATGGGCCGCTGGAAACATTTCGACATCATATTAAAACAGTGGTTAATGAGAACAGAGTTACATGGAGAGTTTGTCGACTTTACTTAACTTATTAACCCTTTACCTAGCAAATGTGGTGCACCCCCCCCCCCCCCCCCCGCGTAACTTACAAATTGAGCAATTGAAAAATAAAACATTCAAAAAAAATTCAGCAAAACCACATCAGGTGAACCCTCATTGGAACGAGCTCGTTGAGCTCGTTCCAATGAGGTTTTCCATGATTTGGTTTTGTTGATTTTTTTTTTAAATTGAAAAAATAAAATTTTAAAAAATAATTAATTTGGATATATTATGCGATGGGTAAAAGGTCATACCTCAAATATATTTTCTTCTACTAGTCAAGCTAAGAAATGACTACATATCATATGTTGCACGTACTGAAGCACTTTTAGGGCTTGACTCAACTAGGAAGCTGGTTGACTAAGCTACTTTCCCTTTCGCAACCAGTGTTAACTGAATACAGTCTTCTTTCTGTGTTGTCATTATTAGCATCTTCATCATTTTCACTTTGATTGAGTCTTCAGAACCAGATAAAAATATTGGCTGTATATCTTTTGGATTATTGTTCGCCATCAAACCATTCGAGCTGACATGTTGCTGTTAGCCAGTTTCCACTCTCCATCAGTTGGATTAACATTCCAAGGTTTTGAAGATGTGCAGTGTCACCGAGCAATGGATACATGATGTTGGACACGAATGTACACAGGACGAATAACCCTCCATGGCGGAATGTGAAGCAATTGGGAAACCACCTTTAAGTTTTGCCAAGCAAGTCAGACCATTTAAATGGTTTCTACTTTTGCTAAAGAATACATGATACGCGTGCTCGATTCAACAAAATTTGGCCAGAATGCAATAAATTTGCATCTCACAAACTTCTCTTCCCATTTAGCGTCCAGTGTAATGTCTCGGTGGATTTAAAAAAATAAATAATAAAACGTTTGGAGATGGACAGCATTGGCCCCTTAACAAAAATACTCAATGCATGTGCATTTAAAACATTCCACACATGCTTTCATACCGTTGGCTTTCTTTTGCGCAATCATCATGTTACCTTGTGATATCGCTTTTCATGTTATAAATATGGACATTATTTTGGATAACCTCTCCATGTGATTATAAGGGCGATGTACGTCGGTTAGCAAGCAACATATCACAGCATCTCGCTTTGAGTTGTAGCCACATAAACTTAAGCCCATTTAAACTGCTGGGGCTCTTCACTAGTTTGTCCGTTCACCCTGTCTGAGCTTCAACATTTTAAACATACATTGGCAAACCTCGGACTAGCTCTTTTCAGACATTAAATAAACCTAGACATACCACCCTTGAATGTGGTGGCAAAATGCAAAGCCCATGCACATTCGTCTCATTTCAGCTTGTCCTTGGGTGCGACACTTCCTGTAAATGGGTTCGTTATTGATGGTGGAGGTGGTGCACTATTGAAACACATTGCACACCTAGGGGGATTTGATCGTCCCCTACTAGGCGGGTCCTCAGGTGGCGGATAGAGGACGGCCTGCTCAATTGGGCAGGTTTGCTAATTTTTAATTGGCAGGTTTGCTCAATTGAGCTGGTTCGCTGCGAAATACACAAATACGCAGCCCCGGACCAAAATGATCAATCCTGCTAATACCATCTGGCAGGCACCTTGTTCTCCCGTGAGGTGCGTTCCGAAGGCCCCGGAAGAAGGAATCCTGAAGTTGAGGACTCGGGCCCCGGTTAGGGCAGTCTCCAGGATGGAGCCCTGGTCTCCATTTCGGAGATAATGTTCAACACACTGCTTTGGCCCCAATTTCGGGAGTAGAAGGATGATCGGATGGTCCGTTCTGGCCAATCGGGAGCCCCCACCCCAAAAAATACTGGGTGTCACGTCGGGGGGCATTTGGTGGTCATTCAATCAGTCATGTATTTTAATCATGTATCATATTTGCCACTGTGTGCTGTTTTTACCCACTTTTTTAACAAATACTTACTTTTGCTGGACTGTTTGTTTCAGTTTCACGTGGCAATCTTCATTACTGTGTTTTATAGAGTGATTGGTTGGATGATCACCATCTGAAGACCTGGCACTTCCACACACGGGCCAATCAGCCAGTGGCATACTTCGGTATCAACACTGGCTGAGTATACTGCCCCATACCAGGAATACCGGCAACCCGGTGGGTTCACTGCATGGCAGTAACCCTACCCCTTGTTGGACTCCGCGGTGGGTGGGAGCCGGGGCAATGAACTTTAAAAAAATAAACATGGCTAAAATACCACAAAAAAAAACAAAAAAGGGAACTTGAATTGAATACTTCTGATTCTGACTCGGATTATGGAACCTCGCAAAGTTTAAATCATTGGCCAAAATTCATTATAATTTATGCTGCTGAAGAGGGTAAAAAGGCAACGGATATAAACCCGTTTGCCTTGGAAAAAGCCATTAAGGGAATAGCTGGGGATGTGAAAGATGTAAAAAGGTTAAGATCTGGTGGAATTTTAATTGAATGTCGAAGAGAAATGCAAGCACTCAATTTATTAAAAATGAATAAACTGGTTAATCTGGAAGTTAACGCCTTTGCTCACAAAACACTCAACACAAGCAAAGGCGTTGTACGAACAAGAGAGCTGTCTGGCATTCCTGAGACTGAAATCCAGAATGAATTACAACTGCAGGGAGTGAATCATGTCAAAAGAATTGAAATCAAAAGAGAAGGCAAATCGATACCAACTAATACTTATATTTTAACTTTCAATGCAGCTCAGCCACCAAAATCTATAAAAGTTGGTTACATGAACATCAAAGTGGATTTGTACATCCCAAATCCACTTCGATGTTTCAAATGTCAAAAATATGGTCACGGCCAAAATAATTGTAGAGGGCAAAAAAACATATGTTTTAAATGTGGTGATGAACATCAGGACCCCTGCACGAATGCCATCAAATGTTGTAATTGTCAGGGCAATCATGTAGCCTCATCTAATGATTGCCCTGTTTGGAAAAAGGAAAAGGAAATTCAAAAAGTCAAGGTAGAAAGGCAAATTAGTTTTAAAGAGGCCAGAGACATAGTGTCATCATTGCCTGGTATGAACACAATATCACAATCATATGCAACAAAATTGTCACAAAAAGCACCCACCCAGTCAGTGGAATGCCAGACCCAATACACTTGGCTCAGTGGAACAATTCCTTCTTTAGTGAAGGCCTTTATTATAGAACCGACCGAACCAAAATCAACCCAAACACATCCAGCAGCTCAAATAACAACAGAGGAAATACCCAAGAACAGACAACAACCAGTACAAAAAAATCATAACAAAGAACAAAACTCTAAATCAGAACACAAAAACGAATCAAACAAACCAAAACCAGATCAAAAATACAAAGCACAACAACAACATCTAAGTCAGAATCAGAGACGGCAGCAAGAGAGAGAGCAGAAAAAAATTAACAAAGAAAAACAGATACTAGAATCAGATCGCTTACCTAAGAGACTTCAAAATGTTGTGACAAACAACATCTTTGATGGAATTGAGGACATGTCAGTCGATGAGTGTATCGACGACACGTTCTCTACTAAACTACGCCTGAATTCTTCACAGGGTAGGTCGCCCCACAGAACGTCACCAAAGAAAAACACGGGGGCAATATCTCCCATTCGTCCACCTTCAAAATCACCTACTAAACATGGGTAATAAACCCAAACAAAACATTATACAGTGGAACTGTCGAGGTTTTAGAGCTAATTTTAATGAACTTGGTCTTCTAAGCCAAAAATACAATCCTGTAGCCTTTTGCCTGCAGGAAACTCTTTTAAAGAAACCTGAAGCTCAAGACCATTCAGCTTTTAAGCATTATACTTCGCATAATGCGTGGGCTGACAATAATGATCTTCATGTTCGTGGAACGACTGCCTTAGTTAGGAACGACATCATTCACAGTTCTGTACCATTACAGACAAATTTACAGGCTGTGGCGGTACGCCTTACTTTAGACAAAACAGTTACACTTTGTTCAATTTACGTTTCACCAAGTAAAGTCCTACAACTGAATGATCTTGAGCTGCTGGTCCAACAGCTCCCAACTCCATACATTTTGTTGGGTGATTTTAATGCACAAAGCCCTCTTTGGGGTGATTCCTGCAGTCAAGAAGATGTAAAAGGCAAAACTGTAGAAGAGTTCATTACTAAATATGATCTTTGTTTAATGATGGTTCAGACACTTATCTGCACCCCGCATCTGGTTCGTATACATCGATTGATCTTTCAATTGCATGCCCTTCTATCTTCCTCGACCTTTCGTGGAAGGTAGAAGATGACTTGTGCGGGAGTGATCACTTTCCTATTGTGTTGGAGAGTGTAGTTCCGGCGGACGATGAGAGAGTGCCCCAGTGGAACTTTAAAAAGGCTGACTGGGACACTTTTTCATCGCTTTGTTCTGAACGCCTCACACGGGAGAAATTTCAGGATAGTGCTGACCAAATCGAACATTTTACAAACGAGCTGCTTGACATTGCAAACACAGTCATCCCTAAAACCTCGACAAATCCAAAACGTTTCAACAAACCATGGTTTGATGATGAATGCAAAAAGGCTATAAAGGAACGTAAGAAAGCTGAAAGGGAATTTAACAAGTCACCAACTACATATAATTTAGACAAACTTCGTAAAAATCGGGCAAAAACAAGACGACATATAAAACAAAAAAAGAAAAGTTCTTGGGAATCTTACATTTCCAAGATTAATCAAAACACCCCTATCACTAAAATTTGGAGAATGATTAAAAAGATTAAAGGAAAAGAAACAAACTCAACTGTACAAGACCTGAAGGAAAACAACACATTAATTACATCCAAAACAGAAATTTCAAACACTTTGGCCTCCACATTTTCGAAACATTCATCGTCTAAAAATTGTAATCTAGACTTTATTAAAATTAAAAAACAGCAAGAAAAACAAAAGATCAAATTTAACTCCAACAACCTAGAGGATTACAATGAACCTTTCTCTATGGAAGAGTTACGTAATTCTTTGCATAGAGCAAAGGATACTGCCACTGGTCCCGATGATATGCACTACAATCTTTTAAAGCATCTGCCACAAACATCACTAGAACTTTTATAATCAGTTTTTAATGGCATTTGGGTGACTGGCCAGTTTCCACCATCCTGGCGTAAAGCAACTATAATTCCTTTTCCTAAGCCTGATAAAGATCACAGCAACCCAAGCAATTACAGGCCTATTGCCTTAACCAGTTGTCTGTGCAAAACCATGGAGAGGATGATCAATGACCGACTTGTCTGGTTTCTGGAATCGAACAGTCTGCTTGCGGATGTTCAGTGTGGTTTCAGAGGCCAGAGAAGTACTGTGGATCATTTGGTCAGACTTGAAACGTTTATTAGAAATGCCTTCGCCAGAAGAGAACATGTGGGCGCCATCTTCTTTGATCTGGAGAAGGCATATGATACAACGTGGACGTATGGGATTTTAAAAGATCTTTTTAACATGGGGTTGAGGGGGCGTATGCCCCTTTTTATTCAAAACTTTTTAAAGGACCGCCAATTTCAGGTTCGTGTTGGGTCAACGTTATCTGATCCTCACGAGCAGGAATGGGGGTTCCTCAGGGTAGTATTTTGTCCGTTACCCCGTTTTCTATAAAAATTAATAGTATCATCGACGCAATTGAGAATATGGTAGATTCTTCATTGTATGTTGATGATTTTTCAATCTGCTATAGCAGCAAAAAAATGAATGCTATAGAGCGCAAACTTCAGCTGTGTTTAAACAGAATCCAGAAATGGGCTACAGAAAATGGTTTTAAGTTTTCAAAGACCAAAACTAATTGTGTTCATTTTTGTAAGCTCCGGAAGCATCATCTTGATCCTGAGTTGAAAATGGATGGAAACACCATTAAAGTTGTAAAGGAAGTGAAATTCTTAGGCTTGTTGTTTGACAGCAAACTGAATTTCACTTCCCACATAAAACAACTAAAAGTTAAATGTAAAAGAGCACTGAACCTACTGAAGGTCGTTGGTAGCACTGATTGGGGTGCTGACCAAAAAAACTTTGCTCCATCTGTATAGATCACTTGTTCGATCAAAATTAGATTACGGTTCTATAGTATACGGTTCTGCAAGGAAGTCATACCTAAAACCACTTGATGCAATTCACAATAGTGGTATTAGAATTAGTCTAGGGGCTTTTCGAACATCCCCAATAGATTTAATGCTTGTTGAAGCAGAGGAGCCTTCTCTTGAGAAGCGCAGAATTAAATTGTCTCTACAATATGTTTCTAAACTTTTGGCCAATCCTTCAAATCCTGCTTTTAATTGTATTTCAGAACCTCAAAATACTGAATTGTTTAACCGTCATCAGAAACATAGCCCTCCATTGGGAATTAGAATTAAACCTCATTTGGAGTCTGCCAAAATTGAACCTGTTGCAGTAAAAGAGAACCGTGAACCACAAACTCCTCCTTGGCATCTTAAAAAGCCAACAGTTATTTTGGACCTAGCATCTACTAAAAAGTCTGAAACAAATTCTCTGCAGTTTAAGCAGAAATATGCTGAAATTAAGTCAAAGTATAGAACATATACAAGGATTTATACAGATGGATCAAAAGATGGTGACAAAGTAGCATCAGCTATTGTCACTGGTGATCATGTCACTTCAATCAGAATACCGAATCAAAGTTCTATTTTCATAGCTGAAGTTAAAGCTTTACAACTCGCCCTCGAACATATTGAAAATGTACAGGAAAAGAAGTCGATTATTTTTTCTGACTCTCTTTCCTCTTTGCTTGCTTTGCTCAACCTCAGGTTGAAGAACCCTCTCATTTTGGAACTTCGTGAGAAGTTATCAACTCTCATGTCTGACCAATATGATATCGTGTTTTGCTGGTTACCCGGACATGTAGGTATCGCAGATAACACCAAAGCATTCAGTGCAGCAAAACAGGCTTTAACAAAGCCTCTCACTGATTTTAAGATTCCGTTCAGTGATTTCAAGCATTATCTATGTGGCAGGCGGAATGGGATGGAGCGACAAATAACAAGCTTCATCGCTTTCGACCAACTATCTCAGATCCCTACCCGTCTAGTAACCTTTGTAGAAAGGATCTTGCAGTTTTGACGCGATGTCGTATTGGTCATACAAGACTAACACATTCCTTTTTGTTGGAGGGTACTGTGCGACCAGAGTGTGTTCCCTGCCAGCAGGTGTTGTCAGTGGAACACATTCTTTTACATTGTATTGATTTTAATCATGTCAGAGGGCAGTATTTTTCTGTAGGATCTCTGAGAGATCTTTTTTATCGTACGAGCCCGAATATGATTCTCGCATTTTTGAAATCAATCAACCTTTTTAATAAATTTTAAAATTGTTTTTATTATCTTAAACTAGAGTCTTTAAGACTTATATTCACCAGGTTGATTTGTGAGCTATTCATATTTCTTGTTTCTTCTCGCATCACTGTTAGTATTACATTGTCTTTATATCATTTTTATTGTAGCTGTTTTTACTTATCTTTGTGTTTCATTTTTGTCATGTTTTCCTTTTATCATTTACTCGCCACGATATAGCCTTCGCTGCTGATGTGGCGTTAAGCACCAATAATTATTAATTAACACATTGCACTTTGTTTCAACCTCAGGTTCTTTACGGTATTCATATTCAATCCAGTCAATCGCGGATGAAGAGGACATTATCAAAAGAACTGGAACAAATAGTCACATAATTCAACCAAGGTGTACCTGAGGTTTCAAAAGTGTACTGAGATCTATCCAATTCAAAAAAGAGTAAATTATGAACTTCCGTTAGCACTGATTGAAAAAGATGAATGCAATAAAGAACTTGAGCTCCAAACATTTCTGGGAAGCAATTGTTCGTGCCAAGTACTGTAATCACAAAAGTGGTATTCTTCCACGATCAGATGGCGATTGGGTCATGCAACAATGAAACACCAGATTGGATCGAGATTTCAAAAATAAAATATTGCATTAAGAAAATTTTTATTTCCGGTATACTCCATTTTTTAAATTCGAATTTAAAGATATATAAACAGTTGAAACTTGAATAGTAAACTTCTATACTCAACTCCACAACATATATTGGATGTCTAATTTGCAAATAATATAGCATCGTACACTTCAAGACTGTTGGTAACGAAATTACGTATAGAATATACCCATAGTAGCTTGGTGTGCCAAACGTTCACCATGAATTGTGAAGTGGTGTTAACCGCGAGCCTTAGGCGCGCGGTTAACACCACTTCACCACGATTGGTGAACATTTGGTACACCCAGCTACTTTGGACATATTTTATTTATACCATGATCGTCAGATTAATAAGAGCTTAAATGTTGAATAAATCAATATTCACACGTACGATTCTGTTTTAGTTTACATGAACACCGATGGACGGTACTTCCGCTGGCAATTTTATCGCCGAAACGAAATAGAAAACGAAATGCGCAAATTACTGGGCTTCTTTCATTTTAATATCATAACATACTATTTCGAGTTATGGATGCTTTATTAACATCAGACAATTTATTTTTGTTATTTTTGGTATTTTATGAGGTAAACTTATTTTAAAATGTAATAAATAATTGTCGGTTTCATTTCACTCTTCACGAAGCAACGAGTGATAAATTGAGACAAGTTTGCATTCAAGGCGAGGTCACCAAAGGTCAACTTGGATGTAGTTCCACTGTAGGTGTAAATTTTAACTATTGAAATCCCATTGCTGGTGTGTTCACTACGGTTGGAGTGTAAAGCTAAAATATTTATGTCATAGGATTTTTATATATAGTAGAATAGGTAATCATGGTATAAATACATATAACCATAACCGTGAACTGACGTAGAGATTGTCTTTTGACACCATTTTACACTCTAAAATTAGTTTAGTTCAAAATAGTCCCAAATCAACTGAGCTAAGTGAATATGAACCCAACTGGGTTCATATTCACTCAACCCCGTTGATTTGGGTTGACTTTTAACTCCACTGATTTTAGAGTGTATATATGTTAATAATTACATTGTTAATGTAGTTACACTTTTTGGGTCCAAATACTCAATTCCCATTCGTCAGCTGGGTAAAAACGTCATGACCAAATGTAATTCATTTTCCAATGAAAACATTTGGTCGAACTTTGACCCGCATTTACGGTAGAGCACAGTTGACAGAATGTAAATCGGGCGGTGTTTGTTTTAACTTTTAGCGCCTCTCGCTGTGATCAACTCCGCTGCTGTTTCTTTTCTGACATTTCCCAACTGTGGCATAAAGCCCGTTAGTAAAATACTCGTTTCCATTTCTAAAGTTGTGAAAATTAAAAATCAGAGTTGTGCGCTTTGTATTTTGTGTGAGGGTGGTTTTTCAACTCGTTCGTTCGTACATGTTTTATTTCGTCTTTCTGCTTTGTTGTTTGGTAAAAAGTAGTTTAAAAAGTTACGGAATGTAATTATAAGGGATTCATACAATTTGTACCCATTCCCACTCGTTCATACTGCAATAAAGATTATAAAAATGGCATTCAATTCTTAATTTATTTCAGCAGACTTATTGCATAACTACCACCGACAACGTTACATAATATCTGCTTTAAATTGATGAAGCGTAAGTTTGTTAACATCTCTTTGACTGATGGAGAGTGCCACCTGCATAAAAACGAAATAAACTGGACAGCAAGTGTTTTCTATATTTCATTGAACAAAAAACTCCCAAGTATAAGCTTCTCTAACATTTTGTGCGGCAGTAATTTACTCTGGAACACAAATGGATGAAAACAAGGGCGTGGTTACGATTGTGCCGATAGTAGTATGTCATCATATGTTAATCACTGGGCAACATCTGCCTCTTTGCATAGGGCTGCACGATATTCAAAACTGAATACCGGCATCGGTATTCAAAAAAAATACCGCTGTATACCGGTGTATCGAAAACTGTTCAGATATATGAACACAACAAGTATCACAATCGAGACTCGAGGCATCACAGTCGGAACGAATTAGCATGCCTTGATGATGCGGTTCGAAAAACCTTTACCCAACGCACGACGATATCAAAATTTATTATTTTCAAAATTAATTTATCAGATTTTCCCCAGAGATTTCAACAAAACTATATCATGTGACCCCTCATTGGAACGAGCTCAACGAGCTCGTTCCAATGAGGAGTCACATGATAGAGTTCTGTTAAAAATGTTTGAAAATTATTTTTTCAACTGCTGAATTTGAAAATTACAAGGGCACAAGCAGACGATTCCTTGGATACAGGGATAATATTATTCATTCGGGGCTACAGTTAAAAAACTCAAGACGTCTTGAAAATTAAATTGTGGGTAAATAAATAATGACGATAAACCGATATTTTTGTAATTACGTCGGTATTCAATCGATATTGGTTTGAATACCGGTATATATCGGTTTATCGATATACCGTGCAGCCCTATCTGTGCATTTCCATAACCGTTCTTTTTATTGGACAAAATGAGGGCCACACTCACATAGATACACTGATAAAGTACGGCTTACGAGAAGGCGGGCAGCCGGTAGGCCAACTAAACCCCCAGTAGCGGCATATTACTCCAACATATACCGTTGCTACAATATGGCGATATTGTCTCTTAATGACACATCCATTAAACTTTAAACCCTTGTATTCAACGGAATCTCCGCTATGATATAAATGATTCTGTATTCAACGGGTGATATACAAGCCGTAACTTTTTACTGCATTCACCGTTTCGTTACGCTTCGAAAAGTTTCCAAATTTCGTTATACAATTATCGACAGTCTGTCGCATAGCGTAAAAATGAAAGCGTCCAAAGCAAAATAAAGTCGGTTCACAAAAAATTAGTTCACCAAAAATGAGATAATATATTTAAAAAAAAACTCAATCATTTCCAACCAGAACATTTACCCAGTCCCTTGACCTTCTCCTTTTGTGGATCCGTTATATCTAAATTGGTCAACTTTATTTCGGTAAATAGGTTGTTTTAATTTTTTATCGATCCATATGATCAGCACAGCTTCAGTTAAAACGAACTCTTCACCTTTGGGTTAAATTATCAGAATTAAAATTTTTTCATTCAAATGCATTTTAATGCATGTGTTGTATGATAAACACAGAACGCAATGTGTGTTTGAATCGGTGGATGTTTTACATAACTCGTTGGAATGGCGTAATCATATTTCGCTCGAGCCTACGGCTCTCGCGAAATATGACTATGCCATTCCAATTCGTTATGTAAAACACCCACCGATTCAAACACATATCGCGTTCTGTCTATTTATATGCTGCAGGCCGACATTGCTGCCCCGTACAGGATCTCTTGTGTCACTGAAATATGTATAATTTAGGCATATTTAAGGCATATTTAATCCAATTTCCGCCTCGTAAATTGAATAGATTTTTCCACCAATGACTTCTTAGGATTAAATTTACATGAATTCTTTACAGCAGCCATGAGTAGATTTGATGAAAATAACTTTTAAAAATACGTGTTAAGGGTTAAGAGGCGAAAACTGTTGCTCGTCGTTTGCAATACAGGAAATAAAGGAGTTCTGATTAGCCCTTGGCACCGGGTGACATTTCTAAATAGTAGACTTATGGGAAAGCATTCTGTTAAAATATTATTTCCTGCCGAGCTCACACAGGTTTGTAAAGAACAAAGATATAATCTTCGTAACGTCCGATGGCAATAGCAATATCGTAGTAATAAAGCAATAATCTTGTATTATTAAAGTAATAAACGACTTGCTTTATTATAGGATTTCTGTAACTACAGTCTTCGAATGAAACCTACCAGTTGTAGCCTTTAACTGGCCTATTGTACTGCATCAGACATTTCAACAACCAAACACAAACACGCAAAAGCATCAATAAATCGGTCTCATCTATTTAATTCGAAACGGAATGCCAATAATTTAAAATAATGCAGGGAGAACAATTCTGATCTCTCGTGATTAATATCTATGAATATTTTGACGAGAGTTGACTCTGGCTGTTGACAATGTCGTTATATCCCTATAAAAGAAAATATGAATAAAAGCCCCAAATATTAGTGTTACAACAGGCCTATTCGGGAAACACCCAAACCGCCCTCTGGCCGAACCGTCCCCTGAAATTTGACCCAAACCGGCCGCTACATTTAGCCCCAACCGTCCTCCACAACACCCGAACCGTCCTCTACAGTGCCCAAACCGTCCTCTGTGTCATTTGGCCCATACTGTACTCTAGAAATTGTGATGATCTTTAGGTTTTTGTGTGAAATAAGAAAAAGGAATAATATTTTCATAATATTTGCTTACATTTTCAACGCTTCCTTCGAAAAGTGTGCAAACATATGATATATTGTCAACAAAAATGTACTGAAAAATATAGTAATATATAATACATTTGATAACATATTGATATATTTATGAACTGTCGCTAGGTTAGATATGAATAATTTTAAATACATTCTTGTTGTAGCGACATTTATATTTGATCTTTGATGTGAATAGTATTACGTTTAATTATAAATAATTATCGGAGCGACATTTATAAATTATAGTTTTATATTATATTATTTTACTGCAAGATGTTGAACATTTGATAACAAATGATATTTATCATATGACACGTCCCTTTTGTTCACTTTAAAACATTTGATATTTTGTTTTCATGTTAATCAGTGATAAATAAAGTCTTTCGTCAATTTCATTGGTCAATTTCAAAACTAGACAAATTGATTGGCTGAACAAAATACAACTGGGCCACATTTTCATAATTTGCATAATTAGAGTTGGGAGCTTTCATTGGTCAATTTCAAAACTGGACAATTTGATTGGCTAAACAAAATACAACTGGGTGACATTTGCATAATTTCAGTCGGGAAAATTTACGTTATCTGTCCTATTTAGGGTGGGTTGTATTGTATTAATCTTTTACCTACAAGAAAAACGCCATTCATTTTTTTCTATATTTTCACTTTTTGCTTTCAAAACATATGTTATGACCCCTCGTTGGAACGAGCTCGATGAGCTCGTTCCAATGAGAGGTCATAATATTTATGAACTGTCGCAAGGTTATGAATAATTAACGTTTAATTCTGAATATTTGTCGGAGCAATGTTTATAAATGTTATTTTAGTACCAGATGTTGAACATTTGGTAACAAAATGATATTTATGAACTATCGCCAGGTTAGCTATGATAGTGTTTACTTACTAACTGCTAGGACAATACAAACAAGTACGCAGAGATAATGAAACAAACATTTCATAATTAATCACAATTAATTAAATGTACTCAAATAATGTTTACTAGGTAATACAAACAAGTAGATCTACACAGAGATAACGAAAGGCAAACAACGGCCGTGGTGGAGACCCTGGAACACTTTCTTCTAGAATACCAAAAATGCCAGTCTAAAAGAATAAGATTCAGCGGGAGTATAATGTCGAAGTGGGATGGGAGAATGAAGGACATGTGGTTAGTGAGAGACTCACAGAAGAGGGTTAATATGCTAATCGGAGAGATTGGGAAGAATGGGGCAAGGGATGTCATCAAGCAGTTCGTCTCCGAGTGTTGGGAGGAGAGAAGAAGCGTGGTAGTAGGGAGGGAGTTGGGAGTACAGGGGTAACCAAGGCTTTCTCATCCAAGAACCGTGACAAATCAGCGGCCGTCCAAAGTGTTATTATATTATTACAACTAGTGATAAGTAATTATCGAAAACGAACATGAAAAATGATTTTGAAAAACTCTCAAACTTTCGAAAATAACTTATTACTTACTCAAAATAATAAAATTTCAGTTTAAAATATAAAAAAAAAAAGATGGGAATAAATATTTTTTTAGAGGACGGTTTGGCTCCATACAGTTAAAACTAGAAGGCCTGTCATGAAATGCGCACAAACAGCACGTTGATATGCGCGTTAATGTGCGCGTTATGGCCCAATTAAAGCTTACATATTCTGTACATATGGCCTGTGCACAGGCAATATTTCAGATGTTTCAGCCAATGGACCTCCGGGTAACCTGGAGGTCCATTGGCCGAAACATTGCATGTGTTTGCTATGAGGTACCAGGAGAACCTGCCGTGCTTTGGATGCCATTCGATATGGCAATTGCGCGCAATTCCTACGCGCAATTAAGCCTAGATAAGCGCACTATTCGTGACAGGACTTCTAGTTTTAACTGTAGGCGGCCGGTTTGGGTCAAAATGTGGCGGCCGATTTGGGTCAAATTGCAGAGGACGGTTCGGCCAGCAAACGGTTTGGGTGTAATTCGCCTATTCATGACTCATTCGAGGGCATTTTGGGCCATTTTTCAAGCAAATCGTTTCAAGTGTGTGAATTACTGAAACATCAGACACTCTCAATTCTCCGTTTTCTTAACATAAAGATATTTGTGATGAGATTGTTTATTCTGTTAATAAAAGAGTGGAAGTCTATAGCATTGTTTGTCATATCAGAACGATTTAACGAAAACAGACGCATGTTTGGATCGATATTGGTCTCCTGGGCGCTATCACTCACCAAAGCTAAGAGTTGTATAACAAAAAATTCTACAAATAGTCTACAAATCAGTGCTTTTTGACATTGATTTATAGCACTCTTGACTCATTCTGTCAGCTGCCTCCTGATAATATAGGAACTCTGTAGAAACAACAGAACATGTCTCAATATAGTCAGCTTGGGTTCACCCTAAAGCTAAGGACTCAGACATAGACAGAGCCACGCCATACTGCCCTTGAGAGAGATTTTTTTTTTTTTGTCTCGAATGCCACGGGCAACCAGATATGGAAACTAATAGGCTGTTAAACTTAAATATATCAGCAGGGGTGTTAGGATAAATGAGAGAGCCCACTTGCTGAAGACTACGGAGACACCCTTAACCCTTGAATTGTCAAAAATGCTAAAAGATCGGGCACATGGTCAGTAAATGTTAAGATCGGGTCACGCGTATGTAATGTGGAGACAACCACCTTTCGAGTCTCTGCAAAGCGGGAGGCCTCTCCTGCCCTAAGTGCAAGGGATAGCGCCCTAGCAATTATCAGGGCTGCCTTCACTACAAAAGGTAGGAATATCCAACTAAAGTCGCTCAAACTAGACAAATCCGTAAACATACCCCCCCCCCCCCCCCCTACCGTACACACACACATCGAGAGTACATTCCACAGTGTCTTAAAAATACATCTTTGCATGCTACTGGTCGGTATTCCTGCCCAGCACAGGGTTTCTCTTGTCACTGAAAACAATATAATTTGGCCACATCTAATCACATTTTCCCCCTATAAATTGAATGGATTTTTTCATCAATGATTTCTTGTGTTATACTTTAATTAATTATTCATCAAATGTAGTCATGGCTGCTTCATAGCAATCATGACTAGCTTTGATGAAAAATATCTTAAAAATACTCAGCAGGTTAAGAGTTAACCTCAGCTGCAAAATAACAAGCAAGCTTACCCCCAAACTCAACCACCATCATGACTAATCTAAAGCGAGCCTAGTGGAATGTCAGGAGCATTACCATTAAACAATAGGAAATGTATGACTATTTCGAGAACAATGACTTCGCCGCCATTCGCGAATCCTAGTTATATAAATCTAAACCCTTTGTAATTAGCATGTTTAGTACCCTAATGAGGGAGAGCTCTATCCCGACAGGAAGGAGCGTTGCCTTCCTAATTAAACAGAATCTCAAGTTCGGGACAATACCCAGAGGCCACCTCGATGTGGAGGTGGTAGCATCTGAAATTAGAGCTGACGACAAGGCGATCGCTGTAGTTTCTACTACGGCAATCCCGAAAAATAGGAAATGAAAACGTATCTGTATTCTTCAGGGAAAAGTACAGACTCTTTTGCTTACTCGTGGACTTCAATGCCAAACACAAACTCTCTCCACCGCTCCGAGATCCACGACCTAATTATTACTAGTAACTCCATAATCAACTAGATGACCGACTTCCAGGTCAGTGATTACAACCTAGGAAGCAGACGTGCCCCCATATATTCCACCTTCACCTATGAAAGGGCCCAGTTGAGTATGACCCCTACCAAAAACGGAACGTAGCCAAAAGTGACTGAGATCTTTTGAGAAAAATAGTAGATATTAAACTGAAGCAAACTGAGGCCCCAACGAGGAAAACCTCGTAGCGGTCTCTTCAAATCTGAGTGGAAGCATTGGTCAGATGTTCGATGAACTCTGCCCTAAGAAAACATTCTACATCTGAAACACTGCATCTCAGCTAAAACGATGAAAATTATAAAACAATAAAGCTCACAATAGCGAACGAAGTCAAATAGGTAATCAAAAATGAAACCTCGAAAGGTGGTAGGTGATCACAGGACACTGAATGGCCAATGTGACCGGTGTAAAAGGAATGGAAGTCCGTAGGAACGTTAGTCCCTCTGGACTATTATTCCGGGGAATTATAGTCCTAGGTCTAACATTTCTAGGAATAGTAGTCCGGCGGACTAGTATTCCTAGAAATGCTAGACCTAGGACTATAATTCCGCGGAATAAGAGTACAGGGACTAATTTTCCTACGGACTTCCATTCCTGTTACACCGGAACAAGTTTTGGGACATCTTTAAACTGTTAATAAGAGAGCAAGCAAAAGAACAAGTAGCCCACACCTCGAGTGGACCAGCGTCACAAAAGCCCCTGATGACACGGCAAGCCAAATGACAAGGCAAAGGGGGGCATCATTGCCGAATTAAGAAAACTCAGGGAAATTCACAAAAATTCACCGACAACTTCAAAAATGAAATTAACGAGTTTGTAAATCACCATAAACAAATTTTCTAACCCAGTTTCACCTCAATACAGGAACTGGGCGACGATGGAAATATCACAGCCCCATCCTTGCCTCTGAAGTCATAGACTTCATCTGAAAGTGTGAACTAACTCCTCTTCACCGGGAGAGGTACATGACCAACGTAACATAAAATCCTTAAACAGACCCACTCGCCTTTATCAATAGACTCACTGAGATCCTAAAGCACTGCTTTCACAGACCTACTCGCCTTTATCAATAGATTCACTGAAATCCTAAAGCACTGCTTGTCGATCGGCTACTTCCCGAAATGCAGGAAAGTGGGCCGTAGTGGTTATGATCCACCAACCCGATAACAACCTCAACAACCCATCGAGCTGCAGATCCACTTGTCTACTTAGCCGTTTGGGCAAAGTATTTGAACGTGCTACCACCATTAAACTGGGGACTCACCTGAAATCATAAACTTTTCCAACAATGGAAGAGAGACTACAGGAGTCACAAGGGTGGCTTAGAGCATGTGTATCAGCTGATCGACTACATGTAGACTCACTGTCCCAAAAAGAAATTGAGGCATCGATCATACTTAAAGTCGAAAAAGCGTTCAGCTCAGTCTAGCACAATGGTATGAGGAATAAACTGGCCACAATATGACCATATTTCCTAACAGGCGGGAAATTCTTATCTTTCCTAACAGGCGGGAAATGAAAGTTAGGGTTAACAGCGAAAAATCAGATAAAGTGGGTCTCTTGGCCGGTGCACCCCAGAGCTCGGTCCTCACCCATCTTCTTCCTATAATTTATGTTAACGGTATTCACAAAATGGTGGAAAATCATGTCGAATTTCCTCAGTTCGCCGTTGACAAGGGATTCTATACCGTTAGTCATCCACATCATTAAACACCGACTACAGGATGTTCTAGGGGTCCGCGAAGACTGGTGTGCGAAATGGCACATCAAGCTCACTCGCAATAAAAACCTCAAAACTTATTACAATTAAAAAAATCAAGTGCTACCCATCGACAATACCTCTACAATACCAAACTTAAGACTTGCGATCAGACCAAGTGCCTCGGAATAGCTATAGACGATATTTGTTACCACAAAACACCCACATATCAAACAGGGTAACCCGACCAAATAAACGAAATAAATTAACTGAAAATGATAAGAGGTACGGGCTGGGGTGTAAACAAAAAACACCATTTTAAAACTCCATAAATCATTCATCATATCAGTCCTCTAATAAGGGGCCATTGCCACAAGAAATCTCAGTAAAACAAATCTAGCCAAACTCCAACGTGTCCAAAACCACCACCATGGGCTGACATACAGTTAAAAGTTTAATTCCTGATACGAACTGTGCGCTTATCTAGGCTTAATTGCGCGTAGGAATTGCGCGCAATTGCCATATCGAATGGCACCCAAAGCATGGCAGGTTCTCCTTGTTATCCATAGCAAACACAAGCAATGTGCCTGCCAATGGACCTCCGGGTTACCCGGAGGTCCATTGGCTGAAACTTTGCTTGTACACAGGCCGTATGTGCATAATTTGATAGCTTTACCATCGTCATAACGCGTAGATTAACGCGCAAATCGACGTGCTATTTGTGCGCATTTCAGGACAGGACTTCTAGTTTTAACTGTAGATACGATAGAAACGCCTCTTAAAGACCTCGTGGATAAAACACTTAATATGCTTAAAGATAGCGAACTCATTTACGAACTAAATGAGTACCGAAAAAAACAACTCAATTGCGAAGCCCATAAAAACAGCTTATCCCACAAACAACAGTCCAACCATAACAGTACTAACTACATGCGCGTACACTGACTTCTATCACATCACTATATGTACCAAAGTGCAATTCACTCGACACTCACGTGCATTTCACAACACAAATCGCAGCGCATAGACAAACACACATACAAGCACCCCAGAGTGGGTACGGGTAGGCAAAGACTACCTGCTGTATACTATCTGTTCACTGTGTTCACCCGAACAGATGCTAGTACCATTGTTGCTGTGTGCCTCCCATAGTTTGACCCTGCCCCGACTGACCCATTATTAACACCGGACCGGCACATCGCACCAACTCGCGTCCATATCTATAACAACAGAATAGTCGCACACTCGTGCAGTCACCCAGAGTGGATATGGAGAAGTTAATATCAGCGCGCTGCATAATATCTGGTCACCCCTAGAACAGATGCCAGCATCGCTCTTGCTGGGTACCACTCACTGCATGATCCTGCACTGACCGACTCAGCAATTTACTAAAACAAGACACACCAACAAACTGAGGTGTACTTAATCCACAGATATACTGATCGACTCAATCCTTTTTTGCAGGTGTGGGGGAGCCTCAAACACAGCATCACAATCTCCCTGAAGGATTACCCCAGGCCTCCACATGTATTTCGGGAGCTTTCTCCAATCCTATCTTGTAACCGTTATGGAATATCACGCCGAGGCCACTCCCCAGCAGGCGTGGATGTTGGATTTCCTTCTCCTTTCTAGTCCGACCAGGCTTCCACATTTGGCTGGTCCCGTCCTTGCGAAGTGAAAATTACTCGACGATTGACCTAAACGAACAGAAGCTCCAAGTCATCTCAAGGGAGCGTCAAACCTTTGTCCATACGATCCTCTCGTTTGTTGGACGTGTACTTTCAGTCGGCTGGCCTGATCGAGCCAAAGACCGATTATACTTATCAATGAGGCTCGACAGGGCCATCAACAATCACTAGTTGCAAGCAATACATGCCGTAAGATTGACAAAAAATCTTACCTTGAATTACCATCATACACGACAGACTGAGACAGATAGTATATACTAATGAGGGCAGTGGACCCTCCCCATGAGCTACACCACACAAGTGGCACACTTTTCGTGTCTGAAGAACAGACCAAAGAATAACCTACTACAGACAAGCGGCGGGGCAGCGGGCTGAGTCTTGGTGGGTTCCCTGTCTCTTTCAAATCTCCTCATATACGGCTCCTGGAAGTGGAAGGGTAAACTGTACTGCTAAAGTGCTCGTAAGAGGTTAGTTCACCCGACACAGTCCCTGCGCGACTTCGGCATGCAAAAACCTTCGGTCTTCTGAACAGAACATATCGTTTTCCGATTGTCCGCCCAACGAAATCTACAGTCTGACTTCGCGTACATCTGGTATTATCTAGAACGTATACATCTTACTTGTGTGTTGTGTTGTCGCCTAAGTTGCAGAACTCTCGCTAACCTACACTGACCATCTCACACGATATAGAGCACTCGGGTGCTCAGATGCAAACACACGCAAAAACATGACAATTGATGGGCCAGCGGCAACACCCAGAGCTACGTAGAATGTTCGTTTATTTATGTTTTTATTTATTCATTTATTGCAGTGAGTATTTTGGGTGGGGGTGGGCAATGTAATGTAGAAATCGAACGATTTTGTGTGGCCGAGATCCAACAATATTGTGAACTTGCAGCCACAAGGCCTGTTTTTCTACCACCATTTGCTGGAAAGCGTTAGACCAACTTGTGTTCAACACTTTCATCCTGTTATACATATCCTTTCACTCCGTTATGTATAATTGTTTAGAAGAAGATGTTTGTCCCCGAGCAGGTGAACAGAAAATACGAAAGGAAAGTAGGATAAGTTTGGTTCATTTGTTTGTTTTATTGGGAATCAGTGGCACTGTCAGTAATGAGGGTCACATCGTGACGGACAGTTTCTGTTTCTGTTGATCATCCTAAACCAGCACCACGTAGATCACAGCGTAATAGAAAACCTCCTTCCTAGCTTGAAAGTGGTGAGTATGTTTTAACCCTTTACCCAATGTAACGGCCAAAACCGGCGAGCGCTATTCATAAAAATCGCCATTTAATTTTCATTATTTTTTTCATTTTTGTCTCAAAAACATACGTTATGACCACTCGTTGGAACGAGCTCGTCGAGCTCGTTCTAACGAGGGATCATAACCTTTGTTTTTGAAACACAAAATGAAAACAATTAGTAATTCAAGATTTCTTTTTTTACAAGTGTGGTCTCTTTTTCATGTTAGGTAAAGGGTTAAGCCACATTCCCAGTGTAGAGTATCCAGTGCAAACATTCTCCTTTGTTGATAAAACAGAATTGCTTACAAACAAACAAGTACTGTCAGGTATGTCTCCTGATACTTTACACGCAATTTTCAGCAATTTAAATGTAATACAGAATCGGGTATTTCTTTTAAATTGTATTTAATTTGCAGCAATTATGAGCAATGAAATTACAAGTGTGTTTTTACAAACTCAAGAAGATTTTTTTTCTACTGAATATATCATACCTTATTTTTCTCATATTGCTTCACAGCTTTATTCATTTCAGGAAAGATATTGATAAAAAATTCTTCAATCTTCAAGGTTAGAAAATAAGAAAGATAATTTATTTTTCTCTTTTCCGAAAAAAAATACATTTATAATTTCAGAGTTGTGTTTAGATTGTGATAGATTTTATTTTAATAATGTACAAAAAATAATTTTTTTATCACATGACTATTGTAAAGTTCAATGAAAAAGTCCATCTGATATTCTTCTATATGAGAACACGTGTAATATGACCTGCAAGGATTTTCATTGGCTGAATTTTAAGCCTCATCACCTAATTAATATTCATATTGTACCACTCCATTGTTTACAAACAAAACATGTCGCGTGTACTTAACTATCGAGTGAACGAAATTGTGAAAATAGATGGAAAAGGAGAAGAGGAAATTGTTAAGATCATTGATTCCACAAAAGGCTTGTAAAACACTGTGAAAATAATAGGTATCGACTTTGAAGTGACTCTCTCGGCAAAACATTTGAGGTCATTACACGGTGAACGCTACCAGACGCTAGATTGCCAAGAATTGAACTTGAAGAAACTGTTGGCGTTGCTAAGCAAACCTTCGCTACTCAACAGCGTCGTTTTGTTAATGTCAGCGGTGCAGATATAGGTGGATTTGTTGAAAAAGAAACAAATACAACACTTTAAGCAAGACCTTTTATGATATGAAGTTAGTAAGAAATTTTCTTCAAAGCAATGATATAAATGAGCATAGTGAAATTCACAACATACCGCCCAGTGAACTGTGTGTTATTTTATGCAAATTTATCCTGTCAGTCAGCAAATCTGACGGCTCTGAATATGAACCAAGCTCGTTGCGTGGATTTATTTCCAGTATTGACAGAAATTTAAAACGTTTTAATTATGGCCACACAATAGTTAGCAGTGTAGAATTTGTGAAAGTGAGATACATATTGAAAGCCAAACAACGACAACTGAAACGAAGTGGCTTGGGCAATCGGGAAATGAAGGCGGAGCCAATAAGTGACAATGAAATTGACATTTTGCGGCAAAGCGGTCAACTGGGTTCTTCGACACCCGAATCTATAATAAACTCCTTGTGGTTTTTAAACACTATTCACTTTGGTTTACGGGGCTCAGATGAGCACCGTAAAATGTGTTGGGGGGACGTTAGTTTGCACAAGGACCCAAAATGGCCAGGAATATTTACAGTTTATAGAAAGACAAACAAAAACTCGCCCTGGTGACAATGTGAAGGATGTTCGAAGTGTGCCACCCAGAATGTGGTGTAACTTTGATTTACCAGAAAGGTGTCCTGTGAATATTTATAAAAAGTACTCTCTTTTAGGGCCCTCTGGTTGCAGTGACGAAAGTGACCCTTTTTATGTAGCAACACATACTAAACAAGATATTATGAATGTCGATGATCAGTGGTTTAAAAGACAGCCGATTGGAATAAATAAACTTACCTCCATCATGAAGCGCATGGCAAAAGCAGGTGGTTTGTCACCGGAAAGGAAACTTACAAATCACAGTGCTCGCAAACATCTTGTTCAGAAACTTAGTGAAAATAACATCCCTGCTCACCAGATAATGCAAATCACAGGACACAAAAATATCCAGTCAGTTAACAATTACAGCCATATCAATGAACAACAACACAAACAAATTTCTCGTGTGTTATCTAACTCCAATCTTCAAACTGAAAATAGGCCTCAATATCCTAAATCCATGGATACAGATGTAGTTTATCAAAACCAGTCAATTTCTAACACAAATTCCATTGATCGAAAGATACAATTTGCGGGTAGACTACAGAATATGTTCACAGGCAACATTTATGGTAGGCACTTTGAAATACACATTCATAACCCAGAAACATCATCAACCCAACCCGCTCAGAAACGTAGACGCATCATTGTGTCCGACAGCGACTCGGATTAAAGTTTATAAAATATAGAAATTGCAAATCCCTTCTTTAGATTTGCTTCCCTTATTGTTGACAATTGAAGTACTAATGAGGGTTTTGTTGCAGTCTGTTTATTAAATGTCAACAAGACCGTTTGTTTTGAGAACTATTTTGTAAAGCGGAAGTATTGATCGCATTCAGACAACATGGAGAAAGTAGGTTAATTTTTTTTTCCATGTACGGGAACACAGACTCGTTAAAAATAAATCGGTTCAAGTTCGTTTGTGTGTGTCATGTGATAAAAAGAATCTGAAATTCGTTTCTCTTTGACATGAGATTTATGAAACTCGTTTCGACAATTTTATTTAGCTCGCCAGAGGCTCGCTAAAATAAACTTGTCTACACTCGTTTCATAAATCTTATATCAAAGATAAACTCATTACAGATCCTCTATTTATATTTCAGTGCTGCATGCTTTAAAAATATGTGATTTTCAGATTTCATTTCAGTTATTGCAAATGGTAATATACATTGAGAACACAGAAAATATTTAGAGTGTAATGATTATTTTGTTTGCTTTTCAGGAATAGATATCATTTGGTACGACATTAAATGGCGATGACGCCATTTTTTAGGAGGGGCGAATGTGGTAGAGAGTGAATTGCATTTTTTTTATAATGGGTTAATTTTTTTTATTTTACAGGTCAGATCTACTAATGATTATTTATTGCAGGTACAGCTTTCTTGTGCGCGTCGACTTAATACATCTTGGTTTTATTAGATGAAGGGTTATTCACTTCGAGTTCACCGGTTGTTGGTTGTTGGCTTGTATGTAGTTCTGGCGGGAATTTCTATTGTTTTGGGAAATCTTTGTTTGAAGTTCAGTGTTGAAAAGAGTACCTGTTATGGAGGAAGTTGCTGCTTGTTTGGTGATTTAAATCATTAGAATCTAAATCTTTTCGAAATGGTAAGATCGTTTAACCCCCTTCACTCTGATGTCAAAATACCAAAATTTCAGGAAGCTGTTTTTCCCATAATGCATCTAGAAATTTAACCAATTCAATCTCATTTGACAGAGCTCAATGAGCTCTGTCAAACGAGATTGAATTGGTTAAATTTCTAGTTGCATTATGGGATTTTTTTCTGCATGAAATTTAGATATTTTGACATCAGTGTGCAGGGGGTTAAATTATTTATATTGAAATTGAAATTGAAATTGAAATTTTTATTTGCAGTATAATTATTGTACAAAAATAACATTAAACTAATATGTGTATTGCGGGAAACAGCATAGCCCTGTTGGTTGTCTTCCTGCTATTCCCCATAAAAAGAGAGAAAAAATAGAAAAAACGGTCAAGACAGCAGAGTTTCAAGCCATTCAGTGATTTCGTGAACCATTCAATAATGAAATATTCAGAAGAGAATGATGAGAAGTGATAAGATACCAGAATGGAAGAGATATGACAAATCTTAATATTTCAAGCGAGACTCAGTCAACTGCATGTCCCGACTATCAGGGCTCAAGGAGCTCTGTCAGGCTTATTTCTTGTTGCTTATTCTTATTCTTTTGCTTATTAATTGTTGCTCTGCTTGCTGAGCGATCGATTTTAAACACCGATCGTCAGACCGTCAGACCAATGATGAATCGCTTACTTTACCTTTTTCGCTAGAGGGATAGCCTCCATAATTTGATTATATAAAGGTACTCATGTCGTTTTAATTATATTTGTCAAGGTTTATATATATAGTGTACTACTGTGGTAGTAAGCAAATTCTATTTTTTTTTGAGGTAACTAATTTAATATTTTATTTACAGCCTGATCTACTAATGTTTATTTATTATAGGTACAGCTTTCTTGCGCGCGTCAGCTTAATGCGTCTTGGATCTTGTCGGTTGAAGGGTTACTCATTGTGAGTTCACTGTTCTCTGGTAGTAAGCTTGTTGGTAGTTCTGGCGGGAAATTCTTTTGTTTTGGGGAATCTCGGTTTGACATTCAAAGTTAGCAAAAGTACCTGTCGTGGAGGATGTTGACATTTTGTCTGATCATTGGAGTTTCTTTTTGAGAACCTAAATCTTTTCGAAATGGTAAGATTATTTAAATTACTTATATTTTCGTTTCTTTTAATTGTTGCTCTTCTTGCAATGTGATCGGCGTTGAAACCCTGAGCGCATTGCAATCAGATCAACAATGAATCGATTACTTTACCTTTTTTTTGTTAAAGGGTTATCCTCCATGATATGTATACTTATAGGTGCTTATGTTGTTTTAATTCTATTTTTCAGGGTTTAACAAGTGACGTGTAATATATTGAGACTGATTTGTGAATAGTATTTTGAGAATGGAGTGATTGTTTAAAAAGTGAAAATAAACTTGTAATATATATATTCATCAGAAGTTCGTAAAATTATTTTAGGAGTCCACCTTTATTACTCAGGAATAATGCTCGTCTTCCAGGAGTACCTGCGACCTCTGTGATAATGGCGCCCAACACTTTTATTCTTTAATAGTGGACTCAGGAAAATTTCATTATTCAGCAGTGGATATCTGTTCTGTTTACAGCTGTACTTCAGTCAACCTTATGATGTAGAGGACCGCCCACATGCAGACAACCAGCCTATCATCTTCGATGGAGTGGAATTCAATTTTGTTTATTCATCAACAGTACTGTGCGCGCTCGTCTCGCAGGCCTGTGACTGTGTTGTCATTTCTTATGTAATTACTGTGCGTGTATATTCCAGGATATCCGCGTAGGAACTGAGGTATACCTTTTATGATTAATATCACGCGTTTATAACTGTTCCGTACAGACGACTGATATCCCACAGATGACTGTTCTTCCACGACTTGTTCACATTTAGACTGTGTTGAATCACCCAAATTAGGACTGACCCAGTTGCACTTTGAGATGTGACTGACAGTTTGGTACATTCCTAGTCTGACTTTCTATTTTACAGTAATCATAAACGTTACCGAATTACAGACCATAATAATGTCGTTTCCTAGAAACTTTGGGTTATTTTGAAACTGATACCACGCCTTAGTGTTCGTATTTTTGTGTCTTGAATGTTGTTGTCAGACACGCCTCCGTAGTTTGTTGACATTTTTGCGTGACGTCAGGTTAACACGTGTGTATCTATACTACATTATTTACACATTACCACATGATTTGGTCTGTTGATCCGATCGTTGTTATTGTGCCTCTCGTGTAATATACATACAATTCGCTGCAGTACTTGTAAGCTGCAATTTATAATTTTCACTCGAGAATGTGTTTGTTGTTTATCGATTCAAAGCTGGTGATTTGACCTGGAATCACATGCTTTGACTGGGTACACATAAAACACGTGTTCTTTGTTTACAAATAGTTAAGTCGGCTCGTAGTTCGGCAATTTTCGTCACCAATCGTAACACTTATCAACTGTTTTTGTTTTTGGCTGTGTTTCATTTTCGCCAATCTTGGCAATTTGCGAAATACACTTTGCTTGTATTTCAGTGTCACTGCAGTGTATTATTTCTTGTGATATCGCCTCTGATTTGGAAATGTTTTGATTGTTGTTGCGAATAATCAAACCATTCTCACTAATAGTCAGATGTGAACTTACAGAAAATAATATTTTCACAATTAGATAATATTTTTCGAGTTTAATTGCGTGAACTTAGCAACTTTGTAACCATAGTAACCATTAACTGGGGTATCTGTTTCACTTTAACCCATTGAGTGCCACCATATTTGGAGATAGTCTACCAGTGTAGACTTGGTGTGTTTACATTGACACTTAATCCTTTGAGTGCCAGCCATATTTGTCAGATAGTCTACCTGTATGTAGACTCAGTTTACATTCATATTTAACCCCTTCAGTGCCAGTGGTGTTTTAGTTTCATTGATTGTTTACTGGTATGTGGATTTGATTGTTTACATTGTCAAGGTATTTGAAAGAAGAAATTTATTTTTTTCTTACATTTTCCTTGTCTACTTTGATTATATTGTGGATTGTCTTGTGCAGATATTGGGGTCGGTTAACTTAGAAAGTTTGTGACTTTGAAATTTTTTGTCATCGGACAGAAAATTTTTTGTTTAGGTTCGGTTGTTGTTAACTAAGCTGATCGATGTTTCATTCGCTGTCCTTGCTTTCAATCGTAAACTTGCTTTGCACATACTATTCGGTAAGTGCACTTGTGTTTGCGCTGCGACTTTAGATTTTCATTCGTTTATTTATTTGCTTTCGTATTTCAATATTTTCAGCATGATGAATTGGTAATAATTATTTCTATTTTTTTTCCAATATGGATTCTGAAAATTTTTCACAGGAGGATATGCAAAATATGATTCTTGCCTTCAAGAAAATGGGTGTTAAGCCAAAAGCTGACACCCCTGAGCAATTTCAGGACTGGTTAAAAGGTTTTGGTAAAGAACCAGAAACCACGGTAAAGACTGAACCTTCCTTAGAATCTACGACACCTATTATTGTCAAAAATCCTCTTAGAATTTCTAGTTTTTCAGGTGATCAGAAGGGTGATACCACATATGACTTGTGGAAATATGAAGTCAAGTGTCTAATAGCTGATAAAAATAGTGATCCTGATATTTTGCAATGCTTAAGAAAATCTTTGAAAGGTGAAGCAGCTCGCACTGTAATGCGACTTGGCCCACAAGCAACATGTCATGATATTTTGAAAAAATTTGATAGCATTTATGGAGTTATTGATACGAGAGAATCAATTCTTTCGAAGTTTTATAGCTCATTTCAGGCAGACACAGAAGATGTGGTCAATTGGGGTTGTAGATTGGAAGATTTACTTGGTCGAGCCATTATGATGGGTGAAGTGAAGCCAGAGGAAAGTGATCACATGCTGAAGTCAATGTTCTGGTCTGGTCTGCGTCAAGATTTGAAAGATGTTAGCAGGTATAAATTTGAACAGACTCACACTTTCGATGAGCTGAGGGTTGCATTGCGCAAAATTGAGAGTGAACGTACAAAGGTACCAAGTAGTAAGTCTGCTGCTGTTAAATCTGTTCAATCTTCTAATTCTGAATTACAGGATCTAAAGAAAATGATAGTTGAATTAAAATCAGATTTAGCAGAATTGAAAAGGGAGAGACAGGTACCTCAGCAGTTTACTGGTCATAGACCACCTCATTCTAATTCAAATCGACGAGGTGGTAGTCGAGGTTTTAGGTCAAATGCAAACAATTATGGTAATACTTACGCCAATAGTAACAGGTTTGACAATACAAATGATTCTCATTTCAGGAACCAAAATGCACAATGTTATAACGATTTTAGGTCTGGTGCAAACAATGTACGTTCTTCGACTCATCCTGAAGGTGGCTATTCTAATGTTTCAGGTAGTAACGTTCAATGTTTTAAATGCCATCAATATGGACATATTGCAATTGGTTGTAGAGCAAAGGTAAATACAAGAAAAGCCAATTGCAATCATTTAAACTAGAAAGCGTCTCCGGTAGCAGGTCAACTGTAGGCGTTCAAAATATACGACCTGAATTTAATAAGCAACAAGAACCACCTGGGTTGTATGGTAGTACCACTAATGTTGCTGTATTCGTTGCAGGTGTATTAACAAAATGTTTGTTAGACACAGGTTCAACAATTTCAACTGTTTGTGAAACATTTTACAAGTCACACTTGAATAATTTTGCACTTAACCCATTGAATTATATTCTTGATATTGAGTGTGCTGATGGTAAAAAACTTCCATATCTAGGTTATGTTGAAGTTGAGTTATCTATTCCAGGTTTAGTAGATAGCACACCTAAATGTTGTATTCTTCTGGTGGTACCAGATAGTGGTTTTAATGTTTCAACACCTGTGTTGTTAGGAACAAATGCATTGAATATATTCATGGATGAATGTAAACAAAATCATGGCGATAAATTTTTACAGGTTGCAGATTTGACAACTCCATGGTATATGTCATTTAGATGTCTTTCCCTTAGGGAAAAAGAACTTAGAAAAAATAATTTTAAATTAGGAGTTGTACAAAGTGCTGAAAAAGCTCATGTGATTTTGAATCCTAATACTGAGCATGTTATTTCAGGTTTTGTTGGTCATAAATTACCTTATCAACCAACATGTGCTATTTTGCAGCCTCTTTCAGATTCTGATACATTAGCCGGTGTTGAAATAGCACCTTACATACTTAAATATGATTACAATAACAATGGTGTTATAAAAGTTCATTTATCTAACATATCGTCCAGAACAATTTCCATTGCACCTCATGCAACGATTTGTGAGATACAACCAGTATCGATTGAAAGTGACCTTGGCGTATCTAATGCTGTGCCTGATGATAGAACATCATTTGATAACATTGATATTGAAACTTTAACTTTGTCATCTGATCAGCTGAGCGAAGTTTCACAACTTGTACATAAATTTTCAGATATTTTTTCTCAGAATGATCAGGATATTGGTTTCTATAATACTGCCAAACATAGAATTGATTTACATGATGAAGTACCATTTAAACAGCGTTTTAGACGAATTCCTGCTGGTATGTTAGATGAAGTTAGAAATCATTTGCATCAATTACTTGCAGCCGGAATTATTCGTCGTTCACATAGTCCATATGCTTCTAATATGGTTTTAGTTAGAAAAAAATCTGGTGATCTTCGAATATGTATAGACCATAGGTTTCTTAATAAGAAAACTATACAGGACTCATATGCACTTCCAAGAATTGATGAAATCTTAGATTATCTTTCAGGTTCAAAATATTTTAGTGTTCTAGATTTGAAATCTGGCTATCATCAGCTGGAGGTCTTGGAGGAGCATAAGGAGCGTACAGCCTTCACTGCAGGGCCCTTGGGTTTCTATGAGTTCAATCCCATGTCATTTGGATTAAAAAATGCTCCTGCAAGTTTTCAGCGGATGATGGAACAATGCCTGGAAGGTTTGAATTTGAAAATATGTTTGGTGTATATAGATGATGTGATAATATTTTCAGATTCATATCAGCAACACATAGAGAGGCTTCAAATGGTGTTTGAAAGGTTAAGGGAGTGTGGTCTGAAGCTCTCTCCGTCTAAGTGTCGACTGTTTAAAGATAAAGTGGTATATGTTGGCCATGTTGTGTCAGCTAATGGAATTGAAGCTGACCCCTCAAAAATTGAAAAAATTGTGAATTGGCCGACACCTACTAATCCTGATGAATTGAGAAAGTTTCTAGGTTTTGCAGGTTATTACCGCAAGTATGTTCAACATTTTTCCAGGATTTCAAAACCACTAACAGATTTGCTTCCTCCCACTAATACTTTAAAAAGTAAAACTAAAAAGAAATCAAATTATTTACATAAATGGGTATGGAGTGATCAACAAGATCTTGCATTTCAGAAACTTAAAGAGTGTTTATCTACACCACCTGTTCTGGGTTATCCAGATTATAGTCAGCCTTTTGAGCTGCACACTGATGCTAGCTCATGTGGATTAGGTGCAGTTTTGTGCCAAAATCAAAATGGACAAAATAGGGTTATTGCTTATGCCAGTAGAGGTGTTAATAATTCTGAAAAAAAATATCCAGCACACAAATTAGAGTTTTTGGCTCTGAAATGGGCGGTTACAGATAAATTTTATGATTATTTGTATGGGCATAAGTTTGTTGTATTTACAGATAATAACCCGTTGACGTACGTATTATCAACTGCTAAGCTGGATGCAACTTCACAGCGATGGTTATCAGCATTAGGGGCATTCGATTTTGAAATCCTTTATCGACCTGGTAAATCTAATGCTGATGCTGATTGTTTATCACGATTACCAGAATATTCAACAAATACTTCAGTTGAACAGAAGATTAAAGGACCTAGTGTAAAGACCATATGTAATTCTCTTCAGTCCCAACAGCCATTTGTTGAATCAATGTGTTGCTCAACATCTGTGTTGGATTCTCTGGAAGAATTCAGTGGTTGTGACATTGATGACATGACTCCCAGAGACTGGCGAAGATTACAGGAAAATGATCCCGTTTTAAGTCCTTGGATGACAGCCACTCGGAACCAGATACGCCCAAGACGTTCAACTTTACCGATGACAAAAGAACACTCAGCTATGTACCGGAATTTTAATACGTTCAAATTTCACCGAGGAGTACTTTATAGAGAAACAGTTTTTAATTCACAAGTTCATCAGCAACTAGTTTTGCCATCATCTCATGTTAAAACTGTACTGACATGTTTGCACAATGACATTGGCCATCCAGGAAGAGAACGAACAATATCATTGATTAAGGAGAGATTTTATTGGCCTGTCATAGATGGCATTGTGGAGAAATGGATCAAGAATTGTCCACGATGTCTGCGTCGAAAGTCGCAAACAAATTCGAGAGCACCATTAGTGTCCATTACAACATCACATCCCCTGGAGCTGTTATGTGTGGATTTTCTCACTCTAGAGACATCAAAGGGTGGTTATCAGTATGTTCTTGTGGTCACAGACCATTTTACGAAGTATACCCAGGCATATCCTACCAAGAACATGACTGCTAAGACCACAGCTGAAGTGCTCTTCAACAATTTCATCATTCACTACGGATTTCCTCGCCGTTTACATTCGGACCAGGGTGGTAACTTTGAAAGTACATTGATAAAGGAACTTTGCCAACTTTGTGGAATACAAAAATCCAGAACCACACCTTACCACCCAATGGGGAATGGCCTCTGTGAACGTTTCAATCAAACTCTACTGAGTATGCTTGGGACATTGGAACCAGAACAGAAGAAGGATTGGAAGAGTTTTGTTGGTCCGTTAGTCCATGCCTACAATTGTACTAGACATGAGAGTACTGGTTTTACTCCATTCTATCTCATGTTTGGTAGGGAGCCTCGACTTCCAATTGATGTTTTATTTGGACTTGGAAAATCTTCTACAGAAAGTTCTGTTCCAGAATATGTTGCAGATCTTCGAGAGAGACTTGCGTCGTCCTACAACCTTGCTTCTGCTGCTGCCAGAAAAGCTCAAGAGAAACAGAAAGAAGGTTATGATCTTAGGGTTTGTGGTGCATCGGTGAAGGTAGGAGATAGAGTTTTGGTAAAAAGCTTAGCTTTTGAGGGTCGACACAAGTTGGCAGATCGTTTTGATAACGATGTGTTTACTGCGATCGATCAACCAAATACTGATATCCCCATTTTTGTTGTAGAGAATGAGGCTGACTTGAGAAAGACTCTGCATCGGAATCATCTCTTGCCAATTGGTTCTCTGCCATTGGAGCTGGACAGTTTACCCTCTGATGCATCAGAATCACAAGATATTCCAACAGCCAGTATAACAGAAGAGAAGAAACCAATTCCGACCAAGCGAAGCCATATCGGGAAGAAAACTTTTTCCAAGCCTGAGAGTGTTTCATCTGATGAGGAATTGGAACTACATGGTATCCCTCAAGCTATAGTAGTACTTCCAACTACTTCTACTGAGGAAGGATTTGTCTCACCCCAGCTTGGTCACTTTGCAGGATTTTTTTTTTTTTTTTTTTTTGTTTTCCTAAAAGGACTTCATTTGTTCTAACTGTGAAGTGGGAAAAGAAGCGGATAATTTGGTATCATTTTTTTTTTTTTTTTTTTTTTTAGAAAGATGAATAAATAAATTAACAATGAAGTCAAATTTGTGTTTGAAAAAGCTAAAGACTGTGATATTTTGGCTGTAAGAGTTTAACTTAAGGTATAGATCAGTGGTCGGCTGTTGCACATGTTGTATTCTGGATCTTTATTCTGTTTGGGCGGTGTCGCTTCATCGGCAGGGCGGTTTGCATCGCTGCCTTTCTTTTTGTGAAGCGAACACTTTTGGAGTTAATGATCATACATTCATGTTGCAGTGTCTCTTTAAATGAGAGGGCGGTTCGCACTGCTGCCTTCTCTTGGGACAAGGCTGGCAAGTGTACGTTCATTAACCATGGACATGTCACCATTTCATTACAGGCAATACTCTCCTGCTCAGAGTATACTTGTGTAGCAGCTCATTGTTGACCTAGGAATGTAAGTGATTCTTTTGACTTTAAAATACTGTGATAAATTGCAATTACATGATGTACATACTTGTTAATTTATATTTCAGTTCTGCTGATCGAATTTTTTTTTTTATGATTTATGTCATTTCAGGTGTGATACAAATGATAGTACCACAGAAAAAATAAGCAATATTGAATTTTCTTCTCTTTCCAGAAGTAACTTTTGTAGTTTTCTTTCCAGGATATTGCTAATGGTTTTGTTTTTCAATTTCTTTTTAGGGGAATATATCATTTGGTACGACATTAAATGATGAGGACGCCATTTTTTTTTAGGAGGGGGAGAATGTGGTAGTGAGCAAATTCTATTTTTTTTGAGGTAACTAATTTAATATTTTATTTACAGCCTGATCTACTAATGTTTATTTATTATAGGTACAGCTTTCTTGCGCGCATCAGCTTAATGCGTCTTGGATCTTGTCGGTTGAAGGGTTACTCATTGTGAGTTCACTGTTCTCTGGTAGTAAGCTTGTTGGTAGTTCTGGCGGGAAATTCTTTTGTTTTGGGGAATCTCGGTTTGACATTCAAAGTTAGCAAAAGTACCTGTCATGGAGGATGTTGACAAGTCTTTTCGAAATGGTAAGATTATTTAAATTACTTATATTTTCGTTTCTTTTAATTGTTGCTCTTCTTGCAATGTGATCGGCGTTGAAACCCTGAGCGCATTGCAATCAGATCAACAATGAATCGATTACTTTACCTTTTTTTTGTTAAAGGGTTATCCTCCATGATATGTGTACTTATAGGTGCTTATGCTGTTTTAATTCTATTTTTCAGGGTTTAACAAGTGACGTGTAATATATTGAGACTGATTTGTGAATAGTATTTTGAGAATGGAGTGATTGTTTAAAAAGTGAAAATAAACTTGTAATATATATATTCATCAGAAGTTCGTAAAATTATTTTAGGAGTCCACCTTTATTACTCAGGAATAATGCTCGTCTTCCAGGAGTACCTGCGACCTCTGTGATACTACGAACTATTTGGGTAATATTATTATTAAATAAAATGGAGAGAAAGAAGATGTGATATGTAAATAAACTTGTGTATATATCATCGGAAAGGAGGTGTTACTCGTTTATTATCAACATGTTTGATCAGTGAACAGAGTCCACGTTTCATTGTAAGGGATAAACTCGACTTCCAAGAGTACCTGCTACCCCTCTGCGATATTACCACCACAATGGCCAACTTGTTCACTCTTTGACACTGTTTGGACATAAATACCTTATAATGGTGTGTGTTCTGTTAACTTTCGCTGTCTGAATCGACACTCTTCGGATCGAAAAGTGCATATTATATTCATATGTTCAGTGGATAATATGGAGGATATCATGACCAATACAAGGTTTTTTGCCGTTGAAAATTAGTTTGGAATTTTCAGTCAGTTGCGTTTTCTGTCCCTGGTCAACTCTTCAGTATTCGAAAAAAATTCATCTTCAGTACAAACACTGTATTACACAGTAACATATTCTACCTATACATGCTGGACATTCATATTTACAATGACTTGACTTTAGGTAAGTGTAGTTACATGTGCTACAGTACGTGGAGAGTGTATTATCACTAAACACCCGCAGAGTGGAGATTCCACCCAACCAATAATTGCAAATTTGTTGCAAAGCATAACCAGCACAAGCAAAGTTTCAGCCAATGGACCTCCGGATTTAACCGGGAGGTCCATTGGCTGAAACATTGCTTGTGTTTTTTTCGATATGTACACAATTTGAAAGTTATAGCTTGGGTGATAACTCCACTCCGCGGGTGATTTAGTTACAATCCACTCTCCACGTATTGTATATGTACAATTATTGTGTGAACTTGTATTTGGTCATCAACCAGATAATAGAATGGGCGTGTTAAATAGTCCGCACACCACGTGGTCCGTATTGTTCAAGGGCAATACAAAACATTTTTGTTGCAGAAAAAAGCGTGTATTTTATGAAAATAAAAGCATAGACGTGCAATAAATATAAATACCACCCAATTGTAGTCGCACTAACTAGTGAAATGGCAAGAACAAATTGCTTTTGACAAGGATCGGTGTACAAAATATCTGAAATAACCAATTAAAAACTTTTAGCTCTGCTTCTCAGAGATGTTTCTGAAAAAGATATGCAAGAAGAACAACAGAGTTACATTTGTTCCCGAGAACAAGACCTTTAGTGTTCAGGATGTAACATTATCGAACCGCGTATGCTACAATGGACTTCGATGTCTCCTTAGATCACATTCGACAGATAGGCTCCATCTAATTAACCACTGCATCAACTCTCGAGTTGCCTATCTGTTTTATATCGTGTTTTTGATTGGTCAAATCAACTAATATATATAGTTACAAATCTTAGCCAAATTCTTTAAACAAAAACATGTTTTATTGCGGGAAAGGTGTCATTAGAGGAAATCTTTTCACCACTACCTGTACCATGTTGATAAACAAAGTCCCCACAGGCCGTCACCTCCTATATTCGTGTATTGAGCACGTTTCTCTCAATTATATATAAGTGACTAAAAGATGCTACCATCTTCTGTTGAATGAGAATCTCCCATCAGCAATTATTCAATATAATATACAGTACGTGGAGAGTGTATTATCACTAAATCACCCGCGGAGTGGAGATTCCACCCAAGCAATAATTGCGAATTTGTTGCAAAGCACAACCACCACCAGCAATGTTTCAGCCAATGGACCTCCGGGTTAAACCCAGAGGTCCATTGGCTGAAACATTGCTTGTGTTTTTTGTCGATAGGAACAAAATTTGAAAGTTATAGCTTGGGTGATAACCCCACTCTGAGGGTGATTTACTTACAATCCACTCTCCACGTACTGTATTCCATATAATAGGTCTGCAACCAAACTTGAATCATATTTGCATTCTTCTGGAGGAAATAAGTTGCAAATATATGCGCCATCTGAGAACGATCTAATGAAAAACATATGCAGGTTTTTGAATATGTGATAATACTGTTCCTTGAGGTCTAATAACTCAATAAAATTTAGATTTGCATAACAGATATTGCAACATAATATATAGAGTTCATTGCCTTTTGACATAAATCCGTTGTACTCTTTATCATTCCCAGTATCAGATTATCTCGAACATACGTTAGCTTAGCGATTCATCATGGCCATCTCTACCGAGAACGGCAAGGTTATCACCATCTTAATTTGCTTTCTATCTCAATGAATTTAATATCACACGTATGAGATTGTTGAATTGTTGAATATTTCCACACAACGACACGCGTGTGTGAATGGGTTAATCGATATGGCACGAGTGCCGGCGCGGAAGGTTAGAACGAGAAAGCCACTATTGATGCTCAGGGTGTTTTTTAGTGTGTTACGTGTGTTGCATTCAAGAGTTAGTGTGTGACTGCTAATTTAAAACCATTGAACAACATTGAGAATGAATACTAGACGCATATAAAATGAAAATTACGTCCCAAAAAGTTAAAAAACATTTTCTCGGGCCCTCCTGCGTGATCATTTTGTCTGTTGCATGCTCTCTTTTTTATACCCAATGCACACTTAAAAAAATAAAAATTAAGTTGTTTATGTCAGATATTTTATCCTTCCGCAATGGCTCAAGTGCCATATCGATTAACCCGATCACACACGCGTGTCGTTCTGTGTTTATTACACGCATTGCTGTCTATAAAAACATTATTAGAACCACATTTACTATTTCGTCCCCTGAGTTTCAATGTGTTCTATGTGCCTACTGGCAAATAGAACACGTTGGAACTCAGGGGACGATTTTTAGCTATCGCCAGCGATTCAAATTGTAAATGCAGCGCACGATTTGTGGAAAATTCCAATGAAATTTCGCTTCTTAATAAAAATAGTCCGTCAACGATTTCTGTTCCAGACATACTTGTGGAACAGATTTTCATTTTCCGCATGGTTTAGTGTTGCTGTAGATGGGGATTTCATAGAACAGGTGTGAAATAAAATCTATAACTTTGGGTTGGGTAAAGTGTGACTAAAAAACTACAGATTATTGTTCTTGAAACTGACATATGAAGTGGCTTTTCAGAACCATTTTCCTTCTGTATTCAGTAATATGTTAAGAAGATAGTCATAACACAATGTTATCCCCTGTACTATATATCTATCTACGATTTTGTAACTTTCTTAATGCAGGCCTTCATTGTATTTGTATGCTGTACAATAAAAAATCAATTGAATTTTAAACAAAGGAATTGAATATAACTCCCCCCCCCCCCCCCACCTGGGAGTTCCCAGGAAGTGAAACAGTGCTTGCAGACTGTGGTAAAATAGAACACAATCACCAATACTTAGGGTGGAAGTTCTCTCCAAAATGGGCAATACGGGTATAAATGATTGACTAAACTTGACGTTATCTCCCTGTTGCGGTCACGATCAGCCATTCTGAAGAAGTATAAAGTATAAATACAAAATTACTAAATTGAATGCGGCTGTTGTTCCATGTACAAACCCATTAATTTATATAAATTTTCGAAAATTGACGAAATTATATAAAGTATTTGATGAAGTGTATATATATTAACAAAAGTTTGTCCACACAAGTATGATATTTTGGAAAAAGATTCTAAAAGATACCAGTTTCAAACAATTCTTTATATGTCTGTATTATTCATTGTAATCCCCATTTATATAGGATACAAAAAGTCTTTTGTATATACTTGCTTCTACTATACTATTAAAAAAAGCAGGGGATATACAAACTGATGTTGATATTTTCGGAAAATGGTTTGAATACACGTGATTGGACACATCAATATATTATGAAGTTTAGTGTGGATCATGAATGTCATCGGCCCATGAAAACATCGTGCAGGTTTTGCTTACGAGCGCCGCGTTAATGTCAGTGGGGTACGTTCTGAAAGTTTCATTTGTACTGGATGGGAGGTCTCATCGGTCTTTTCTTGGTATAAACTCGTTCATCAATAGTTTCTGGTTGAAACGTAACATTTGATGTATGCGAAGACTGGCACGTGACGGACCTTTAAGTACCGTTAGCATGTTGGAAGCTGGCAACAGACAGACTGCAGAGGCTCTAATTCTCTACGTTATCCAATCGGAGATTAGCAAGTTGTGGTCACGCTACCGTCTGACAGGCAATATTGATGACAGACGTCGGTCAGGTCGTCCAAGGGCGATAACTGCTAACCAGGATAGTTTCATCCGAACCACAGCATTACGTGGTTGGAGGAATGGAAAAGATCTGCATTTGTTCATTTTGAGTAGTGCGTGCCCTTCATTCATGTTGTTAAAATGCGTGCTCTTTCACTCAGCAACCGTCTTAGTAGTCAATCTGGGAAATTTAAAAACGAAAAAATAGGCTCACATAGGTGAAAATGTTTAAATTAGAAGAGGCTTTCTTGGAAGTACCCTAATGGGTGCAGTGTAAATTTAATTTTAGAAACAGAACCACAGATTAATAAACTCCCCCATCTTTCCTGAATGCTAGAAATTTCTTGTACATACCATTCCTTATTACTCTTTTTCATTCTTTTATATGCAACATTGCACCATGATTTTTTATTTGGCTACAACGGTGTTATTACCTATACTGTATTATCATATTCTTCAAAATCAAATATAAAACATGTTCCTCGTGATGAAGTACCTATTGTAGAGACCTCTCTACGCTGCTTCTGCAATGGTGGTGTTGGTGGGCGATATGGTTATCATGGCGGGTAGAATCACGCTGGACGAGATCCAGACCGATCCGGAATATGATTTTAGTAATCTACTAAATGCTAAAACAGGTCTACAATTAGAAGACAACGCCTCTCCTTTTATTTTTAACAATATTGGAAGCAAATATCTTCTTCCCAGTGAGATGGGAACTGAGCTCAGTGGTGTGCGTAGATCCTTTTCTGCATTTCATATTAACTGTCAAAGTCTCAATGCGCACTGGGAACCACTACACCATATGCTTTCAGACCGAAATGACGAAGAGAAAATGTTGGATGTCAGCGGTCTTACGGAAGCCTTTCAAATTCCTTCCAGCACGTGTTATATTATTGGAGGTTATCACCCATTACTGAAAAATACGCGATCTAGTGACGACGATGGGCGCGGATGAGTTGGTCTGTTCGTAAAAATTATATTATCTTCAGTGTTCGTCATGATCTCGCCATCTTCACACCACATGTCTTTGAGTCTGTATTTGTTGAATTAAATTTTAAGCATTCTTTGAGAACAATTGGCGCAATCTACAGGCCAAATACTGCACCGAAAGCAGATATAGATCTATTTCTATCAAAACTTAATTACGTAACTGATATAATCAATAAGGAAAAGAAAACAGCCGTAATTATGGGTGATCTCAACATCGACCTCTTAAAAGTAGGATCTCATTTCAAAACAGCCTTTTTTATTGACTTGATGCTCAGTGAAGGGTTTGTACCTCTTATTACCAAACCAACCAGAGTAACGGATCGGTCCGCTACCCTCATTGATCACATCTTTTCCAACATTGTCTGTAAGCCTAATTGTCTCTGGAATAATTCGTACCGATCTGTCTGACCACTTTGGGACTTTTTATATTGAATTATTAAATCAACCGCCTGAAAATGCGAAACCGATCCTTACAAGAAAAATAAATTCTACAAGTATTGAACACTTCAAGTAGTTACTGTCCCAGTGTGATTTTTCCACAGTTATGGAATATAATAGTCCAAATATAGCCTACGAAAATTCCTTCCATATCTACTTGAATGCCTTTGAAACAGCCTTTCCTCCGAAGAGCATTAAGCCAAATAATAAATTTATAAAACGACAGCCATGGATGACAAAAGGACTTTTAATCTCAGCCAACAATAAGAATGAAATCTTCAAAAAGAAGCTACGATCCCCAACAGAAGTTAATGTTAGGAATTACAAAAATTACTGCCGACTATTTAATAGAATTAAAAAAAAAGAGCAAAGCTATGTATTATGAAAACATCCTCGCAGAAAACAATAATGACATGCGGAAAACATGGCAAGTACTAAATAACGCGCTTAATAGGAATAAAAGTAAGAGTACTATACCCCAGTTTTTCAGTCTTGGTGACAAAGAGATACATGCGCCCAATGACACTGCGCAATAATTTCTTCGCAAATATAGGTAATCAAACATCAAAACTTCTACCCAAACCTCCGAAATCATTTGACGAGTTCCTGAATGCTAGTTTACAGGAAAACGTGTTCATCACACCTACAGTACGTGGAGAGTGGATTGTAACTAAATCACCCGCAGAGTGGAGTTATCACCCAAGCAATAACTTTCAAATTTTATATATATCGATAAAAAACACAAGCAATGTTTCAGCCAATGGACCCCCGGGTTTAACCCGGAGGTCCATTGGAGGAAACTTTGCTGGTGCTGGGTATGCTTTGCAACAAATTTGCAATTATTGTTCAGGTGGAATCTCCACTCAGCGGGTGATTTAGTGATAATACACTCTCCACGTACTGTACGTCCCCTTTTGAAATAAGAGATATTGTAAATTCAATGAAATCTAAACTAAGCCAAGACTGTGAAAACATTTCATATAGCATCCTTAACAATTCAATAAATTATATTGCAATACCACTCGCCCATATTATGAATAATTCATCCAGTCAGGGAATAGTTCCGGACATTGCCAAGGTAATACCCTTCTTCAAATCAGGTGATGAAAAGAATTTTACGAATTATAGACCAATCAGTATTCTACCTGTTTTTTTCTAAAATTCTGGAGAAACTTATGCTTGTAAGACTCTTAAAATTTCTAAATAAATTTGATGTCTTTTTCCACATCAATACGGATTCAGAAAAGATCATAGTACATTGCATCCTGTTATGCAGTTGTTAAAATACATAGCCACAGAAAACACTAAACCTACTGAAGACACTACCCTAGCGTCATTACTGGGCTTATCAAAAGCTTTTGATACCATAAACCACGTGATACTACTTCAAAAACTAGAGTATCATGGTATAAGAGGTAACGCTCACAACTTGTTCAAAAGCTATCTTCAAAACAGATCTCAATATGTTTCGTTTGGCGAGAGTAAATCCAGTTTATCTGAAATAACATTTGGTGTACCACAAGACTCGATATTGGGCCCCATGTTGTTCCTTCTTTACATAAATGATATACAAAACCCTAAACCTCTTATCGTATGCAGATGACACCACGAGATACAAATCCGGGGCGGATATGGAACCGCTGGTCTCAGAATTCAATCAGGAATTGCAAAAGATATTTGATTAGTGCGCTGCCAACTACCTTGTCCTGAACCCCAATAAAACAAAATATATAGAATAAATGTATAGTGTTTTCAATTAAAAAATTTATTCTACGAGTAGGATTAAGAATGAAACCAACGAGCCTCTGGCGAGTCGGTTTGATTCTTAATCCTACGAGTAGAATATTTTTTTTTACTTGAAAACACTATACGTTTATTTTGTGTATCCCATAAATCTTTTACAAAGAAGTTGCGGCAAAATCGTGCTGTTATTCGCGACGAAACATAGCTCGAAGTGAGGAGTACATTGGTCCATTTCGATCGACAAGAGAACATTGTAAAAAATAAATAAGGCGCAGTGATACATTTCTGTCTAAAAATAATTCCTCAACAAACGTCAGCTGAACTTGCAAAAAGCCTTTATTAAATGAGCAATCTATATTCTTTTGCACGGGCATTGTGTAATACTTTCAAACCTTTCAAAGAAAACAACAATTGAACTGTTAACTACACTACATTACAACGCGTTCATATAGCACTGAGTGGGGGAGAGCAGTTGGGCCACTTTCGAAGCAGTTCATTTTTGTATGTTGATGTTTAAAGTGTTAACGTAAATACTTCCGTGAAATAAACTATTCAATAATATGCTTGGATTCGAGAGGCCAGTATCCTGCAAATGGAAGTCGTTAATGTTAACACTTGTGCCACCATTTCGTTCTAATGAGGAAATGGTTATTGCGGTTACTCGAGCTTCCTTTGTGGAAGCCATGGGTTCAACAGCACGTGATACATGTGTGTTCAAATTATTTTGACAATCTGTGAATTCAGGTCTATTGGAATTGTGCAGAGTGTACTTCGTTTTACGCGTTGCTGTGCTGGGAGGAGATGTAAGGTTACTCATAATTAAAGAACATTGTTCACGTTCTTTCTCTCCTGAAACAGAATAATTGTTTATCGTCTATCGATGTGATGTACCGCCCATCGAGCGTATGTACACCCCCAAAATCCAAATTAACACTACACCAGTCACTACTGGCATTAGGTATTTCAAAATCGAATTTTATTTTTGAATACTTTTGTCTATTAATTATGAGTATTCTTTATTGTTTGCTCGCAATGAACATACGGCATATAATGTTATACCGGTACAATTCATTTAATTACGTTTAAGTGATGATCGTCGCTTCGTTTCTGCAGATTTCTGATACTCGTAAATCAGGTCAAGATATCTCGACCTTTCAAATGGAACGCCGGAGGTCAACATAATTTAGACCGTTTCCAACTCCCCACTAGGGGTGATAAATTTTTCGTGTGTTAAACTAATATAATAACACGCCAAGTCAGCTTCTTAGATAGATGTAGAACTAGGACAAAAACCTTGGGAAATCTACCCGTCTTTGCATTCCCCAAACTATGGAATGAACTAGAATTGGGCACCAGATCAATTACCAATAGAAAAGAGTTCAAGAAAAGGTTAATTTCAAAGCTCCTTTCATCTTACTGCAATGGTATACATTTCTCAAATCCTTACTGCCCGGATTGTGCTGTCTAGTCTACTTCCATTCCAAGGCATCCCCAGACCGGTAGCCTCCCCCTCCCCTCTTCAAGCCACACAGTCTCTAAAAGCTAACACCAACATGATATTGAAAAAGGTTTGACAAGGTTTGCTGACAAGGCTCATATATATAGATTACTAATTTTCATTTTCAATGTAACTTTGTCTGGTATGCTCGTCCTGGCTGGCACCCTCGGGTTCCGCCTGATCCTTGCATGATGCTTTGGCACCTAACGGTATTAAATGCAGACGGTGGGCCGAACCGGAAGGGGCCAACACAATAGGTTCCTCCCACCACCCACACCATTTGCAAATGCAATTGTTGATCTATTTTAAAAAAAAAACAATAATGGCACTTCATGATGTTGCATCAGAATTTTATTTTATTTTTTCCCTTTTCAATCTGGATATTCCTTCATTTTCTACACTTTCTTCTACATACCTGTTCCTATCTACCTACCTCTTACTCTCCTTCTCCCTTACCTAGGGGAAGGCAGGAAGACAGCCAATCTGGTTGCCTCTCCCTGCTGGTATACTTATTGGTTTGATTTCTGTATTGTGATTTGTACATTATATGTACATTGTGTTTTATTTTCTGTATACTGGTGAAATAAAATATATCAAATATATCAAATATAATCGCCATCAAAGTGCCTCAGAAACTGCACCGAGCGACAGATGTGCGAGTCAGTGGTCAGACTATCCGCAATCGCACCACACAACTGGAATCTGTACGCTCTCGAATAGTTCCATGTTTGATTGAACGTCACATCGCAGCAAGGTGCAATTGGTGTGGATCACGACAGCGCTGGGACAATCGTCGATGGAGCAACGTCATGTTTTCCAATGAATCGAGGTTCACTCTCGGCTTCCACGACAGGCGGAACGAACAATACCATGAAGTAACCGTTAGGCAGCACAATCGTTTTGGTGGTGGATCGGGTATGGTGTGGGAAGGCATAACTATGACAAGCAGAACACCATTACATGTAATCCAAGGGCGTGTTACAGGGAGGTACTACCGTAATAACATGTCGGCAGCTCATGTGGTGCCATTTGCGCGACGTCACGGCCGTCGATTCATTTTCCAAGATGACAATGCAAGAGGACACAGGCCCGTGTCGCGACAAACTTCCTTCAGGAGTAGAACATCATTACACTGCCTTGGCCAGCACTAAGTCCAGACCTTTCACCAATCGAGTATGACTGGGATATGTTTGGCAGTCGCCTACGACAACGCCAACAGCCCCCTACCAATGCCCAGGAACTTGCCGCTGCACTGCAGGAAGAATGGAATAACTTCAGTCAAGCTGTTATTGGACGTTCGGTGAGGAGTATGCCACTCTGATCCGCGCTTGTCTCGCGAAGGATTTACAAGGTATTGAGGTCTTTGACTGAATGTGGTAAATTCTCTGACTGACCGTCCATGCCTTCTATAGCTCAGTGCGTGGAATGTATGCTTGTCAGACACCAAACTATCGCCGAAATCATTCACCAGATTTCACAGTGCAATGCCTCAACTGTTGTTTTGATGAATATATAAGTATATTTCTTCATATATCTCACTTTTATCAAATATCCCCTACTTTTTTAGCCTGCGTAATGTTATGTCGCTCATCTTTCTCGTTTATTGCTGCTACGGCTATCAAATTGAATATGGAATTTATATAGTATGCAACCCTTTTTATATATTTTCCGCCTGATAAAGGCCAAGTGGCCGAAAATTTTTGGATAACAGAGTGATATTGTTTGTCATATTTATAAGATTTTTCTGTTTTCCAAAACACCTCAAAAATAAATTTTAAGGGCGGAAACCGTCGACAGAAATCAGAAAAATGAAGTCCGAATAAGCAACAACAGCGCAAACAAAGAAATAACAAACAGTCCTTTGAATAAATATTTTGACTAATTGTCGACACCGTCGTTATTTGAAACCTGAAGTGCATCTTACGCTGACATGAAAATATCAATAAATACCATGGACAACTGTCGACTGAGAAGTTTGATACGGTAAACAATGTCTGTTCGCTTATTTACCTACAGTAATTTAGAACCAATACAAAAAGAAAAGCGAAAACATCATATCTGTTATTATTTTTCATCTTTCTTAAGTGTTGACTTCGCGCCTTTTTATAAAAGGTACCTCCATACACAGTACTGTAGAATGCAGAGAGTGGAGTTTAACTAAATCATACATATAGAGATGTGTCCTCACAACCACAACACAAATGCTGAAGAAAAATAAGACACGTATACAAAAATCAAGCTTGCGAACCTCCACGTCGACCCGAAGGCCCACTGACTGGGATCCGTATTATATTCCTACCAGCGACCAGAGAATATAAAATTTAGGCTAGGATCGAATCCCAACTCGCATCAGGCTGAGATTTTGGAATCGTGATTGGAATTTTATCGCCAGGGATTTTGAGAAAAACTCGACGATTCGAAGTATTTTCGAATCAGCAGGATTCCATTGAACCGAATCAAATCGTTGGGACGATTTTGGATCGAATCGAAGTTCAAAGCTTTGCAGGATCTTATTTCCTACGCATGTTATTGCTTCAGTGGAAATGATTTATGTATTGCAGTGCATTCCCTTGTGTCTGTGGAATTATAGTATGAAATATCCACCACTTGAACCCTTTACCTAACATGAAAAACAGACGATACGTGTAAACAAAATTCTTGAATAACTAATTTTTTCATTCGTAGGGCCATAACCTATATTTTTGAGACAAAAAATGAAAAAAATAATGAAAATTAATTGGTGATTTTTTGTGCATAACTCTGGTCGGTTTTTGGTCATTACGTTGGATAAAGGGTTAAGCTGGGTATGTATTGGTCAACCGATAAACAACCTTTCGTGGATTCACTTCAGATCTGACAGATATTTAAAATGCTTAGTGAACATAACGTGTTTTTCCCAGAGAAGCATTGTCCATAACTCCCATGTTATATTGTGAGAAAAGACACACTTGTCAGAAACTAGTCTATCAGCCTTATACGAATTTAGCTTGTAGACTATGTGGACAAGACAACATTGATTCGTATCAAATGTCGCACGAAAACCATCATCAATTTCCAAAGCAAATCTCAATTTTTGAAATCTCCTTGCCATACAAAAAAACTCGAAGTGATATATTCAGCGTTCTTTCACGCTAGGAATATATTTAATTGAAAAATTGCAAATTGTTGTCAAAAACAATGACATTTTTCAACAAAAAATTGTATTAAAACATGTTATTCTGCAAGGGAAATTGTCATATGAGGATAGGCCACCTTGACAAGGTATATATAACTACGTTCATTGTTTGTCCGGGAACAAAAAAAGCAGGCGGCGTTCTACGTTGTCAAGGGAGTTAAACACGTCTTCCAAAGTACAATTACTTCCGACAATAGAGTTATGTTTGGTTGGAATTGTAAATAACCAAGCAAAAGCGAAAAAGTTGCAAATCATGCCGACCGAAATTAGTGACAGCTAACACAAAGAAAAAGAAAAATAATTCGGCCACTAAAACATTTCGTAAATACTTGAGGGACAAAACGCAAGATGCCGTCTTCAAATTTTATTGTAAAGGGTGACCCGAGGAATAATGTAATCACTTTCACTGATGCAACGAAGATCGCTAAAACTACACATGGCAATTTGAAATATTTAACTTTTAATGTAATGGAAGTAGTAGAGATGGGCGGTATTGGAAATTTTAATTCGGTATCAGTTTTAGTATTTTAGGAGGTATCGGTATTCGGTATCTGCCTTGACTGAGATCTGCAAAGAGTACCAAAGTGGAATTCATGTCGAGAAAATACAGAATAAGTTGTTCTTGTAGCATTCTGTCACAGCGCAACAAATGTCACTGCCAATGAGCTCAACATGTGCGTCCTTTTGCCAACACAAATCATATCTACAGTAAATTTGTGACTTGTTCCAAACACACCACAACCTTCAAAGACCGATCTCGGTCGTTCGTGATCTCAGAACATGTGCCCTTAAAATGTCATCAATAGGATGTCCTATTGACAATACCCAAATCACCTTAGCAGTGATTTCTAGTCGAGTCTTGGCTGCCTATTAAGGCAGCCGAGACTTGACTAGAAATCACTGCTAAGCAACTGGACAGGCACAGGTTGCAGTTTAGTGAGAATCCAGGAAACGGCTCAGTCCTTCCAGGGTTAACAAAACTGAGAAGGAAATCAGTATATTCATTCTCGCGAATGAATTCTTCATCTGCTGACACAAATGTAGGAAAATTTGAAAATTCCGATAGTTTCGGTATTCAATGATGCGTTCGGTTTGGTTTGTCGATGATATCGGTTTTTCAATACATTTCCTACATGCAGACAATAGTGTTCCAGTATGATACATTTGTTATACACAGATGTCTGGTCGAGTTGTGTACTCTTCCAAGCACATAGCTAATAACGTTACATACAACGGCTGTATTAAGCGATGGTCAAATGTAGGAAAGTTTGAAAATTGAGACAGTTTCGATATTCAGTGATGGGTTCGGATCGGCTTTTCGGCCTTCCACTGATATCGGTATCGGTTCGATTTTTCAGTATATTGCTATCTCTAGACAGCAGCGTTCCGATATGAAACATTTGTTATACACAGGTGTCTGACCTAGGGTCTAGGGCTGTGTACTCTTCCAAACACCCCGAACACTAATATATGTTGCATCACAATGGCTGCATTAAGCGATGGTCAATGACCAGTTCACTCGGTTTCAGTCTAACAGCTTGTAATTATGGCAAACATGCCAGCACCTTTGATTTGTACCATACTGTGTGATAATTCAATCTCGCTGGAGTGCAATGAAATTGGAAAGATTTTATTACTACTTTCTTCTGAAGTGCCCTGCCATGAAGTTCAGTAGCCTTGGTTACTGAATTTGTTCTTAATATTGTGACGAATACAGGGTTGCTGTGTGTGATTGTATATCTTTAATAGCCGCGACTTATACTACCCTTTATGAGATGCAGCCATTTGCGGAGTTTAATCACTATTTTGTCATTTTAATCCGGGGAGTTTCGACAAATGCAATCAGTTTCGAAAAATACAAGAAAAGACAATTTGTGCCTGCCTGATGGGCGCTGATTTCTTCGCGATGGCTCATATATTCGCACTTGCATCAATGCCATTCATGCAGTTGTTAGCTATCTCGCACACTCTGCTGGGGTGGTTTTGATGGTGGCTCAAAATCCTTTGGGTAGCCTCTGCAATCTATTTTTCACTGATTTTATTGACAAGAATGTAACTGTCTATCTGAGGATGAGAAGGAAATCTACCAATGTACTCTCGAATGCATAATAACTTATTATGTGTTTTAACATATTCTATTTTCTGTAGTAAATATTGTTTAACCCTTTACCCAACGTAACGGCCAGAAACCGTCCAGCTCTCTTCTATAAAATCGCCAATTAATTTTCATTATTATTTCATTTTTTGTCTCAAAAACATAGGCTATGACCCCTCGTTGGAACGAGCTCGTTTTAATACGTTATAATGAGGGGTCATAACCTATGTTTTGAGACTAAAAATGAAAAAAATAGTTATTCAAGAATTCATTTTGTAAGTGTCTTCGGCTTTTCATGTTAGGTAAAGGGTTAAACTGATATATCATTTTATAATGTTCTGACAATTACGAATGTTCAGGAATTGTTCAATAATATAAAAGGTTTTTGTTGATAATTAATAATAAAATGTTAAATACTTAAATACTAACGATGAAAATAATCTGTAACTCAACTTGAAGAGTTTATTTTAAAACGTGTAAATGACCGACATAAATCTTTATTACACAATTCCAAAGTCATATTAGGCAGATTTGGACTTTTCAATTTTAAAAATTTTGGGAGATAACCATGGCAGACTCTTTATGTCATTGGATGAGTTTTACGGCAAAGTAAGTTCCCTTAATCTCGTAAAGCTGTCAGAAAATTTAACACTAAAGGTATGAGAATGTCATATAAAAATTGAAATTTCCAACTGTAAGCCAATTTGTATCATAGTTCACAGATTTGTATCGCATCATTTCACAAACGACGGACATTTTTCTGAAGAGTGGACAAAGAATAAAGCTGGCTTTTAATGTTTTTCTTCAATCACATTGAACGTTTGACTATTGTTCTCTGCTGAAACACATTTAAAAATTTGAAAAAGGCGTCTTCGTCATCTTTAGATGTTCTCTATTTTTTCTGTTCATTATATTATCAGAGCTAGAACCATGACATAGCATGGGAAGTGAGACTTGCTCTTTCTTTTGTCCTTGGAAGAATAGAGTTAAAACTAGAAGTACTGTTACGAACAGTGCGCTCATCTAGGCTTAATTGCGCGTAGGAATTATGCGCAGTTGCCATAACGAATGGCATCCAAAGCATGGCAGGTCCTCCTGGTTACGCATAGCAATCACAGGCAATGTTTCTGCCAATGGACCTCCGGGTTACACGGAGGTCCATTGGCTGAAACATTGCTTGCGCAAATGCCATATCTACAGAATTTAATAGCCTTACTACCGTCATAACGCGTAGATTAACGCACAGATCGACGTGCTATTTGTTCACAATCCATGACACGACTTCTAGTTTTAACTGCAGAAACTTGCAAATTTTTCTAAAAATGCATCCCGCTAAACAAAGAGCCAGAGAGGACATTTGGTGTTGGTAGGTGATATACTAAAAGATATTCTTAATGAAGAATTACATGTTAATTGCTTCTAATTAACTTTTCATAAAATACCAAAATTCCTTTTGTTTCTTTAATAAACGAAACAACAGATAGCTCTGACCTGTCCGTTGTTTTGTTTATTAAAAACAACACAAATAAATTTGGGTTTATTTTCTACTGATATCATAGACGTTTTGCCAACAATTACCTGATTCTTAGTTGGACGTTTCTTCCTCGTTCGTACATTAATTCCAGGAGAGGTAATTTTAACGAAAGTCGCTTTTCATGACGATTTAAGTCAGGGATTACTAATTTTGTTTTATAAAACAGGTCTGATTCTATCTGACAGTTTTTAATGTGTCGTTAACAGAATACTTAAAATATTTTCAGAAACACAAGGAAAAATGTATAGAGAGTAATCGTTTGACTGGACTTGTTACGTGATATAATTCATGACAGGTGAGGGACGTTGTACAAACACGAGTGAGCGAATGCGCACGAGTGTTTTACAATATAGACCCTTGCCTCGAATGAATTATTTCACGTAACCAGTCCAGTCAAGCGTTTACTCTGTTTATTACTTTTCATTATTAACGATAATTATATTATTTAACCCTTTACTTGACGTAGCGGCTAAAAACCGGCCAGCGCTATTCTCAAAAATCGCCAATTAATTTTCATTATTTTTTCATTTTTTGTCTCTAAAACATAGTTTATGAGCCATCATTGGAACGAGCTCGTTCCAATGAGAGGGTCATAACCTATGTTTTTGAGACAAAAAATGAAACTAATAGCTATTAAAGAATTTTTTTTTTGCAAGTGTCATCTGCTTTTCATACTAGGGAAAGGGTTAAAAAACAAACAAAAAAACAATGAAGTCCCCATTACATCCACGGCAAAGCGTCTTCGTTTGCGCACACGGATACATGACACAATTGTTGATTGCATAATTTACTTGTGAAATTATCCTTTATAATCAAACCGGGAAATCCTCGTAAATCACACTTTGGAAAGTAATAAAATAAAATAATAAAAAATATGTATATATGAAAGTAGTGCATCCTTCAGACACTTCAGTTGGACATTTTTAACCCTGAAATAAAGATCCTCTTTTCGCTGGGAACGACAGCAGGAAGATAGCTTGGGGGCGACAGAGACATAGATAAGGTACTAGAGTCCTGTCATTATGCGAATTTCGAATGGACTCTAAAATAGGCCACCTGTTTCGGCTCTATGCCGAATCGCGGAAATGTCATCGAATCGACTCGGTCGCAGTGAACAACGATTGTGTCAAGCATCTATCTATTTGACGCATTGAGAAAGCCGGGAAATGATCGGCAACATTTAGCTTACAACATAGGCTTCTATTTATAGGAACCCCAAGCGGGCCGCAGGCCCGCAAAGGGTTCCACATACCCAGTCAGATAAATGTGTTCCTGAACAGAATTCTCTATAGCCGTCAATGTGATTTTTGAAGTGGACAGTAAATTTCAGTGAAAAAAACCACGTAACTTCCGGTGTCGAATTGCCCATGCAATTGCAATTGGCCTGGCCCCCTCTGGGAATCAAATGTTTTTTGTTTCGCCTCAAAGCTTTGCGTGATACATTTGCCTACATATCTACACTAAAGGGGTAACCAGGCCTTCTCAACCGAGAACCGCGACAAATCAGCGGCCGGCCAAAGTGTTACTATTATTATACTATTATTACTCGAGTTCTGTCCTTCTGGAAGTTTGTCAATATGCTCAGCTGATGATCTCGTCATTTCAGACCGAACTCTCAGTCCTGATTTCGTTGCAGCTTGTCTGCCAGTGATAACCTCAATCGAAAAAAACGTACATATAACCGATAATATAACTGATAATTGTTGTTATATTGGTGCGATTGTTTACAGATATGCATTGATACGTATCTCGTGAAATATCAAGACGAACAGAAACTCAGTTGTTGAATTATCCGAATGTTAAGGTGTTGTAAGAGTAAGGAAAAGTTTGCTTGAAAAAAGGGAAAATGGACGTTTCGTCCACAAGCCTAGTCGTCCGCTTGTCAAGGAAAATATTGTCTGCACATTTTCTACATTTCGAACAAGACACCCACCCCCTACTAACGTGTGACATTTCCCCAGATTAAGCCCAATATTCTCACATATAAAGCCTCCTGATGTTGTATTTGTGTTAAGAGAGTGATGTACAACATCATCTTTAATGTTTGAAACACAAATGATGTCATATATTGGCTGATATATTGATATGTTTTTAAAAAATTGCACAAGTTGGAAATGCACATTTTTGGTGCACTCAAGAGACTCACCCACCCCCACATCACGTCTTGCAAAATTTTGGTCCCCCCCCCCTCCACCAGGACCGCCCTCCCCCTGGAATAATTGCAAAATTATAAGATTATGTTACGGAACTATATTTATTACCACTTCAGAGGGCGTTCTCTAGTGTTTTAAAGTAATTTTACCTTTACGTTAAAAAACGATAATGCACGGTACGAAAATGTCAAACCATATGTTAACTGGATAATGGCCCGCTAGTTTTTTTCCCATGATAATGGGAGTGGTAATAATAGTAATAACAAGATTTTCTCGGGCTTTTATGGGTTTTTAACGGCCCTCGAGAAATGTTTAACAGCCCTCGGGCTGATAAAGGCCCTCGACTTCGTCTCGGGCCTCTATAGAGCCCTTGGGCTGTTAAACATTTCTCTCAGGGCCGTTAAAAACCCATAAAGCCCTCGAAAATCATGTTATTGTTATAATAACAAGTTTTGATGCATTTCTTAATATAATTATAAGTAATAACACGTTTTGATGCGTTTCTTAATATTATTAATTCCTATAATACATTTGCTAATAATGTCGTGATTATTCATTGTAAAGCGCCGGTGATGCTCTTCCAAGAATAATTGCAAAATTATAAGATTATGTTGCAGAATTTTAATAAACCATAAATTTTGATGCGTTTCTTAATATAATTAATTCTTATAATACATTTGCTAATAATTTTGCTATTATTCATTGTAAGGTGCCGGTGGAGCTCTTCAATGAATACTTGCAAAATTATAAGATTATGTTGCAGAACTTAATATAACAAATTGTGTTGCATTTCTTAATATAATTAATTCTTATAATACTTATGCTAATAATTTTGCAATTATTCACTGTAAGGTGCCGGTGGAGCTCTTCAATGAAAAATTGCAAAATTATAAGATTATGTTGTGGAACTTAATATACCGTACATATACTTTAAGAACTTTTACTGTAATAATATAATTTTCATTGGTAATCCATTGAATAAACAGTAATTAAAATTTATTAGATGGCTGGATAGTTTATTTTGTTCTGACATTTCTGTTTTCCGAATTTCATACACATATATGAAATTTAATGCAAGGAGGTACATTAAGATATATTACAATGGAGGTACATTAAGATATATTACAATAGGTAATATACAATAAATTATACAATAAAATTATATAAATAAAACAATGATTCAAAATGCAATACTTGAATACTTTCCCCCAGCGAACGAGTTTCGGACGTGTTGTGTATAATTGTAGAGGACGACTTGGGTAAAATTGCAGCGGACGATTTGGTTAGCAGACGAAATGGGTGTAATTCGAAAAGGTGATACTGATAGGTTGCTTTTAGTCCCGTTAGAAACCAAAACAAAGTAATAATGTGTTACTTTTTGGTGCATCTGTATTTCTGAACAGTGCTTCATAGTTTCAAAAACTAAAAAATGGAAAATAATAACCCTTTTGGATATTTACCGCCATTGAAAATGGCATGTCATTTTTTTCGGGAACTGGTGGAATCTTCAGCCTGGGGAGAGCTAGGCCCAGGGAATAATCATCCAAAAGAAAAGCAGTACACATCTGTTAGGATATTTTAGATACGCTACGATATTCGTTTTAACTCCTGAAAATAATTCTTAAAAAAACTATTAATAGATTGTTCGATATTTATTGAAAAAATATTATTATAATATATCGTCGAGCAATTATCTCTGCAGTAAATTCACATTCAATGTGTTTTGTAATAGGGCCTAATTAACGTCTCTCATCTGTTAGAATGATATCCAATCACTCCGGCTCCAAGTCATTTCGTCCTCTGGTCAATTCGACCTCAAAGTCATCTCTGTCCTAGTCACTTTGGCCCCTTGGTCATTTCGGCACCATTTTAAGTGTAGAGATCTATGAAGATCAGTGCATGGTTCATGTTTAGAAATAATGGGTAATTAATTACCTTTATTAAGTAAAGTTCAGTTATTTGTATTTACATAGTGTACAGAACAGTTATACATGACATTAAAAATTATCCATGTGTTCAATTTTACATACATTTAAGATGCTATCTGTATAAGTAAGAGAAATTATTTTACTTTGAAATTTTGCAAAGTACCGGAATATGCAGTCATTTATTCATATTGTTATGCACAATTCCTAGTCACCTTCCAGTTTGAGGTTCACAGGGTTTCTTTTTCTTTTTTTTTCTGAAACAACCAACAAACTGCGATTTTGATACTACCATAAATATGTCCACATTTTCTAAAACACAGAGCAGAATCCTTGTAGTTATGCGCAATTCCAAGTCCCCTTCCAGTTCGATGTCCACGGGTGTCTGATCCCAGTGCCCCACTTCCAAGGCGTACACTCAAACCAAATCACACTACTTACCCTCGCTTCCGGATCTCATAGATTCATAAGCAAATAAAATTTTTCAGGTCACAAGTGATTTCAAATCCCACATAGTCCATGTGCATCTTCGACATGCTGAAACTTTTCTTTTATTTATTCATCATGAAAGAAAATCTACTAGACATATATCATGTATACCTGAATGTCTAATTGAGAGATATATATGTTGAAAAAAAATTAAATAGAAAAATGTTAAAATTCAAACAATATTTGAAAATATTTAAAGAGGCTGAAATGACCTGGCATATTGGGGCTGAATTGACCTGAGGCTGTAATGACTGGGGCCAAAATGACTTGGGGCCAAAGTGACTGGAATTCGTGAGAATTGCATCCAAACTGTCCTCCAACAATTTGACCCAAACTGGATACTAATCTAACCCAAACCATCCTTTGGCAATTTGCCCCAAACTGTTCTCCAGAATAGGGACACATGATTCTTATTGATTTATTTATTGGGGTTTAATGACACTTCGATAGCCAGGGTCACTTCATGTCGGACAGTTTTACAGGTGGGAAAAGCCAGGGAGAACCACAGAGCAATTACAAACATCTAACGTACAAACAGCACACACGCTGGGTTAGCATTGGTTGAAGACAAGTGTACGATTGACATGCAGTATGCCTTGGTACGCAATGGCACTACGTGGGCAGTGGGAATGAAGTGTATTGCCCAAGGAAACAAAGTGGTTGCCACAGGTGGTATTTGATAGAGGACCCTTTGGCTTGCAGCCTTCACCTCTAAGTACTGAGCCCTTTAACCTTCAAAACTGTATAGTACCAGCTGAAACATTTTGTAGAATGACCACATGAAAATTTCACAAGTACATAGTTTCATTATTAGTTTGTGATATTTGTTTTTGCTGTACAGTGGAACCCTGTTAATTGAAGAGCCACTTTGCCAATAACATTATTCAATTAGCAGGAGTATTCAATTAACAGGGATTGTGTCACTTTTCTGTATTCCAGAGATAAACTTAGCATTTATTCTATTATATTTTGTTTGACAGAGCTCCATGAGCTCTGTCAAACAATATATAATAGATTAAATGCCTGTATTGAATGTACTGAGGCCAAATTGGTCTATAACCAAAGGAAAACTGGGAAGAGTCAGGGCAATTTCTCAACATGTTACAAGATTTTTTATTCAATTAACAGGAGATTACTCTATAACCTATATTCAATTACCAGGTCAAATTTGTACTGGAGGTAAATGGTTTTGTGTTGGGAAATTATATTCTATTAATAGGGATACAGTTAAAACTAGAAGTCCTAACATGAAATGCGCACAAATAGCACGTCGATTTGCACGTTAATCTATGCGTTATGACCATAGCAAGGCTATCATGTTCTGTACATATGGCCTGTGCACAAGCAATGTTTCAGCCAATGGACCTCCGGGTAACCCGGAGGTCCATTGGCAGAAACATTGCCTGTGTTTACTATGAGTAATCAGGAGAACCTGCCATGCTTTGGATGCCATTCGATATGGCAATTGCGCACAATTCCTACGCGCAATTAAGCCTAGATAAGCGCACAATTCGGGATAGGACTTCTAGTTTCAACTGTATACAATTAAGATATATCCCATTAAGTGGGCACAACTGTATAACCCCCTCCCCCCTCCCCCCTCACCCCCCCCCCCCCCACACACACACACCAATCAAAACCATCATTCAAAGGTCTTGGCAAATTTGATTTCTTTATTTATTGGGTTTAACAACAATTTTTACAGCCAGGGCCACCCAACAGTTTTACTGGGGAAGGAACCCAGCCAGAGCACCCAGAGAGAACTACCGAGCAACAATGACAAGCAACTGTCAGCTTCTCAACATTGTAAATCCAAGCAAGCAGGGTTAGCATTGGTTGAAGACAAGTGCACCATCGATGTGCAGTACGCCTTATTTCAGTTGCCGCAATTGGGATTCGAGCTGAGAACCTCTCACAGCTTGTTTTGGGAAGGGTTTTTTTGTTCCAGCTTCATTAAGGTTTGTTTCATATCGCACTTGTAATTTTGTCATAATTAGTAATCATAAATCCTTAACATAAAACAATAGAAAAAATGCATAGAATATTTAAAAAAAAAAATTCTGTGAGGATTTGACCTCAAGAGGTGATGACATTCGACCACGACTGAGACCGAATATTCTAAGAAAAAGTATGAGGGCTGAATCTTCCTGTGACTGAATCTTCATGAACTCCTTTTTTCAAACTAAATTGCCCATGACTTATAAAGCACCATAACTAAGGCAAAAACAATACTATGAAATTTCCAAGTCTGAAATTCTATAAATTCCAAATAAATTTACACAAATTATATAGCAAAATGAAGGATGTGGTGTATAGTATGCGTGCATCTCACACACTGACACACAGTCGCCATCAGACATCAGCGGATCATGAAAGTGTGCTATCGGTACCATATTTGTACCATAATTGATAATAATAAAATAATATTTTATAAGAACAACAAACACAGGAATTCAAAATGCAGCCTCAAGGCAGCATGGTGGTGAATGCCAATGCTGTCCCATTGTCCTTGAAAGGGGGAGTCCTTTACAAAATAGGTTTTTGTTTTGTGATACTCTGGATACTCCCCATTTTTAGCTCAGCTTTGACAAAGTCATATTTAAGGTTGTGCCATAGCCCGTTGTCCGTCTGTTTGGGAACAACAATTCAATACGACTCGGGCTTCCGTCTGTTTGGGAACAACAATTCAATACGACTCGGGCTAGAGGTTGTATTTATGAACCGATCTTTACAAAACTTCTTGGGTACCTTTGTTATCACCGTGGGACGAGAACGAGTGTTTTTGGGTGCGGTCCAAAATGCAAGATGGCCTCCAGCAGCCACTTTGTACAGAAATTAGTGCAATCAGTGTTTTGTACAGAACTTCTGTATGAAAGTTCTGATTTGAACAAATTTTTGTATGAATGTTTAGTAACATGGAGTACATCACATATAATACAGGTTTTTTTCTCGTGCTGAAATTATGCAATTTAGATGAACTTTAATTTATTCAGTGCTACTTACATGTATACCCAGTAAGTGCACATGCCAATACGGCTCGGGCTAGGCTGTATTTATGAACTGATCTTCATGAAACTTCTTGGGTACCTTTGCTATCACCTTGGGATGAGAATGAGTGTTTTTGGGTGCGGTCCAAAATTCAATATGGCTACCAGTGGCCATTTTGTACTGAAATTAGGTACAATCAGTTTTTTGTACAGAACTTCTATACAACTTGGGCTAGAGTCCGTAATTATGAATCGATCTTTACAAAATTCCTTGGGTACCTTTGTTATCACCATGAGGTTAGAATGAGTGTTTTTGGGGGAAGTCCAAAATTCTAGATGGCCACCGGCAGCTATTTTGTACTGAAAATGAAATTACTGCAATCAGTTTTTTGTACAGAACTTCTGTATGAAAGTTCTGATTTGAATAAATTTGTGTATGATTGTTTAGTAACATGGAATACATCACATAAAATACAGGTTTTTTTCTTGTACAGAAATTATGCAAATTTTAGACAAATTTTGATTTATTCAGTACTACTTATACACAGTAAGTACACATGTCAATATGGTTCGGGCTAGGGGCTGTATTGATGAACGGATCTTCACCAAGCTTCTTGCATACCTTTGTTATCACCTAGGGACGAGAACGAGTGTTTTGGGGTGCGATCCAAAATTCAAGATGGCTGCCAGTGGCCATTTTGTACCAAAATTAGGTCCAATCAGTTTTTTGTACACAACTTCTATACGGCTCAGGCTAGTGGTTGTATTTATGAACCGATCTTTACGAAACGTCTTGGGTACTTTTGTTATCACCGTGGGATGAGAGCGAGTGTTTTTGGGTGCAGTTCGAAATTCAAGATGGCCACTAGCAGCCAATTTGTACTAAAATTAGTGCGATCAGTTTTTTGTACAGAACTTCTGTATGAAAGTTCTGATTTGAATAAATTTTTGTATGAATGTTTAGTAACATGGAATACAGTTAAAACTAAAAGTCCTGTCCTGAAATGTGCACAAATAGCACGTCGATATGCGTGTTAATCTACGCGATATGACCATAGTAAGGCAATCAAATTCTGTAAATATGGCCTGTGCACAAGCAATGTTTTAGCCAATGGACCTCCAGGTAACCCGGAGGTCCATTGGCAGAAACATTGCCCGTGTTTGCTATCAGTAACCAGGAGAACCTGCCGTGCTTTGGATGCCATTCGATATGACAATTGCACGCAATTCATACGCGCAATTAAGCCTAGATAAGCACACAGTTCGTGACAGGACTTCTAGTTTTAACTGTACATCACAAAAAATACTGTATAATACAGGTTTTTTTCTCTTGCAGAAATTATGCAAATTAGATGACCTTTAATTTATCAGTGCTACTTATACACTGTAAGTGCACATGTCAATACGCTAAGTCTGGAGGCTGTATTTATGAACCGATCTTCATGAAACTTCTTGGGTACCTTTGTTATCACCTTGGGATGAGAACGAGTGTTTTTTGGGTGTGGCGGCCTGATATTAAAGATGGCTGCCAGCTTCCACAGTGTTGCTTACTGAGGTGAAGTCACTTTACCATTACCAAGCTACCTACTAAATACCAAAAGGGAAGATTTTTCAGCACACTCTTATTACTTCAGCACCCATAATTCTCAAATATGGCATTAAAACCAATCACATACTAGTACTGCTTAAATCTATTTACATAATCATAATACACCATCAGGGGTGCATTAGCTCAGTAGGTAGAGGTGCAGACTGCAAGCCGAGAGATCCTCGGTTCGAATCCCACCTGCAGCAACAGCTTTGTGTCCTTGGGCAAGACACTTCACCCCCCACTACCCATGTGGGGGCAAGGTATGCTGTGTACTACGGCATACTGCATGTTCTTGGTGCACCTGTCTTCAAACAATGCTAACCATGCTTGTGTAGTATGTTGGGGAGCTCACAGTTGCTTGCCATTGCTCAGTGGTTCTCCTGGGTACTCTAGTTTCCTCCATCCATAAAACTGCCATGGTCACAATAAGCTTTTGTGCGGATAAATGTGACCTTAAACACCAATAAATAAATAATAAAAAGAACACACCACCTCATACCCGTTTCTCTCCTGTTTTCCTTCACCTTGGTATCCCTCGGTTGCCTCGGTGTTTAGTATGCCCGCCAGAAAAGGAGTGATTTCTTTTTCTAAAAGAGCAAAACAAGAAACGGTAATTTTTAACAGATAGTTACGAAATAATTTTCATGAAGCGCACAATTTTATGTTAGTTAATAGCTGAAAAAAATGCAGGGTGATATTTGCAAATCTTATTTTATTACTGGCACCAGGTACTGGTAATGAAAATTGTTGTTTGTCATCAATACTTGATCAAGTTTCTGACAAAGCTCATTATACTATTCCAATATGTTAGCTACTGTACATAAGCACACAATTTGATGTTAATTTACCATTATACTGGTGCTAAGCCAGGATATCTAAGTTACATGTAGGGGGCAAGAGTAATACATGTATCTAGTGGGAGTCATAAAGAATATGATGCACAGAATCACCTGAGCCACATAGCAGTGAGATGGGGGTGAGGACAAGAGGGTGTATGACCCTCTCATCAGTGGAGGGGTCTGGTGCACCCCCCCCCCCCCAAAAAAAAAAAAAAAAAAAACAACAAAATTTGAAATTCAAGACAGTAAAACACAATTACCTTGACTCTGTGCTGCTGTGTACTGGTCACTTTCTGTGGGTGGGCAATATTTCTGCGGATGCAATGATATTAGTTTTCAAACATTGTTTACAGCAATAATCGTCAAAAATTTAATTAATGAACCACAGGATACAATTCGGTGCTTCATTAATTAAAATTTTATTGATGATGATTTTCTATTACCTGGAAAAAAAATGCATGGACATCATGCACAGCCCATGCAAGGATTATGACCAGCAACTGTACTGTATGTCTGTGTCAGTGCTATGAGCAGGGACTAATCTAAATGGGTGGGTGTGTTTACAAATATTCATATCTTTTAACACCTGATAACAAAATAATATAAGTTTATAAACAACCACACAATTGACTTTTAATTACAATACTCCTAATTCCTATTAAACATATATGAATGTTTATTAATTTTGTGGAATTTTTACACTGTGTATGAAGCTTATTTGGGCCTGTATGTTTGTTAAAATTGCCCTTCCACTACTGAGGACTTTTTGAAATCAGTCTACACTGGATTGTGTGGTATTCCTTTGTGTAAGACAGTGTATTCATTGTAATAATATTCATGCATAAATTCATGTTCTTGGTTTCTTTTAGGCCTCATAATCTACAGAATAGCTTGGATGGAGGTGTATTCCATTACTTGAGTGCAAGAAGGCTTTGCAATGCTACATGTATAGCATAAACCTTGTTGCACTCCAGGGACAAATTTATCAATTTTAATAACATGGGTAAAATATCGGACATGAACCGTTTAATTTTTCTTTTTTTTTAGCTCACTTCGACAAAGTCAAGCAGGGCTTATCTAATCACTCTCTATCCATTGTCCATCCATCTGTCATCCATCAACACCATGTTTTGGTTAATTCAAGTTTAAGTTTGTGTGAGTAATGGTACCAAATGGGTATTACATCTTTGTTTAACTCAACATGCCCAGCCCCATAGGGAGAGGGTGGGGTAAAATGCTCCCAAAATATTTTTAAAATCTTATGATCCAGTGGGTACAGTGACTTTATATTCGTTATGGAACTACCTTTTGAGGTGTAGAATCACGCTTGTTCAAACATACTTTGTGAAGCAATATTTGGCTTTGTAATGGCAGTGGTTAGATTTTTGGCACCACCCAAAATTTCTATTTTCCGAACCGATGGTCCGATTTGAATGAAATTCAGTATCGTGGTAATATTGGGTCATAAGTACTTACCTCATGCAAAAAAACCCCTGCATCCCCATGGGAACCCCAGGAGCAAAAAATAGAAATGTTTTCAAACTCCCATGTTTCCCAAACCACTTGGAACAGAGAACTGTTATGTGGTATGAAGCATCCTTAGAACCAGTAGAATTGAATGGTAACAAAAAATGCCCTCTGTTTTTGTTAGAGAGTTCTGCAGAGGGCATCAGAATAATGTTGGTGGAGCATTTTTGCGAACATTTTAGAAAATCTTTTCTCAAGAACCAATGTTCAGAATCCTTTGATATTTGGTATACAGCATCCATAGAGGGGTCAGATACAAGTTTGTTAAAATGAAGCCCATTCATTCATATTTGGACTCAATGCAGGAGCCCAAATTTTATGGGGAATTTTCTTTAAAAATCTTCTTCAGAACCACGAGTCAGAATTTTTTAATGTTTGGTACCCTCATTGTTATGATGGTCAGATTCAAGATTGTTCAAACCAAGTCCCTATGTTAATATTTGGGCTTCCTTTGGTAGCCCAAATTTAACTTAGGGCTGTATGGGGAAGTTTTTTTTAAAAATCTTCTTCTTCAGATCCATCAGTCAGAATGCTTTCGTATTTGGTATACAGCATCTCTAAGGGGGAATGGGTGGAGGTGGGGGTGAGATTCAAGTTTGTTCAAATCGGGTCTGTAGGTTAAAGTTTGGGCTCACTATGGTAGCCCAAATTTTAACTTTGTGCAATATGAGGAAATTTTCTTTAAAATGTTGTTCTTCAGATCCACCAGTCAGAATGCTTTCATATTTGGTATACAGCATCTCTAAGGAGATCAGATTCAACTTTGTTCAAATCGAGTGCCTGGGTTGATATTTGAGCTCCCTATGGGAGCCGGAATTGGCCAAGTAGCTGAAGAATTAGACATTTTTTATTCAGTACCCTCAAGAGGTGAAGATAGGTTGTATCAAGGTGCTTGAGAGGGGAGCTCCACATTTTACATCATAATCAACTAAAGGAAAGGCATGATGCTTGGACTGTTTTTGTCACTCCTGAGGGGCTCAAAGATTTGCAGTGTATCCTATGGAGATGGATTGCTTAATGTAGATTCATTCTTGGACTCTTATATCGTGTTCTGTTCTCTGTTCATATCGTGTTCTGTTCAAGGTGAGCGCTTCAGGCCCTGTGGGGCCTCTTGTTTATTTATTTATTGGGTTTTAACATCACTTTCGAAAGCCAGCAGCTACAAGTTTCTTCTCTCCTTGAACCAAGCATCTCGCCCAACTGCAGCACTCATGGTCCACTGAGTTTTTAGCTCACCTGACTCTCAGTCAGGGTGAGGTGTAGTGATCACTTGTCGTCTGTCGTCCGTGAACATGGTGTTTGCGTCTTCTCCTCCAAAACTGCTGAACTGATTAATCATTTAAGTGAAATGTGAGATGCTTGTTTGTTATGACATTGCATTTTGATTTTGCTTAAATCAAGTTGCCCTGCCCCCAGTAGGGCCATGCCTCAAAATTTTGCCTAAATCTTAAAAAAATCTTCTCGTGAACCAGGAGTAGCAGAGATTCGATATGTGGTGTGCTGCTTCCTTTTGAGGTGTAGACTCAGTTTTGTTCAAGAGAAGTTTGTGGGTCTTTATTTGCCTTCATTATTGGAGGGCATGTATTTTTGCCCCGCCCAAAATTTCTGTTTTTCGAACCAAGAGGCTGATTTGAACCAAATTTAATTTCTGGTTTTATTTGCTCATAAGTAATTAATTTATGCCCCAAAATATTTTTCCATCCCCACATGGGAACCGCAGGAGCTAAAAACAGAACAAAATTCAAAACGCACATATCTCCAAAACTACATGGCACTGAGAATTCTAATTTGGTGTGAAGCTTCCTTGGGACCAACAGAATGGAATGGTCTAAGCAAATTTCTGTCATGTCAGTCATGGGGTACTTTTTCGTGACTTTGAATAAATGCTTAGTCAGCGTTCTGTAACACTGTGGGTAATGAAGAAAGCATTTAAGACTCTTCTTCACCCAATTCACTCCTCCAAAACCTTTCAGATTTCACATATACCATCTTTGCAAGATTTTTTTACACGCTTATTGAAATCAAATCCCTGGGTCCATATTTGGGCTCTATGGGAGTCCAAATGTTGAAATTAGTGCAGTATGAGGAATATTCTTTAAAAATCGTTTTCTTCAGACCCTCCAATCAGAATCTTTTGATATTTGCTATGCACCCTCATTAGGCGGGTGAGATTTAAGTTTCTTCAAGCCAAGCCTATATTTTGGCTCACCAGGGTTTTGCAAATTGCGAGAACGGTGATTTCATTCCTCTGATGTTCTTGCAAATGCTTGTTAAGAAGATCCATATTTACCATTCCCCCAAAATTATAAGCATTTTTTCATCAGATAAAATTAAATAAAATTAAATTAATTTTAGAGCTGAAACGATTAAAGGGTTTTCGTGATTGATTAATCGCATGGGTTAACCTTGGTTAACCGATTAATCACTTGCCCCAATAGGTAGCTGAATAATTGCTGTATAAGCATAATGGACAAAACCGGGCAGCGCCATATACAAACATGTCCATTCAAATTTTATTATATTTTCAATTTTTGTCTCAAAACATAGCTTATGACCCCTCATTGGAACAAGCACATTGAGCTTGTTCCAATAGGGGGGGGGGGGGCATAAGCTATGTTTTTGAGACAAACATTGAAAATCTTTAGAATTTCTTGTGTGCAAGTATCGTCTGCTACCTGCATTTGGTGAAGGGTTGAGAATGACCGTTTTCAGCTACTGATACAGTATAATGATCATGCAAGTGAACAAGTATTTTGGCACGTAACTGGCATGCATTTCTCTGTCTCATGCAATTGATATGAGCCAGTGTGACAATGTTTGCCTGTTTTGGAGCAAGTTTGTTCCATAGTTAACCTATACAGGGTATTTTTTGTTTTTAAATATTTGATTAACAGTTTCCATCTTGGTTTCAAAAAGTGACGATAAATAGTGAATATAAGCTTACCCAATATGAAAGAAAAATTGTTAGCAATTGGACATTTTTGTATAGCATTTTGCGATGTGAATCCAGCCATCAAATATCCTGCCATATAGTACCGTACTTCAAAAGTAACGGTTAACCGATCAATTACTTTTTTTTATCAATCAAGATATTGATCATTGGTTAGTCGATTAATCGGTGTAAGCCAGTGTGAGATTCACCAAGTCCCTGGGTTCATATTTGGGCTCACTGTGGGAGATTCAAGTTTGTTTACGCCAAGTCCCTGGGTTCATATTTGGGCTCACTGTGGGAGCCTGAATTATAACTTAGTTCAAAATGAGGAATATTCTTCAAAAGTATTCTTCATATTCAGCAGTCAGAATGTTTTGATATATACAGTATCCTTAGGGAGGTGAGATATAAGTTTGTTAAAGCCAAGTCTCTGGGTTCATATTTGGTCTTCCTGTAGGAGCCCGAATTGTACCAAAATTTCTATTTTCCAAATTGAGAGGCTGATTTGAAGCAAATTTGATATGATGGGCTTATTGGGTCGTAAGTACCTAATTTATGCCAAAACATTTTCCTGTGGCTCTGTGGGAACTGCAGGATCAAAATAAAGAAAAAATTTAAAACGCCCATATCTTCAAAACTACATGGCACTGAGAATTTTTATTTTGTGTGACGCTTCCTTACGAAGAGCCGAAAAGAATGGTCAAAAAAAAATTGCCATCAGTTTTATCATAGGGAAGTTTTCCAGGACTTATGCGGAGTCATCACTTTAGTAATGGGAAAAACATTAAAGAATCTTCTTCTCCCATACCACTGCTCCAAAGGCTTTCATATTTTGCATATAACATCTTTGGAAGATTTATTCACATGTTTGTTGAAATCAAATCCCTGGGTCCATATTTGTTCAAATCGAGTGCCTGGGTTGATATTTGAGCTCCCTATGGGAGCCGGAATTGGCCAAGTAGCTGAAGAATTAGACATTTTTTATTCAGTACCCTCAAGAGGTGAAGAGTAATCTACATAGGTTGCATCAAGGTGCTTGAGAGGGGAGCTCCACATTTTACATCATAATCAACTAAAGGAAAGGCATGATGCTTGGACTGTTTTTGTCACTCCTGAGGGGCTCAAAGATTTGCACTGTATCCTATGGAGATGGATTGCTTAATGTAGATTCATTCTTGGACTCTTATATCGTGTTCTGTTCTCTGTTTATATCGTGTTCTGTTCAAGGTGAGCGCTTCAGGCCCTGTGGGGCCTCTTGTTTATTTATTTATTGGGTTTTAACATCACTTTCGAAAGCCAGCAGCTACAAGTTTCTTCTCTCCTTGAACCAAGCATCTCGCCCAACTGCAGCACTCATGGTCCCCTGAGTTTTTAGCTCACCTGACTTTCAGTCAGGGTGAGGTGTAGTGATCACTTGCCGTCTGTCGTCCGTCGTCCGTGAACATGGTGTTTGCGTCTTCTCCTCCAAAACTGCTGAACTGATTAATCATTTAAGTGAAATGTGAGATGCTTGTTTGTTATGACATTGCATTTTGATTTTGCTTAAATCAAGTTGCCCTGCCCCCAGTAGGGCCATGCCTCAAAATTTTGCCTAAATCTTAAAAAAATCTTCTCGTGAACCAGGAGTAGCAGAGATTCGATATGTGGTGTGCTGCTTCCTTTTGAGGTGTAGACTCAGTTTTGTTCAAGAGAAGTTTGTGGGTCTTTATTTGCCTTCATTATTGGAGGGCATGTATTTTTGCCCCGCCCAAAATTTCTGTTTTTCGAACCAAGAGGCTGATTTGAACCAAATTTAATTTCTGGTTTTATTTGCTCATAAGTAATTAATTTATGCCCCAAAATATTTTTCCATCCCACTATGGGAACTAGGGCTGTCACGATTAATCTATTAATCGACTGTTGATCGGTCACGGCGAAATCGATTAGTATTTTTCGTTGTCGAATAATCGGTAAATTGTATCCCGTTCTAGACGTTTAATAATTAAAAGAAAATTTGATGAAAAAACTATTGTTTCTAAAGGTAAAGAGTTAAGAACATCGATGTTAAACCCCAAGACGCTGTTGGAAGCAACAGTCTTCCAGGTACATTCATTAAAGCTTTGATGTTCTGAACTTTTGAACCGTCAGTGTAAAAATCAAGACCGGTCGGCAGTTGCGAAGTTCGCAACTGCCGACCGGTCTTGATTATTAGACTGACGGTTCAAAAGTTCAGAACATCAAAGCTTTGAATGCACCTAAAAAGGATCGTCTTCATTGTTTCCTTGAGGTAGGTCAACTGACTTGAACTTCATTTTTATCGACTTCAAAGAGAGGGAGAGGAGGGGGGATGGGTCATTTAGGTACGATTAATCGTCGATTATTTGTGACGATTAATCGATTCCTAAATTAAAAAAATGGTGACAGCCCTAATGGGAACCACAGGAGCTAAAAATAGAACAAAATTCAAAATGCACATATCTCCAAAACTACATGGCACTGAGAATTCTAATTTGGTGTGAAGCTTCCTTGGGACCAACAGAATGGAATGGTCTAAGCAAATTTCTGTCATGTCAGTCATGGGGTACTTTTTCGTTACTTTGAATAAATGCTTAGTCAGCGTTCTGTAACACTGTGGGTAATGAAGAAAGCATTTAAGACTCTTCTTCACCCAATTCACTCCTCCAAAACCTTTCAGATTTCACATATACCATCTTTGCAACATTTGTTTACACGTTTATTGAAATCAAATCCCTGGGTCCATATTTGGGCTCTCTATGGGAGTCCAAATGTTGAAATTAGTGCAGTATGAGGAATATTCTTTAAAAATCGTTTTCTTCAGACCCACCAATCAGAATCTTTTGATATTTGCTATGCACCATCATTAGGCGGGTGAGATTTAAGTTTCTTCAAGCCAAGCCTATATTTTGGCTCACCAGGGTTTTGCAAATTGCGAGAACGGTGATTTCATTCCTCTGATGTTCTTGCAAATGCTTGTTAAGAAGATCCATATTTACCATTCCCCCAAAATTATAAGCATTTTTTCATCAGATAAAATTAAATAAAATTAAATTAATTTTAGAGCTGAAACGATTAAAGGGTTTTCGTGATTGATTAATCGCATGGGTTAACCTTGGTTAACCGATTAATCACTTGCCCCAATAGGTAGCTGAATAATTGCTGTACCGTTGACCATTTATATAATTAAAACTTCACTCAGCATAATGGACAAAACCGGGCAGCGCCATATACAAACATGTCCATTCAAATTTTATTATATTTTCAATTTTTGTCTCAAAACATAGCTTATGACCCCTCATTGGAACAAGCTCATTGAGCTTGTTCCAATAGGGGAGGGGGGGGGCATAAGCTATGTTTTTGAGATACAGTATAATGATCATGCAAGTGAACAAGTATTTTGGCACGTAACTGGCATGCATTTCTCTGTCTCATGCAATTGATGTGAGCCAGTGTGACAATGTTTGCCTGTTTTGGAGCAAGTTTGTTCCATAGTTAACCTATACAGGGTATTTTTTGTTTTTAAATATTTGATTAACAGTTTCCATCTTGGTTTCAAAAAGTGATGATAAATAGTGAATATAAGCTTACCCAACATGAAAGAAAAATTGTTAGCAATTGGACATTTTTGTATAGCATTTTGCGATGTGAATCCAGCCATCAAATACCCTGCCGTTATAGTACCGTACTTCAAAAGTAACGGTTAACCGATCAATTACTTTTTTTTATCAATCAAGATATTGATCATTGGTTAGTCGATTAATCGGTGTAAGCCAGTGTGAGATTCACCAAGTCCCTGGGTTCATATTTGGGCTCACTGTGGGAGATTCAAGTTTGTTTACGCCAAGTCCCTGGGTTCATATTTGGGCTCACTGTAGGAGCCTGAATTATAACTTAGTTCAAAATGAGGAATATTCTTCAAAAGTATTCTTCACATTCAGCAGTCAGAATGTTTTGATATATACAGTATCCTTAGGGAGGTGAGATATAAGTTTGTTAAAGCCAAGTCCCTGGGTTCATATTTGGTCTTCCTGTAGGAGCCCGAATTGTACCAAAATTTCTATTTTCCAAATTGAGAGGCTGATTTGAAGCAAATTTGATATGATGGGCTTATTGGGTCGTAAGTACCTAATTTATGCCAAAACATTTTCCTGTGGCTCTGTGGGAACTGCAGGATCAAAATAAGGAAAAAATTTAAAACGCCCATATCTTCAAAACTACATGGCACTGAGAATTTTTATTTTGTGTGACGCTTCCTTACGAAGAGCCGAAAAGAATGGTCAAAAAAAAATTGCCATCAGTTTTATCATAGGGAAGTTTTCCAGGACTTATGCGGAGTCATCATTTTAGTAATGGGAAAAACATTAAAGAATCTTCTTCTCCCATACCACTGCTCCAAAGGCTTTCATATTTTGCATATAACATCTTTGGAAGATTTATTCACATGTTTGTTGAAATCAAATCCCTGGGTCCATATTTGGGCTCTCTATGATTAGATTAGTGCAATATGAGGAACATGTTTTTAAAAATCTTCTTCTGATCCACTCTTCAGAATATTTTGATATTTGGGATGGATGCTGCATCCTTAGAGGGGTGAGATTCAAGTTTGTTTGAGCCAAGTCCCCGGGTTCATATTTGGGCTCCCTATGGGAGTCCAAATTACAACTTAGTTCAATAAGAGGAATATTCTTTAAAATCCAGTAGTCAGAATCTTTAGATATTAGTATATAGAAGCATCCTTAGGGATGTGAGATTCAAATTTGTTCAAGCCAAGTCCTTGGGTTCATATTTGGGCTCTCTGTGGGAGCCTGAATTATAACTTAGTTCAATATGAGGAATATTCTTTAAAAATCCTTTTTTTTGAGATCCACCACCCAGAATCTTTGGATATTTTGTATAAGCTTTTCTTATGAGGGGCAGATGCAACTAAATGTTCAAATAAATTCCCTGGGTTGATATTTAGGCTACCATGTCAGGTGAATGCCATCAGGCCCTCTGGCGGCTCTTGTTTGTTTTCTGTTTGACAACATTGCCCTGGCTCTTCTATCTATATTTTTCATTTTAAGTTAGTCACTACTTTTATTTAGGCTTCCCAAATTTGTTACTGCATGTCTGTCTGTCTGTTCTTCGGATGAAATGTTTCTTTGCTTTTCATTTGCCTGGATCAACATTTTAAATAATTTGCAGCTATCTTTCACCCTCCAACCCCCCCCCCCCCCCCCCCCCACACACACACACACACACACACACACACAAACACACACGCACACATACAAAAATCTGGGCTGGCAAGTATTGAGTATTTTATCAAAAAAGTGGTACTCAAGTACTACGAGTACTGAGTACTTTGGACCCAGCCTATCACAAGTATATTAAACATCAAAGAGTATATTATATACTTGAAACAAATACAGTACAGTGGCAGTGTACTGCTCACTTTCCATGGATGGGCAATATTTCCACGGATACAAATTCATACAATAATATTTGATGCCAAACACTAACTATAGGTATAATCATCAAAAATTTAAATAATGAAGCACCAGGTACAAACCGATGCTTCATCAATTAAAATTTTGTAGATGATGATTTTTATTGACTGGTGAATGCATGAGTGGACATCACTGCCCACACGTGTATTACAACCCGTCCAAGGCGACTGTACTGTAACTTGTCCACTTTGTGAACATATTTTCTACAATTTCACTCCTTTTGACAGAATGCATGCCTGTGGGGATTAAAACCAAAATAGTGAAAGTGCACTTGTGGATATTTGCAGCACAAGCACAGCACTAATGAATCAATATTTGATGATTTTAGGAATTTTAACAGTGTCATGAGACACCACAGTAGCAGGTACTGGTCATTCTGTTGGAAAAAATCACTGTTTTATGACTCGAGGTGCCTTAACTGAGAAAACTTAGGCTTTTTCTTACAAAGATTGCAGAATATCAAACACAATGTGAAATGTGTTCAGAAGCAATAATGTGATTAAAAAATAATGGGAAATTCATGTCACCATCAATTTATTTATAAATTAATAAAGTTTTTTAGCTCACCTGAGCAAAGCTCAGTGGGAGCTTTACTGATCACATTCTGTCTGCCGTCCGTCTGGCGTTAACTTTACATTATTCAAATGTTGGGTAAATGTTTATTACCTAATGCCAATTCAGATTTGTTCAAATGAAGTTGCCCCCTTCTCCTGGGTGGTGCCATGCCCCCAAGGGGCACCAAAATCTTCTCATCAACCAGCAGTAGCAGAGACTTGATATATGGTATGCAGCTTCCTTTTAAGGTGTAGACTTGGATTTCTTTAATCGAAGTTTGATGGGTTATATTTGGCGTCGTTATGGGAGGGGCAAAATTTCCCGCCCAAAATTTCTATTTTCCGAACCGAGAGGCTGATTTGAATCAAATTTTATGTGAGGGCTTATTGGGTCATAAGTACCTAATTTATGCCAAATTTTCTTTTTCTGTAGCCCCATGGAAACCACAGGTGCTAAAAATCGAAAAAAGTAAAACGCCATATCTCCAAAACTCCACAGCACTGAGAATTTTTATTTGGTGTGAAGCTTCCTTATGACCAACAGAAAGGATTGGTCCAAAAAATTGCCATCGGTTTTATCATAGGGTACAGTTTCGGGACTTTGAAAACACTTTTTAACACTGTAGGCAATGGGAAAAACATTAAAAAATCTTCTTCTCTAGATCCAGCAGGCAGAATCTTTCGATATATGGTATGCAACATTGTAGGGTGGATCTGATTCGAGTTTGTTCAAATCCGCCCCCCTGGGTTTATATTTGGGCTCAGTATAGGAGCCCGAATTCAAACTTAATGCATTTCAGGCAAATTTCTTAAAAAATCTTCTTCACCAGATTCAGCTGGCAGAATCTTCTGATATTTGGTATGCAACATTGTGGGGTGGATCTGATTCAAGTTTGTTCAAATCGCCCCCTTGGATTAATAGTGGGGCTCACTATAGAAGCATTTCAGGCAAATTTCTTTAAAAATATTCTTCTCCAGATCCAGCAGGCAGAATCTTTTGATATTTGGTATGCGACATTGTGGGGTGGGTCTGATTCAAGTTTGTTCAAATCAGACCCCTGGATTCATATTTGGGCTCACTATAGAAGCCCGAATTCGAACTTAGTGCATTTCAGGCAAATTTCTTAAAAAATCTTCTTCTCCAGATCCAGCAGGCAGAATCTTTTGATATTTGATATGCAACATTGTGGGGTGGATCTGATTCAAGTTTGTTCAAATCAGCCCCCCTGGGTTCATATTTGGGTTCAGTATAGGAGCCCAAATTTGAACTTAGTGCATTTCAGGCAAATTTCTTTGAAAATCTTCTTCTCAAGATCCAGCAGCAGAATCTTTTGATATTGGGTATGCAGCATGCTTAGGGGGTGAGATTCAAGTTGTTCAAGCCAAGTCCCTGGGTTCATATTTGGGCTCACTGTGGTAACCCGAATTATAACTTAGTTCAAAATGAGGAATTTTCTTTAAAAATCTTCTTCAGATCCAGCAGTCGGAAAGTTTCGATATTTGGTATGCAGCATCCTTAGGGGGGGGGGGGGGGAGAGGGGGGGGGAGATTCAAGTTTGTTCAAGCTATGTCCCTAGGTCCATATTTGGGCTCACTGTGGGAGCCCGAATGATAACTTACATGTAGTTCAAAATGAGGAATTTTCTTTAAAAATCTTCTTCTTCAGATCCAGCAGTCAGAATGTTTTAATATTTGGTATGTAGCATTCTTAGGGGGTGAGATTCAAGTTTGTTCAAGCCATGTCCCTAGGTCCATATTTGGACTCACTGTGGGAGCTTGAATTGTAACTTAGTTCGAAATGAGGAATTTTCTTAAAAAATCTTCTTCAGATCCAGCAGATGAATGCTTTTGATATTTTTTATGCAGCATCCTTAGGAGGCAAGATTCAAGTTTGTTCAAGTCATGTCCCTAGGTCCATGTTTGGGCTCACTGTGGGAGCTCGAATTGTAACTTAGTTCAAAATGAGGAATTTTCTTTAAAAATCTTCTTCTTCAGATCCAGCAGTTGGAATGTTTTGATATTTGGTGTGCGGCATCCTTAGGAGGGGGTGAGATTCAAGTTTGTTAAAGCCATGTCCCTAGGTCCATATTTGGGCTCACTGTGGGAGCTTGAATTGTAACTTAGTTCGAAATGAGGAATTTTTTTAAAAAATCTTCTTCAGGTCCAGCAGATGAATGCTTTTGATATTTTTTATGCAGCATCCTTAGGAGGCTAGATTCAAGTTTGTTCAAGCCATGTCCCTAGGTCCATGTTTGGGCTCACTGTGGGAGCTCGAATTGTAACTTAGTTCAAAATGAGGAATTTTCTTTAAAAATCTTCTTCTTCAGATCCAGCAGTTGAAATGTTTTGATATTTGGTGTGCGGCATCCTTGGGGGGGGGGGGGGGGGGGATTCAAGTTTGTTAAAGCCAAGTTCCTGGGTTCATATATGGGCTCCCTGTGGGAGCCCAAATTATAACTCGGTTCAATATGAGGAATATTCTTTAAAAATCATTTTTTTTAGATCCACTTGTCAGAATCTTTGGATATTTGGTATAAGCTTTTCTTAGGAGTAGATGCAACTTGTTGAAATCAATTCTCTGGGTTGATATTTAGGTTACCATGTACAGGTGGGCGCCCTCAGGCCCCCTGGGGTCTCTTGTTTTAGGAAAAAATGCATACTGAGAGCTTGGGGTGGGGGGGGGGGGGGTAAATCCAGGGCTATAATTTACCTCATCACTAGGTAAAAGAATATTTGACATCATTTATTGAGATAAAATGGCACTTTCTATTGATATTGGTGGATTATATAGCCTCAGCCAGGGCTTATAAGAATCTAAGAATCGATTCCCGTATAGATCCGTGCAACAAAACCAGTGAGAAACCATGTAGCTTCTCGTAACATTGCTGCTAGGATTCACATGAAAAGAACTGAGTCAGTTTAACCCTTTACCTAACACAAAGGCAGCAAATTAACCAATACAACACTAACATGACCTGAAATATTGTGACACTGGCAATAAAATTTGTACAAATATGGCTGTCATTGGAACCGGCTCTCATCAGCCGGTTCTAGTAACATCCATAATTATTACGCTTGATGAATATTGTTTATTTTTAGCTCACCTGACTGTAATTCAGGGGGCGCTTAAATGATGACTTTCTGTCTGTCCACCATCAGTCCATCCTGTCCGACGTGAACTTTACATTACTAACCTCTCCTCATAAACAACTTATCATATATGAATTCCAGTTTGTTTAAATAACGTTGCCACACCCACAGGGGGCGCCAAGTATTTCTCTGATAGCATGCATAAATTGTTTTCCAAAATTGAAAAAAAATCTTCTCCAGAACCATGTATAAGAATCTTTTGATACTTGGTATACAGCATCTCTAGGGGTGGGAGGGATAGGTTCAGGTTTGTTCAAATCAAGTCCCTGAGTTAATATTTGGGCTCCCTATGGGCACCCAAATATCGACAGTGCAACATGAGGAAATTTCTTTGAAAACCTCCTTCAGATCCACCAGTCAGAATGCTTTCATATTTGGAATGCAACATCTCTAGTGGGGTGGGGGGCAGGGGGGCAGGGGGGAGGGTAGATTGAAGTTTGTTTGAATCGGGTCTCTGGGTTAATATTTGGTCTATCTATTGAAGCCCAAAGTTTAACTCAGTGCAGTATGAGGAAAATTCTTTAAAACTCGTTTTTTTCAGATCCACCAGTCAGAATCCTTTCGTATTTGGCTTACAGCATCTCTAAGGGGGTCAGATTCATGTTTGTTCAAGCCAAATCTATGGGTTAATATATGGGCTCATTATGGGAGTGCAAATTAACTCAAAGCAACATGAGAAAATTTCTTTAAAAATCTTTTTCTTCAGACCCACTAGTTTAATGCTTTAATATTTGGTGTACAACATCTCTCACAGGGGAGGTCAGATGTAAATTTGTTCCAGTTTGGTTCCTGCCAGTCAGAACCCTTTCATATTTGGTATCGCAGGAAGTGGGGGGGGGGGCAGATTTGAGTTTGTTCATTTCAGGTCTGTGGCTTAATATTTCGGCAGGGGTGGGTTAGGTTCGAGGTTGTTCATAAATGTTCAAATCCATTCCTTAGAGCTTTTCCATACAATTTGCCTTTCAAAGTGCAGTGACACAACAACCCTTGGAAGTTTGGCAGTAGTTGTCTACAGCTGTCAGAATTGGAAGCAATCAGGAAGACCTATGCTAATAATCATCTAACATGGACAATAGAATTATGAATAATTTCATAACATTATTCCTATGTAGTGTCCATGAACCTTGACTAACTGAATCTGACCCAAAATACTTCTCTGAACCACCTCGTCAGGTGAGCGATTAAGGACCCAGGGGGGAGGGGGGGGGGGGTAAAAATCAGTAGTTGGTGTTGTAAAAATTAAAAAAGCTGTATTGGGTAAAGGGTTAACATGTATTATCAGTATGCAACAGGGGTTCAATCATACTGACCTAATAGGATCCTGGCCCATAGCAGGTCTGAATTCTCGGAACGATTTCCGCAAGAATCCAAATGGATTCTCCCACATTTAGAGGAACTATAAGCCCTGCACAACCCCAATTTTGAAACAAAATTGACATTTGTTTCATGGTGGTGGGGCCCTATTTATCTTGCTGTATGATTAATTAAAACAGATTTTGTGAAAAGGTTTTGTGTGCTGATGCAGATTTTAGTTTTATTTTGGGATTTGGGTAGTTTCAAAGAAAGCTGTGAATTCTTATCCCTCCCAACTTATTGGGTAACAGAGTAGAAATTCTGTCGGAGGCAATAACAGTTTTTAAGCCTATTTGACACAGATTGGACAGTTCTCTTCAAAAGAACAAATTTCCCATGCTTTGGACTAGACAGAAGCCAAAAGTTGAATTCTATTGCAGAAATGACTCTTTCATCACATGAAAGAGGTAACTGTATCTTTGGTAGGGTTGGGTTTGCTCATAGGTATAACTGTTGTAAATATTTTAATTAGATTTACATGCCTCGAAAAGTTGCGCTCGGAAATTATCTAATTCCCAAAACTAAGCAGTCTTGAGGAAATATATTGTTTCACTAAACATTTGAAGAAGTCTACGGACATTTTGCATTACTTTTGAATGTTCCAGATGAATAAAGAGGATGATTTGAGGACTTTTAGAACCTAAAAATTTGTTTGACTATTGGTGTGTTTTGTTTGGGAATTCCCTGAGAAATATGAACATGTGACCAGCACTTCTCTTTCTGTTAGTTTTTCTTTTATTTGTTGCATGACCCTTGTTTAAAAATCATTAAAAGGTTGTCTGAAGGGCTATAGTTGACAAAAAATATTTGAATGCTAAATTTAAAATGATGCGACCATATTTTTTTTCGCCTGAACGTTATAATGGTCGCCTATGGGAAAATATTTAGTACTGTGAAACGTATTCTTATTTGGCTGAAATTAAACAATTGCCGGAATTCGACTGAATAAACCAAAATGTTTTTGGAGTAATGGTTGCGGAATGAAATATTTCAATACGTTGGATACTTTGGGGTTCCTTCTTACGCCTTGTGTATTTTCATATTAACCAAGAGGATAATAGTCCACGCCCCACCCCGTAATCTGTTATTGTTTTCTCCTTCGTGGGTAAATGGCGCGTATGTATCCTGTGAGATGGGCAAATGCAAATCCTGACGATAATTACACAATGGTCGATTCTCTCGTTTCGTCTCCTCATACCATTTCTGCATAGTTCACAAAAACGGTGACGACATGGCGTCCTCCGATCGATTTATTTATTTATTTATTTATTTATTTATTTATTTATTTATTTATTTATTTATTTATTTATTTATTTATTTATTGGTGATTAAGGTAATATATTTCTGCACAATGGCTAATCATGACCATGACAGTTTCACGGGTGGAGGAAGCCGGAGTACCCGGAGAGAACCACCGAGCAACGGCGAGCAACTGTCAGCTCCCCAACATACTAACTCCACACAAGCAGGGTTAGCATTGGTTGAAGACAGGTGCACTTTCAACGTGCAGTGCGCTTTTAGTACACAGCGTCACCGTGCCCCCACATGGGCAATGGGGGTGAAAGTGTCTTGCCCAAGGACACAACGCGGTTTCCGCAGGTGGGATTCGAACCGAGGACTTCTCGGCTTGCAGCCTGCACCTCTACCTACTGTGCCACCGCCCCCCCCCCCCCCCCTCCTCCGATCGATCGTATTTCTAATTGCGGATGAGAAGGAACCCTGCTCTATATAACTGTAAGTTTGGCTGCAAAAGAAAATAAAAATGTTCAGCTTCTCAACGTCTCGCAACTACGTCGTATAATGAAATAGTGTCAGTGCATGCAGTTGTCCCGATAATACCCGGATCAAGAGTGAAGGAGGCATATTTTAAAGAAACCGCAGCGATCGGATGTATTTCTCTGTTTCTAAACGTTAAACGTGTAATGTCCTCCACTCTTTAACTTTGAGAAATGGAAAGTCAATAGCCAATTTATTCGGCCGATTCGATTAGAAAAAGAATCGACTCGCGAATTTGCTGCCTGATGTGATTCGAGAATCGATTTAAAATAAAATTTCTGACTGTGGGCATTGTGGAGATTATCGAAAAAAACGAAGGTAATCCTGCTTCATTGTGGCATTTAAAACCAAATAGAGCATTCCCACTTGATCGTCGAATGTACAGGTAAAACTAGAAGTCATGTCATGAATTGTGCGCTTGTCTAGGCTTAATTACGCGTAGGAATTGAGCACAATTGTAATATCGAATGACATCCAAAGCATGGCAGTTTCTCCTGGTTACTCATAGCAAACACAGGCAATGTTTCTGCCAATGGACCTCCGGGTTACCCGGAGGTCCATTGGCTGAAACATTGCTTGTGCACAGACCATATGTACAGAATTTGATAGCCTTACTATGGTCATAACGCGTAGATTAACGCACTGATCGACGTGCTATTTGTGCTCATTTCAAGACAGGACCTCTAGTTTTAACTGTAGTTAGATAGTCAAGGCACACGTTGCTAAGTCCTCAATGAAATCTAAAAGGGTACTTCCAGTTAACTGAAATATGTAAGGTCAAAGATTATCTCCCTTTTCGTCACAAATTGAAATTCATTTTGAAGCATAAAAGACTCAGAACAAATCTACGTAAATTTGATTAAAGGTGACGGAGTATGGGACTGCGGACCGGACAATTTGCTTTAAAATATCGGCCGACTGCCGATTGATGCTCGCGTATTATATCACAGGCTTATCAATCACTGTCTCAACTAGGGTGTGCTTCCTTTCAGACGCTCCAAATATTGAGCTCTTTTCAAAATCACCAACAGTGAAGCACCCAAATTCCTAAAGGCGTTGATTTCACTTATAGGGCACGATATAGCATAACGGAACACCATTCATAAAGATTATCGTTTCTTCCGAGTGGATAAAAGAAAGACTAACCAAATTGCTTAATAACTATATTGACTTAAACAATGACATCTTCCAAAACTGCATTTCGGACTTACCAAATTGAGTGTGTGGTCACGCCTTAGAAAACGCCCATGAGTATGTCTTTAGCCATCTGTACATAGCCCGCATTAATATGTTGCTCGATACTCCCGAAATTTGTGATACATCCACCGAAACTGGCCTACTCTATGATAAACCCACACGGGCAACAAAACTGAAAAAATATGTCGTTCTAAAAACAGCTCTCATAATCAAACATAATGAATGGGGAGAAGTTATCGTATTGAACTGACCACGCTATCTTGGTGGTTGGGGTGCAGTTTGACGTTCCAGCAATACAGTTGTATTATGATCACTGGTCATCACTAACAACTGTGCAACTAATCTACTACATAAATGGGTAGTAAGGGACTCCGTCATTCAGTCGGGCCATGATTCCGTCTGTCTCGAAATTCGAGCTTTGATTATCTCCATTAATATGCAGTGCAATACAGCTACAGGTGATTGGATGTATCCGCTCATGAAACGTAGTATATGGGGAGACATGCACGAGAGGTGTTGGTTAGTTCCATTGCTTCAGACTGGTGAAGAAGAAATTTGGTCTGGTTGTTGGCGGGTTGGGCCAGGACGAAATTGTTATAAAGCTAACTTTGGTTACGCTAAACTCCACCTTTGGGAAAAATTCCGAAAATCAAATCTGTACTTTCTAGAATGATATCTTCCGAATTTTTACAGCCTCCACAGTGGCAATCTTCACAAGCTACAACACACTTGAGTCCAGTTTTTTGCAAGAACAAAGGTTGCTCCCACAAGGATTCCAAGACGAAATCTTGCATTTACATCGAACAAATTTTAGATAAATATCCCGTTACCGGGACTGTCAACAAAAGGAGAAATAGAAATGTCCCCATATCCCGATAAATTATGTCTTTTGATTGGTCGGAATGCCTTGGATAAATAGCCATGGCGAAGGGTGCGCCCAACACCCAAGGTACATGAGAGCGTGCAACATGCAGGGTATGGATGTTGCACGCTCACATGTATGGTGAAACATCGGGGGTATATGGTTTCAATGAATGTTATTCGCTTCGCTCGCCTCATTATAAAACTCGAATCAAAAAACCCCAAAATAGTCACAAATATCATCAGATGTCCGACAATACAATCATAAAAATAAAATGAGAGCAAATAATTCGTCCCCTGAGTACCAGTAGGCACATAGAACACATTGGAACTCAGGGAACGATATGTCAACAAGATGCTGTTTACTCGTTTCCTTAACTACCCAAGGGATACAACTCTATCTGTTGTCTTCTGCGTTTATAAAAACAAAATTATTATCACGAATTTGGTCCAAATAATTGTGGAGCTGAGAAATGCGTCCACAAATTTATTTCCACTAAGTTGTATTGTGTTTCAAACGGGACAAAAACGTTATTTCCGCCAACATGTATGGTATATGGAGATTTAATACCTGAATGTCTCATTTAAACACTAACATCTAGGTATTACATCTCCATATAGCATACATGTTGGCGGAGATAACTTATGATCTCTCTGCCCTTCAGTAAATCATCAACCTCGACCGATGTCGTCGTCTAATTACTGAACGAGGTTTGACTCTGATATCGGTGCAGAAACTACTATCACGCCCAACAAACTGTGCCTCTCCGTCCAATGTTGCCATGTTATGGTAGACGTTGTCTGCTACCTATTGAGTGAACATTTCTCGACTTCGTCATTAATTACAGAGAACTGAAGACGAGACAGTTCGAACACTAACCACTTCGACCCCAAAAACATGATTCATTTCCAGACCTAACCCAAACGTTGTTGGTGTTATAACGGACCGTGACTGAGCACTTTGCACAATTGCGTGTCCTAAGGTATTTTGCTGTGTCTTCGGTGGAAGGGTATATTTGGTGATCGAACTCAGTGTCCCTTAACAATGTTTTGATATTTGCCGCCGCAAGTCTTTGTGCATCGTCGTCTGTATCTTCCTCTTGTTCTGAATATCACCTTTCATTTATGATCATTTGACCATGTTGCGGAAAAAGACGTCATTTTCCGACCAGTCACTTCTGCGAAAAACATAGATTCTCCACTTTTTGCCTGCGGTGTTCTCTTCCGAACATCGTATGTCATAATATACTACAGCGGTGCCAGCAAGAGCAACCATTTGAGCATATAGCTCTGTGGGTGTGTCCAGTTCTGCACCAACTTCAGTCTCTGTCCAGTTACACGGGATATCAATTGATTGCTACATATCTACATCGGATTTTCTGTCAGGCCTGCCCTTTTCTGTTGGGTTCACGCTCTTCTCTTGCACGAAACGAGTAAGGCGTGTATAGTGATAGACTGCGCCTTCTGCCACCAAATCAAAACATTCATGCAGCCGCTTCTCAACTTCAGAAGCCAATTTGTCCCCTCTCTTCAAACAACACGCCAAGAGCTTGTCTCACAAAGGCAATGTTTCTGCTCTGCAAATGGGATCAGATCGTCCTGGGTGTTGAAGGTCGGTAGAAATATTACAAGCACAAATCAAACAATCTTTCTTCATGTCAAAAGACACCAGGTAAGAACGCAATCGTGTCGGCTCAGAAGCTTTGGTACGACCCTTAGCACCACGTTTGGTGTCATTGAAATCACGGGGGCAATTCGCATGAACCAGTACAGTGCCAATGGAGAAGGTCTGAATACAACCAGTTATATAATCTCTCAATTCAGGTCGTTGCGGTCTGTGAGTGTATTTATGCCCTTTTCTCTCATTGACACTGACAATTGTAATAACTATTCGTCAACATGTTGAAGCAGTAATATTTCGTCCCTTGACAGCTGACGCACTACAGGTGGCGCCTTGTTCCACTCAAGTGACGATTTAATATGTATGACAGCTTACCTACCATGGATAGATAAGTATTTCTGCCGTGCCCTCGATACTTCGTAGTCGGATAGAGAGCATTGAAAATGACAATACAGTTAAAACTAGAAGTCCTGTGCTGAAATGCGCACACATAGCACGTCGATTTGCGAGTTAATCTACGCGTTATGACGATGGTAAGGCTATCAAATTCTGCACATCCGGCGTGTGCACAAGCAAGGTTTCAGCCAATGGACCTCCGGGTAACCCGGAGAGCCATTGGCAGGAACATTGCTTGTGTTTGCTATGGGTATTAATAGTCCAGGCACATTGGACATAAAAATGAGAAAGTAAGGAAAAAAATCGGAGAAAGCTGATTTTTTTATATGTTTCCGGGACACACATTGCGGATAAAGTGTGAAAAGTCCCCGCGAATCCGAGTTGAGCTTCTTTAGTTATAGCGTTTTTTTGATGAAAAAAAAAAATTAAAAAAAAATTCGACTCAGCTCCATATTTCTCATTCTTATTCGCCTTAGTAGGGTGAGAATCATAAATATTGTGCTGAATTATATTGAGAATACATATCCCCAACAGAAAATGCCAACTTTGTACCAATCCTCACACTCAATGGTGAAATATTCACGAAAATGTACAAAATTACGAGAAAAAAAATTATTGTTTTCATACACACAACGGTACACACCGTCCATTAAATCAAAGCTACGACTACTTTGGGAGTTAAATTATATATCAAAAATTGCAGAAAAGCAGTGGCTTTATAATGATATATTACAATAGTCATTTATTCCATCATGAACTGGTGAAACGTGTGAAATATTAACCATACCCCCTAAACTCAAATTCAAACGGCAGCGACTTTTCTCATTCAAATACCGTATTATAGCATCATTGTTTCAATTTCCATATTCGATTAAATCACATAATGTGGTGTTCGCCTACACTCAAGATGCATTGGCATGTAATGTGTGCACGCCCTTGATGTGCACGCATAAACAAATTTGTATTGTACAGACAACGCTCATCGATCATGGCTGGTAGCGGCTTGGATGAACTTTGGGGGGCTGTTTATGCTGGTGGGTCAATCCATCATTTGATCAGTGGTCATGCATATTCAAGAGCAGTTCGTGCCCATTTGCTAACACAAATTGCCATTACAAAACTTGTGTTTGAAGAAAGCCGAACACTAGATAACATAGACTGCACAGAAGTCAATGAAATATTCTGTGGACTTGCCAGAGGTGACTGTACAACAGCTGACGCTGTCAATCAAGAAAGTGTCAACCATCTACTGTCAAAATTACACGAACTGCTCCAAAATGCGTCCGTAGGACGCACAGGAAAGCTTTGGGTACAATACTACGAGCAAATAGGTCTTCTCCAGTTGTTCTTGAGAGCAGAGCGCACAGGCGACTGGGAACTCCACACATATTGTGTTCGCAATATGATTCCAATATTTCACGCAGGTGGTCATTTTGCATACGCAAAAAGTTCTCATCTCTATTTGCAGCAGATGAATGAGCTAACAGAAATAATGCAACAGGATGATTTGAAGTTGTTCACTGAGAAAGGTTACTTTACCATAAGGCGCTCAGATAAATTCTGGGACGGGATATATTCTGATCAGACCATAGAGCAGTGTTTAATGAGAATGTTCAAGCTCCCTGGTGGTCTCACACATGGCAGGGGAATAACCGATAGCACTGTTGCGAAATGGGTACATGGACTACCTCTTTGATATGTAATGCTCTCGAAAATTTTGTTCATGTTCACACTGGTCATGGCGAACAACATCGGGATCTCCGTCAAAGTTCTCAATTGACGGATGCCAATGATATCACCAAATTATTGAACTGGCTCAGAGTGCATTCCCCCTTTCAGAATAGAGATCCACTACAATTAGTCTCTATAGCGACCGGGCTTGTGGCCGACGAAACTGTGAACTGTGACCAAGTTCGCAAAATTGGTGAATGTTGCGTATCGAATGTTGTAAGCAAAACGTTCAACAGCATCAAACTACGACGTGTTGGCACTGTGAAGTCTTTCGCATCGATGGCAAATAGCATCAAAGTCCGTGGAAGTAAGGTAGTGATTGACCCCACAATTCTGTTCAACCGCATCACGTGTTATTCAGTCACAAGCAGAGATGGAAGAGTATCTCAAATATGAACTCGCCCCGAAACCACCAGCATTGTTTGATTCTGCTGGAATGAGGAAGACACAGAAAAGCACGCTCGGTAAGATCCTCAAAACATACGGTTCCGAGCAAACTAAAATCCCAGAACATTCTCTGTTAGTTGTAGATAGTGGATTTTTATTGAGGGCAGTTGGATGGCCTAAACAGTCGTCATATAAGGACATATGTACAGCATATTCCAATTATCTAGTGAGACATTTTGGGGCGAACGTCGTGGTTGTTTTTGATGGTTATGCTTGTACAATGTCGACAAAGGGCATGGAACAAGCCCGTAGATCTAAAGACAGGTATTCCATTGATATCAATATCTCACCCGAGTTACCAGCCACCACACCCCAATCCGATTTCCTTGCAAATGCCAAGAACAAAACCCAACTGATCGATCTTCTAATGCAGGAGCTATCTGCTATCAATATTCAGTCCAAGCAGGCCGAGGCTGATGCTGATGTACTGATAGCCGAAACTGCACTTGACATCGCTCAAGATGACAACAATGTTGTCGTTGTGGGAACAGACACAGACTTGTTAGTCATTCTTACCTCTCGAGTTCAACCGGGATGTATAATATTCGCATGATGTATTCCATTACCCCAAACTTACAAGTTTCAGTTAGTGAAATAGCAACCAAAATGGGTGACCATAGAAGCAACCTCCTTGTAGCACATTCTATAAGTGGTTGTGACACTACTTCTGCACTCTTTCGAGTTGGTAAGAAGAAAGTATTCAGTACAATTGTCTCCGATGTTACCAGCGACTCACAACAGTATGTCAACACAATTTTGGCGGATGACAGTACACCAAGTGCAGTAGCCGCTGCCGGTGAACAACTTCTCTGATCTTATACGGGAGTAAAACTGTTTCCTCTCTCGACCAATATAGATATGTCACTTACAAGCGTTATGTAGCAAAATCTAAACTGAATAAACCCATCGACCTAGCCTCACTCCCACCAAGCAGCGATGCTGCACAACAACATGTCTACAGATGTTATCTCCAGGTCCAACAATGGCTGGGCACCTCGCTTCCTCCGACGGATTGGGGGTGGTCGCTATACAATGGACTTCTTGTACCGACTGCAGCCACAAAGCCATGTGCCCCCGATAACCTACTGAATCTGATCAGTTGTGGTTGCAAGAGTGCTTGTACAAAAGGGTGTGGGTGTAAGAAGGCAGGACTCTCTTGCTCAGGTTTGTGTAATTGCAGTTCGGATTCTTGTAACAACCACAGAAACACTGTCCTGTCGGAAATTTCTGAGTTCGATGAATAATATGTATATAGGTCATGTCATTTCTGTATATAGCGTTGATAATAGTCAATGTAACTTAATCCATGTTGATTGATTTGTACATTCTGTAAATATTATTTATTGATTTTTGTACATTCCGTAAATATTATTTATTGATCTAATGCTGCCAGACACAGACGTGTCTGTTCGGTCCCAAGTCCGAAAATAGTTGAGTTCTCATGCTGACGAATTTTATGCCAAAAGGGGAACTCGGCCAGAAGCAGAGGGGGTCTTCCATAATGTCTATTTTGTAAGCAATGATAAAAGTCTTCAAATGGTGGTGGATTTTTTATCGTCTGTCCAACTAACACCCCGTTCTGTACTACGACCCTTTGGGCAAATCCGTTAGGAAAATCGTCATTTTTTGCGTAAATCCGATACTTTTTTGTGAATTTTCAATAATTTTTCGCAGAAATTGTCACAGAATGCGCATTTTCCTCTAGGTAAATGTATATTAGACATTATGTAGCTCGAAATACGCGTAAACAAAAAATACAGTTGGATCAATTCGAGGTTACAAAGTTCGTGCCATTTTTTTTTATTTTTTTCAAACGCGTTTTCGAAAAAAGGCTGAAGAAAAAAAAGCTCAACTGGGATTTTAGGGGACTTTTGTCTAATCGTTCAGTGACATGTACTCGACATTCCCTGAAAAAATCAGCTTTCTCCGATTTTTTTCCCTAGTGAAACCTAATGTTCTTGGGCTATAAGGAGAATCTGCCATGTTTTGGGTGCCATTCGATATGGCAATTGCGCGCAATTCCTAAGCGTAATTAAGCCTAGATAAGCGCACAGTTCGTGACAGGACTTTCAGTTTTAACTGTAGGTAATTGTTGTAGTTATACATTCATATACACACTGACGATTAGAACATCTTGCTCCTAAATTTGTCTATCAGTTCTGAATTCAAGAATTTTCTAACATTCCCCGTCTATTCACGATTATTTGGCGTTGCACATGGCAAATTGTAAATTGGGCAACCCATTTTTAAGGAAATTGGTATAAAGCTAATTTTGGTGATAATTTGTGCGGAAAAGCGTCATGCATAACATATCTACGAGATGCTAAAATCTGTTTTGCGAAAACATTTTGTCTACCAGTTAAAATAGGCGTATGCATTAGGCCAAGTGGATGCAAGTAAAGAAGCCCAATATCCTTACTGGTGATTTGGTTCCTTTCTTTCTCGATGCAAAACCCACGTGATGCATTGTTCGTGACAGATTGTGAGCAAAGTTAGTTGTCTTCGTGGCGTAGAGAGCTTTTGTCCGATACACACATCCATCACTAACACCCTGTTATACCGTTGCGTGATGTATACGGTTCATTTATTATTCTCAAGGACATTTAGCTTTATCTTCACAACACGTTCTGTCAATCGTCAATAATGGGTCTCTGGCATCATACTCAAATCTTCCATCATTATGGTAATTCGACGGACTATCTCTATTTTATTATTATGGGAAGTGATGTCTCTGTACATATCTTTGTTTTGTGAGGACTACTTAATGAAATATATGTGTATATTGATCGTTACTACTAACGTGGGTAGAATCACTCAGTAAAGAAAATGTACAAATCAGTGTCACCCGACAACTATCTATTCCTTTATTACTATTTTTATCGACATGTCTACATACGATAATATCACCACAGAGAACATGAGAAACTACAGTATTCATTTATTACTAAGCAAATACTTGATGTATTTAATTTTGTACAGGCAGACATTAACAATTTCATTAAACGGTATCTGTTGCGTCAGACGTTCAACGACAACCACACGTTCTAGTATTTATAGCACTACAACATCAAGGAACAGAATGGAGACATGGATTGTCTGCCCATAGGATGTTTAAATTTCGAAGTAAAACAATTGGCACAATTTCTGCTCATGCACTGTTGGTGGTACAGTAGCATTGTTGTTAACCGAAAATCCTACTTGGTTTCGGTTTTCTGCTAACAAAATCGAAACCGAAACGGTGCACAGAAATAAAGCTGCAACGTTCCGATTACGCGCAAACACCTACCATGGTTGTAGTATTTGTATAATAGAACTTAATAACATGTACAGAAATGCCGACTTTTTCTAATGTCTTGTTAATCTAAGCTATATGCCACTTAACGATCATAACGATCGCATGCATCTTTGGACTTAAAACTATCTTCACACACCGCCTTGACTTTGGTAAGGAGAAACTCCAAGTGCTACGAGGGGATGTCAAAAAGTTTTGAGCTTAACATAGATAAAGCTAGAATATCGGTACAGAACATATTTATTTCTCAACATAGTCCTCTTGTAATTCAATACACTTGTTCCACCTGGTCTGCCAGTCGTTGATGCCGCGTCTGTAGAAGTCCATATCTTGTATCTTGGTCCTGTAGCCAAGCCACCACAACAGCAGTAAGTTCCTCATCATCTTGAAATCTTTGACCACGTAAGTGTTTCTTCAAATTTGGAAAGAGATGGTAGTCACCAACTGACTACCATCTCTTTCCAAATTTGAAGAAAGAGTACAATTTAGGTAAATTGTAACTACAATTTATTAAATTGTAACTATAATTTAGCTAAATTGTAGTTACAATTTATTAAATTGTAAGTACAATTTAGCAAAATTGTAACTACAATTTATTAAATTGTTACTACAATTTAGCTAAATTGTAGTTACAATTTAGTAAATTGTAAGTTTGAACAATTTAGCGCCTGTACTTTTATTGGTCATGCTAAATTGTAGCTGCAGTTTAAGTGGCCAATCGGTGGCATTCGCACGTACCATGGCTCACGACTCAGTCCTGCAATCCTGCATTTACACTTGAAACAGTCGAAAATCATCAATTTGAGGGGCAAATATTAGGAGTTTAAAACAGTATCAGTCAGCGAGTTTTTTTATAGAATTTTAGAGGATTGTAATGGGAATGAGAGGGTTGGTGTTAAATCTAAAAGCTTATTTGACGGGCTAAGTAAGAAAGAGGGGCCCGCTATTGAACGTTATCTTGGTGGTTCGCTTGGAGTCACTGTTGTTCATGATCAGATCGAAAACACTAGAACTGCGGGGGGGGGGGGGGGGGTATTAAAAAGAGTGTGAGATAGAAATGGAATGTAATATGTGTAGCCTAGGAAACATGGAAGCCGTGGCATTTTTGGGCGATAGCTTAAAATTGGCTCACTATCATAACACTCAGACCGACGGGATTTGGGTGCTATAGTACCGGTAGTGAGAAAAAATGCGTCCCAAAGAGGTTAAGCGTTTTGAGGATGTTTTCCCGACCCGGAAAAATTTCAGTCTTTGAAGGCACACTCAGCTCCAATATGCTTGAACATTTGTAAAGGAAAACCAACATTCTCAATTGGTAACATATGATAGCATGGAGGTCATCCTCAATTCGAGTTAATTCCATGAGGATACTGTTATGATAAATTTAGGGGTAGTGGTGAATCACTGATAGACGGCTTGACCTTTGCGCTCGAGGTTCTGAGTTCAAGCTCGTTAAGCCATAAGAGCGACCCTCATTGTACAATGGACAAGGCATTTCATCCCAGTGCACACATTGGGCACGATGACACTGTGTATTAAGGTATATAAACCGCTATCGACTTACTTCTGTTGTCAATCGCTCCGACACTGCCTATGCTGCAGGGTGGAGTTATGATGTTGGGTAGCTGGTAGGTGTTCATTACTTATTCATTCGTTACTAGGTAGTTCTCTCTGGGTACTCTGGCTTCCTCCATCCGTAAACCTGTCACACAACACTGGTCGTTGAAAGTGCCATGAAACACAATAACTAATTAAAATAACCTCGTCACTGTGGGGTTTGCAGTTGGTTTATGAATGTCCTGGTTGCATGCTGAGAGAATAAAGCTAAGGTATTTCAAATCATGGGAGTAGATTTTGGCGCCGAGTGCTTTAGCTCGGATCGAATCCAGAAATCGGGAATGTATGTGACTGAGATGTGAAGTCATGAACTCGCCGGGCGAAACCAAGCTATCTGCATTTGCTCAGCAGTTAGGGGCACACGGGGGGTAAACAAACAATTTATGCATTTTTTTATTAATTTTCTTGAAGGCAGAACTTCTTGAAGTTTTTGTTTTAAAAGCAACCATTTTCAACTTTGTATAATTATGACTATACCTCCCGGCCCACTGTGCACGCCCTTCTCCCTATATATGTTCTCTATTATCACCAAAAGTCGTACACAAAACCTTTCCACCAGTTGTTGAAGAATGGCCAGACTGGCAAACGCCAAGGGGGCTTCACTCATTTAGGGGTCCCACATTTCACACGAAATTGTGCAAAACCATACCATTCTCTCAAATATGCAACATGAATCGCGTGAAACGATGCTTTTGAGAGGTTCAAGTGCCAGGAAATGGCTCCTTTTCCTTTTGGATTAAACAAATTTTCTTCCGCAGGGCCACAACATGGTTGATCTTGTGCATTACTTGAACCTACAGGCCTACAGAGATCGGCGCTACCTAGGGCCCTCACTTTCTTACGGTGCCATGTGTTTTGCCCCAATGATACACAAAGACACCCAAATTGCCAATGTTACCCAATAATACTCAAATTATGTCCAATGATAACCAACATAAAAATAATTATATTTATAAAAAACTGATGATGATTTTATTTTCCCATTTCTATTGTTAGATTTTGTTGCCGTGACTGACTCAACCGGCGGAATGTGTGAAACATCTCAAAGAAAGAGATTAGTCAAGCCATTTTCATCGAAACAAAGCAACAAACCCGATTGGCCAGTTAAATTGCAGCTACAATTTAACTTGACCAATAACAGTACAGGCACAGAATTGTAGCTACAATTTATTAAATTGTAGGTACAATTTAGCTAAATTGTACCTATACATTAGCTAAATTGTAGTTACAATTTATTAAATTGTATCTACAATTTAATAACTAAAAACGACGAGAAGCTAATAGCTTTATGGTCCAGAAAAGTAAATATCCCATTAAAACACTTTTGTTGTTCGCTCGAATAAATTCACACTTGAAAATTGTAAACTTCGACTGCATTCCTCGCAAAATCACCTCGAGTTGAATCTTTTTTTGCTGATCGATGAAGAACACATGATTTCTTCGAAGACAGTTTCTGTCAGCCTTCATATTCTTTACCATTAAGTAGTTTTGAATGCACTAGTTCTGCATAGCTCTCAAACTAGAATTTAAATGGTAAGTGGATAACTATTGGTGCAATTCGATAAAACCGCAGTTTCTATCGATCTATATTGTTTTCAAGCATGCATTCGCCCTTCAATTTCAAATCAGTTTTCTCTGTAAGCAACCGACACTGTCTCGGAATAAATATAAAGATGTACACATAAGTGTGAGTACAAAAGCAGATTCATAATTCCGACCGGTACGAGACGGGGTCGCGATCCTGTGGAATTATCTTTCCGATTTTCTTCATACACCAGTGTAGAATTTCAGGCGTCGAAAAGGAAATGTGAGAACCTTGAATATGAGATACCATTTTCGTTTGTTCTTTTTTGGAGTCTGCTTTGATGTCTGTCATTTTGTTTATCAATACTCCACCAATTGGTGTGTATGTTTTCAGCAACCCAATTGCGTCCTGGTTGCGACAAGTACCGCATTTGTGATCACAGTACGGTAGATGTCCACAACAAAACACATCCAAGGAAGTCGCGAATATATCAGATTCTTGTGTGCGTGTGTGAGGAAGGGGTGGGGAGGGGTAGCGGTGAGTGTTGAGAGTGCATGGCAATGGCGACCGACAGGTAGGGAGATGGTTGGTGTCTTTGGGATACAAATGTTAAAGGATGCTTCTATCTTTTTCCCATTCCGAGCACAATTCAATATTTCTCAGTATCACTTCCCGTTGGCGTTAAATTGCAAGTTGGGGACAGAAGGAGCATTTTGAACACGTTTTTGTGTGACTGGGGTCTGGGACAGTGCGATGTGGTGGGGTGAGTACGGCAGGCGCAGCTGTTTTGAGAGTGGATATAAACTGACCCCGCTGTTTTTAGTATTTCTGCTAGGTATAAAGGCAAAAACAAGCTTTGAACAATATGCTCTCGGAAAAAAGGCTTAAGTAAGCTTTGAAGAATATATTCTTGGAAATGCCATTTCCCTGCATATCTGAATCAAATTTTCATGAATGCGGGGTTTGAAGATTTTGAGGGCAATTTGCGCCTTAATGATGATTACAAGTGTAAATGGGTTAGGGAACGAAACATCTATTTCGTCTATGTTCACATCTATTTGTTTTTAAAATGTTCTAAAACAATTATTTCCTGCCATTGAAAGATATAATTTGTGGTTTTGTGCAATCATATTCTGGGCGGTAATCACTCACGTTCAGACTGAAACATTTATATGATGCGGGATGTTACTAACCAGTATGACTTATTGAAGCCACGCTTTAGTCTTGTAGTTGGGATTTTGGACAGTCCGAACTCGGAATATTGAACAATCCGGATTATTACTGAACATGCAGAGATTTTGGCAATTTAGGCGTGTATTCCTAATTAGTAGTCGGAACACAAACGCTTATATAATTAGCATGGCAATACTCATCACTCAGTATCCGTCAAGACGGGTGCCGACTGCGTTACACTAGTCAATAGAATGGGTGCTATATTGGGACGACACAGCTACACCATCCAATCACGTTGATACAATTTGGGAGAAAGCAACAAAAACATATTGAATATATTTCCAGCTCAATACCGAATGTGTAAATGGTTCCAAATAAATCATCAGAACGTTTTGAAATCGCAACGCCAATTGCCAGAAGTCATCCTGCGAAGCATGCTCAACGCCGAAAGCCCCAGTTGCGTGCACAGAGTGTATGTCGCGTTTTAACGTTCTAAGCCTCTAAACATAGGATACCCCGTCGCTCGCTTTTAATGAAACATGTCAAATTAGTCTAAACTTTTAAGTGACATTAAACACTTCAAAATGGCCTCTAATCGAAAAATCGAAAAAAAAAAAAAAAAACAGTTTTCTCCTTTCTTAACTCTACAACATACTAAAATTTTAGAAAAATCTGACACATTTTAATTTATGACCATATATTCTTCTATGATGTCACCTCACCGTTCGGATATAACGGTTGAGAACTTCCTAGGACGGCGATACATTTTAGATATGTTATGCGGAGATTACTGTCCAATATTCAGAAAACCTGGGGTTGAAAATGAGGTTGAAAATAAAAGATCTAGAAAAAACCGTAAAACTGGCACCGCTGGCATCAAGTGCTAAAGTTTGAAATGAAAACATAACAGAGAACAATTTTAACCCTTTACCCAACGCAGACGATATCAAAATGTATTATTTTAAATATCATTTTTTAAATTTTTTCAAAAAATTTCAACAAAACCATATCATGTGACCCCTCTTTGGAACGAGCTCGTCGAGCTCGTTCCAAAGAGGGGTCACATGATATGGTTTTGTTGAAATTTTTCGAAAAATAATATTTTGTCAGCTGCTGAATTTGCATATTACGGGGGCGGATGCGAGCGGTTCGTTGAGTAAAGGGTTAAATAAGTAGATATCAGTGTATCAGTGGATTGATGTATCGTTTATAAGTATGGAGTTACATGAATCAGACGACAGCGTTGTTAATAAAAGGTGTCAAAAATAAGCTAAACGTTGAAGCGACGTAAAAACGTCTAAATGGCGCCAAATCAAAAAGCCAAAACACAGACATCTCTAAATTTTGTTTAGCACTACAACATACTATAAATTCAGAAGAAAAATCCGATGCATTTTAATTTTTGAACATATGACTCTCTATGAAGTCACCTCAGGGTTCGGGTATAATGCTTGATAATTTTCTAGAAGGGCACCACGTTTTTAAATATGTTTTAGCGGAGATTATATTCCCGAAAATTCTAAAGACTGAGGCTCAAAATGAGGTTGAAAATAATGAAAAAAAACAAATGTAAGTTATCAAAAATATGGCATCGCTTGCATTGGGAATGTCAAATTTAAATGAAAAATGTGGTTAACAACTTAATATGATCACGTAGTGGTAGGCTAAGCTTCATATGTACTTCCTGTATTGAAAGGGCGTAACTGGACTCAAGAACGAAGGGTGTTTAAGTGAGAATACAGAAAATAGGCTAGAATTCAAAGTGACGTGAAAACGTCAAAATGGCGTTAAATCGAAAAACAAAAACAAAAACCCAGATATCTCCTATTTTCTTAGATCTACAACACTACAACATACTAAAAAATCCAGAAAAATCCGACGCATTTTAATTTTTGACCATTTGACCCCTGTGCCGTCACCTGATCGGTCGGGTATAAGGGTTGAGAATTCCCGAGGACTGCAATCTATTTTTAAAATCTTTAAAAAAAAAGCCGCTTTCAATGCGACGCCTCCGAATGTACTGTTGGAATTCTGAAAAGTAAATGGTGACGGATCAACTACAGATAACCGGAAATAGATGTGTGAAGTTTGAAAGCTGTGTCTTCCGGACTTTTGGAGTTATGCATGTCACAAAATCTTAAAAACTGGAAGTGACGTAAAAACGTCAAAGATGGTAGAATCTTTAAAAACAAAAATACAGCTATATCTTAATATTTCGAGCTCTACACCTTACTAAATTTCGTGAAAATCAGACAACGTTGAATTTTTCAGACTTATTTCCATCGATGGATTTGGAATTCACATGGCTATCATCGCAACTAGAATTTCGGGAAACAAATGATTGTTGGGCTGAGATTTGCATATTTTTGATCAGTGTACTAAACTTCGTGTGTCTGGGTTAAGGGGAAATACCTGAAAGTTTGGAAAGAAACAAAAATGAAAAACATAAATTAACGATTAGTAAGATATTCCAACTTCGTTGTATCACTTAGAAATCTACGATATTTCACTTTTTCTCGTCAGATCATTTTCGTGAGATGGTCGGAAAGCTTTGCCTTGACTCGAAATTGACGAGATTGACGAGATTAACTCGGAACTTTCCTGAGTCTTGAATATCTGTTGTATTCTCGAACAAATCTACAAACTTGTGATGATTATTCCTATAATTAGTGTTTGGAATGTAATATTATTGCGTCCGTGAAAATATTATCCACCCGTAGAAAGTGACCAGACCACGGCGGTCGAACTGTATTGCCACCAGCAGCTATGTGAAAAGCTGACAGCTGATAAAAATGTGTTCACTAGTCGCCTTAACTATTGTAATTTCCTTTTGATAGGTTCAGAAAACTCCACTATTCAAAAGTTATAGTACATCCAAAATCGTACAGCACATGCAATCATCCGGTCTCGAATGTACTGCTACATTCACCGGTCTTTGCTGATCTCTTCTGGCTCCCGATTCATCAGAGAGTTTAAATCGTCTAATTGGCTTATCAGTCACAGGGGGGAGAGGTTATCGGGACACCATATACATTTAATCTGTTTCAGCCATCATCAAAATGAAATGCCGCTGTTGATAGAGTATTTGTCGTTGCCGGGCCGCCCAGGCTATGTAATTTATGTTCGAACTATGATCCAGCTATGTTCCAACACGTCTAAAAGACATAGATTCTCTAGAATCATTAAAGTCAGGTATTAACCCTTTACCCAAACGCAGACGATATCAAAATTTATTAATGTAAATATCATTTTTCAATTTTTTCGTAAAATTTAAAAAAAAACATATCATGTGATTCCTTATTGGAACGAGCACGACATGATATGGTTTTGTTGAAATTTTTCGAAAAATAATATTTTTTCAGCTGCTGAATGCATATTACGCGGACGGATGCGGGCGATTCGATGGGTAAAGGGTCAAAACCTTTTCAACAAGGTATTTTGCAATTTGTCGCAGCATGTATAGATTTAATACTACACAATTATTATTATTATTACTACCACTAATATAAATAATACTACTGCTACTGATATTACTGCTGATTCTATAATTCCCACATTATAATGAAGCACCGGGCACAACATGGTGTTTCATTTGTTAAAATTTCCCTGATGTTGATATGACAGATTTGATTATTATCACTATCACCAGTGTTCACGCTGCAGTCAGGGATGTGGCGACGGGGGGAGGGGGGGGGGGGTCTCACTCCCCCCCCCCCAGCTAGGAGTATTTTTTTTCAATAGTTGGAAATTCCGAGGTCAAAAATCAAATATTTGGAAAATCAATAAATTAACATTGTTCATGAAAAATATTAAAATTCCAACTAATGATGAGAAATTTTGATCTTTTATTTCCAACTGGAAACTTGAGTTTCAAATTTCCAACTCTAAAATTGACATTGGCCTCAACATTTCGACTCTGACATCAATCCGGTAAATTTTCTGACCCAGACACATTATAAATGATGCTTTTTCCGTTTCAGGACTAGTGAAAATTTTCAGAAGGGTTCATAACCCTTTACCCAACGCAGACGATTTCAAAATTCATTATTTTAAATATCATTTTTTTAATTTTTTTTTTTAAATTTCAACAAAACCATATCATGTGATCCCTCTTTGGAACGAGCTCGACGAGCTCGTTCCAAAGAGGGGTCATATGATATGGTTTTGTTGAAATATTTCGAAAAATAATATTTTTTCAGTAGCTGTATTTGCATATTACGCGGGCGGATGAGGGCGATTCGTTGGGTAAGGGTTAAAAGATATCACCCAGCGCAGCAGTGCAACCGACTATCAAAACCATTCACAGTTGGAATTTACACCGGTGGCATCCCAACAGACTAAACACTCTAGCCACATCCCTGGCTGCAGTGAAACTATTTCGTGTCAATTTTTTGGTCATTCTAGATATTTCAGTGCCAAACAGAGTGTTTTGTTGCATAAACTTCAACGGGAGGGGTGGCGGGATATTTTCCGCTATTTTGTCGGAATAAATTGATTCGAGCTTTGAAAAAAGAACTGGCAATTAATCCAAGTTTGAACGGACATTGGTCGCAGAAAACATCCGGCAAAACTCGAAAAAGGGCGGTCACCTAAGTTATACCTATGCCACTTATTCAGTTAAGTCACTCACGTCAGTATAAAGGATTTATCTAATTAAATGCTGCCTTTGTAAAGTTGATAACTTACAACGTTGTCTCGAAGTAAAAACAACGCCTCATGTCCACTCACTGAAGAACGTTTGTCCCAGCACTATTCTAACATCTTTTTGACAAAAGAACTTGGTTTGAGTGTGTTTCGTGAAAATCGGTTATTACTTCCCCCTTTACTGACAGTTTGTGATTTCCGTGTACTGCAGCAGAAGTCCTGTTACATTTAGCACAGAAACGGCTCGTTAATTAATAAAATATAATGCCCCATTAGAGAGATCGGTAGTGAAAACACCAGCTGACCTGATTGGACAGAAAGAAAATATTGAGAGTACAGTATGTGGAGGGTGGATTGCCACTAAAGCGCAGTGGGAAAGATTCTTCAATCATTACTTATTTGCAATTACTGAAGACAAGACACAAGAAACACTTGCAAACTTTCATCCGGTGGTCCATGTGATGAAATTTTGCAAGTGTTTCTCTTGCAGTTAAGAACAATTTTAAATACCTATCGAGTGGAGAATATATGGCGCTGCGATTAAGCAGTAATCTACTCTATTCACTCTATATATGGAGTCGAATTTTAATATCTATTTACGTTATTACATATACATGTATCCCAGTAAAGGTTACGAATTGTGTTAATGATCTCTATTTACTAGTATAGAATTGTTGGCCACACGTTTTTGTCTACAGGAATTGCGTTACACTAAAGCGCTTGATATGTACAAAAATTACACTTACTCAGCGCGCTATTACTTCAAAATAGAGCACAATACAGTGCCTAATAAATATAGTTTATGGAGATCATTCCATTTAATAATACGTTCATTTTAAAAAGAAGGTCTGCATGGCTGTTATATTTCTTGTCACTCATAACTCTTATTGATCGTTTCTCGGTCGGTCGCTACAGTCAAAACTAGAAGTCCTGTCATGAACTGTGCGCTTATCTAAGCTTAATTGCGCGTAGGAAATGCGCGTAATTGCCATATCGAATGGCATCCAAAGCTCGGCAGGTTCTTCTGGTTTCTCATAGCAAACATAAGCAATGTTTCTGCCAATGGACCTCCGGGTTACCCGGAGGTCCATTGGCTTAAACATTGCTTGTGCATAGGCCATAGAATTGTTGGCCACAATTTTTTGTCTACAGGAATTGAGTTACACTAAAGCGCTTGATAAGTACAAAAGGTGCACTTATTCCCCACGCTATTACTTCAGAATAGGGCACAATACAGTGTCAGGACGTCTAGTTTCAACAGTAGAAGTGATAAAATAGATATTTTTTGTTGTATCTTCGTCGATTACACTCTTCACTGCTGCAACGGCTTTCCTTCACAAGTAAAAAGAACTGTTTTAATGCCAAATATTTAACCAACGAAGATTAATGGGTGCCAGCTGTTATGTGCAATTGGCTAAATTGTAACCGGTAGAGCGATCAGTGAGGACGACAGCAAGTGTACATGTCCAATAGTATATTTAGCCTACAACCTTTTCCACAATACCTCTGCACCCATAATACACAGGTAGTGGTTGTAGCAATGGTATGTTTGTAGCAGACGTTGTGTATGTTGTTATTTTTCTCGTCGTCTCGTTATTGCTGCTTGTATTGCTGTTGTAACATTAGTAGAAACACTAGAGAAACATAACTTACTGCATCCAGTAAATTCAAGTCTGTGTGAAAGGGATTAAAGCATCAGAAATAAATAAAAATAGAAAGAGAATGTATGGAGGCTTATTTTTTGGGGATGAAATATGAAATCAGAAATAGGTTTTCGTTGATAGTATTTAAAGCTATTCATACAAGAATCAGATAATTGTTTCCAAGAAACCACAAAAAACACATGTGCACAGTATTAAATGGTTCGATCAAGGAATCATAAATGGACATTTTTTTCTTTGCTACTTATTTGAATGATGTTTAGAGCAGTAATGTGAGTATGTAAAGGGTTAACATTATTCTCACTCAAATATAATCTTTGGAATCCACATTAAAGTTTTGAGAGGTTTAAAAGCATTTAACTGAATAATTTATACTTTATTTCCTTGCAAATCAAAGGGTTTCTCTCAACTTAGTTCGAGGAGCTATTATCTGATTATAATAACAAGATTACATTCAATGTTTGACAGCTAACTCCACTGATGTTTACACTGTCTCCGGTGTGAATAACATAACATAGTATTGCTTGGAGATAATTTACCGTATCAGGGAATTAGAGGCTGTGAAAACCCAGTGGCCCACTGGGCGATACTCATGGGCTCTACCGACCTGAAAAAAACATAGGATGCCTGTTTATCCATATGCCAAAAATCAGGGAGATAGGACAATTCATTTTCGAGTTATCGTGCGGAAAAAAATATGTCTTGAAGACAGGACACCGAAGAAGAAGAAGAAGAAGAAGAAGAAGAAGAAAAAGAAGAAGAAGAAGAAAACAAGAAGAAGAAGAAGAAGAAGAAGAAGAAGAAGAAGAAGAAGAAGAAAAGAAGAAAAGAAGAAAACAAAAGAAAAAGAAACCGTACAAAAACAATCGTGTGTGTGCTCCACGTGTGTGCTCCACACAGACTAGTTATCTCGAAGGCCATATCTTAAAAACTTGATACGAACAGCTACGTCGGAAATTAAAACCGTAACTGATTCGGAACACAGTTACCACTTGCAATTATTTCAAAGAAAACTATTGTACCCTGGTGAGGAGCAACATCGAGGTGTGAGAATCTTTTAACCCTTTACCTAACGTAGCGGCCAAAACCGACCAGCGCTATTAAAAAAAATCGCCAATTAATTCTCATTATATTTTCATTTTTTGTCTCAAAAATATAGGTTATGACCCCTCTTTGGAACGAGCTCGTCGAGCTCGTTCCAATGAGGGGGTCATAACCTATGTTTTTGAGACAAAAAATTACAAAAATTAGTTATTCAAGATTTTTTGTTTGCAGGTGCTTTTCATGTTAGGTAAAGGGTTAAACATGTCGTATCAGACTCATGTCCACTAATTATGCACATTGAGAGTACTGGTGTCTTAAAATGAGTGAATATTGATTACTTATTTCTTCGACGTGGCTTTCAGGTTTCAGCATTTCTTTTTATGACTGCGGATGCCTATTTCAAAAGAACTGGCTATGTCATTATTAGTAACTTCCCAAGAGTAGCAATGAAACATATTTTATTTGCGAAGAGTAGAGGGATGGTATAGCCACGTTCATTCAGTTTTATGCTAACTGACTTGTCTAACCAGAGGCATTAATGCAATTGTTCTGCCTTTGATGGAAAATGTATTGTAGAATAACTTTGATAAAAAAGGACAGAGGTTATCTCTTCTGTGTCTGGTCTTAAAAAATTCTAACATTAACTAATGTCATCAATTGATTTACTCCGCAGATTTGAAACAAATGTAACTACTTTAGTGTAATTCATTGCTGAAAGTGCTGGAATGCGATTCAAAGCTTTAATTCTCTCCGGGAGATCTGTGATGTTCTAGATGAAGGAACTTCGTGCCGGCAACTCCGAGGCCTCTTTACTAGTATTACGCAGGGATCTGTACCCTGCACACAATGTGCCTCTTCCTGTACGTGTGGGGGGGGGGGGGGTGGTGGGGGGCAGACATTTTACGTCCTCACCGGATAGGACGGTACTCTGTGACAACATCAACCCCGGAATTTATAGTGTTAAAGAGCGTTCAGAGCAAAAGAACTTTTCCGACAGAAGACCATTCCAGGGACCTCTGGAATGAGCGACAGGCGCTCTTTTATACCATGATTACCTCTATCCTACTACAGTACGTGAAGAGTGGATTGTAACTAAATCACCCGTGGAGTGGAGTTATCACCCAAGCTATAACTTTCAAATTTTATATGTATCGACAAAAAACACAAGCAATGTTTCAGCCAACGGACCTCCGGGTTTAACCCGGAGGTCCATTGGCTGAAACTTTCCTGGTGCTGGGTATGCTTTTCAACAAATTTGCAATTATTGCTCAGGTGGAATCTTCACTCTGCGGGTGATTTCGTGATAATACACTCTCCACGTACTGTATATATGAAAAGCCTATGACATGAATGTTAGGTTTACACACCCACCGTGATGGACACGCCAACAATGGTATTTCAGTCTTGAAAAATGGCCCCGTAATTTGCGCATTTCGCTTTCTATTTCTTTCGGCGATAAAAATTGCCAGCGGAAGTACCGCTTACCGGTGCCTATGTAAACAAAAACAGATTCACGCGTGTGAATATTGATTTCATTTAACATTTAAAGTCTTATTAATCTGACGATCATGGTGTAAATAAAATATACCCAAAGTAGCTTGGTGTACCAAATGTTCACCATTCGTCGTGAAGTGGTGTTGTTAACAGCGCGCCTTTTAGCACTTCACAACTCGTGGTGAATATTTGGTACACCAAGCTACTATGGGTGTATTCTATATATGCACTCGAGCTCCATTCGATTATCCACTCGGACAGAACTTATTGTGGTAGTGCAATAAATAGTGGATATGGAATGAATGTTTTTCTCATATAATATTTATGAAACGAGTTTAAGAATGTTCTGTTTTGGCGAGCCTCTGGCGAGCGCAAACGGAAAATTCGGACGAGTTTCATAAATATTATATGAGAAAAACACTCATTTCATATTCTATTTATCATATGACACACACACGCACAAATTAGCCACTTAGTATGACTTTTTAACCCATCACCTAACTTGAGTTGCAGACGGCACTTGGAAAAAACATCCTCGTATAACTATAACTCGTCGAGCTCGTTCCAATGTGGGATCATAACCTATGTTTTGGAAGCAAAAAGTGAAAATATAAAAAAAAATGAATGGCGTTTTTCTTGTAGGTAAAAGATTAATACAATATAACCAACCCTAAATAGGACAGATAACGTAAATTCTCCCTACTGAAATTATGCAAATGTGATCCGGTTGTATTTTGTTTAGCCAATCAAATTGTCCAGTTTTGAAATTGATCAATGAAAGCTCCCAACTTTAATTATGCAAATTATGAAAATGTAGCCCAGTTTTATTTTGTTCAGCCAATCAAATTGTCTATTTTTGAAATTGACCAATGAAATTGACGGAAGGCTTTATTTATCACTGATTAATATGAAAACAAAATATCAAATGTTTTAAAGTGAACAAAATGGACGAGTCCTATGATAAAAACTCTTATCTAAAATCTCCAGCAGTTTTTTTTTATTATTTTTGTCTTCCGACTCAAAGTAAAATCAATCAGGTGATCACAAAAGCTGGCAGATGAATTCGAATGGATCGCGACTGTGTCAGGATCTTATCGAAATTTTCTGTCCACGTTTTCCCATTAATATGTTTTATTTATTTATCTATTTATTTATTGGAGTTTAACGACATTTTCCACAGTCAGGGTCACTTCGTGTCGGAGGACAGTTTTACGTGTAGAGAGCGCCGAAGTACCTAGAGGGAACCACCGAGCAACAGCGAACAACTCTTAGACTCCCAAACGTACTAGCAGGGCAATCATTGGTTATAGGCAAGTACAGTATCGAGGTGCAGTACGCCTTAGTACACAGCGGTATCGTGTCCTCACGTGGGCAAATGGGATTAAGTGCCTTGACCAAAGTCACAACGCAGTTAACTCTGGCGGAGATCGAACCGTGGGCCTATTTCGGTTTGAAGTTCAGTGCCGTAACCACTAAGCCACCGTACACCCCCTGTAACACTGTAGAATGCGAGAACATTGAATCTTGAATGCAACTGTTGTTTTTTGTTCTTTTTTTAATGCGTCGAATTTGCATTATTATATTTAGACCACTGGTGTGAGGGAGTCGTGATATCGTCGCGACGATCTTATCGATATCTTATCGCGATCTCATCTCGACAAAGACCGCTTTGATCATGACGAAACTATAACATCTTTCAGAATGAACTCTACTACTTGTCCATACAGTGCAGTTGCCTTGGACTGGTCGTAATCCAGGAGTGGGCAGTGATGTCTACGCTTGCGTTTACAACGTACTAAAATCAACATCAGCAAAATTTTACTCAATGAATCAACGGGTACTTCATTAATTAACCCCCTGCACTCTGAAGACGAAACGCCTGATTTGTCATCCATGGTTATCCCCCCTGTGTTGTCAGAAATTCAGCAGTTTAGATTTTGGTTGACAGAGCTCCAATTGAGCTCTGTCAACCAAAATCTAAATTGCTGAATTTCTGACAACACAGGGGGGATAACCAAGGATGACAGGGAGGTGTGGTGGGGCTTAGAGTGGGGGAGGTGTCGAGTATTCTCGACATCAGAGTGCAGGGGGTTAACTTTTAATGATTATTCTTAAATTAGTGTTTAAAATCTAATCTTACTGTGTCCGTGGAAATATTGCCCACCCATGGAAAATGACCAGTCCACGGTGGTCATACTGTACTGTGTGAATTCAGTTTGTATCAGGATCCTGGGCAGGAAAAGCTACCTTTCAGTTCTAACGGTTAAACGTAACAGTACGTGTTAATAAGACTAAATCTGATTATACGAGACACACGTAGTTTTTTCTATGTTTGCGGCTCCAGTAGTATATGTTATCCCGTGATGTCAGCTCGCGATAAATTTAAAATTAGGCACACCCAATAACTCCATACGGATGCACACTTCAAACTCACAATATTACCATGAATACGCCGTATCTGAATGAAGAGTTCTTTAACCCCCCACCCCCCACCCCCGCACACTGATGTCAAAATATCTAAATTTCAGGTAGAAACAATTTCCCATAATGCAACTAGAAATTTAACCAATTCAATCTCGTTTGACAGAGCTCATTGAGCTCTGTCAAATGAGATTGAATTGATTAAATTTCTAGATGCATTATGGGAAAAAACGGCTTCCTGAAATTTTGGTATTTTGACATCAGAGTGAAGGGGGTTAAATTACAAATCAGTTTACGATGTGAACTAATAGAGACTAGTCAATGAAACTGAAAATGGCATATAACCTCAGATAAATTGCAATACAAAATATTTGATCGGTAAACACTGCAGATGACTGCACCCACAACATTCTAAAATGACAATTCTCCATGAGTGGCGTAAAGGCCTTATTTTTTGAGTAAAATAACACGATCTTGCTCGGAAACTGAAGAATTTTGGAATTTGCTTCCCTATTCAATTAGAATTGTTACCAATGGAATATTCTCCACTCAAATATTTAGTGTCAGTTAAAGAGTTGATTTATTGAAGAAAAATTGATATTGATGCAGGAGAAAATAATAAATTTGGGTAAAAAATCACTTTTCGATAACGGGAATCGCAAAGTTTGGAAAATATCCATTTCCGCCTTATCAGCGACGCTATTGGTGTGTGGTTGTACGCATAAAGGTATTTTTGTGATTAACAAACGGTTTGGAAAATACTGCCATTAACTCTTATTCAATTGTTATAAAGGATTGCGAGATATACTTGTGTTTCATGAATCTATAACTGATAATGTTGCAATATAGGTCTACCTATTCTCAGGTAGCATGGAATATTTCCGATTACCAATATTGAATGCTCACCAAGCAACACTAAAACATAATCAATGCTCGAAAACTCGAATGGATGTGTTATACAGATAGATTGCTTAAAATGTTATCTGTTAAAATTATATGTACCGTTGTACGTGCATCATTATGCCGCGCCTATGAGAATTGAATGCCATCGTCACCTAAGGCAGTGTCTTCCTCCCTATAATTGGAACAGATAGTGTCTTGCCAGCTACCACAAGCTACAGTGCAGACAATATCATTACGTTTGCAGCTACACCATGCTGTTAAGCAACCACTTGTGGATTTGCAGCTGATGATTTTCAGAAGACATTTTCGTGCAGCAGGTAAGGATAAATTTATGATCCTGTTGATTTCACCCCCAGTCACCACTGTCAGTGTTGTTTCCTGCTCAAGTTTGAACCTGATGGTAAACCCGATAGCTGCGATACTTTGTTGCTGCTTCTGTTGGTGGGAAAGTTTCGGGTTTCGTTTTTGAAGACGTTACCTTTGTAATTAGTGTTTTGTGCTTGCACGATGTTAAGGCTTCCGACTCTCTACCACCAGTCCATAGTATCATAGCCTTAACTCCGAGTTGCTGGACTTCGGTGTGTAATAGTGAAGGTTCGGTGAATGTATGCCCAATTTCACGAAAAGATCACTGTCACATAATCGCTTGAAAGCATTTTGCTTCCCACTGCCAAATATTCTGAACGTCGTGTTGCAACCTGTGATCGGAGGAAGAAAAGGCAATCCTTGGCATAACTGGTGTCCTAAAGTCTGACTTAGTTGCCGCGCATCATAAACGGATTGGGTGTTTTGCTTCTTGTCACGTCTGAAGATAAGCTGTTGTCCCTCGTCAGAAACCCAATAGAGTAAACGGATGAGGAAATCTGTATCTTCACCAACCAAAGTAGTGGGCACGGTTTTAGAACATTCGAGTGCTGTCAGTGTGATATCAAAATCAGCATCCCGATCAGACTGGACCATCTAACAGTCATATTTATTCAATTTCTTGGAAATTAGCTTGATTATTCTCGCCTTGTTGTCAGTGTTTAACACGAAACTGTTTTTCTGTCCGGAGAACAGTGTATCTTATTCGAAGTGAACTACTCGGGATGTGTGCTTACTGTGTCGGCTGTGAGTTACATCTTTGGTATTGGGACACCCACAACCACCAAACACCCCTGTCGCTTGTCATACGTACTGGAAACGAACAGCATATGCATAAGCAATAACAACGTATGGCATATTCTGCAAATCTGCGTGTTCTTGTATAGAAGCATCAGCACATTATTCAGAAATTGCATAATAAAGTGGCGGTTTCTCGGCTCTTCGTAGACGACCTGGGGATTTGAATAATGCTGGTGGAAACGCGCAAAGTTCGTGGTCCAGAGCTTCTCCCAAGTCGACTTCGTTATTTGTGGCAAGAACATAGAGTCGTCGAAATAGCAGTGATGGGTCGATGGTTACGCCATCTTTCACTCTAACTCCAAATAAAAATCTTTAGACATCGGTACAACCTTCTCACTTCTCTTTATAGAGGAATCATATACATTGTATCCTTTCATCTTCGCGACAACAGATTCATCGAAGGTGAACAGTTCTTGAACGTTGACACTTGGCCAAGCAGTCACACCAGTAACGATATTTCTCAAAGAAGAGTCAGTTGTAAATGGTGAATGCTTCTTGGGAAAATCAAGAACTAGAGTTGTGTCTGACCTCGTGCCATCCTCGCCGTTGAGACATCTTTGCGCCCCAGAAAGAACTTCTGTGACGAACTGGATCGCATATGAATATTCCGAAACTTTCGGCATTGAAGATGTACATGTCGAGCGGTTTGACTCGGCGATTCCGCTCTGACGTGTGAGTCCACCAACAGATTTTATCGATCTCTATGTTTTGGAGAATAAAAATGAATAAAATACTGAAAATTAATTGGCGATTTTTGTGAATAGCGCTGGCCGGTTTTGGTCGTTACGTTGGGTAAGGGGTTAATTGACGCTTCGTCTGATTCATGTGAAAAAATTTGTTCATATAAAGCTGAATCTTTTGCGATAGGCTCTGTCTCCGGAAGTGATGAAACGCCTTAGACTTTCTCAAAAACTATCAAGTTGATTGCCGAATTCACGATAGAATGACCTCTCATAGCACTTGTGAATGCCTTTCCTGAGAGAATGTAAAGAACAGCATTTTCAGCATAGATATTGTCCAATACAACTCTCATACAAGTTTAATCCATTAACCCCTTACCCAACGAATCGCCCACATGCAAATTGAGCAGTTGAAAAAATTAAATTTTTCAAATATCAACAAAACCATATCATGTGACCCCTCATTGGAACGAGCTCATTGAGCTCGTTCCAATGAGGGGTCACATGATATGGTTTTGTTGAAATTTTTTGAAAAATTTAAAAAAAATGATATTTAAAATAATAAATTTTGATATCGTCTGTGTTGGGTAAAGGCTTAAACTTCCGATTGCTCCCAACAGGTTCATCGCTGTGTGAGAGGGACCTAACCATAGAAATATCTCAATGAGTTCGGGATAGCAATTTATCAACCTGACTAACTTATACACTGTTCTCCGGACAGAAAGAAAGTTTCTTGTCAAACACAGACAACAGGGCGAGAAAAGTCGAGCTGATTTCCGGGAAGTGTCACGACGTCCAGAATATTTGGCATTGGAGAGTACAAAGCTTTCAGGCGATTGTGTGAAAGTGAATCTATACTTGAAATTGGGCATAAATTCACCAAACCTTCACTCTGACACACCGAAGTCCATCAACTCGGAGTTATCCTTAACATAGTGCAGGCGCAAATCATTAATTACAAAGGTAACATCTTTAAAAACGTTCGTGAAACACGAAACTCTCCCATCAATAGAAGCAGCAACAAAGTATCATAGCTATCGGGTTTCAAACTTGGACAGGAAACAACATTGATGGTGGCGACTGGTGGTGTACTCATCAGGATTGTAAATTTATCCCAACGGCAAATGACTTACCTGCTGCAGCAAAATGTCTTCTGAAAATCATCAGCTGCAAATGCACAACTGGTTGCTCAACAACACGGTGTAGCAGCAAAACGCAATGACAGTGTCTGCACAGTAGCTGGTGGCAGTTGGCAAGACACTGTCTGGTCCAACTGTTGAGAGGAAGACATTGCCTCAGAAGGCGATGACATTCATTTCTCATGTGTGCTTCATAAGGATGCACGTACAATGGTACATATATTAACAGATAACATTTCAAGTATTAAAACACATCCATTCGTGTTTACGAGCGTTGATTATATGTTTTGGTGTTTCTTGGTGAGCATTCAAAATTGCTAATCGGAAATATCCCATTCTACCTAAGAATAGGTAGTCCTATATTGGTACACTATCAGTTATAGTTTCATGAAGTATAAATCGAAAGCCTTTATAACAATTGAACAAGAGTTATTGGTAGTGTTTTCCAACCCCATTGTTAATCACAAAAATAGCTTTATGAGTACAAAATAGCGTTACTGATAAGGCGGAAATGAATATTTTCTGATATTTGCGATTTTCGTTTTCGAAACTGATGTTTTTACCCAAATTTATTATTTTCGTCTACACCAATATCAATTTTTTTTTCACTTTATCAGATCTTTAACTATCACAAAATATTTGCGCGGAGAACATCCACTGCTAACAATTCTAATTGAATAGGAAAACAAATTCTCAAATTTTCCAGTTTCCGAGCAAAATCGTGTGATTTTATCCAGAATAAGGCTTTCCACCACTCATGGAGAATTATAATTTTTTGTATTTTATGGATACCAACCATCTGCAGTGTTTACCGATAAAATATTTTGTATTGCAATTTGTCTGAGGTTCAAGCCTCTAATCTCTGGACTTTCGGGTTGAGTGACTTCGACCTTTTTTCAAATTTATTTATTATTTGTCCAGTGACGCCGTAAGGTGCACTATATGTTTATTCACTTTACCCGTTATCGTTAAAATTTGCCTTCTTCATTACACGATAATGGTTTTGGACTATGGGTAGGGTCTTATTGTAACATATACGTTATTGTGATGAATTGACGGTAACCTCGTCTGAAGTTTGCAGCTCGGGGCACATAATAATATAATAACACTTTGGCCAGCCGCTGATTTGTCGCGGTTCTCGGGCGAGAAGGCCTTGGTTACCCCTGTACTCCCGACTGCCTCCCTATTCCCATGCTTCTCCTCTCCTACCAACACTCGGAGACGAACTGCTTGATGACATCCCTTGCCCCATTCTTCCCAATCTCTCCGATTAGAATATTAACCCTCTCCTTTGAGTCTCCCCCTAACCACGTGTCCTTCATTCTCCCATCCCACTTCCCCATTATACTCCGAGTGAATCTTATTCTTTTAGACTGATACTTTGGGCATTCTAGAAGAAAGTGTTCCAGGGTCTCCACCATGCCCAAATTACACATTTGGCACTCCCTTTCACTGTTTTTCACAATTTTCCCTTCAGATCCAGGGATCGCGACCTCATCTTGAACAACAGTGATTCCCCAAAGGTGCCATCAAGGTACTCTTCAAAACCTGGCTTCTCTTCATCACGCAGGCCACCCAAAGACCTCTTTGATTTGACCACCTCTCGCCAATTACGGTTACAATCCTCCATGACCCTTTCTCTGACGATTTTTTTTACCCTGGTTAGCCCCAACGTCCAGGTCCGAGATCTCCAATGAGTAGTTCTCTACTGGCTCCCTCACTTGACCATCCACCCCGTCTTGATATTTGAGTTGAAAATTCCCAGGAACATTACTTTACACAATCGGCTATCGGGGAGATTTACCAAATAATTAAGATAACCGAGTTTCAATCCTGTCCTTGATCCTCATCCACCCAAGCTCACCCCTGATTGCTTCTAGAGCTGCGGCATTACTCGACTCCGTTATCCATCGGCCTGCATCGTTCTGCAGGATTTCCAAGCTCTTTACGGCCGTCTGGTTTGGGGGTACCACTTCCGTACCGTATGTTATACTTGGCAGACCCACCATTTCCCAAATGGTTTTCCCCACGAAAACCTTATTGAAACTGTTTCACCCTATAAGTTTCATTTGGTTAAGGATTCGCTTCCCCTTCAGAATCAATTTATTTGTGTGGTTTCGGTAGATGCCTCTTCCTGTAATGTTTATATTTACCCCCAAATACTCGTAATCACCTGTCTCCCCTACACTGAGAAGTTCGCTGCTACCTTCCGGAATGCAGAACTCACCCACTCTCCACCTTCGAGTGGGTCCACTTTGCGGCCCACAGGTTTATCTTTGCTCTTGCTTTCATTAAGTTCGAGTCTCCATCTGCTCCCATATTTCATGTTCATGCGAGACGCGGATCGTCTCAGTTGAACATAAACTCCGGACCGTAAACCACACACCACAGACTATGTTAACGGCAATTAATAACAATAAAACTTATAATGTCCTAACTAGACAACCAGATGGAGTTTATTATTCATTTGGGAGAAATAAGTCATAAATCTGTCATACTACTCTCGGTATAGTCATTCTTTATGGGTTTAGTTTTGCCATATTGCAAATGATCATGACGTTTGAATAAAACTCTAATAAGTCGTACAATAATGTCACGTCAATGTACTACATACACTGCGCGCACCTTCTACACTAGCACACGGGAGTGCAGCTGTAATATCATAGGTGGTGTGGGCCTGTTAGGTTTTTGGTGCAATGAAGCCAAGCACTTTGGGCGGCGATATAGTTGTACCGGCAGTATCAGGGATTTGGGTGTATTTGTCCCATAAAATATGTGTTACATTCCACTTGCACCCCCCCCCCCCCCCCCCCCCACAAAAAAAATAAAACATGCACTCAATACGATCGCTGTTAACTTCATACCCCTTACCTAATACGAAAGTGTATATAAAGCCAGGTCTGTTCACAAAAAATCGCTCTTTATGCCTTCACATTTTGCTATATCTTACCTCCTACAAGAATTTCATTGGTTCAAAGACGCCACATGCAGACTGCATATAAAACCATATACTGCCTGTTAACATCAATATACGCTGACAGCTATGGGTAATCTCCCCTTTGTTCATTGATTATTCAAAATGGCGGCAGCCGATAAACGCTTCAAGTTGAAAGACTCTGTGTTGGAAGCCCATATTTGGTCTGAAGTGCAGGTTAGGCAACTTAAAAGGCTCCATATTCTGTGGATGTGTGTCATGTTACCTTCGAAATGAAACTGTTTGGTATGTATGAATTTGCCTTGTTACAGCACTCTCCCATAAATTGTAACAAGGCAAAGACACGTGAACGTATTGTGAGAATTCTTTCATTTAATTTTGATCGCTGTTGTTATTAGTTCTGTGTATCGATGCAGCAGTCGGTAAGAGATATTCGTTACACAGTTTGTTGGTGGCCTAATATGATATTAACTGACACCATATATACCATATTAGGCCAAATATGGTATATATAGTGTCAGTTAATATCATATTGGACGAAGCTCATTCAATATGATATAAACTGACACCATATATACCATATTAGGCCACCAACAAACTGTGTAACTAATAATATTATCAATTATTACTTACCCTGTATCGCTAGAACAAGACTGCGCTCGTACAGATGAGAAGTCATTTAGCAGGGACGCCGTGGACTGGCCACTTTCCAGGCGTGAGCAATATTTCTATAGACGCAATAATATTAGATTCCAACCACTAATTATAGGAATTATCATCAAAAATTTAATTAATTAAGCACCGGGTGCAACCCGGTGCTTCACTAATTCCAATTTTGCCGATGCGGATTTGTATTACCTGTTTAACGCATGCTTATCACTGTTCACGTGAGAATTACGACCAGTTCACGGCGACTGTACTGAAAGCTATTGTTTTGAGGTTATAAATGACAATATTTCGTTATTAACCCTTTACCTAACGAATCGCCCACATCCGCCCGCGAAATATGCAAATTCAGCAATTGAAAAAATATTATTTTTCAAAACATTTGAACAAAACCATATCATGTGATATAACAACAAACGGATTAATGTACATGAACTGATAAACTGATATCAAAGCGCAAACTCAAATTCATTCGCATTGCTAAAATCCTGCGCCCACTCCCGAAACAGTCACAACAAAAATAGAACGATAATAAGCCAAACCCTTTAGCTTGCACCACACTTGTGTCCGTTCTAACCCTCGTGGACCTTGTCATGTCTGCGAGTATACGATCACATTATTCAACTTCCACAGGTTATAAATATTTACGCTGGAGCGTAATAACGTCCCAAGATGGATGAGATTTGAGATTAGTTAAGGTCACAATTTGGTAATGCTAGCGAAATACATCAGGATATACTGATTGACACGACCCCATATTGTGTGCACTGTTATACGTGATGCGGTCTTCAAAGCAGTAAATCATTGCAACTGGCATAAACAAAAACAATTTATTAGAAACGACATGTAGCAATGGGGAACTTTACTAAATGCTCAACTATCGTTCTAATCTGATGCTTGCTATCACGGGCAGGGATGTGGCTAGAGGGTTTCAGCTGGGGGGGTGCCACCGGTGTAAATTCCAATTGTGAGTAGTTTCGATAGGTGGTTGCACTACAGCGCTGGGTGATATCTTTTAACCCTTTAACCAACGAATCGCCCGCATCCGCCAGCGTAATATGCAAATACAGCTGCTGAAAAAATATTATTTTTCGAAAACTGTCAACAAACCCATATCATGTGACCCCTCTTTGGAACGAGCTCGTCGAGCTCGTTCCAAAGAGGGGTCACATGATATGGTTTTGTTGAAATATTTTGAAAAATTTTAAAAAATGATATTTAAAATAATATTTATTTATTTATTGATGCTTTACGCCACACCAGCAGCTAAGGCTATATCGTGGCGATGAAAGGTATGAAATCTGAAATAGATCGTCACTCGCCATGAGGTAATTAAAAATCAATCAACGAAATATGAAGAAGTATGAAGAATAAAATTAATCAATGAACACAGTAATGTGAAAATAAGATCAAGTGTGCAGAAAATGCTGCGTAAATCAAGCCTGAATGAATATGAATGTGAAATAATAAAAACAAACAATTTAAAATTTATTAAAAAGGTTGATTTCCTTCAGGAACGACAAAACCTTATGTGGATTTGTATTTTAAAAAAGGTCTCGAAGAGACACAACATTAAAACACTGTCGTCTAGCAAGATTAAAATCAATACAATGTAAAAGAATGTGTTCCACTGACAACACCTGCTGGCAGGGAACACACTCTGTTTAAAATAATAAATTTTGATATAGTCTGCGTTGGGAAAAGGGTTAACAATGTTTTTTTCAACTGTCGTTTGATATTCGTTTTGGGTAAATGTTTCAAATTAATTATAAACAATTATAAACATCCCACCTCTGATGGAGAACCTATCCATCATTTGCCCTCTCCGAAACAGAAATCCGGCACCCGTACTATTGTTCAAAGATCTTAGTAGTAGTAAAACGTAGTGTGGAGAGTGGTCAGTGGGGTAGCTATGGGAGAGGGATGGGAAAACCATTCCCCCTCCAAAAGTCTTATTCTACTATCAACATGAGGCGTCAACTAATAATATTACAGATATCATATCACACATGGCATTCTATTGAGCATCAAAATGGTATCATTTGGGGCATAATATTCAAAATATACCCTCTCAACCAGAAGAATGCGAGAGGGACACACCTTAATACCTTTCCGAACCGAAGACTTCGATTAATAGAAACATGTGTTCCCCTAAAATAGATTTCTGACTACGTGTCTGAGTGTGGTAGATGTAAAGAAAGATTTCTAAAAGACAATACAGTTAAAACTAGAAGTCCTGTCACGAATAGTGCGCTTATCTAGGCTTAATTGCGCGTTGGAATTGCGCGCAATTGCCATATCGTATGGCATCCAAAGCACGGCAGATTCTCTTGGTTACTCATAGCAAACACATGCAGTGTTTCTGCCAATGGACCTCCGGGTTACCCGGAGGTCCATTGGCTGAAACATTGCTTGTGCACAGGCCATATGTACATAATTTGATAGCTTTACTTGAGCCATAACGCGTACATTAACGCGCATGTCAACGTGCTATTTGTGCGCATGTCATGACAGGACTTCTAGTTTTAACTGTACAAGTGGCTGTAGTGATTGCAACTAGTACTGACTCGTTATGATGGTTATTAATCTCTAATGGTAGTAGTCAAACTGACAAACAAAATGTTGCGGTTGAGGTAGAAAGTATAGCTCTTCTACGTTCGCAGTGGACTGGTCGTAATCCAAACGTGGACAGTGATGTCAACGCATGCGTTTACAAGATAAAAAGCATCATCATCAGCAAACAACATTTTGATTAATGAAACATCGGGTACAACCTGGTGCTTCATTAATTAAATTTTTGATGATTATTCCTACAAGTAGTGTATGGAATCTAATAATATCGTGTCCGTGGTTGTATTTCCCACCCATGGAAAGTGACAACTCCACAACTGTCGAACTGTATTTGTTCTTCCAATTTATTGAAGTATTTCCCAACCTTTGGGATAGTGATACTAAGCCAAAAAGCTTGCATGGTTGACTGAGAAGGCAAAGCTGAAAAATTGTAAAACGTTGATTATATTACAAGTTGCACGACATGACACCCGTATTGTGGTATGATACAGGGCTTTAGGGGGATTTCTAGTACCATTGGGCGTTTCCTATTCTAAAATTAAACCATATCGGTACAGATCGCCACTGCTTTACTATCACAGTATTCCGTAATCTGGTCACACCCAAAGGATAGAGCTGTAGACAAATAACACGCCACGCATAGAAACCACGTTTCATCATAGAAATTTAGGTTGGCCGCCCACAAATGATAAAATATGTGAAGTTATTACCCTAGCAACAAACGCTGCGCTCGGGGATTACACACCCCCATGATAATGACGTATGAACATGCAATCACACGTGTCACACACCACACACGACGGAATAACGTCACTTACCCTGAAACTTATTAAGTGATCTTGTTCGTGATATCGCACTGTGGAAAGTTGGGTTCGTGACAACCGTTACTTACTGAGGGTTCCTTGTTCGACAGTCATTATCAACCGATCTGTCGGCTGATAACGAATGTCGTACAAGGAACTGGATATTAGTAACGGTTGTCATGTCGCCTTGAAAATTTTCCTCTCTCCATCCTCAGTAATTCCTATTCTATGCGATATTGACATTGCCGTTTGTGAAAGTGAATTATACATAGAGTACTCACTGTGAATTACGTCTATATCAACAAGCAACTCAAATATACAAATAAGACTGTCCAATACAACCAACGCTATGATAGTATACTGTACAGCATCACAGTTCAGGAATATTCTCAATCTTTCTCGTTTCCTGAAAAATAAAAAAAAGTTTACTATTAGTAACATAGTCAGCAAGTGACCGGGTACGGGATGGTACCTGATCTGTAAGGCTTTATACCAGGTGAGGCGAACGGGTACGGGATGGCACCTGATCTGTAAGGCTTTATACCAGGTGAGGCTTCGCCTCACCTGGTATAAAACCTACAGACCAGGTACCATCCCGTACCCGGTCACTTGCAGACTATGTTACGAATTTAACCCACCAATGACCTTTAGCAGACAGTAACTTGCACCGGTATCCATGGTGACAGTAAACAATCGTCACTTTTCGAAGTGCGATATTTGTTTACAATATAAAACTTATCGCTACAAGCATATCTGAAATACCCTTAAGTACATTTACTGTCATCACCTGAAAATGGTTAACAAAGCACTTTTATATGTTCAAACAATCACTTTTAATCTGTTGAGTATACTGTAAAGAAAATGTTCGCTTCACTAAAGCCTTCCGCATAAAAAATCGTTAAAGTCGTAAAAAACAACAAAGAACTTTTGGGTCTACAATTAATATATTCTGTCCATTTTTTAAATATTTAATGTATAAAATCAATAAATGCGGTACCTTGAAAATATTTTTGGTACTAAATTCTCTTACAGTTAACACTAGAAGTCCTGTCCTGAAATGCGCACAAACAGCACGTCGATTTGCGCGTTATGACGGTGGTAAGGCTATCACATTATGCACATACGGCCTGTGCACAAGCACAGTTTCAGCCAATGGACCTCCGGGTAACTCGGAGGTCCATTGGCAGGAACATTGCTTGTGTTTGCTATGGATAACAAGGAGAACCTGCCATGCTTTGGGTGCTATTCGATATGACAATTGCGCGCATTTCCTACGTGCAATTAAGCCTAGATAAGCGCACAGTTCATGACAGGACTTCTAGTTTTAACTGTATTTTGTTTTAATTCAAATTTTGAAAATTCGAAGCGCGTGGAAATGCATCAAAACAGCAATGGCTGCTACTCGTCGTGTAAGAAAGTGAACCTCCACCAACCCACCCACCCCCACCCACCCCCACCAACCCCCACCCACCCCCACCCCGAGTACGAGATTTACCGCCGGTATGCATGCGACATTCTTAGCCAATAAAATTCGAGGATATATCAACAAATTTGTCAGAGGTGGGGTAATAACAAATAATATCAGAAAAGGTGAAACCTGTAAAGATATTCCACCCATTACTACAATGACATAGTCCATAGTATTTGGAAGGTGCTTCTCAAATTTCTTAAGATATACACTAAATGATATACCTTACGTCTAGTTGGCTTAGAATTATATCTGAGACGCAATATGTGAGATATTTGTGTCACACAACCTACGAGTTGGACCATGGCCTGGTAGTGAGGAACATGTGTATTATCGGCCACGCCTCTCGTTATCATCAGCCCTGTTAGGCCAACCCAAATAAAATTGCAGAACGTGATTATTTTGGTATATGTGAATTTCAGATCTTGAAAGACAACTTTTGTTTCAAGAAAGATGTTTTTTTTTCCAATACTCCCGTTTCGGGCATTTGGAAATCAAATTGTGCAGATTAGTAGACGGTACATCGAAACATGGGTATTATACTGTATACGTCACCTATTTTTGTAGGGGTTGATATTTTTTTGTTTCCCTTTTCAGCTCTGTTATATTTTTGTTGAACTTCTTCACTCATAGAACAAAGATTATACAAGTCAATGTACAGATCAGTGCAATATTGTCCCCAGCGTTCCAATGTGTTCTATGTGCCTTGCACATAGAACACATTGGAACTCAGGGGAAGATTTGGTTACTTTTGTCCAATGTGACCACTGCTTTATATAAATGGTTAATAAATGACTGTTTTTGACCCCGTCAGAGCCTAGATGTGGCAATAGAATTTTTGGATAAGAGTTGGACCTTATGTATCACTATATTTATTCAATACGTCGTAGCTTGGAGTTAATTTGAACGGTGGGGCGAATTTCGCTGTGGAGGTTTACATTTCTCACCCCTTTCTCCCAGCACCATAGCGAAGCTTCTGAATTCACTTCATTGTCCCATTACACCCTGGTGTGAATTTGTATGGTAGAATGAATTATGCACGTACCAGGCTAGAATGATATGAGAATATTCACGAATCAACAGCACTCTGGCAAACCTGCCGAACTCGGCTCTCTATTCGAATTCACCCATTTTGGGGGTACGTAAACATTCTACATATATATAATCGGTCGTTTTTGTCTTAATTTATGTGAATTCATCCTCGAATAAAAATTATCAATGCTTATTAACTTTAAAACAGTCCCTTCGGGCAGTATGTGGTTTTATGTGAGGAGGTTCTCTCTTCGTTTAATTCGGAAGTACTTTGATATTCATAATGCTAGCAGATACACGGAGAGATAATTGAATAGAAAGAATCAATATCACTTTTCATACAAATCCCAACGAAGTGAACAAAGAAATGCGAAACCATCCTCTTTATAATCTTCTAAATAAAACCCGCTTGAGTTATGCACAAAGACGAAGAGAATATTGAATCAGAAATCCAAAGGCATTTAAATCACACGATCGATGTCAGCCCGTCTGTGATTCTATGTTTGGCATCATTCTGTGACATCATACTAAATTCCAATTGGTAAAAGAATTATTTAACCTTCAGTTCCGTTTTTCCCACGTCGTTCTCTTGGTTATTTATTTTGTGTCAAATAATAATTGCTCCTGAAAGTCTGCCTTTCAAATAACATGGAAATTATTTTGAGACACTATTAGTGAAGACATTCTATGCCAAATGCCATTACCTTTGCTGCGCCAAATGTTCGATGATCTGTGAGTGTGTGTCTTTGGGGAGAGGATGTGGTGCGATTGTGTGTGGCAGAGATTGTTTGTGAGGAGTGGGGATGAGGTCTACGTTCCCTGTATACACCAAGGTAAGAGAATACATTTTTAAAGTGTACATGCCGCCACAAACAAGGCCAAGAACTGTGTCAAATCATCAGAATTTCTTATCATAGATCAAACTTGTGCTTCCTGTTGGAGCATTAAGCTCCTTCGTTGTTTCGTTTCCAGAGGGTAGGAAACCTGCCACTGCGAGTGTCTTTAGTTCGTTCAATCGCTTCTACTTTTGAACACCCCATACAATCGGCTTACCGAGCGGTAAAGCTCTGACAAGCAACATTTCGTTTTTTTCGGACAAGATACATCAACGAATTTGTTCGCCCACATGACAGTATATAAGTGTTGAAGTTTATTTGAATTTCAACATTCGTGACGTAAATGAAATGAAGTAGCTGTGAATTGGTATATACTATTATTTAATAGATGTAATTTTCTTTACCCTAATTGTCCATTATAGAGCTCGGTTGATAGGACTTCAAACCCGACTGAGAAGACGCTGATATCGGCCGACATAAACCAAGCTAGTGTTTCCCCCTTGGTGCAATACTAGGCGCAGCTTTTTTGTTTACAGCGAAATCGTTCATTCGCAGAAAGCAATCAATTAGTAAAATTGATGTTACCAGGCAAAATGGAGTAGTTTTTGTATAGTGAGTGAGTAATGGTGGTAATAAGTAAGTATTAGGTGGATGATGTGGTGAAAGGAGAGCGTTGTAGATAAAATTCATCGCAAACTAAAATCCAGAGTAGTACAGTTAAAACTAGAAGTCATGTCATGAAATGCGCACAAATAGCACGTTGATATGCGCGTTAATGTACGCGTTATGGCCCCAGAAAAGCTATCAAATTCTGTACATATGGCCTGTACACAAGCAATGTTTCAGCCAATGGACCTCCGGGTAACCCGGAGGTCCATTGGCAGAAACATTGCCTGTGTTTGCTATGAGTCACCAGGAGAACCTGCCGTGCTTTGGATGCCATTCGATATGGCAATTGCGCGCAATTCCAACGCGCAATTAAGCCTAGATAAGCGCACTATTCGTGACAGGACTTCTAGTTTTAACTGTAAGCTGGGACTTGTCCAAGCGGGATTAGAGATAGTTTAACTATCCGAATGTCTCTGGGGAAGCCGACACGTTCGGATAAGCTGAACTAGGAGATGCGGTAAAGTGTTATGCCGCCCGAGATAGCCCTAAGTAACTTCATAATCAGGCTTAGACCGAAGGTCGAAGGCTGGTGTGAAGTAATCTAGATCTGATATCTCTAAACGGTTCATTGATAGTTAACCACGTAATAAACTTTTTATATATGTAACAGTAAATATGTAAAATCAGTAAATATGTATAATTCATGAAAATTTCAGTAAATATGTATAATTACTAAACTGATCAGGAATTATACACATTTACTGATATTTTTAGGAATTATACATATTTACTGAAATATCAACTGATTTTTTATACATATTTACTGAATCTATTTATTGCCTATTTAACATCAAAACAAAAGACAACTGACTCGTCATCAAACACTGCTGTCAAAACACTCTTCTGAACAGTTACAGTTTGGTATGAATAACAAAAAGAACAAACACACAGAATTGACTTTTGTGTTACAACATAAAACACCACTGTCAAAACAGGTGTAGACTATATAACTGTGTTCACTTCCCTATAAGACAGCCGGTCGCAAGGGATTTGTAAATCCCACATCGTCCCTGCGCGCCTTCGGCGCGCTAAAACCTTTCATTCATTCATAAGACAGCCACGCTCTAATAGTCTCCACTCTCTAATAGTCTTAATGGTGTGGAGGGATTAATTATTGACAATCTATCGCTCCAACGTAATCTGTCGGAAATTCTAACCGCGTGCATTCCACCTCAGACCCCATTTTAGTCAATAGGAAGCAAGGCCTGCCTGATGTAAGTGAAATAAAATAAGGTTAACCGGGTCGCAAGGGATTGGTAAATCCCACATCGTCCCTGCGCGCCTTCGGCGTGCTAAAACCTTTCATTCATCATAAGACAGCCCAATGACGACGCCCTCTTCAATATCATCGAAAAATTTGATCTTTTTGTATTAAATAACGACCACGACATTACTCACGTCAGTAACAACACCCTCCACCAATCCGACATCATTGACCTTATTATAACCAGCTAATCACTAACTAATCAAATGCAAGACATATTTGTGGGGGACGATGATTTAGGTAGCGACCACCTGCCTGTTCATGCCACATTACACGGTTGCATCGGACCCACAAGATACCCCACAATGAGTAGGAGGAATCTATCCAAAATTGGACCTCTTCAGAAAAGTAATTCAATATCATCGCCCCCATGAGGGCGATAGGTTTGATGATGAGTTCAAACAAAAAATAAACAAATTTGTTCAAGACAATAAGACAACGTTTAACGATGCCAACTTCAACCAAACGCCAGAGGACGGAGGTGGCCATGAACTTACGGAACCGATAAGCCAAGAAGAAGTGGCTAACACACTTAAAACATGTAAGTCTTCTTCTTTCCCAGGAGGGGACGAGGTCTCATATAAAATCCTGAAACAATGTCCCAATGTTTTTTTCGGTAGACTCACTAACCTCCTAAACTACTGTCTCTCTAGTGGATACTTCCCAAAATGTTGGAAAGTAGCTACAGGAGTCATGATATCCAAAACCCGACAAGAACTTGAGCAACCCAGCAAATTACCGCCCAATCAGCCTACACAGCTGTATTGGAAAAATATTCGAACGGATTGTCACGACTAGACTCCTCAGCTATCTCGAATCAATCAGCAGAAGCCAAAGAGAAGGAATCGAGCATGTTTATAGACTGGTAGATTATATGAAAACAGCGTTCAGTCAAAATGAAATATGAACCGCGCTATTACTCGACGTAGAAAAAGCGTTTGACTCTGTCTGGCACAATGGCATGTTATACAAACTAGCTAAAATGGGGCTACCTACCAAAATTCTAAGGATCGTATCATCATTTTTATCTGATCGAAAAATCAAAGTGAGAGTCAACCGCGAGGTGTCAGACGAGGTAAAACTCGAAGCGGGCACTCCACAGGGTTCGGTCCTCAGCCCGGTTCTATTTATAATATATGTGAATGACATTGAAAAGTAGGGAAGAACCATGTTGAACTATCTCAATTCTCAGACGACAAAGGAATGTGGACGGCCAGTACGTCTCGAAACATAATACAAAACCGTCTGCAGGATACCATCCGCGACCTTCAAGAATGGTGCGCTCTGTAGCGCATCGAGCTAAATGCCGCGAAAGCACAAAGAATCACATTCTATAAAAAGCAAAGGAAAAAACCTGTCCCTAATATTGAGCTTAAGCTTTATGAACATAAACTTGAAGCTAGTAATGAGGCAAAGTTTCTGGGATTCACCCTGGATAGCAGTCTCAATCTAAACAATCACGTAAACTCAGTCACTGTCAAAGCCACTACACGCATCAATTTCCTGAACATGATTAGAGGTAAAAATTGGGGAGCCAATAAAGAAGTTCTTCTCAAGCTTTACGAATCATATACATGCCCAGTACTAGAGTATGGGGCCATAATAACAAGTGACCTGAATAAAACCAACATTGAAAAACTACAACGGGTCCAAAATCACGCCTTGCGCGTGGCTCTGCACAAGCCCACGTGGACATCGATAAAACAACTTCACGAGATAGCAAAAATAAAAACTATAGCAGAGCGCTTAAAAGATCTTCAAAGCAAAACTCTAAATAGATTTCAAGACAGCGAATTAATAATAGAACTCAATGCGCATCGCGTCCTCAATAGGAAAACTAAATAATCTGGGGCGTGTCCATCGAAAGGGTTAAAGATTACATCATTGCGATGGGGTAAGCCAGGCATTCTGTGACATGAATTCAGAACTGGCTACGAGTGACACGATACGCACGAAAGCTTGCCTCTGTTACCAGGGAATGTTGCAAACAGCGAGGACAATCTCCACCTGCTGCCGAGTCTCCCCTCCCCGAGATATAAATTTCGTGGAAAAATGCTGGCTTCCTCATTCACATGTCACTGGCCGTCACGGACGGAACAGTTGTAAATTAAAAACCGAATTGCTCTAATTTCCAGCTCTCTATCTTTTCTACCTCCTCTATCTCATCAGACACACGACCAAACTGAATGAAAAACTATGAGGGATTGAAACAATCCTCATGCAAGGATGTGCAGAAAACCTAACAAGCCCAAGGCAAGGATTGAAACAATCTTGCCAGCAAACAGCCCTTTCAAAGGGTTTTTTTTTTGGTGGGAGGGGGGGGGGGTGGGGGAGGTCATTTGGAATTTCCGAAGGATAACCAGACGCCTCATAATCACATACGGCATCTTATCTCCCAGAAGGCTTGATGGATGACTCCCGGTTTTTCAAAACTAAGCTGTTGGAGTTTCTCCACTCCTTTTTGTAACCGCTATGGTCATATACCGGGGCCGCTACCAAACGGGCGTTGCTGTTTGGTTTTCTTTTCTCTTCTTCCCTTAAATTTGCCATCGCGCAACATTATATTCTGGCTCGCCACCATGGTGGGACTCAAACCTCTACCATCACCAAGCTGGAACCGAATGAATAGAGCCCACTCTTTAATAGTCTTAATGGCGTTGAGGGATTGATTATTGACAATCTATCACTCTAACGTAAACCGCCGGGAATTCCAACCACGTGCATACCCCCTGAGACCCCATTTGAGGCAATAGAAAAGCTAGGCCTGTGTGATCCAAGTGAAATAAGATAAGGTTAACCGGGTCGCAAGGGATTTGTAAATCCCACATCGTCCCTGGGCGCCTTCGGCGCGCTAAAACCTTTCATCCATTCATTCATCATCATACGAGCAGACCCCATTCGAGGCAATAGGAAAGCTAGGCCTGTGTGATCCAAGTGAAATAAAAAAAGGCTAACCGAGTCGCAAGGGATTTGTAAATCCCATATCGTCCCTGCGCGCATTCGGCGCGCTAAAACATTTCATTCATAAGAGCAGAACATTTTCACCCATGGATGAGATTCAACTGAAGGCAGATTTCCAGGAGAAGCTCTACAAGTCCTACGAGACCAATAAACGTGTTGTGCTCGCACGGGAAGAATATGACAAGGCAATTATCGACCTTCTAGAAACGAGTAGTTCCTCAAAGAAAACAGCTCATCAGTACTACAGTACGTGGAGAGTGGATTGTAACTAAATCACCCGCAGAGTGGAGTTATCACCCAAGCTATAACGTTCATATTTTGTACATATCGGCAAAAAAACACAAACAATGTTTCAGCCAATGGACCTCCGGGTTAACCCGGAGGTCCATCGGCTGAAACTTTGCTGCTGCTGGTTATGCTTTGCAACAAATTTGCAATTATTCCTCGGGTGGAATCTCCACTCTGCGGGTGATTTAGTGATAATACATTCTCCACGTACTGTACTTCTTGAAGAAATATGAAGTTCTTGAATGCAGTGATGTGAAGAAACTTGTCCGAAAACGAAAAGATGCTGAAGAAGAGCCCTGCTATTTCATATCAATTGAGGATACCTATGATGTCAGCAGAGAGAATGGTAAAAAAGAGCAAGATCGTCCTTTCTACAGACAAAGTCGGCGATAATGTAACTCTGCCAATTCCATCTGTTGATAGAGGAAGGACTGACCCTAGAAACTTGATTGGTGTTGTTACAGACATTTCAGACAATGACATGTATGCTATAGCAGTTAAGGCTGGGTTGCTGAATGTCAAATATATATATCTATATATATAATTAGTTCCAATGTAAAAAGGCAAGCGAAAATGTCAGATTTTTTTTCCATGTCTGCACCAAGTGGGTTATCGTGCCTGATTTAGTCTAAACGCCTTCATATATACGAAACTGCATATTACGCTGGCATGAAACTACAATCAGTATGATCCTGCAATGCAGGGTGTGAGGTTGAGGATCACATTAGTCAACGCCGTGTTGGAAAAGTGGCTAATGTTAGAGTGAAAATTATTCGATGAGGTCTATCACATAAGCTGTGTAAGAGATAACGTTTGTTGATATGTGTACTACGCAGATACTCGAATCAGTAAATATATTTAATACTGTATTTTGGTTACGAAAGTTTTGAGATTTGTAAGTGGGGCGCTTACAACATTCATAACAATGATTCTGAGCAGGGGGGGGGGTAGTTTCAGGAGGTGTGTGTGTGGGGGTGGGGGGGGTGGGGGGTAGGTGTGCGCGGTATTTTCTTTTTTTCCGTCAGAACATTATCGTGAGGATTGAAGTCTGAGATATAAATTCGTTCTTGCCAGTAATCATGTATTTTCATAAAAAAAGACCAGATTTGATATAACTTTAATCACATACACACAGTCGGCCATGCAAATGACGGTCTATAACTCCCAATTCGGGCTTTGGGGACAGAGCATGATCACTTTGGAGTACCCGAACTTAAACATGCAGGAGGGTTAAGAAGTGATCCCAACGCATGGCCTAGACAAGCTATTAGCTCTCCTGAAGCTTATAAAAGCTAAAAGTGTGAAAATGAAGTTTTAATGTTAATGAATTCTGCTAAGTGGGCTTTGTACATTTTATTTGGTGCTGCTAACATGGCAGTCCCTGTGAGACGGCTATACTGCCCCTGCTACACCTCCGGGCCTCGACAAGGCCCTAGGTGTGAGAGGGGTAGTGTGGACGTTTTATCTCCTGAAAATGCCAGGCCAGGAAAAAATAAGAAGCTGCATCACGAATCTCGAATACTATACGTCTATATATATTTTATTCATTCACAAGACAATCTCCCAAGACGTTTTGAGTTTTGAGTTTTTAAACCGTAATTCGTTGATGAAGGCATGGTTTCGTTTGGTGATGGTGTTAGGGTATTTAACAGTCGGTCTGAGTGATGACTTGCGCCATCAGCATCGGTTCAATTCCTGTTTATATCCACTCCTAATCTCCGCAACGCCCCCAGCCAGGGATGTGGCTAGAGGGTTTCAGCTGGGGGGTGCCACCGGTGTAAATTCCAACTATGAGTAGTTTCGATAGGTGGTTGCACTGCAGCGGTGGGTGATATATTTTAACCCTTTAACCAACGAATCGCCCGCATCCGCCGGCGTAATATGCAAATGGAGCTGCTGAAAAAATATTATTTTTCGAAAAATTTCAACAAAACCATATCATGTCACCCCTCTTTGGAACGAGCTTTTTAAAAATTTAAAAAATGATGTTTAAAATAATGAATTTTGAAATCGTCTGCGTTGGGTAAAGGGTTAAAGTGATTATATATATATATACACATGCTTATGAACCCTTTTGAAAATTTTCACTAGTCCTGAAACGGAAAAAGTATCATTTATAATGTGTCTGGGTCAGACAATTTACCGGATTGATGTCAGAGTCGAAATTTTGAGGCCAATGTCAATTTTAGAGTAGGAAATTTGAAACTCAAGTTTCCAGTTGGAAATAAAAGATCAAAATTTCTCATCATTAAGTAGGAATTTTAATATTTTTCATGAACAATGTTAATTTATTGAATTTCCAACTATTTGATTTTTGACCTCGGAATTTCCAACTATTGAAAAAAATACTCCTAGCTGTGGGTGAGACCCCCCCCCCCCCCACACACACACACACACACACACCCCTGTCGCCACATCCCTGCCCCCAGCATCTTATAAGGATGTTTGGTCCCAAATAATTGCAATTCAGCGAATTATCAAATGTTTGTGCGATTCTGGCTCATGTGGTTATAGCCAATCCCTTCTTCTAAGCTCTCGAGAAAATAATTGTGGATAAGGGTGGTTGTTACACAACTTGCACGGCAACTTGAAACTTCACAGTTAGAAAACGACACCCATTTATTGGGGATTTATCTGCATGGTAGTCGCATGCTTTGGGGGAAGTGCGAACGAATGCCTATCACCTGCTATTCAGCTTTCTAAATTTTGGCACTAGCAGAATGTGTGTCCATCGTCAGTCTGTTTCTAAAATCACATGGAAGCGATTACTCTCTCTAGTTTACAGAAGTCAAATACCACGCCGAGCGAATTAGTTTAGTCTGTGCCTTACTTAAAGGCAGTACAGTAGAATCCTCTTAATTGAATATCCATTTTGCCAGTGAAAATTATTCAATTAACAGGAGTATACATTTAATAGGGATTTGGACAGTTTCCTGTGTTCTGGAGGTAAAGTGAGCATTTATATCTATTATATCTTGTTTGACAGAGCTCATAGAGCTCTGTCAAACAAGATATAGTAGAATAAATGCCTGTATTGGATGTAGTGAGGCCAAAAAGGTTGATAAATGAGGGGAATTTGGTGCGTGTCACAGTTATTTTTTCGACATATTACACAAATTTATATACAATTAACAGGAGTTTACTCTACAACCCATATGCAATTAACAGATCAAATTTGTACTGAAGGTATGGTAAATGGTTTTGTGTTTGAAAATTATATTCAATTAACAGGGATATACAATTAAGAGATTTCCAATTAAGTGGGCTCCACTGTACAATAAAATCGAAACAACTATCATGATGACATCTCCATATTAACATGAGGAAATTTATCAGAGGTCAACTATAGAAACTAAAAAAATCTCCGTCGAAGTGTTTTGGAGAACATGTTATGGTCACGTTACCCAGTTACGTGATGTTTGGTCGCCATGATAGCCCGCCGGCGCGGCCATATTTCGACGTCATTGAAATAGTGATACGTGGTGTTAATACGCATGCGCAGCGCGTATTGTTAGGGTGACGTGTTTACTTCGTCCATTTGGTATACTGGAGGCTGCCATGTTGGTTTCTATTCTAGCACGTGGTTGATTTGTGACCCAAAAGCTTCCAATAGGACGGGGTGTGTTCAGAGGTTATATTCAATTGAATATGAGTACATCTAATTACCCAAATGGCCCCGACCATTGTTATTTTACCTCCGCTTTTCCGAGAATCCTCGGTTTCCCATTATCCAATCTTTGACGGCTCGTAGTTGTTAAGACTTCTAAATATGTGAGCAAACAACCCGAAAGCTACATAAAGTACCCCAAACCTACTGAAAATCACGGAAATGGATTTCGGTCTTCCAGAATCCTCGCATCTTAATTCCCAATTTTATGAAACACTGTTGCTATGGGCCTGAAATGCTTTTTTGAGGAAGGAATGCTTTCTAGGAATGTGTTCGATTGAACTATTGTATCTTTGCTGGATCTTTGCTGGATCGGTTCATTCGAAAGCTTCTGCTTACTTATAACATTCTGTATATCTGTGAGTTTTGTGACAGTTTCTGTCTTCTCATCCCTAGTTGATTGTGTCGGAATATACTCCGGTAACATAGAAGAGAGAGTCTTTCATGTGTGACAGTTTTGCTTGTTGTAACTATTTGTTTAGCTTGTCTGGTCTGTTCGGACTGGTTCCAGCCTAACCCTGTTCCAGGTACTTCTTTGTACCCTAACAGAACGTGTTCTAATTCTTTTACCGAGATCATGCAATCAGAAAAATACGAACAACAAAAAAAAAACATCTTTGAATTGGATAAGACAAAGCGTCTAAAAAATACTACTCAACTTCTAATGGAAGAAATTCGATGAAACGCGAAGTATTTATAACCATGAGAACATAAATCTAATAGTCTCCATTGAGAGTCACTTGATTTTTTATGCATAAACCTTGATGATATCTCATCTTATAAAATGCATTTATTCAAGATATCTTCTAAACATGCCTCGGCAAATTATGTTTTGAACAAAGAACTCTCCTCGGGAGCTATGAAAACATTTTACTTCGCTTTGATACAAAGTAATCTACGTCAGATCGTACGCTGTTCCAACTGGCATTGAACATGGAAGTATAAGCAGCTGACCTCAAAATAAAACAGGCCATGCGTTACCAAAGACGGCAAAACATTCACAACATACAGTAACTCTCAAATCTCGAAAATTGGACTTGGGGACGGGTTTTGAATGTGACCCAACATCCTGGATGAGTTAAGTCCAAGTTTCGGGGCGTTTGGGCTGTGGGGCTTTTGCCTTAGCGTTATTCAGAATAGGCGACGGATTCCGTAGACCAGCATTTGAACCTCGCCGATGTTAATTTCAGAAAATTACTGATTTTTTAGGACAGTTTCGGTAAGAACACACATCTGGTGGTATAATTGCTTGATCTATATGAATGTTATAACCACTATTTGTTGATCAAGAAACTTGGGAGCTCCGTGGCTCAGTGGTAGACTGTTTGACTTCTATACAAGAGGTTCCTAGTTCGATCCTCGTCGGGGAAGACCCGCGTTGTGTTCTTGGGCATGCCACTGTATCCCAGTTGCCTACAAGGGGGCACGATGACACCAGGTACTAAGCGTACTGCACGTCGATGAAGCACGTCCTCAACCGTTGTAACCCTGCTTAAACGGAGCTTGAACAGAGTTAGAATGTTTAGGAGCTGACAGTTGCTCGTCGATGCTCGGTGGTTCTCTCCGGGTACTCCGCCTTCCTGCACCCGTAAAATTGTCACGGTCACGATTAGCCATTGTGCATATGTATGTGACCTTAAACACCAATAAATAAATAAATCAAGAAACTTGTATCAAACCGAGATGTTGTTCAATTAACTATCGAGGCGATCCCTTTAGGGCAAACGGCTATAGGTAATAGGAACAGCATGGAGATTTGGTACAAATTTCTCTATCAACACACTCTGGTAATGACAAACTTTTCTTACTCTCTCAGAAACCCACGTGGTGGTAATAACCAATTTATCTTACAATATTTCCTCCTATTCACATATATTTTGACAACCATTGGGCGCTTATGAATTGATTTTTTATGGATAAAGATCACGATGACGTCGTGGTATTACGTACTTGAGCAGTGCATGACGTAATCCCCATCCATTGTTCCATTTTCCACCATCTGTTGTACGATAACCGCCTTAGTTATATTATTATGCCTCAAGTTTGTAACATCAGCCGTGATTGGTTAATTTGACACCTTCTAAAAGTCATAGTACTGCTATTTTGGGGCAAAACACGTGTACTATCGGAACGTTAAACTTTTTTCAACACCGGTAGACACAAACTTACCAACAAATATATCATCTTCAGTGGGTATGTTTTCAATTTTAACTGCAAACAATGAATTCAAAAGAATCAGAAATATTAAAAAACTCACTCACGTGTTGTTCACCACTTCCGTGAATCCTGAATATAAGTCTCAGTTATGACTTCAATCAATTATATTTAAGAAATAACTGTTGTTTTCCTTCGGTTTATGAGATATAAACCGAAAATTTTTAGCACAAGCTTCATAACAAGCATTAACAAAGAATTATAACATGAACAGCATGATGCAGTTGTAAACATTGGCATTTGTTGATATAGAAACTCCCAAAGCGACGGCACTTGTGACAATTCATTTTCGAAGAGACGTCATTCGTTCGAAATGACGTCATGTTTTTGGATTCGACTACATTGTTGTTACAAGATTGATGGCATGTTGCAGTTAACGCATAACAATGAAAGTCATATTTTGTTCGGCATAATAAGATAATTAGAACGTTTCTTTTCGTGTTCTATCGGTCGATAGTACCTGAGTTAGTGTGATTTCTGAAATAAAACCTGAAGCAGCGAAGAGCTGCTTCAGGTTTTATTTCAGAAATCACACTAACTCAGGTACTATCGACCGATAGAACATGAATAGGAACGTTCTAATATTATAGTAGTCTTTTAGCTGTGTGTTGTTTTTGTTTGATTTTTCGAGCCTTTAACGCATGGTAAGCCTATATGAAAATAACATCACGGCAAAAATGATCTTGTCTTGTTTATTTTGTTGAGCTGGTGATTTATTAGTCATGTAAGTACTCTTATCAGAACGGTGACCACGAAATGGTCAGTCAGTTTTCGATACGAGCGAAGATAAAAACGTTCTCTTTCTGAACTGAATGATCGCACGGGCTCGCGAAAGTTACTGTGGCTGATACAAATTTGTATAAGTCTTGGCGTTTCAGTATGTATCGGGTTGGGGGCAGGGGTGTTGTCGATTGCGTGTAAGATATTATGAAATATTTGATACACACGCTATATTTATAAAGAACAAAATCATAAAAGTAAATGACTTGTAGAAACTCTTTTCTTTATTCCCTAGTTTTGCTTGCCAGGAAGAAAATTTACCATATACATGTACCTTCTACGACTGTTTCCGAATACTTCATAATCACACTAATATCCGACACGAGGTGGCCCTGGCTGTCGAAAGTGCCGTTAAGCCCTAATAAATAACTAAATTACACTAACAGAAGTACAACAGAGTCAAGCATTCTTTACATAAGTAGGATAAATCGTGGGATCATTTTAACAGAGAATTTCGCAATGCAGAAAATGCGAAAAGCTCAATGAAAAATTATTTTCGGAAAATGTTCCAAGTTAAAATTCATACTGCCCCGATTATTCCACATAGTTGGTTTGAATACAATATATCAACCTACCGATCATTGCCTTTATTTGACCATTTTGGCCTGTCCGTTCCTGCGTGGCTATCCGATAGTGACCTAGGACTATTCAGTTTGCTGAGTCATCGGAATATATTATTTTAGGTCTAAAATATGTTAAGGAGGAAATATTATTTATTACTTTCCAAAGTGTGATTTACTGGGATTTACGGGTTTGATTATAAACGATAACTTCACAAGTGAACTATGCAACCAACAATGGTGTCATGTATTCGTGCGCGCAAACGAAGACGCTTTGACGTGGGTGTAATGGGGACTTCGTTGTTTCTTTTGCTTTTTTTAACCCTTTGCCTAACATGAAAAGCAGGCGACACTTGCAAAAGAAATTCTTGAATAACTATTATTTTCATTTTTTGTCTCAAAAACATAGGTTATGACCCCTCACTGGAACGAGCTCGACGAGATCGTTCCAATGAGGGGTCATAACCTATGTTTTAGAGACAAAAAATGAAAAAAATAATAAAAATTAATTGGCGAGTTTTGAGAATAGGCTGGCCGTTTTTTTGGTCGTTACGTTAGGTAAAGGGTTAAATAATATAATTATCGTTAATAATGAAAAGTAATAAATAGAGTAATCGCTTCTAATAATTAATTCGAGGCGAGGGACTATATTGTAAGACACTCGTGCGCATTCGCGCACTCGTGTTTGTACAATGTCCCTCACCTCTCATGAATTATTTCACGTAACTAGTCCAGTCAAGTTATTACTCCCTATGTAACAGTTGGTTCCAATCGACACAACACGATATATTGACAGAGTTAACTGGTATTTGTAATGATATTTTGGATATTCTGATCGCATTCATGTTTTACCGCATTGGTTGATTCAAAAGCGTCGTCGGCATTCATTGTTGCCCAACCGTTAGCGTAATTGCGCTCCCACCACATAAATATTTTTATTATTCCAGAACTAATACCTGTAATTCACGTAAGGATATTGCTCGTTCAAGGCTTCAATAGACATCTGGTGTTGACAAATACCCGGAAATGTCTGATCTCTTTTCAAATAAGAGAATTCGCTACAAAACCTCAGTACTCGCGTTTTGCAAATTTCCCGTTCTTTCACCCGTTTATATTTTTATCCGTTGTACTCGTCATTCTCTCGATATGTTACTTGGAACTTTCTGTTGAAAATAATATTTAAATAAGCCAGGAATGTTGCGAAGCTCGATCAGCAAATTTGTTTTCCCAACAAGGTGCAAGAAGAGCGGAATGTTGCTCATTTGAGCTTCAATGCGGCGTGTTTAAGTACAAGAAATCATACACATGGTGTCAGTTTGGTCATCTGCTGAATCGGACGTCCGAGTGTGGATTATCATCCTTTTTCATATTTCTTACCCTTTTACCTAACGAATCGACCGCATCCGTCAGTGCAATTTACCAATTAAGCAGGTGAAAAACACCATCAAAACATTTCAAGAAAACCATATCACGTAACCCCTGATTGGAACGAGCTCAACGTGCTCGTTCCAATGAGGGGTCACATGATATGGTTTTGTTAATAAAATTTGAAAAATTCGAAAAAATAACAATTAAAATCTTAAATGTAGATATCATGTACGTTGGGTAAATGGTTAGAGAATCGACATTGAACATAAAATAGGGAATTTCCACTGAGTCGGGTGTGGGGTGCGATATTTTAGACATGTTTATCTGCTTTCCTCCCCAAAACCCTATAGAAAAATGTCGAAAAATAAAATCTAAGATGCTCATTTTTTTTTTTTGCTTTGCTCCCGCTAAAAATGCTAGGAGACATAACGTAGCCTCAGTGATAGAATGTTCTATGTCCCATAGGGGAGATAATACATAGTCCCATAGGGGACATAGAACATTCTAGCAGTCAGGCGACGATAATTCAAATAAAAAAAAAATAATCTATGTTTTTTTGTTTTTTATGTGATGTGATCGCTGCTTGAAAATTTAGATTTTTATCTGCTATTCACTCATGACATAATTACGGTATCCACTGAAAACCAATAGACATCCTCTATACACTGTCTCAAAATATACAATTCGAAAGAGTTATAAGTAAATTAAGACAACAGTCGTCGGTAAAAGAATTTATCGCACTCGTGGGATAACACTATAATTTTGCCAGACAGTATTTATTCAGTACAAAATGAAACTTTCGTGATGTCCGTCCGATAATTTCATTTATTTTTTATGACCTCATTCCTGGTTACAAAGTAATACAAAACCTGACCTTACATAATACAAAACGAAGCGCGAAACGCAACCGGAAATAATGTTAGTGATGTGTTGTAAAATATTTGCTAATTGTGGGTTTATGGAATCCAAGGGGAACTATACTATTAGAATACACATCAGACTCTTTCAAATCTTTTTCCTATCAGTTATCTACCGGAACAGAAATAATTCCCACATATCCCTGTTAGACTTCTGTCTGATCAGGTTACAAAGTCCTATTAAAAGAAGACATATGGTCATCAAGAAGACGTAATCGAAAATGGATGCATTTACGTTCGTTTCAGTAATATGATTAGTGTGTGAATTACGTTTAATAAATGAAACTTTCTTGGACGTTTTCGGTAAATCGTCTTATTCTTAATCTAGTTGTTGAAATATATCGGGTTTTTTAATGTGAAGATGGTCTATTGGTTGAACAAGAAATTACGTCGGAAATTTACTTATACATCATGTGAGGGGTTGTAGGTACAACAATACTCAATATTCAGAGATTATCACTCGGTTAATGTCACACCGGCCGAGATATCAGCCTGAGGTATATTCATATCAGTCGAACGCTGATATGAAGTTACCGAGGGCCTATATCTCGGCCGATATGAAACTAGCCAAGTAATAACCTCTTTCTGGCCAGACCTTTATACCAATCCAATTTGAGCACAACGGCAAACATGGGTGTGGCCTGTCTGGTTGGAGAAAAAACACTGGTATTTTCTTCTTCTTGGCGTCTGTTTTAGGTTTTAGGTCCCCCGTCTTAAAATGCTAGTTTACAACCCCTTGTTATAGGTGTTCACCATTATCACTGGTTCCCCCCCCCCCCCCCACAACCCTTTGATGTAAATTGACTCGACTAACTCGAGAAGGCTTCTTAGTTTCCCAGTGTTGAGCCAAAGGTCTATTTGAATGTAAATACGCATGGTGTTTACTGAGAAATGTCATAAACATGAATATAATAGATAACTGTCTTCAAGTGCATGATCATATGAAATTCGCCACAGAAAAGCACTGGGCGTCGATAGTGTCCTATAGGACACTGTCGACGCCAATTGTTTTTCTATGGCGAACTCTGTAGGTTTTAAAAAAATTATTTGTCTGTTGCATTGTCTGATTCGAGGGTAAGCTCTAGGCTACATTGCGCGCGTCGGGGGAACTTCGCCAAACTATAAATTGCAGAAACACTGCAAAACTTTGGGAAAAGTTACAAACTCCGCATAATTTGGGCGCAATTATCTTATTTGGGCACAGCGTTTACCGTCGTTAGTTGGGAAGAATTTAAAGGCCTGGAATTTCTGACAGTGTTATTGTTTCTCATTCTTTTCATATAGTCTGAAGTTTCATCTTCTCCTAGTTCAGCTATCTGCTGAACATCTCGGCTTCCCCAGGCCAGATAGCTTAACTATCTCTTCTCCCACCTCGATGAATCTCTGCTTGCAACTATGCGTTGAATAGTGTGTACAACCTCTCTTCTTTGTCTCTTCGTAGCCCAATCATCACTTCTTGTCACTATCAATTCCTCACCAAAAACTACCCCCTCCTTCTGGTAATGCCAATTTTTCTGCTTGATTGTTTTCGACGAATAACGATGAAGGATTTCGCTGTAAACAAACTGGCTGCTTCTAGTAATACATCAAGGGAGACAACTCTAGCTTGGTTCATATCGGCCGTGTTCGGCGTCATATCAGCCGTGTTTGAAATCATCTGAGCCGAGCAAGAGAAGAAAGATCTTAAAAAGACGGCCACATCTAATAAATACTTTCCCACATTCGATCATTATAACGTCCGTTCAAAAAAACAATATTACCACATCATTTTTAATTCGGTTATTCAAATATCGTCAAGCATAGCCCATGGGACGGCTGTTTCTATCCTCTAAACTAGAAGCCTTGCAAAAAAAAGACAAAACATTTCACAGGGAGGAAACTATCGATCACGTACACATTGTTTTGGGGAATTTTCTCTAATAATACGCCAGTGTTCAAATGTATTTTTTGGCCCGAAACATCTCCAAACGTCCACTTGTCTGTCTGGAATATTCAGCAACTATTTCACTACAGTGCTCTAAAAGGTTTTAAATCAATATATTTCCCCAAGGCTGCTTCGTTTCGGAAACTTCATCTATTCTGAGTACCACTTTTCACGGCGAATAATTCTAATTCAAATGTTTAATTCTGTTATACCTGTAAAACTACGAGATGGAAATTAATATTCTCTTTCCACCTTTCCCTTCCGCTCCATCCAAATGGTCATTACAAACTAACCTGAATATTGTTACTATTCTGTCACGTTTCGACAAATAAATACATTTACTTAAATGACAATTGCACAAGGGAACACGTCAATAAATTCATTTATCATATGACTCGTCCGTTTTGTTCATTTTAAAACATTTGATATTTTGTTTTAATATTAATCAGTGATAAATAAAGCCTTCCGTCAATTTCATTGGTAAATTTCAAAACTAGACAATTTGATTGGCTGAACAAAATACAACTGGGCCACATTTTCATAATTTGCATAATTAGAGTTGGGAGCTTTTATTGGTCAATTTCAAAACAGGACAATTTGATTGGCTAAAAAAATACAACTGGGCCACATTTGCATAATTTCAGTAGGGAGAATTTAAGTTATCTGTCCTATTAAGGGTGGGTTATATTGTATTAATCTTTTACCTACAAAACAAACGCCCTTCATTTTTTCTATATTTTCACTTTTTGCTTCCAAAACATAGGTTATGACCCCTCATTGGAACGAGCTGGACGTGCTCGTTCCAATGAGGGGTCATAACCTATGTTTGGAAGCAAAAAATGAAATTTTTAATTATACGAGGATGTTTTTTCCAAATGCCGTCTGCAACTCAAGTTAGGTGATGGGTTAAAAAGTCATACTAAGTGGCTAATTTTTGCGTGTGTGTGTCATATGATAAATACAATATGAAATGAGTGTTTTTCTCATGTAATATTTATGAAACTCGTCCGAATTTTCCGTTTGGGCTCGCCAAAACTGAAAATTCTCAGACTTGTTCCATAAATATTATATGAGAAAAACACTCATTCCATCATATCCTCTATATCTGTCCCTGATCCTTCCTGAAACAAAATATCTGTTAACCTTTCGATTACGTTGATAAAGAAATCTGCGGAATAGAGGGAGAGTGGGATGTTTAAAGATTTTTTGTTCTGTAATTTATGTACATATTATATGAGATGAAGTGTACCAGTAGTTTTGTTACAAAAGTGAACAGAGAATTTCAATCGGATTGCGAATGGGTCAGGCCCGGACGGAATTCCCTGAATGCATTTCTCTCTGCAACACCGTGGAATCTCATGTACCATAAGAGAAAGGTGAGAACATTGAATTCTAGGTGCTATTTTTGTTTGTTATTATTGATTCGGCTTTGATTTTGCAATTTTTGGCTATGAAATCTAGACCTTTGGAAACCACTGTTTTCAAGACGACTTTAATTTTGGAGGCTCAGCGAAAAATGTCAAAACGTAATCTGCCCCCTTCGCCCCCTCCCACCCCCACCTCCCAGAAGGGTCAACTAACAAGGTAACTCTTCCCATCGATGACGTCACCAAACGAAAGCCTAGCACGGAAACTAGTTACACAGTATCACTGCCCGATCACTGTTTTTTTTTTAAACTGCTGAAGATTTGGGGGAAATTGGGTAAGACAGTGAGAAGTCGTGCCAAATGTTTAGTTGGGGAATAATGCAGACACATTAATACTTTCTCTTAGAATGTCCAAAATTTCAGTTTAACGGAATAATACTATTGGGCAGTGAGGTGAGAGAATGAAAGATATGTGGTTATTGGGTGACACAAAGGAGAGGGTTAATATGCTTGGTGGGAAAATGTAAAAAAAGGTACGGGATATCATCAAACAGTTCGTTTCCGCATGTTGATGAGACAGAAGAGGCATAGGGGGTGGCATCTGGAAGCACATAGGAAATCAAGGCCTTCTCACCTGAGAACCTCGACAAATCAGCGGCTAACTGGACTGGTATATTATCAACTTTTCCAATTTCGACATTTGTTTCTCTCAATAATGGTTAGAATAGTTTGTGAATATCCAGTTTGAATTGTCGGTAAATGTGCACACCATCAGCGTATTCATCGGAAATCAATGCGTATTGTTTAACCGTTTAAGACTTTAATTATTCTGACATTCAAACGTCAATGGGAATTTAGTTTCTTCAACGTTTTCCAAAATGGAACGTCAAACGTCGGAAAGTGCAAATAACAAGATATTTTTCTCATTAGTGATTATCTGGTTGAGGGCTAGATTATATTTGGTGGTCTGAATTTGTTATTCAAAAAGGTTTTATTATAAATTATTGGAGAGGCCCACAGGCACTCTCCAGTGATTTGTAATAAAACAAATTTATATAAACAAAATATTATTTGTGTTTGATTGAATATGAAATATAAGCAAGGGAAGTGTTGGCTTTAGCTCTGGTATCCTCATTTTTTGAAAGCCCTGATAGTGGCTTCTTGCACTTAACCCGTTAAGAAGTCTTGACAGCAGGATTATATTAGTATTTTAAGCTGCGATAACATTTAGCTCAAAGGTTGTCACTGAGCACTATTCGGGAGAAAATGGGAATTCAGGTTAAAACTTTAAAAAATCGAAAAATGATAACAAAACAAATGACCACAAAGTATCAACGCGCTGTTTGATTTCGTACGTGATAAGACGTACAAAAGTATTAACGCGCTCTTCGATACCGTACGCCACAAGACGTACAAAAGTATCAAGGGGTTAAAAAGTTATCGGATTTTTTTAGACGCCGGAAAACTGGAGACATTCGGGAAATGTTTTCTTGCTGAGCATTGGCTTTATAGAGCAACAATCCCTATCCCTGTCCCTTCAAGATGGCAGCTGGTGAGGCACTTTTCGATAAGTGACCAATGAACGTCCCAGCAATCCTGGAGCCAATTCTATAAAACTTTTGCAATTATACTTTTTAAATTCTATTTTCTATTTGGGACTTGAAATGGATTGAAATGAATCATTAACAGTTTAAAAGATATGGCAATTTGCCAACTGGCAAATTGCCATATCTTTGAAACTGCTAATGATTCATTTTAGTTAGTTATATTAATAGGCAGAAAATACAATTCTTGAAAACAAAGTTGTAAAAGTTTTATAGAATTCGTTCCAGGAGTGTCGATATCATTGGTAGCTACCTAATTTGGATTTGGCTGAGGAAGAAGCCACTCATGTGATCACATCACTGTATGTATACACAACCATGTGACTCATCGGATAAAAGTCTGAAACATGGAGATGATGATACTAGAAAGGTGATATGAAGAGTCGCGGGAAATATATATTTCTCTTTTATAGCTACCGACCCGACAGTAACTGGAAAGATGTCAATTTACAGTAATCTATCAGATTTTGTATCAATGAGGAAACAGAACAACACTGAGTTGTTTTAACAATTAGCCCCTACCGTAGTTTTTAGTTGCGAAAAACATACTAGTTGGAACAGATAACAGGATCACACCGAATGACTGGGATCCAACCGTTAAGCAAGTCATCGTGATAACCATTCTCTCTCGGTCAGACTTAAGATATTCCAGGCGCCTTCCTATCGGCCATGAGTGTTTTACAGTACTGCGATCACAAAAGCGATCACAAAATTTCGATCGGATCGCGACTGAATAGCGATCCGTTCGAATTGTTCCTTCTGCTTTCTTCCATGCAACATTGCAGAATCTCCCCTGGTAAAAAAGGAAGTACGTGGAGATTCACTCGGGAATGTTGTCTTCGTTTGTATTTATTGATGAGTTGTTAAGTTCACAGTATTTTGTTAAGGAAATATCGACCCATTTGTGTTAGTGTGTCCCGATCGAATCGCAATCAGTTATTAGTGCCATTGTCTTTTCATCCAAAGAGTTCTTGATTCTAACACCATGTTATCTTTCTGTTCTTTCTGATACAAATCGTCCACTTAGTTCCAATGTGTTCTATGCGCCTACTGGCACATAGAACACATTGGAACTCAGGGTGACGAAATGCCTGTCGGTTGCTTGTTACGGGAAATCTTCAAAGACTATTGCTTGCACATGATAGTTTGTGGATAAAATGAGACGCACAGTGTTGTATGGTTGGCATATTATAGAATCAATAAAACACGTGCAGAAATAACACACGATCTAAAAATTATGGGTATTGATGGATATGTCGTTGTGTGGCTTCAGTGTTCAGAAAGGCGTTTTCATGTTAAATCTGTGATGCAACCTCGACTAAGAATTTCCAGCCAAACATTAACAAAGGGTTATTACTCGTTTGATTTTATATCAGCTTCATATCAGCTTAGATGTCAGCCCGAGGTAACAAATTATCAGCCCGAGACCGAAGACAATATTTGGCGTTCAGTTCACTATCACTGAGAGACCAAAGACAATATTTGGCGTTCAGTTCACTCACAAGTTCAGGTTCTTGGTTGGTTTTATGTTTTAGGCCTCCTACTATTACAGAATAGCATGGAAGTGGTGTATTTCGTCCATTGAGTGCAGGACTTAGTAACGGTCAAAACGGGCCAGCGCTATTCACAAAAATCGCCAATTAATTTTCCTTATTGTTTCATTTTTTGTCTCAAAAACATCGGTTATGACCTCTCTTTAGAACGAGCTCGTTCCAATGAGGGGTCATAACCTATGTTTTTGAGACAAAAAATGAACAAAATTAGAATTTTTTTTGCAAGTGGAGGAAGGTATCTGACATAAACCATTTAGGTTTTATTTTTTTAAGTTTGCATTGGTTATAAACGGATAGCATGCGACAGCCAAAAGGACCATGCATGGGGGCCAAGAAACAGATTTTTAACTTTTTTAGGCCCAAGTTTTCTTTTTTAAAAATGCACACGACTTATGGATTCAAATTTGGTACTTCGAAATATGAGGAAACATCGGGTGAAGCATAAACAAACCAATTTGCAAGGAGAACGCTCATGCATTGGAAGTGGTGCCCGTTGAAAGAAACATCAAGATAATTGCCCGGGTACCTTGTATTATAGTTGAAACCTGTATTAGCCGAATTGAATGGGAAACCAGTTGAGGCTGTTTTATGTATCAAGGCAGGCAGGAAACATAAGGACCAGGCAAAACCTTGGTATCAAAGTAATAATGTGTTTTATTTATCAAGCTACGTAAAACGACAGTCCATACCCAACACTATTGATTAAAATAATATCTTACGCGAAAATTATCTCCCTTGAGATTATTGAACTTGCGAGACGAAATCCAATGAAGAAGGCAGTGAATGTGGGTGGTGAGGTGTGAAATTTCTGAGACTTGATGTGCGTGGATGAATGACAATGAGGTGTGAAATAGCGACAACAATTAAAGCAATTACTATGTAATTTCTCATCCATCTCTGCGTTATTGCGAGAATGTGTTTTCATAGGAATTTGGAAGTTTTAATTCATCAGAGGAAAACAATTGGAAAACCACATCTGACAGACTTTTAGATTATTAAAAAGAACAATGTCTGTATTTTATGCAACGATGCGCACAGTGTTGATACAATGAACATAAAAAAGTTATAGATCACCAAAAGGGTCTGAAAAGGCAGTTTTCTATTTTTTTAAATGGGTTTCTACTGGGAACAATAGTCCAATGTTCAAATTGATTAGGAAAAAAAGTGTAACAAGATAGCTTTTATTTGCTTATACTCCGCCACAGGAAAAGAACTGTAGTTTGTGAAATGATGCGCGCATCGATGATAAAAATAAACGAATATTAAAAAAAATAAGTTTTTATTTGAAGTTCCCATCTCTTTCAGTGTTAAATGCCTGAACACCTTTACCAAATTAAGGGAAGGTAATGTTATAGAGAATCGCATCAAGGTAAACATTTTCTTGACCATGCGCAGATGTAGCTGAGAAACATGACGTATTAGCTACATAGAAACGACGGAAGAAAATGTAAGCAGAGGGGAAAGAGATAAGATTGGGTTTTTCTGTTTTTATCGGTGCACATTATGATGCAGCCAAACACCAACTCGCCATTCATATTCGTGGATGCTTGTGACCTCAACTAACACAAACGGCTGGCAGATTTGGTGTACGATGGTAGAGCCAGAGCGCTTTGTATATACCGTTAATGTTTGGTTCATGTAACATTCAGATCGCCTTGTCTCACTAATTTAAACGCGAATGAGTCATAACCCAGAAGGATGTGTATACAGTTAAAACTAGAAGTCCTGACACGAAATGCGCGCTTATCTAGATTTAATTGCACGTAGGAATTGCGCGCAATTGCCATATCAAATGGCATCCAAAGCATGGCAGGGCAGCTTCTCCTGGTTACTCATAGCAAACACAGGCAATTTTTCGGCCAATGGACCTCCGGGTTACCCGGAGGTCCATTGGCTGAAACATTGCTTGTGCACAGGCGATATGTACATAATTTGATAGCCTTACTATGGTCATAACGTGTAGATTAACGCGCAGATCAACGTGCCATTTGTGCGAATTTCAGGACAGGACATGTCTTCTAGTTTTAACTGGAGGATTACTACCATATCACTTTGTTTCATTTCGATACCGAATACTCCGCTACGCCAAGAGGCGTTGGGAAGATCATCGATTAGAGGGATGGTGTAAACCCGATTCGTCAAGTCAGTGACGCCCCTCGTCCGGACTAATCAAATATTCTAACTACAAACATGCATTGATGTTGTAGTTGTAATATTTATTTATTAAAGGCCTCATCTACTGCTACACTAAACCAAGGGGAAAATGAAAATCGTTGGCGGAATATTTTGAAATAGAATCGAAATTTCACTGGAATTTTCTACAAATCGTGCAACGCAATTACAATTTGAATCGCTAGCGATAGCTATAAAAAGGTACATAGAAAACACTGGAACTCAGGAGACGAAATAATAACACGTGTTCTCCTCGTAAATTTGGTTGGCGATAAAATATGTTCTTTGTGTTGAATGTTGTCAAATGAATTTCTGAGTGTCCTTCTAAGAATTGTTTTATAGACGTGAATGGCGAGTGATAAACATAGAACGACACACGTGTGTGAAAGGACTAATCGATATGGCTCTTGTACCATCGCGGAAGGATAAAACTCGAGGCCTGCGGTCTCTCGTTTTATCCTTCCTCGCTAGAACTAGTGCCATATCGACTGACACATTCACACGCGTGTGTCGTTCTGTGTATAAGTCAGTATTTTAGTTTAGAGAAACTTAAAATTTCTTGGAAACCAATTAATATTGGGGCTGGACGTTGAAAATATTGATTGGTCTACCACACGCACGCACTTAGCATCCATACCACTTAATGCAGTTATGGTGTATCATGTCCCTGGATCGGAAAAGCGTCATCTCAGCTCAAAAGGATAAACACGCCGGTACTCAAAATTGGTCATGCTGGGTCCGCAATATCCCGAATCGGATACTACAGACGTCCAGTTCGTATGAGGACTGAGTGTATGACATTAGTACAAGTGTGACGAGAGGATATATTGAGAAGCCTCTGAGGCTGATGTTTTACCAGGTGGAACTCATTCTTGAATGCTTCTCAATAACCCTGGTTAATTTAGATTAATTTGCTTCTAAAATAAATATTGTTTAAACTGATTTATGTTCATTAAAATAGTTCGAAATACAGAATAGTCAATAAGTCTGCATGTTGTAATTAATGAAGCTCTGTTCACACAATAACTCAAACAGACTTTGTGTTAATTGCACTCCCCTAATGAAAGCGTGTTTGACATTTGTCTAACAAGTCGTGACGACCCGTTGTCAAACAGTGTGGCAAGATAGTTTAATTAGCACCTAACACAGTAAATTTGAGATAAACCACTAGTCGCTTTTCGTTGCCAATAAGAAACGATGAATTTGGTTTAGTATATAAGCCCCTACACGGATATTTGAAGTAGAATGGTGGGACTCAAACCTCTACCATCGCCAAGCTGGAACCGAATAGAGCCCACTCTCTAATAGTCTTAATGGCGTTGAGGGATTGATTATTGACAATCTACCACTCCAACGTAAATTGCCGGGAATTCTGTCCGCGTGCATACCACCCTCAGACCCCATTTGAGGCAATAGGAAAGCCAGGCCTGTGTGATCCAAGTGAAATAAAATAAGGTTAACCGGGTCGCAAGGGATTTGTAAATCCCACATCGTCCCTGCGCGCCTTCGGCGTGCTAAAACCTTTCATTCATTCTTTGAAGTAGAACCGCAGTGAGCTCAAGAGACACGTGATGAAGCTAAAGTAGTGCTAATATTTGTTTTGTGTGGTAAGCGGTCGGTGTCAGTGCTATCATTTGGATAATAGGATGTCAAGGTGGACTTGAGGAAGCCGGATAATAACGCTAAGTAGTATTAGTATATTATAATGATATTTGTAACGATTATGCGAGATAGTAAAGATAGTTAACTATTCGTTATTGTGGTTTACTGGCACTTTCAGCACCTGAGGGTCGAATACCCTAGATAGAGGCATATGCATCGTTAAGCGAGTGAAGTGTATATTATGGTCCACGAAAGAATCGGTGGTTTTATTTAATAACTAATTGGTAAGCGCGAATAGGCATAACTGAGTAAAGTAGGCCTTAATAGTTGGCAGAAGTTTAAATGTAGTTCCAATATTTTTCTACGAATTCGAGTTTGGGAAGCAATTCAAATATATACTCGCCCAAAAAAGAAAGTGTGCATTGCAGAAATTGATCAAACTCCAAAAAAATAATTTCGAAGGTGTAAAGAGTGTTAACCTGTTCATGAATAAGTTATAATGAACACAAAAACAGCTTTCCCTGTTAAAATTGCATTAACGTTAAATGACGTGCTGCACGTTTGTGAAAAGGCATGTTTTGCACGTGGAGAGTCTGATAATTTATGCAGCAGTGTGAATCCTTGGGTATTTAAACACTAAAGTAAGGCCTTCCTATCGTTCACATTCAAACTTGCGCTGCTGTTAAAACGATTCCACATTAGCATGCCAAGATTGACAATGAATCAACGTCTCCTTGCCCTGGGTATGATTAGAGCTGGCAGAACACACAGAGAGGTTGCCCGGCATTTGAACTGCCACCGTAACACTGTAGACTGGCTAGTCCATCGACATGCACAACATGATGACGTTCGAGACCGACCCCGCTCCGGGAGACCCCGAGTTACCACCCCTGCACAAGATCGGTATATCCGTGTCGTCCATCTCCGGAACCGGCAACAAACGGCAACGACGACAGACAGGAACATCCCTAACCTCAGACGGATACATCCTCAAACAGTAATCAACCGGCTGAGAGAATACGGCTTACGTCCTCGAAGACCTGCAATTCGTCCGATTTTGACGTTACCTCATCGTCGTGCTCGACTGCAGTGGTGTATACAACATCTCAGGCATCCCTTACACTGGTGGCGACGTGTTTTATTCACAGATGAATGTCGTTTCCATCTTTCATCATCAGATGGCCGCCAGAGAGTGTACAGACGTCGAAACGAACGCTACGCAGATCCATGTGTCGTGGAGCGAAACCGTTACGGGGGAGGGTCTCTCATGGTGGTGTGGGGTGACATCACTGCCCGTAACAGAACTGAGCTGGTCATTATTGATGGCAATCTCAATGCAGCCAGATGTCGTGATGAAGTGCTTACACCTGTTGTTGTCCCATTTCTGTAACGTCACGGCCCCGGCGTCATTCTACAGCAGGACAACGCCCGACCCCACGCAGCTCGTGTTGTTCAACAGTATCTGCAGCAACAACAAGTGGATGTTCTTCCATGGCCCGCAAATTCGCCCGATATCTCACCCATTGAGCACGTATGGGACGAAATGAAACGTCAGCTACGCCGGCTTCCCCATGCACCGTCAACGCTTGTGGAACTCCAAAGACAGCTTATCAGAATATGGAACAACATCCCACAACACTTCCATGCTAACTTGTTCGCTTCCATGAGGCGTAGATGCACAGCAGTAGTCGATGCAGACGGAGGTCATACCAGATATTGAGTGTGTGACTTTTGTGTTTGACCCTTAGTGTCGTTGACTCTCCATGGCACCATGAGTATTCGTCGTAGCGTAATGAAATTTCTCGTGTTGATCACAAATTGATTCATCTGTGATTGAATAAAATTTCCATGAAAGAAAATGATATATATCTTTTTTAGTGCTATTTTTTTAGCATGCACACTTTCTTTTTTGGGAGAGTATATAGTTATATTATTGGGCATTTTTATCGGGTACAGTGATCGATCACATGTTTGGATGTGAATAATGTTAAAAGGATAATCCATAGAAATAATTGATCATGGATATGTAGATAGTAATCGTTGGAGTATAATAAATTGTTAATCTTTATCGGCTTTTCGTTTCACACTAAAGAACCCCTGCCTGGTCGAGAAACGCAGGCAGTTCCCAACTTTTCCTTATCGTGACCCAGCGCATATTAGTTCTCTTCCGCAGTTGACCATTAATTATAACTACGACGCCGTGTGGTGTCTAGCAAATAATTAATCGTAACATGATGGAGAGAGATGGTGCTTCTAGCCCTGGTTCACATCAGTTTAAGTCTTCACTCTCGGTAGAAGTCGCTGCCGGTCGCCCTGGCCAACGTTCCCCACGGTCATATTGATTGAGAAATTCGGCTTTCGATCAACGTTTTAGCTTGAACCCTTTCCCGCACCCTCTTTAGATGTTGACCATGTTTACCACGGAGGTTGTAGCGGAATTATTGGATTGTCTTCGGATGCTGCACGAGGGAACTTTGCACAACAGCAGGCAACGCCCCATGTAGCCCTAGCATTCCTAGATACCGAAATGATAATGTTGAAAGTAACCACCAGCGGCTAAATACTGAAATGACTTACAGCCGCCGGGCGCATCATGAATCTCGAGGTAGGCGACGCCGATTCCCATTGTATCATAGGTGCGGAAAACACTACCATGACTCTTCGAGATGTCCTCCTAGAAATAATAGATGTAATAGCTGTAAACGAATTGGTCACCTCAGTTCAACTTGCAAGTTTAACACAGCACCTGTCTTGACCACCTCTGTCAGTACTGCAATGGCTGGAAATCATGTAGACAATAGGCTAGAAAACGTTTACACGCGAATTTCTGCTGTGGTAGACACGGGAGCCAGTCGTTCGTGTATATCTAAAGACATACTACATTCAACTGGTCTTTGAAGCAAAGTAGAAATTCTTTCGCCCAGCGTTAAATTTTTAACAGGCGTGAACAGCAATTTACTCCGAGTTATAGGGGAAACAACTTTGCGTCTATCCTTGGGTAGATTACATTTAAAACGGCAAAAGGCAAAAAACGAAAAAGAAAACTTAGATGAATGGGAAATTTTATGGAAGTGAATAATAATAATAGTAATCATAAAAAGTTTAAGTTTATGCCTGAAATAAACAAGTTTAGCTTTATGTTGCAGCGCTACTGGCCTACAAACGCGTGAGTGCGCATGATGTAATCACGTGCTTAGTACTTTATAAAACCCCGTCGCTCGAATATACAGGTGTTATTATTTCGTATTTACGTTTCTTTATGTGTGTCATTTAAATTCCCCAGTTGCAAGCTAATAAGCGCGCAGCAGTCCTGTCACCTGTCGCACAATTACGTAGGTTCGCATATGTAAAAAAAAAAAAATATATATATATATATATATAACTTCGTCAAATTGCCGTCATGCTCGGAAGTTTACTTCCTTCTAAGCGGCTTTCATTTTTGACTAATTCTAATTCCGTTACGTTAAGTGCCGTACCAATGTGTATCGCGTCATGGGAACGTAAAATTTAGCGTCACACAGATCCTATAATTGTTGAATGGTAATTACAAAATTGATCGAGATACGCGTACGTCTTACAGATCGATTTATTATCTGGCAAGTGGCCGCCTAGCTCCTAATCACGAACCCGTATATATATATATACGCGCCTATCAGCTGAATGGTAACATCTGACACACAATTACTGTTGATAGCAAGATAATAATAATAATAATAATAATAATAATAATAATAATAATAAAAATAAAAATAATAATAATGATATTAGAAAAACAATATAATAATAATAATAAATACCAATGAATAATAATAATTGTGTAATGTGTAGCCTGAATTCAATCTTGCCTCTTGCATTCAAGCTACATATGATATCTCTTCGTAGTGTCGTGGTAAGGCGCTATGAAGATATAATATCACTTACTAACATCGTTTCATTCTTTTTTGTTGTCATATAATAATTACAGCGCAGCGCCTAATTTTTTTTGCCCTTCAGTACAAAACTTTTGTTGGACCAAGATATCTCGATTTTTTTTCTAGTTTATACTTTCAGATTCTAATGATGATGTGTCAAATGGTAAAGACCAAACAACGAAGAAACCAAGAAACAGAAAGAAGACAAATTAAGGAAGCTCTGTTTGACAACTGGTCGTTAAGACTTGTTGAGACAAATCGTCCTCTGAGTTCCAATGTGTTCTATGTGCCAGTAGGCACATAGAACACATTGGAACTCAGTGGACGAAATGCCGAACACGCTTTAATTAGGGGAGCACAATTAACACAAAGACTGTTTGAGTTATTTTGTGAACAGAGCTTCCTTAATTACAACATGCAGACGTATTGACTATTCTGTATTTCGAACTATTTTAATGAACATGAATCAGTTTAAACAATATTTATTTTAGAAGCAAATTAATCTAAATTAACCAGGGTTATTGAGAAGCATTCAAGAATGATTTCCGCATGGCAAAACATCAAACACAGAGGCTTCTATATTTATCCTCCCGTCACACAAGTATGAAATCTAGTTTGTTAAGAACATATTATGATTACAAGCTAGAGCGAATCAATATATAAAATATATATATCTAAACCTCAAACACAGTCGAAAAAATCCCGACAGGAAAACTATTAGGATGGGGTGTGTCACACCTCTCTAAATCCCTTATAGTGATCCCCCTGAATGTGCTCCAAAACATGATCTATTTCGCGATCAAAGATTTCGTAAACAAAACACGACGAAATCAAAACAGCATAAAAGCAAACCTAACTATCAACCCCGATTTAGTGTCCTCGCATATCTTTTGCTACACTTTAAACTCTGCACTATTGCGAGGAGGACAGCGGACAGAGAAAGTCGAATGGATCGCGACCCAGACGCGATTCGTTCAAAATTTACTTTCCCCTTTCGTAATAGCAGTACAGAATAAAAGAACGGCTAATTGTGTTGTCTAGCACTTGCCGTTAACGTGTACTATTAGATATCGACAAGACCCAGTGGATATCGACAAGACCGATACATTATGGAGTGACGTTCTAATCCACATACCATATCCCATGAGCATTAAAATACACAAAATTCCCATTGAGCTAGATTCTCGTAATGAGAAAATTAAACAACTTTGTATAATGCACTAATGAAGTAATGATTGACCAAAGATGTTTGATATATAGACAGAACGCGATGTGTGTTTGAATCGGAGGGTGTTTTACATAACGAGTTGGAATGGTGTGGTCATATGGTTACGCCATTCAAACGAGTTATGTAAAACACCCACCAATTCAAACACACATCGCGTTCTGTGTTTATTACACATCCAATACATTAAAATTGATTTAAATAAACAAATTTTAATTCCGATGTTTAAACCCAAAGGTGAAGAGTCCGTTTGTTTTGACTGAAGCTGTACTGATCAAATGGATCGAGAAAAGATCCAAACAATCTGTTTTGGGAAACAGTGTTTGCTGAAATTCGTATCGTTGTTTCTCTTCGGCTGGTGCCCATTCACACCTAATCATTTGGTGACTATTAATGTTAGTAAAAATATAAGTACAAATTTGTGCAGATTGGCAAAACAGTTGGGGGAAGCATTTTTAAAAGAAGTTGGAAGCTTGTCAGGATGTACGAAGATTTACCGAAATAAATGTGACCAATTTAGATAAAATGGGGTCCACAAAACGAGACGTCTACGGGACTGGGTTAATGTTTTAGCTGGAAATGATTGGGGTTTTTTCTTAAATATTATCTCATTTTCGGTTAACTGATTTTTTGTGAACCGACTTTATTCTGCTTTGGGCGTTTTCATATTCAGACTACGCGACAGACGGTCGATTTTGTATAACGACATTTGGAAACTTTTCGAAGCGTAACTAATGACTCGATTGGAAAGGAACTGGTTTGAACGGTGCTGGGAATAAGTTCCGGCTTGAACACTCACCCATTGAATACAGAATCATTTATGTCATAGCAGCCATTCCGTTAGAAACAAGGGTTTAAAGTTGAAGGGATGTGCAATAAATTGGACGAGTAATACAGACTGCCGTCGACACAATTTCAGATATTCTTCTGATGAGTCACTTCGTACTGATATTATTATCCACTTGTGTTGCGCAAATTTCTGTCTCATCCTATTCCCGTCTTGGTCCACTAAGACATGGCAGAATTAGTCCTCGTCAGTAGGTTTTAATGACAAACGAGTCCTTATGTGAATTATTCAATGACTGATGGGCGAGTAATAAAGAGGTTCTTCAGTCCTATGGTGTCTTGAGGTGGAAGTAAAATTAAACTTTTAAACTAGTCCTCCGTTATTGATTTAGTATCCGCAATACTGACCACATACATTTGTTGTTTAAAAACATATTTCAAGCTATTTTTAGTTATTATTTTTAACTCTCTCGTATAGTGAGGCTTAAAGTGACCAGGTCTTAAAACTTATCCCAATTCGCGAGAACCGAATTTGATTCTTACGAACTCCTGCTACGAGAGTCAGTTTTCAGTTTTTAACCCTTTACCTAACGAATCGGCCGCATCCGCCCATTAATTTACAAATTAAGTAGTTAAAAATATATATATATTTCAAACAATTTCAACGAAACCATATCATGTGACCCCTCATTGGAACGAACTCGTTTAGCTCGTTCCAATGAGGGGTCACATGATATAGTTTTGTTGAAGTTTTTAGAAAAATAATATTTTTTCAACTAATAAATTTGCATATTACGCGGACGGATGCGGCCGATTCGTTGGGTAAAGGGTTAATTGAAAAAGTAAGGAAAATACTCATTCTATAGAAAACAATTTCCGTTATTGAAATCCCGTGGTGGAAAACATACACTTGGAACATGGACTTCTGATTTTATCAATTGCTCTCCGAGTACATCACATTTCTGTTCTTCGTTATGACTACATGCCACATTGCAGGCTTGTTTGGACATCTCGTTTATCGGTTTGCTGGTGTTAGAAAAGATGTGTTGAATGCGAGCTTGATTGATGGCCATTTTGAATAGAATAAGCCAACTCTCACGTGTAATATGCTGGGCTTTTGCGAATCGAGTGTAAGACCCAGTACTGTCCCCGTAGGTCACATGCCGCCGCCATCATTCAGCTAGGGAATATCTTTACAGACCAGCTGAAGCCAATGTACTAAGTGAACCTTCCTTCACTCCATCCTTCAATCACTTCAAGGAGCATCCGACATCCTTCGATTGCTGGGAAGAACCATTATACAACTATAATGCTGACATGCCAGTGAAATACGTTTGTAACTCAATCCACCCCTCCATCAATATAGCCCTTAACTAATCAAGATCCTCCAGATCGCGACGGTTGGTGACATGAAAGCTGTTACGCTGTTAGTGTAAAATCATAAATTTTTATATCGTCTGCGTTGGGTAAAGGGTTACATAAATTAGAATTTGAGAGCACCATTATACCCTGATGAATACATCTACATTTGGTTACAAGATACAATACTCTATTGAATCTCATATTTTTTTCTTTTTTTAAGGTTTCATACGACTTTTGGGTTTAAATTTGGAACTTCCAAATATAGAGAAACATTGGGCTAAGTGTAAACAAATCCATTGGTGGCGGTACCTGGTGACAGGAAAGTCACGATAATTGACCGGGGACGTTGTATTATAGTTGAAACCTGTACCAGTCGAGGGGGCTCGGTAGTTACGGCATTCAACTTCCAACCGAAACGTCCACGGTTCGATCTCCGCCAGAGGCACTCTGTTGTGTTCTTGGTCAAGGCACCTAATCCTAAATGCCCACTTTGAAGAACGGTGGCGCTGCACGTCGATAGTGCACAAGTCTTCAACCAATGCCAACCCTACTTGCGCGGTGTTAGTGCGTTGGGGAATCTCACGGTTGCCCGCCGTTGCTCGGTGGTTCTCTCTGGCTTCCTCCATCCGAAAAACTGTCTGACACGAGGTGACCCTGGCTGTCAAAAGTGTCGGTAAACCCCAATAAACAAATAAATCAATAAATGTATCAGCCGAGTTCGAGGGGAAATCTGCCGAGGCTGTTTTATGTATCAAGGAGGCAGATATCATAAGGCAGCAGGCAAAATCATGCTATCAAAATAATAATACGTTTTATTTATCAAGCTACGTAAATCGACAGAGGCAAGTGTAACTGGGAAACATGACGTTTTACACGCTATATTTATTTATTGATTGGTGTGTAAGGTCACATACTTATGCACAATGCCTAATCATTACCTTGACAGTTTTACGGGTGGAGGAAGCTGGAGTACCCGGAGAGAACCACCGAGCAACGACGAACAGCTGTCACGCTACATTGAAACAACAGAAGAGAGTGTAAGTAGAAGAAAAAGATTAGTTTTTTATCTTTATCGATGTGCATTAAGATGTATCAAGAGAACCACCTCGCCATCCATCTTCGTGGATACATGTGACAACAACTATCGCAAAAACGAATATATTCTTGCAACAAAAAGATTCTAAACAGTGATACATCCCACCCCTTGCTTCCATGAATAATTTGTCTTCGGTGATTGCCTTATGTGCATATCATCGTATTCCATCGTGTTGCAGTAGTCAGTAGAATGCTAAGCATTGCTTTTCCCTTTGGGTGTGTTCATTCCTTCTTTCCCCATTTTCTTTAATTCCAGTATGAATATCATTACTTGTAATTTCTCCTTTGCATCTCTTTCCTTTATCTTCCTCTCTCTTAACACTAACATTTTATTTCAGCTACTAAAATTAGATTTTGAAGCATACAGCTTTCTAGCCATATCTATTGTATGGGTAATTCATAACCGGAAACAGCTTACACAAGCTCCTAGCTTGCTGCTGAATCCGATATCATAACAACCAGTATGTGAAATGTCAATCTATTTCTTAACTGTATAATAATGTGAAACTGAGTTATGGAATAAAATGTTGTTTAAACTAAAACGCTGGTATATTTGGGGTGCGATCGTAAAATCAGAGCGCTTTGTATATACGTTTCAGGTTTGGTTTATGGAACATTCACATCGTCATGTCGCACTAATTTCAATGTCGCACTAATTGTTATAAACCAATTGGGTGTGCGTAAGATTACAACCAGATCACTTTGTTTCATTTCATTTTTTTAAATACTGGGCTATGCTCAGAGACACTGGGAAGATGACCGATTGGAGAAGTGGAGGAAACTCGATTTGTCTCGACTGTGACGCCCCGCGACCCGACATATTCCAACAACGTCATTAACTCTTTTGGGGCGACAGGCGACTAAAGTCGACAGACGGCAGATCGCGGAAAGGTACTGTAGTAGTCATTTTAGCCAACTGTGCGTGTCCATTTCCAAGTGCTTTTAACCCTTTACCCAGTACAGACGATATCAAAAAATTTTATTTTAAATATTATTTTTTCAAGGTTTTCAAAAAATTTCAACAAAACCATATCATGTGAACCCTCGTTGGAACGAGCTCCTTGAACGCGTTCCAACGAAGGGCCACATGATATGGCTTTGTTGCAATTTTTTGAAAAATAATATTTTTTCAACTGCTGAAATTGCATATTACGTCCGATTCGTTGGGTAAAGGGTTGAACAAACATACGTATTCCTATGTTTCATGCACCATTTATGTCCTATCCATGAACAACGATATCGTCCCTTGAAAGTATAAAGGTGCCATTTAAATATATACTGGAAACCAATTGAAAAACTGTCAATGAGATCATTAGAATATCTTTTAAAATAAAAACGCTTCATTCTAACAACCTACACTTTTTGCAAAATTCCTGATGAGCATTAGGCGCTTAACAACCTATACTTTTTGCAAAATTCCCGATGAATATTAGGCGCTAATAATTCTGTTTCTCAGATTATTTCGCGCCAAAAGAGTTAAGGCATGTCTTCTTCGTCGAAGACATGCCTTGATGTTGTAGTTGGAACATTAAATAGGTGGAAATTTACTTAAAAAAAACCCAAGACTTCTTGAAATTCGTGGATAAATAAAATACACAAGTGGTAGTAAAGATACACCTTCTTATTTAATTAATCATTTAAATTCAGTTGGTAAATTCCATATCAGTTCAATGGAAGCAATTGGAAGAGTCCATATTGATTGTTTGGGTAGACGAATTTATATTGGGGCTACATGTTGAACCGATTGATTGATCTACCACACACACTAACTTAGCATCCATCCTACGTAATGACATTATGATATATCATGTCTCTGGGCCGGAAAAACGACATCTCGGTTAAAAAGGTTAAATACGCCGGTACTCCAAATTGGTTATGCTGGGTCCGAAATATCCCGAATCGGGTACTACAAACCTCCAGTTCGTATAAAGGACTGAGTGTATAACATTTGTTCAAGTGTGATGGGAGGATATATTGAGAAGCCTCTGAGTTTGATATTTTGCCACCGGAAATCATTCTTGAATGCTTCTCAATAACCCTGGTTAATTTAGATTAATTTGCTTCTAAAATAAATATTGTTTAAACTGATTTATGTTCATTAAAATAGTTCGAGATACAGAATAGTCAATAAGTTTGCATGTTGTAATTAATGAAGCTCTGTTCACACAATAACTCAAACAGACTTTGTTTTAATTGTGCTCCCCTTATTAAAGCGTGGTTGGCATTTCTCTAACAAGTCGTGACGAGCCGTTGTAAAAGAGTGTGGCAAGATAGTTTAATTAGCACCTCATACAGTAAATTTGAGATAAACCACCAGTCGCTTTTCATTGCCAATAAAAACAATGAATTTTGTTTAGTATATAAGGCCCTACACAGATATTTTCTTCCGCAACCCCTTCAGTGTCACAAGTGTCAGAAATCTGGGCACCTGTCACACAAATGCAACGGAGAGCAACGATGTATGAAATGCGGTGACAAACACATCGCGAAGGCATGTAGTGCTACAACTCTGAAATACCCCAACTGCGGTGGTCAACACCCCAGCAATTACCGGGGTGTAGCCACTTCAAAAAAGTTAAAACAAACATCCAGCTTAAAGCTCTAAATGTAAGTAATGTCGAGAACTCATCTTCCCCTTATTCCACGTGTACTCTAATGGCTGGCTCTATTTTCAGCATAGTGAAGAAACACATGGACACCAATCTTTCGGACGTTTGTAAAGATGTTAGTAAAACAGCCTCTAAGTTATATAATACTGAAATATTTCACACGCTATTAGAAGCGGCCGTCAACAAAATATAATTATGTAACAATATTACAAATAGCAACTGAACTTAAATAAACTAAGTACAGTTATTCCTAAACTATTCATGGATACACTAAAAATAGCCCAGTGGAACACTCGAAGCGTTAATCAGAAAAACTTGCAAATGTCACATTATTTCAAAAATAAGGACGTAATTGGAATTAGCGAAACATGGCTTAAACCAAACAAAAAAATATTGTTATGTGGTTTTGATATTATTAGAAGAGATCGCCCCTTCCAAAAAGGTGGCGGGGTCGCTTTATTAATAAGGCAGGAGTTTAAGTACAAAACAATACCATGCAGAAGTGATTGCAGTTGAAATTGAACTTGACCACAAACACGTGGCCATCATATCATATTATAACAAGCCGCAAGCAACAGTAGACAGTAAAGTATTTGAATTCTTTACCAAAAAGTACAAGCACTGCATATTCTTGGGTGATTTCAATTCTAAACACCAGGTATTCGGTTGTCATAAGACTGAGGTAGAAATTGGGAAGTAAACAAAGAAGTGCTTCTCAAGCTCTACAAAGCATTTATACGCCCGGTACTAGAATATGGTGCCATAATAACAAGTGACCCGAGCAAAACCAACATTCAGAAGCTACAGGGGGTTCAAAATTATGCCCTGCGTGTGTCACTATACAAACCCAAATGGACACCGATAAAGGAACTTCACGAGCTAGCAAAAATAGAAACTATTGATACGCGATTAAAAGACCTACAAAACAAAACCCTCAACAGACTCCGAGATAGTGAATTAATGGTTGAGCTGAATGAACACCGATCCCTTAACAGAAAAACAAAATAAGTTTCCGGGAAAAAAAATTATACAATATAACTAAACTGCGTGGAGTCAGTGAGGATTGCCTCGCTACTCATTGAACTTTAGGATAGAGTCTGTGAGGACTGCCTCGCAACTCTGCTGAAGCGCGATTGAAATGCGTTTAATAAGATCTATATAACAAAACCCTCCACATACTCCAAGATAGTGAATCAATGGTGAAGCTGAATGAACACCGAACCCTTAACAGAAAAAGACAAATAAGACACAGTAAACTAAAATTACTCAATAGAATTAAACTGCGTGGAGTCAGTGAGGATTGCCTCGCTACTCATTGAGATCTTTAGGATTGAGTCTGTGAGGATTGCCTCGCAACTCTGCGTGTGGGGAGTGGGCTTCGAAGAAACATACCCCTTACCCCATCCAAAGCAACAATCACACAACAGTCACAATGTCCAATCGCGGATACCTATCTTTCTCTCTACCTATAACTTTTCTAATTGAACATTCTCAAATTTTCTTGCAACACTCTTATCTAGAAGACGCATGGAAATGGTAGACAAAGCGTAGGAGGAATTGGTGCAACCTAACTTTCTGCAACATACACAAGAATCCACCAAACACCAGGCAAGGATTGAAACAATCTTGTCTGGCTGGGGACGAGTGTAGATTTTACATAAATAAACATTTGAATAAAGATTTAACAGCCATTTTAAGGGCTTGAGGGTGTGTATCTGTGAGAGGGTGTTTTTTTTCTTTTTTGGGTGGGTGGGGGTGGGGTGGGGGAGGTCATTTGGAATTCCCGAATGATAACCAGATACCTCATAATCACCTACGGCACCCTATCGCCCAGAAGGCTTGATGGATAACTTCCGGTTTTTCAAAACTAAACTGTTAGAGCTTTCTCCACTCCTTTTTTGTAACCGCTATGGTCATATACCGGGGCCGCTACCAAACCGGCTTTCTATTCTCTTCTTTACTTAAATTTGCCATCGCACAACATTATATTCTGGCTCGCCACTATGGTGGGACTCAAACCTCTACCATCGCCGAGCTGGAACCGAATAGAACCCACTCTCTAATAGTTTTAATGGCGTTGAGGGATTGAGTATTGACAATGTATCACTCCAACGTCAACTGCCGGAAATTGTAACCACGTGCATACCCTCTCAGACCCCATTTGAGGCAATAGGAAAGGTAGGCCTGTGTGATCCAAGTGAAATGAAATAAGGTCAACCGGGTCGCAAGGGATTTGTAAATCCCACATCGTCCCTGCGCGCCTTCGTCGCGCTAAAACCTTTCATTCATTCATTGAAGTAGAATCGCAGTGAGCTCAAGAGATACATGATGAAGCTAAAGTGGTGTTATGCTGGGTCCGCAATATCCCGAATCGGGTACTACAGACCTCCAGTTCGTATGAAGGACTGAGTGTTTGACATTAGTACGAGTATGAAATGTAGTTTGTTAAGAATAAATATATTGTGATTACAAGCTAGAGCGAATCAATAAAATATCTATATCTAAAACTCAAATACAGTCGAAAATATCCCGACAGGAAAACTATTCTGTCCAAAAAGAGTTAACCCCCACCCCCTCCCCCCACCTCCCTATATTACCAGTGGGTATACAGTAAATGGGTAAATTCTCTTGGAAACCTGCTATTTGCAGTGGGGGAATATGCCTTATTAGTGAAGCAAGGCTTTCTAGAGCTTTCCTTTTTATTGAATGAATATTAGGCATCCCCCACGTCATCACAACGTTAAAAAACGTCACGTTGCTCAGTACCTGATGGAACAGCCTCAAGCATAACTAACACACCTTAACCCTTTACCTAACATGAAAAGCAGACGACACTTGCAAACAAAATTTTTGAATAACTATTTTTTTTCATTTTTTATCAGAAAAACATAGGTTATGACCCCTCGTTGGAACGAGCTCGTTCCAACGAGGGGTCATAACCTATGTTTTTGAGACAAAAAAGGAAAAAATAATGAAAATTAATTGTCGATTTTTGAGAATAGTGCTGGCTGGTTTTGACGGTAACGTTGGGTAAATGGTTAATCGGCATGGCATGCTGTCCATGACCTTCCGAATTTCTCTCACTGTGATGTTGTCTCATTTCTCTATAAGCACACGGCAGTAAAGTGGTCAATAGCCAGAAAATATTCACCTGTTTTAAGGATGTATGTCCGATCCGATAGAGGAGTGCAGAATGTCACAATATAAGCTATTCGTATACCCACATGTATTATAGGGGGCGGGTGCTTAACTTGTTTTGGGAAGTATATTAGGATGGGGTGTGTGACACATCCATAAATTCCCTATAGCAATACCCCAAAATGTGCTCCAAAGCATGATCTCCTTTGCGATCAAAAATTTCGTAAACCAAACACAGTGAAATTAAAATGGCATGAAAAACAAACCTAACTATCAAGCCCGTGTAGTGCTCTCGCATTTATTCTGCTACACTTGATACACCACATTTTGCGAGGAGGAAAGCCGATAGAGAATTTCGAACTGAACGCGACCCAGACGCGATTCGTTCAAAATTTGCCGTCCCGTAATGTCAGTACAGAATAAGTGAAGCGCTAGTTGTTTCGTCAAGCAATCATTGCCGTTAACGTGTACTATTATGAACCCAAAAGATATCTACAAGACAGATACATTTTAGAGTGTCGTTCTTACAAACCTACGATATCCCTTGATAAACATACCATATCCACTGGGCATTGAAATACATAAAATTCCCATTGATCTAGATTCTCGTAATGAGAAAATTAAACTTTTGTATAATGCACTAATGAAGTAATGATTGAATGAAGATGTTTGATATATTGGATGAAGTGGCACAGACCGCCGCTGACATACTTTCACATCTTAGTTTAAACAATATTTATTTGTGAAAAGAAGTATCAACACAAAAGCAATGCTGCAATGAGTAACAATAATGTCATACAGACTAGACAGAAGATAGGATTCGGCAGCAAGTATTCTTGCTTTTGTAGGCCGTCTCCGGGACACAATTTGCAATCCCTGATAGTCATGACAAGGGAGTTGATTTATGTATATTCAAAAATAATAATTTATATATTCATCAGAAAGTTGCATCTAAGCACTTAATTTTACGAACTGCACCTCAGAAGAAATCAGCGACAGTACTTGTCTTTTTCAAATCTCTCGGATGCCATAGAATTAAGAAAGGACGCTGGTTTTGTTTACATTGGCATGGAGGGGGTTTGAATTTACCAACTGAATTTAAATGATTAATTAAATACGAAGTTGTATCCTTACTACCACTTGTGTATTTTATTTATCCACGAATTTCAGGAAGTCTTAGAGTTTCCTTCGGCACCAACCGCCTAGCGAAACTATACTGAACCACGCACACCACTCGGCCACTGGGGTCTGTCGGTGGCCGAGTGGTGTGCGTGGTTCAATATAGTTTGTGCCGAAGGAAACTCTCTCGGCGTGGGTTCGAACCCCCACCATGCCAATGTTAACAATTTATAGTTTCACCCTGCAATAGATTCGAACAATTTCAACTTCCGATGCGTTGTTGGCGAAAGGCGATCAAATAAACAGGAAGACTTCGACTGGAGGAATTGAGGGGAAGGGATGCGCAAGAGGAATTGTTAGCAACTTAGTCACATGTGAAGTGAATATTTCCCTTGCCACCAGCAAAGCTGTTATGAATTTAAATTGAATATGCATCACATTCTGTTAGGTAGTGGGTTCATGACACGTGCTTCTTGTGTGAAAGACAAAGTCCAAATCGTTACACACGACTCATGTTTTGAACATAAGTGGGGAACAAGCTACCAAGCTCAGGAATCATGAGCTGATTGCAACAGCGAGGTATAAAAGTAGTATAATATTTCGAATTACGTAATTTAATATTGAGAGTAACTTTTACGTCATCGATAGCAGATATAGCCCATAGAAAGGTTTTACACATGTGTATATCAGTATAGATAAACACCTGACAGGTTGCGTACATGAGGTAGATCTGATTTATCAGGCTAGATCCAGTATAAAGTTCCCATATCCTGAGACTCACATGGTATCCTGAGACTTCTCCCCAACAAGTCAGTACGATGGGGATTCATCGCCAGCGAAAATGACTGTTGGGAGCGGAGTCCCAGTTTGATGTTGTGCGTTGGTTACACATCACAGTGACAGACGATGTTTTAAAAACGTTTACAGGTTAGGATGTATTCATGGAGACTTTTGAAGATATGGCAATTAATTTCCTTGCTATAGTTAACACCACCGTTCAGTAAAATGTCAGTATTAACGACATAAGGTAATTGTCTGGTGGTGGCATTCCTCTCTGCTAAATAGATCGGACACTCTCCACTTGAATGACTCGGTCCGTGCTATATGGTGCTTAAGTTCAACAAAAAACCGGGGATTGGTAACGGGTACATTCGGAATAGAAAGGGTCGCCAACGCCATGGTGTGCAATTACGGTCTTATCGTTAGTTATTATCAAGTCTAGAAGGGTAGAGGATGTTTCTGTGAAGTGTGTGGGGTCATTAATTATTTGGGTCAGATTGTGCTGGGTTGATATTTGCTGGACTGGACCATTATGGGATGTCAACATCGTTGACATCCCATAATGGTCCAGTCCAGCAAATATCCATCCAGACCAGCAAACATCAATCCAATTTAATGGTCCAGTCCAGCAAATACCAATCCAATTTAAAGTACTGTTGCTGGTCTATAAGTGCCTGAATGGGTTGGCCCCGACATGCCTAGCTGATTTAGTCGAATACTATCGACCACCCAGAGCAGTTAGATCCTCCAGCATGTTGAATCTCAAACAACCCAGTAGCAAGTTGCGTACAGCGGGTGACAGGGCATTTTCAGTCTGTGGGCCTAAACTCTGGAATTGACTTCCGCATGATATCAGACAGGCCAGTTCCTTGCCCGTTTTTAAATCAAAACTAAAGACATTTTTATTCAGACAGGTTTTACTAACATGTTTAAACCTTTTTCATATGATTTTACCATTTGTGTGATGTACAGCCAAAGAGCATTTTTTAAATGGAATTTTATGCTTAATAAATTATTATTAAATTAAATAAAATTATTATTATTATTATTATTATTATTATCTGCGAATTGTTGGCATCTTTTCCTTGTTCTATCCAAATTGAAATCGTATTCCAAAGGTCAAGGTCAGAATTAGGTGGACGATAAAACGCACCAAGTAGGAAATTAAACTTTTGTGACTTAATTTTCAACCATAAGCACTCAATGTTTGCAATTTCAAAGTCATGGCGCAAAACATGTAAAATGGAAGGTTTCAAATATATGGCTATTCCCCCTCCTTCAGTCCCTCGATCCTTCATAATAGGCAACTGGAAACATGGGAAGGTAATATCAGCACTACTGTCACGTTCTTTTAGCCATGTCTCAGTAAAAACAAGTATATCATATTCTGGAACTTCGCAGGAAAGTAAATCTATTTTGGGTTTTAGACTTTGAACGTTGAGATGGAGAATGCGTATCCCTGTTTGGCTCCCACTATATGACCATTGCTTCACTGATAAGACAGTAGATGGAATATGCCTTATTAGTGAAGCAAGGCTTTCTAGAGCTTTCCTTTTTATTGAATGAACATTGGGCACCCGACGTCATCACAACGTTAAAAACGTCACGTTGTTCAGTACCTGATGGAACAGCCTCAAGCATATCTAACACACCTTAACCCTTTACCTTACATGAAGAGCAGACGACACTTGCAAACAAAATTCTTGAATAACTAATTTTTTATCACTTTTGTCTCAAAAACATAGGTTATGACCCCTCGTTGGAACGAGCTCGTCGAGCTCGTTCCAACGAGGGGTCATAACCTATGTTTTTGATACAATAAGGCAGTAGGGGGTCAAGATTGGAGTGACGGGGGAGGCGAACCAGTGGGCCAGGGGTTGACCTCAATGTCGCCACTCAGATAGATCAAATTGTAAAGCCAAAGAATTATAAATAGTCCCTTAGTCATCATGACATATGAAAAATTCAAACGTAACCCAAAATCAGTTCGCGAGTCAAGTACTTGTGTCGAGGTAACAATTTTGAACTATTGGTTGGACGTATGATTGAGAGGTCGATCAGTCCTTGGATTGGTTAGTTCCAGTCGTTGACAGAGGATCGATAGTTTTTCTAATCTACAGATGCAGGTTGAAAGAACTACGAGAGATAAACCTTTCAGGCCAAAGCTACTGATGAAAAGTAAGAGCAGAATATTATGTGCATTAAGTAGGCTTTTACGGCAAACACCACGGCGAGCTTTGACAAGAAGAGACCCACTAAGAACTCTATATGTAGTTATGTCGATCATGCGTTTTCTTTACGAAAAATATGTACACCAGGAACATCTAGAGTTGGTCTGTAGCCGACAGATACATGTGAGTAGTTACATTTCAAATCCACCTGGGCAAGGCGTGGGAGATGATATAGGTTGATATACAAGTACGTAAACTGACAAGGTGAGTGGAAAACCGTTGCAGGTAAAAGTGTTTGAAGGATGAATGTGTGGTTCAGTAAAGAAAAGAAAAAACAAACTGTACATGGGGAAAAGGAACAGGAGCACCATATTGATTGTTAACACTTAATCTGCGTTTTGGCCATAGGTCAGTGCAGTTTGTATGACTCGTATTGTTTCATGGCGATTGGTAGTTTAGTAGCAATGGAAAGGGTTTAAGGTCGTACAAGGATTAGCGGTCTTACATGTATAAAGTATCCACCAAACACATGTAGCCTGTGATTCAGCATGGACCTCAGGTCGACCAGGAATGATCGATCATTCATATCAATAATTCATTGAACTTTGTACCAAGACTTTTTGCCTGGAGCGATGATTGCTCCTGGGCGCTCGTTATTTCTTTCTTAAGCCACGTTATTTGTTTTTGTAGAATATGACATCTGTAATACTCGGAAAACTAAGCTCTACTTTTGAATCAAGAGTGAAACACTAGTATGTGGTGTGTGGTGCCCCTGTGACATCCGGCATTCGAAAGGATTCAATCATATCCGTATATGATTCGAATTCGGTTCAACAATAGACTCCGAATATCTATGAAATGGTTCTTATGTTTTCTTCAATGTTCTTTGCGGTCGAGATGTAAAGGATATAGACACGAGCAAGTATAGTCTACGTTTATAACCGATTAACCTGCTAAAGAACGGACTATGGAAATCTGAAAGCATTAGTGCTTAATCATCAGCCACTAACTACATTCCTATTTCCAGTGCTCGTTAACAGTCTGTGTTTTCTACAGAGCCTACATTAGCAGGTTATATCTTGTCAATAATGTCAAAACAGTGTCAACGAACACTCGAAGAGTATGGTTCGTACAACAATGCATGGACGGGGGGGGGGGGGGGGGTATTGTTGGTTGTTCACCTGAGTCGATGTATGTGAGCAAAGATGACAAGTTTTCAAATTTGATTGCGGGCATCCATCATGTTCCGTATTTTAGTTACACCAACGCTTTCTGAGACGCTTGGTTATTTGGGCAGAAAATATGAAACCAGCTGCAGAATATTTAAGTGAAACTGCCCCCCCCCCCCCCCACCCCTTCAGAGAATTCTCAAATTCCGGTCTATCTACGTGGAGAAGGCACCTAAATGACATGTTGTTTGCGATGGATCGGCTTTGCCATCGCACTGAATTTAAAGGTAATTTTTCATCGAAGTGCAACGATAACCATTCTTACGTATTATTTCCGATTTTAGATTTGATTCGCGGATTATGTGTTGCATTCGATTCAGCATTCGAATCGATGTATTCGAATCTTCGAAGGGTCCCACTCCGACAATCATAATACGAGAGGGGACCGTGGGCAGATATTTTTGTATTTGTGGCTCAGATTTTCCTTCAGATGACCAAGGAGGTTGAGTTACTCTTGCAGTACTTTTATTTACCAGATTGTGACTAACTACAGATGCTTAGGGCCGAGCACAAAAAGGCTCAGGAAAATCGTCCCCTGAGTTCAAATGTGCTCTTTGTGCCAATTTCACATATTGTTATGATGAGTCACTTCGAACTGGTGTTATCCACTTATGTTGCACACATTACCGCCTTATCCAACTGCCATCACTGTCCAGTTATACAGAAATTAGTCCTCGTCAGTCGGAGAATTATTCAATGATTGATGGACGAGTAATAAAAAGGTTCTTCAATCCTATGGTTTCTTGGAATGAAATTAAACTAGTCCAACGTTATTGATGTAGTATCCAGAAAGGTGTCCATATACTCTGTCGTTGAAAAACATATTTCACGTTGTAAATACTTATTTTTAGCTCTCTCGTAAAGTGAGGCTTAACTCTTTTGGCGCAACAGGCGACTAAAGTCGACAGACGGCAGACCGCGAAAAGGTACTGCAGAATTCATTTTAGCCAACTGTGTGTGTCCTTTTCCAAGTGTTTTTAACCCTTTACCCAACGCAGACGATATCAAAATTTATTAGTTTAAATATATTTTTTTTCAAATTTTTAAAAAAAAAATCACCAAAGCCATATCATGTGACCCCCCCCCTCCCCCTCTCCCCCGTTGGAACGAGCTCGTTCCCACGAGGGGTCACATGTCACATGATATGGTTTTTGTTGAATTTTTATGAAAAATTATATTTTTTCAACTGCTGAAGTTGCATATTACGCGGGGGGTGTGGGTGGGAGGGGTGGGGGGTGGGAATGTGGCCGATTCGTTGGGTAAAAAATTGAACAAACATACGTATTCCTATGCTTCATGCACCATTTATGTCCTATCCATGAACAACGATACTGTCCCTTGAAAGTATGAAGGTGCCATTTAAATATATACAGGAAATCATTTGAAAAACTGTCAACGAGATCATTAGAACATCTTTTAAAATAATAACGCTTTAGTCTAACAACCTATACTTTTTGTAAAATTTCTGATGAATATTAGGCACTAAGAATTCTGTTTCTCAGATTATTCTGCGCCAAAAGAGTTAAAGCGTCCAGGTCTTAAAATTTGTCCCAAGTCCCGAAATCGATTTTGAGTCTTGCGAACCCGTTCTGCGACAGTTAATTTTCAGTTCTTAAATAACTTAGAATTAGTGAGTTCTATTATACCCTGATGAATGCAAACAGTAGATATTACATAACAAAACTGAAAAGCAGACGATACTTGTAAAAAAAATTCTTGAATAACTAATTTTTTTTCATTTTTTATCTCCAAACATAGGTTATGACACCTCATTGGAACGAGCTCGACGAGCTCGTTCCAATGGGGGATCATAACTTATGTTTTGGAGACTCAGAATGAAAAAATCATGAAAATTAATTGGCGATTTTTTTAGAATAGCGCAGGCCGGTTTTGACCGTTACGTTGGGTAAAGGGTTAACCCTTTACTCAACGTAACCGCCAAAACCGGCCACCGCTAATCTCAAACATCGCCAATTAATTTTCATTATATTTTCATTTTTTGTCTCAAAAACATAAGTTATGAGCCTGATCCAATGAGGGGTCATAATCTATGTTTTTGAGACAAAAAATTAAAACAAATTAGTTATTCAAGAATTTTGTTTGCAAGTATCGTCTGCTTTTCATGTGAGGTAAAAGGTTAAAAGGGCCTAGTTGCAACTTTGGCGAATTTCTTCGGACATCCTCATGCGGAACACCTGTTCTAATATACAAACTTTTGTATGTCTTGCTGATTGAAGTAACAGTACCTTGGCAGTCTTTTTCTATTGAAGTCTTGATTGCCTGTATTGGCAATCAAAATTTCACTAGACACCGCTGGTAAGTAAAAGTGATACCTAATGACAAGGGAGCAAAAAGTATGCGGAATTCTCCAGTTTTTACGGAGCCTTGCAGAATCGTCGACAAGGCTCAAATGAATATTTTGCGAGAATCAAAATCGATTCTCATTGTTTTCCTTTCGAGAATCATTCGCAAAGATACGATTGTGATTCTCGCATGAATGTTAATCCCTGAGCATCGCATCGTAGAAGCAAATTGTAATACAAATACAAGTCGTTGTTGTAATAATCCTTTAGGTTTGCGGGCTGAATAAAAGTGTCTTCCCTTGTACATCCAGAATAAATATGCCAAAGTAGACAAGTCAGTCAGTACCATACAGGACAATATCATTCCGAGTGACAGAGTTGATTAATTTAATTGATCCAAAGTATCGATTTATAATATAGTGAGATTGAAATTTGTTATATCAATACCAGGAATATCCCCTGAGTACCGCAGTACTTTGCCCATCAATCCTGGTTAGCCAGAAAACGAGAATCTCAACCTTTCCAAATCCGTATCATTCTTTTTTTTATTTATTTTATTTTTTTTTAATTAGGGTTTAACGACACATTAACAGCCAGGGTCATATAATGTCGGTGACAGTTTTACGGGTGGAGGAAGCCGGAGTACCCGGAGAGAACCACCGAGCAACGACGAGCAGCTGTCAGCTCTCCAACATCATAACAACAGAACTCTGCACCTCGGCACAGGCTGGGTTAGATTGGTTGAAGACATGCGCACCTTTGACTTGCAGTACGCCTTAGTACACAGCATCATCGTGCCCCCATGTAGGCAATCGGAGTTAAGTGCCTTGCCCAAGGACACAACGCAGGAGCGCGAATCAGTCGCTGAACCGTATCATTCTTGTCGCCTGACATCACTGACGTTCGAAGGTTTTCGAAGTGACGATTTTACGTAATCGAGTGCCTTAGCATTGAACACTCCTTGCATAATCCTTATTTTCTTTTTCATTTACACTTTAGGTGTCGTGTTCGCTCTCACGTAATAAACACAATACTAATCTTAATACTCTTATTCCGTCTACGGCGACTTGTTTGATCTCGTCTCGTCAAGTCGGCGGAATTTGACGACGCAGATCAACAGACTATTGTAATAATATGAATTTATTTATTAAATATGATTTTCTTACCCAGAATTTCCCATTATCGATTTCGGTTGATATGACTTCAAACTCGGCTGATATGACACAGATACAGTTAACGGCGAGATACACTACACTCAATTTATTTATTTATTATCATTTTCTTTTCCATAATTGCCCATTATCGAGCTGGTCTGATATAACTTCATGGCGCCGATCTCAGCCGACATGAACCTAGCTAGAGTTGTTCCCACCCCCATGATGCTGTATAACCGTCGTTCCTAGGCGCGGCCAGTTTGTTTACAGCGAAATCGTTCATCGTGATTCGCCGAAAGCAATCAATCAGTACAATTGGCGTTATCGGGTAAAATAGATTAGCATTTGTATGGTGAGGAAGTGATGATGGCAATTAGTAAGGCTGGGGAGGATAAAGAGAAAAAAAGAAGAGACTTGTTCACAAAATGCAACGCAAACTAAGATTCAGAGTTGTAAGCGGAAATTCGTCGAAGTGAGAGAAGAGACAGTTCAGTTATCCGAACACCGCGGCTTGCCCGGTGGGGAAGCCGCGGTGTTCGGGTAACTGAAGTAGGAGAAGAGAAGAGAAGAGAAGAGAAGATGCTCTGCGTCTTCATCTGAAATCCTCGTCTCGTGCAACCTGTTGCGCTTCATCCCTATAGCTGTGCTATGTAAAATATTATATGTACGCAATTTAGAACTTGAAAACAATAATCTAAACAAATAATTCATCACATTCGTCGACGATGATGCAGCTAGCGTAGACTCCACGCCCAAACATCATGTCCTACCTCTCTGTCGCAGTCTAAACAATACAAACTTCACAATGGGCACTGTTACCTCTCTCAGGTGTTATGATGAATAGTGGAGGGAGTTCTATAAGTAAGTTGCCAACCTTGAAGCACCATCTTTCCACTGGCGTGTATGAAGCACCAAACCCCCGGCCCCCCAAAAAAGAAATGATTCGATCGAAATTCACCATCATGTGTCACATAACCGGTTCCAAGTTCATTCATTTAGTCATAGTCTGTTTGCAATCACCCCGTCTTCCAGGGGGTGGCAGGTACACAGCCAATCTGGCTATGCCACCTCTCACGGTATACTACTCATTACATTTGTGCAATGTGTTTATTATTTTACATGTATGTGTACAGTGAATAAAAAATTTGAATCTGAATCTGAATGGGAGAAAATTCCGGACTTGATGAAAAGTATGATCTTGAAGAGAAAACTTCGAACTTGATGAAAAAATGAGAAACAATAACGCTGGCAGAAAACTGCAACAGATCTGAAAAGATTTTGTAATTATTTGATTTGGTTTGATAAATAAAGAGGATAAAACTCGGCTGATATGACGCTGATGTCAATCGATATGAACCAAGATAGCACTATCCCTCCTGATGCGTTCGGATAATTGAAATAGTAGTAGGGCTACACGGTATATCGATAAACCGATATATACCGGCATTCAAACCAGTATCGATTGAATACCGGTGTAATTACAAAAATATCAGTTTATCGTCGTTATTTATTTACCCACAGTTTAATTTTCAAGATGTCTTGAGTTTTTTAACTGTAGCCCCGAATAATTTTATCCCTTTACCCAAGGGAATCGTCTGTGCTCACGTAATATACAATTTCAGCAGTTGAGAAAATAATTTTCAAAAATTATCAACAAAACTAAGTATATCATGTGACCCCTCATTGGAACGAGCTTGTTGAGCTCGTTCCAATGAGGGGTCATATGATATTGTTTTGTAGAAATGTATTGGGGAAAATCTGATAAACTAATTTTTAAAATAATAAATTTTAATATCGTCTGCGTTGGGTAAAGTTTTACGAACCGCATCAGCAAGGCATGGTAATTTGTTCCGTCTGCGATGCCTCAAGTCTTGACTGTGGTACTTATGTTCATATATCTGAACAGTTTTCGATATACCGGTATACCGCGGTATTTCTTTGAATATCGATACCCGTATTCAGTTTTGAATATCGTGCAGCCCTAACTAGCAGTAGGTCAAGACAGCACTTCGGACTTTATGAATTGAAGGAGATACAATAACACAAGCAGAAAACTATAACAGGTGTCAGAATTTGTGTATTTATTTGTTTTAGTTTAGTGGGGAAGCCGAGACGTCCAGACAACTGAACTAAGAGAAGATTTACCATTGCTGAAAATAATCTGAAACACTAACACTGTCAAAAAACTATAACAGATCTGAGAACATTTTATAATTATTTGTTTGGCTATAATAAAGAGGTTATTGCTTTTTAAGTTTCATATCAGCCATTGGTAACTTCACATCAGTCTCTGGAGGCTGATATCATGTTGCTTCGGCTGATATGTCGGCCGATATGAAACTAGCCAAGTAATAACCTCTACATGTCAACGCAACGGTGCACAGGAGTTTTTGCCCAGACATTACGGGATTAAACCTTCACCTAACACGGCTCGAACACGGCACATGCAAGAAGACGATTTCAAAAACTAAGTATTTTAATTTTTTGCCTAAAAACATAGTTTATGATTCTTTATCCCATAAACTGACGTTTACTTGAACAATAAAAGTCTTAAATAAATTTTTCCTTTATTCATCTAGTAGCAGCTACTAGTAGGGTGATAAATTTTCCCCGTAGGTTTATTGCTGAAAGAATTTAGATGCAAACTTGTTGATTGTTGACCTCTGACCGCTACCTCATTCGTGTTGTCATAACCTGTTTTACGTTTGTGGGAGACATAATGAACTGACGTTTATCAAACGTTGACCGTCGCTAAAATGTTTAGTTCTAGGATATATGACACATTTCAACTTTGTTTAACAATAAAGCGAACAACAATTAACAAAGAAAACATAAAGTAAAATCAATTGAAAAGCCTACAAGTTCGATTGTGAAAGGCGCGAGCATGATGAGTGTAAATAAACAAATGCACGTGTCGTCTGCTTTGTTTATAAAACTCAAGTTGGATCTACGACGACAAAATCAACAATAAACAACGAAAATAAGAAAGATAAACATTGTTCATTTAATAAAGTATTTTTGCAACTTTAGCTCAAGTTTTTGAAGGAATTGTTTTTAGACAGAAATGTATCACTGCACCTTGTTTAATTTGGCAGTTTTGCTTGTCGATCGAATTGGACCAATGTGCTCCTCACCCCTCGCAGGTTTTTATAGCGAGTAACGATTTCGCCACGACTGCCCTGTAAATGATTTATGGGATAAACAAAATAAACGTATAGTGTTTTCAAGTAAAAATATTTTTCTACTCGTAGGACTGAGAATGAAACCGACTCGTCAGAGGCTCGTCGGTTTCATTCTTAATCCTACTCGTAGAATATTTTTTTACTTGAAAACACTATACGTTTATTCTATATTTATTAGAATAAGCGAGGTATCAACAGACTGTGCTTTTAAAAATACATTTAAACAGCCTGTCATATATGTCTAGACATATGAGATTTATGTCAAACATTCTTTTTTTGAAAGTTTTTCGAAATCATGAATGACTACGATTAAGACCGCTGGAAGTTCACAATTATAACGTTTTGTTCACAAAAATGTCTGTGTCTAAACATATATTTTGATAATGCTCTCAAAAGGTGTTGAATGCGAGTCAATGCAGATTGAACAACAAAATGTGTTAGCTTCCATTTTATTTTTTTATGGGTCCAAACTAGAGTCAAAATGGCTAGTGGGGGAAACTTGACATTCAAACAAACCTGTCGTATCATATTTTTTTGTCAACATTTGACATGAGTTCTCATTTGAAGTTGTTATTGATATCACTAAAGACGACGACATAATGTTAAAGAGTTTTATCAATGGCTGCTAACTTAATTTGGGAAGTGGTCGTTCTGCCACACGAAATGGCTAGGACAAGTCCCAATATTGCTGCCTCACTTACAACTTTTTCTGAAATTTGCCGTATTTTTATAAGTTTTAACTATTATCTTCAACCATTTGATTCCAAAATATGAGCAATACTTCTCTATATTTTATACATGTGTCGACTATATTGGCAGCCGATTTAGGTACTATAATGGCCAATGTTCATATTAGCTGCATCTGTTCCCTTTCAGTGATTATCATATGGAAGGTTACGGCTGCGTAGAACCGCCACACCGTAGATTATTTCCAAGGATTCCTAATCTGTTTTTACAGATTAACCGATCTGTATTTACAGATTAGTAATCTGTTTAAACCGATTAACTCATCTGTATTTACAGATTACTAATCTGTTTGAACAGATTACTAATCTGCTTAAACAGATTACTAATCTGCATTTACAGATTAGTAATCTGTTTAAACAGATAACTAATCTGTATTTACAGATCAGTAATCTGTTTAAGCAGATTAACTAATCTGTATTTACAGATTACTAATCTGTAAAATATGTAAAAACAGATTAGTAATCTGTTTAAACAGATTAGTAATCTGTAAAAACAGATTAGTTAATCTGTAAAAACAGATTTATATTCTGTAAATACAGATTACTAATCTGTAAAAACAGATTAGTGAATCTGCTTAAACAGATTACTAATCTGTCAATACAGATTTGTTAATCTGTAAAAACAGATTAGTAATCTGTTTAAATAGATTAGTAATCTGTAAAAACAGATTAATAATCTGTAAAACCAGATTAGTTAATTTGTAAAAACAGATTAGTAATCTGTAAAAACTGATTAGTAATCTGTTAAAACAGATTAGTAATCAATCTGTAAAAACAGATTGGTAATCTGTTTAAATAGATTAGCAATCTGTTTAAACAGATTAGGAATCCCAGGAAATATACTATGGTATGGCGGTTCTACGCTGCCGTAGGAGGTTATGTGAAAATCTAGCAAAATATTCAAGAGAAGGTTCCCTAAGTGACCTTCTTTGGAACTATATAATTTCCTTGGCGGCCATTCCTTGGCAGCCAAATAAATTAATCAATCAAGCAAACCACAGCTGTTGTGTGTATTTACTTTTAAGCATTTGGAAAACGAACATGTCCAATAAACTTGCTAAAGTCATTAACGAGTCGAGTAAATGAAGTCTCGGTTGAGAAACATTTCTTGTTGATTCTAAGAAAATGTTGTTTAATGATATTTTACGTTCAAGCGTTTGGAATATTTCAGTTGGTCGGAAAAGCGAACCACAGATTCGCTTTTACGACCAACTGAAACACTCAAGGCAATTAAATCTAAACATAGGTGGTTGAATATTAATTTATTTATTGGAGTTTAACGATACTTTCGACAGCCAGGGTCACCTCGTGTCCTTAAGGGTGGAGAAAGCCGGAGTACCAGGAGAGAACCACAGAGGAATGGCGAGCAACTGCCAGACACCCCAACGCACTAACACCACACCAGTAGGGTTAGCATTGATTTGAGACAGGTGTACCATCGACGTGCAGTATGCCTTTATACACACCGCCACCGTACCGCCACGTAGACAGTCGGGATTAAGTGCGTTGCCCACGAACACACCGCAGTTACCCCTGGTGGGGATCGAACCATGAACCTCTCGGTTCGAAGCTCAATGCTGTAACCACTAAGCCACTGCGCTCTTTGGTGACTATTTAAGGCTTAGACTGATTTCAGGCCATTCCTGCGTCGCATTCTTTACACAATTCGACTGCTGGCTTGAGAACTTGCTTCCGGTCGTGTTTGGTTAAGGGTAAAGGAGGAGTAGAATTCTTCTCAACACTCATGAATCTTTAATTCGAATCTAATATTTTTAATACACGGTAATGGAAACGAAAGCAAATAGTTTAGATTGCCAATAAGTCAAAACTAATTTTCGAAAATTCTTCTGTTTCGAAAGCAATAAAATTGATGGGTTTTCAACAAACAAAGCCTAAAACATTATCTCAATGAATCATAGAAAATCTAATTTACCAAAATACACTTTAGGTTTCAAACAGTAAAGCAATGTCTTTAGTTTGCATTTCATTTCCAATTGAAACTCGTGTATTCAACAACACTCACAATTATGCTTCAACACAGGAAGCAACTCTTCATATTCTGAGAAAACTGCATTTTTTGTGCAAATGAAATGATATCCAATAATATTGATGACACCATAAAGAAAACTCAAACTTCCCTGCCGATATTGTGTCACGATATATTCGTCAAATGGCATTCCCCATTTAAAAATATGGAACTATAATTTACAAAACATTACAAAAATCTAAAAAGAATGTTGTCCTAAAATCTTCTTACCGCTACTGTGATAATTTTCCAAGCTGTATGGTTTTGTGGTGGTTTCCGGACAAAACAATGCTCACAAACACATACAGTTAAAACTAGAAGTCCTGTCACGAAATGCGCGCTTATCTAGGCTTAATTGCGCGTAGGAATTGCGCGCAATTGCCATATCAAATGGCATCCAAAGCATGGCAGGTTCTCCTGGTTTCTCATAGCAAACACAGGCAATATTACCCGGAGGTCCATTGGCTGAAACCTTGCTTGTGCACAGGCGATATGTACATAATTCGATAGCCTTGCGTAGATTAACGCGCAGATCAACGTGCCATTTGTGCGCATTTCATGACAGGACTTCTAGTTTTAACTGTATCAAATGTTCAAGCAAAGTTTCAGCTGAAAGATTCGTAGGCAATTTCCAATTTCGGGTCGGGTCGAATCGAATCCCAAATCGGATCAGAATCGAATTTCGAATCAAATCGAATTTGGAGAAAATCAAGTTTCAAATCAAATCGATTTCGGGTCAAATCGAATTTCGAATCAATCGAATTTCGAATCGAGTTTCAGCGTTTTCAATTTGTTAGTTTTGCACTACCTTACACACTAAAAACTAAAGTGTTAAAACCGACACTTTCAAGGTGTTAAACCCATTCTAACTCTTAGGGTTTGATTTTAACGCTCAACGTGCAATGATTTAAGCATTCAGACATTACAATCGTCAGACATCTGAAACTTGGATGGATGGCACTTCCCATGTGTCTAGCATTGGTGGTTCTTCCAGAATCGACCATAATTTGATTTGCGCTTGGTGGGTACATAATTAAAAGGACACACCGCAGATGACGCGGATCAGGCTCGAGAATTCGAGTCTGATCCGCGTCATCTGCGTTGTTTCCTTTTAAGTGGCGCGACATTACACTTGTCAAGTGGTATTATTGTAACACCTGTCAAGTTCTGGGATATCTACCCTTGAACAAAGTGCTAATTCAGCACTTACTAAGTGTTAAATACAGCACTTCGAGTGTAGTTTTTAACACTTTAGTTTTTAGCGTGTATAACCGTAAATATTGTCAGTCGAAACTTAGGCACGTTGTAAGATTTTGAGAACACCTCGACGATTAGAAATTTTCAGAATCTGCGCGATTGAAATCGAATCTAATCACCAGCACCACTTTGAATCGAATGGGGTTTTGAAGATTCGCCGGGGTCGTATCTTTTGGGTCAACCCTAAATGTCCATTTTCGAATAAAAATTCTCTTTTGCACGTAATATTTTTTTGTATAATTGTCACTGCCTGCAGTTTATCATGTTTGAACGTGATAATCCTCAACACCCTCTTACACACCCAGACATACTTGCAATGGACCTAAGTCCTTGGGCCCGATGTGAGGGTGTCACCCGACCGACATTCGTAATATCACCAGGCTGCTGTAGAATACTGTCCCCGAAGATGGCCACGTTCAAAGACCTACGGATAGAAACGTCAGAGTTGGCTTATAGTTTGGTGAGTCGGAGCAGCCCTAGAACTTTGCCTTACCAATCGGTAAAGTTGTGGTAAAAGCTATAGCAGACTGCCTGGGCTTTATTTAAAGAATGAAGCGGTCCTGATACTCACACAAACACAGTTCCGCAGTTAGCACTTAGGAATCGTTCATCACTCCCTATCCCCTAACACTAAATTATTGAATCTACATCCAACAAACAGGGGAACAGGAACTGGGTGGACGTGGCAAACACTATCACACTTCTTAGTATACATATGCTCCACGAACCTGGTTTAAAGGCTGCGAGGATGCAAAATGTGCCGCTATACAGAAACTTTTGTAACATATTATATATCATGTGATTTTATCCTTCCTCTGATTGGCTGAGATGCACGTACTATTACTATAATTGTCTTGGTCACGGTCATTCAAATAAATTTATAAAGATTAACATTAAATATTAACAGAATTAAACATAAATTGAGGAGGTTTCAGTCGTAAGTTTATAGCTTATACGAGGTTGTCTCAAATCATTATTAAGCAAAGGAGATATGAATAGTTGGCATATCGAACAAGTTTTGGTTCTATACAGAACCAAAATTTGTTCGATATGCCAACTGTTCATATCTACTTTGTTTCAAAATGTTTAGCGACTGCGTTGAATAAGCTTCAAGTTTACTGCTGAATCTACTTCAGTTTACGTAATATTCTGTTAAAATTGAATGCTAATCTTGGTAAATTTATTTGAGTTGAAATAAATACTGTTTAAACAGGTTCCATCTGAGGGACAAGATTAGAACTAGTTTTGGTTCTAAAGAGAACCTATATTTTTGCAGTATATATTAATAAACACCCGTGTAAGTGAGACAGAAATAAAAACACAGAAGTGTGAACTAAAACAGAAACCATCAAAGTCGTTAAAGAGCATACAAAGCATCCAGGAAGGAAGAAATACGAATACGACGCAACAGTATTGATACGTTGCAGGTGTTCTAAAGACAAAAAGCCATTCGAAATTGTCAGTAAAAAAACATTTATTAATTAGGTATGAATTTCTTTCCCAGAATTGCCCATTATAAAACAAGACTGATATGACTTCAAATAAACTCGGTCGCTCTCGAACGATAATCACTAAGCTAGAGTTGTCACCCCCTGCTGCGTTACAAAGCGAAACCAATTTGTCAACTACGAAATTATTCACTGTTCTTCGTCGAATACAATCAGGAAAATTGGTGTTACCAGTCATAGTGGAGTGGTTTGAAAGAGAGGGTTTGTTTGTATCCATGTTTGCATAGTAAAGACTGGTGGATGAAGAGAAAGAAGAGTGTTGTACACAAAAGTCAACAGAACTTAGGTTCAGAGTCGAAAGAAGATGTAGTTTAGCAAACTGAAGGTGGAGAACGGAGACATTGGGATAGTTGAACTACACTATTCGGTAATTTCAGGTCAGCTTTCGACATTCCATGGCCTAGAGCTGATATCTAGGCCAAGATCAAATTAACTAACTACAACCTCCAAATATTCTTTGTAATTAACTCATGTCCATGTTTGACAAACTAAAGTCAGGAAGAATTTACGCAAAGCCAGATACACATTTCTGTGCACTATTGTTGTCACACACAAAACTCAACGAGACTAATGTTCCGACTCGAAAGCGAAGATTCGTCGACGTGAGCCAAGCGGTAGTTCGGCTATCCGAACGTCGCGGCTTCCCCAGCGGTAGTTCGGCTATCCGAACGTCGCGGCTTCCCCAGTGGGGAAGCCGAGACGTTCGGATAGCTGAACTAAGAGCAGATTTACCTTTGTTGGAACGAATCAGAAACAATAACACTAATCAGAAAAATAAAATAGATCTTAGAACATTTTATAAATATTTGTTTGGGTTTAATAAAGAGGTTATTACATGGTTAGCTTTATATCAGCCATTGGTAACTTCACATCAGTCTCAGACTCATATGAACATACCTCGGACTGATATCTCGACCGATTTGAAACTAACGAAGTAATTACCTCGGCATATTAGTCAACAGTCAACAAAATTGTTAGTACAAAAAAACATATATAGGCCATCAGAGGAGTTAGGTAGGTATTTTAACATCTTCCGTTACCATTACTTTTCGTTACAATTTATTTCACGTTTGGTCGTCTCGTGTTATTTATTGTTGCCATATCAGAAACACTAGGGTTAATCGGTTTTGAATTTCCAGCATAGAGCTCCATGAAAAACACTGTTTGATAGTCTTCGGAAATTAAAAATCGACCTTTCACTTCAGCTTATCTCCTTTGCGTTGAAATGATTTGGTTGTGGGTAAACTGAATCGATCGAAAAAGAAAGATATTTTAAACTAACTGCATGTTTGATAACATTAAACTTTGAACTCACAGGCAATATTGATTTGTAAGGATCTGAAAAGATTCGGAAGGTTTGCTATCTGTTTAAACGTCATGAAGTGATTGGTAATCTTCAAATTACTATGCATGATACAAAGAAAGATGGTAGCATGTCTTTGAATTCCATATTTGAATTGATTTTTACTGTCAGCTCTTTTGTGCAGATTTGTATTTCTGTTCATATTTCTGACGTCTCCCGTGATAGCAAGCATCAGATAAGAACGATAGTTGAACATTAGGTAAAGTTCCCCATTGTTACATGTCGTTTCTAATAAATTGTTTTTGTTTGTGCCAGTTGAAATGATTTACTGCTTTGACGCCTGCATCTCGTATAACAGAGCACACAATATGGAGTCGTGTCAGTCAGTAAATCCTGATGTATTTCGCTGGCATTACCAAATTTAGACTTTTAACTAATCTCAAATCTCATCTATCTTGGGACGTTATTTCGCTCCAGGGTAAATATTTATAACCCGTGGAAGTTGAATAATGTGATCGTATACTCGCGGACATGACAAGGTCCCCGAGGGTTAGCGCGGACACACGTTTGGTGCAAGCAAAAGGCTTGGTTTATTATCGTTCTATTTTTGTTGTGGCTGTTTCGGGAGTGGGCGCACGATTTTAGTAATGCAAATGAATTTGAGTTTACGCTTTGATATCAGTTTATCAATTCATGTACATTAATCCGTTTGTTGGTCCAGAAGGCGGTGTGAAACCAGAACTGTGGATAAACAATTAGCGTTTTCAACTGATCCATATACACCTGGATTACTGGAACACTCATTGGTCGCATGTAGACAAGTGTCTCATTTGTCGCCATCATGTGGGACAATCGTTAAACAAGGCCCAACAACAAAAATGCAATCGCCTAATTTTAGTTATTACTGACAAAAAACAGTACCAAGATTGGAGCGTTGATACTGTGTGGTTACTCTATTTCGTGCAAGTTAAATAATACTTTCCTGATGTTTGATGAAGTGAAAACTGTTACGCTGTGACTACAGCAACAGCGTATCAGCTTTCGTGTCATGAACCACCGCGATCCGGAGGATCTTGATTAGCTAAAGGCTATATTGATGGAGGGATGGATTGAGTTACAAACGTATTTCACTGGCATGTCAGCATTATAGTTGTATAGTGGTTCTTCCCAGCAATCGAGGGATGTCGGGTGCTCCTTGAAGTGATTGAAGGATGGAGTGAAGGAATGGACAGATAGGTTCACTTAGTACATTGGCTTCAGCGGGTCTGTAAAGATATTCCCTAGCTGAATGATGGCGGCATGTGACCTACGCGGACAGTACTGGGTCTTACACTCGATTCGCAAAAGCGCAGCATATTACACGTGAGAGTAGGCTTATTCTATTCGAAATGGCCATCAATCAAGCTCGCATTCAACACATCTTTTCTAACACCAGCAAACCGATAAACGAGATGTCTAAACAAGCCTACAATGTGGCATGTAGTCATAACGAAGAATCGAAACGTGATGTACTCGGAGAGCAACTAATACAATCAGAAGTATATGTTCCAAGTGTGTGTTTTCCACCACTAGATTTCAATAACGGAAATTGTTTTCTATAGAATGAGTATTTTTCTTACTTTTTCATTTTAATAGGGTGTAACGAGTAATTCGATTTCGACAATCAATATATTGCAAAGGAACGCTGAAAACTTTTTCTCAGTGGTGAAAATATTCCCCTAACATCGCAAGGCGAATTTTTGTTTCGTTAAAACAAGCACATTGATGACAGAATGAAGCTGTGTCAAATAATTAGTCCAAGCAGGACATGCGCTAATAAAGTTCAAGTAAACGTGGGTCACATGAGCCGCATGCGCCGGTCTAAATTTAATAGACGTAAGTTTGTATGCGTCAACGGAATTCATTCTCACATTCTGTGAGTAATTGCAACAAAACCAATAGACACCCTGCCTGTTGGGCTGTTGTCCTAGACTACTGCCACCGTATTCAAGTATAAACAAGATCTGTGTAAGAGTCAATGCTGTATTGCTGGAAGAAGCTGAGCTGTTGTAACCCGAGGCATACTTTCAAATACTTACCAATTTTCGGTTCTTAACGCTTTCAACACTGCTGCCCAGGAAGATATCATTTCAGTCAATACTAGCAACGGCGAAATAGGCGAAACAATCCTGGCTTGTTGAGAGGTTCAGTAATAATATAACCCAAGATCTCTGTCGAGCTGATGGATTAAATTGTTACCGAGCATTGCTTTGGATTTATTGAAAGGGTTAATGGGAATATAAATTCCAATCCCTGAAAGATAATGTGGCATGGTTACCTGCATATAGCCTTGGTTGCACACAAATATTAACGATAAGTTAATCCTGACTTAATGATTGTGTTGTTGTGAGGCTATGGCCTTGCGTGCATTAGTGCCATTAAACCCGAACGGGTAATTTTCCTGTGGTAGCTTTTATTTGCAGCCTTGGTGTATCTTGTGGAAGTTATCCTCTGTGAATCTGGCATTGATTTGTTGCAGTTTGTTGGAGAGTGATTCCGGTCACTTTCCAATAAATTGTAGCGGGGAAATGTACAGTTTGTGTTTTGCAAGATACTTACAGTCATCCAACACAATGCTTTCTTGTCCAATTACATGTACAAGATTATAAAAGCATATTGATTCGTTTGTGTAGCATACTATCTATTTGATGTAATGAAAATATTCTTTTACTGGGACAATTTTGTACACACTGTAGAGTAGTTTATGTGGGTTATGGCAACAGTCTTTGGTATACTGGGCAGCTTATTGGAAATGCATAGTCATTTTCAGAACACTGTTGTTGTGCACTGGTGGAAAGAGCCTGGCAGACTCGTTCCACTTTTGCAGACCAACATGTTCATAGTAGTTGTTTACATTCTGTAAACAAGTTTATTTGGGTAATTCGATATGGTAAACATAACTGTTGCGCCTTGCTGGAGAGAGCTCTCAGAGCTGTTTCCGGCAGTGCATAACAGCTGTGTTTTCATTCTAAAATATTTAACATCGAGTCCAGTGGGGGAAGTTTTTTGGTGTTGCCTGAATACTTTGTGCTTTCATGTACTTAGAATTTTCTTATAGTTTTATTCTTTCAGGAGTTCATTTATCTTTAATATTAAATGGTTGACTATGAAGTAATGTGTTGTGATGATTTTGCATGAATATGAACCCAAATTGAAACTTTACATCGCTTCACCTATCCATCTGAATTGCGGTTACAATAAGTACAGTTAAAACTAGAAGTCCTGTCACGAATAGTGCGCTTATCCAGGCTTAATTGCGCGTTGGAATTGCGCACAATTGCCATATCGAATGGCATCCAAAGCACGACAGGTTCTCCTGGTTTCTCATAGCAAACACATGCAATGTTTCTGCCAATGGACCTCCGGGTTACCCGGAGGTCCATTGGCTGAAACATTGCTTGTGCACAGACAATATGTACAGAATTTGATAGATTTACAGGGTCCATAACGCGTACATTAACGCGCATATCAACGTGCTATTTGTGCGCATTTCATGACAGGACTTCTAGTTTTAACTGTACTTGAGATTTGTCATTACAATAGTCATTGCAGTTAGCTTCTTCGGTACTTTGCTGCTGAGTGAGGATTTCTTACCGTTTTTGGTGTGGTAGTGGTGGTGGTAAATTCATTGTGGATTTCGTTGTTTTAGACTTTCTCTCATACCGTTACTTATGTTCGAATTGTTTCTTCGGTGGTACTTGAGTTTCGGCTACAAAGGGCCCATTTCTGGTTGCGATTCGCTGCAAATACTCGATCATTTTAAACTTGTTCTGTTCAGTTTCTGGAACGAGGGAGTCGCGGTATTGCACTCTGAGAATTGGAGGTAGGAAATGGGATTATCGTATCTGAATTTTGTCACATTATATTCTTCTATGGTGACCCATATAGTTTCACACACAGCTATTTCACAGAACGAAAAACTGAAAACTGGTACCAATTTTTGTGTGAAAATATGGTCGGTTCTTGCACTTCTATATAAATCTTTTTACTGTTCCCACCATTTCTTATAATAAGGAAGCTGCAACCTCAAAAAAGATGACTCAAGCTCCAACCAAATTATGTGATGAATTTGACGACGTTGTAGCTTGGAACTAGTCTAGACCTTAAATCTTTGACCTCTACTGGTATCTTCCAGTTCAATCAGGGGAGGGGGGGGGGGGGGGGGGGGGGCACCAAAAATTTGCAAGACGTGACGTGGGGATGGATGAGTCTCTTGAGTGCGCCAAAAATGTGCATTTCCAACTTGTGCAATTTTTTAATTTTTTTTAAAAATGTATCAGTATGTCAGCTAATATATACCATCATTTGTGTTTCAAACCTTAAAGATGATGTTGTACATCACACGCTTAACATAAATACAACATCAGGAGGCTTTATATGTGAGAATATTGGGCTTAATCTGGGAAAATGTCACACGTTGGTTGGGGGTGGGTGTCTTGTTCGAAATGTAAAAAATGTGCAGACAATATTTTGGGAAAATTCTCTCTGATGCACTAAATTCAACCCAAGTTATTTATTTATTAATTTATTTATTTATTTATTGGTGTTTGACGACACTTTAACAACCAGGGTCATATCGTGTGGGTGACAGGTTTACGGGTGGAGGAAGCCAGAGTACCCGGAGAGAACCACCGAGCAACGAAGAGCAGCTGTCAGCTCTTCAACATCATAACCCACGACTGTACTACACACTGCACAGCGGTACTGCGTACTACACTGCACAGACAGGGTTAGATTGACTGAAGACATGAGCACCTCGGCGTGCAGGACGTCTCAGCACACAGCGTCATCGTGTCCCCACGTGGGCAATTGGGGTAAGTTTATTTAGGATTTTAATGGGAGAGTGGGGGTGGGTGTCTGAGAACGGTAGTAGAAAATTTGCACGAAGTGCGTGGGTGGGTGTAAAAAGGAGCCGAATAAAAAATAGGACGTCACGTCTTGCAAATGTTTAGTCCCCCCCCCCCCGGTTCAATGGCAGTAAATAGAAGAGTTCATATTCATTATTTGGGGTGGACCAATCAATATTTTCAACGTGCAGCCTCGGGGCTGCACGTTGAAAATATTGATCAGTTTACCCCACACATTTACTGAACAGCCATCCTATATCATGACGTTATGGCGTATCATGTTCCTAGTCGGAATAGCGGCCGCCACTGTTCAAAGGGTTAAATAGTCCAACACATACGGTTCGCTTTTTTCGACCAACTGAAACAAATCGAAAAACATTTTTAATCTGCAAGAAATCTTTCTCAATCGAGACTTGATTTGATCGAATGTTTAATAACTTTACCAATGCTATCGACTGTTTGTTCTTATAATAATTACTCGAAGACTCATCACAGCTGTCATTATATGATTACGCCGCATAGTTCCCCAAATGGTGTCAATATCGTTATATTTTCAGGGCGAATTAAATTACTTTGACTGGAATATCCATAACTGGAGCATGCAAAAATATGTTTATTTGTAGCTAAAGGTGCATCGCATTAGATCAATGAAAGGTGGGTAAGCAAACAGCCCCCCATAAAAGCGTCGGAATTCTTATAGAATTTGACTGGAGGGCTGGGTGTTAGATGATCCACGATACAATTGAATAACCTTGTAACGCCAGTGTGTTTGAATGAAGAGGAATGTTGAGACATTGTTCTGAAGAAAATAGACAGTTATCTTTGTCGCTGAGCGGCGGCGCTTACAATACGGCCGCCATGGACTGTTCGCTTTCCACGGGTGAGCAATATTTTCACGAACGCAATAATATTGGATTCCAAACACTAATTATAGGAATAATCATCAAACATTTTAATTAAATGAAGCACAGGGTACAGTTAAAACTAGAAGCCCTGTCCTAAAATGCGCACAAACAGCACGTCGATCTACGCGTTAATATACGCGTTACGACCATAATAAGGCTGTCAAATTCTGTACACATGGCCTGTGCACAACCAATGTTTCAGCCAATGGACCTCCGGGTAACCCGGAGGTCCATTGGCGGAAACATTTGCCGTGTTTGCTATGAGTAACCAGTTGAACCTACCGTGCTTTGGTTGCCATTCGATATGACAATTGCGCGCAATTCCTACGCGCAATTAAGCTTAGATAAGCGCACAGTTCGTGACAGGACTTCTAGTTTTAACTGTACAACGCGGTGCTTCATTAGTTAAAATTTTGCTGATGATAATTTTTATCACCTGGTCAACGCATGCGTGGACATCACTGGCCTCGAGTGGATTATGACCAGTCCATGCCGGCTGTAATGTATAAGTCACGTCTCGGTGTTGCTCACTTCGTTTATCACTTGTCACCATCCTTATTCAACGATGCGAAGGCCTGTCAATTTTCGTTAGACGCCTTGTTGTCGACAACTGTCACAACGTCGTCAACATTGGTCATTATCAGTCTTTTTTTCAAATAATCTTTTCAGTCCGTACGGCCGTGTATCTAAACTGTTTATTGTTATTAAAGTTAGAAGACTGCTATCCACTGTATTAAATGAGGTCTCCTTGTCTGGGAGGTTGAATGAAAATTCATCCTTCACATAATCTTATCCATATACTTAACAGTCAGGCAATCGACAATTAATCACTGACGACGTGAGTGATTAGATAATGATTGGCGTTCCATTCATTGGATCATACTTGTGGGGAATATATGGAATTGATCTACTAAATAGCACTTTTCAAAGATTCGCAGGTAAAATTTAATTTTAGGCAGGGTGACAACGAGCATGTGTTTCTAAACCATCTGGCCGTTTCACCGAATTGTTCACGTGGTAACGTGAGAATACAGAACGCAATTACAATCGTACACGAATGGATATTCACACCTCTACTCCCCTATCCATTCGACTGAAATCCTATGTTCTACTGAAGTTTGTACTCATAGCGAAAATCACTTAATTTTCGAAACAGTTCAGAAACACATTCTATAATCTCTTACTTAACTCCTCCAGAAAATCGACTTTCGATGAAGCTATCTCTCCTAAATTATTTAAATGACGAGGAAGCATGTAATTGTTCAGAAAACGCCCTTGACAAGAGAAGAAAATAAAGCAAAGTTTCCTTTTGTTACTTTTAATAAAAGAAAACAACAAACAGCTCTTGGAGCTGTCTGTTGTTTTCGCTTATTAAAAGTTGCAAGAGGAAATTTAAAATTTTATGGCCAGCTAGTTAGAAGTAACTAAATAGCGGTCCAGTGTGACTCGTTGTTTAGCGAAATTGTTTTTACCGAAATTTGTAAGTTCATAGGAAGTGTCGTGTCTGTATGATATGCTACAATGCGCACACTGTTGATATAAAGAATGGAACAAAGTTAGAGAACAAACAATGGCGAAAGAGCCGTTTTCTTCTTTTTAAATAGGTTGACAAAGAGAATAATAGTCAAAGGTTCAAACTGATTGGGAAAACAATGTAAAAGACAGCTTCTGTATTTTTACGTTATTCTGTAGGAAAATGCCTGAAGTTTGTGAAGTGATGTGCGCACATCGATGATACAACATCGGTAACATTTCAAAATGATAATTCTTATAGAAAATTCCCCGGCCCTTAGTATTATTTTTTTATTTATCTATTGTATGTAACGACACTTTCGACTACCAGGATCTCCTCGGGTGGGCAGTTTTATAGGTGGAGGAAGCCGGATTGCACGGAGAGAACAACGGCGAGCAACTGTCAGACTCCCAAACGTTCAAACTCCACACAGGCAAGGTTAGCATTGGTAGAAGGCAAGTGCACTATCGACGAGCAGTACGCCTTAGTACACGACGCCACCGTGCCCAACGTGTGCAATCGAGAGTAAGTGCCTTGCCCAAGGACACCACGCAGTTGCCCCTGCCGGGGATCGAACCGTGAACCATTCGATTTGAAGTCCAATGCAGCAACCACCAAGCCATCGCTCTACACATGCCCTTGGTGCGAAATGTACTGACGATTTTAGCAATTTAAGGGGACCTAACCTTTCTGTAAGTCTCTTCCAGTGACGAAAATTGTCAGCCATGGATCGGTAGGTTCAGTTAGAACATGTTGGGTTGGACATGTATAACGCATAGGGTAATAATATTAACCCTTTACCTAACACGAAAAGCAGACGACACTTTCAATAAAATTCTTCAAGCCATATTTTTTTTATTTTTTGCGTAAAAAGCATAGCTTATGACCCGTCATTGGAACGAGCTATGTTTTTGTGACAAAAAATGAAAAAGTTATAAAAACTAAATGGTGAATTTTGTGAATAGCGCTGCCCTTTATTGGCCGTTACGTTGGGTAAAGGGTTAAACGATTAGTCCTATGAGTTGGCCTGCTTCAATATCCCATACAAAGAGATATGATTGAAGGTGGTTCGGTGGGTTTCCGTGTATTCAATCATATTGATGCTGGCACAATGTCATGTCACCACACTTTTGTTACAATAGCCTGGAAAGACGCAGGTCACTCTTCACCAACGGAGATCATTTTGTAGCTTCAGTTCTATCAATCACATGAGGTGCTGACTAATTGACTAATTTTAAACAGACCGGGTTTACGAAACCATTACACCTGTGGGACCTCCTATGACAGTCTACGGGTTCCGCCGTATCAGTTTACTCACCTGATATTATTTGATATCAAGTGAGTAGCAGCCATTACTACTTTTTATCAAATTGATGCATTTCCACTCGCTTCCAATTTTCAAAATCTGAATTAAAACTCAATAAGAGAATATAAGTACCAAAACTATCTTCAAGGTACTGTATTTATTAATTTAAAAACTTTAAATATTTACAAAATGGATATTATCTGTAGACCCAAAAGTTCTTTGTGGCTTTTACGACTCTGCGCCGACTAAATCGATTTTTTATGCTGAAGAGAACATTTTCTTTACAGTTTACTCAACAGATTAAAAGTGATTTTTTTTTTTCTGGTGGTAATGACAGTAAATGTATGTAAGAGTATTTCAGATATGATTGTAGCGATACGTTTTATTTTGTGAATAAATATCGCACTTTGAGCAATGACGATTTATTACTGTAACTATGGATACATATTGCTGCCAATGTCTGTTGATGATTCTGCGCGGTGCTGCAAATAGCGATTCCTAAAAAAATAACGTCTGGTCGTTCTTTGTTTCTCGTGAAAGAGTAAAAATCCCTTGATTTACATGGACATTCAACATAATAAATATGTTACACGGAGTGTACATGGAGTGTAGCTGGTTGATACATTTCCATACAAGGTTCTGAGAGTTCATATCAAGTTTCGCTTAGCCTCACCTGATATGAACCCTCATCGCCTTTTGTGGAAATGTATCAGCCAGTTACACGCCATGTAACTTATAATACACGGGTGCCATTTCTGTTACTGTGTCCCCAAATTAGTCGTCCTGCCACCGTCCCTTCTACGCGCCCAGCATGTAACAATAATTACGCTTCTCAGTTTCCACTACGAAATGAGAGTAAAGCATTGGATCTGTAACCTCTAAATGTTAACGTAGTATTTATGTACAATTTTACTACATTGCCTGTAAACCAATATGTAATTATACCATCTAGTCTTTACATTTTAACAAGTTCATTCTTAGTACTAACCAACTTTTACATTACGGAATAACAAAAAATCGATACCGAAAGAAACATTTCAGAAGGACGTAAATGTTATTTGAAAATGTATTCCGCAAAGCTTCATATTTCGTGTACAAGAATATTCTCTCCGTCATTGCATTACTTCAAGTTCATAACACCCAGTGGCATGAATAAAATGTAGCGTGTTTGGTTTGGTGTTTGTAAGTTATACATGTTCATAGCGTGTAGCTGGTTGATACATTTCCTTACATTTCCATACAAGGCGATGAGAGTTCATATCAGGTGAGGCTAAGCCTCACCTGATATGAACTCTCGTCGCTTTGTATAGAAATGTATCAGCCAGCTACATGCCATGCAACTTACATTGTCGCGTAAATGCAAAAGTACTAGTTCGTCTCACTTAATCTCGATTGTCAACGTGGAGGCATGCTGGCGGCGTATACTACGGAGTACTGCACGTCGATATTGCAATTGTAACAGCTGCTCGCCGATGCTCAGCGGTTCTCTCCGAGTATTCCGACTTCGTTGATCCATAAAATTGTCCGAATTGAGGTGATCCTGGCTGTACAACGTGTCGTTAAATCTCAATAAAAATGTGTTTTTCTAGTATTCGTCTTGACACTTAGTTCGTGAAACCGAATACAGAATTAGCACAAGACCTTTGATATGGTTTTGTTGAAGTTTTTGGAAAAACAATTTAAAAAATAATAGTTAAAATAATAAATTTTGCTATCGTGTGCGTTGGGTAAAGGGTTAACTTGTTGTTTCTTATTCCTTTTCTTTCTAAATACTGTCCAGTTCTTCTTACTTCCCATCATCTTGAAAAGACATGGGCAAATGGTTTTCAAATTGTATTAAACTAAGTATTTTCCAGTCATAAAACTAAAAAAATGGCAACAAATATCCTATTGTTCACGTCTAAGGTGGACAAAAATCGGTTAGACTGAATACCCATTCACTACCTTCTATTTATTTTGTGACAGAAAACGACTGTGGATGCACTAGAAGCTTACTTTTGAATCCACACTCAATCAATTTTATCTAAACTTTGTATCACAGTGGAAAATGATTGCAAATAAATAACGCCTAAACTGGAGGCACGGTGGTGCTGTGTACTCAGGTGTAATGCACGTCGATGGTGTGCCTGACTTCAACCCCTGATAACCCTACTTGTGTGGAGTTAGTACGTTGGGAAGTCTGACAGTTGCTCGCCGTTGTTATATGGTTTTCTCCGAGTGATCCGGCTTCCCCCACATGTAAAACTGGCCGACACGAGGTGACGCTGGCAGCCGAAAGTGTCGGTATACTCCACTGAATAAAATAAATAAATTAATAGTCTTAAACTAAATACATCAAAATTGAATTCATAATCCACTAAACGCCATTACACCACGACTGTTGTTTGCATTCCACGTTACACGATACAATACATACATTTAGAAATGTATTGTTTATTTGTTTGTTTATTTCAACCTTTCACCATACTTTTGGTAATGAGGTTACAATATACAAGTGAAAAAGAAATGGATATATTACACATGTCAGTGGTGTTTTTCAAGAAACAGTTACAGTAATCGCATGTCGCGATGGATCAGTCCTCGTTCTTCCCACTACCCAACAACCAACACATATACACATACCTGAACACACATACCCATCATCTCTTCACATCTGCATCACACACACGCACATAGCCCTGTATCCGTACTTCCTAACCCAAGCACACAAACTGATACAGACGCATACACACCCTCATCCACACCCACGCAGGCACCAACCCACTCACACCCTTCCACTCAGCCAGGAGGTACGCATGGATTCCGGCCTACTTTCAAGAAAATCATGAATGAAAGCATTATGTTTGTCGATAGGCATCTGACTGGCGTTATAACGTGAATGAAATGCCCGACGCAAAAGACTGTCCAGCAGGAATATAAACAGACCGCCGACGGGTTTTATCTTTTCTTTAAAAATGTCAGCTTCATTCATTTAGTTGAAGTTTAATCGTGGTATAAGTACAGGATACTACTCGGAAGAGTAACCCTTTGAATGGCAGTAATTGGAAGAGTGCGTATCCATTATTTTGGGGTAGAGCAATTAATATTTTCAACGTGCAGCCTGAAGGCTGCACGTTGAAAATATTAATTGTTCTACCACACGTTCACTTAGTAGACATCCTACTTAATGAAATTATGACGCATCGTGTTCCTGGACCGGAAAAGCGGCCTCTTGTTGAAAGAGTTATGGGAAAATGGAATCAATCAACGTGTATTAACAAATGCACCAGGTTGTTCTAGTCTATCTTTGTTTTGATAACCACGCCAGGGTTTGTTCATCATTCGATCATCCGGGCGAAATATCTGGCAGTCTCTGCAAGACAGACGAAAACAGGTGAGATCTTCCATCAATATGCGGAGGTAAACATCCAAGACTTTGCTTCACGAACCAGATAATCACGATACCCGAATGAAGCTGACTATCTCATCCCACAATCAACCACACCTCGCCATCTCTACTCCTTCTTTTCACGTACCATCAGCTTTAATGGATGAATTCAAGTGGCGATTGAAGAACCATCTTCATCCATGCTGGCCGATAAAATAATTCAATTCAAACCATCATTACCAATCATTTTCCAGATCATGAATATTAAATTTCCAATTCCAAAATATATAAATTTCATTCATTACAAATCATGCAAACGGAATTTTATTTACAGCCGCTGCCGCAAAGTATTATAACCGCCAGCCTATTGACGGAGGACATCAAACACAGACATTTCCCTCTAAAAGGGATTCCTTTTGTGGGATTTCGTAAAATGAATTCCATATATGGGATTCCGAAAGTGGGTTACCAAGCTCCTAAACCGTGCCTAGCTATAGTTCAAGGTCGTTGCTATGGATTTATCACGTGATCAGTAAATGACATGAGTCACGTGATGACTGATGTCATTGGTGATGTCATATAATACGTCATGTGACCCGTGTCTTTACTGACCATGTGATCAGTCCATAGCGGCGATCTTGAACTATGGCTGGGAACTGTGTACGAGCTTGGAATCTCAGTTACGGAATCATTTATGAGATCAGTCAAAGAGAATCCCTTTTGGGGGAAACGTCTGTGGTTATAGAATCCCATTTTCCGAGATTTGGATAAGAGTTATATGTGGAGTCTCTCGTTGACGCAATTACTGGATAGCTTATTTGCTCAATGAGATTCTTGTCATTCGAGCCATGACTTTTCAAAAAAATGCTCGATAGCTCGTTAGCCCTTTACCCAACGAATTGGCCGCATCCGCCAGCGTAATATGCAAATTCAGCAGCTGAAAATATATTATGTTTCAAAAAAAGTCAACAAAACCATATTATGTGACCCCTCGTTGGAACGAGCTCGTCGACTCGTCGAGCTCGTTCCAACGAGGGGTCACATGATATCGTTTTGTTGAAATTTTTTGAAAAATTTGAAAAAAATGATATTTAAAATAATAAATTTTGATATCGTCTGCGTTGAGTAAAGGGTTAGGGAAATTTGGAATAGGTGTGGAAACGTTGTTTGAGAACGCACACTGTATTTGATTGCAAGTAGTCCCGGAAACCAAGTGTGGTAGTGGCATGTACTGGGATCCATAGTGGTAGTAGTGTAGTGGTAAGGTACCGAGAGTCATAGAGCCACAAGTGTGCTAGTGGTATGAACTTGGATCCATAGTGGTAGTAGTGTAGTGGTAAGGTACCGAGAGTCATAGAGCCACAAGTTTGCTAGTGGTATGAACTAGGATCCATAGTGGTAGTAGTGTAGTGGTAAGGTACCGAGAGTCATAGAGCCACAAGTTTGCTAGTGGTATGAACTAGGATCCATAGTGGTAGTAGTGTAGTGGTAAGGTACCGAGAGTCATAGAGCCACAAGTTTGCTAGTGGTATGAACTAGGATCCATAGTGGTAGTAGTGTAGTGGTAAGGTACCGAGAGTCATAGAGCCACAAGTGTGCTAGCGGTATGAATTAGGATCCATAGTTGTAGTAGTGTAGTGGTAAGGTACCGAGAGTCATAGAGCTACAAGTCAATAGTAACGGTACAAGGCTGTAAGCATGGTAGAACCTTATAAATTTGGTGAGTACAATAGAAGCCAATCACAGAAGAGACAGCTGAAGTCTGGGTAGAAGACTCCCTGAACCTGTTATGGAGCTTGGAATCCTAAGTATTGACTCCCTTTTACAGAATATCACTGAGAGAATATATTTTGCGGAAACGTCTGTCTGTAATTATAGAATCATTTTGTCTCCAAGATGAGGATAACAGTGGTAGGTGATGTGCATTTTCACGTACACACATATCGGTCTTTCAAACGTGTGTTCATATGTTGCCTGTGGTGAGTTTACGTTTGCATGCGTTGTGAACTAGAGCGCGACAGACATCTAGGAAAGTCGGAATAGGTATACACATATTGGAAGTCATAACATAGGAAGAACTGGACATGGAATGGTGAAAATAAGCCCTGAAATAGGCAGAAACCCACGGTTCTGGAAGAATAAACAGTTGCCGGGTTGTTTGCAACAATTGGTTATGCTCTTATATAATGGAATGCACCTTTCAGGGGGTCTATACTATTACGGTTATTACTCTTATAGCCCTTTACCTAACGTAACGGCCAAAACCGACCAGCGCTATACACGAAACTCGCCATTCAATCTATTTTTGCTTCCAAAACATAGGTTATGACCCCTCATTCGAACGAGCGCGTTACACAAGAATTTTTCTCACGAGTGTCGTCCACTCCTAGCGTTAGGTAAAGGGTTAAAGTGGAATCTAGCAAATCCGAGCAAAAATAAAACCCCTGTCTGTGATTTTTGGTTGTTTTAGGTGATGTTAGGTTGTTGTCGGGTCCATTTTGGGTAATTTGTTGTTTGTTTATTGGTGTTTACGGTCACATATTTATGCACAATGGCTAATCGTGACCGTGACAGGGAGGAGGAAGCCGGAGTACACGGAGAGAACCACCGAGCATCGACGAGCAACTGTCAGCTCCTCAACATTCTAACTCTGTTCAAGCTCCGCTCAATCAGGGTTACAGAAGGTGAATTTTGGGTAAGTAGGCTTGTACAATAGAACATACAATAGAACAATAACCCCAGGGTCCATTCGCTTTGTCGGCTGTCATCGCAGCTGCCGAATTGATCTAGGTCTGGATGCGACGTTTCGATTGGCCGATTACGAAAATGGGAGGACTTTAGTTCTTTTGATGGATCCATGGCGTTATGTGGACAAATAATTAGTCGAGAGAAATACGTATAGGAACATGTGTTCCGTGCGGATTTATAAATATGGAACTGGAAGAAAAGCAATAGACGTGTAATAAACAGAGGATCTCAAACTCGTGATGTTTGGATATAAGATTTTTTGAAACTCGTTTGATGAATTCGATTCACAACTCGCCTTTAGGCGAGTTGTGAATCGAATTCAGCAAACGAGTTTCAAAAAATCTTATATCCAAACATCACGAGTTAAAGATTCTGTATATCACATGAATTTTCGAATGTTTTTTACTCTTTTTATTTAATTCATTGTCGCTAAATTCTCCCAAAACAACTGACAATCAGTTCGTTGGCTCAGACGCTTCACACCATGACGTCAGGAATGCTCTTTACTTGCCCATGTTGTCCTAATTGACGTCATGTGAACTACGCATAAGAATACAATATCTGCTGCTATGGGACCACGCGCCGATTAGACACTAGTTGATAATCAGGAAATGAGACATGGGTTGTTACGTCGAAATTAACGACGTTTCATGTGATATAATATAATCCAGCATCAGGAAATTCCCGTTTACTCAATAGGCTTTGACAGTTTACAGATGACTTGTACATATAAATAAACTTTGAAAGCGAACTTTTCAGGTTGTACATCTGTCTCTCTCAATTTGACGGTCATTTCGCCACTTTGAAAGATAGGAAGCTCGAGTTCGTGTTTGTATATTTAAACGCCATTGAGGTTAATCGCTTTCGTATATTTTTTCCCCCTAGTATTTATGTTATTAGGGGAGATTCGCTACAGTATACACTGGTTTACGACTGTAGCCGCAATGTTTGGTAATGCGAAACCACTGTTATACTAGGAATGAGAAAACCAGCAACACCATGTTTCGCAAAATCAGCGGCGCGGCATGGAAACTTTAACATCAGCAAACGTCATCGTCTTGGAGGAGGTATCGCAGTGATTGACCTGGTGCCATTTTAGGGGGATCAGATTAAGCTGAGACATTTATCGTTAACGTTGCAGCACTTCAACTATATAGAGATCAGTAGGACGATCACATGTGATTTATTTCATATAAATTTGTCTTTATTGGGAAAGCAATTTAATTTCGGTTCAGTAAATCCCTGGATTAGCAAAATTTGCATCACTTTTTATTAGTTATCTGCTCATCGCAATGTTTACAATGTCTTCCCTGAAATTGCTGTGGTATCTTTCATTAGTTCCATTTACGCGGTACCGTATGATTGGCTTTTGAGAGAATGCAGTTTGAGTTATGTAAGTATAATATGACCGGGTCTAGTTCTATTTAGAACTGAAACGGTGCAATAAACCCGTAAGCAGTTAAGCATTTAGTTACAGCCGTCGCGTTACCAGTAACCGGTCGTTATTTTGATATATTATATCTCACGTGACTTCCTTGCATTCTGACTGGCTGAAAGTTGATACCCTATTTCGCGTAGTCTGCATCCACCCACAGAACTGACCAGGCACTACACCCAGGCATTACACGTTTTCTATTTTTAGCACACTACTATATCAGTTTTCTTTTCATACTGGGCGAATAAAACTGATCAGGCTAAATTTAAAAATCGATTCACAGAGGCACAACATCCAGAAAACGACCCGGAAAGAAATCTTTGTGGAAAAATGTATCGCTTTTCCATTGCTGAAGTCACATTTTTCGAGGCGTTCATTTTATTCCTTGAGAAGATGATCCATATCTCGTTTCGAAGAGAACGATCCATACCTGGGACCGACTTTCACGAGAACGCGTCCGGATATGAAAAATCGTTTGTTTCGCTACTCATATTATTTCGCTATTTAATTGTATGTTTTGGGCAGTAAACGAATAAATAATGGAATTCAATTGAATCTTCGGAGTTTGTATCCCATGCTGACCCATTCGGTAATGTATATGTGTGGCAAATGTGTGGAAATTATCAAACTGTGTTGTCAAATTTCGAAAATTTTAGTTTTCATTCGCGAGTTGAGCGATTCTAGAATACACAGTTCCGTTTGGGGGAAATGTTTTGTTTACCCTTGCCGACCGATTCAAAATATGTCTTCTGCCCATATCAATAATCCAAGTTAGCCATGTTTTGGAAGAAGAAAATGTTTTTTAAAAACTACATGGTATTTTTTCTATATAACGCTGGTTGGTAGGGCTGCTACCTTGGTAACAGATTAACAAATCGGACAGATGTTTTTCTTGCTGGGTGTTCGATATAATATAAGGATTAGTGCATGTCTTGACGTTGACTACGTCCATATAGTGCCCAGTGAGGTGGTGTAGTTCCCTCCGCTTCGCGGCGGGAACTACACCACCTCACTGGGCACTATATGGGCGTAGTCAACTCCAAGCCATACACTATTCCTTAAATAGAGAACATCCACATTCTAGTATGTGGAAATAAGTTTATACAATTAAGACAAAGTTGGGAGTATTTTGTATCATTATATTCAGAAAATGCTAGAAAAACGTAGATTGTAATATCTGCAACTCATGCATGTATGTCCCATTGGGGAGATAATACATAGTCCCATGGGGACATAGAACATTCTAGCACACAGGCGACTAAATAAAGTGCACATATCGCATAAAATACTCGAATCTGAAGACCAGGCAACGTATTCTATGTACAATCTGTAAATGCTTCATTGTACGTTTTTCCATATTAGCCGGTTTCTGCATTTGTGTTTCGGGCGAGCGCTTAACTGATAGCGGAAGGCGTAACCGGAAGAAAGCATATTCTTAATCATACGGTATGAAAAACGCAAACCCTAAGTTCCCACAAATCGATTGCTCGCGTTGCGTTTTAATTATGTCTTTAAGTGCAATTCTGTAATATTGTGACGTATTTCACGGAAATTATTGTTGAATGTTCTGACCTTTAACTTATTTTCATCAATGTTGCTTGCACTGTTTACAAATAACTATTTTTGATTCAATGTGAAAACATTCTTAGATCTATAAATGCATGTGTTTATGTGTTCGTTTTGATTTTTGAAGCCCACGAAGATTTTTCTCCTGAACATCTCATTCAAGCTGTTGTTCCCTGTTATGAATCTATTGGCGGATCTTCAAATTCAATAAAGTTTGGTTAAACGAATGTTTCTTTTATTGTGGCGGGTAGCTGCAAAATCGTGGACCTGAGATGACAGACTCGTTGGAAAATGGGAAGGAGTGTGGCGGCTCCTATTTGCTTATCACAGTGCAATGAACACGATATCAAATTTATTATTTTAACCCTTTATCCAACGTGAGAATATCAAAATTTATTATTTTAATTACTATGTTTTACATTTTCTCAAAGAATTTCAACAAAACCATATCATGTGGCCCTCATTGGAACGAGCTCACCGAGCTCCTTCCAATGAGGGTTCACATGATATGGTTTTGTTGAAATATTTTTAATGGTTTATTTTTTTTCAACTGCTCAGTTTGCAAATTACGCGGGCGTATGCGGGCGATTCGTTAGGTAAAGGGTTAATTACTGTTGTTTTAAATTTTTTTTACAAAATTACTACCGAGCCATATCATGTCATCCATCACTGAAACAGGTTAGGGGACACAGCATATTTTTTTTATTTTTTTTTAAATATTTATTTTCATTTCCTCAGTTTGTGAGTTATGTGGCGGATCCGTATCCGCCACATAATTCACTTAATTTTCTTTTTAAAAACATTATATGAACCCGCTTGTGAATTACGCAGCGGATAAATATAACATTGCAAAACATGCGCGTTGATGATAGGAACCGCCACACTCCTTCCCATTTTCCAACGACTCTGTCATCTCCGATCGACGATTTTGCTGCTACCCGCCATAATACAAGAAACATTCGTTTAACCTAACTTTATTGAATTTGAAGATCCGCCAATAGATTTATAACAGGGAACAACAGTTTGAATGAGATGTTCAGGAGAAAAATCTTCGTGGGCTTCAAAAATCGAAACGAGCACATAAACACATGCATTTATAGATCTAAGAATGTTTTCACATTGAATCAAAAATAGTTATTTGTAAACATTGCAAGCAAAATTGATGAAAATAAGTTAAAGGTCAGAACATTCAACCATTCAAAAGCAAAAATACAATCTGAAGATATGACAGCGCATTGCTATTTAGGGGTTTGTTTTAAACTAAGACGGCCTCTCACATTTGATGAGACACTTGCGGTAATTCAATTATATTTTATAGGCAAATATATGTCATACATATCGACATTTATATAACATAATGAGATCATTTCCGTGACATACGTCACAATATTACACAATCGCTCGTAAAGACATGATTAAAACGCAACGCGAGCGATCGATTGATGGGAAATGGGGGTTTGCGTCTTTCCTACCGTATGATTAAGAACAGCGTCATCATTTAATGAATTATATTTAGTATTTGTATGAACCTATATAATATGAAAACAAAACTCGTAAAGATGACATGAAGCAGTTCATCAGCATGTATTCCTTTCGCGGAATATTTAAGATTGTGTCAATATATATCTTTAGATAGCGGAATAGCATAAAATATAGTTCTTACTCTTTCGGTGGATCGAGTTCCACTAGATTTATTGCAGTTTAGGGAAAATGAATCCGATTGACTATAAGGTTGTGCCATGCCTTACCTGTTTGAAAGATTTTTTATCCGCACGAAATGCTCTTCCTATGCACGTAATACTAGGTCTACTTTGGGCGATTTAAAAGGTGTAGGGGTGGAGGTATCACTTTCCAGTAATGGAAATAATGTTACTTTTACCTCTGATATGATGCATTCTTTAGCGAAATACTGGCTCCATGAAATATTTTGGAAAAACTTGAGAATTGAAACAGAAAATCAATGACGAGAGGTCACCGTTGCCCGATTCGGAACACAACTGTGGTGATAAGATACTTTCGATTGTTGCTAACACTCAGGTGCGGAAAGGTGAAAATTGGTAATGATATAACCAGTCTTCTTGGGCAGGTAAACAATGTGTGAGCAGTGGTGGCGCCAAGGGTGGTGGGGATGTCGGGGGGGCTACAGCCCCCCCTCCCCCGTCGGAGAGGTCCAGCCGCCTTTTTGGAGATTTTTAGTCAGTCCGTCGGAGAGTCTCGTAAACCCGACTTCACGAGAAATTTCCGACAATCGAATGTAGATATCTCGTCTTGTCAGTCTCGAACCCGTGCAGCACTGGAACTTTGATAGAGAATAGTGATTCTCACGAAATTCCTTAATGTCGTTCGTCAAACTGGCTTTATAGATGGAATATTTCCCGACCTTATTATAATATGTTTTTTTAACCCTTTACCTAAGGTAACGGCTAAAACCGGTCAGCGCTATTCTCAAAAATCGCCAATTAATTTTCATTATTGTTTTCACTTTTTGTCTCAAAAACATAGGTTATGACCCCCCCCCCCCCCCCCGTTGGAACGAGCTCGTCGAGCTCGTCCCAACGAGGAGTCATATCCTATGTTTTTGAGACAAAAAATGAAAAAAATTAGTTATTCAAGAATTATTTTTGCAAGTGTTGTCTGATTTTCAGGTTAGGTAAAGGGTTAAATAATCAACAAACATACTCAATTTGACTCTAATTTGGTTTACCAATTTTCACTCATTTTCCTTCGTTTGGGAGGTCAAATATTATAGTTTCCCAGTCGGAGAGGTCAGCCCCCTGTCGAGAAATCCCTGGCGCCACCCCTGTGTGTGAGAAAGATTCAATCGCGACATCGCGTGGGCATGCGTGACTACTGGAGTACAGAATAAAATAACCCAGATCAAGAACGGTACTTCCTTCCAATCGGTACTGGACATAGTTGAATTATGGACATAGAGTAGTAGCATGGACTACATTTTGAGGCGTTACACTTCGTATATCTGGCGTTGTGAGATGAGCAACAATGATGCATTGTAATCTTATAACCGATCCCCCTAAGCAATAAAGCTAAGAAGAGAGAGATTCAATTATGATATCACATGTATAGTCGTGGTGACCGGACAAAAGCAGAACTACCGAAGAAATGCTTTGTTCCTTGGACAGTCGATATGGTTGTCTTGAAATTATTGACCAATATTAGTATTAGCTGCAAGTGTAGCGTCACAATCATGACAAGGTGGTGTACAGTTAAAACGAGAAGTCCTGTCACGAACTGTGCGCTTATCTAGGCTTAGTTGCGCGTAGGAATTGCACGCAATTGCCATATACAGTGACATCCAAAGCACAGCGGGTTCTCCTGGTTACTCTTAGCAAACATAGGCAATGGTAACCCGAAGATCCATTGGCTGAAACATTGCTTGTGCACAGGCCATATGTACAGAATTTGATAGCCTTACTATGGTCATAACGTGTAGATTAACGCGCAGATCGACGTGCCATTTGTGCACATTTCATGACAGGACTTCTAGTTTTAACTGTGCATGTACGTATACGTAAATAATGGTGGTATTTCCTATATACATGTGCACTTGAGTGCAGTATATACTCTGCGGAGAGCAGTGAAATATTCCGGAAGTGAAGTTTGCACAGAAGCAAATACTCAAGTTCTTTATAAAACACATAAACACATGTAATACTTCAACCAAGTGGGCCTCAAGATCCATTAGTAGAAATACTGGCCTGTACTGCTCATTATAGTGAGTTATTGTCTCAGTCTTCACTCTAGAGGTTGCCTACATTTAATCCACTCATTGCGTACTATACTTTGTAATGTCAAGTTCAAAATACATGAACGTTCCATGGTGTTTTTATTTTCAACGCTGCATCTGCATAAATCTGCATAAAAAGTTCTGTAAGCTGTGTAGTACTACAATTGTTACAGTACCCCCGACTGAAAATACTATCCTTTTTCTAAAACGGGTACCTACTGTACAGCACGCGAAATTCGAAAAACTAAATTTTACATCAAAGAGAATTTGTCTTTTTTTACACACATGTCTTACAACGACCCCAGATGAGTCACACACAAGCCACATCATATATCTGAAGACAGGTAAGATTCTGTTTTACATGTTCTTTCTGTGATGAGTTGTAGAGGTTTTTTGTTGATTTGAATAGTTCTTTGATCTGCTAACACGATACGCTTCTGAATAACAATTATTGCATGTTTTCCTGTTATGACTTTGAAAAGGTTGTGACCAATGACATCCCGTTTTGTTTTTCATGGTTGGAAGATATTTGCTAAGAACACTCAACGGATACTTAGAAATAGCGCAATGCGTTAATTTGTTTTACCGCAACCTTTCAAGGATCGACATTTTTCAGGTAAAGTTACTGTAAAGTACAGTCGACGTGGATTGGAGTAATCCACGCGTGGGTAGTAAAATTTCCACGAATGCGTTTACAAGGTAAAAAAATCACCAGAAGCACAATTCTAATTAATGAAGCACCTGGTTGTACCCGGTGCTTCATTAATTAAATTTTTGATGACTATTCCTGTAATTAGTGTTTGGAATCTAATGTCATTGCGTCCGTGGAATTTTTGCCCAACCGTGGAAAGTGACCATTCCACGTCGAGGATCTAACATTTGAGGTCGAATTCAATCAGGTTGAGGATTTCTAATAGAATATAATCTCGAATCGAATCTCACCGTTCTCCCAACACTGAACATCCATACAACGGTGAATATGGCCTCTCTCCATTTTTGTATTGCATTCAACGGTAACTCGTCTGTGAGGGCAGGGCAATAAAAAACGGAATATTCTAGAAACGAAATCAAAGTATTTTCGGAAGCGGAACCTCCCTGAACTCTTTTCGTATCATCACCTCTCCTGAACAGGAGATCTGGTGATAGCATAAGAATGCAGAGATGGGATATGTAGTAGGATTTTCTTAGATTCAAAATTTTTCGAATCAGGTCGACTCGAACGACTAGAATCATTGGCACATTTCGAATCTAATCAAAATTCGAAATGTGGTAGGGCCCTAATGTACATGTAGTTCGGTATACTCCACAGATCTAACGAGGTGATATCAGTAATGTATCATGTAGTTCGAAGGTCATTAATATTAAAGCGTGTGATGCAACTCTGCTTCTAGAGCAGTTATATTTAACTGGACGATTAACGGTCGCGACAAATGTGTTGTACTTCTTTTTTTTAATTTTGTTCATTGATAACACAATACCAGGTCATCACACCATGGCGAGCTGTATCCTAAAGTTTTTGTTGTTAAGAAGTCCTGACGAAAAACCTGTAGTCGACAGTAGCGCAATAAAAGTGTCGGCACACAAATATTGAAGACACGTTGGCCCTGCCGTGATCGGCAACGTGGCGGAGGAATTGATTTAAAAATAGTCTTGATAAGGGCAAGATACAGTGTGAAAAGGTATGTGCGAGGAGTCAGGCTGCGATATACAAGCCATGCCTCAGATATTCCTGATGATGTCCTATCGTCCTATCGCGTGATGCGTGTGGCACACCAGGTGACAAATATGCACATACCTTCAAGTCTTTTTTCTCCTGGTTTTGTGCATGCATAACTCTGTCTACCTTCTTACTTCATTCGCCTTCGAACCCGAAGGAACACCTCCGGGAAGGACGACGATTGATGTAGGAGAAGTAGAGTAAACACTTCTGACAATGGCATGCGCTGCCCAATGAGTACATAGTTATTTAGTTATTTATTGGTGTTTAAGGTCACATACTTATGCACAATGGCTAATCCTGACCGTGACAGTTTTACGGGTGGAGGAAGCCGGAGTACCCGGAGAGAACCACCGAGCAACGACGAGCAGCTGTCAGCTCCCCAACATCGTAACTCTGAACTCTGCACCGTAGCACAGGCAGGGTTAGATTGGTTGAAGACATGCGCACCATCGACGTGCAGTACGCCTCAGTACACAGCGTCATCGTGCCCCCGTGTAGGCAATCGGGGTGAAGTGTCTTACCCAAGGACACAACGCGGTTGCCGCAGGTGGGATTCGAACCGAGGACCTCTCGGCTTGCAGCCTGCACCTCTACCAACTGGGCAACCGCGCCCCCAGTACATAGTTTGTACATATAATGTTTTAAGGTCATGTTTATATACATATACACAATTGCTAATTCTAAAGCTTTAATATTCAGATTCCGACTGTGTAGGATGCCTATGGAAAAAGTGTGTGGGTGGAGATGTGCACCCTCAACCTGCTTCCACCACCTTTCAGAAAGCCGGAATACCCAGAGAAACCCACGAGCAGCTACGAGCAACTAGCACATTTTCCAACTTGCTAATTCTGAATAACCAGGTTTAGCAGCGATTGAAGACAAGTGCACCATTGCAAGTATGCCTCAGTAACCAACGTGTTCATGCTCCAACGTGGGCGGTCGAGATTTATTATCTTGCCCAAGATCATAACGTTGCATTTTTGGTTTAACCCTTTACCCAACGAATCGACCGCATCCGCCCGCGTAATATGCAAATTCAGCAGCTGAAAAAATATTATTTTTCGAAACATTTCTACAAAACCATATCATGTGACCCCTCCGTGGAACGAGCACGCCAAAGAGGGGTCACATGACATGGTTTTGTTGAAATTTTTTAAAAACAATTAAAAAATGATATTTAAAATAATAAATTTTGAAATCATCTGCGTTGGGTAAAGGGTAAAAGTCCAAGGCTCAATCCATTTAACTGCCGCGTTCCCTCTTGAGAGAAGTAATGCAGGCAATACAGATACATGTAAATTTACTTTAACTCTACTTAAAATCGTAATGCGAATCTCCAGATACCAATCAATGAAGCAGCACCAACGTCAATTTGTCCCACTTCAAGGACACTTCGATGGGAAGGTGTCTATTGCATGTGGACACACCTCTCACTAAACCCTTTAAACGCACTCGTTTCCTGGAATGGTGTCGCCTTTGTGTACACTTGCAGTGAGATAGGTCAGTCCAATATCAAAGTAAAGGGAGGATAAAATAATAACTGTCGTCTGGCTGCAGACTTCAGTTATTATTTTACCATAAATGCCCGGTGTATAGACATCTTATAATAAGACTAAAATTGGACGAGATTATGCCTAGGACCGAAAAATCTGTCTTCCGAGTTTAATGGTTTAATTTCAACTTTATAAAATTAAATTTAATCTTAGTGTTTTTCGCCGTTCGGTTGGGTTTAACGTCACAATGTTGAGGGTGTTATGTAAACTTGATTTAGAATGTGACGTTTAATAAACTCATGTACAGTTAAAACTAGAAGTCCTGTCACGAATAGTGCGCTTATCTAGGCTTAATTGCGCGTTGGAATTGCGCGCAATTGCCATATCGAATGGCATCCAAAGCACGGCAGGTTCTCTTGGTTACTCATAGCAAACACATGCAATGTTTCTGCCAATGGACCTCCGGGTTACCCGGAGGTCCATTGGCTGAAACATTGCTTGTGCACAGGCCATATGTACAGAATTTGATAGCTTTTCTTAGGCCATAACGCGTACATTAACGCGCGCGCATATCAGCGTGCTATTTGTGCGCATTTCATGACAGGACTTCTAGTTTTAACTGTACCTTTAGGTGTATATAAAATATGATAGCAATATTTCTGCCTCTGAGGTTGGACTGTCAGAAAGGGTGAAAGTAACATCTGACAACAGTAAAGGAAGTAAAGACATCAAAAATGGCGTCAAATAAAAAAAAAATCCAAAATGAGTTTTCTTTTTGAGCTCAACATTATACTGAAATTTGGTGAAAACTGAAACATTTAAACGTTGCGGACATTAACAACTTATGACAAAACGGATTAGTTCAAACTTAACCTTTGAAAATTTCCTAGGAACACGTTTTTGTAGATTATTGGCTATTTTTTTCAAAAAAATATCAGAAAACTGAGCTTCTAAATGGGGCAGAAAATGAAAGATTGGGAATAAAATGCAAAACTCGGATCGAATGTGAAAAATGTAAGAAGGTTGTTGACAATTTCATATGATCAAAAAATGGCATGTGAAGTTACAGAGCTCTGACACTTTCAACTACGGAGATTTGCGTGTTAGAAAATTCGCCTTCTTAATGAAAATTGTCCAAAATGGTTGAATGTATTTACACGATATCTCAGGTCTTTGGGGTTATTTTCAAAATGTGTCTGGAATAATAGACACCAAGCTGCCGTGTGAAATAAAATGAATTAAAATGTCACTTGCTTTCAACTTTATCAGGAATAATTTCATTTTGAACAATTTTTCTCTCTTTTTAATGTCATTAAAGCTGTGACTTCAGGAGAGTCCGGAGTAGCAGGATACCAGTGGCGGCGCTAGAGTTACAAAAATGAGGGGGACAGTTGGGGATTGTGCAGCGCCGAGCTGGGGTGGGTTTCGAGGGGATGGTGTCCTCTCCCTAAGTTGAGAAAATTTTTAACTGTTTTGCAACAAAATCATGCGAATATGGATATCATTGGAACCGGCTGATCATATTTGCACGATTTCATGGAGTTAAACCTTTGAGAATTTTTCTAAAATATTAAATTTTATTTATTTTTCAAAATTGCTGTAGGCTGAATTCCAAATGGATGCCTTGCACGCTCTCGATTCTATCATTCATCGAATACTCTTAAGCACTATGTTTCAGTCCGTTTAAACGCGGCATGCCTTGTTGCAATTTGGACCCTCGACTTTTATTTGTTGTGTGCAGCTAGCGTGCGTGTGGGGGGACGGGGGGGGGGGGACATAATTTCAAAACTTCTCTGATTTAGTACACTTGGGAATATGGGATTAAGCAAACCGACTATTACACCGCAACGTTCAATACAACAAAAATTAAAATGATAGTATTGTTTTACTACGCTTGGCGAAAAAAGTAGAGGGGTAAGTACCCCCACATACCCCTCCATGGCACCGCCACTGCAGGATCCAATTATGTTTATGACCACTCTCGGTTATCGTTGAATCTATATGAAAAATTGGGTAAATCTCTGTTCTATAGTTATGGTTGCAGGCTGATCACAAACTAGTACATGGAAAAAAAAACGAAATTGACGTATAAACATATAAAATGTCAGTATATCAACACAAAATTTTTTAAAAAAATGTTTAGCTCCATAACATACTAAACTTTTCTCGAAATACGAAAACCTCAGTTTTGTGCCACTTGAACCCCAATGCACGAGCCTATTAGGCCATAACCGTTGAGGAGTTTCCAGGTCGTCAAAACATTTTTACACATGTTTTTTCTTGAATTTCCAACATTTCAAAATAAGAATCATAGGAAATAACATTTTTTTTTAAATTTTTTTTAAAAAACTCAGATTTGAAGCTAATGAATTTAAATGTAGAATATTGAAAAACTAACGTCGGTATCTTCTACGTACGAGTGACGACAACCTGCATACGGTCGGTATCTTCTACGTACGAGTGACGACAACCTGCATACGGTCGGTATCTTCTACGTACGAGTGACGACAACCTGCATACGGTCGGTGTCTTCTACGTACGAGTGACGACAACCTGCATACGGTCGGTATCTTCTACGTACGAGTGACGACAACCTGCATACGGTCGGTATCTTCTACGTACGAGTGACGACAACCTGCATACGGTCGGTATCTTCTACGTACGAGTGACGACAACCTGCATACGGAATTTCATCACTATAGCAGAATGGAAAGTACTTTAAACAGAAGGCTAAAGAAAAACAAAACAAAAATCTGTTTTAACGATTTTCGGCTCCAAGAAGGAATTACGCCGTAATGTTAAATAAATAAATGCATCCTTCAACTATCCATTTAGTGGTGCGTAAAGTTTTGTCACCAGGATTGTGTTTTAATTTAGTGAGTTGGTGCTCAGAAAATGGGTGGGACAGATATGCAGACAATTAAAATACCGGGTTTCTATTTTAGCTCACCGAAGGGAGCTTAACTTATCACCGGCCGTCCGTCGTCCGACGTCGTCCGTCGTCGTGAACATTTTTCAAACGACTTCTCCTCTGCAACCACTGGTCCAATTTTCACCAAACTTCATGTGGATGTTCATTACTATATAGCAATTCATGTTTGTTCAAATGAAATGGCCACGTCCCATGGGGGCTCTGTATTGGGCATAACTCTGATAGCCCCGTATGAATTATAGAAAAAATATTAAAAAATCTTCTTCTCCAGAACCAGTGGGCAGAATCTTTTGATATTTGGTATGCAGCATCTTGGTATGGGTCTGATTCCAGTTTGTTCAAATCGGCCCCTGGATTCATATTTGGGCTCACTATAGGAGCCCAAATTTGAACTTAGTGCATTTCAGGCAAATTTCTTAAAAAATCTTCTTCTACAGATCCAGAAGGCAGAATCTTTTGATATTTGGTATGCAACATTGTGGGGAGGATCTAATTCAAGTTTGTTCAAATCGGCTCTCTGGATTCATATTTGGGCTCACTATAAAAGCTCGAATTCGAACTTAGTGCATTTCCGGCAAATTTCTTAAAAAATCTTCTTATCCAGATCCAGCAGGCAGAATCTTTTGATATTTGGTCTGCAACATTGTGGGGTAGGTCTGATTCAAGTTTGTTCAAATCGGCCCACTGGGTTTATATTTGGGCTCCTTATATTTGAACTTAGTGCATTTCAGGCAAATTTCTTTAAAAATCTTCTTCTCAAGATCCAGCAGGCAGAATCTTTTGATATTGGGTATGCAGCATGCCTAGGGGGGTGAGATTCAAGTTTGTTCAGGCCAAGTCCCTGGGTTCATATTTGGGCTCACTGTGGTAGCCCAAATTATAACTTAGTTCAAAATGAGGAATTTTCTTTAAAAATCTTCTTCAGATTCAGCAGTCAGAATGTTTTGATATTTGGTATGCAGCATCTTTGGGGGGGGGGGGGGTGAGATTCACGTTTGTTCAAACCATGTCCCTAGGTCCATATTTGGGCTCACTGTGGGAACCCGAATGATAACTTAGTTCAAAATGAGGAATTTTCTTTAAAAATCTTCTTCTTCAGATCCAGCAGTCGGAATATTAATATTTGGTATGCAGCATCCTTAAGGGGGTGTGAGATTCAAGTTTGTTCAATCCATATCCCTGGGTCCATATTTGGGCTCACCGTGGGAGCTTGAATTGTAACTTAGTTCGAAATGAGGAATTTTCTTTAAAAATCTTCTTCTTCAGATCCTGCAGTCGGAATGTTTTGATATGTGGTGTGTAGCATTCTTGGGGGGGGGGGAAGATTCAAGTTTGTTAAAACCAAGTCCCTGGGTCCATATTTGGGCTCCCTATGGGAGCCTGAATTATAACTTAGTCAATATGAGGAATTTTTCTTTAAAATCTTCTTCAGATTCAGCAGTCAGAATGTTTTGATATTAGGCAGGCAGCATCCTTAGGGGGTGATATTCAAGTTTGTTCAGGCCAAGACCCTGGGTTCATATTTGGGCTCACTGTGGGAGCCCGAATGATAACTTAGTTCAAAATTAGTTCAAAATTAGGAATTTTCTTTAAAAATCTTCTTCTTCAGATCCAGCAGATAATGCTTTTGATATTTGGTATGCATCCTTACGGGGGTAAGATTCAAGTTTGTTCAAGTCATGTCCCTATTTCCATAAAATTTGTCTCTCATGACTTCATTCCTTTGTAGTGTTGATGAACCATGTCTAACAGAATGTGACCCCAAATACTTCTTGGAACCACTTTGTTTGAATCACTTTGCCCGGTGAGCGATTAATTTATTTCTACCTTTGCGACATATTAAAATTGTATGAAAATCCGAAAAACTCCAATGTTTTATATATTTTTCCATTATGACGTCACGGTCTAGTTTGAGTATAAGCGTTGGAATTTCCAAAGACGACAACTCATTTTTAGATTTTGTTTTCACTGGGATTATAAACCCCAAAATAGCTCTGAAGAATCGCAGGAAATAAAAAAAAACAAGAATAAAACGATCATTTAATAATGCTTTGGATAAAGGTGGAAAATCGAAAATCAAAAAAAAAATGAGATACACACCTCACAAAAAGAGGTGCATCTTACCCGAAAGTGTTATCCCTATATGAAAACGGGAAGTAGCTCAGGAATAGCTGGAGAAAAAAAAGAAAACAGAAAGGCTGACGATTTCAATTTACCAATTCAATTCACTTGAATGTTATAACAAGTGAGGAAAGAGGAAAAAAATGTCTCCTACATTCTTGGTGATAATTTGTTCACAATTCAATAACAATTGATCAGAAAAAGTGTTGGGATATCCTTTTTGCTGTCGAAATTCCATTAATTTCTTACGCTTGTCACTGAATGAATATGTTACTGGGAGAATACTTCAGAATGTGAGAAGACACATGGTTTTCCTTCAGGCAAAATTTGAATAGAAAAATCAGTTTTACCTTCTCAGTGAGAAATCTTTTAATGGATTTTTCTTTTTATATGACATCTCACGTCAGTATAGATCCCCTAAGACTACTCGCCGGAAATATATTAGACTGAGGTTTTATTTTAATACAAATTTAGAGGTTCCACTTTAATGCGAGGTACGGGAGGATGAGAATGCAAGGATTTGATTGTATACTAGCAGTTTCAAGCATATACCTTATCAGTTTGGCAATTACTGCAAATTAAATACTCCCGCGCTGAAACGCCTTCGGTGCTACCCAACACAAGAGATAGGTGGTTCAAATTCATGAAATACCTCCAACTATTACATAGCCCCTTCCTATGTACTCAGTACTATGATGATAAAACCTTACAGAGAATTTTGTTCATATCGCGTCTGTCAGAAATCAGGATCGAACCGACGAGCCCCACGCAGATGTTTTCGCTTTTCTGTTTCAAAAAGAGAGATTATTATAGTGTTGTGTAGACAGAGAATTTGGACCAGGTCGTGACTCGATGGCGAGCCGTCGAGGTTCTCTGTCAGTTTTTGTGAGCAGAGTATTATGAGGTAGGAAGCCAGAGTACCCTGAGAGAATCACAAAGCAGCGGCTAGCAACTGTCGGACTCTCCAGCTTAATTCTGCACATGCGCAGAGTTAGCAACAGCTGAAGGCAAATGAACTATCTACGTGCAATACGTCCTTGTACACAGCGCCTCCGGGTGCTCATGCGGGACATCGTGATTAAGTGTCTCGCCGACAGACAACGCGGTTGATCTGAGTCAGGATCAAACCACTGACCTTTCAGTCCGATGTTTTAACCAATGAGCCAGCGTGCTCCCCATATGAACTGTTTTAGCGGCGGTTCTATTTTAGCTTGTAGTGTTGTAAGGAGTAAGGTAGACAGAGAATTTGACCAGATCGTGAACCAGTGGCGATCTGTCAAAATTCTCTACCAGCTTTTCCAAACAGAGTTATGTATATATGTGGCTTCGATATTACGTTTGTTTGTTTATTGCAATTAGCGTTTGGTAATTAGTGGTTGTTTTAAGTTTAAGGGTTGGTTTGTTTACTGCAGTTGGGACTGCATTCAGTATTAGATGATACATTGGAGTTGAGGATGGATCACAGAACATCCATTTATCGCTTTGTCGCAACCGAAATAAAATACTCGGGCCCTGCAAATCTTTGAAATTCAATTTTCGATTCAATTCGAAATCCTCCAGATGATTCGTTGGAGTTGCAAAAACTTCGAATCGTCTGAATTTTCGCGCAAGCCTACAATATGTGTCACTTGAACCATTTTATCATTAGATCTTCTATACACGAGATATGATGATGGAAGGATTCAGCTTGGTAATACTTCGGAAACTAAAATATTTCGATTCTTCGATTCCTGGTCCCAAACAGATCTGTCATTATTGTATACAATGTTTGATTGGAAACTGAACAAAAATACAATTATAATAAGGAACAATATATGTGACATTAACCCTTTACCCAACGCAGGCGATATGAAAATTTATTATTTTAAATATCATTTTTTTAATTTTTTTTAAAAAAATCAACAAAACCATATCATGTGACCCCTCATTGGAACGAGCTCAATGAGCTCGTTCCAATGAGGGGTCACATGATATGGTTTTATTAAAATATTTTGAAAAATTTAATTTTTTCAACTGCTCAATTTGCATATTACGCGGGCGGATGCGGGTGATTCGTTAGGTAAAGGGTTAAACACCAATAAATAAACAAATAAGGTGAAATATTTATAACTTGAAGACTGGTGAGATTCGATCCGAATTTTCTGCCTGATTCAGTTCGGGATTCGATTCAACCCGAAATTTCAGATTCGTAGAGCCCTAAGGAATACATTCCACATTTTGTGTTGGTTTTGTTTTTGTTTTTTTCTGTTTTCATTACCTCGAGGTTCTACCATTAATTACTCTGGTGGTCGAATTAGGGTCGAACCTTGAAGAAATTTCGTCGTCTGAGTGCTAGAATGTTCTATGCCCCCTATGGGACATAGAACATTCTAGCACTCGGGTGACGATTTGTAACTTATCGAATTGGATGTCATTTTAACCGCCATAGCCCCCATAACACTATATCCAAAATCCGCAAATGTCGGCATCGGAGAAAATGTTTTAATCCAAGATGGCGTCCAACTTGGTCACTGAAGATGATTAAATTGGGATAAACAGAAAATATGATACAGGAGGAATACAATTTCGATTCGAGAGATTATTATTTCACTCAATACTCGTCTAAGAAGTACTAAGTGTCCAAGAGAATGAAATTTAGGACCAAAGCATACACGGATGGCCGCCAAAATAACCGAATTCAGCAGAAATACTAGATTTCGAAGAAAAAAATTGAGAAACATGTCATACAGTCTACTCAAACCAAGAAATACAATAAAAGGGGCACAATAATCATTGCCATGAAATACCATGGTCAGAGGTCAGAGTGGTGATTGTTAGAAATAAAATGGTCTGACATGAAGCCCTGATTGACAAAGAATGATGGTGCCTAATGCACAAAATAAGGAAAACATCCTTATAATTTTCATCGGATGTGCATTTGCACATCAGATGCCCTCTTCCTCGTTATCAACAGAAACCCCTTCTGAATTCCTGCAACCCTCCGCCCGACAAGCAAATGACATATTTGAGACCCTTCCTCCTGCAGGAACATGCGTTGTTCCCGCACGGACTTCTACTAGATAATTTGCATTCACTATTTTATCAGCACATCCGGATCTGCCTCTTTGTCTGTCGTGATAGAAAGGTGAGGATTATTTTGAACCCTCCATCCCCAATCGCATGCATCCAAAGCTTTTATGATCAATGTGTCCAGACAATTACCTGGAGGTGAATCCCTAAGCTATGGTAATGTGTCGAACGGCCAGTTGAATGTAGTTTGGCAGGGACAGGAACATCTCTACTGGTGATCATCTCCATGAACTTAACCCTTTACTCAACGTAACGGCCAAAACCAGCCAGCGCTATTCTCAAAAATCGCCAATTAATTTTCATTGTATTTTCATTTTTTGTCTCAAAAACATAGGTTATGACCACTCTTTGGAACGAGCTCGTCGAGCTCGTTCCAAAGAGAGGTAATAACCTATGTTTTTGAGATAAAGAATGAAAAAACTTAGTTATTCAAGAATTTTGTTTGCAAGTGTCGTCTGCTTTTCATGTTAGATAAATGGTTAACATACCACTATCCATCCAGGTCAGCCTTAGGCTTGCCACCATACAACATTGTAAAAATCTTGAGCTGGTCAGCATCTAATACATGCAGTCATAATCGGACGGATTCTGGCAATAATCGAGACTGACCTTCTTTCAAATCAACTTTTGTCTAGGTCTCTCCCGCGTGTTTAACAGCCAACCCAAATACCACAGTAAATCATTTATATCCGGTGGCAAGGTATGAAGAAACTAACTCCAGCAGTGGTTTTTATACCAAAGCTGAGAGTCCCATGTCTGCGCTTTCTGAGTAAAGATAGATTGAAACACCTCTATCCCTCACAACATTACCAACTCTATTTGAGTCGCGTGATCAAAGAATGTTTTGGCTGCCGTTCAGATGCGGTTGGCGAACAGACAGCGATTATTCACATCCCATGGAAGGTTCCGGGACCGTCTATGATGGAAACATTATGGTCTACATTACTTGCAGCGCACTGAATATTCCAGGAAAGTATTGGGATATGCGGCTTTCCTGTATCTCTTACTGAGCGGCCGGTTGTATGTATCTCTCCACTTCATCTGTAGCTCACAGAGAACCCTAATCTAGATTATTTCGGTCAATAGCCACTTCGAACCGAAATTGTGGTCCAACTCGACACCAAGGCCGAATGGAATTGGTGCGACGGCCGATCTCGGTCGGGCAGCTTGTAGGATAGCTTTGCCAATACCAACTTGCTAAAACTCTGATGTGGCTGGTGTTTTGAAGAGCGTCTGCAAGCGCGCCGGTATCCATCGCTTACTCTGCTCAGTATTAGATATGTCCCCGTTTGTTTGATAAGAAGCTGTATCATTTGTCATCCATCGTATCTGCGCATCTGACCAATTTGCAGCTGTCACTATGATACGCTCAGCTTCCTCTTCTAAGTCCTCCTTCCTATCTGATTACCACTTTTTATCCCATAAATGGTCGTTTATTTGAACAATAAAGGCCTTGGATAAAATTTTGCTTTATTCACCTAGTAGGGTGATAAATTTTCCCTGTAGGTTTAACACTGAAAGAATTTATTCCCCAAGTAGCGACGGACTTGTTGACCTCTGGCCTCTACCACATTTGTCTAGCATAATTAATAGTTCGATTGTTGATTTCATTAAATCTTTTTTGAAAGTATTACACAATGCCAGTAGAAAACACCACCCACTGCTCATATAATAAAGTATTTTTGCAAGTTTAGCTCAAGTTTGTAGGGGAATTATTTTTAGACAGAAATGTATTACTGCGCCTTGTTTATTTTTGCCAATTTTTCTAGTCGATCGAATTGGACCAATGTGCTACTCACTTCTCGCTGTGTTTTGTAGCGAATTATAGCACGATTTTGCCGCGATTGCCCTGTAGAAGATTTATGGGATAAACAAAATAAACGTATAGTGTTATCAAGAAAAATAATTATTCTACTCGTAGAATTAAGAATGGAACCGACTCGCCAGAGGCTCGTCTGTTTCATTCTTAATCCTACTCGTAGAAAAATGTTTTTACTTCAAAAACACTGTACGTTTATTCTATATTCCTCAACTATGAATTGCCATTTTCTTAAGACATAGCACATCGCTAACTCTTTCAACCTCAGCGAAGAACAGATGCTCTTCATAACGATCAACTAACTTCTGTTTCAACCATCTGATAGAGTAAACATCGGTACCTCGGGTCAGCTCAGACATTTTACCCTGAAAATCGCTAGGCACCGGCCTCTGTCTCTATCCATGTATACACAGTGGATAGATCTCCACCTGAATTAGCTGGTCAGATTTTCTCCCAGACTGCCGTCTCATTGGGGACAATGTCTTATCCTGAACAATAGCAGACAAAATGTGTGATATATTGCTTCTGTTGCAACTAGATCTATGCAACCGTGCAAAACGAGCCTGTAATTCGTTGGCCCACATATTCGTTCTTCTTGTTGACATATTTCCAGACGATCAAACGTAAAGGCAACAACGTGACCATGCACATTATCTCTAGATGGGTGTCTGGGATCTGATTTGTTGGGGTCACAACAAAGGAAATAATAATTCTTATATTCGAAAGCTGCATCACCAGACCAGAGTTTCGTCGATTGGACATTGACAGGATGCTCCTCTCTACAAGTACTGGCTCACAAGGCCTTTTGCTATCAGTGACATTACGACGACCATGCCTTTTTGCCCACAGTGACAAGCCTCTCGATGTTGGCACAACAGATGGCACAAAGATTGTCAGAAACGTCAATCAAAGAGTCAATCAATTACCTCTCCGACTGGGTCATTTCGAAGCACTAACGTGACAAAAATTGAATGAAAGAATTACAATGAAATATTTGGGATAACCCCGCAAATCAGAATATGTATGATCCCTGTGTATGTTGTCACCGTTAGGTCTCATCAGGAAACAAAACAACAAGGAGGAACTCTTTGAAAGCAATTGTACACATGCTCAACACCACTGAGTACAGTACAGTCGTTCTGGTATAGGTCGTAAGACATACATGGACAGTGATGTCTACGCATGCGTTTCCCAGGTAATACAAACCATCATCAACAAAATTATAATTAATGAAGCATCGGGTTGTACCAGGTCCTTCTTCAAATAAATTTTTGATGCTTATTCCTGTAATTAGTGTTTGGAATCTAATATTATTACGTCGGTGGGAATATTGCCCACCCGTGGAAAGTGACCAGTCCACGGCGGCCGCAATGTACCTGACTGATTTAATGCTGAATACTCCATCGAGGACATCGACCGTTCCGTTGCCATGGTGACCTGTTGATCTCACGTGGAATACTCCATCAAGGGTATACATGTGAATTACTATTATTGAATGTGCGAACTGCAAAATTCAAGGAAATTCTCTTTATATTAGTCTGATATGTGTCGGTTTGGTTCATAAACCACCAAACCTCTCATAACATATTCTCATGACAGTTCTAAACAGAAATGACGATGAGAAACCCCTTAAGAATGTAACTCCAAACGTCAATCCGTTTCAGTTTGGAAAATATCACTCTCGTGGAAATCGGGAAGGCCTTCTCAGTGAGCTGTTGAAACTTATTCCCCAAAGCGGAGTTTTGCGGATTTTGCATATGTTATAAGGGAGGCATTCCCGCAACAAAAAAAAAATAACACAAAATTCGAAAAGTTTCAAATTTCTTCAACATTCACCCCAAACTTCAGCTAATTCGACCAGACTAAATATGGTGGATTGTGCTGCACCAGACTTGTGATTATAAGGCGAGTTGTTACTTTTTGCGAGTTGACAACAGCTCGCATGGGCTCCACCTAGCGAGTGATTAACCCTTACCTAGCGAATCGCTTGCATCCGCCGCGTAATATGCAAATTGTGCAATAAAAAAAAAAAAATAAAAATTTCAGTCAAAACATATCATGTGACATCTCATCGAGCTCGTTCCAATTTGGGATGACATGGTATGGTTTTGTTGAAATTATTTTAATACTTGCCGAAAGCTCCTATTGTCACCCTTTTAATGATGATGGTATGTAGGTTCTGGTATGCACAGATCAAACCTACCATCTGACTGCTTGTTGGAAAGGGCTCAGAGAGCCCTTTCCAACAATTAATCAGATGATAGAGTTTCAAGTATGTCATAAGTTTAATTAAATCTCCTCGCATACAGGCAGGCGTGCATAGAGGTCCTCCATATATGGTTAAAGTGGGCGTGGTTGTGAATGGGTTACGAATTGTGGGGAACATTTAAAATAACAAAATTTGATATTATGTGTTTCCTGTAAAGGGTTAAAATCTCTTTGTGGGGGAAGAGGCCAAATAATACAACGCGTGCAGAAAAATGTGAACAATACACTCTACAAATTATAAGTTTTTTTTCATTCCAAGACTTCAGACTAATTAAACTTCAATGTCCGAGAATTGGTACATAAACTTCATAATTCGGCAAACTTCAAAGGCCAGTTAGGCTACTCGCTGTCTGTTCCCTAATGCATTCTGCGGAGAATCATTTGATTGACTTACGAAACTGACGTTACATTTCATGTATTATACCGTACTCAAATAAACGTGATTACTGCTGCGAAAAGCTTATTTGAAAAATCGAGTAATCATTTTGGAATCAGTACTGACTGTCCACCAGTGGAGTGAACGGTGTTCAAATATTTGTTGGAGTTTTTCTTGAAAATATTTTCCCGATGACTCGACTGTAGAGCGCTTTATTTCAAATGATAGAGAGCAGTATACAGCGTGCCTTCCAAGTTTCTCGTGTAATTATCAAATCTCGATTAAAGATTTTCGTGAATTGCGCTGTCAATTTACAGTCGTTATGTTAGATAAATATACATTATCATGACCATATGCATGTCCTGTAATTTGTATCAGATTCGAGGTCGTGTTTACAATCAGATCACAACGAGCCCGTTTCCCCTGTTTTTCAGTTTAAATTGGGTTGGAATTGGCCAAAATTTTGAATTTCATATTTTAGTGCGTAATAACAATGCATATAATGATATTATTTGTCTTAGCGCGGTGTTTACCGGAAGTTGAATCTATATGATACGGAATCATAAAAAGTCGTCTGTATGATACGGAATCGGAACACATTATGTGATACGTACCATTTCTTGTGGGTTTCAGGCCAAAATCTTTTTGATTGTTAGATAAATTGTTAAAACATGTTTGACTTCGCTTCATTATTTGTTTGAGTTCCACCACTTTCTCCCTTTATGGGTCTATTCAGGTCAAGCATTTTCTCAACAGAAAATTGTTCTAGCTTGCACTAAGTTGTGTTTCGGTGGAATATTTGTTCCAATAAAGACTAGGTATATGGTCGAATTATGTGATAGCATGATGATGGAAACAACACTTAAGCTTTTCAATTAAAACTGTAACGATCCAAGATTCGTCTATCGACAACACTTCATTAGATTTGACTACCCGACTAAACTTAAGAAAGAAATACAGACACGCATTTCTTGAGAATATGACAGTGCGTAAAATAATTATCGAGTATCGTGAAATACGAAAATCAGCTAAATGAGTCGTTAACCACAAGTCTCGCAGGCGGACGCTAACCAATTAACTCAATACTCTGTTTCCACGTCAAGTCGTTATTTTTATCAGTTTAAAACCTTGTTAGGATGTATTAACATTCGCAGTATAAAGAAAGCCACATCCAACTATTTTTAAGAGATATGTGCAAAACAAAACATAATAATAATTTATTCTGTCTATACCAGAAAAATGGTTACAGATATAGAGGATATGGAATGAGTGTTTTTCTCACATAATATTTATGAAACAAATCTGGTGAGCCCAAACGGAAAATTCGGACGAGTTTCATAAATATTATATGAGAAAACACATCATTTCATATTCTATTTATCATATGACACACACACGCACAAATTAGCCACTTAGTATGACTTTTTAACCCATCACCTAACTTGAGTTGCAGACGGCCCTTGGAAAAACATCCTCGTATAACTAAAAAATTTTCATTTTTTGCTTCCAAAACATAGGTTATGACCCCTCATTGGAACGAGCTCGTCGAGCTCGTTCCAATGAGGGGTCATAACCTATGTTTTGGAAGCAAAAAGTGAAAATATAAAAAAAATGAATAGCGTTGTTCTTGCAGGTAAAAGATTAATCCAATATAACCCACCCTAAATAGGACAGATAACGTAAATTCTCCCTACTGAAATTATGCAAATGTCACCCAGTTGTATTTTGTTTATCCAATCAAATTGTCCAGTTTTGAAATTGACCAATGAAATGGACGGAAGGCTTTATTTATCACTGATAAATATGAAAACAAAATATCAAATGTTTTAAAGTGAACAAAACGGACGAGTCATATGATAAATACATTGACCAATAAAAGCTCCCAACTCTAATTATGCAAATTATGAAAATTTGGCCCAGTTGTATTTTGTTTAGCCAATCAAATTGTCTAGTTTTGAAATTGACCAATGAAATGGACGGAAGGCTTTATTTATCACTGATTAATATGAAAACAAAATATCAAATGTTTTAAAGTGAACAAAACGGACGAGTCATATGATAAATACATGTATTATGCAGTACCATCTAAGAAGCGGGTAATGGATCCGATATACATAATCACCATAATAATCATAATCATAATCATTGTCATCATTATTATTATCTTTATTGTACAAAATTATGCACTGATCACATTTACACTGCGAGTATTTATCGTGGTCTTGATAATGAAAGTAAAAGTTATGGTGACGGTCGCAATGCTGACAAGGTGACAGTCATTATCACTATCATCTTAATCACCATCGCCATCATCATCACAGTTGTCTCTATAAACATTCTGCTTATAATCATGATGATGATAACGATCATCATCGTCATCATCATCATCATGATCATCATCATCAGCAGCAGCAGCAGCAGCAAAGCCTTTGACATACCCTTTCTCGCGAAACCCACTGACTCAAAGGTTTTAAGCGTCCGAATCCTTCTTTTAAGAAATATATACAGTACGTTGAGAGTGTATTGTCATTAAATCACTCGCAGAGTGGAGATTCAACCCGAGCAATAATTGCAAATTTGTTGCAAAGTATAACCACCACAAGCAAAGTTTCAGCCAATGGACCCCCGGGTTAAACCCGGAGGTCCATTGGCTGAAACATTACTTGTGCTTTTTGTCCATATGTAAAGAATAAAGTGATACTTTGGGTGATAACTCCACTCCGCGGGTGATTTAGTTACAATTCACTCTCCACGTACTGTATAAACATTTTTCGAATCTGGATATAACCATATGTTAGAAGACCATAAAACTTGATATGTCGTCATGGATTTTCCCACTAGTATTTAGGAGGGTATTGTTCTCGCAAATTACTAACAAGTTTATACTCAATAATAAAGTGATACTCGTCACCTATTGTCGAGCATATTGCACAAAGTACCTTACAAGTATTTTTCTTGTATTTATTCCGTTTTATTATTTTAGTTGATAGTCTGTGGTTAGCAGTTCTAATTTTTAAAAGATATTTAGACCGATACTGAGGTATGTTTATCAAATACTAACCAACTGCATGAGAATCTGTAATATGAGAGTAAAAGATGCCCATCGAAGATGAACATCTTCGTGCCATTTTTGAATGAACTGGTCAATTAGTACTCGTTTAAATTGTTTCAATTTATTTTCTAATAGCGGTTCCTGGTTAACCCCTAAATAATTTTGATAAAATCCCTGAAAAATGTTTCTAACAGTATTTGACCAACCACATTTACATCTGAAAGTATTGCTTTGAGCGTGTAAACCTACTAGCAAGTTATATATTTGTTTGGCTATTAAGGGCCCATCTGGTTTTAATAATCTGGACCAATAACCTTATATTCTAGTCTGTAGACCTTTTAGGATCGGGTTCCGTCCAAGCTCCACATAAACCATATAACTAGGAGTAGAGCTTTCATGCCAAGTAACAATTTACAGAATTTCAAATGGGCGGATTCCAGACAGCTCGCTCTTTCTTTACCCCACACTTCACAGCCATAAAGCATAATGGGCTGGATCCGCGCATCAAATAGATGCATACAGTTAAAACTAGAAGTCCTGTCACGAAATGCACGCTTATCTAGGCTTAATTGCTCGTATGAATTGCGCGCAATTGCCATATCAAATGGCATCCAAAGCATGGCAGGTTCTGCTGGTTACTCATAGCAAACACAGGCAATGTTTCGGCCAATGGACCTCCGGGTTACCCGGAGGTCCATTGGCTGAAATATTGCTTGTGCAAAGGCGATATGTACATAATTTGATAGCCTTACTATGGTCATAACGCGTAGATTAACGCGCAGATCAACGTGCTATTTGTGCGCATTTCATGACAGGACTTCTAGTTTTAACTGTAATTAGGTCAAATGTTAGGTTCAGTTTTCTAATTTTACTTAAAAGACCGTACCTGACTTTTATTGCTACTCAATTTAATTTCTTTAGATCGCGGCAGAATCGACCATTGTACAACAACAATATACCAAGGTACGTAAATTTAGTCACTACTTCCAGTTGTTTGTCATTTAATGTACAGAGAGGTAGGCGTTTACTCTTCCTTTATTGAATATCATTATATTTGTTTTTGTAGTATTTAGTGTGAGTCCCCAGACACTAGAATAGTCAGTAAATACATCAAGAGCGCGCTGCATACTGTTTTCGTTTTCTTCTACGACAATCGTGTCGTCTGCATATAAGATACAGAGGAACCTTACAGTACGTGGAGAGTGTATTATCCCTAAATCGCCCACAGAGTGGGGATTCCACCCGAGCAATAATTGCAAATTTGTTGCAAAGCATAACCATCACAAGCAAAGCTCTAGTCAATGGACCTCCGGGTTAAACCTAATTGTCAGAGTAATTTTAATCAATCGTTGTTACAATCATAACTTTGAACATCAGCATCAAAACCAACCAATGCAGAGGAGTTTAATGAAAAACAATTTCTCATGGGATCCAACATTAGGTACTCACTCAAAGTCGCCAAACAAATTATGGAAAGAATCCGACCTTTTTGGCGGGGACGACTATTGAAACAAGGTGATATCCCTTTGCTCACAAAATATAATATACTTGGTGCTTATGTTATAAATATTTGAATCAATGAGTATATAATTCACCGCGGAAACAATAAGATATTAATAACATTAGTGGAACCATTCGATGTAATTAGAAAATTACAGTTGTGCCGAGGCTTCCTTCATAATTGCACTATAAACAAACATATCGTCGTGGGAGAACCTTAAGGTTCTATCATCCACTGGAAGAGAGAACCTTATGGTTCTCACACGAATATATATAGACAGAAATCGATGTGTGTTTGAATCGGTGGGTGTTTTACATAACGAGTTGGAATGGCGTAGTCATATTTCGCGAGAGCCGTAGGCTCGAGCGAAATATGACTACGCCATTCCAACGAGTTATGTAAAACACCCACCGATTCAAACACACTTCGCGTTCTGTGTTTATTACACAACCCATGCATTAAAATGCATTTAAATAAACAAATTTTAATTCCGATAATTGAATCCAAAGGTGAATAGTGTGTTTTGACTGAAGCTGTACTGATCATATGTATCCATAAAAAATCAAACCCTTTTCGGAACCAGTGTTTTTTGAAATTCCTATCGCTGTTTACTAACAGTAATAGCCACCAAATGGTTAGGCGTGAATGGGCTGGTGCCCATTCACGCCTAACCATTTGGTGGCTATTACTGTTAGTAAAAAATATAAGTACAAATATGTGCAGATTTGCAAAAACAACTGGGAGAAACGTTTTTAAAAGAAGTTCGAAGCATGTCAAGGTGTACGAAGATTTACCGAAATAAAGTCGACTAATTCAGATATAATAGAATCCACAAAAACGAGACAGCAACGGGACTGGGTTAATGTTCTGGTTGGAAATGATTGGGTATTTTAAAAAATGATCTCATTTTTGGCTAATTTTTTGTGAACCGACTTTATTTTGCTTTGGACGTTTTCATTTTCACACTATGCGACAGACGGTCGATGATTGTACAACGAAATTTGGAAACTTTTGGAAGCACAACTAAACGGTGCGGTAAAAAAGTTCCGGCTTGTATATCACACGTTGAATACAGAATCATTTATATCATAGCGGCGATTCCGTTGAATACAAGGGTTTAAAGTTTAATGGATGTGTAATAAAATACTAGTCGCAGTGTTATCGAAAATCTTAGATCTCGATATAGAAATGTTCATGGTATTTTTAGATCCAATGCGAAGGAATATTTCAGTTGGTCGGAAAAGCGAACCGATTTAATCTAAGAATATCCAATGTACTATTTATAACTAGACTGGTTCCTAGATTTGTGTAAGAATTTGACTTGTGGCTTGAAGGCTCGATAGTCATCCATGACTCTAACGTTTGTTACTACAACAGTGAAAGCTGACGCATATGTTAACTTTGTATTCGGTAAGGTCTCTACAAATAGTAATTGCGAAGTATATCGGGAGATGATTTATTTCGAAATCCCTTCTGATGTCTGCCCGCAAAACCTCTCGTGATGAATAGGGTTATCTGAAATGGCATAACCTGCCTTCTGAACAGCACAAATTCCCAGAGGCAAGATTTATATTTTTATGTTTACACCAGGTTCAGTTACTTGCGCTGTTCCGTCTTCAATGCCACAACAATCTTTATTTTGGGGACCTCAGTTTATACATATCACAAGCAGCTAGAACTGTCGATGCCGTTTTTGGAGAGGTTTGATATCACCACACTGTGAACGACAGGCTGAAAAGGGGACTTTTTAAATATTTTTGAATAGCAAGTGTATTTGATATCCCAGCGCATTTTGTTTGCAGCATAAATGCTAAACTTCCTAGAGTGCATCATACACTACAATTAATAAGCTCTTGTCAGGTTCTCCGCCTGCCATTTTCTACATTTTATTTCACTTTGTATTCACCTAAACTCCCTTAGTTCTGTTGATGCAAATATTTTACACTTGTCGTAAAGTTTATTGCCTAATAAAAACCGTTTTTATGACTGTTCCTTTTCAAAACGGACATTAATCAATATCCCAGAGCGCACCAGAGGTGAAATACTACACAATTAATTAGTTTGATACAACGAGTGATTCAAAGATATATAACCTATTCCTTGCCACGTGTAGGATAATTTTGTCCTAATAGCCACTGTGCATTTTAAGCTAGGTTACCTTGGAGTAACTTTAGAAGGCAAAGACACGCTGCTACCAGAAGGGAAAATGTTCTTGTTAATTGGAGAGGTGTGAGTGCGTTAGCTTAGTGGTTTCGGCCTTTGACGTAAAGGTCTACGGTTGGAAACCCACCCGAAGAAAGCGTGGTGTCGTTGGGCAAGGCTCATAATTCCGATTGTCCAGGCGGGGATGTGTTGGCACTGTGTACTAAGGCGTACTGCTCGACGATGGTGCACCTGTCTTCAACCAGTGCTAACCCTGCTTGTGCGAAGGTGGTGCGTTGAGGGGTCTGACATTACTCGCCGTTTCTCGGTGATTCCCTCTGGGTACCCGGGCTTCCTTTTCCCGCATAACTCCCCGACATGAAGTGACCCTGGCTGTAGAAAGCGTCGCTGGCCCCCAATATATATCGATATATAGGAGACGTGACCAAATGCATTCAGGCTAAACATTTTAGCAACATTAATAAAAAACCTAAAGTGATGTCGCAATTACAGTTAATAACCTTCGTGACAAAAATAAATAAAGCAGCCACTTTTATATCGGACTCAACGATCGTGATGAAAATAGGAGCATATTTCAAATGGATACAAACGGTAGCCTAAAATTGAAAGTCCGTTTCGACGCAGTGAACAATTTCTCTGAAGTGGGTTGTTGCAACGTACCTATTATGTAATGCGCACTAAACCAATCGAAAGCTCGTTACACCAACGATCAAGCGTTTGACCGACAGATATTAAAATATACTAAGTTCCATACGTACAGAAAGACTTATCACTATTTTCAGTTTCCCCTAAATCATATGTATAGGACTGTGCGAATCTCAAATTCCGAATCGAATCGAATCTTTAAATCGAATCAGACAGAGACGCAGAATCGAATAGAATCTCTAATCGATTCACATCGCCATTTAAGTTGTAAATATTCCAACTTCTCAAAACCTTCTTACCATATTACATTTTCTTAAAACAAATATTTTAAGTCTCGACCCAAGAAATGCATGAATCCACGTCTCGTATTTTGGGCAAGTCAAATGAAAATTGCGGAATATTTATGAAGCGAAATTAAAAGTATTTTCATAAATGAAATCTCATTAAACACGATTTTTGTCATCGGATATCCTTTGCGGGATGATAAACGAGTGTTGAAGAGGAGACAATTTGTATTTTTGATAACGTATGAACGAATCGAAAAGTTTCGAATAACTCTGACTAACAATGATTCGAATCGAATCAGGACGATGCTTTCGAGTCGAATCGAATTTCTAAGCTTAGCAGGTTGCTACATGTGCAATAGTTTTAATGAGAGAAATCCTACCTAAACCGAGCAATCTAAGAACATTTCGTCACCTGAGTGATAGAATGTTCTATGTCCCCTACGGGACATAGAACATTCTAGCACTAAGGCGACAGTTTTGCGGGCTCCAGCAACAGAATAAGAATTGCCAAATAAATGAGTGTAGGACTACAGTTAAACCAATAAGTCCTGCCACGAACTGTGCTCTTATCTAGTCTTAATTGCGCGTAGGAATTACGCGCAATGACCATAACGGATGAATTCCAAAGCATGGCATACTCTCCTGGTTACTCATAGCAAACACAAGCAATGTTTCTGCCAATGGACCTCCGGGTTACACAGGTCATTTGTACAGAATTTGATAGCCCTATGGGCATAACACGTAGGTTAGCGCACCGATGGACGTGCTATTTGTGCGCATTTCATGACAGGACTTCGAGTTTCAACTGTACAATGGAGAATAGATTAAAGCACACTTCCAATGGATATGGAGTATCAGAAATGCAACATCGATATTTCGATCATGAATATTCTTCATTGTGTTAGCAAAAAAACGTTTATCTCAAGTCTAGACAAGTAACACAACAAAAATAAACGATCAGTGTGTTTTGACTTTCAATATCCATCTCAGAAATATGAATCAATATATATCGATTGTTATCGGATAAAGAGCGTGACACATCAATTACCCATAGAAATCTTCCCCATCGTACAGAAATGTGGTCGCACACTCTTTCTTCGCCTTTCCCGATTCTCCCCCTCAACTCCAGTGACTCCGATCTCACTTTGTACAACGAAGACACTCATAAGATCCATCTACTTACTCCTCAAAAGCTGGGGCATCTTTTCTATACAACCCGTCTAAAGAGCTGTTGGTCATAATTCTTGCTCGTCGGTTACTATTGCACCTCTCGAGCATCCTTCCCTTAATAAAGCTATTCCACTGCTCCAGCCCCCACCCTTCTAGATCGTCAATCTCTACACGTAATTCTAGATTAGCTCCATCGCTTGGCTTGACCACTTCACTGCAGTAAACAGGATCTGTTTTACTGGTAAAATAGGACCCAGTCACCAATGCTTGGGAAGTGCAAACCCTCTCTAAAATGGACAACGTGGCTTATTAATGCTCACCTCTGGTTTTGCGTTGATTATAATGTTGTGGTCTTGATTAGCCATTGTGCAAAAATAATATGCGACCTTAAACACTAATAAATAAATTGCCTTAACCAGCCGGTTCCATACATAGTTAAACGTCGCATTACACCATCTGTTGTTTTGTGGGTATAGATCTGTATATATGCGTGTGTGTGTTTGGGAATGTGTGAATGTGTATGTTTTTATGCATGTATACATACTTGCCATTTATTTATACACCTCTACGTTACCTTCGCTGGACTGGGAGGGTCAAAACCGAAAAGAACTTATACAGCGAAAATACTGGATACTTGATAGAATGATGTGTTAGAATAGAGAGAGAGAATGAGACACAGAGAGAGGGAGGGAGAGATAGGGGAGAGATTTACTCCATGTCGTAGGAAACGAGTTGAAAAATAATACTGAATTCAACTGAATCTATATTTCTTAAATACTATATTGCGAAGGAGCTGTTCCAAAGAGGGGTCATAACCTATGTTTTTGAGACAAAAAAATGAAAAAATAATGAACATTTATTGGCCACTTTTGTGAAGAGCGCTGCCGGTTTTGGCCGTTACGTTGGGTAAAGGGTGAAAGACACTTTCAACGGTTAGGGTCACATCGTTTCATACAGTTGTATGGGCGCGAGCGACGGAGTAACCGGAATGAACAACCGAGCAGCGCTATCAGCTCTCGGGTTCTTCAGCTTACTATCTCTTTATAAACAGAATTAATAGCGGCTGAAGGCAAGTACACCATCGACATGGAATAAGCCTTAGAATACAGCGTCACACCGTGCCTTCACGTGATCAATAGGGATAAAGTGTTTCACCCAACGACACAACGCAGTTACCTCTGGGCAGACCCACACCATCGACATTTTGGTTTAAAATGCAATGCTCTAATTACTGAGCCACATCGAACCCCCAGTGACTAAAGGTGGAATTAATTGGCCAAGCACATCCTTAATTAATTGTACATCCACATCGAACCCCCAGTGACTAAAGGTGGAATTAATTGGCCAAGCACATCCTTAATTAATTGCACATCCACATCGAACCCCCAGTGACTAAAGGTGGAATTGGCCAAGCACATCCTTAATTAATTGTACATCCACATCGAACCGCCAGTGACTAAAGGTGGAATTAATTGGCCAAGCACATCCTTAATTAATTGCACATCCACATCGAACTCCCAGTGACTAAAAGTGGAATTAATTGGCCAAGCACATCCTTAATAAATTGCACATCTACATCGAACCCCCAGTGACTAAAGGTGGAATTAATTGGCCAAGCACATCCTTAATTAATTGCACATCCACATCGAACCCCTAGTGACTAAAAGTGGAATTAATTGCCAAGCACATCCTTAATTAATTGCACATCCACATCGAACCCCCAGTGACTAAAGGTGAAATTAATTGGCCAAGCACATCCTTAATTAATTGCACATCCACATCGAACCCCCAGTGACTAAAGGTGGAATTAATTGGCCAAGCACATCCTTAATTAATTGCACATAATATATAAATGAACGAAAATATTCACGCTCAATGCATTTTACGCTCTTGATTTTTTTAGTTTTATTTTATGGTATAATCATGTGACGTGCCTGTGGAGTAAAGTGATGTAAACTATTCCGCGCCCTGGTACCGCTGCCTCCTTTCTCGAGAGTCCACTTGATGTTGGGAATTATTTCTGTTGTTGCAGTTTTCTCCCCCCCCCCCCCCCCCCACTGCATGTGTAACATACGTCTGTCCCGGGTGAGATAGCAGGGAGAGACAGATGTCCCCCCCCCCCCCCCCCCACTGCATGTGTAACATACGTCTGTCCAGGGTGAGATAGCAGGGAGAGACAGATGTATCCCACCCCACCCACGTGACGTTATACATTTATAACGTTATTATGACGTTATGCATATCGTATCAGTTATTTGCTACCAACTAATTCATATTGACGTCATCAGAATGCCGTGTGATCAAAGTTTGATGCTCTAAAACTCTTTAAACCCCACGTTGCCACCGTTCCGAATTGATTTTCGAATCTTTCCGGTGGTGTCATTAGTTTTTCAGAACAACGAATACCAAATGAGTTGATTATATCAGCACGTGACCGCCGATTACCTCTGGCTAACGTAACCGCTGTATGGTGGGGTGGGGGAGAAAAATAATCCCTGATGGGTACGGGTGTGTGATGGGAAAATCTCACCCGAGGGCAAGATATTTGCCTCGTGTCTGGCCCAAATATCTTGTCCCTCGGGTGAGATTTTCCCATCCCACACCCGTACCCATCAGGGATTATAATAATCCTCTCCAATGACATCACCTCTTCCCTGAGTTAGTATCTTAGTTACTGCCTTAATTCTTTGAACCCGAGAGGTCGCTTTTCCGACGCAGGGTTATGACACGTCATAATTTCATTAAATGGGATGGGTTTTAAGTGCATGTGTGGGGTAGACCAATCGATATTTCAAACGTGCAGCCCCAAAGCTGCACTTTGAACATATTAATTGGTCTCCCCTCAAATAATGAATATGACCTGTTCAAGTTGCTGCCATTGAACTGACATGGAAGATACATCACGTTCAAAGGGTTAACGTTTTTGATTCGCCTTTACACCAGTTTCTTGAATTGCTTCAACAAAAATCCAAACCATTCGGTTATTTCTAGAATTCAGTCAGGGAAGTAAGCGAAGATTTACCTGTTCTGTATTTCAGGTAGGAAAGCACGTATGTTCATCTCTTCCAATGTTTACCATTACACTTTCCTAATTGTTTTTCGTGGCGGGACAATTAACATTTTCAGCGTCCGCAGTTAAACGTGGAAAACATTTATTTCTAGGAAATCGGGATGCATCGGGACGGAAAGGTGGGTTCCTGTGTTGAAGAGTTGCGTCAAATTATGTTAATACCTACTTGATCAGAGACGACACACGACAGTCTAAGTGTATGACCCATGCATGTACTCATGAAATGGTTAGAGATTGCATGTAACGGTGCATCCTCCCACTTGCATATTGATATTACGAATGATTTATTATGCAATGGTCGACACACAGGATTTTTCTAATCGACGCCCAGACCAACTCCACTCTGTGTATCAAAGACATTAATGGGTGTCACAAATGCCCCCTGTAGAGCGTTTGGTTGTTTATGTTTGGCCCGACTGCTCCATGCACCAGCAACCGGTCAGGGTGGTGTGGGGGAGCGGGGTGGGGGGGGGGGTAATAAAGCATCCTCACATATTGCCTCCTTATATGGCGCCCCCGTATGATATTGTCAGCGGTTTGTGAATGTCTGCGATACTAACAAATCTCAGAGCTTAAATGATGTTCGAACCCATTCCATTCTCTCAGGCCGCCAGTCAAATTATGTAAGGGATTCGAAACCAATCTGGGTTGTTTACCCACTTTTTGCGGAGCGGGCTCACAGACTACCGTTGTTTGAATATTATGTCCTCTCACAACGATCAAGACATACTATTTCCTGCGCCGTTTATAGATATTCCAACCAATAAGTTGGACCCTGCTAAGCTTCGAGATTGAATTCGATTTCGAAACTTAGTAGCTGCCTGATTCGTTTCCTCTCGAATCTCTTTCATAGGAATATAAATATAGATTGGTATCAGTCACCTTCATCGTCTCACAAAACAAACAGTTCAGATGGAAACCGTACATAAATAATGTCGCAATAAAAGACTGGGTGTAACTTCCGCGTCATTAATATAAATGACATCTTCACTCATGCCACCCGCCATTTATTTATTTATTTATTTATTTATTTATTTATTTATTTATTTATTTATTTATTTATTGGTGTTTAAGGTCACATATTTATGTACAATGGCTAATCGTGACCGTGACAGTTTTACGGGTGGAGGAAGCCGGAGTACCCGGAGAGAACCACCGAGCAACGGCGCGCAACTGCCTGCTCCCCAACATACTAACTCCACACAAGCAGGGTTAGCATTGGTTGAAGAGAAGTGCGCCATCGACGTGCAGTATGCCTTAGTACACAACGTCACCGTGCCCCCACTCGGACAATGGAGATGAAGTGTCTTGCCCAAGGACACAACGCGGGAGCACGAATCCGTCGCTGAAATTGTCACCCATCCAACCACTAACCGCGCTCGATCGTAGAGTTTATATAGTTCACTAATGGTCTTGTAAATTTCTTCACAAACCCTTTCGACGCCGGTGGTATCTTCCAAGTCAGTTCAATGGCAGCAATTGGAAGAGTCCATGTTTAGTATTTGGGGTTAGACCAATTAATAGTTTCATCGTGCAGCCTTAGGGCTGCACGTTGAAAATATTGATTGGTCTAGGTGGTGGGTGGTTGGTCTAGCAGGTGGGATTCGAACCGAGGACCTCTCGGCTTGCAGCCTGCACCTCTACCTACTGAGCCACCGCGCTCCCAGCCACCAGCCATGCCAATTCCAATGTGACTAGTCCCTGTCACTTTTAAATCCAAATTTAAGGTTTCCAAGCAAGCTGGACGATGAACTATAATCCTTACAGAGTAATATTCCAACTATATCATCAAGGCATGCCTTCGACGAAAGCATGCCTTGATGATATAGATGTATTCTTTTATCAGTCCGGACTTGAGCCATCACAGTCCGAACAAATCCGGTTTATAGCACACCAACGGGCAGCCCCATCGGTCATCTTCAAGACGCCCCTCAGGGCTCTCAAGGAATGGCGAGTGATCACTTACACTCGCCTGATAAGCGCCTTAATGTCTAAGGTGGCGAGCGATTGATCACTCGTCTCTTACTGGTTGAGAGCTGGAGGCCACAGCACTGGCTTTTGTCTTCAGCAGTTATTTTACAGATGATTCAGCAATATTAAAATGCCCTTTGTTCATAAATATTAAATTGTTTCAGTTTACTGGAGAATGCCTAGAGGCATTCTCCAGTAAACTGAAATAATTTAATACATGTAGTTATAAACTATATGCCTCATAATGTCCAGACTTGTTACAAAGGTAAAATAGAGGTAAACATAATCTAGTCCACTTCCAGTTAAGTGTCTAGATATGTCAAAATCTTCATATCATGCATAACAGTAAATTCAAAGAAATGAATATGCAGTTACTCTCACTCGTCATCACTCGCCTGATCTTAATTACAGGCGAGTGACATATTACTCGCCACTGATTTGCCCCTCAAGAGGCCTGCCCCTGATTCGATTCGATTTCGAATAATAGATGTGATTCGATTCGATTCGATTCGAAAATATTTCATTCGCTGGGCCCTACCAATAAATATATGTTTGTCCTCGAAAACATCAAGATATTAACACAACTGGCGCAACTATGCGGTGTAGTGATAAAACTACAGATATGGTGAGGCTTCATTTATAATTATTTAGTAAACAAACATAACTAATGGTATTGGTAATGTCATTAAACATTCGTGCAAATCAAGTCTCGATTAAGAAACGAATCTTTCGTTGATTCAAATAAAACGAATGTTTATGGTATTTCTAAGATTCAGTCTCTGGACTATTTCAGTTCGTCGCTAAAACGAGCTGTAGGTTCGCTTTTCATATCGATTGAAATACACCAGGCGATTGAATCTAAACATACGCGGGCGATGGACCGTTAATGGCTAGACTGGTTCCAGGCCACAACAGCGTCGGATTTCTTATAGAATTTGACTTGTGACTTGAAAGATTGAGGCGATCCAAGAATACATATACAATACAACCGTCGTGTGGGCTGCTCACTTTCCACGGGTGGCAATATTTCCACGGACGCAATAACATTAGATTCTAAACACTAATTATAGGAATAATCATCAAAGATTTAATTAATGAAGCACCGGGTAAAATTTCCCTTATGATGTTTTTTTATTACCTGGTAAACGCATGCATGGATATCATTGTTCACGCGTGAATTTCGACCAGTCCACGGCGACTGTACTATACAAACATTGTAGAAGTAAGAAGTAAGTGTAGTTGTAGTCCTGCTTCTATGTTGGTATAAAATCTTCGCGCGGCCAGTTCATGTTTAAACAATGTCAGTCATTTGCATCCTGTTTACACAACATTAATCTCTTTGGAAACAATTAAACAATTTTTCTTAACATTTCCATCCAAAAATATGTCTTTCTTTATAAACCGCGAGCTTCCCTTGCATGTGATCAGGCAAGAGCGCACAGTTTTTCTTATTTTGCATAAATTATCTGGGTGTTTGAACGTGCTGCAAACATCATATGAACTGCCCATTGCATATATGTACTAAGAATCAATAAGGAACCAATACCTCAATCACATTGACTCCCCGTGAATTCTTAAATTAGAGACTTTGGTGTTATAGTAATTTAATTTTATGCGTTTTGGTTATCCATAAGCTTTGCAAATCGAATTGTGAAGGAATTCCCAACTTTATCAATGAAAAAGAAAGCAATCGTAAATGTAATTGCAATTCGATTTTCTCAACGTTTACATCAATGGAATTGGCGAGAATATTAAATCCAATAATTTTCGTAAACTGGTATTTCTTTCAGAAGAGTTGTTTGTCATCCTCGTTAATGTCATCCGTACTAGAACATCGCCACAAATGGGTCAATCAATATAGAGAACTGCACTTCAAAGAAACCAGAACATTATATTCACCAACTCTCTGATTTGCACAGTCATATCAAAGACGTCAGACGAACGGCACATTTTCTCGGCACAATTCCAAAGGATCTGCGGCGATTCACACTGCTATTGTCTTAGCCCTTCAACACTGGTAGTATCGTCCATGTCAGTTCAATGGTAACATTTTAGGAGAGTCCAAATTCATTATTTAAGGGTAGACCAATTAATATTTTTAACGTGCAGCCCTGTGGCTGCACTTTGAAAATATTAATTGGCATACACCCCACATTCGCAGCTAGCAGTCATACTACTTAATGAAATTATGACGTATAAGGTTCTTGGGCCGCAAATTCGGACTCTTAGATCCAAGGGTTAGGAAATACGTAAGATAAATGTAACTCGCGTATAGCACATATACCTCATTTGAAAAACGGCATTTGCTAAATATAGAATATACAGACATAACTTTATTTACGTTCCAACAAGACTGTGTTTCAACAGAATAAAAGAGGCGTCAAAACGGAGCATGTAGGGGTCATCTCTATTAATCTGAGAAGACGTGAGGGGTGGAGCATCTGCTCCGTCACCTTTCCAAAACACAGTTATTTGTTGTTTTCTCTTACTTCGTACCTACCGAGACGCGTATGTCCCGGGTGAGTGGGTGGAACACACGTATATCACCCCAACGAAATGTTACGACATGTGAATGTGAACGTCATGGGCACTGTCATGGTCCATCTCGGCATGTTTCTCATCGCTCTTCAATGCCCTTACTTTTCCCCAGTATATACCTTATATATAAAAGTTTTAATAGCCCATACAGAAATGAAATTAAGTTTTGTCAACGACAAACCCGCCCTCGGATAGACAAACAAGAGCAGTCTGTGTGACGGAGAAATCTCACATTACCACCAGACACTCGGTAAGTCTCATGTCTCGTGCAATCATAATCACCGAATATAGAAAAAATACGTCATAGAATCGAAATCAGTCCTGGGAGCATGGGCTGAGACCAGCATGAAATATATCCACTCACAACAGAGCCAGAATGGAAAACAGCATCTTGAATTGAAAACGTTTCGCAAGTCATCTTACATCTTCTTCCAACCTCCCCAGGTCTCCTCGGTAGGCCGTTTCGGGTATCGTATTTTGATTTACCAGTGCCTGTGAATAACCCTGTTTTTTACATCACTGGTTGGAAATACAAAATGTAGATACTCCACCACAGTATTCAAACAAGCAAACAAGAAACACATTCAATGAGTGTTTGAACTTAACTCCAAATCTTAGATGAGACAGCTAATTGTTTCCGACTTTAAACTCATTGTCTATCGATTGAAGTTTTCCCCAAAGTATGACAAATTTTATGTATAATGGCAAAATAAACAGAAGACAGAATTTCAACTAATGAACATCCGAGTGGAACCCAACAGCTCAAAAATTAAATCTTTGTCATGTAGTACTTGTAATTTATCTGTTTCAGAAACTTGACTGTTACCGTGTGTAGTCATTGTTCGACATTGCACAACACTCTTGCATTACAGTTAAGACTAGAAGTCCTGTCACGAACTGTGCGCTTATCTAGGCTTAATTGCGCGTAGGAATTGCGCCCAATTGCCATATCGAATGACATCCCAAGCACGGCAGGTTCTACTGGTTACTCATAGCAAACGCAGGCAATGTTTCGGCGAATGGACCTCCGGGTTACCCGGAGGTCCATTGGCTGAAACATTGCTTGGGCACAGGCCTTATGTACAGAATTTGATAGCCTTAATATGATCATAACGCGTAGATTAACGCGCAGATCGACGTGTTATTTGCACGCATTTCAGGACAGGACTTCTAGTTTTGACTGTATATAAGGAACATAAGTTCCGTTTTTTTACGTGAACGCAAACACACGCATTGCGTCGATGATCCAGATTGCTTACTGCAGTGCTGTTGATTTGAAAATATGAGGAGAGCTGAAAACAAAACCTCTTAAAATCGCAAGAAGCGTGATTGCACTCACTCTTCTTAATTTTTCAATAAGATTAAAGTATTTTTCAATAGATTTCTGATTAGAATTTATCTTGCTGTAGTGTCAAGAAGAAATTCATCAACATTCTGACTGATGACTTTATACCGTGCCAAGGCAAAAACTATGCTAACTGAAATCGTGTCTTTTTCGGCAATATGAATAGCGGCGTGGAAGTTTATTTATGATGGCCTTGACACAGATTTAGGGAAAGAAAAATGTCAGAATTTTGAGATTTGTCTCCCTAAGCTTCCCGGGGACGTTCAAATCGCTGGAACCTCAAACCAGCCCAATGCAGAACATGCATTGTTTCACTTTCGTAAGCTAACCAACTCCCATAATAGAAAGGCTTCGGCACGAAGGAGTGCTACGTTCGATCTGTTGAGCGTTCTAATAAACGACAATATAACTGTATTTGACGGAATTGCAGATGGCAGCGGTGTTCAAATGTGTGAATTGTCATTACGGAAAAGTATTTATTGAATAAAAATAAAAAAAGCAAAATGGAACTTTCCCGGAAAGTTCCATTGTATATTGTGGTATAATTAAAAAAAAATCTGCACTTTGTTATTCTGCTAAAAAACTTTAAAATCAGAAAACATGTGACTAAAGAAGTAAACTCTGATGACGCGATTGTTACATGGCCTGCACAACTAAATCAACCCCCTATAAAAAAGCTAAATAAACTATAAACAATAGCCTCATTGAATATTAAATGAATCACCTGATTTGTTTGGTCAGTATGTGCACTACGAATTGCGAGTTGTAAAACTTTATTCAGTAGTAAATATCATTATGTGACGTTTTCTTTTCTGACCAATCTTATTACTGCAACATTTACCCAAAACAAGAACGTCCTGAAAAAGCATGAACTTCTGTAGCTGTACTTCCGCTGTCAGTGTTAATTAAAATTACACAACAGTTTGCAAATTCGTCTCCTGAGTGCTAGAATGTTCTATGTCCCCTTTGGGACATAGAACATTCTAACACTCAGGCAAGGAATTGCAGGTTTTTCTGTTGAAACCTCATTTGTGTGTTTTAATCAGTGTAATGGAATCTTGAATCTTTGCCCGATAATTTAATCTATTTTCTTGAACATTAGAGAAGCGAGAAAAAGCTTATTGTTTCCAATTCAGAAGCGCGAGTGCGATAGATAGCTCTCGTCAAATCCAATGCACTGTTACTGCGTTTTCAAATGTTTTATATAGAAAATATATACGCTGTTTTTTCTGTGAATATCGGGCATTATCTCATGAGTGTGGAGCTGAAAGTTTTATTTTCACGAGTGCTTGTGAATGAGATAATTCTCGATATTAACTAAAACAGCGTAGATTTTCTTTATATTATATGCTACGTGACATTTCACTGCGCAATATTCAGCCCAATTCGACTGCAAACAGATTCAAGACAATAACAATAGCTGCTGATCGTTCCTTCAAGGCGACGTTCAATGCGCGTCATGTGCCAAGGCGTAACGTCATTTAGGAAGTTACTGGAAAAATTCATCGTGTGGACCTGAAAATATTATTTTTCGCAAGCGCTCGTGAAAAAATACAGCTTTCAGGTCCACTCTCATGACATAATTGCCGATACTGACTGAAACAGAGTAGATTTTCTTTTTATTATATGCTACGAGATATTTTATTGCACAGTATTCAGCCCAATTCAACTCCAAAAGCGTACGTTTCAAAACAATAACAGAGATGAGCTTATCGGTCCTTCAATGTGACGTCATGCGTCGAAGCATGGCGTCATTTAGGAAGCTACTGGGGGCATTTCTCGATATCCATCGAGCTGATGGATATCGAGAAATATCTCTTAGATAACTTGTGATAATTCACAGACTAGCATATAATAAAACATATCATTTACAGTGTGTTTTAGCACTGACAATAGACTAGCATATAATAACACATATCATTTACAGTGTGTTTTAGCACTGACAATGTCGGTGACTCAGAAGTACTGTGGGGTTATTGAGCTTGATGAACTTGACTGACAACTCATTATGTTAGATAATAATAATTCCCCATGAACATGAACATTGCTTGAAAACATATTTAATATGAAGTGTGTTTTCCTAAATGAATTTGCCCCTTTCCCAACACGAATAGCGCAAGACACTTCCAAATTGTTTCAAACCTTCCTAAATAAGTTGCGATAAACTATGTTTTTTTCGGCAAAAATAATATAATTTTAATTGCGAATTTTCGTGAATTTTTTTATTGTTGTTTTGCATTTATCTGTGTTCATATGTGTTCATCATACACTTGGGAAATAACGTATCCACGTGATGAGAATGGCCGTGAAAACGTCTACATTCATTTGTAGTTACGACACATGACCTATTGGAAACGTTTTCTCCTGCGGGTAAAAAGGTGTTGCCGACAAAGATTATGTTTATTTAATCTTCCGAGCCACTGATGCATTCCGAACCGGAAATGAAAACAATATTTCAAATCCGACGATTTATCGTTCGGTGTGTGTTTGTTGTTGTCACACGAAATTAATCACATTGCTTTAGTGGGATGGATTCTAGTTCTGTAGTGTTGCATATGATTGAAAATTGATGTTCCGTAGTTTCAGCAGATGACTATTTATAATTCCAAAAAGTACATAGTCATTGAAATTGTACAGTCTTGTATTGAGGGTCTGTTATGTTCATATATACTACAACAGTGTATGTACAGTACATGAAGAGTGGATTGATATTAAATCACTCGTGGGATGGTGTCTCCACTGAGACAAAAAAAATTGTCTGGGAAAAAACATTTGAACAACGAGCAGAGTTTCAGCCAAGGGACCTCGGGGTAGAACTAAAAACTGTGCTTGGGCTGTTCATGCATTTCCACAGGAATCGACTGTTACTGTCTGGGTGGAGACACCACCCCACGAGTAATTTAGTAACAATCTATTCCCCACGTGCAGTACACAGATAGTACTGTGATTATAAAAGTGGACAGGTCACAAGAGCTGGACGATTTTTCATTTTCCGCGTTCGGTTCTGTTCCGCTTTTGTGGAAACTAGAAAACTGAACCAAAAGGCCCAGCAGAAATTTGCCGAAAGGTTTTACCGTGTGTTTGCATAAACTGATAAAACTATCTTACTGAGAGGCAACCGGAGTGGTGTCCCCTATGGTCTCTCGTCACTTGCTCTATCGGGAGATCGTGTTCACATTCTGACATTTTCTCTCTTGTTGACTCGTCCACATCAGCCTTAATAGGCTTCAAAACTGAATCCCTAGAGCCCATAAGAAGGAACGGTTGGCTGAACCTGATGAGGTTTTTACGGATCTGGAGTTCTGTGGCGACAGGTGTCGTACAGACAGTTGCGGATATTTTGAAATGTAAGGAGCCTGAAGTGACATTGAGAACACGGCCTTTTCGCCCACTCGGCGGGTAAACTAAGTGACGAGAGGCCACCAGTCCAGTTCCCTCTCAGTAAGAAAGTATTCATCAGATAGTTGCATCTAAGCACTTAATTTTACGAACTGCACCTCAGAAGAAATCAGCGACAGTACTTGTCTTTTTCAAATTTCTCGGATGCCATAGAATTAAGAAAGGACGCTGGTTTTGTTTACATTGTCATGGCGGGGGTTTGAACCCACACCGAGAGAGTTTCATTCGGCACCAACCGCCTAGCGAAACTATACTGAACCACGCACACCACTCGGCCACCGACAGACCTGTCGGTGGCCGAGTGGTGTGCGTGGTTCAGTATAGTTTCGCTAGGCGGTTGGTGCCGAGGTCTGTCGGTGGCCGAGTGGTGTGCGTGGTTCAGTATAGTTTCGCTAGGCGGTTGGTGCCGAAGGAAACTCTCTCGGCGTGGGTTCAAACCCCCGCCATGACAATGTAAGTAAGAAAGTAGTTCTATCAGTTTATTTAGTTTATTCAAAACACTTTCTTGGGGCTTCTAGAGGAGCAATTGCTCCGCCTATTGAATCAGAGAAAACATAAATTGGGGTAACAAATAAATAAAGTTATTCTAATCTATGTTGTGTTCTCAGTTGGTTTTTCCAGGGTCTTGCGGTCCGGTTTTCCGCCCCTTACACCCCGCCCCAACCGGAAGCGAACCGGCAAATTCCCCAAAACACCACCTTTGGTCTGTATCAAGCAATTGTACCGTTGTCTGTTTCGAAATCTTAATTAAATCTTGAATCTTCATTATTGTTCATCTGTATTCAGTTCATATTTTTCTGGTGTATGCGCAACACTGGGAGCATTGGATACGAATAAAGATGTCTCAAGCGACAGGTGATCATCCTGCCATGGTCGTGGAACAGCAGTAACTTAAAAGTTGAAAATAACGGACATCGGTGTCGATTTCTGAAGAAATAGTCCCGTTTTTAAGAAGGCGCGATGTTCTAATCAGTTGAGACTAACATCTTGAATGGCGAGGATGTTGAGATTCTGCGCAGATGGCGGCGGCTTAGGTGGAAGGGGGGCGGGGGGAGGGTGGCTTCTGCAAGAAATATCTACCATTTATAAATTGATAGACCTTGCCTGTTATGGCATTCTTGGATTTAGATATATTATAGTGCTATATTATAGTTCACTCCACTCTGTGTTGAATAACCTAAAGGTATGGCCATAAATATCTTCAGATATTGGGGATAACCTCTGTCTAGGTCAACCACGGCATGAATTTGCCCGATACTTTGTACTATGTTCACAGGCCGCCAGTCAAATTATGTAAGGAACCCAACATTGTTATGGCTACCTGTTTACCCAGTTTTCGTGCAGTTTGCATGCAGGGGATCGTTTCTGTGACGTTCCTTCATTCACGAAGATATACAGATATTGTTTGGCCCCCAGTTACAGATATTCAAATCAATAAGTATTTAATTCGCCTTGAAATATAAAAATATGAACACAATTTGTAGAGTTGTGCAGTGTAACCATACAACTACAGCTAGGATGAGTCTTACTAAGTAAGTATTTGGTACACAGAAATGTCTAATAGTATTGGTAAAGTAATTAAAGGTTTGGTCAAATCAAGTATCGATTGAGAAACATTTCTTACGTTGTTTAAAAGACAATTAATGTTAATGGTATTTTAGATTCAGTGGCCTGATATATTTCAGTTGGTTGGAAAAGCGAACTGTAGTTCGCTTTTCCTACCAACTGAAATATTTTAGACGAGACGATATAATCATTTGCGATGGACTCTTTAACGGCTAGACTGGTTTCAGGCTATAATGGCGTCAGATTTCTTACATATCTGGCGAGGGAGCGCGGTGGCTCAGTAGTCCTCGCCAGGGGTAACTGCATTGGGTTCTTGTGCAAGGCACGTCATACCGATTGCCCACTTTGAACGCGGTGGTGCTGTGTACTATGGCGTACTTCACGTCGATAATGCACCCGTCTCCAATCAATGCTAACCCTGCTTTTGTGGAGTTAGTACGTTAGGGAGTCTGACAGTTGCTCGCCGTTGTTCTCGTCGGGAACTCCGGCTTCCTCTACCCGTAAAACTGTCCGACACGAGGTGGCCCTAGCTGTCCAAAGTGCCGTTAAACGCCAATAAATGAATAAGTACATACCTGACTGGCAGCCTGAGAGATTGGGTACCTACACACAAATACCTATGCTTCATGGCGACTTATTCAGACAAGGTGTCTACAGTCATTGTAAATACTCTCGATAAATCGTGGTAGAGACTGGCGGTCTCCCATGGCCTTTATCACTGCCGTGGCTTTTATCATGGCATTGCCGATTGCAGTGGCTAATTTCCGGGGCAATTCCGACTCACCTATCATCAAACCAGAGACTGTGGCGGTCTCCCATGGCCATCATTGCCGATTGCAGCGGCTACTTTCCGGGCAATTCCGACTCACAAATCATAAAACCAGCAAAACTTGCGACAATTTTGCATCTATGTTGAGGTCTTAGAATATACCAAGCATTACCAACAGCACTCTGCCCAATGAGGCGAAGAGTGTGTAGAGGAAGGGGGGGCTAACACTCTCCATCCAGGCTTTACGTCCCTGCTTGAAGGGAGAATGGGTATTAACCTGGATGCATTGAATTACGATCACAGTATAACTTGTTAACATGGGTTAAGGGAGTTTGCATTATACGCATCTTTGACCTTTTCTCTCACAACATTCAGTCGATATTGTTAGTTTGCCCGATTACATTTCTTGTTTAATTGTGTTAGTTATAGAAAGTCAATCGTGTTCCAATATCCCATTTTATCCTCGATATTCGTTTCACCAATTACCTCGTCTCGTGTTTCAACTTTTTTAGATCATACACAAAATGTTTAGCTACTATGCGTATGTTTTTTGATCGTGTTGCTCGAGATATTGTCGAGTTTCGTAATTCTGTTGAACGAGATAATGTGTAATGGATTCACCCTTTGGACGAGAGAGGCCCATTTTACGGTCCAGGAAATTCATACGTCATAATTTCTTTAAGGGCCTATATGAGTAATGAAATTTTGTTTATTTTGAAATTCTCACCTCTCGTATCCCTTAAATTCAGATTAAATATACACAAATTATACATCAAAATGAAGGTTGGGATGTATAGTACACGTAACGCATGTGTAATCAACTCATAGAGTCGACTGTAGGCACCACGGGTTCCTGGAAGTCTGCTACCGTATTCGCACCAGAACTGATAATAAAATAATATTTCATCAGAACAACTTGTGGCCAAATGTGCTTCATATATCTAAGAACAAAGCTAGACATTCAAAACACTTTCGAATACAGCGATAGGACTGCATTTTGGAAAAGGACAACACTGTCTGCATTTTTTATTGAAGATGGTTTCCATGCTCAACAGACATGCGCAAATCACTTGTTACCACGAATTTCCATCGAAAAACAAAATCGTAATTCTAAGAATTTTCAACAGGTATCGTGATACCTTGCATTGAATATGGCAACTGTGCAATCTCTATCTAATAACAGTATACTGTATGAAGGCGATCTTTTTCGTTATTTGATTTTAGACGGCGTTGTTTTTACATGTTTTTTCTGTCCGATGACGTCGACCGGAAATCGAAAGTATACTCATACGTAAACAAAAGCAAACGCTTTGGAATTTTGCCCGATGCAGCTCTGTCGCCGTGTTTTGAAGAATTTTTATCCCCTAGCTTTCTTCTTGCATATGTAAAGCACGTTTGGCCACAAGTGGTTTTCGTGAAATATTGTTAAATTATCAGTTCTGGTGCGAATATGGCAGCAGACTTCCAGGAACCAGTGGTGCCTACACTCGACTCTATGAGTTGATTACACATGTGTTTCGTGTTCTATACATCCCAACCTTCATTTGGATGTACATTTTGAGTATATTTAATTTGAATTGAAGGAATATCAGAGGTGAGAATTTTCAAAATAAACAAAACAAAAATTCATTACTTATATAGGCCCTGAAGCAGGCTGGCGACTAAATGAATATGTGTAGTAGACCAGTCAATACGAGTAGCCCAAGGGATGAAAATATTAATAAGTCTACCCCCCAAATAATGAATATGAATTCTTCCAAATGCTGTCATTGAACAAACATGAAAGACACCAACATAGTTGAAATGGTTTATGGTGTATTCAAAAGCATTTACGCTTGATTTACAGAAAATAATTAGGAACTCGGGATTTCCGAACTGTAATCCAAGACGGCACATTTTTTAATATTTTGGTCCTCCTTATCAAAGGATTTCTTGAAATATATACAAAGTTAGTCTAGGGGTAATATGTTGGAAATCACGGATCTTGACAAATTGTGAGATATACTCTTCACGCACATTAACCAATTAAAACATTAATTATTCTGACGTTCAAACGTCTCTGGGAATTCAGTTTCTTCAACGTTTTTCAAAATGCGACGTCAAACGTCGGAAAGTACAAATAAGATATTTTTCACATTAGTGATTATCTGGTTGAGGGCGAGATTTTTTTTGGTGGTCTGAATTTGTAATTCAAAACATGTTTTATTACAAATTATTGGAGAGTGCCCATAGGCACTCTCCAATAATTTGTAATAAAACAAATTTATATAAACAAAATATTATTTGTGTTTGACTGAATGTGTAATATTTATTTATTTATTTATTTATTTATTTATTTATTTATTTATTTATTGGTGTTTAATGTCACATATTTCTGCACAATGACAGTTTTACGGGTGGATGGAGCCGGAGTACCCGGAGAGAACCACCGAGCAACGGCGAGCAACTGTCAGCTCCACAACATACCAACTCCACACAAGCAGGGTTAGCATTGGTTGAAGAACTGAATGTGAAATATAAGCAAGGAAAGTGTTGGCTTTTGATCTGGTATCATCATTTTTTTCGAAAGCCCTGATACAGGTTTCCAGCACTCAACCAGTTAAGAAGTCTTGACAGCAGGATTATATTAGTATTTTAAGCTGCGATAACATTTAGCTCAACGGTTGTCACTAAACACTATTCGGGAGAAAAAAGGAATTTGAGATTAAAATAAATCGAAAAAAATAACAAAACAAATGACCACTAAGTATCAACGTGCAGTTTGATTTGATTTCGTACATAATAACACTTAGAAAAGTATCAAAAGGTTAAATTAAACAAAAGATTTCGTACGTAATAACACGTACAAAAGTATTAAAGGGTTAATGTTTTCGACGTGGTCTTCAGATTGCTTGGACACTGTACTACAATAATTGAAGAGTCGGTGACGAAATGATTTTTTATGATTGGTCATGGTATATCTTTCATCCTGAATTTAATAATGTTATTGCTTGTTTAGCATACAGATTCAACGTTTGCTTTTAGTGTGCATGCGCTTTCAATAAAAAATTTCATTTTTGTGTTTATGTTTTGACGATGTTAAAAAAAAACAGTAACAATTCCCAAGGATGTTTATCGAGTCTAATATTTTTGTGAAGGTTTTGCAACATTACATACCAACAAGTCAGTTTCCGTGTAATAGTAATCGTCTAGTCAGTGTATCTCATCCGTTCTTTTCATTTTTTTCCATCAAGGTGGCATACTTTTTTGATTGTTTTGGAAATACTCCAAACACCCAGCAGGACTGGCAAAACAGCTGCTCATCACCTACCAAGTCCTTAAGAAACGAGTCTTGTTCTGTTCAGATTCCGATGTGGTTATGTGTTTGTTCACCTTTTTTCGTAGAGTTTGGGCGCAGACAAGTGTTGATTCCCCTTACTCATAAGGATATACAGTTAAAACTAGAAGTCCTGTCATGAACAGTGCGCTTATCTAGGCTTAATTGCGCGTTGGAATTGCGCGCAATTGCCATATCGAATGGAATCCATAGCACGGCAGGTTCTCCTGGTTAGTCATAGCAAACACAGGCAATGTTTCTGCCAATGGACCCCCGGGTTACCCGGAGGTCCATTGGCTGAAACATTGCTTGTGCACAGGCCATATGTGCAGAATTTGATAGCTTTACTGGGGCCATAACGCGTACATTAACTCGCATATACACGTGCTATTTGTGCGCATTTCATGACGGGACTTCTAGTTTTAACTGTACATATATATTTCGTGTTCCCGCTATAGATATTCCAATCAATAAGTATTTAATTCATCTTGAAAACATCAAGATATCAACCCAATTCATGGAACTACAAGGCGTAATCATAAACCTATGGCATAGTGAGCCTACATTCCCCGTTGTAATGTAATCAAAACTTCGAACATATCAAGTCTCAGTTGATTTTAGATTCAATCGTCTGTGGAATACATCAGTTTGTCGGATAAGCAAATCATAGGTTGAAATAATCCAGATGAGTCAATCTAAACATAGGCGATGGACCATTTAAGGGCTAGCCTGGTTCCCGACCATAAGTGCGTCGAATTCCTCGCGCAGTTAGACTGGTGACTTGCGAGTGTGAGTGCCCCAGAGTAGATGGGATGACCCACAGATTGGTGGAGCTGATTCATCAATGAACTTTGCAGATGTGCCTTTTACGGGCGAACTCTTGTGGAGTAGAAATACGGATTTTGATCTATTTGCGCCACTCACTTTGCATAGCATATTGGCTTGTTTAATGATAATAAGTCAAAATAACAAACTATAAAACGCAAGCCGGTGAACACAGGGCCCCACGGATGAAACCATATAACAAATACGAGTTACAAAATCAGACATCCTGCTATAAGTAGAGTCGAGTGATGACGCGTGGATACAGAAATTTTATCCATTCAGATTATTTAGCACACATCAGACTTTGAGTACCTAAAGTGCGGAACTGTCGCCAAATGAACAACACTTTCTAACAAAAATTTGGGCAAATTGTTTCAATCGGATGCAAAATAATTTATTATCAGTTTCGATGAAAAAATTCCTTTGGATGGTAGGCGCGTGTAGAACTAGAAGGGGTCTCAGATCGCAGATGAGAGATTCCAGAAAGAACAAACTCACGCGAGGATCCTACTCAACTGGTGCAAATGACTCCACCACACCGTCAGTGCCTCCAAGTTCAACGTCTTAGCGCTTCGCGTGGGCCCAGGATTGTGTAAGGCCTGGCCTGTAAATAAGTAACGCAAAAGATAAGTGTAACCCTCTGAACTCTAGTGGTATCTCCCATGCCAGTTCAATAGCAGCAATTAGAAGAGTCCATATTCATCATTTGGAGTAGATCAATCAATATTTTCAACGTGCAGCCTCGGGGCTGCACGTTGGAAATATTGATTGGTCTACCCTACACATTTACTGAACAGCCATCCTATATAATGACGTTATGACTAAGCATGTTCCTGGCCGGAACAAACGGCCGATAGGGTTCAAAGGGTTAACCCTTTACCCAACGAATCGCCTCACCCGCACGCGTAATATGCAGATTGGGCAGGTGAAAAAAATTGAATTTTTCAAAATATTTCAACAAAACCATATGAGCTCGTTCCAATGAGTGGTCACATGATATGGTTTTGTTGAAATTTTTTGAAAATTTAAAAAAAAATGGTATTTAAAATAATAAATTTTGATATCGTCTGCGTTGGGTAAAGGGTTAAACAATCACAGAAAGTCTGTTCGTGACTGACGGCCAATTTCTCGTAATTGCAAAGCTTCCAGCTGATTTTACGTCCCCACACGATAGGACGGTACACTGTGACAGCACCTTGAGAGAACGTCCCCCGATTAAGGATCGACCCCGGACCTCCGGCATGAGAGATGAGAACGCTTATCCACTTGGCCACCACTCTCATGTTTTACGGCACTGCACATTAATTTACAGTGCTGTGATAAAAACTATGATCTCGATCGGACCGCAATAAGATATTTATCTGGAGACACATTTACAGCGGTGGATCGAGATTTCATAAAAGAGAGAAAGTCCCCGTGGAAACCCCGCGAAGGGAAACAGTGCTTGTTTGCTGTGGTAAACATAATCTGTTTTACTGTTAAAATAGCACCTTGTAACCAATGCCTGTGCTGGAAGTCCTCACAGTGGGTAACATAGGTGTAAACAATTGGCTGCAATTGACTTTATATCCATGTTGAGGTCACGATTGGCCATTGGGTAAAATTATGTCATTTTAAACACAAACAAATAAATAAATTAAAACAGAAAGACAAATGAAAGTAGCATCAGAGGTACACCATTTTTTCGACAATGGCATTGGCATGATAGAAGTGTTCATGGTGGTACTCCTTTAGAATTTACTACTTTAGTTTTATTCCTGAATGAACCACTTTTTATCCCATAAATGGCCGTTTATTTGAACGATAAAGGCCTTGGATAAATTATTGCTTTATTCACCTAGTAGGGTGATAAATTTCCCCCGTAGGTTTAGCACTGAAATAATTTATTCCCCTAGTAGCGACGGACTTGTTGACCTCTGGCCTCTACCACATTTGTCTAGCATGATTAATAGTTCGATTGTTGATTTCTTTAAAGCTTTTTGAAAGTATTATACAATAGTAGTAGTGTATGTTCCCCTTCACCCCTCATTTGGATGACCTCGGTGGATGACCTCGGAAGTGACGTCATGTCACGTGACCCAGTGGCGCCATGTTGTGTTGTCAAGGTAACCCGCGTGAGCGGCCATCTCGTGACGTCATCTCCATAGTGATACGTGGTGTGACTGCGAATGCGCAGCGCGTGTTGTTAGGGAGATACGTCTTTCCGTCGTCCATTTTTGTATACTGGAGGCTTCCATCTTGGTTTCTATAGTGGCACGTGATTGCTATGTTACCTAAGGCCTACAATAGGACAGGGCTATGTTCGGAGTCTGTGTTCGATTGAATCGGAGTATTTTCTGGAACGACTTCCCTGGATAATTACCACAAACAACCCGACAACTTGTATCATTTCGAATTCTTCCAGAATTCTCTGCTTCTATCTATATATGCAATAGTTATCGTCTATCTGACCCTGTTCCTTTTTCTAGAGAACACTCCAGTAGCGTAGAAGAGCCTATTACTTGGAACAGTTTACCTTATTATTACTATATTTAGCATTTTTTGGTCTATTCTTGTTAGTTCTGACCCAATTCCAAGTGCTCTTGTTGTTTCATTTATCTAGATCATTTATAACCAATCAGATTGCTTGATTTCCCATAATCTCTATGCCGAGTTATCTCCCTTGTGTATAATAAACGACTATATCCAATGGCCATATCCCATGGAATCCCATTTTTTGCAAAACACCTGTGGCTATGGAATCCCTTTTTTGTCGTATGAGGCCATGAGGGCTATGTAAAAGCCCTCAATGAGTCCTCATTTATTATCCCTCATACCCTCATTGAATTTTGAGGTTATGAGGACCTTGAAAAATCCCTCAATGAGGTATAATTTACTACGACTCTTAGCCTCATTTCAGTATTTAACAGGTATATCCTATGGAATCCCATTTTGGAAAACGCCTGTGACTGTGGAATCCCTTTTTGTCGTATGAGGTCATGAGGGCTATGTAAAAGCCCTCAATGAGTCCCCATTTACTATCCCTCATAGCCTCATTGAATTTTGAGGTTATGAGGACCATTAAAAATCCCTCAATGAGGCATAATTTACTACGACTCTTAGTCTCATCTCGGTATTTGAGGATACCCATGACCTGGTATTGTATTATTCGAGGATACATATCGAGGATACCTTTTATAGGATACTTATCTGAGGATACCATATAGGCTGTACATATCCCTATAGGTCTCTTGCTGGCCCTTAGTACTATTAATCCACCTGATGCTTTATGTTATCGTATGACTGGTATAGGTAGTATGCAATGCTAGGCATAGGGGTATTGTGGGTAGGGGTACTGCCTGGTAGTTTAGAACGGTACTATAGTATGGCGGTATATACACCTATAGGCCCCTGTTAGTGTTTGGTACTATTAACCAACCGATTGGTTTGTTTTATTATATGACTGGTATATGTAGTACGTTATGGTAGACCTAGTGATTTTGCGGGGGTGGGGGTAATGCTTGGTAGTTTAGAACGGTAGAATAGCATAGGCTGTACATATCCTTGTAGGTCTCTTGCTGGCCCTTGGTACTACTGATCCATCAGATGCTTCATATTATTGAGCGGTATTCTGGGGTGGGGTCAATGCCTGGTAATACAGAACAGCAGGAGAGTATGGTTGGTATATTCCCCTATAGGTCCCATCCTAACCGTTCATAGTATTAACCTACCAAATGCTTTGTATCATCCTGTTACTAGTAAGGTGGTACGTGATACCAGTAGTTCCTACCTTATTCCGAGTACTCTTGTTGTTTCATTTATCTAGATCATTTATATAAATTATAATTAACCAATTAGATGGCTTGATTTCCCATTTATATAAATGATCTAGATAAATAAAACAACAAAGTTATATAAATTTGTTTTATTATGGGCACTCTCCAATAATTTGTAATAAAACATGTTTTGAATTTATCTAGATCATTTATATAAATTATAATTAACCAATTAGATGGCTTGATTTCCCATTTATATAAATGATCTAGATAAATGAAACAACAAGAGTACTCGAAATAAGGTAGGAACTACTGGTATCACGTACCACCTTACTAGTAACAGGATGATACAAAGCATTTGGTAGGTTAATACTATGAACGGTTAGGATGGGACCTATAGGGGAATATACCAACCATAATCTCCTGCTGTTCTGTATTACCAGGCATTGACCCCACCCCAGAATACCGCTCAATAATATGAAGCATCTAGTGGATCAGTAGAACCAAGGGCCAGCAAGAGACCTACAGGGATATGTACAGCCTATGCTATTCTACCGTTCTAAACTACCAAGCATTACCCCCACCCCCACAAAATCACTAGGTCTACCATAACGTACTACATATACCAGTCATATAATAAAACAAAGCAATCGGTTGGTTAATAGTACCAAGCACTAACAGGAGCCTATAGGTGTATATACCGCCATACTATAGTACCGTTCTAAACTACCAGGCAGTACCCCTACCCACAATACCCCTATGCCTAGCATTGCATACTACCTATACCAGTCATACGATAACATAAAGCATCAGGTGGATTAATAGTACTAAGGGCCAGCAAGAGACCTATAGGGATATGTACAGCCTATATAGTATCCTCAGATAAGTATCCTATAAAAGGTATCCTCGATATGTATCCTCGAATAATATAATACCAGGCCATGGGTATCCTCAAATACCGAAATGAGGCTAAGAGTCGTAGTAAATTATGCCTCATTGAGGGATTTTTAATGGTCCTCATAACCTCAAAATTCAATGAGGCTATGAGGGATAGTAAATGAGGACTCATTGAAGGCTTTTACATAGCCCTCATGGCCTCATACGACAAAAAGGGATTCCACAGTCACAGGCGTTTTCCAAAATGGGATTCCATAGGATATACCTGTTAAATACTGAAATGAGGCTAAGAGTCGTAGTAAATTATACCTCATTGAGGGATTTTTCAAGGTCCTCATAACCTCAAAATTCAATGAAGGTATGAGGGATAATAAATGAGGACTCATTGAGGGCTTTTACATAGCCCTCATGGCCTCATACGACAAAAAAGGTATTCCATAGCCACAGGTGTTTTGCAAAAAATGGGATTCCATGGGATATGGCCATTGGATATAGTATTTTATTATACACAAGGGAGATAACTCGGCATAGAGATTATGGGAAATTAAGCAATCTGATTGGTTATAAATGATCTAGATAAATGAAACAACAAGACTACTTGGAATTGGGTCAGAACTAACAAGAATAGACCAGAAATTGCTAAATATAGTAATAATAAGGTAAACTGTTCCAAGTAATAGGCTCTTCTACGCTACTGGAGTATACTCTAGAACTAAGGAACAGGGTCAGATAGACGATAACTATTGCATATATAGATAGAAGCAGAGAATTCTGGAAGAATTCGAAATAATACAAGTTGTCGGGTTGATTGTGGTAATTATCCAGGGAAGTCGTTCCAGAAAATACTCCGATTCAATCGAACATACCCTTCGAGCATAGCCCTGTCCTATTGTAGGCCTTAGGTAACATAGCAATCACGTGCCACTATAGAAACCAAGATGGCAGCCTCCAGTATACAAAATGGATGACGGAAACACGTATCACCCTAACAACACGCGCTGCGCATGCGCAGTCACACCACGTATCACTATGGGGATAACGTCACAAGATGGCCGCTCACGCGGGTTACCTTGGCAATACAACATGGTGCCACTGGGTCACGTGACATGACGTCACTTCCGAGGTCATCCACCGAGGTCATCCAAATGAGGGGTGAAGGGGAACATACACTTCTACTTACAATACCAGTAGAAAACACCACACACTGCTCATATAATCCAGTATTTTTGCAAGTTTAGCTCAAGTTTGTAGCGGAATTATTTTTAGACAGAAATGTATCACTGCGCCTTGTTTATTTTTGCCAATTCCGCTGGTCGATCGAATTGTACCAATGCTCCTAACTTCTCGCTGTGTTTTGTAGCGAATTATAGCACGATTTTGCCGCGACTGCCCTGTAGAAGATTTATGGGATAAACAAAATAAACGTATAGTGTTTTCAGTAAAAAATTATTCTACGAGTAGAATATTTTTTTTACTTGAAAACACTATACGTTTATTCTATATTTAAATTCACTTGCCCAAACAGACGATTCGTCGTTGTATTTAATACGTTAGTTGGTACTGGCAATATTTACGGTTGTAACTTGGTGTGATATTTACAACTTCAAGAGTCGTGAGATTGATCATGAATTTGAACAACCTGCAACGTGTGGTCCGGTGTCACTCAACGCACGGGCAGGTTGTTCAAATTCATGAAGTACATCCAGCTCGTATATGTAATAGATATACCACACTTTTTGTGATGTATGGCGAGATAATTGTACAGTTTGCAGGTGTCCTGTGGTATTGGACGAGGCCGTAGGCCGAGACCAATAGCACAGGACTCCTGCAAACTGTACAATTATCTCGCCATACATCACAAAAAGTGTGGTATATTTATTTTAATCCACAGCCCTTTCCTATAAAGGAATGTCAACAACAAAAAATTTGCTTAATTTATTTTAAGTGAAAATATGGTCAAAATGCGTTTTACAATTACTTATCGCCCCCCCCAAAATTAAATGGATATATCTCATTGTTACTTATCTGAAACGTCCACTGAATATACAATAGATATGTTACGTGTAAGTGTGACAGTACGATTGATATAAACTGAACACGCATCACATCGTCATCCGTGCGAGTGATTGTGTGAGCAATGTGATATCCCAATTGCAAATTTAATAATATTCGCGAGTTAACGACTGTGTACATACAAATTTTAAAGTATCTATTTCTAAACCCATATTTTTAACAAATATTCGATATCTGAAGAGTGGAATCATGTGGAATGGTGATGACGGGGAAGATTTTTTATTGAGTCAGGCAGTAGAAGATGCTGAAAACAAAACAATTTGGCATACCGATGAAATAGACGATTTAACACTTTCGCAAATACAAGTTCAACAATTGCCAGATTTAAAAGACATTCCATTATCGCAGACAATGTCGATTTACAATTTAGAAGATCATTCGTTACATTTTACCACACCCAATTTTAACAGAGTTGATCGATCGACAAAAGAGAGAGAGACACACACAGAGACAGAGGGAACGAGAGAGAGAGAGAGAGATACCATGCCAAAATAATATTTAAGGGTTGTGAGTGGAAGGGATGGGAGGGGGCGGGCTTACAATGCTCTTTGGTAGTGGAAGAAATGGGGTACACATGCTGTTTACTCCTAAAGTATGATCAAAGATACCTCGTATGATTTATCTAAAAAGTGCAAACAATTCACAAAATAATTAACCCTTTACACAACGCGGTTAGAAGATGTTTAAACTAATTCTCAAATTTTGTCTTAAAAACATAACTTATTGCCCCTCATTGGAACGAGCTCAATAAGGTCGTTCGAATGATGGACCATAATCTATATTTCTAAGACAACAATTCAAAACATAATAACAGTTTAATGAAGATGTAATGGATATAGCGCTGTGTGGTGTTTGGCGTTAAGTTGGGTAAAGAGTTAACATGTTTCTTCACCGGGACGAAACAATCTTCACCTGTTTGGTGAATTGGTCAGAAAAGTAGCAAACAATGCGTTTTCTTTCTCAGAGTAGAATGTTTTAGTTCCAAAAATATCTTTGGGCACCATGTCAGACGCGGAGGTTCGTAGGCCACCAATAACAAATATCAGTGTGCTAGTTCCCTTATATGACCGTTCCTCCGAGTGCACAATGCTTCTTACACACCTGTTGTAAACAATCACTCCCCCCCCCCCCCCCCCACCACACGCACACTCCCATAACAGAGCGAATCAAATATTTTCTGAATGTGTGAAAATTAACGATAAAGCGATATAAACAGGACTGGAAGAGTTTCCTCTATTCAATGTTTGCAACACTCGCGACAATGTCTTTCTGTGTTAAATCAATGTCACTTAACTCAACAAACAATGGTCTTTTGTCCAGATATTTGTACCGTCCAAATATCTGAAACGATACAAATATCTGGGCTTATCACCTTTTACAGTACATTATGCCGATATATTTGTACGATAAAACATCAACAGAACAAAGGAAAAGTGACGTAGCTGTGGATTAAATGGTATATATTTCATATTGTCTGCAAAATATCTGATAATGCAGCATTATGGCGCCGAATTCAAGACCGCAATGCGATACATACACACAACGACACGGGCGTGTGAATAGGTTAATCGATATGGCACCTGCGGTCTCTTGTTTTATCCTTCCAAGCTGGCACTCGTGCCATATCGATTAACCCATTCGCACGCGCGTGTCGTTCTGTGTATAGAACACGCCTTCACGTCTATAAAACAATTATTAGAAGGACAGTCAGCCCTGTGTTCACCGGCTTGAGTTTTATAGTTTGTTATTTTGACTTAATCTGGTTGGCGATAAAAAAACCACTTGTTATCGCCAACCAGATTTGCGTACTCATACTCTTCTTCTGGATATTCATTATCCCCTTCAAATATCGATGTATTACACCCTGTCCTTTGTTCAAAAAGCAAAACGCGTAGTGGTGAGGTTTTACAGTACGAGAACAGTATGTGGAGAGTGGATTGTAACTAGCTCGCCTGTGGAGTGGAGTTACCACCCAAGCTATAACTTTCAAGTTTTGTGCATATCGACAGAAACACACAAGCAATGTTTCAGCCAATGGACCTCCGGGTTTAACCCGGAGGTCCATTGGCTGAAACTTTGCTTGTGCTGGTTATGCTTTGCAACAAATTTGCAATTATTGCTGGCTGGAATCTCCACTCTGTGGGTGATTTAGTAATAATACACTCTCCACGTACTGTAGGTTGTTCAAATTCATTAATTGCCGATAGCGAGATTGGTGACACACTTACACCTTGTCCTTTGTTCGAAAACAAAATGCACGGATTCGGGTATGCACCGTGGATCAGAGGTATTCAAATGACGTCACTGGAATACCTTGTCTATTGGTCTATCTTGTATTTCAAGTTATTTGCATACCCCGAAAAAAAATAGAGTCAGAATGGACCACTTGTTTTTTGGGTTTTTTTTGTCTACCATTCCATACGCTCCCTTCTCTTGGAATTCTTGAGTCAGTTTCTCTGTAGGAGCAATAAAAACACTTTACGTTGGGTTTGATGGAAACCGAGCAGTCGTTGGTATTATATTTGCCAATTTACCAATAACAATAAGTCTTGAAATAGTCGTGTTATTTTGTTGTAGTGTATATACTCTTTTGATAAACCTGCAGTACAAATGCCATCGACTGTCATAATCCACGCTTGGGCAGTGATGTCCACGCATGCATTTACCAGGTCATAATAATCTTCATCATCAAATTGTCAATTAATGAAGCACCGGGTTGTACTGTACAGTACATGGAGAGTGTATTATCACTAAATCACCCGCAGAGTGGAGATTCCACCCAAGCAATAATTGCAAATTGGTCGCAAAGCATAATAAGTACAAGCAAAGTTCCAGCCAATGGACCTCCGGGTTAAACCCGGAGGTCCATTGGCTGAAACATTGCTTGTGTTTTTGTCCATATGAAAAGAATTTGAAAATTATACTTTGGGTGATAACCCCACTCCGCAGGTGATTTAGTTACAATCCACACTCCACGTACTGTATATCAAAGGTTCCAATGTGTTTATGTAAAATTTAGCCTATTTATATTTTTATTCACTCTTGTTCGTATATAGAATATCTAGAATATTTCATATCTGTTGTGTGGTATCATTTTATCATCTCGTCAGTTTAAAACAGTTCATTATGTTTCTCTAGGCACAGATTACATACTCAGATACATTATCCCATGTTTACCAGTTCCATTTATTTTCCATTTCTGTGTGTGTATATTTGTAATTCCGGAAATAAAATATTATTTAAAAATAAATTGATGTTAACTTAAATGGTATCCGACTAATTCCATGCTGACCTCATTTTATTCAAGAAAACAAAATGATCCGTGGGTGTTAGAAAACTTGTATTGCGTTTAGAATCAAACCTTTTGAAGCATAAACAAGAACAAAGTTTAGAACATGGCTGTTTGATGATAGCGTAATGATTAATTTAGTACTGTCGTTATAAAAACGGACAGATAATTTGGACCGGATCATGATGGATCGCGATCCGGTCGCAATTATTCGTCAGCTTTACAGTTCACATTAAAGAAGTGGATTATGTACATAAGTAAGGTTACTGAATAGATCACTTAATTATTTGACGAAATTTCAAAAAGAGCAAAACATTGAAAATTGCATAGCTATTTAATAATAAAATTAAGTTCAGACAAAAATAAAAAAGTACAAAAAACTAAACAACGGGTAAACATAATGTAGTTTGAAAATATTACATCTAATGTAATAAAAATATCACATCTAATATAATAAAAAAGAAATATCACATATAATTTAATAAAAAAATAACACATCTAATGTAATAAAAATATCACACCTAATATAATAAAATTATCACATCTAATATAATAAATATCACATCTAATATAATAAAAATAAATATAACATGTAATATAATAAAAAATGACACATCTAATATAATAAAAATATGAGATCTAATATAATAAAAATAAATATTGATAATCACAATTATAAATATATACAAAATGGCACAGCTTATTTACAGATCTCAGTACCTCAATGTGCCATTTGTAATGCTGAATCATTGTAGATGGCACCTTGGTGCACTCAAAGGACGAACTATAGATGTAATAATGTCAATATTCCTCTATTTTCTCCTTTTTCACGGACGAATGCCATTACTGTAGACTGGGAGTAGTCCTGTGTGGAATATTACTGTCAAATTGTTTATAAGATAGATGCGCGGCAGTCACGTTAAAGCTATAAGAACTGACCTAAACTTAAAATATACATGTTTACTTGCATTTATAAACTAAAATGTTATGCTAACTACAGTTAAAACAGGAAGTCCTGTCACGAACTGCGCGCTTATCTAGGCTTAATTGCGTGTAGGAATTGCGCGCAATTGCCATATCGAATGGTATCCAAAGCACAGCAGGTTCTCCTGGTTACTCATAGCGAACACAGGCAATGTGTCTGCCAATGGACCTCCGGGTTACCCGGAGGTCCATTGACTGAAACATTGCTTGTGCACAAGCCATATGTACAGAATGTGATTGACTTACTATGGTCATGACGCGTAGATTAGCGCGCAGATCAACGTACTATTTGTGCGCATTTCAAGACAGGACATTTTTAACTGTACATTTATCATACCTGACTAAATGCCTTGATGATAAACTGAAAACGCTCCCACCAAAGGTGAATAGTGTCCAAATTATGAAAGCGACTGTAACATGTTGCCCTACGCAAAGTGGGGGAGGACTGGCGTTGTGTTCGTGGGTAAGGCACTTTATTCCAGTTGCCTACATGGGGGCACGATGACGCCGTGTACTAAGGCGTACTGCACATTGATGGTGCACATGTCTTCAACCACTGTAACTCTGCTTGAGCGGAGCTTGAACAGAGAATGTTTAGGAGCTGACAGTTGCTCGTCGATGCTCGGTGGTTCTCTCCGGCTTCCTCCACCCATAAAACTGTGCCATTGTGCACAAGTATTTGTCCTTAAACACCAATAAATAAATAAATAAATGAAAAAGCAAAGTTGGGGAACCAGGAAGAGCAATCAATAGGTGTGAAATTCAGAAAGTGGAAAAGGGCGAAGAAATCATTTGACGAGACCACACTTTTCATTCATTAAAAATACCCTTCTGTTTCATACAGTACAGTTGTCGCGGGCTGGTCGAAATCCACACTTGGACAATGATGTCCGCGCATGCGTTTATCAGTTAATAAAAATCATCATCAATAAAATTTTAATTAATGAAGCACCGGCCCGTAACCGGTGCTTCATTAATTAAATTTGTGATGATTATTCCAAAAATTATTATTCCTATAATCCATATTGGAATTAACTGACACGATATATACCATATTAGGCCACCAACAAACTGTGTAACGAATATACCTTAACGACTGCTACATCAATGCATAGAACTAATAACAACTGCGATCAAAATTAAATGAGAGAATTCTCACAATGTGTTCACGTGTCTTTGCCTTGTTACAATTTATGGGAGAGTGCCTACAGGCACTCTCCCATAAATTGTAACAAGGCAAATTCATACATACCAAACAGTTTCATTTCGAAGGTAACATGACATATATCCACAGAATATGAAACCTTTTAAGTTGCCTAACCTGCACTTCAGACCAAATATGGGCTTCCAACACTCAATCTTTCAACTTGAAGCGTTTATCGGCTGCCGCCATTTTGAATAATCAATGAACAAAGTGGAGATTACCCATAGCTGTCAGCGTATATTGATGTTGACAGGCAGTATATGGTTTTATATGCAGTCTGCATGTGACGTCTTTGAACCAATGAAATTCCCAGATACTTGTAGGAGGTAAAATATTATTGCATCCGTGGAAATATTGTCCACCCTTGGAAATGCCACGGCGGTCGTTCTGTATTTCCTTTGTATGAAGTCGCTTATAAGATATGATAATCGAATAATTATGCACAAGAAAACCATTCGTGTGTTATAATTACAATTTCGTTAGATGAAAGTAATTCTTCCAAACCCCACCGTGGCCCACCGTGTCGGACAATTGTGAGATTGTAGCTTCGGTTCTGTAACTAACCCATATATTATTAGTTACACGGTATGTTGGTGGCCTAATATGGTGTCAGTTAATTTCACTCTTCCAATATGGAATTAATTGGCGCCATATATACCATATTAGGCCACCAACAAACTGTGTAGCGAATATATCTTACCGACTGCTGCATCGATGTACAGAACTAATAACAACAGCGATCAAAATTAAATGAGAGAATTCTCACAATGTGTTCACGTGTCTTTGCCTTGTTACAATTTATAGTATGGGAGAGTGCCTACAGGCACTCTCCCATAAATTGTAACAAGGCAAATTCATACATACAAAACAGTTTTATTTCGAAGGTAATATGACATACATCCACAGAATATGAAGCCTTTTAAGTTGCCTCACCTGCATTTCAGACCAAATATGGGCTTCCAACACTCAATCTTTCAACTTGAAGCGTTTATCGGCTGCCGCCATTTTGAATAATCAATGAACAAAGGGGAGATTACCCATAGCTGTCAGCGTATATTGATGTTGACAGGCAGTATATGGTTTTATATGCAGTCTGCATGTGACGTCTTCGAACCAATGAAATTCCCAGAAACTTGTAAGAGGTAAGATATATTGAATTTTGTTGAATCTGTGTGAGTCGAAATTTTATACATGCAATACTGTGATCAAGAGGGTGGTAGCTTCTCGATCAGAACGAACGCAACAGACATACAAACCAGTGGGTGGGTATTTATTATATACATGTAATACTGTGATCACGAGGGTGGTAGCTTCTCGATCAGAACGCAACAGACATACAAGCCAGTGGGTGGATATTTATTGTACACATGTAATACTGTGATCACGAGGGTGGTAGCTTCTCGATCAGAACGCAACAGACATACAAGCCAGTGGGTGGATATTTATTGTATACATGTAATACTGTGATCACGAGGGTGGTAGCTTCTCGATCAGAACGCAACAGACATACAAGCCAGTGGGTGGATATTTATTGTATACATGTAATACTGTGATCACGAGGGTGGTAGCTTCTCGATCAGAACGCAACAGACATACAAACCAGTGGGTGGGTATTTATTGTATACATGTAATACTGTGATCACGAGGGTGGTAGCTTCTCGATCAGAACGCAACAGACATACAAGCCAGTGGGTGGATATTTATTGTATACATGTAATACTGTGATCACGAGGGTGGTAGCTTCTCGATCAGAACGCAACAGACATACAAACCAGTGGCTGGATATTTATTGTATACATGTAATACTGTGATCACGAGGGTGGTAGCTTCTCGATCAGAACGCAACAGACATACAAGCCAGTGGGTGGATATTTATTGTATACATGTAATACTGTGATCACGAGGGTGGTAGCTTCTCGATCAGAACGCAACAGACATACAAACCAGTGGGTGGGTATTTATTATATACATGTAATACTGTGATCACGAGGGTGGTAGCTTCTCGATCAGAACGCAACAGACATACAAACCAGTGGCTGGATATTTATTGTATACATGTAATACTGTGATCACGAGGGTGGTAGCTTCTCGATCAGAACGCAACAGACATACAAGCCAGTGGGTGGGTATTTATTATATACATGTAATACTGTGATCACGAGGGTGGTAGCTTCTCGATCAGAACGCAACAGACATACAAACCAGTGGCTGGATATTTATTGTATACATGTAATACTGTGATCACGAGGGTGGTAGCTTCTCGATCAGAACGCAACAGACATACAAACCAGTGGCTGGATATTTATTGTATACATGTAATACTGTGATCACGAGGGTGGTAGCTTCTCGATCAGAACGCAACAGACATACAAACCAGTGGCTGGATATTTCATAAACCAGTTTATGAGAAATCATCGGAAATAGTGTCGCAGATTCAGTGTCCTCGCACTTCTCCGACAGGTGGTTTTCTTCAGTGCTGGAGGAAGAAAAGCGGACAGATGATTTTGATAGAGTCGCGATTTTGTCGAACTATACTTCCACTTTTGTGATCGAAGTACTGTACAAAAGAACCAAATATGGAATTTCTTAACAAGACTTGGAAAATACCGTTAAGGGATGTGATGTCATTTTCGAATTTGAATTTGTGTTTGTGTTGAGTACCGAAAACGTCATAAATATAGCATTAATAGTTTCTAAAGACACTATTGCGGAAAGGACATGGTGCCACAGCACCTTTGTCATACAGTACGTGGAGAGTGTATTATCACTAAACCACCCGCAGAGTGGGGATTCCACCCGAGGAATAATTGCAAATTTGTTGCAAAGCATAACCAGCACCAGCAAAGTTTCAGCCAATGGATCTCCGGGTTGAACCCGGAGGTCCATTGGCTGAAACATTGCTTGTGTTTTTGTCCATATGTACAAAATTTGAAAGTTATAGCTTGGGTGATAACTCCACTCTGTGGGTGATTTAGTTACAATCCACTCTCCACGTACTGTAGTTGGCGATGAAAGAGTTAATTTGTGAATTCGGGCTGTACACTACGGTACATTTTAGTTTTCAGATCATCTGCATTTTGAGTCCGCATTGTTAAAAGAAATCACGTCTGAGAAGATAATAGCTTTGATAATTCCAAGAGTCGATGGATACCCGGAAAGTGTCTCTTAACGGAGAATATCACATCGAAGTTAATGACATTCAGTTCCAATCTTCACCATCGTTCTATTTTTTTAGATAGCATGGTAATTTGTTTCTTTAAAACCATTAATTGAAGCTCCACTTAAATAGACAGGCTTGAACATTAAATACTTTGTTCTGGTTATCAGTAGAACATCAATGTTATTAAGTACTTCACATTTTAGCGACAGTGTCATCAACTCCAGTTTAAGACAAGATACACCCTTATTATGTTAGCAATCTTTAGCAACAGGTAAAACGAGTTCCAAATAGTTTGCTGTCACAGTAAGTTACTGAGACAGGAGGCAACAGGTGGGGAAGACGGATAAAAGTGGTGTGTGGTGGTCGCTCCTACTTTGGCGAGAGATAGGATTGGTTAACCCTTTGATACTTCTGTACGTCTTACTACGTACGAAATCCAATAACGCGTTGATAATTTATGGTCATTTGTTTTGTTATTAGTTTTCGATTTTTTACAGTTTTAACTTCAGTTCCTATTTTCTCCCGAATGGTGTTCAGTGACAACCGCTGAGCTAAATTTTATCGCAGCTTAAAATACTAATATAATCCTGCTGTCACGAGTTCTGAACTGGTTGAGTGCAAGAAGCCGCTATCGGGGCTTTCAAAAAATGAGGATACCAGAGCAAAAACCAACACTTTCCTTGCTTGTATTTCATATTCAGTGAAACACAAATAATATTTTGTTTGTATAAATTTGTTTTATTACAAATTATCTGAATTTGTTATGCAAAATTTGTTTTATTACAAATTATTGGAGAGTGCCAACATGGGTTTATTCTATATATGCACTATCAGATGGGCACGTGCTGGCTATGCCGATAGGTGCCGATCCATATACATTTAACAATACCCCTCATAGCATACTATATGTGATGTGTACTTACTGAAGCTATCTGTTTTTCATTGGAAAATGTTGCTCCGGCAAAGCTCCGGTTTTAGGGCTCCGGGTAATAAGCCAAACTCGGATAGTCGCCAGCAGTACGTCACCAAAGATAGCACCCTGATACAGGTTCTGACAATCGTTGGACTACACCAATCCCCATTGCTCAGTGAAATCATGTGAAGGTTAGGTGTAATAAAATGTACAAGTGTATACAAAGATCTGGAAGAAATTCCTAACATAAAAGTGAGGAAAATGATCGAAACTGAAAAGAAAGTGTGCAACTTGGGAAAGCAACATTCCTGGAATACCTGATAGAAAACCTCCACTTTATAAGTTATTGTGATGAATTGACGGTAACATGGTCTGACGTTTGCGGCTCGGAGCTTATTATTGACCATGTTACCGTCAATTCATCACAATAACGTATATGTTCCAATAGACACTACCCATAGCCAAAAACCGGCATCATGAAACACGAGAAGCTTATTTACTAAACTTGTGATCGTTAAAAGTTGCCTTGTTAGGCAACTTTTACCGATCACGGGTTTAGTAAATAAACCTTCCGTGTATCCACGCCGGCACTGGATAAATAATCAATAAACCAGAAAAACTCATTCCATCTTAGCGCAAATCGTAAATCGGTTTGTAATTTAAACAACACTTCACCCGGAACACCGTCTGTTGCACACGTGAAACATCCAGAAAAATGAAGCGGCTTGCTAGTCACATCGTTGATGAGGCAGTTACGAAACGGACGACGTCATTGTAAATATTTCGCGTTGTGACGTCAGACGGCAACATTTGTCACTTGAGGCGTAAACACAGACTATACTAAGCGAGCTCTCGTCCAATCAGAGGAGGGGGATTTTAGTCTTATTGGAACACATATATATATATAAGTTTCGGTGTTACAGGATGCCAAATAATAAGATATTTGGCCAAAACAAAGTGCGATAGATTTGTGAGAAGAGGACCGACCGTGAGTCTGCGTGCAGTCCCATTCGGGATACTGTCACCAAAGAGCTATAATTATTTCGCCCCTTGAGTGGAAAAGCATTACAGAGGGCGGCTTATTCCATTCATTGGACAGGGAGGACGATATGGAATAAACGGTCCTCGTGACTGCGATTACGAAACAGTGATGCGATTTTAAGAGCAACGAAGGGTTCATTGTGGATGTATTCGAGACAGTGAAATCAACAAGCTGTGTCCGAAATTTGAAAATGTTTGGTGACACATTCCTCCATATAATGTGACAACAATTAAGTCAATTTGAAAAACGAAGAAACATGATTCTGCAAAACGTCGGAAGGAATGACCCGACAGTGCGTCTTTGCGAACACGTTCAGGATAGTGTCTCCGAAATGAAATGTTTGAACGGAATCAGTATTCGATGAACAATTCCCTTTACAGTGCGACGAAAAGTATGGAATTGCAGGGCGTAAGTACAGACGGAAATGCGAACGGAAACTGTTCACAAATCCCCCAGTCAGTGCTTGTACGTAGTGGGGTACATTTATACGAGATTTTGCGAACATTTGTTCTTGGAGAGATGTACTGAAGATTTTATCCACGCAAAGCATCTCAACTTGATACTCCCAAAGCACAAGCTCGGGTTAAACGAAAATACAGTACGTGGAGAGAGTATTATCACTAAATCACCCGCAGAGTGGAGATTCCACCAAAGCAATAATTGCGAATTTGTTGTAAAGCACAACCAGCACCAGCAATGTTTCAGTCAGCCAATGGACCTCCGGGTGAAATCCGGAGGTCCTTTGGCTGAAACATTGCTTGTGTTTTTTGTCGACATGAACAAAATTTGAAAGTTATAGCTTGGGTGATAACCCCACTCCGCGGGTGATTTACTTACAGTCCACGTACTGTACTCTCGAAGTCGAAAAATCATGCGACGCATGTCATATGTAAGGTTTACTCTTCATCTAGCTGAACAGTTATAAAAGTCCAGTCTCATTCACAAATAGCGTCAATCAAATTGTATTGTTTTTCAGTTTTTGCCTGAAGGACATAAATTATGACTCTTCATTGGAATGCGCTCGGAGACATATGCTATAGTCATCAGTTGTCGGTTAGTAAAATAAATGGGAAAAAATGTCCGTGATTATAATGTTCGTCGGAATCAATAACTGGTTCATAAATCGAGTCCACTTGATATATTAGTTGTGTAGTCTTGAAATTAACCAAATTAGAGCGCTCTATTTTGTTTGACCTGCGCCCGCTTCCCAAAAGTAAAGGCTAATCAAGCCGGTTCCAATGATATTCATATTTGCATGATTTCATTGAGTTATACCTTTGAGAATTCTTCTAAAATATTAAATTTTATTTATTTTTTAAAATTGCTGTAGGCTGAATTCCAAACGGATGCATTGCACGCTCTCGATTCTAGCATTCGTCGAATACTCTTAAGCACTATGCTTCAGTCCGTTTAAACGCGGCATGCCTTGTTGCAATTTGGACCCTCGACTCCTGTTTGTTGTTTGCAGCTAGCGTGTATGTGGGGAGACGTGGGGGGGGGGGGGTGCAAACATAATTTCAAAGCTTCTCTGATTTAGTGCAGTTGGGAATATGGGATTACGTATACCTACTATTACACCGCAACGTTCAATACAACAAAAATTAAAATGATAGTATTGTTTTACTACACTTGGCGAAAAAAGTGGAGGGGTAAGTACCCCCACATACCCCTCTATGGCGCCGCCACTGGTTTGGTCCAAAACAACCCTTTAGAATTGATTCAACTCGACTGATTTGTAAACAATAAAAATTAGTCCGTCATCGCTGAGTGTGGAATACAGTGTCGAGAGCGGGATACCACTAAAAATAGTCCGTCATCGCTGAGAGTGGAATACGGTGCTGAGAGTGGAATACCATTTCGGCGTGTTGGAGAGGGAATATAATTATAATTGTTTTGGGGGAAGAGAAACGAAAGAAAATAAAATAAAAGTTTTTACGAACGACTTGAGGTGACGGAACAAAAACAAGAAGGATTAAATTTATTATATGTGTTGCTGCATTTTAGCTGCAATTAAAAACATGTTTTAGGCTTAAATAAAATACACAAATGCCACGACCGTGTCATGGTATGAACCTAAATGTATTGCGCTGTACGCGTTGTTTCCGGTGAGATATTTTGTGTATCCATCATTAACTTTGATATGGAAAAAATATGTGTTAGAAATTTCTCGCTATCTTATGACGTAGCATTTTTCAAGTTCCGACCACCAAATTTTAACCACATACGACATTAGGCCTCAAGGAATTAATTCTAAAATGCACATGATAAAATATAACAAGCTCCATCGCTGCTGGTCATACATTTTTGATCAGTTGCCGTCTAGAAACCTTTGTGGAAAAGATCATGTAATTTTGACACGATGTCATATTGGTCACACAAGACTAAAACATTCCTTTTTGTTAGAGAGTAACGTCTGACCAGAGTGTGTTCTTTGTATTGTCAGTGGTGCACATTCGTTTGCATTGCACTGGTTTTAATCATGTCAGTGGGCAATATTTCACTGTGGGATCTCCGAGAAATCTATTTTATCATACGAGCCCACACAAAGTTCTATCATTTCTTAAGGTAATCAACCTTTTTAATAATTTTTAATATTGTTTTATTCTTTTAACCTCGACTCTTTATGTTTCAAACCATCAGATTGACTGTGTATGATATTCAATGTATTAGTTCCATCGCCCATTACTTTTCAAACTACTCATGTCTTTGTCATTATATTGTAGAGATATCCTGTTTTATAAATCAATCACTTTTCTTCGTCATTGACATAATATATTTTATTTTCGACCTTCCTTCGCCACGATAAAGCCTTAGCTGGTGATGTGAGCACCAATAAATAAACAACATGATGAAATTGTAAAATAAAAATCATTTAAGAATTAAATGCAATTTAATTTTTATAATCTTTATTGGGGTATGAACGTGTGGGAATGGGTACAAATTATGTATGAATCCCGAAGGGATTCATACAATTTGTACCCATACCCACACGTTTCATACTCCAATAAAGATTATAAAAATTGCATTCAATTCTTATAATTACATTCCGTAACTGTTTAAACTACTTTTCCCCCAACGAATCGTCATTCGCTGTTGTTGAAAATCATACGGCTTTCAGTCGTTGGAATCAAGAACTAGCGCAGGCCTTTGTTCCGTCTAAATGATATCCCAAAGGCAAATAAGCTTTAATTTTCACAACTTTAGAAATGGAAATGAGTATTTTAGTAACGGGCTTTATGCCACGGTTGGGAAATGTCACCAAAGAAACAGCAGCAGAGTTGAACACAGCGAGAGGGGCTAAAAGTGAAAAACCCGCCCAAACACAGCCCGAATTACATTCTGTTAGCTGCGCTCTACCGTAAATGCGGGCCAAAGTTCGACCAAATGCATTCATTGGAAAAATGAATTACATATTTGGTCATGACGTTTTCATCCGGCTGACCAACGGGAATTGAGTATTTGGACCCAACGCGTATAACTACATTAACAATGTAATTATCACTGAGTAAAGAACAGAAATATGAAGCAAGAAGATTTGTTTTCCCCGAAAGAGGCACACCCCACAAATTTCTTTGCAATTTTTGATACAGCACATTGGCTTGAAACACTTGGATCCGTGGAAATGCTTGAATGATTTTGGATTTGAAACAAAATTTCGATCACGTGTTTCACATAAAAGAATATTTCGTCCCGTGAGTCGAACAAGGTGTCATCTGCAATGTTAAAGCATGGCAGATGGCGCCTTAATCCACCCAAGTGGCGATGTTTCAGAGGAACATATCTTCAATTAAGAGTGTAAGTTGCGATTAGATGGCTTTGGCTGGAGGAGCGTCGAGACTATCAAATATCATACTGAAATCAGTGACGCAAAGATAAGGGTTTCTCAGTTACCTTTCAGAATGTGTTGATCGAGAATGGGCGTCAACGAAGGCATACTAATGTTGGCTCTTAGCGACAAATTGAAGTTATTTTAGCATGAGCGTACTGTCATGTAAGTGAAAACTCAAATGTCTGTACCTTTCCCAACTTCGTCCATTTCGAGTCCTCCCCCGTCACACAATATAGTTCTCAATGCCAGCACGCAGTTTATTTCTCCCTTTCGTCTTCTCAGCAGATATGTATAAGCTTCTGTGTGAACAACACATGACGCAATATTCTGAATAAAATTAGTAACTCTAGAATGCTATTAAGCTTTATTAGTACTTCTAATTCACAAATCGAGAACTGATAGTTGCTTCCCATGGAGAGAGGAGTGGCAACAGTTGATATACAATGTATCCATCGTCACTAATTAAATGTGTTCTCTGTGTATACCATTATACGATTATGGACTTTTGTGGTGGTGAATATGATGCGATATGAACCTAAAAAACTTATATTGACTGAGGCGTTAGCCCAATCAGGTTCCTGGTGGTCCTTTGTGGGATGTTGTTCCATTCGTGGACCAGCATGGCACCAAGCTCCTGGACACTTCTTGGCTGTACTGGACGGGCTGAAATTGCAAGCTGCAACTCATTCCAGACATGTTCGATTGGATTGAGTTCAGGGGATCTTGCTGGCCAGTCCATACACTCAATCGTATTAGAAATAAAACACAGGACCTGACCGATATAGTTGAATATTATGACGTATTATGCTTCACCGAAACACATCTGGATCAATCATACACTAGTAGTAACTTACAATTCCCGCATTTCTTTGGCCTGTTTAGAAGGGATAGGAATCAATATGGCGGAGGAGTAGCAGTTTACGTCAACGAAAGTACCCACTGTCAAGCTATACATGATCGTTGCTTTGATGATGACATTTTATGGTTTGAAATTGGTTCAAAAGCGCAATTCCTATTATGTGTAACTTACAGATCCGCCAGTGAATGCATAAATTATTACTGGCTGAAACTAGATGAAAGCATAGAACAGGACCTTAGTAGAAACCCGTCCGTAATTATTGCAGGTGATTTAAATTGTGATTTATTTCAAAGATCTGGTCCTCTACAACAGATTATTACTAAATTTAATTTGGCCAATACTATCACCGAGGCTACAAGGGTAACTTGCACTAGCGCAACACTGATTGACCCAATATTAATTAGTGATTCCATATCTGTAATAAACTCAGGAACATTAGACATGGGTACCCTGTCTGACCATAAAGCCGCATTCTGCTATATCGCCCACATTAGAGCAATTAATACCCCAACTACAAGAACAGTGTGGAATTATAACAAGGCGGACTTCCAAAAAATGAACCTCATGATCTCGTCAGTGAATTGGGAAGATCTCATTTGCATACCGGCCAATATTAATGACTCTCTGACTAATTTCACGTCAACATTTTTTGATATAGCATTCCAAGATACAAAATAACAGTAAGGAAAAATGACAGACCGTGGTTCGATAGCACATTACGTAAAGAAATCCGCATCAGGGATCGCGCTAGGAAAAAAGCTAGCAGTGTCAATACGCCTGAAAGATGGCTAAACGTCAAATCAATTCGAAACAAAGTCAATAATATGAAAAAAATTGCTAAAGTTAAATACATGAATCAAGTTGACGAATCGCTCTCAGCAAATCCAAATCCAAGCCAGTACCTTTATAAATACAAAAGTCCTGTCACGAATAATGCGTTTATCTAGGCTTAATTGTGCGTTGGAATTGCGCGCAGTTGCCATATCGAATGGCATCCAAAGCACGGCAGGTTCTTCAGTTTACTCATAGCAAACACATTGGCTGAAACATTGCTTGTGCACAGGCCATATGTACAGAATTTGATAGCTTTACTGGGGCCATAACGCGTACATTAACGCGCATATCAACGTGCTATTTGTGCACATTTCATGACAGGACTTCTAGTTTTAACTGTAATAGCAAACTTGACAAAGAAAATTACCAACTTCCGCGTTTTGAACGCAGGTGTGAGAAAAGTTGCACCCAGATTCCATTTTCTGAAGAAGATGTTATTTCAGTCTTGAATAATACCATCATGTTCACTGGCCTTTTTTACTGGCTTGAAAAAGGCCAGTGGACATGATGGTATTAGTCACAGACTATTGAAAGAAACAACATTTACGATATCAAAGCCACTTTATCTGCTTTTTAACAAAACCTTAGGTACATGTACATTCTCAGACGACTGGAAACATGCGACTGTAATCCCGCTATACAAAAAGGTGAATGGTTTAATCCAAATAATTATCGCCCAATTTCTTTACTGTCGTGTCTGGGCAAAGTTATGGAAAGATTAGTGTTCAAAGAATTACATAAGTATTTTCTTGTTTTACAGATATCACTCAGGATTCCTACTGCAGAACAGTACAGTATTTCAACTTATAGAACTTCATCACAGTCTTTGTAACGCAGTTGACCACAATTTCATGACATGCGGGGTCTTCTGTGATATTTCTAAATCATTTGATAGAGTGTGGCATGACGGAATCCTTCTCAAACTAAAACAATACGGAGTTTCTGGCCCCTTGTTGTCTTGGTTTCGCAGTTATCTCGGCGATCGAAAGCAGCGAGTCCAAGTAAATGGTAGCTACTCAGAATATGCCGACGTCAGGTATGGCGTGCCTCAAGGCTCAGTTTTAGGCCCCTTCTTATTTTCAGTGTATATAAATGACATAGCTGACACGATGAGTCAGTAACCAGGCTCTTTGCAGACGACACGTTTCTCACAAACAGCCAGGAAAGAATTCGTGAACTAGAGACCAAAATTAACCTTGATATATTAAGTTTAACTGCATGGGCCGATAAATGGCTAGTAACCTTCAATGCTCAAAAAACAATTACAATTTTGTTTACACTTAAAAAAGACTTATCCTATCCGGATCTACATTTTGCAGGCGAACCCCTATCATTTATCACATCCCACAGACAGCTTGGTTTAAACATCCAATCAAATCCGTCATGGGACAGCCATTTAGAAACAATTTGTAAAAGAGCTAGCTCTGGAGTTTCGCAGTTGCGTAAACTAAAATTTGTGTTTGGTCGCAAAACTTTGGATAAAATCTACTTTTCATATATACGTCCAATACTAGAATACGCGAGTCCTGTATAGTGCGGAGCTGCACAGTATTTATTGAAACAGTTAGATGGCATTCATAACGACGCAGCTCGTGTTATTACAGGACTAACTAGATCTATCTTACACGATCGTCTACTATTAGAGCTTAAATGGCAGACGCTAGGAGACAGAAGACACATCCATAAAATGTGTACATTTTACAAAATAGTTAATAAGATGTCCCCAGATTTTCTTGTTGACCTATTGCCTCCTAGGTTCGAGAACGTATCTCAGTATAAATTGCGAAATTCACCCGACTTTGTACAATATAAGTCAAGGACCGAATTGTTTAAACGGTCATTTTTCCATCATGTGTGGAGGCTTGAAATAAATTACCAATAGCAACAAGAATATTATCGTCAATCACCACTTTCAAAAGAATAACACCTAATGATATTGTCAAACCGCCTCCATATTTCAATAAAGGCAAACGAAAACTGAATATTTTAATTGCAGAATTAGGCGTGGCTGTAGTGATCTTAAGGTCGATAAATTCCAAAATCATATTTTACAATCACCACTCTGTCTATGTGAAGAAGGTGATGAAGATGCCGAACACTATTTTTTCTATTACCAGCGGTTTAGCTTCCCATGGTCTCAACTTATGTGTGACCTGGTAAGCTTGCATATAATTTCTATGGATACCCTTCTGTTTGGCAGCATGGAGTTGCCAAATGAGGCTGATACACGTCTATTCAAGTATGTACAAAAATATATCAACGTGACTAAGAGACAGTAGGCAGTAGTGTGCTGATTTGTGTTTTTTTGTGTTTTTTTTTAAGGTAGTGCTGGTAAAGATGCTGATGCCGATGCTGGTGGAGCCCAATGGACATAACAGACAACACCCTTTCCCAACTTCTTTTCTCTTCTTTAGTTTCTGACTCTTTTTCTCTTTTTTCTTTTCTTGTATTCAGTTCCATAACTTGTTTTTCTATTAATGTTAAAACTGAATTTCACAGTTGCTGTCAGGTTATTGATAATAATAATATATCTTTATTCTGCAGTAGACTAGTACATTAAAAACAACACAACATTACAGGTTACAAGAGCATAACCTAGTATACAGCATGGAAATGGCATAGCCTAAAAGGCTGTCGTCCTGCCACTCCCATAAAAAATATATCAACACGGTTTGGCATCAGTGTAATGAAAATTCTTTTCAAAGACAGGATTACTTGATAGTTTGTCTATGAACCATGCGTCTAGGTAGGATCAATAGGTCAAATGCTGGGAGAAGGGTGAGATACCAGAGGGCTTTAATGGCTGATACAATCGGGACTGGCTCGCACTTGGAATTTGGGATGGAATAAGTACTTAAAAACTTTATGCGTTAATGATTTTTTGAACTTGGGTCTACTATATTGCTTAGTTAGCGGGCCTGTACTATTGCAAATTCTTGGGAAGGAATGGAACGGCAATTTTGCAGAAAATTGAGCTCTTGGTTTGCGTATTTCTATTTTACCAGTCTGTCTTGTATTCATCCCCGAGGGGTTTCTGTAGACCCGAAAGGTGTTATCGAATGACATAGGGAGTGTTTTGTTCATCCAGTCATGCATAAAGAGGGAGACGTGAAGGTTGTAGAGATCTGTAAATTTCAGAATGCCACAATCTCTGAAAAGAGAGTCTGTGTGCGAGTTATATGCTTTCCTAGTTATGATTCGGATTTTTTTTTTTTTTTTTTTTTTTTTTTTTGTTTTTTTTTTTTTTGCAGCTTGAAAATTCTGTTGGTGTGGGTCGAATGACCGCAAACCTGAATACCATATACGAGATGACAGTGGATCAATGAAAAGTACAAAGTTTTCATTGCCTTTGCGGGGAGAAACTTCTTTGCCTTATTTAGGGCAAAAATTGCCCTTGCCATTCTTGAACATACTGCAGAAACATGGTGTTTAAATTTCATATTTTCGTCTATATACACACCGAGGAACTTTAGAGCGGCTTGATCTTGTTCGATCCCAACGGCCTCAATATTTGTATTATTCAGAGATAATTTAACGTTGTTTACCCTATACAAATCATTTTGTGGATGAAGAAGTAATGTTTTGTTGAACCATATGTTTAAGGAGAGGAGTGTTACTAAGTGGCAAGCACTTGTTCTCCAATCCTTTTTGTACCTTTTTTTCGACAAATAAAATATGTTTAAACTAAATGTCTTCTTACATTTGCATTTGCCATATTTAATCATTAAATCACAAGGGTTTGTGTTGAAACGAAGACTGAATACCCTACACATGTCATATACATGTAGACAGAACACGAAAACATCACGAAAATCAAGGGGTACTTGCTTTCCATGACTGTCACGAAAAGTCTGCCTGTCAAGAGAGCTAATGTAAACACTGGGGAGCATCTCAATACATTCACAATGATGTGTCAGATATTTGGTGCTTAGCAAACTTTGAGTAGTATAATACCAGCTGTGGAAAGGATTTGTCAAGGAACAATCAGTCAGAATGTTATTTTTATTTTGTAAATTTTTTACTCGAATCTGATTGTTTAAATATCCCGGATAAACGAATCTAAATGAGGAACCTGGAATTTCCAAGCCATCTTGACTGATGTGAATTCTCTAAATGATTCGCGTGATTTGTTTTGAGGGGTTCCTTCTCTGTTTACGTTGGAAACGAAATGGAACGTGTTTTGTATCACCACATGTGCGATACAACTTTATTTTTATCGAACAGGGAGAACAGTGGAAATCCTGTGTTTTACATTATTAGGTGTGTGATAAACATGTTTAAGGGATAACACTATCGAACACACGACCTACCTGCGTAAACATGCGAGGAGTTTGAGAGACCCGCATCATTAATACAGAGAGTCTTAAATTCAGGATACCTTTCACTATTCAAGGAACATGATGGTATGCAGCTGCCATTTTGATATATGTACTGGGAAGGACGGTTGGCGAAGAATAAATGAATAAATACATTTTATTTTGAAGACGCCATTCTAGTTAAAAGAGAACGCAAACTCTGGTAGCTGCCGGGCCACGTATGCATGGCCGATCAGCGGATCGGTGGACGGCTATGCACTGATGGTCCGACAGCTGACAGAGTTTGCGAATACCTGAAATTTGGATTTTTTAAACTTTAGTAACCGATTACACAGTTTTGAGCTAACATGTCGCAGTGGAGTGTGTCGCAATGTAAAATCACTTAACATCAATGGGGATCGAAACAGCACATAAAATATTTAAATTAATGTACAATTTTTATCCAGAAATTGACCAGAATTTTTTAATTTAAACTTGAAGTAGGTGAATTATCTTAATGATCTGTTAGGTTCAATTCACTCTCATTTAAATTATTATTTTCGCATACTCGATGTTTTGCACAATCTCACGGGGTTTGTTTACGCATAGACACAAAGTTTGGAAATGGCGCTTCATTACCATACACTGCAAAAAAATATATATGTGTTATGAGCCATGCTATTGTGTGTCCGCAGATACATCCCCGTTGGCGTCATACACTGCAAAAAATATAGGTTCTCTTTTAGAACCAAAACTGGTTCTAATCTTATCCCTGAGATGGAACCAGTTCTGTTTAAACAGTATTTATTTCAAATCAAATAAATTTACCAAGATTAGCATTCAATTTTAACAGAATATTACAGGAACTGAAGTAGATTCAGCAGTAAACTTGGAGCTTATTCAACGCAGTCGCCAAACATTTTGAAACAAAGGAGATATGAACAGTTGGCATATCGAACCAGTTTTGGTTCTGTATAGAACCAAAACTGGTTCAGTATGCCAACTGTTCATATCTCCTTTGCTTAATAATGATTTGAGACAACCTCGTATGAGCTCTAAACTTACGGCTGAAACCCCCTCAATTTATGTTTAATTCTGTTAATATTTAATGTTAATCTTTATAAATTTATTTGATTTGAAATAAATACTGTTTAAACAGAACTGGTTCCATCTCAGGGACAAGACTAGAACCAGTTTTGGTTCTAAAGAGAACCTATATTTTTTTGCAGTGTATGATGCTAACGGGAATGTATCTGCGGACACACACTAGCATGGCCCATAACACATATCTCTTGAATTGATACAATGCCACTCCTTCCCAGTATCAACTGTTATGCAAATAAAAAAGTAAACTAACCAATGTTGTATAGTTTATGTTCTGGACAGGAGAAATTATTTTCATCCGCGAGTGATGTAAAACTACTTGGAATACTAGGAGAATTTACCACTAAAACATTTGGGCGTCCACCCAGAAGACTTTGTTTCCTTCTGAAAAATCACATAACCAGGTTCAGCAGCATTTAAGCGCAAGGATTCACAGGTTACACCCTGCAGTTCATGCATTGCAAAGCTGTTATTACCGTATCCGTTTTAGTCCTTGTCGAGTTGAAAATTTTCTTGTTTGCTCTCCCTGGCAAAAATCCGGCGGATGCGCATGCCTTCGAGTAACTTAAAAGGTATTGAAGGCTTACCGAACAGCTATTGTTTGTTATGTGATAGTTTGCTGTCGCATAAACTGACATTTTGACACTTCGTCTGGAGTTCTCCCTCTCAGTAATACAATAGAATAGATGATTTATTATTTACACACAAAGTCAATAACGATGTCTGGTCTGTTGATTTCTTAGCAACCCCAACTAATAATTAAAATCAACGGTTTCGTCCGACAAGCATCTACGACAAATGTTTATATCAACAGCTAGCTGGCAGACAGTTCATCTGTTGTTGCGCAACGTGCTATTTTGTGTTAATAGGAGAGCCTTTTACAACACTGTGTTTGGTATTTTACTGCGTGAGGAGGGAGGAAAGGTACACAAGGCGCTGTCTTAAAGACCCCCGATTGTGGTGTAGACAGTAAATTCTGGGGTGGCCAGGATAACTCTGAGATTTGTATCAATGCCAAAATTACTAACATGCTATCCTATTCTTGTTTACAATTCTTGGAAGATGTGACATATCCTATCCGCTCCTTCACTTACGCCCTGAATACGCGGCGCCTTTTAACCCTTTACCCAACGAATCGGCCGCATTCGCCCGCGTAATATGCAAATTCAGCAGTTGAAAAAATATTTTTCACAAAATTTCAACAAAACCATATCATGTGACCCCTCGTTGGAACGAGCTTGACGAGCTCGTTCCAACGAGGGGTCACATGATATTATTTTGTTGAAATTTTTTGAAAAATTTGAAAAAATGTTATTTAAAATAATGAATTTTGATATCGGTTAAATCGATTTTCGAAAGGATGATTACACTAAATTCGCGAAGGATGTATCAGCGTGCAATCTTATCGAATTCTCATAAAAATATACAAGAAAGCAACAAATAATTGAACTCATAAAGTAATGTACGGCTATAAATTAATTGAGTACCTCCAGTTGTTCCCCTACTTTTTTCTGAGGTGGAACGCCGCCTCTCCCCCTCCCCCCTCCCCCCTCCCACACACACACTCATTTGACAACTCGTCCCCTGAGTTTCAATGTGTTCTATATGCCATTGAAATTCAGGGCACGAACAATCAACAAGAACACATTTTGTAGCCAACCAAATTTGCGAGGTGAACCGTGTTACTACTTTTAGCTATTGCTAGCGATTTACATTGTAATTGCGGTGCACGATTTGCAGAAAATTGTAGTAAAATTTCGCTTCTATAAATAGTCCGTGAACACTTTTCGTTAGGCACATGCGTGCGGAACGGGTTTTCATTTTCCGCATGGCTTAGTGTTGCTGTAGATGAGCATTTCATTGATCAGGTGTGTAATAAAATTTAATCCTACAGCTCCAAAGGCCTGTAGGATTAAATTATTGTTTCTCCTCTCCACAAAATTAATGCAACATATTCCATTTTATCACACACCAATTAATGTGAAACACGGGATTTCCACTGTGCTGTCTGTGCGATAACAATAAAGTTGTATCACACATTTGGTGATATAAAACACGTTCAATTTTGTTTCCAACGTCAACAGAGAAATACATCACGTCATCGTTGGTCGAATACACCGGAGTCGAGATCGCTTGGAAATTCCAAGTTCCTCATTTAGATTTGTTTTCCCGGGATATTTAAACAATCCGATTCCAGTCGAAAATTTACAAAATAAAAATAACATTCTGTCTGCTTGTTCCTTGACAAATACTTTCCATGGAGTGTGCTAAACTTACCAGCTATTTAAAAAGTTTTTGCTGTGTTATTCCCTGCAGTTTAGTCAATATTTGAAGTTCGATCACCATGTCCGTAATACTGATCGGTATCTATTGGTTTCCACCAATTGAGTGCCGTAAAAATTTTAAAAAATCAAATTTGTGTTGGTACCCTGCAAGCTAATAGTGATGTCTCTCTAGCAAAGAAGAAAACGCAGCAATTATCCAGTGGTGCTTTTAGTTCAATTTTCGTGCAGACTAATTGTTACACGAGAAGTGTGTGATTATTATAATCCCAGATGGGTACGGGTGTGGGATGGGAAAATCTCACCCTCGGGACAAGATATTTGGTCCAGACACTCGGCTTCGAGTGTCTGAACCAAATATCTTGTCCCGAGGGTGAGATTTTCCCATCCCACGCCCGTACCCATCAGGGATTATTTTTCTCCCCAACCATACAGCGGTTACGTTAGCCAGAGGTAATCGGCGGTCACGTGCTGATATAATCAACTCATTTGGTATTCGTTGTTTTGAAAAACTAATGACACCATCGGAAAGACCATGCAAAAGTTATGTATATACCAAAGGTATATACCGCGAAATCAATTAGGAACGGTGGCATCTTGGGGTTTAAAGAGTTTTAGAGCATCAATCTTTGAACAAACGGCATTCTGATGACGTCAATATGAATTAGTTGGTAGCCAAAAACTATGCATAGCGTCATAATAACGTTATAAATGTATAACGTCACGTGGGTGGGGTGGGATACATCTGTCTCTCCCTGCTATCTCACCCAGGAGAGACGTATGTTACACATGCAGTGGGGGGAGAAAAATACAGAACCGCCACGTGCGTTTGAATGGGTTAAAAATTATCGCAAGAGATTGCTTTGCTCTATGCGGTTCTGTATATCTATCATATTTCTACAGCTTTTTCCTTTGTGAATAAAATCCATATCCTACTCCCACGACCTCGAAAGTGTTATTCAACTCCCACGGCGATATCCTACTCCCAGTCATGACGGACTACTTTTACCATTGCAGTTGTTCCGCCTCGAAATCCAGCGATAACACCCAATCCACTTCGACAAATATTCTTCTTGATATTCCAGCTGATAGCGAACAATAAGTCTGTACACATCCACACAAAGTTATAAGAAGTTGAACATGACTACTCAATCATGGTGATTGATTAAATCATTTCTTTAAAATATGTGTTGATTTCCTTCATAAGTTCATATCTCCCTTCACTTGAATTTCCATTTGAAAACGAGCGTCATTGCATTCCTTTCTGATGACGTCATATTATCAGTTCATTCATTCGTGTTTTTGTGTTCATGCGTCGATTTTTCTAACCGTCAAAACAAATTGAGCGAGTTTGGAAAACTGCTCTTGGATGACGCAAGATGGGTATTTGTGTTGCAGATATTATCAGGGAAATATAATAAACACAATAGTTCACTGCTTGGAGTAACGTACGAACGTCTCGTGGGATGCGGGGATTATTTTCACTCGGCTAGCGCCTCGTGAAAATAACCTTCCGCATCCCACTCGAGAATAAACATCGTACGTTACTCCAAGCAGCGAACTATTGTCTGTATACTTTACTGTTGAAGCTTTAGGAATAATATATTTTTTCCACATGTTCGTGTGAAAAAGATCTACGATGTATTTCTCTATTTATTGGTGCTTAACTCCACATCGCTAGCGGTGGCTATATCGTGGCGACATACGGTTATGTAGGATAAAACATCATTTGGTTGATTTACGCAGTATTCGTTCAGCTTCTGTTATCATAGTTCACTACTGACTCGATTTTTATTTCAATGCCACGATCATGTACATTATTCATGTTTCTCTCATATATAGTTAAAACTAGAAGTTCTGTCATGAAATGCGCACAAATAGCATGTCGATCTGTGCGTTAATCTACGCGTTATGACCATAGTAAGGCTATCAAATTCTGTACATATGGCCTGTGCACAAGCAATGTTTCAGCCAATGGACCTCCGGGTAACCCGGAGGTCCATTGGCAGAAACGTTGCCTGTGTTTGCTCTGAGTAACCAGGAGAACCTGCCATGCTTTTGATTCCATTCGATATGGCAACTGCGCGCAATTCCTACGCGCAATTAAGCCTAGATAAGCGCACAGTTCGTGACAGGAGTTTTAGTTTTAACTGTATACTATTCAAAACAAAAGTAGGGGATATCCAAACTGATGTTGATATTTTCGGAAAATGGTATTGGATACGCGTGATTGAACACATCAATATGTTACCAAGTTTGGAGTGGATCATGAATGTCACCGGCCCTCGAAAACGTCGTGCAGGTTTTTCGCATGAACGCCGAGTTAATGTCTGTGGGGTACGTTTTTTAATTTTTCATTTGTACTGGACCGGCTTTTTTCGGAGGTCTCTTCGTTCTTTTCTTGGTATAAACTCGTTCATCAATAGTTCCTTGTCGAAAACGTAACTTTTGAGGTATGCGAACACATAATTGAACTTTACGTGTCGTTGGCATGTTGGAAGCTGGCAACAAACAGACTGCAGTGACTCAAATTCTCAACGTTACTCAATCGGTGATTAGCAGGTTGTGGTCACGCTACCGTCAGACAGGCAATGTTGATGACAGACGTCGGTCAGGTCGTCCAAGGGCGACAACTACTAACCAGGGTTGTTTCATCCGAAACACAGCATTAAGTAGCCGCCATCAAAGTGCCTCGGAAACTGGACAGCAGCTGCACCGAGCGATAGATGTGCGAGTCAGTGGTTAGACTATCCGAAATCGCCTGCACAGCTGGAATTTGTACGCTCGACGACCTCGAATAATTCCACGTTTGACTGAACGTCACATCGTAGCAAGGCGTTATTGGTGAGGAGTACGACGGCGCTGGGACAATCGTGGGTGGAGCAACGTCATGTTTTCCGATGAATCGAGGTTCACTCTCGACTTCCACGACAAGCGAAACAGAGTGTGGCGGCGAAGGGACGAGCATGACATAACCGTTATGTAGCACGATCGTTTTGGTGGTGGATCGGTTATGTTGTGGGGAGGCATAACCACGACAAGCAGAACAGCATTACATGTCATCCAAAGACGTTTCACATGGCGGTACTAGCGTGATAACATGTTAGCATCTCATGTGGTGCCATTTGCGCGACATCACGGCCGTCGATTTATTTTGCAAGATGACTATGCAAGAGCACACAGGGCCCGTGTCGCAACAGAGTTCCTCCAGGAGCAGTACATCACCACACTGCCTTGGCCAGAACTAAGCCCAGATCTTTCACCAATCGAGCAAGTCTGGGATAGGCTTGACAGGCGCCAACGACAACGCCAACAGCCCCCTAGCAATGTCAAGGAACTCGCCGCTGCACTGCAGGGAGAATGGAATAACATCAGTGAAGCTGATGTTGGACGTTGGTGAGGAGTGTGCCACGTCGGCTCCGCGCTTGTCTCGCGACCCGAAAAGGATTTACAAGTTATTGAGGTCTTGGACTGAATGTTGTAAAGTCTCTGACTGACCGTCCATGTCTTCTACAGCTCAGTGCGTGGAATGTGTGCTTATCAGACACCCAGCTACCGCTGACATCATTCACCAGATGTCACAGTGCAATACCTCAACTGTCTTTGTGATGATCATATAAATATATTTCTTGATATATCTCACTTTTATTAAATATCCCCTCTTTTTTTGAATAGTATATTTTACTTTATGGATGGATCAGTTTACTCTGTATAACTTTTTATCGCCATGATATAGCCTTGGGTACTGATGTGACGCTAAAAAACAATAAATATACAAATAAGTAAGATACGTATATGTTTACAAACATGACAAAAGAACATTAGCATGACAGTGAAATAAATTGCGCACACAGTAGTGAATAATGATATCAAAATTTAACCCTTCATCCAACTTAACGACCAAAACAGACCAGCGCTATTCTCAAAAATCGCCAATTAATTTTCATTATTTTTTTCATTTTTTTGTCTCAAAAACATAGGTTATGACCTCGTTGGAACGAGCTCGTCGAGCTCGTTCCAATGGGATCATAGCCTATGGTTTTGGGACAAAAAATGAAAAAAATTACTTATTCAAGAATTTGTTTTTGCAAGTGTCGTATGCTTTTCGTGTTAGGTAAAGAGTTAAATGAATATGTGTAAATCAAACAGATGACAAAATACTTTTTTATTTATGAGATGCAGATAAAAGAATAAATACAACTAAACCTGATTAAAAAGTTTGATTTCTTTGAGAAACGAGAGAATCTGTGAGAATTGATGTTGTAAAGTTGTTCTGAAGACTGCACATTATAATGTCGCCATCTAATGTCATTACAATCAGTAGATGCTGATGAAATGTTCTCGACTGTCAAAGGATATTGATAATGAACACATTCTAGTCGCATATTACACTCTCACTAAAAGGAATGTACAAGTCCTTTATGTCCAATATGACATAGTGTCACTGTTACATAGTCTGTTATTCAAAGGTTACTAGACGCATATTTATCATTGACGTCGGATCGGAAACGATAGAACCATTCCACTCTGTCTGTCACATTAATGTGATTTTACCCATCTGAAAGGGATTTTAAAATCAGTGATGGTTTGTTTAAAGATGGTTTGTTTAAAGCCTATTTTGCTTCACCGTCTGCCCTGGTGTTATCAGAGAAACTAACATGTCCTGGTTACCAACAACCCCCCGATATCAAACTAACAAGACATGCGAATATTTAACTTCTAACGAAGTTCCAAAATGAGTGGGTTCTTCGACCTAAGACTGTGTAAAACTAGCAATGCAGAAAGAGAGTCAGAAACTCTAATCGCCTTCGTTTCTCGAGGTGCCCAAGAGCTAGTTTCAAAGCCTTAACCATTCTAGCCGGTAGGGACTGATTTCCTTCCATTTTTGTCTTATTATAAGAGGTCTGTACTCGGGGCCTTGATAAGAAAATAATAACTGTTGTCTGCAGCCAGGCGACTACAGACTTCAGTTATTATTTTATCCCCCCCCCCCCCCCTGTATATCGATATTGGACTGGCCCGTCTCACTATAAGTGTACACAAAGGCGATATCATTTCAAGAAACGAGGGTTCAACGTTTTATCTTCAACCATGAGAAATAGAACATTTATTACACATCCATTAAACTTTAAACCCTTGTATTCAACGGAATCGCCGCTATGATATAAATGATTCTGTATTCAACGGGTGATATACAAGACGGAACTTTTTTACCGCACCGTTTAGTAACGCTTCGAAAAGTTTCCAAATTTCGTTATACAATCATCGACCATCTGTCGCATAGAGTGAAATTGAAAACTTCCAAAGCAAAATAAAGTCGGTTCACAAAAAATTAGCCAAAAAAGAGATAATATTTTTGAAAAAGCCAATGATTTCCAACCAGAACATTAACCCAGTCCCGTGGCCGTCTCGTTTTGTGGATCCCATTATATCTAAATTGGTCAACTTTATTTCGGTAAATCTTCGTACATCTTGACATGCTTCGAACTTCTTTTAAAAACGTTTCTCCCAGCTGTTTTGCAAATCTGCACATATTTGTACTTATATTTTTACTAACAGTAATAGCCACCAAATGGTTAGGCGTGAATGGGCACCAGCCCATTCGCGCCTAACCATTTGGTGGCTATTACTGTTAGTAAGCAGCGATACGAATTTCAACAAACACTGGTTCCGAAAAGGTTGTTTTGATTTTTTATCGATCCATTTGATCAGTACAGCTTCAGTCAAAACAAACTCTTTACCTTTGGGTTTAAACATCGGAATTAAAAATTTGTTTATTTAAATGAATTTTAATGCATGGATTATGTATTAAACACAGAACGCGATGTGTGTTTTGAATCGGTGGGCGTTTTACATAACTCGTTGGAATGGCGTAATCATACGGCTCTCGGGAAATATGACTACGCCATTCCAACTCGTTATGTAAAACACCCACCGATTTTGAACACACATCGCGTTCTGTCTATTTATTTGGTTTATCTATACTTGGGCTTCTTTCCGGCATATTTTTGTTTAAACTTTATAGAATTTGTCTCAGACTTTTTGAGGATCTGAGACACAATTATAAGTAGGTTTTGGTGGGCCAGCCAACAGCTTCGAAACATATTCGAGTGATAGTTTGATCATACGCTTCTCGCGAGAAGGCTCCTAAGCTTCAACAAAAAATCAATCTATTGGCTATGTTCTAAATATTTATTTATTTATTGGTGTTTATGCACAATGGCTAATCATGACCGTGACAGTTTACGGGTGGAGGAAGCCGGAGTACCCGGAGAGAACCACCTAGCAACGACGAGCAGCTGCCAGCTCCCCAACATCGTAACTTCGCACTGCAGCACAGGCAGGGTTAGATTGGTTGAAGACATGCGCACCATCGACGTGCAGTACGCCTTAGTACACGGCGTCATCGTGCAACCACGCGGGCAATGGAGATGAAGTGTCTTGCCCAAGGACACAGCGCGGTTGCCGCAGGTGGGATTCGAACCGAGGACCTCTCGGCCTCTCGGCTTGCAGCCTGCACCTCTACCTACTGAGCCACCGCGCCCCCGGCTATGTTCTAAAAGCAGCCAGGTTAATTCTAATACCACTATTATGAACTGCATCATGTGGTTTGAGATACGACTTTCCTGCAGAACCGTAAACCACACAACCATAATCTATTTGAGAGCTAACAAGTGATCTATACAAATGGATAAGTATTTTTTTGGTGAGCTCTCCAATCAGCTACCAACAACTTTGAGGAGCTTACATGTCTTTTTTTATATATGAAGCAAAACAATTGACAGTTTTAACTTCAGAATTTAGAATTAATCAGCAGCAAAAAAATCTAACCGTAGACAGTTGAATTTGGAAAATTTCTGAAGAATGCATGGACCCCTCTTTCAGGCCTGGGCTCACCGTAATGCCCCACCTTAGAAAGTTTCTGAGTCCGCTACTTAAAACGACTTCCTTTTGAAAGAAGACTGACAAACTTGTTATAAATGCGGGCTGTGCACTCTAAAATCAAATGGGTTAAAATCCACCCAAATTTATTTATGTATTGGGGTTTAATGCCGCTTTCGACAGCCAGGTCACCTCGTGTCGGACAGTTTTACGGATGGGGGAAGTCGGGTTACACGGAGAGAACCACCGTGCAGCTGCGAGCAAATGTCAGACTCCCCAACATACTAACTCCACACAAGAGGGTTGAATCCAAGTGCACCATCGACGTAAAGTACGCCTTAGTACACGGCGTCTCCGTGCTCCCACGTGGGCAATTGCGATTAAGTGCCTTGCCCAAGCACACCGCGGCGGAGATCAAATCGTGGATTTCGGTCTAACCCTTTACCTAACATGAAAAGCGGACGCCACTTGCAAACAAATTCTTGAATAACTATTTTTTGTCTCAAAAACATAGGTTATGACCCCTCGTCGGAACGAGCTCGACGAGCTCGTTCCAACGAGTGGTCATAACCTATGTTTTTTGAGACAAAAAACAATGAAAATTAATTGGCGATTTTTGAGAACAGCGCTGGCCGTTTTTGCCGTTACGTTGGATAAAGGGTTAAAGTCCAATACCGTAACCACTTAGCCACCAACTGATTTTAGAGTGTGCAACAAATATGTAGCAGTAGGTTTTTGATGAGACAAAAAATATGTTTTACCCTTATCCGTAAATTGAGCTGATAGGGTCGAGTTGTAAAACCGAAGATCAAGTGATCCTCTTTCCTGTCTATTTTTAGGCAAAACTAAATACAATATGAAGTCTATGTATATACGTTTTAACGGTGTCCATGGGCGAATGAAAATAGCAGAGAGAGAGTCTTTCGTCTTCTTGTGTCTGGCATACAAAATTCAGTTCTCTAATTCTGTATTCTACAAAAAAATGTTTATCAGACGTTTGACGTCAGAAACATATCCAGAACGGATAACTAAGACACAATTAATGATACGACACGATCGTATTTCGACACATGTATGGATTATTTCTACCATTTTATTCCTCCCCCCTTAACAGATAATGGACGTACAGCCAATATGATCAATGTACAAACATTCCAATTTATGCAAAAAGCCCTCGAGAGCAGACGATAATGAGGCTTGTGATGTGATTTAAAGAAATTCTTGCAACCACTGAATGATTTAATTAGGTCTATACGCCGAAGGCATGCAATAAGTTGAGTGCTTTCACGAATGTTACTCAAATGCAAGGAAAATTGTCTTCGGAGTATCAAAGGTAGAGGTTCTTACGTATAGATGGTTATCTATTTCTTGGGGTTTTTTTTCGTTTTTTTTTTTCTGGGGATCTGGTGACATTTTGGAGAGGCAGGGTCACACCATGTCGGACAGATTTTCGGGTGAGAAGAAGCCGGAGTACCCGGAAAGAAGCACCCAGCAGCACAAAGCAACTGTCCCAAGTATCGAGGTACAGTACGCCGTGTTATACATCGCAACCATGGGTTATTTTTTGCATGAGTTTGTGGATATTTGTCTCTTTCGTGAGTGTTTGTTACATTCCGAATATTAGCCATACCAATAACAAAGAGAACTGCAGACATAAAGATAGGATAAACCATAATGTTCTTATTTAATTATCCGTTATAGGACATCGCTAGCGCGTTATTTACTTTTTACAGGGCGATAAAAAACATAACACGCCAGATTGCGTGCAGGAAAAAGAAATTGCCCAAAACTTAATTTTACGTTTCATAAACACATCTAAAAGCACCCAAAAAACATTTCTTCAATTTGTCCTTGTCATAAAGATAGCTTAATGCGGTCTCAAATGGGGAGCCCCAGCAGCAGTTTGGAAAAACATGACTTCATGTGAGTCGTATGCTAATTGGTCAGGGTCAGCCACATCAGGTTTTCGGGTTAATATTTCCTTCTTATGTCAGAAAAGGCGGGAGAAAGAATATAAAATGTGTGTCGTTACATCCGTTGATCTCCATACAATTAAATTACTGGAACATCGGCGAAAAACTTCACAACTTAATCTGCCTTCCCCATTCCATCACCTCAAAATGGCACCAAGTCACAACCCCCAACACAATCGGGTACGTTTGATGACGTGAAATCCGTAACACCGTGGCAGTAGCTTTCTCACCATAAAGCATCAAATGAAGGCCTTGCCCGATAATTAGTAACACGTCATGGACTTTCCAATATCGACCTTTGTTTCCAATCATTAATCATTAACGAACGTTGTAAGTATTCAATTTGCGTTATTGCCTTTAAAATCGGCACATCGTCAACCTATTCATTTTTCGTACATCTCAACGTATTTTTTTAAAGCGATCGGAGACTGCGAGGACTGAAAAGTCGAAAACTTTCGATTTTTTTTTGATTTTTTTGTGTTGATTATCGCTACAATTGCCCCTCCTCCTTCCGAGATGACGGTAAATGAGACGTTTACTGTACAGTACGTGGAGAGTGTATTATTACTAAATCACAGAGTGGAGATTCCACTCAGCAATAATTGCAAATTTGTTGCAAAGCACAACCAGCACAAGCAAAGTTTTAGCCAATGGACCTCCGGGTTAAACCCGGAGGTCCATTGGCTGAAACTTTGCCTGTGTGTTTCTGTCGATATGCACAAAACTTGAAAGTTATAGCTTGGGTAGTAACTCCACTCCGCGGGTGATTTAGTTACAATCCACTCTCCACGTACTGTATGGGAATGTCGGGTAGACATCCAATCTGGCTACGTCATTCCCCACGGTGTGCCTATTTCTGTAACACAAGATTAAGTGAAATGTACTGTAAACCATTTTTGCATACCGTGAATAAAGAATTATCTATTCCACGCATGCGTTTACCAGGTAATAAAAATCATCATGCGCAAAATTTCAAATAATGAAATACCATCATTAATTAAATGTTTGATGATTATTTCTATAATAAGTGTTTGGAATCTAATATGATTGATCCGGTGGAACTTTTTTTTATTATTTCTTTTTATTAAGGTTTAACGACACATTAACAGCCAGGGTCATATCATGTCGGTGACAGTTTTACGGGTGGAGGAAGCCGGAGTACCCGGAGAGAACCACCGAGCAACGACGAACAGCTGTCAGCTCTCCAACATCGTAACACTGAACTCTGCGCCGCTGCACAGCCAGGGTTAGATTGGTTAGACTGGCATGTGCACCAGCGACGTACAGTACGCCTTAGTACACAACGTCATCGTGTCCCCATGTAGGCAATCGGGGTTGAGTGCCTTGCCCAAGGACACAACGCGGGAACGCGAATCAGTCGCTGAAATGGTCACCCATTCAACTACTAACCGCGCTCGACGTTGCTTAACTTCGGTGATCTGACGCGAACCGGTTACCGCGACGACACCGCGCCACCGCACCACCGCGCCCCCGCCTGTGGAAATACCCTGGGAAACTGACCAATTCACGTCGGCCGCACCATAACCAATGAGCGTTCCAGCAATTCAATCGCAGATCAGCGATAAAATCGCACAGTATCAAACACATCGATACATGAATATTTGTAATAATTTACCGGAAATAAAAAAAAGCGTTTTGAACGCTGGCCATCTTCGTTTTCGCCAGTTTTCACTCATTGAGCACTGTAGCCGTATATAAGGGCCAAGACCTAGATACTGAATACTGAACGATGGAACTCAACAAAGGTCTCGGGAAAATCAATTATACTTTAATCCTTGATGTTGCAGGCTGAAAATATTTAAGAAATCTACCCTATAAACTGACTATGTTGTAATCCAGTATACGCCCCTGGACAATCACGAAAGTTGTCACACTGTAATAACTTGAATCAAAGGATGAACTATATTTCTTAATTTAGATCGCAGAACGTGAGTGATCACGGTCGAAATATAATTTTTCTGAGAAGCGTATTTTAAAAACGCTTCCTTGATACAGTTAAAACTAGAAGTCCTGTCACGAACTGTGCGCTTATCTAGGCTTAATTGCGTGTATAAATTGCGCGCAATTGCCATATCGAATGGCACCCAATGCACGGCAGGTTCTCCTGGTTACTCATAGCAAACACAGGCAATATTTCTGCCAATGGACATCCGGGTTACCCGGATGTCCATTGGCTGAAACATTGCTTGTATACAGGCCATATGTACAGAATTTGATAGCCTTACTATAGCCATAACGCGTAGATTAACGCGCAGATCGATGTGCTATTTGTGCGCATTTCATGACAGGACTTCTAGTTTTAACTGTAGTCCATTGTTCCGAATAAGCATTCTGATTTTTTCTACTCCATATTCTGATTTGAACATCTATTGTTATTCATTTTCACCAGGTTGGACTGCGAGCTAATCATCAGGACACACTATTTTGAACTAGATTATTAATTTTTGTTTCCATATTTGTAACAGGACTTCTAGTTTTTACTGTAGTGTGGGTAAATAACTGTACAACTGCAATGAAAGTATCCCACATAAGCCAACTTGAGTACAGCTAGAATGACATAAGCAAAAGAAATGTCAAGCATATATAGAGGGTATGGTGTTGTTTTACCTACCGATAGTAATAGCTTATGGCAAGCTTCTACGCCGGCGGTATCAGTCTGGAATTTCACGCAGTTATGAGCTGTTTGTTAACACAATTTTCGTGGAGTTCATGCTCAGACTGCCGTTGGTGTAACGTGATGTTTCTTTACTCATAAAGATATACATATATAGTTTCCTGCTTCAGTTGTAGATATTCCAATAAATAAGTATTCAAATCACCTTGATAACATCAAGATATTAACACAATTAGTGGAACTACGCGGCGTAATTATAAAACTATGGCTGTGACGAGTTTTCATCTCTAAGGGCAAACGTCATCAAAAATTCAAACACACATCACGTTCTGTGTTTATTACACAACCCATGCATTAAACTTCATTTAAAAAAACAAATTTTAATTCCGATGTATAAACCCAAAGGTGAAGAGTCCTTTTTTTGACTGAAGCTATACTGATAAAATGGATCGATAAAAAATCAAAACAACCTTTTCGGAACCAGTGTTTGTTGAAATTCGTATCGCTGTTTCTCTTCGGTTGTTGCCCATTCACACCTAACCATTTGGTGGCTATTACTGTTAGTAAAAATATAAGTACAAATTTGTGCAGATTTGCAAAACAGGCGGGAGAAACATTTTTAAAAGAAGTTCGAAGCATGTAAAGATGTACGAAGATTTACCGAAATAAAGTTGATAATTTAGATATAACGGGATCTACAAAACGAGACGGCAATGGGACTGGGTTGATGTTCTGTTCTGGTTGGAAATGATTGGGTTTTTAAAGATATTATCTCATTTTTGGTTAACTAATGTTTTGTGAATCGACTTTATTTTGCTTTGGATGTTTTCATTTTCACACTATGCAATAGACGGTCAATAGTTGTATAACGCAATTAGGAAACTTTTCGAACCGTAACTAATGACTCGATGGGAAAGGAACTAGTAGAACGGTGCTGGAAAAAAGTTCCGGCTTCTACATCATCCATTGAATACAGAATCATTTATGTCATAGCAACTATTCCGTAAAATACAAGGGTTTAAAATTGAATGGATGTGTAATAAATAGATGATATGGAATGAGTGTTTTTCTCATATAATATTTATGAAACGAGTCTAAGAATTTTCCGTTTTGGCGAGCCTCTGGCGAGCCCAAACGGAAAATTCGGACGAGTTTCATAAATATTATATGAGGAAAACACTCATTTCATATTCTATTTATCATATGACACACACACGCACAAATTAGCCACTTAGTTTGACTTTTTAACCCATCACATAACTTGAATTGCAGGCGGCACTTGGAAAAAAACATCCTCGTATAACTAAACATTTTCATTTTTTGCTTCCAAAACATAGGTTATGACCCCTCATTGGAACGAGCTCGTCGAGCTCGTTCCAATGGGGGGTCATAACCTATGTTTTGGAAGCAAAAAGTGAAAATATAAAAAAAAAATGAATGGCGTTTTTCTTGTAGGTAAAAGATTAATACAATATAACCCACCCTAAATAGGACAGATAACGTAAATTCTCCCTACTGAAATTATGCAAATGTCACCCAGTTGTATTTTGTTTAGCCAATCAAATTGTCCAGTTTTGAAATTGACCAATGAAAGCTCACAACTCTAATTATGCAAATTATGAAAATGTGGCCCAGTTTTATTTTGTTCAGCCAATCAAATTGTCTAGTTTTGAAATTGACCAATGAAATTAGCGGAAGGCTTTATTTATCACTGATTGATATGAAAACAAAATATCAAATGTTTTAAGGTGAACAAAACGGACGAGTCATGTGATAAAATCATGTATTATGTATTTCTTGCGTATATCGTGCGCAGTATTTTACAAAGATCCCCGGTCGCCAAATAGAAGAAAATAGGAAAATGGTCTACAGACATTGGGTTTTCAGGAAAATCGGGTGTAGAAAAATTTTCTCTGTGTGGGGAGGGGGGCGCAGACACCCCGGTACCTCATGATCTACCAAGATACAATGAACAGAAATTATCTGTGAGAATTTGTAACAATTTAATCCTCTTGGTCTAATTTTTACTGAACATTCCAACAAATGCGGAATTTGCACTTTACAGTATTACATGAAAATATATTCAAAGTGCTGAGGCTGAAAGAATTAAAGCTTAACTCATGCATTCTATTTTTAAGGTTTTTGAAATATCAGATATCACTAATATAATTGTCACCAGGGAATGCGTAAATTTGTAGCCGGCATCAGAAACTACGGATAGTTTGTGCAGAATGAAGAGACTAATACGATTATTGGTAAACAGTTGAATTACTTCAGTAAAGATTCCGGTGAAAGGATCAAATCCTCTTATTTACAAAGAACTGTTGCATTAGGTTGAGACTTTCAAAAACGGTAAAATTATGTACACAAGAGTATGATCAAAGTGTAAGAGAGGCACTCACCGGATAACGATGCATAAACGAACAATCAGTGTTCAATCACCTTTTTATTAAAGATAATGACCTTATCATTACTGTATACATCTGAGAACATTACCCCGGCGGAAATAAGTCAAGAGGCTCAACAAATCTATATGTTATAAGACTCGACTGTCAGAGAGCTTTAAAGCCGTGTTTTGGGACTACCGAGACAGAGGGAATTACAATTTTTTAATCACAAATGAAACATTAACCCTTTACCCAACGAATCGCCCGCGCCCGCCCGCGTAATATGCAAATTCAGCAGGTGGAAAAACTTATTTTTCGAAAAATTTCAACAAAGCCATATCATGTGACCCCTCTTTGGAACGAGCTCGTCGAGCTCGTTCCAAAGAGGGGGTCACATGATATGGTTTTGTTGAAATCTTTTGAAAAAATTTTAAAATTGATATTTAAAATAATAAATGTGAAATCGTCTGCATTGGGAAAAGGGTTAAAAGTTTTTGTGATGAATTGATGGATCGTCTTTCCGACCAATTGATATATTCCCGATGACTGAATTTGAAAAATTTTCCGAAAGATAAAATTCTGTGAAGCTTGAAATGTTGTTCAATCAAGACTTGATATGATCGGCATTTTGATGACATTGCGATTCAAAAGGGAGACTCACCAGGGCCATAGTTTTATAATTAGGTTGGGTAATTCTGCAAATTATATTAATATCTTGATGTATTCAATGGAAATTAAATACTTATTGATTGGAATATCTCAATCAGCGACAGGAAAGAATAGTTATATATCTTTGTACGTGGTATGGCCATCACATTCCACGAATGGTCTTCTGTGCGCAAATTTCCACAAAATCGAATTCCGAACAGAATTAGACTGGTGACCTGAGGGCTTGATGGCACATGTGATTTCATACATTGTCAGAAAATTATCAGAAGGCGCTTTTCATCAGAGTGATACATATAGAATATACCTATAGTAGCTAGGTGTACCAAATGTTTACCACACGTGGTGAAGTTGTGTTAACTGCGAGCCTTTGGCGAGTGACTAACACCACTTCACCACTCGTGGTGAACATTTGGTACACTAAGCTACTTTGGATATATTTTATTTATACCATGATCGTCCGATTAAGGTTCGCTATTATCTTTTCTCGATTTTACTGAGTCGTAGACGTAAACACGTGGTAATCTGTTTTGTTTATTGGCCACCGGTCGCGACAAGCATTAGGCAGGAGGTGGAAATCTTTCGTAAATAAATGACTGGAAAATCGAATCCGACGAGCCAGATCAACTGATTGCTTTAATAATTCGGATGTCTTGTCGTGGAATGCTAGAATTGTCTTTACGCAAACTGTTATGCATAATGTGTTGAAGGGGTTAATCTCTTCAAACAAGTCTGCGATCGCTCCATTTTATTCATGCCACTGGGTGTTATGTACTTAAAGCAATGCAATGACGGAGAGAATATTCTTGTACACGAAATATCAAGCTTTGCGGAATACATTTTCAAATAACATTTACGTCCTTCTGAAATGTTTCTTTCAGTATCGATTTTTTGTTATTCGTAATGTAAAAGTTGATTAGTACTAAGAATGAACTTGTTAAAATGTAAAGACTAGAGGCCATAATTACATATTGGTTTTCAGGCAATGAAGTAAAATTGCACATAAATACTACGTTAAAATGTAGCGTTTACAGATTCAATGCTTTACTCTCCTTCCGTAGTGGAAACTGAGAAGCGTAATTATTGTTACATGCTGGGCGCGTAGAAGGGACGGTGGCAGGACGACTAATTTGGGGACACAGTAATAGAAATGGCACCCGTGCATTATAAGTTACATGGCGTGTAACTGACTGATACATTTCCATATAAGGCTCTGAGGGTTCATATCAGGTGAGGCTAAGCCTCACCTGATATGAACCCTCAGAGCCTTGTATGGAAATGTATCAACCAGCTACACGCCATCTAACATATTTATTATGTCGAATGTCCATGTAAATCAAGGGATTAATAATTTTTTTGAAACCGCTAGTGACAGCGCCGCGCAGAATCATCAACAGTACTGGCACCGGTATGTATCCATGATGACAGTGCACAATCTTCGCTGTTTACAAAATAAAAAATATCGCAACAAGTATATCTGAACATACATTTACTGTCTTTACCACCTGAAAAGGATTAAGAAAGTACGTTTTAAGCGTTCAAAAAATCGCTTTGTTTTAAAGCAAATTTTGAAGATACGAAGCGAGTGGAAATGCATCAATTTGATCAAAATAGTAATGGCTGCTACCTGATATCGAATAATATCAGGTGAGTTACCTGATACTGGGGAATCTTTAGATGGTATTCCAGCGATCTGATTGGACAAACTAACTTTGAGGCATAATAAATGTATTTGTAGTGGTCAGTGTGCCTTGGGAATGCAGTACATAAAGCCTTGGTTGCGACTAACGCACCTTTATAGTTGAAATAAAAGCGCGCTTGAATCTTCATAGTTAACCAATGGGAAACAAATGTTAACGTCCCGCCCATAAGGTTGCAAAGACGGAAACCTAAGAGAGAAATACAAGGTCAAGCTGACTGTATTTGGTAGGGCCGTGATACCTCCCCCACCCCCTCCACCAGGCTATTATTATGGAGTAAAATTATATCGGTAAAGATAATATTGGCCCAACATTTCTCTATCGTGGTCTACTCATCCCCTCTCTCTCTATTCCCAGAGTTCTTTTTTTTGGTGACGGTATTAAATTATATCGGTAAAGATAACGCTGATCCAATCTCTCTCTCTCTCTCTCTCTCTCTCTCTCTCTCTCTCTCTCTCTCTCTCTCTCCCTTTCTTTCTGGAGAAATTTGGAGGGGGTATTTCTGACGTGATGCAAGTGACGCGATCAAGTTACAAATAACATTTCTCCGTTGGTCGTTCGGACAGGGCGTATGGAAGTATGATTTATGATCTGGGTTTTACTGTTCAGTAAAAATATTGTATGATCTCACTACTGTTGTAGAGATAAAGTCAGCTATGTTGTTGGTTTTGACACATGGGACTTTTATTAAAGATCAAGAAGAAAACAATGAGTAAAGTTTTACCAAGTTTTGAAATGTTTTGTTTCATGCCATGCCCAACACATGTCAATCAATAGCACATAGAATCTGGAACACTTGGCGAATTGCGCAATCATGGGCATGGTGGATATGTCAATTGATCTGAAATGTTAGGTGCCATAATTCGTCGCCTGAGTGCTAGAATGTTCTATGTCCCATAGGGGACATAGAACATTCTAGCACTGAAGCGACGATATGGTCAATGTTTCTACGCAATATTAAGGCAACAAATAAACAAGATATTTATGCATCAATCTTTTTTTTTCCTTTCAAATCTTGTTGAGAGATTTACATAAAACCGAAGATCCTCTCAGATGAACTCAGTGTGTAATGGAACACATTGATTGCATTTTACACACTCGGAGTTATCAATCGTGTTGAGATATAATTTTTTGATACTACAGATATATTTATGTTTCAAGAAAACAGGAAAAAGCATAAAGAACATAATTACAACTTATGGGATAATGTTAATATGACAATACGCAAGGCGTAAGAAGGAACCCCAAAGTATCCAACATATTGAAATATTTCATTCCGCAACCATTACTCCAAAAACATTTTGGTTTATTCAGTCGAATTCCTGCAATTGTTTAATTTCAGCCAAACATGAATACGTTTCACAGTACTAAATATTTTCCCATAAACGACAATTACAACGTTCAGGAGAAAAAATATGGTCGCATCATTTTAAATTTAACATTCAAATATTTTTTGTCAAGTATAGCCCTTCAGACAACCTTTTTCTGATTTTTAAACATGGGTCATGCAACAAATAAAAGAAAAACTAACAGAAAGGGAAGTGCTGGTCACATGTTCATATTTCTCAGGGAATTCCCAAACAAAACACACCAATAGTCAAACAAATTTTTAGGTTCTAAAAGTCCTCAAATCATCCTCTTTCTTCATCTGGAACATTCAACAGCAATGCAAAATGTCAGTAGACTTCTTCAAATGTTTATTGAAACAATATATTTTCCCAAGACTGCTTAGTTTTGGGAATTACGTAATTTCCGCGCTCAACTTTTAGAGGCAGGTAAATCTAATTAAAATATTTACAACAGTTATACCTATGAGCAAACCCAACCCTACCAATAGTCCAGGCACATTAGACATAAAAATGAGAAAGTAAGGAAAAAAATCGGAGAAAGCTGATTTTTTTATATGTTTCCGGGACACACATTGCGGATAAAGTGTGAAAAGTCCCCGCGAATCCGAGTTGAGCTTTTTTAGTTATAGCGTTTTTTTTGATGAAAAAAAAAATTTTAAAAAAAATTCGACCCAGCTCCATATTTCTCATTCTTATTCGCCTTAGTAGGGTGAGAATCATAAATATCGTGCTGAATTATATTGAGAATACATATCCCCAACAGAAAATGCCAACTTTGTACCAATCCTCACACTCAATGGTGAAATATTCACGAAAATGTACAAAATTACGAAATTTTTTTTATTGTTTTCATACACACAACAGTACACAACGTCCATTAAATCAAATCTACGACTACTTTGGGAGTTAAATTATACATCAAAAATTGCAGAAAAGCAGTGGCTTTATAATGATATATAACAATAGTCATTTATTCCATAATGAACTGGTGAAACGTGTGAAATAATAACCATACCCCCTAAACTCAAATTCAAACGGCATCGACTTTTCTCATTCAAATACCGTATTATAGCATCATTGTTTCAATTTCCATGTTCGATTAAATCACATAATGTGGTGTTCGCCTACACTCAAGATGCATTGGCATGTAATGTGTGCACGCCCTTGATGTGTACTCATAAACAAATTTGTATTGTACAGACAACGCTCTTTAATTTGATGCAAAATAGCCTTGAACGACTTTCATCAGGAAACGCTGTTTAATTCCGCATTCCAGGTCTTTATGTACAGACAACGCTCTTTAATTTGATGCAAAATAGCCTTGAACGACTTTCATCAGGAAACGCTGTTTAATTCCGCATTCCAGGTCTGTCCATTGCACAATTTGCTCTGTTCAGTATTGGACACTCCGCATTTGATGCCTAGATATTGAAACCAATGATCCCTTGATAGATATATATGTAATTTTGCCTGTTGTTGATTATTAGAGTCTTGTGTTATTTGTAGAACTGATCAGTTATGTTGTTGGCATATCACTTAGCGTTACCTGTTGATACCTTACGGTGACAACGAAGCAGGTCCGCACATTGATATCTGTTCTGTGGTATTGTACTTGAGTTTATTGTGTCTATCATCTTTTTTCTGTTGTGACTTTGGCAATGGATAAATGTATCAAATGTAACGATGAGTTGACCGGCTCGTCCGGAATAACTACACTTGGTGAGCGGGGTATAGAAAAGTTGGTTGCTGTAAGCGTCGAGCTTGGCGATAATCTTTTTGCCGGTTCGAAGAAACCCACAGTTGGTGAGAAAATTCACAAATTCTGCTACAAGAATTATACACGGGAAAGTTCTGTAAGAAAAAGTAAGAGAATGTCTCTAGATGCAGCTGAATCTGACGAAGCTGGTCCATCTATGACAAAAAAATTGCGCTCTGATCAAGATGCTTTCAATTTTAAACTCCATTGTCTGTTCTGTGGAGAATCCGCCGACAAACAAACTCATATACCCGTTCAACGTAGAAGAGAAGTCCACACCGTTGAAACATTGACTTTTGTTGATAGTAGTATCAGAACCCGTTGTTTGAAACGTAGTGATGAATAGGGTGAGTCTGTACTTACTCGGATCGGTCGTGCTATCGATCTAGTGGCCGAGGAAGGTCGGTATCACCATGATTGCTGGACAGGATTTGTCAGAGATAAGCCTGAGCGAACTCTTTCACGGGGTAGGCCTGTTGCAGACAAGAAAGCACTTGCATTCCATGAATTGTGTACCTTTATGGAGAACAGCGATGAGTGTCAGTTTTCCTTGAGCAAATTGGCAGAGACGTTTGAATCGTATCTTGGTGACGAAGTCGGTTACACAATTAAACATCTTAAAACCAAACTGCTTGAGCATTTCGGTAGTAGAATCTCTATTACAACACTGAGGTCCCTAAAAAATGTTGTCACATTCAGAGATTCATCAGACAAAATACTATATGATTCGTGGTACTCAGACAAATGTACCAATGAAACTGATGAACGTATGCGCATCGTCAAGAAAGCATCGGCTATAGTCCGCGATGATATTCTGTCAGCCATTTACGAGTGTGACGTTTATCCCAAACCCGATTCGTTATCTGTATCTAGTGATCTACTACCCGATACACTCCAAACCTTGTTACAAGGGATTGTTGCTCTGTCACAGCGTGGGCAAAGCATCCAAGCCAACCAGAGACGCGTGACAGCCATAGGTCAGTCTCTAATAAGTTCTTGTCGGCCCCGTTCATTCTTGTCACCAGTATTATTGTCGGTAGCAGTTTACATACATAGGAAATTCGCATCTCGGGAATTGATCGACATTCTGAATGGACTAATGTTCTCTTCTAGCTACCGGGAAGTTCAACAATACGTTCATTCTGTCATGATAAGCAAAGGTCCGTCGCCTAGACTTGCGAACTTCACACAATTCGTTTTCGATAACGCCGATTGTAATGTGCGCACGCTAGATGGCAAGAATACTTTCCATAGTATGGGAGGCATCGCCTGTATAACTCCAAGCAAAGATCACACAGAAGAGTCTCCGATAAAACGACCAACTGGTGATCATTCGAATATTGGCTCTGGTGAATTCGGGTACATCCCTTTGAAAGGTTACAGTAAACCAAGCAAATCGGGTCTTGACGAAATTGTGATGAAGGATTTATCAACTTTGGGTGAATCTGATCCGAAAAATTTGAAACTCGCAAAAACAGTCGACAGTCTTTGGTCTTTGACGCATGTACTGAGAGTACCTTGCCCATCTTGGGCTGGATATATGCACATTGTCACATCATCAGATGATTATGAAACAAGTGATGTCGAGATACTTCCCTTTATTAATTTTGATCCATCCAACCCGAGCACAATTTACACTGCTCTCAGGTTTGCACAAACTGAATGTGAGAAACAGGGACTGAACGTTTGTCCAGTGACGTTTGACCAACCACTTTATATCAAAGCAGTGGAGATTGTGTCTTCGTCAGATAAGTTGACAAAAGTTTTCGTTAGACTCGGCGGCTTCCATATGATTATGTCATATTTAGGGGCAATTGGTTCGATCATGGCTGGTAGCGGCTTGGATGAACTTTGGGGGACTGTTTATGCTGGTGGGTCAATCCATCATTTGATCAGTGGTCATGCATATTCAAGAGCAGTTCGTGCCCATTTGCTAACACAAATTGCCATTACAAAACTTGTGTTTGAAGAAAGCCGAACACTAGATAACATAGACTGCACAGAAGTCAATGAAATATTCTGTGGACTTGCCAGAGGTGACTGTACAACAGCTGACGCTGTCAGTCAAGAAAGTGTCAACCATCTACTGTCAAAATTACACGAACTGCTCCAGAATGCGTCCGTAGAACGCACAGGAAAGCTTTGGGTACAATACTACGAGCAAATAGGTCTTCTCCAGTTGTTCTTGAGAGCAGAGCGCACAGGCGACTGGGAACTCCACACATGTTGTGTTCGCAATATGATTCCAGTATTTCACGCAGGTGGTCATTTTGCATACGCAAAAAGTTCTCATCTCTATTTGCAGCAGATGAATGAGCTAACAGAAATAATGTAACAGGATGATTTGAAGTTGTTCACTGAGAAAGGTTACTTTACCATAAGGCGCTCAGATAATTTCTCGGACGGGATATATTCTGATCAGACCATACAGCAGTGTTTAATGAGAATGTTCAAGCTCCCTGGTGGTCTCACACATGGCAGGGGAATAACCGATAGCACTGTTGCGAAATGGGTACATGGACTACCTCTTTGCCTTCCGATATGTAATGCTCTCGAAAATTTTGTTCATGTTCACACTGGTCATGGCGAACAACATCGGGATCTCCGTCAAAGTTCACAATTGACTGATGCCAATGATATCACCAAATTATTGAACTGGCTCAGAGTGCATTCCCCCTTTCAGAATAGAGATCCACTACAATTAGTCTCTATAGCGACCGGGCTTGTGGCCGACGAAACTGTGAACTGTGACCAAGTTCGCAAAATTGGTGAATGTTGCGTATCGAATGTTGTAAGCAAAACGTTCAACAGCATCAAACTACGACGTGTTGACACTGTGAAGTCTTTCGCATCGATGGCAAATAGCATCAAAGTCCGTGGAAGTAAGGTAGTGATTGACCCCACAATTCTGTTCAACCGCATCACATGTGTTATTCAGTCACAAGCAGAGATGGAAGAGTATCTCAAATATGAAGTCGCCCCGAAACCGCCAGCATTGTTTGATTCTGCTGGAATGAGGAAGACACAGAAAAGCACGCTCGGTAAGATCCTCAAAACATACGGTTCCGAGCAAACTAAAATCCCAGAACATTCTCTGTTTGTTGTAGATGGTGGATTTTTATTGAGGGCAGTTGTATGGCCTAAACAGTCGTCATATAAGGACATATGTACATCATATTCCAATTATCTAGTTAGACATTTTGGGGCGAACGTCGTGGTTGTTTTTGATGGTTATGCTTGTACAATGTCGACAAAGTGCATGGAACAAGCCCGTAGATCTAAAGACAGGTATTCCATTGATATCAATATCTCACCCGAGTTACCAGCCACCACACCCCAATCCGATTTCCTTGCAAATGCCAAGAACAAAACCCAACTGATCGATCTTCTAATGCAGGAGCTATCTGCTATCAATATTCAGTCCAAGCAGGCCAAGGCAGATGCTGATGTACCGATAGCCGAAACTGCACTTGACATCGCTCAAGATGACAACAATGTTGTCGTTGTGGGAACAGACACAGACTTGTTAGTCATTCTTACCTCTCGAGTTCAACCGGGATGTAATATTCACATGATGTATTCCATTACCCCAAACTTACTAGTTTCAGTTAGTGAAATAGCAACCAAAATGGGTGACCATAGAAGCAACCTCCTTGTAGCACATTCTATAAGTGGTTGTGACACTACTTCTGCACTCTTTCGAGTTGGTAAGAAGAAAGTATTCAGTACAATTGTCTCCGATGTTACTAGCGACTCACAACAGTATGTCAACACAATTTTGGCGGATGACAGTACACCAAGTGCAGTAGCCGCTGCCGGGGAACAACTTCTCCTGATCTTATACGGGAGTAAAACTGTTTCCTCTCTCGACCAATATAGATATGTCACTTACAAGCGTTATGTAGCAAAATCGAAACTGAATAAACCCATCGACCTAGCCTCACTCCCACCAAGCAGCGATGCTGCACAACAACATGTCTACAGATGTTATCTCCAGGTCCAACAATGGCTGGGCACTTCGCTTCCTCCGACGGATTGGGGGTGGTCGCTAGACAATGGACTTCTTGTACCGACTGCAGCCACAAAGCCATGTGCCCCTGATAACCTACTGAATCTGATCAGTTGTGGTTGCAAGAGTGCTTGTACAAAAAGGTGTGGGTGTAAGAAGGCAGGACTCTCTTGCTCAGGTTTGTGTAATTGCAGTTCGGATTCTTGTAACAACCACAGAAACACTGTCCTGTCGGAAATTTCTGAGTTCGATGAATAATATGTATATAGGTCATGTCATTTCTGTATATAGCGTTGATAATAGTCAATGTAACTTAATCCATGTTGATTGATTTGTACATTCTGTAAATATTATTTATTGATTTTTGTACATTCTGTAAATATTATTTATTGATCCAATGCTGCCAGACACAGACGTGTCTGTTCGGTCCCAAGCCCGAAAATAGTTGAGTTCTCATGCTGACGAATTTTATGCCAAAAGGGGAACTCGGCCAGAAGCAGAGGGGGTCTTCCATAATGTCTATTTTGTAAGCAATGATAAAAGTCTTCAAATGGTGGTGGATTTTTTATCGTCTGTCCAACTAACATCCCGTTCTGTACTACGACCCTTTGGGCAAATCCGTTAGGAAAATCGTCATTTTTTGCGTAAATCCGATACTTTTTTGTGAATTTTCAATAATTTTTCGCAGAAATTGTCACAGAATGCACATTTTCCTCTAGGTAAATGTATATTAGACATTATGTAGCTCGAAATATGCGTAAACAAAAAGTACAGTTGGATCAATTCGAGGTTACAAAGTTCGTGCGATTTTTTTTAATTTTTTTCAAACGCGTTTTCGAAAAAAGGCTGTAGAAAAATAAAGCTCAACTGGGATTTTAGGGGACTTTTGTCTAATCGTTCAGTGACATGTATCATGTACTCGACATTCCCCGAAAAAATCAGCTTTCTCCGATTTTTTTCCCTAGTGAAACCTAATGTTCTTGGGCTACAAAGATACATTTACCTCTTTCATGTGATGAAAGAGTCATTTCTGTAATAGAATTCAACTTTTGGCTTCTGTCTAGTAAAAAGCATGGGAAATTTGTTCTTTTGAAGAGAACTGTCCAATCTGTGTCAAATAGGCTTAAAAACTGTTATTGCCTCCGACAGAATTTCTACTCTGTTACCTAATAAGTTAGGAGGGATAAGAATTCACAGCTTTCTTTGAAACTACCCAAATCCCAAAATAAAACAAAAATCTGCATCAGCACACAAAACCGTTTCACAAAATCTGTTTTAATTAATCATTCAGCAAGATAAATAGTGCCCCACCACCATGAAACAATATGTCAATTTTGTTTCAAAATTGGGGTTGTGCAGGGCTTATAGTTCCTCTAAATTTGGGAGAATCCATTTGCATTCTTGCGGAAATAGTTACGAGAATTCAGACCTGCTATGGGCCAGGATCCTATTAGGTCAGTATGATTGAACCCCTGTTGCATACTGATAATACATGTTAACCCTTTACCCAATACAGCTTTTTAATTTTTACAACACCAACTACTGATTTTTACCCCCACCCCCCTCCCCCCAGGGGCCTTAATCGCTCACCTGACAAGGTGGTTCAGAGAAGTATTTTGGGTTAGATTCAGCTAGTCAAGGTTCATGGACACTACATACATGTAGGAATAATGTTATGAAATTATTCATAATTCTAGTGTCCATGTCAGATGATTATTAGCATAGGTCTTCCTGATTGCTTCCAATTCTGACAGCTGTAGACAAGTACTGCCAAACTTCCAAGGGTTGTTGTGTCACTGCAGCCTGAAAGGCAAATTTTATGGAAAAGCTCTAAGGAATGGGTTTGAACATTTATGAACAACCTCGAACTTAACCCACCCCTGCCCAAATATTAAGCCACAGACTTGAAATGGACAAACTCAAATCTGCACCCCCCCCCCCCCCACCCTTCCCTCTCATTCCTGCGATACCAAATATGAAAGGGTTCTGTCTGGCAGGAACCAAACTGGAACAAATTTACATCTGACCTCCCCAGAGATGTTGTACACCAAATATTAAAGCATTAAGCTAGTGGGTCTGAAGAAAAAAATTTTTAAAGAAATTTTCTCATGTTGCTTTGAGTTAATTTGCGCTCCCATAATGAGCCCAAATATTAACTCATAGATTTGGCTTGAACAAACATGAATCTGACCCCCTTAGAGATGTTGTAAGCCAAATATGAAAGGATTCTGACAGGTGGATCTGAAAAATAAAATAGAGTTTTAAAGAAATTTCCTCATACTGCACTAAGTTAAACTTTGGGCTTCAATAAATAGACCAAATATTAAGCCAGAGACCCGATTCAAACAAACTTCAATCTACCCCCCCCCCCCTCCTCCCCCCCACTAGAGATGTTGCATTCCAAATATGAAAGCATTCTGACTGATGGATCTGAAGAAGGTTTTCAAAGAAATTTCCTCATGTTGCACTGTTGATATTTGGGTGCCCATAGGGAGCCCAAATATTAACTCAGGGGCTCGATTTGAACAAACCTGAACCCATCCCCCCTCCCCCACCCCTAGAGATGCTTTATACCAAGTATCAAAAGATTCTTATACATGGTTCTGGAGAAGATTTTTTTCAATTTTGGAAAACAATTTATGTGTGCTATCAGAGAAATGCTTGGGACCCCCTATGGGTGTGGCAACGTTATTTGAACAAACTGGAATTCATATATAAGGAACATGAATATCAAATTTGGTTCAATTCGGCTCAGTTGTTTATGAGGAGAGGTTGATAATGTAAAGTTCATGCCGGACAGGACGGACGGATGGTCGACTGACAGAAAGTCATCATTTAAGCACCCCCTGACTTACAGTCAGGTGAGCTAAAAATAAACATTATTCATCAAGCGTAATAATTATGGATGTTACTGGAACCGGCTGATGAGAGCTGGTTCCAATGACAGCCATATTTGTACAAATTTTATTGCCAGGTCATGTTAGTGTTGTATTGGTTAATTTGCTGCCTTTGTGTTAGGTAAAGGGTTAAACTGACTCAGTTCTTTTCATGTGAATCCTAGCTACAATGTTACGAGAAGCTACATGGTTTCTAACTGGTTTTGTTGCACGGATCTCTACGGGAATCGATTCTCAGATTCTTATAAGCCCTGGCTGAGGCTATATAATTCACCAATATCAATAGAAAGTGCCATTTCATCTCAACAAACTGATGTCAAATATTCTTTTACCTAGTGATGGGATAAATTATTGCCCTGGATGTGCCCCCCCCCCCCCCAAACCTCCCTGTATGCAGTTTTTCTTAAAACAAGAGGCCCAGGGGGCCTGAGGGTGCCCACATGACATGGTAGCCTAAATATCAACCCAGAGAATTGATTTCAACAAGTTGCATCTACTCCTCCTGAGAAAAGCTTATACCAAATATCCAAAGTGTGATGTCCACTCGTGCGTTTACCAGTCAATAAAAATCATCATCTATAAAATTTTAATTGAAGCACGGGGTTGTACCTGGTGCTTCATTATTTATTAAATTTATGATGATTATACCTATAGTTAGTGTTTGGCTTCAAATATTATTGTATCCGTGGAAATATTGCCCATCCATGGAAAGTGAGCAGTACACAGCCACTGTACTGTATTTGTTTCAAGTATATAATATACTCTTTGATGTTTAATATATTTGTGAAAGGCTGGGTCCAAAGTACTCAGTACTTGTAGTACTCGAGTACCACTTTTTTGATAAAATACTCAATACTTGCCAGCCCAGATTTGTGTGTGTGTGTGTGTGTGTGTGGGAGGGGGGGGGGGGAATGAAAAGCAAAGAAACATTTCATCTGAAGGACAGACAGACATGCAGTAACAAATTTGGGAAGCCTACATAAAAGTAGTGACTAACTTAAAATGAAAAATATAGATAGAAGAGCCAGGGCAATGTTGTCAAACAAAAAACAAACAAGAGCCCCCAGAGGGCCTGATGGCATTCACCTGACATGGTAGCCTAAATATCAACCCAGAGAATTTATTTGAACATTTAGTTGCATCTGCCCCTCATAAGAAAAGCTCATACAAAATATCAAAAGATTCTGACCGGTGGATCTTAAAAAAAAAGGATTTTTAAAGAATATTCCTCATACTGAACTAAGTTATAATTCAGGCTCCCACAGAGAGCCCAAATATGAACCCAAGGACTTGGCTTGAACAAATTTGAATCTCACATCCCTACGGATGCTACTATATACCAATATCAAAAGATTCTGACTACTGGATTTTAAAGAATATTCCTCTTATTGAACTAAGTTGTAATTTGGACTCCCACAGGGAGCCCAAATATGAACCTGGGGACTTGGCTCGAACAAACTTGAATCTCTCCCCTCTAAGGATGCAGCATACCAAATATTAAAATATTCTGAAGAGTGGATCAAAAGAAGATTTTTAAAAAATATTCCTCATATTGCACTAATCTAATCACAGAGAGTCCAAATATGGACCCAGGGATTTGATTTCAACAAACATGTGAATAAATCTTCCAAAGATGTTATATGCAACATATGAAAGCCTTTGGAGCAGTGGTATGGGAGAAGAAGATTTTTTAATGTTTTTCCCATTACTAAAATGATGACTCCACATAAGTCCTGGAAAACTTCCCTATGATAAAACTGATGGCAATTTTTTTTTACCATTCTTTTCGGCTGTTGGTAAGGAAGCTTCACACAAAATAAAAATTCTCAGTGCCGTGTAGTTTTGAAGACATGGACGTTTTAAATTTTTTCTATATTTAGATCCTGCAGTTCCCACAAGGGCAACCGGAAAATGTTTTGGCATAAATTAGGTACTTACATGTACAACCCAATAAGCCCATCATATCAAATTTGCTTCAAATCAGCCTCTCAATTTGAAAAATAGAAATGTTGGTACAATTCGGGCTCCGACAGGAAGCCCAAATATGAACCCTGGGACTTGGCTTTAACAAACTTATATCTCACCTCCCTAAGGATACTGTATATATCAAAATATTCTGACTGCTGAATGTGAAGAATACTTTTGAAGAATATTCCTCATTTTGAACTAAGTTATAATGCAGGCTCCCACAGTGTGCCCAAATATGAACCCAGGGTCATGGCGTAAACAAATTTGAATCCCCCCCCCCCCACCCCTCCCCTTGTAAGGATGCTGCACACCAAACATCAAAACAGTCCGACTACTGGATCTGAAAAAGTCTTTTAAAGCAAATTCCTCATTTTGAACTAAATTATAATTCAGGCTCCCACAGTGAGTCAGGGTTTCACAAATATATTTTTGTGGGATCCATTTCCAACATGTGTCTTAATCACATGAATTATGCTTATTTATCTTCAAATACATATATTGTTAGATTGTTGAACCACCACATCAAAGGCTATTGCAGTAATCATGTTTATAGAAATTAATTAGATCTGATACGGTTAACCCATATGTGTACCCATACGCGCAACTAGTAGAAAACTGTATGACGGAGGGCCACCACGGATGCCGACATTATGTACACCATACAAGGTATGGGTACATATAGAAATGGATTGGAGGAGTGTCTAATTTGACGGATAAAGGGTTAATATCTCCGGATCAAATTATCAGATTTACATAAAAAACTATACAGCACAGCACACCAGTAACCTGAATAAATATATAAAGTAACATGACAATCGGATTGATATTTTTTGAGTTATCTCATGCCAAAGGGATTGGAAGAATTTTCAATTTGAAGGATAAAGGGTTAATATCTCAGGATTAAATTATCAGATTTACACCAAAAACTATACAGCTCAGCACATCAGTAACCTGAACAAAAATATAAAGTAACTTGACAATCCAAGCAATATTTTTCAAGTTATCGAATGCCAAATGGATTGGAGGAATTTTCAATTTGAAGGATAAAGGGTTAATATCTTGGGATCAAATTATCAGATTAACACCCAAAACTATACAACTCAGCACATCAGTAACCTGAACACAATTGTAAAGTAACTTGACAATCCAAGCAATATTTTTCAAGTTATCAAATCCCAAAGGGATTGGAGGAATTTTCAATTTGAAGGATAAAGGTTTAATATCTCAGGGTTAAAATAACAGATTAACACAAAAAACTAGACAGCTCGGTACATCAGTAATCTGAACACAAATATAAAGTAACTTGACAATCCAAGCAATATTTTTCAAGTTATCGAATGCCAAAGGGATTGGAGGAATTTTCAATTTGAAGGATAGTAACTAGACAATCTGAGCAATAATTTTCAAGTTATCGAATGCCAAAGGGATTGGGGGAATTTCCAATTTGAAGGATAAAGGGTTAATATCTCAGGATCAAATTATCCGATTTACACCAAAAACTATACAGCTCGGCACATCAGTAACCTGAACACAAATATAAAGTAACTTGACAATCCAAGTAATATTTTTCAAGTTATCGAATGCCAAAGGGATTGGAGAAATTTTCAATTTGAAGGATAAAGGGTTAATATCTCAGGATCAAATTATCAGATTTACACCAAAAACTATACAGCTCGGCAAATCAGTAACCTGAACACAAATATAAAGTAACTAGACAATCCAAGCCATAATTTTCAAGTTATCGAATGCCAAAGAGATTGGAGGAATTTTCAATTTGAAGGATAATGGGTTAATATCTCAGAATCAAATTATCCGATTTACACCAAAAACTATACAGCTCGGCACATCAGTAACCTGAACACAAATATAAAGTAACTTGACAATCCAAGCAATATTTTTCAAGTTATCGAATGCCAAAGAAATGGATACGGACGCCGGATGGACAGACGGACGGACATGGACAGACAGACAGACAGACAGACAGACAGACAGACGGACAAAGGATGGACGAATGACGGATGGTCACCCCGGATGCCGGCATTCTGTGTACCATACATAGTATGGGTACACATAAAAAGTAATTGATCAGTAAACCGTTACTTTTGAAGTACGGTACTATATGGCAGGGTATTTGATGGCTGGATTCACATCGCAAAATGCTATACAAAAATGTCCAATTGCTAACCATTTTTCTTTCATATTGGGTAAGCTAAAATTCACTATTTATCATCACTTTCTGAAACCAAGATGGAAACTGCTAATCAAATTTTTAAAAACAAAAAATACCCTGTATGGGTTAACTATGGAACAAACTTGCTCCAAAACAGGCAAACATTGTTACACTGGCTCACATCAATTGCATGAGACAGAGAAATGCATGCCAGTTACGTGCCAAAATACTTGTTCACTTGCATGATGATTATACTGTATCAGCTAAAAACGGTCATTCTCAACCCTTCACCAAATGCAGGTAGCAGACGATACTTGCACAAGAAATTCTTGAATTACTAAAGATTTTCAATGTTTGTCTCAAAAACATAGCTTATGACCCCCCCCCCCCCCCTTATTGGAACAAGCTCAATGAGCTTGTTCCAATGAGGGGTCATAAGCTATGTTTTAAGACAAAAATTGAAAATATAAAATTTGAATGGACATGTTTGTATATGGCGCTGCCCGGTTTTGTCCATTGTGCTAAGTAAAGTTTTAATTATATAAATAGTCAATGGTACAGCAATTATTCAGCTACCTATTGGGGCAAGTGATTAATCAGTTAACCAAGGTTAACCCATGCGATTAATCAATCACGAAAACCCTTTAATCGTTTCAGCTCTAAAATTAATTTAATTTTATTAAATTTTATCTGATGAAAAAATGCTTATATTTTGGGGGGAATGGTAAATATGGATCTTCTTAACAAGCATTTGCAAGAACATCACAGGAATGAAATCACCGTTCTCGCAATTTGCGAAACACTGGTGAGCAAAAATATAGGCTTGGCTTGAAGAAACTTAAATCTCACCCGCCTAATGATGGTGCATAGCAAATATCAAAAGATTCTGATTGGTGGGTCTGAAGAAAAATATTTTTAAAGAATATTCCTCATACTGCAATAATTTCAACATTTGGACTCCCATAGAGAGCCCAAATATGGACCCAGGGATCTGATTTCAATAAACGTGTAAAAAAATCTTCCAAAGATGGTATATGTGAAATTTGAAGGGTTTTGGAGGAGTGAATTGGGTGAAGAAGAGTCTTAAATGCTTTGTCCATTACCCACAGTGTTACAGAATGCTGACTAAGCATTTTTTTCAAAGTCCCGAAAAAGTACCCCATGACAGACCTGACAGAAATTTGCTTAGACCATTCCATTCTGTTGGTCCCAAGGAAGCTTCACACCAAATAAGAATTCTCAGTGCCATGTAGTTTTGGAGATATGTGCGTTTTGAATTTTGTTCTATTTTTAGCTCCTGCGGTTCCCATGGAGGGATGGGAAAATATTTTGGGGCATAAATTAATTACTTATGATCAAATAAACCCACAAATTAAATTTGGTTCAAATCAGCCTCTTGGTTCGAAAAACAGAAATTTTGGTCGGGGACGAAAATACTTGCCCTACAATAATGAAGGCAAATAAAGACCCACAAACTTCTCTTGAACACAACTGAGTCTACACCTCAAAAGGAAGCAGCACACCACATATCAAATCTCTGCTACTCCTGGTTCACGAGAAGATTTTTTAAGATTTAGGCAAAATTTTTGGGCATGGTCCTACTGAGGGCCAGGGCAACTTGATTTAAACAAAATCAAAATGCAATGTCATAACAAACAAGCATCTCAAATTTCACCTAATGATTAATCGGTTCAGCAATTTTGGATAAGACGCAAGCACCAAGTTCACGGACGACGGACGGCGAGTGATCAGTACACCTCACCCTGACTGAAAGTCAGGTGAGCTAAAAACTCAGTGGACCATGAGTGCTGCAGTTGGGCGAGACGCTTGGTTCAAGGAGAGAAGAAACTTGTAGCTGATGGCTTTCGAAAGTGTTGTTAAAACCCAATAAATAAATAAACAAGAGGCCCCACAGGACCTGAAGCGCTCACCTTGAACAGAACATGATATAAACAGAGAACAGAACACGATATAAGAGTCCAAGAATGAATCTACATTAAGCAATCCATCTCCATAGGATACACTGCATATCTTTGAGCCCCTCAGGAGTGACAAAAACAGTCCAAGCATCATGCCTTTTCTTTAGTTGATCATGATGTAAAATGTGGAGCTCCCCTCTCAAGCCCCTTGATACAACCTATGTAGATTACTCTTCACCTCTAGAGGGTACTGAATAAAAATTGTCTAATTCTTCAGCTACTTGGCCAATTCTGGCTCCTATAGGGAGCTCAAATATCAACCCAGGCACTCGATTTGAACAAAGTTGAATCTGATCTCCTTAGAGATGCTGTATACCAAATATGAAAGCATTCTGACTGGTGGATCTGAAGCACAAAATTTTAAAGAAATTTCCTCATACATGTATTGCACTGAGTTCAAATTTGGGCTACCATAGCGAGCCCAAAATGTGAATCTCTCCCCCCCCCCCCCTCCCCCCTTAGAGATATTGTATACCAAATACGAAAGCATTCTGACTGGTGGATCTGGAGAAAAAGATTTTTAAAAAAACTTCCCCATATGTATTTATGTATTTATTAGTGTTTAAGGTCATATACTTATGCACAATGGCTAATCATGACCGTGACAGTTTTACGGGTGGAGGAAGCCGGAGTACCCGGAGAGAACCACCGAGCAACGACGAGCAGCTGCCAGCTCCCCAACATCGTAACTCCGCACTGCAGCAAAGGCAGGGTTAGATTGGTTGAAGACATGCGTACCATCGGCGTGCAGTACGCCTTAGTACACGGCGTCATCGTGCTCCCATGTGGACAATCGGGGTTAAGTGCCTTGCCCAAGGACACAACGCGGTTGCCGCAGGTGGGATTCGAACCGAGGACCTCTCGGCTTGCAGCCTGCACCTCTACCTACTGAGCCACCGCGCCCCCAAACTTCCCCATATAGCCCTAAGTTAAAATTTGGACTACCAAAGGAAGCCCAAATATTAACATATGGACTTGGTTTGAACAATCTTGAATCTGACCATCATAACAATGAGGGTACCAAACCTAAAAAAATTCTCACTCATGGTTCTGAAGAAGATTTTTAAAGAAAATTCCCCATAAAATTTGGGCTCCTGCATTGAGTCCAAATATGAATGAATGGGCTTCATTTTAACAAATTTGTATCTGACCCCTCTATGGATGCTGTACACCAAATATCAAAAGATTCTGAACACTGGTTCTTGAGAAAAGATTTTCTAAAATGTTTGCAAAAATGCTGCGCCAACATTATTCTGATGCCCTCTGCAGAACTCTCTAACAAAACAACAACAGAGGGCATTTTTTTACCATTCAATTCTACTGGTCCTGAGGATGCTTCATACCATAACAGTTCTCTGTTCCAAGTGGTTTGGGAAACATGGGAGTTTGAAAACATTTCTATTTTTCACTCCTGGGGTTCCCATGGGGATGCTGGGAGGTTTTTTTTTGCATGAGGCAAGTATTTATGACCCAATATTACCACATACTGAATTTCATTCAAATCGGACCATCGGTTCGGAAAATGGAAATTTTGGGTAGTACCAAAAATCTAACCACTGCCATTATAAAGCCAAATAATGCTTCACAAAGTACGTTTGAACACACGTGATTCTACATCTCAAAAGGCAGTTCCATAACGAATATCAAGTCACTGTACCCACTGGTTCATAAGATTTTAAAAATATTTTGGGAGCATTTTACCCCACCCCCTCCCTGTGGGGCTGGGCATGTATTACAAAAATGTAATACCCCTTTGGTACCATTACTCACTCAAACTTTAACTTGAATTGACCAAAACATGGTGTTGATGGATGACAGACGGATGGAAAATGGACGGAGAGTGATTAGATATGCCTGCTTGACTTTGTCGAAGTGAGTTAAAAAAAAAAAAAAATTAAATGGTTCATGTCCGATATTTTACCCACGTTATTAAAATTGATAAATTTGTCACTGGAGTGCAACAAGGTTTATGCTATATATAGCATTGCAAAGCCTTCTTGCACTCAAGCGATGGAATACTCCGAATACACCGCCACCCATGCTATTCTGTAGATTATCAGGCCTAAAACAAACCAAAAACATGAACTTATGCATGAATATTATTACAATGAATACACTGTCTTACACAAAGGAATACCACACAATCCAGTGTAGACTGATTTCAAAAAGTCCTCCGTAGTGGAAGGGCAATTTTAACAAACATACAGGCCCAAATACGCTCCATACACAGTGTAAAAATTCCACAAAATTAATAAACATTCCTATATGTTTAATAGGAATTAGGAGTATTGTAATTAAAAGTCAATTGTGTGGTTGTTTATAAACTTATATTACTTTGTTATCAGGTGTTAAAAAATATTAATATTTGTAAACACACCCACCCATTTAGATTAGTCCCTGCTCATAGCAGTAACACAGACATACAGTACAGTTGCTGGTCATAATCCTTGCATGGGCAGTGCATGATGTCCATGCATGTTTTTTCCAGGTAATAGAAAATCATCATCAATAAAATTTTAATTAATGAAGCACTGAATTGTATCCTGTGGTTCATTAATCAAATTTTTCTGATTATTGCTATAAACAATGTTTGAAAACTAATATCATTGCATCCGCAGAAATATTGCCCATCCACGGAAAGTGCCCAGTCCAAGGCAGCACAGAGTCAAGGTAATTGTGTTTTACTGTCTTTAATTTCAAATTTTGTTTGTTTTTTTGTTTGTTTTTTTGTTGTTTTTTTTTTTTTGGGGGGGGGGGGGTGCACCAGACCCCCTCCACTGATGAGAGGGTCACACACCCTCTTGTCCTCACTCCTATCTCACTGCTATGTGGCTCAGGTGATTCTGTGCATCATATTCTTTATGACTCCCACTAGATACATGTATTACTCTTGCCCCTACATGTAACTTAGATATCCTGGCTAAGCACCAGTATAATGGTAAACTAACATCAAATTGTGTGCTTATGTACATGTACAGTAGCTAACATATTGGAATAGTATAATGTGCTTTGTCAGAAACTTGATCAAGTATTGATGACAAACAATTTATCTTATCTTACCCTGGTGCCAGTAATAAACAGTGTAAAAATTCCACAAATTTTTACACTGTTTATTACTGGCACCAGGTTTTTTCAGCTATTAGCTAACATAAAATTGTGCGCTTCATGAAAATTATTTTGTTACTACCTGTTAAAAATTACTGTTTCTTGTTTTGCTCTTTTAGAAAAAGAAATCACTCCTTTTCTGGCAGGCATACTAAACACCGAGGTAAACTGAGGGATACCAAGGAGAATGAAAACAGGAGAGAAACGGGTATGAGGTGGTGTGTTCTTTTTATTATTTATTTATTGGTGTTTAAAGTCACATTTATCTGCACAACAGCTTATTGTGACCATGGCAGTTTTATGGATGGAGGAAACTAGAGTACCCCAGGAGAACCACTGAGCATACTACACAAGCACGGTTAGCCTTGTTCGAAGACAGGTGCACCAAGAACATGCAGTATGCCTTAGTACACAGCATACCTTGCCCCCACATGGGTAGTGGGGGGTGAAGTGTCTTGCCCAAGGACACAAAGCTGATGCCGCAGGTGGGAATCGAACCGAGGATCTCTCAGCTTACAGTCTGCACCTCTACCTACTGAGCTAATGCACACCTGATGGTGTATTCTGATTATGTAAGTAGATTTAAGCAGTACTAGCTAGTATGTGATTGGTTTTAATGCCATATTTGAGAATTATGGGTGCTGAAGTAATAAGAGTGCGCTGAAAAATCTTCCCTTTGGTATTTAGTAGGTAGCTTGGTAATGGTAAAGTGACTTCACCTCAGTAAGCAACAGTGTGAAAGCTGGCAGCCATCTTTAATATCGGGCCGAACCCCAAAACACTCGTTCTCATCCCAAGGTGACAACAAAGGTACCCAAGAAGTTTCATGAAGATCGGTTCATAAATGATGTACAGCCTCCAGCTTTAGCATATTGACATGTGCACTTACAGTGTATATGTAGCACTGAATAAATCAAAGTTCATCTAATTTGCATAATTTCTGTACAAGAAAAAAACCTGTATTTTATGTAATGTATTCCATGTTACTAAACAATCATACACAAATTTATTCAAATCAGAACTTTCATACAGAAGTTCTGTACAAAAAACTGATTGCAGTAATTTCAGTACAAAATAGTTGCCGGCGGCCATCTAGAATTTTGGACCCCTCCCCAAAAACACTCATTCTCACCCCATGGTGATAACAAAGGTACCCAAGAAATTTTGTAAAGATTGATTCATAAATATGGCCTCTAGCCCAAGTTGTATAGAAGTTCTGTACAAAAAACTGATTGTACCTAATTTCAGTACAAAATGGCCACTGGTAGCCATCTTGAATTTTGGACTGCACCCAAAAACACTCATTCTCATCCCAAGGTGATAACAAAGGTACCCTAGAAGTTTCATGAAGATCAGTTCATAAATACAGCCTAGCCCAAGCCCTATTGACATGTGCACTTACTGGGTATACATGTAAGTAGCACTGAATAAATTAAAGTTCATCTAATTTGCATAATTTCAGCACGAGAAAAAAAAACGGTATTATATGTGATGTACTCCATGTTACTAAACATTCATAGAAAAATTTATTCAAATCAGAACTTTCATACAGAAGTTCTGTACAAAAATGGCGACTGCACTAATTTCTGTACAAAATGGCTGCTGGAGGCCATCTTGAATTTTGGATCGCACCCAAAAACACTTATTCTCGCCCCACGTGATAACAAAGGTACTCAAGAAGTTTCGTAAAGATCGGTTCACCAATACACCCTCTAGCCCGAACCGTATTGAATTGCTGTTCCCGAACAGGCGGACAATGGGCCATGACATAACCTTAAATTTGACTTTGTCAAAGTTGAGCTAAAAATGGGGAGTATCCAGAGTATCACAAAACAAAAACCTATTTGTAAAGGACTCCCCCTTTCAAGGACAATGGGACAGCGTTGGCATTGAGGCTGCATTTTGAATTCCTGTGGTTGTTGTTCTTATGAAATATTATTTTATTATTATCAGTTATGGTACAAATACGGTACCGAGAGCACACTTTCAGGAACCGCTGATGTCTGACGGCGACTGTGTGTCAGTGCGTGAGGTGCACACATACTTTTGGGGTTCTATACACCACATCCTTCATTTTGCAATATAATTTGTGTAAATTTATTTGGAATTTATAGAATTTCAGACTTGTAAATTTCATAGTATTGTTTTTGCCTTAGTTATGGTGCTTTATAAGTAATGGGCAATTTAGTTTGAAAAAAAGGGGTTCATGAATATTCAGTCACAGGAAGATTCATGCCGCCACCCCTCTCTCCTATTAACCCATATAATGAACATCCCAAAAGACATTTTAATATCTAGATATTTATGCTTGTTCGCAATTTATTATGGACACAAATGGACACAGATTCAAGGTAATTGTGTTTAACTGTCTTGAATTTTTTTATTTTTTTTTGGGGGGGGGGAGAGGTGCACCTGACCCCTCCACTGATGAGAGGGTCACACACCCTCTTGTCCTCACCCCTATCTCACTGCTATGTGGCTCAGGTGATTCTGTGCATCAAATTCTTTATGACCCGGCCCCACTCCCACTAGATATTACTCTTGCCCCTACATGTAACTTCGATATCCTGGCTAAGCACCAGTATAATGGTAAACCAACATCAAATTGTGTGCTTATGTCCAGTAGCTGACATACTGGAATAGTATAATGTGCTTTGTCAGAAACCTGATCAAGTATTGATGACAAACAACAATTTTCATTACCAGTACCTGGTGCCAGTAATAAAATAAGATTTGCAAATATCACCCTGCATTTTTTTTAGCTATTAACTAACATAAAATTGTGCGCTTCATGAAAATGATTTCGTTACTACCTGTTAAAAATTACTTCGTGTTTTGCTCTTTTAGAAAAAGAAATCACTCCTTTTCTGGCAGGCATACTAAACACCGAGGCAAACCGAGGAACACCAAGGTGAATAAAAACAGGAGACAAACGGGTATGAGGTGGTGTGTACTTTTTATTTATTTATTGGTGTTTAAGGTCACATTTATCTGCACAACAGCTTATTGTGACCATGGCAGTTTTATGGATGGAGGAAACTAGAGTACCCCAGGAGAACCACTGAGCAATGGCAAGCAACTGTGAGCTCCCCAACATACTACACAAGCAGGGTTAGCCTTGTTCGAAGACAGGTGCACCAAGAACATGCAGTATGCCTTAGTACACAGCATACCTTGCCCCCACATGAGTAGTGGGGGTGAAGTGTCTTGCCCAAGGACACAAAGCTGTTGCCGCAGGTGGGATTCGAACCGAGGATCTCTCGGCTTGCAGTCTGCACCTCTACCTACTGAGCTAATGCATCCCTGATGGTGTATTCTGATTATGTAAATAGATTTAAGCAGTACTAGTATGTGATTGGTTTTAATGCCATATTTGAGAATTATGGGTGCTGAAGTAATAAGAGTGCGCTGAAAAATCTTCTCTTTGGTATTTAGTAGGTAGCTTGGTAATGGTAAAGTGACTTCACCTCAGTAAGCAACAGTGTGAAAGCCGACAGCCATCTTTAATATCGGGCCGCACCCAAAAACAGTTGTTCTCATCCCAAGGTGATAACAAAGGTACCCAAGAAGTTTCATGAAGATTGGTTCATAAATACAGCCTCCAGCCTTAGCGTATTGACATGTGCACTTACAGTGTATAAGTAGCACTGAATAAATCAAAGGTCATCTAATTTGCATAATTTCTGCAAGAGAAAAAAATCTGTATTATACCTTATTTTTTGTGATGTATTCCATGTTACTAAACATTCATACAAAAATTTATTCAAATCAGAACTTTCATGCAGAAGTTCTGTACAAAAAACTGATTGCACTAATTTTGGTACAAAATGGTTGCTAGTGGCCATCTTGAATTTCAAACTGCACCCAAAAACACTCGCTCTCATCCCACGGTGATAACAAGGGTACCCAAGACGTTTCGTAAAGATCGGTTCATAAATACGGCCTCTAGCCTGAGCCGTATAGAAGTTGTGTACAAAAAACTGATTGTACCTAATTTTGGTACAAAATGGCCACTGGCAGCCATCTTGAATTTTGGATCGTGCCCCAAAACACTCGTTCTCGTCCCTAGGTGATAACAAAGGTACCCAAGAAGCTTGGTGAAGATCGGTTCATAAATACAGCCCCTAGCCCAAGCCGTATTGACATGTGAACTTACTGTGTATAAGTAGCACTGAATAAATCAAAGTTCGTCTAATTTGCATAATTTCTGTACAAGAAAAAATCCTGTATTTTTGTGATGTATTCCATGTTACTAAACAATCATACACAAATTTATTCAAATCCGAACTTTCATACAGAAGTTCTGTACAAAAAACTGATTGCAGTAATTTCAGTACAAAATAGCTGCCGGCGGCCATCGAGAATTTTGGACTCTCCCCAAAAACACTCATTCTAACCCCATGGTGATAACAAAGGTACCCAAGAAATTTTGTAAAATCGGTACATAAATACGGCCTCTAGCCCAAGTTGTATAGAAGTTCTGTACAAAAAACTGATTATACCTAATTTCGGTACAAAATGGCCACTGGTAGCCATCTTGAATTTTGGGCTGCACCCAAAAACACTCATTCTCATCCCAAGGTGATAACAAAGGTACTCAAGAAGATTCATGAAGATCAGTTCATAAATACAGCCTAGCCGAGCCGTATTGACTTGTGCACTTACTGGGTATACATGTAAGTAGCACTGAATAAATTAAAGTTCATCTAATTTCCATCATTTCAACATGAGAAAAAACCCTTTATTATACAGTTACAACTAAAAGTCCTGTCCTGAAATGCGCACATATAGCACGTTGATATGCGCGTTAATATACGCGCTATGACCATAGTAAGGCTATCAAATTGTGTGCATGCGGCCTGTGCACAAGCAATGTTTCAGCCAATGGACCTCCGGGTAACCCGGAGGTCCATTGGCAGAAACATTGCCTGTGTTTGCTATGAGGAACCAGGAGAACCTGCCGTGCTTTGGATGTCATTCGAAATGGCAATTGCGCGCAATTCCTTCGCGCAATTAAGACTAGATAAGCGCACATTTCGTGACAGGACTTCTAGTTTTAACTGTATGTGATGTACTCCATGTTACTAAACATTCATACAAAAATTTATTCAAATCAGAACTTTCATACATAAGTTCTGAACAAAAAACTGATTGCACTAATTTCTGTACAAAATGGCTGCTGGAGGCCATCTTGCATTTTGGACCGCCCCCAAAAACACTCGTCCCACGGTGATAACAAAGGTACCCAAGAAGTTTCGTAAAGATCGGTTCATAAATAAAGCCTCTAGCCCGAGCCGTATTGAATTGTTGTTCCCAAACAGACGGACAATGGGCTATGACATAACCTTAAATATGACTATGTCAAAGCTGAGCTAAAAATGGGGAGTATCCAGAGTATCACAAAACAAAAACCTATTTGTAAAGGACTCCCCCTTTCATGGACAGTCTGACAGCATTGCGCATTCACCACCATGCTGCCCTGAGGCTGCATTTTGAATTCCTGTGTTTGTTGTTCTTATGAAATATTATTTTATTATTATCAGTTATGGTACAAATATGGTACCGATAGCACACTTTCAGGAACCGTTGATGTCTGATAGCGACTGTGTGTCAGTGTGTGAGGTGCACACATACTTTTGGGGTTCTATACACCACATCCTTTATTTTGCTATATAATTTGTGTAAATTTATTTGCAATTTATAGAATTTCAGACTTGTAAATTTCATAGTATTGTTTTTGCCTTAGTTATGGTGCTTTATAAGTAATGGGCAATTTAGTTTGAAAAAAGGGGTTCATGAAGATTCAGTCACAGAAAGATTCAGCCCTCATACTTTTTCTGAGAATATTCGGTCTCAGTCGTGGTCGCATGTCATCACCTCTGCGGTCAAATCCTCACAGAAATTTTTTTTAAAATATTCTATGCATTTTTTCTATTGTTTTATTTTAAGGATTTATGATTACTAATTATGACAAAATTACAAGTGGGATATGAGACAAACCTTAATGAAGCTGGAACTAAAAAAAAAATAGGGATCTGCGAATCACAAATTTCTTTTCGAATTGAATCTCGAATCGAATCATGTCTCTGATATCGACATCGAATTGAATCCCGAATCGAATCTTAAAAGACAAGTTATTTCATATTGCATCAAACGGAAGTTAAAGAACACTGTGATGACCCTTATGCGACGGAGTGAACACCTTAAACACCAATAACTAAATATTCTTTGTAGCACCGTCGCTGAAACAGCTAGGCCTATTGTCCATAGTTTTAGTTTTTGAAGGCCTAACTTGTTACTATTCACGTTCTTAAGAACGTGAATAGTAACAAGTTAAGCCTTCAAAAACCAAAACTATGGATAATGTTCTGGGCCAAATTCACACCTTATCTAACAATTAAACATTGTCAATTACTCAAATAAATAGGAATTGAGCCTACATGAATGAATTTTCTAATGACAGTTTTATCCTATTTTTGTTGGAAATGTAACAAATTGAAGTTAGTATGAGAGATTCGAAAAAATCGAATCCTGAGACTGATTCGGGATCGATCTCGAAGCATGCGTATGGTATCGATATCGAATCGAATCTCGAATATTCGCAGGACCCTAAAAAAAACCTTCCCAAAACAAGCTGAGAGGTTCTCAGCTCAAATCCCAATTGTGGCAACTGAAATAAGGCGTACTGCACATCGATGATGCACTTGTCTTCAACCAATGCTAACCCTGCTTGCTTGGAGTAACAATGTTGAGAAGCCTGACAGTTGCTTGTCACTGTTGCTCGGTGGTTCTCTCCGGGTGCTCTGGCTGGGTTCCTCCCCCAGTAAAACTGTTGGGTGGCCCTGGCTGTAAAAACTGTTGTTAAACCCAATAAATAAAGAAATCAAATTTGCTGAATCCAAGACCTTTGAATGATGGTTTTGATTGGTGTGTGTGTGGGGGGCATGGGGGGGGGGGGTGGTTATACAGTGGTGCCCACTTAATTGGATATATCTTAATTGCATATCCCTGTTAATAGAATGTAATTTCCCAACACAAAACCATTTACCATGCCTCCAGTACAAATTTGACCTGGTAATTGAATATAGGTTATAGAGTAATCTCCTGTTAATTGAATAAAAAATCTTGTAACATGTTGAGAAATTGCCCTGACTCTTCCCAGCTTTCCTTTGTTATAGACCAATTTGGCCTCAGTACATTCAATACAGGCATTTAATCTATTATATCTTGTTTGACAGAGCTCATGGAGCTCTGTCAAACAAAATATAATAGAATAAATGCTAAGTTTATCTCTGGAATACAGGAAAGTGACACAATCCCTGTTAATTGAATACTCCTGCTAATTGAATAATGTTATTGGCAAAGTGGCTCTTCAATTAACAGGGTTCCACTGTACAGCAAACTGAGCAAAAACAAATATCACAAACTAATAATGAAACTATGTACTTGTGAAATTTTCATGTGGTCATTCTACAACATGTTTTAGCTGGTACTATACAGTTTTGAAGGTTAAAGGGCTCAGTAGTTAGAGGTGTAGGCTGCAAGCCAAAGGGTCCTCTATCAAATCCCACCTGCGGCAACCACTTTGTTTCCTTGGGCAATACACTTCATTCCCATTGCCCATGTAGTGCCATTGCATACCAAGGCATACTGCATGTCAATCGTACACTTGTCTTCAACCAATGCTAACCCAACTTGTGTGCTGTTTGTACGTTAGATGTTTGTAATTGCTCCATGGTTCTCTCTGGCTTTTCCCATCTGTAAAACTGTCCGACATGAAGTGACCCTGGCTATCGAAGTGTCATTAAACCCCAATAAATAAATCAATAAGAATCATGTGTCCCTATTCTGGAGAACAGTTCGGGGCAAATTGCCAAAGGATGGTTTGGGTTAGATTAGTATCCAGTTTGGGTCAAATTGTTGGAGGACAGTTTGGATGCAATTCTCATGAATTCCAGTCACTTTGGCCCCAAGTCATTTCGGTCCCAGTCATTACGGCCGCAGGTCAATTCAGCCCCCAATATACCAGGTCATTTCGGCCTCTTTAAATATTTTCAAATATTGTTTGAATTTTAACATTTTTCTATTTAATTTTTTTTCAACATTTATATCTCTCAATTAGATATTCAGGTATACATATGATATATGTCTAGTAGATTTTCTTTCATGATGAATAAATAAAAGAAAAGTTTCAGCATGTCGAAGGTGCACATGGACTATGTGGGATTTGAAATCCCTTGCGACCTGAATAATTGTATTTGCTTATGAATCTACGACAGCCGGAAGCGAGGGTCAGTAATGTTATTTGGTTTGAGTGTATGCCTTGGATGCCTTGGAAGTGGGGTACTGGGGTCAGACCCCCGTGGACAGCAAACTGGAAGGGGACTAGGAATTGCGCATAACTACAAGGATTCTGCTCTGTGTTTTAGAAAATGTGGACATATTTATGGTAGTATGGCAGTTTGGTGGTTGTTTCAGAAAAAAGAAAAAAAAAAGAAACCCTGTGAACCTCAAACTGGAAGGTGACTAGGAATTGTGCATAACAATATGAATGAATGACTGCATATACTTTGCAAAATTTCAAAGTAAAATAATTTCTCTTACTTATACAGATAGCATCTTAAATGTATGTAAAATTGAACACATGGATAATTTTTAATGTTGTGTATAACTTTTCTGTACACTGTGTAAATACAAATAACTGAACATTACTTAATAAAGGTAATTACCCATTATTTCTAAACATGAACTATGCACTGATCTTTATACATGTAGATCTCTACGCTTAAAATGGTGCCGAAATGACCAAGGGACCTAAGTGACTAGGGCAGAGATGACTTTGAGGTCGAATTGACCAGAGGATGAAATGATTTGGAGCCGAAGTGATTGGATACCATTCTAACAGATGAGAGACCTTAATAAAAGGCTTAATTATTACAGAACACATTGAATGTGAATTTACTGCAGAGATAATTGCTCGACGATATACATTGTATTAATATTTTTCAATAAATATTGAACAATCTATTAATATTTTTTTTAAGAATTATTTTCAGGAGTTAAAACGAATATCGTAGCGTATCTAAAATATCCTAACAGATGTGTACTGCTTTTCTTTTGGACGAATCTTCCTTGGGCCTAGTTCTCCCCAGGCCGAAGATTCCCCCAGTTCCCGAAAAAAGATGACATGCCCTTTTCAATGGCGGTAAATATCCAAAAGGGTTATTATTTTCCATTTTTTAGTGTTTGAAACTATGAAGCACTGTTCAGAAATACAGATGCACCAAAAAGTAACACATTATTACTTTGTTTTGGTTTCTAACGGGACTGAAAGCAACCTGTCAGTATCACTTTTTCGAATTACACCCATTTCGTCTGATAACCAAATCGTCCGCTGCAATTTTAACCAAGTCGTCCTCTACAGTTATACCCAACACGTCCGAAACTCGTTCGCTGGGGGAAAGTATTCATGTATTGTATTTTGAATCATTTTTTATTTATTTATATAATAATTTTATTGTATACTTTATTGTATATTACCTATTGTAATATATCTTAATGTACCTCCATTGTAATATATCTTAATGTACCTCCTTGCATTAAATTTCATATACGTGTGAAATTCTGAAAACAGAAATGTCAGAACAAAATAAACTATCCAGCCATTAAATAAATTTTAATTACTGTTTATTCAATGGATTACCTATAATAATTATATTATTACAGTAAAAGTTCTTAAAGTATATGTACGTTATATTAAGTTCCACAACATAATCTTATAATTTTGCAATTTTTCATTGAAGAGCTCCACCGGCACCTTACAGTGAATGACTGCAAAATTATTAGTAGAAGTATTATAAGAATTAATTATATTAAGAAATGCAACAAAATTTGTTATATTAAGTTCTGCAACATAATCTTATAATTTTCCAATTATTCATCGAGGCGCACCGTCGCTTTACAATAATAGCAAAATTATTAGCAAATGTATTATAAGAATTAATTATATTAAGAAACGCATCAAAATTTATGGTTTATTAAATTCTGCAACATAATCTTATAATTTTGCAATTATTCTTGGAAGAGCACCGGCACTTTACAATGAATAATCACAAAATTATTAGCAAATGTATTATAGGAATTAATAATATTAAGAAACGCATCAAAACGTGTTATAATTATATTAAGAAATGCATCAAAACTTGTTATATTAAGTTCTGTAACATAATCTTATAATTTTGCAATTATTCCAGGGGGAGGGGGATCCTGGGGGCACCAAAAATTTGCAAGACGTGTTGTGGGGGTGGGTGAGTCTCTTGAGTGCACCAAAAATGTGCATTTCCAACTTGTGCAATTTTTGCCATTTTTTAAAAACATATCATTATATCAGCCAATATATGACATCATTTGTGTTTCAGACCTTAAAGATGATGTACATCACACTCTTAACATAAATACAACATCAGGAGGCTTTATATGTTGGGGAAATGTCACACGTTAGTAGGGGGTGGGTGTCTTGTTCGAAATGTAAAGACAATATTTTCCTTGACATTATGACAAGCGGACGACTCGGCTTGGGGACGAAACGTCCGTATACCCTTTTTTCAAGCAAACTTTTCCTTTACAACACCTTCACATTTGGATAATTCAAAAACTGAGTTTCTGTTCATCTTGATATTTCACGAGATACATGTCAATGCATGTCTGTATACAATAGCACCAATATAACAACATTTATCCGTTATAAACTTATATTATCGGTTATATGTACGTTTTTTTCGATTGAGGTTGTCACTGGCACTGGCAGACAAACTGCAACGAAATCAGGACTGAGAGTTCGAACTGAAATGACGAGATCATCAGCTGAGCATATTGACAAACCTCCAGAAGGACAGAACTCGAGTAATAATAATAACACTTTGGCCGGCCGCTGATTTGTCGCGGTTCTCGGGTGATAAGGCCTGGCAACCCCTGAAGTGTAGATATGTCGGCCAATGTATCACGCAAAGCTTTGAGGCGAATAAAGTTGCAACAGAGTACATTTGATTCCTAGAGGGGGGCAGGCCAATTGCAATTGTATGGGCAATTCGACAGCGGAAGTTACGTAGTTTTTTCACTGAAATTTACTGTCCACTTCAAAAATCACATTGACGGCTATAGAGAATTCTGTTCTGGAACACATTTATCTGACTGGGTATGTGGAACCCTTTGCGGGCCTACGGCCCGCTTGGGGTTCCTAATATTAACTGACTATGGTTTGTGTTTTACAGAAATGTGATTAGAAAAGTGGACAGAAAATTTCGATTTAGTCACGATCGGGCCGAAATTCTCTGTTGATTTTCCACTCCCCTAACGCTGTGCATCTCCCATATTGGGAAAGAAATGCGAGAACTATGAATCACAGATGCCATTGTTCATTTGTTTTCTGAATTCGATCTTAATTTCGCAATGTTTTGTTTGGGGAACTTTTAGCTACGGGTGTAAGTATGTCCTGACAATATCGCAGTCCTCTCGAGAAAGAAAATTCTTTTGATATCACAGTATCGTAGATGAATGCTAAACGCATCTATAGTTGGGAATCCTTTATTGTCGTAACAACAGTTTTCAGACGAACTTTGCGAGTGGTTTGCAGGATTTACACAGCTGATAAGGAAGAGACTATTTTGTACACGTGCATGCAGCACATACGGCATTGAAATGAAAACGCTGTCTTAACCAGTTGAACTCTAGTGGCATCTTCCATGCCAGTTCAACGGCAGCAATTAGAAGAGTCCATATTCATTATTTGTGGTTGACCAATTAATATTTTCAACGTGCGGCCTCGGGGCTGCACGTTGAAAATATTGATTGGTCTACCACACACATTTACTGAACAGCCATCCTATTTAATGAGACAATGATGTATCATGTTCCTGGCCGGAATAGCAACCGCAGGGGTTCAAAGGGGTAATAGTACTTATTAGCAAACCGCCATACACCACAAGAGAAACTCACCAACAAAGAAATGAAAACTGACAACGGCAGGCTGAATAGATTCGTTACAAAATTATTCAGAGACCGACAGGACTAACTGTGTCGTGTTCTTGGATAAGAGGCTTAATCCCGACTGCCCCCGTGGGGGAGGGGGGGGTGGTGGCACTGCGTACTATGGCGTACAGCACGCCGATAGCGCATTTGTGTTACTTGTGCGCAGTTAGTACGTTTGACACAGTTGCCCGTCACTGCTCGATGGTTCACTCCGACTTCCCCTATCCGTAAAACTGTCCAACATGAGGTGACACTGGCTTTTGAAAGTGTGTGAAACCCCAATTAAAAAACAGAGGCAGTCGCCTTACACCTCTGTCTATTAGACGTTTACAAACATGCACTTATCAACACTTATGCAAAGTTGATTTGAACAGAAATATGTTAACAAACCGTTAGTGACGCAGAATTTCTCGCCTAACTGACAGACAAAGATGGGTTAAAATAAAATATATCTCAATATATTTTAAGTACTTGCCCAAGCAAATTGTTGGTGATAAATGCATTAGCATATCAACATACCACAGTCACTATCCGTGAGAGGCGCGGGGGTGTGGGGGGGGGGGGGAGATAAGCTAGCCTTTAACTATTTATCCTCTGAATTATAATGGAAGTCCTCGTTTATTTTCCTATGGAATGTGAAGTTCCCATTGACAAATTGAATTTTTATCAACATAAAGGTCACCCGTTTTTGGCAGGAGATTTGAGGGAATGTTTTCAGAATTTGGACCACAGAAGTTGCGAATGACCATCATGTCTTCGGTATTCAGTACCTGGAGGGTGTATCATCACTCAATCACCCAGAGAGTAGGGATTTCACCCAAGCAATAATTGCAAATTTGTTGCAAAGCATAACAAGCACAAGCTAAGTACCGGCCATTGACTGAAACATTGCTTGTGTTTTGTGCCCATATGTACAGAATTTGAAAGTGATACTTTGGGTGATAACTCCACTGCACGGGTGATTTAGTTGCAATCCACTCTCCACATACTGTAGTCTCTCTTTCGGCACTTCGCGACACGAACCATGTTCTACACCGTGAGAAAGAGATTGTTAAACCGTCCACACTGCAAAAAATATAGGTTCTCTTTAGATCCAAAACTGGTTCTAATCTTGTCCCTGAGATGGAATCAGTTCTGTTTAAACAGTATTTATTTCAAATCAAATAAATTTACCAAGATTAGCATTCAATTTTAACAGAATATTACATGAACTGAAGTAGATTCAGGAGTAAACTTGGAGCTTATTCAACGCAGTCACCAAACATTTTGAAACAAAGGAGATATGAACAGTTGGCATATCGAACCAGTTTTGGTTCTGAAAAGAACCAAAACTGGTTCGATATGCCAACTGTTCATATCTCCTTTGCTTAATAATGATTTGAGACAACCTCGTATAAGCTCTAAACTTAGGGCTGAAACCCCCTCAATTTATGTTTAATTCTGTTAATATTTAATGTTAATCTTTATAAATGTAATTGATTTGAAATAAATACTGATTAAACAGAACTGGTTCCATCTCAGGGACAAGAGTAGAACCAGTTTGGGTTCTAAAGAGAACCTATATTTTTTGCAGTGCCGGTTCCGAAACAAAATTAACCGAATTCACCTCTCCTGCTATTATAACAGATGGAGATCGGAAACTAGTGCTCATAAAAGAATGAACCGACCAGGTCTTATGTCGAGACTACATTGCCAGATATTGAATCTTGATCTTCTGAAATCTCTGTTTACGTTTTCACTTGGAACAAGATTATCTCTTTATGTCGAAACACGTCATTAACCTCAGCTTCATCAACTCACACTTCATGTAAGATACTAACACAATAACTTCCCTATAACAAACTGGTCTCAACCTCTGTCCCACATTAGATACTAAGCGTCACCGAAGAAGACTGAAGGGTGTGAGTGGCGGACAAGAGCATAGGTGCTCTGCTCCCTCTCGGGATCGATCCTCGGTCGGGAAGGTTCTTGAGGTGTCCGGACACTCTCCGGCAGCATCAGTTGTAGAGTTGGTGCTTCTTCGTATACCGTCCTAACGGATGGGAAAGTAATGGCAATCTCCTGTGAGGAGAGGAGAGAGAGAGAGAGAGAGAGATTTTCCTTCGGAGTATTTTAAAAGAACGAGGCCACGTGGTTGCTTCTACGGAGGCCACTCCATATACGTACGCCCCTGGGCCAAGGCGAGGCGTTAATATAATCTTTATAACTTGCTCGTCAGTCCTTGTAAAATAAGTATAAAAATTAAAAAGGATGACACATTTCGCTGCCTGAGTGCTAGAATGTCCTATGTCCCAGGCGACGATTTGTTTGCTTCCAAAACAAAGCTGATGATCCCTCATTGGAACGAGCTAGATTAGCTCTTCCCAGTGAGGTGTCGCAAGCAAAAAAAAACGTTAAAACTAATAATGATTGGGATATTTAGATACAGTCGTGGTCAGATTTAAATGAGTTATGAGGGAAATGGGTTGATTGACTGTTCATTATGGATTTGACAAAAAACATTATGCCAGTGCATTTAACTGACATTGATGTTTCATGAAACAAATCACATTGTTTATGGATAGTTTGGTAATTACTTGTAACGGGTATATAGATATACACCTCCATCATGACGTCTGTGTATCGATTCTCAAGTTAATAACATACAAAACACGCAAATATTCTTTCTGACTATGTCGTCGATTTGGCATTAACAGTCTTGGAACATGCATAATAAAAACACATGTTACTACACAGGCATGTAAGACCTGATTTCCAATTACTCGCATCCAACAATGTGTTCATGGTAGCCCAAAACCCTAATCGCTATCCATTCGGGATATTTTATAGTCAAACAAAACATTTTGGTGCCGAAACGATAATGGGAATGTAAGGGTTGGGTGTGTTTTCGCTGTCTGATCCGAAAATAGTGATTTTCAACTATCTTAGTTTTGAAGCTATCGTCTTCAAATCAAGCTTCTGTTTTCGATTTCGTATGAGGCTAATTGGAAATGATTTAGATGGATTTCACAAATATGAGGCATACTGTACACCCATATCAGCGTTTGTGATAGCTTCTTTTGGTAGTGAAGCCGGAGCTAACAATTTGCATTCACAATATTAGTCATCCTTGTGTTTTCCTGGGTGTATAGGAATTTACACCGGTTTGGGAACTCATACACCCTGAGGCAAAGCCGAAGGGTGTATGAGTTACCAGACCGGTGTAAACTCCCAAACAACCCTAGAAAACACAAGGACAACTGATTTATTTCCAAGAATTTGTTTGGGTGTACTTACTGCTTTAACCTACACTGAGTTCAAAAACTGATAGAAAATTTGTACTTTGTAAGTTTCTTAATAAAACCAGACAAATATGGATGTCATTGGAACTGGCTTGCTGAGCCAGTTCCAATGACATCCATATCTGTAATATTTTATTGCACATAAATATTAAATTGCCAATATTTTTATTTTTGTTCTAACATAATCGAGCAGAAAGTATGAATTAATAATTAAAAATGGGTATTTTTTTAGCCAAAAAGCCTGATTTTGTGTATTCTTCTTTTGACACCGTTGTTATCCACGATGTAAAAAAAGCTACTGTGGTTTGCAAGTTACACCGTACCTCTCAGCTAATCAAAACACAGTATTTTGTTTCATTTGGGCAAGACACTTAATCCCAATTGCCCACTTGGGAGCACGGTGGCGTTGTGTACTAAGGCGTACTGCACGACGATGCTGCACTTGTCGTCATCCAATGATAACCCTGCTAGTTGTGGAGCTGACAGTTGATTGGTGCTTCTCTCCGCGTACTCCGACTTCCTCCACCGGTAAGACTGTCGTGGTCATGATTAGCCATTGTGCAGAAATATGTGACCTTAAACACCAATAAATAAATCTTTTCTGTCTTCACGGAGATGGAGACTTTTAAGCTATGGCTAGCATTGTAAGTCTTCTTAGTGAGCTTCTAAGGCCGCAGTTATCAGCCTTTTATTGTCTTCACGTATAGGAAGACCTTTAGCTGCTTCAGCTAGGATGAGTTCGTTATCCTATCGAGCATGATACCGTATGTTAGAGGAGGTTATTCTCTTCCTACCGTTATGGTTTGGTGTTTTATTCATGAATGTCTGTCGGGTGTGTCCTTGGGCAAGACACTTCATCCCCATTGCCTATGTGGGGGCACGGTGACGCTGTGCACTATGGCGTACTGCATGTCGATGGAGCACCTGCCTTCAATCAATGCTAACAACCCTGCTGGTATGGAGTTAGTACGTTGGGGAGTCTGACAATTAAACGCCATTGCTCGGTGGTTCTCTCCGGGTACTCCGGCTTCCTCCACCAGTGAAACTGTCCGACCCGAGGTGACCCTGTTTGTTGAAAGTGTCATTAAACCCCAATAAATAAATAAGTAAGTACTGTGATCGCAAAAGTGGGTAGAGTATTTCGACCTGGGTCGCGATCCGTTTGAATCTTCCTATCCGTTTATCACCTCGCAACATTCGTATCTCACCTATCGAAAAAGAAATGCGAGAATATTAATTTTCGGCACTTATCGAAAAATAAATGAGAGAATACTGAATGTCAAATTTATTTATTTTTTTAAATTGGGTTTCGATTTTGCAGTATTTTATTTATGAAAAATCTCTGTCCACCGCTTAATGTTTGTCGCTACCAGGGGCCAATAATATAAAACTTATACAATTGTATTTTCTAAAATTGTATTTTCTAGTTATGACTTTGAATGGGCTGAAATGAACCATCAGCATTATCAAAGATGTGGCAATTTGCCAGTTGGCAAATTGCCATATCTTTTAAAATGCTAATGATTCATTTTAGTCAGTTATATTAATAGGTAGAAAATACAATTCTAGAAAATAAAATTGTAAAAATTTCACACTATTGACTCTGGGTTGCAAACACATCGAGGAACACGAAAATGCTACACCCAAAGTACTGTAGCTCATTTACACGTAACGTGTGAGGCGGATGATGGCTTGCTGGCTACAGTTATACATTAGATAATCCTGTCGCTACGTACTTTTGTAATTCCCCTAATCTGTGCCTCAAAAAGCGAAGACAAATGATTACGTCAGGCCAGTAAGCTTGGGCGAGCGCGCATTTCGTTCACATGTTATAAATGCCCTGGAATTGCTTTGTCATTTTTTCAAGAACCCTAATCTACTTTCTTACTACCATAAAAAGATTTCCGTGACTTTGACAATGGAATGTTATGATTTATACCATGATTACCTATTCTACAATATATGAAAAGTCTATAACCATAAAGTTTAGCTTTACACACCAACCGTGGTGAACACGTCAGCAATGAGATTTCAATAGTTAAAATTTACACCTACAGTGGAACTGCATCCAAGTTGACCTTTGGTGTACTTTGGTGCCTTGTCTACTAAATTTATCGCTCGTCGCCTCGAGAAAAGTGAAATGGAAGAGGCAATTATTTATTACGTTTTTAAATGAATTTACCTCTTAAGATACCAAAAATTAACAAACATGCGTTGTCTCATGTTAGTAAAACATCCATAACTCGATATAGTGTGTTATTATGTTATTAAAATGAAAAAGGCCCCGTGATTTGCGCGTTTCTTTTTCCATTTCGTTTCGGCGATAAAATTGACAGCGGAAGTACCGCCCACCGGTGCACATGTAAACAAAAACAGATTCGCATGTGTGTATGTCTGCTGCTCAGTAAAATCAAGAAAAAATAATAGCGACCCTTAATCTGACGTTCGTGGTAAAAATAAAATATACCAAAGTAATATTTATTTATTTATTTATTCATTTATTTATTTACAGTTAAAATTAGAAGTCCTGTCCTGAAATGCGCACAAATAGCACGTCGATTTGCGCGTTAGTCTACGCGTTATGACGATGGTAAGGCTATCAAATTCTGCACATACGGCCTGTGCACAAGCAAAGTTTCAGCCAATGGACCTCCGGGTAACCCATTGGCTGAAACTTTGCTTGTGTTTGCTATGGGTAACAAGGAGAACCTTGCATGCTTTTGGTGTCATTCGATATGGCAGTTGCGCGCAATTCCTACGCACACTTAAGCCTAGATAAGCGCACAGTTTGTGACAGGACTTCTAGTTTTGACTGTATTTATTGGGGTTTAAAGTCACATACTTATGCACAATGGCTAACCGTGACCGTGACAGTTTTACGGGTGGAGGAAGCCGGAGTACCTTGAGAGAATCACCGAGCATCGACGAGCAACTGTCAGCTCCTCAGCATTCTTACTCTATTCAAGTTACCGCGATTGAAGGCATGTGCACCATCGACGTGCAGAACGCCTGAGTACACGGCGTCATCGTGCCCACATGTAGGCAACCAGGATTAAGTGCCTTGCCCAAGGACACACCGCGGGTCGTCCCGGACGGAGATCGAACTCGGGACCTCTAGCATAGAAGTCGAACAGTCTACCACTGAGCCACCGTGCTCTACACCCAAAGTAGCTTGGCGAACCAAAGGTTCACCACAAGTGATGAACATTTGGTACACCAAGCTGCTACGGGTTTATTCTATATGTATCACACTGATAAAAAGCGACTTCTGGTAATTTTCTAACAGTGTGTGACATCACATGTGTCATCAAGTCCTCAGGTCACCAGTCTAATTCTGGTCGGAATTCGATTTTGTGGAAATTTGCGAGCAGACAACCGTTGATGTAATGTGATGTACCTTCACGTACAAAGATATACAATTATTCTTTCCTGCCACAGATTTAGATATTCCAATCAATAAGTAGTCAATTCCCATTGAAAACATTAAGATATTAATAATTTGTGGAATTACCCACCATAATTATAAAACTACGACTCCGGTGAGTCTTCATTTCGAATTGCAATGTCATCAAAATGCCGATCAAATCGAGTCTGGATTGAACAACATTTCAAGCTTTACTTCACAGAAAATGAATGTTTAGGACATTTTTCAGATTCAGGTTCAGTCATCCAGAATATATCAGTGTGTCGGAAAACAAAACCAGGCCTGGCATTTTCAGGAGAGCTATTTATTCGCTCGCCTACTGCTCGCCTTAAATAAATTGAGGAGGGCGAAATATAGCTCTCCTAGCCTTAGAAAATAACGATTACCACAACAGCCTATTCCTAAAACCCACATGTTTTCAGATCTCTGCTATGTTAGTGGTCTCTGCAATATGGCCACACTGCCCCTCCCACACCCCCGGGCCTTACCAAGGCCCGGAGGTGTGGGATGAACAATGTAGCCATCTCGCAGAGACAACCTGGTTAGCAGCATCAAATAAAATGTATGCACAAAGCCCACAAGGCAAAATTCATTAATAGCACAACTTCATTTTGCCACTTTTAGCTAATCGCTCCCCTAGGTCATGTGAGCAGAGTAATTTTTAGCCTTCCTGCATTTTTAAGAATGCCAGGCCTGAGTAACTAACATTCACCTTGGGTGTTTTTGTTGGGGACTAAACCAGGCAAATAATACCAGTTCATAGACAGAACTGCTCATGCATTTAGATGGGTTAATGGTAGTTGCACAAGTTTGGTTGGTGAAAGAATATCATGAGACGCAAGGCCGCAGGGAGAAGGCGGACGGGGGGGGGGGGGAGGGTAATCTTTGCCAAACCAACCAAATGTGGTTGTATATTTAGGGCTGCACGGTATATCGATAAACCGATATATACCGGTATTATCGTCTGAATGTCGGTATAATTACAAAAATATCGGTCTATCGTCATTATTTCTTTACCCACAATTTAATTTTCAAGATGTTTTTTAACTGTAGCCCCGAATGAATAATATTATCCCTTTATCCAAGGAATTGTCTTCTTGTGCCCTCGTAATATACAAATTCAGCAGCTGAAGAAATAAATTTAAAAAATTTCAACAAAACTATATCATGTGACCCCCTCATTGGAACGAGCTCGTTGAGCTCGTTCCAATGAGGGGTCACATAATATAGTTTTGTTGAAATCTTTGGGAAAAATCTGATAAACTAATTTTGAAAATAATAAATTTTGATATCGTCTGCGTTGGGTAAAGGTTTCTCGAACCGCATCATCAAGGCATGCTAATTCCTTCCGACTGTGATGCCTCGAGTCTCGATTGTGGTACTTGTGTTCATATATCTGAACAGTTTTCGATATACCGGTATACCGCGGTATTTTTTTTGAATACCGATACCGGTATTCAGTTTTGAATATCGTGCCGCCCTAACCGTAGGTGCCGAGCTTTAATTGATAGTCAAACTAATATGAAATTGAGGGGATATTAGTGGTAGTTAAATAATAAAACAATACATATCAAATCGTAAGAAGTAATCCGCTTATATAGAAAACAGTGATATTTTGTTCAAGTATATACATTTCATAATTTCCAACAATTCTCTCGCTATTCAGAATTATATAATTAGATGGCGTAAACGAACAACACCTTCAGAGAGAAACGGTGTCATAAGATTCATCTTCAAACCCCAGTGACGTCACGATAGAGCTGCACGATATTCAAAACTAAATACCGCTGTCCGTATTCAAAAAAAAATACCGCGGTATTCCGATATATCGAAAACTGTTCAGATATATGAACACAGGCACCACAACCAAGACTCGAGGCATCACAGTCGGAACGATTTAGCATGCCTTGATGATCCGATTCGAAAAACCTTTATCCAACGCAGACGATATTAAAATTTATTATTTTAAAAATTAGTTTATCAGATTTTCCCCAGAGATTTCAACAAAACTGTATCATGTGACCCCTCATTGGAACGAGCTCGAGTTTTTTTGAAATTTTTGAAAATTATTTTTTCAACTGCTGAATTTGTATATTACGAGGGCACAAGCAGACGATTCCTTTGATAAAGGGATAATAGTATTCATTTGGGGGTACAGTTGGAAATTAAATCTTGAAAATTAAATTGTGGGTAAATAAATAATGATTAAATAGTGGGTAAATAAATAATGACGATAAACCGATATTTTTGTAATTACACCGGTATTCAATCGATATTGGTTTGAATACTGGTATATATCGGTTTATCGATATACCGTGCAGCCCGTCACGATGGCATTTTGGTAGGAGAAAAATTCTCGATGGGATTGTGGGATTTTGGATGTGAAATGGGTTAAATCGCAACCTCGGAGGTGATGTTTGTGCAAGACACTCCCCCACCCGCACTCCCACCCGTCTTTTCTATAAAATGTTATGTCTGCAATCCTGGTTTACGTATTGTTGCCCTGATATTTTCAGGGTGCTTTCGCTATCTCTATACCTCCACTTTTGGGTTTTTTCCGCGTTTAAAAGTGTTGCACCAGTTGGCATGGAAATTAATTGTTTTGCACTCTGGAAGATCTTAAATCATCACCTGGAGGGTATATTTACTCTTAATGCAGCATAAGACGAAATGAAGAGAGGAGGATATTTTCAATTAGCTTGGGTACTCCCCAATGTGTCTGTCCAAATAGCATGCCCCTCTGGTAAAATTCCCACATCCTACACTCACACACATCCATCATAATGATAATCCCAAAATCAGACTAACAGGGTTAATAAGATTCGTCTTTGTTCTCTATTGTCGGAAACCAAAAAACATGTCACAGCAATTATCATGTGATTCCTTTGAAACTGTGGGCATATAACATGTCACAGTAGTTTTCGGCAGAATGGAGGCTACACTCTAAAATTAGTTGGGTTAAAAATATTTCCAAATCAGTTAGCTTGATTTTGGAGTGTACAGTGTGGAAATACTGGGTATTTCTGGTTGCCAACGTACACATGTAATATATGCTACTCTACAAAACATATCCATCTCTGTCATACTTTTCCCCAATACTAATGGCAAACTCGCACCGTGCACATGCAGTAATTGGCTTTCCGTATGAAGTAACTAGCTGTCGTCAAACCAAATCCATCTCTGTCACACTGTGACTGTAAAGAAGTCTCTATTGAAATTCAGATCACGTCCGAAATACGAATATACGGATAATCAAAAAGTTAAACCCTCCACCACCCTTTCCTGTAGATATATATATATATTATTCTGTACTTGGAATATACAAGTGGACTGTTAGCCAACACTGCATATTGCAATGATATAAAACTCATACACCTTTGGGTGATGCATTCTTTGAGTGTACAAGCCTTCAACCCAGTGTCAATTGGCATATACCTTTAAACTTTACCCAACGAATCGGCCACATCCGCCCGCGTAATATGCAAATTCAGCAGCTGAAAAAATATTATTTTTTCAAAACATTTCAACAAAACCACATCATGTGACCCCTCTTTGGAACGAGCTCGTTGAGCTCGTTCCAATGCAGGCCTGGCATTCTTAAAAATGCAGGGGGGCTAAAAATCACTCTCCTCACATGACCTAGGGGAGCGATTAGCTCTCCTCAAGCTTACAAAAGCTAAAAGTAGCAAAATGAAGTTGTACTATTAATGAATTTTGCTTAATGGGCTTTGTGCATACATTTTATTTGGTGCTGCTAACCAGGTAGTCTCTGTGAGATGGCTACATTGCCCCTCCCACACCTCCGGGCCTTGGTAAGGCCCGGGGGTGTGGGAGGGGCAGTGTGGCCATATTGCAGAGACCACTAACATAGCAGAGATCTGAAAACCTGTGGGTTTTAGGAATAGGCTGTTGTGTTAATCATTATTTTCTAAGGCTAGGAGGGCTATTTTTCGCCCTCCTCAATTTTGTTAAGACGAGCAGTAGGCGAGCGAATAAATCGCTCTCCTGAAAACGCCAGGCCTGCCAATGAGGGGTCACATGACATGGTTTTGTTGAATTTTTGTGAAAAAGTTTAAAAAATGATATTTAAAATAATAAATTCTGATATCGTCTGCGTTGGGTAAAGGGTTAACCCCACACCGCTTAGGAATTTATCTATTTTCTAACAATTTTCAATGTAGTTGAATAAAAATATAACTCAACATGCTCTGATTAACAGTGTTCGGTGATTAATAAATTCGCATTAAAATATAGATCCATTTGTAGTCTGATTGCTTTGACACGGATAACAGACAATTAAAGATGGGTTTTAATTGTTTTTCTCCAAAACTGGCATGATAATGTTGTTCTTTTTTATACATGTAACATTATATTATAATTAGGAACTTTTTTTTACAAAATCGATCCCATTTTCTGTATATTAATGTTTTATACATCCCATTAAATTTTGATAACCGTCCCAATGTTGTGAAGCCATTATACATATCGTTCCTTTTTACCAGTCAAATCTCTGGCCTTCCATCCGTCCTAGAGTAAATGGACACCTTTATGGAAAGATTAACAGGAGTTTTTTTTTCGTAAAACCCGTCTTTCGCTTCGAAGGTTTATTAGCAAGTCATATTCCATCTTATGACATTCTCTTTTTTCAGCTTTGGTCTTTGACTATTTTAGGAAATATTATAAATAAAGCATCGTGTTAATCATCTCATCTAATACAACCTATTGTATGATATTGCCTTCAAGTTCTTGCATATTCACCAAGAGAACGTCAACACCCAAAATGCTGAAATACTAGAAATATGTTAAATAATACTAGTTGCTACCTTTAACATCAAAACGAAAACCAGACCGTACCATTATATAGATATCAATTTGACATTCATTCCATTTCTGTTTATGTGTCTCAGTGGTTCTGGCATTGAACTTCAAACCGAGAGGTCCACGGTTTGATCCACATCAGGGGTAACTGCGTTGCGTACTAAGACGTACTGCACGTCGATGGTGCACCTGTTTTCAACCAATGCCAACCCCGTTTGTGTGGAGGTAGTACTTTGGGGAGTCTGGCAGTTGCTCGCCGTGGCTCAGTGGTTCTCTCCGGGTAGTCCGGTTTCCTCCACCCGTAAAACTGCCCGACACGAGGTGACCATGGCTGTTGAGAGTGTCGTTAAACTCTCATAAATGAATAATTAATTTGTGCGTGTGTGTGTGAAACGTCTCTCACCTCAAGCGTTCCTTCTCATATAAAAACAATGAAGATTTGAACACTCGATTTGAGAATACCCCGGAGGCGGCTATCATGCAACTTTTGTTCACCCTCACTGAAATAAAACCTCGTCTTCTTAAGTGTACGTCTTTATCGCCCGTGGAAACAATTCACCCTGTTGCCCAGTACAAGCCTAAGCTCAAGAATCGTGCACACGCTAAAAACTAAAGTGTTAAAAACTACACTTGAAGTGCTGTATTCAACACTTACCAAGTGATGAACTAGCACTTTGTTCAAGTGTAGATATCCCATAACTTGACGGGTGTTACAATAATACCACTTGACAAGTGTAATGTCGCGACACTTAAAAGGAAACAACGCAGATGACGCGGATCAGGCTCGAACTCTCGAGCCTGATCCGCGTCATCTGCGTTGTGTCCTTTTAATTATGCACCCACCAAACGCAAATCAAAGTATGGACAATTCTGGAAGAACCACCAATGCTAGACACATGGAAAGTGCCATCCATTCAAGTTTCAGATGTCTGACGATTGTAATGTCTAAGTGCTTAAAGCATTGCACTTTGAGTGTTAAAATCAAACCCTAACAGTTAGAATGGGTTTAACACCTTGAAAGTGTCAGTTTTAACACTTTAGTTTTTAGTGTGCATGATGGTCAGCGCCGGAGTGTTTGTGTAGAGTCACTCTTCGTAGTTATGTACTCAACTGGTTATATGCTAGTGCTACATGTACAATGAGTCTGTCACGCAATACAATTTTTTGTGATAAAGGATTGCCACGAAACCGCCTTGTATAAACTCCACAGCTTGTTGCCCAATCCGTGTCCACCACTCGAATGCACCTGTATCGCTTGTTGTGCTCATTGCATATTGATAGAAATAAATACTGTATAAACTAAATATTCGTTTCAATAAAACTGCAAAACTTTAAAACTGAAAATTTAGAGTTGAAAAAGAAATAGTTTGTACACAGTTGAAACTAGAAGTCCTGTCATGAAATGCGCACAAATAGCACGTCGATCTGCGCGTTTATCTACGCGTTATGATCATAGTAAGGCTATCAAATTCTGTACATATGGCCTGTGCACAGGCAATGTTTCAGCCAATGGACCTCCGGGTAACCCGGAGGTCCATTGTCAGAAACATTGCCTCTGTTTGCTCTGAGTAACCAGGAGAACCCGCCATGCTTAGTATGCCATTCGATATGGCAAACGCGCGAGGTATATGGTTCCTCTTTGTAAGGCATTATGACAGTTGTTATCCAACTGGCGTTACATTACTTCCATACCTAATCAACGGTTATCGTCAATTTTTCACACATTTTCCGTCGTTTGGGAGGTCAAATATTATAGGCCCCTTGTCGGAGAGATCAGTCCCCCCCCCCCCCCCCTGTCTAGAAATATCTGGCGCCACCCCTGATCCCAACACCAAACGTCCACTCTTTCTTTAGCGACGGTGATTTTACAGTAATTGCAAATTTTTATTCTTTCTAGGACAAATTAGTAAATTTCATCTCGAAGACTTTTATTTTAATTAAAAGGACAGTGTCTATATTATATGTCACGATGTGTATATAATAATCAGAAAAACACGCAGCACATTAAACGAGAGTGAAAATACTATTATCTTATTTTTAACCCTTTACCCAACGTAACAGCCAAAACCGACCAGCGCTATTCTCAAAAATCGCCAATTAATTTTCATTATTTTTTTCATTTTTTGTCTCAAAAACATAGGTTATGACCCCTCATTGGAACAAGCTCGTCGAGCTCGTTCCAATGAGGGGTCATAACCACTGTTTTTGAGACAAAAAATGAAAAAAATAAGTTATTCAAGATTTTTTTTTTTGCAAGTGTCGTCTGCTTTTCATGTTAGGTAAAGGGTTAAACATGTTTTCAACTCAGAATTAAAGTCAAAAGTTCAAACTGATTAATAGAAAAATTGTAAAAAAGCCAGCTTCTGTGTCTTCATACTAATCTACAGGAAAATGCCTAGCGTTTGCGAAATGATTTACAAATTGGTGATACAAATTCGCTATCATTTCGAAATGTCAATCCCCATATGAAATTCTCATACCCTTAGTGTTAAATTTACTGGCAGCTTCGGGAAATGGATGGGGGCGAACTTTCCCGTAAATCACTTCCACTGACGAAAATTGTCAGCCCTGTTTGCCCTTTGTGGACAGCCAGATTTGAAAATAAGGTGATTGGGAAATGCTCACCTAAAATGTCATTTTTATATTAAAGGATTGCAAAATTCGTACAATATAAATTATATAAACCTGAGGAAACACACTTGCCTTGAGGGTATCAGTCGTTATCCAAACGTTTTTAATACCCTATGGTCTGTGATTCTAGTAGCTTTAGAGGTAGATAAACCTGATTAACCCTCTACCTAACATAGCGGCCAAAAACGACCAGAAATGTAACCAGGATAAGCCTACCACAGCCTAAACTATCTCGGAAGTTTCTCAATAAAACCATACAAATGGAGATCATTAGAACCAGCTCGTCGAGTTGATTCTAATGATATACATATTTGTATGGTTTTATTGAAAAATTTTGAACTTTGTTTTCGAAAATTGTGAAATTTATTTTATTTTCTAAAAATACCTGTTAGGTAAAGGGCTAAAAGTCACAGAAGGAGTTGACTGTACTTCTACTGTAAAATACCACGGTGAGAGATCAGTATTGTACTACTTTGGCAATGCCGACCTATTTTTGTTCGAGTTTGAGTAAAGCCGACAAAACGATAGTTGTTTTATCCTCTTTGCGCAAGAAGACTGTTGATTTGTCAAGTATAGTAGACCAATTAATAGATTTAACCAGCAGCCATATGGCTGCTGGTTAAATCTATTAATTGGTCTACCTTCAAAGCTGACTCTTCAAAAACAGTGTAACTTTCACCATGGGCGATACCATTTGCACGAGCAGGAATTAAAGGGCTGAATGAATTAGTTCTGAAAAAAATTGCTCTCAACTGTACAAGTACACTACGAGTTTTGATACGATGAAACTTCAAATAGTACCAGTCATTACTGCAATATTTACTGTAAGACTAACGGAAACTGCTTGCCAGTACTTATATCGTACTTTTAATAGAAATTGTTTACAATGTAATGCTGTACGTATTGGGCTAGGAATTAAACATATAGACGCATTTCTCTTACTCAGCTATAATTCGTTGGCCAGATGAAAATTGAAGACGCACTTCGGAAATACCTTTAAATATACGGGTATTATGAGATGGCCTGTGGTTTCCGTTTTAACGCAGACATCTCAATAAATGTGTGACACGTGAGGGTGTATCCACTTTAATTTGATTGTAGATAGATTTGATTGTAGATCGTCTATATCATTCGATGGGTGTTTCTTCCGAAACTAGTCAGAACAGTTCTCAAGAGACAACATCGATGGGGTTCGAACCCAGGTCTACGGCACCCGTCGCCCAGTCCTGAATATTTCTACCACCATACTGACTGAGCCAATGCACAGCCCCGGAAAGATTATAATCAACTCAGCCCGCATATGTGTTCAGATTTAGAACCCGCCCTGTAATCCGATGTGTGAGAATTGTCTGTTCCCGAATGTTGCATACATCTCCGTTTTAATACTTCGGCACTGCAGGTGGCGCCCTGTGCACTCATATAGCAAACACGTATAGTGTTTTTAAGCAAAAAATTTATTCTACTCGTGGGATTGAGAATGAAACCGATGAGCCTCTGGCAAGACTTTCATTCTTCATCCTTCGAGTAGAATAAATTGTTTGCTTGAAAACAATATACGTTTATTTTGTTTATCCCATAAATCATTCACAGGTCAGTCGCGGGGAAATCGTGCTGTTACTCGCTACAAAACACTGCGAGAAGTGAGAAGCACGGTGGTCCAATTCGATCGACAAACAAAACTGCCAAAAATAAACAAGGCGCAGTGATACATTTCTGTCTAAAAATAACTCCCCTACAAACTTGAGCTAAACTTGCAAAAGTACTTTATTAAATGAACAATGTTTATCTTTCTTATTTTCGTTGTTTATTGTTATTTTTTTCGTTGCCGTTTAAACTTGAGTTTTAAAAACAAAGCAGACGACACATGCATTTGTTTATTTACACTTTCCTAATTTGGAAAATGAAACATCACTCATCATGTCCCTGCCTTTCACAATCGAACTTGTATGCTTTTCAACGCATGGATTCGATTGATTTACTTTGTGTTTTCTTTCTTACTTGTTGTTTGTTTTATTGTTAGACAGAGTTGAAATGTGACGTATATTCTAAAACTAAACATTTCAGCGACAGTTAACGTTTGATAAACGTCGGTTCATTATTTCTCCCACAAACGGAAAACAAGTCATGACAACGCGAATGTGGTAGAGGTCAGAGGTCAACAAGTCCGTCTCCACTACAGGAATAAATTATTTCAGTGTTAAACCTACAGGGAATATTTACCACCCTTCTAGCAGCTGCTACTTGGTGAATAAAGCACAAATTTATCCAAGACTTTTATTGTTCGAATAAATGTCCATTTATGGGATAAAATGATTTCGCATATATGAATGTTGTACATATAATAATTACATATTTAATGATTTTGCAATTGGAAAAGTCTGAAAAACGTCTCAGCAAATTGAAGGGAAATGCATCTTCTCCAGATTAAAGCCAGTCTTGAGCTTCAAACGACCTTGTACTGAATATAACAGAGCAATTTACATATGCCTTTAAAGGAATGTAATCTGCATATTCAATGATAGAATAGTTATGTGAATGGAAAAAGCATGTTGGCTGTCAGTGTACTGACAACAGTTCTTGTAACCTTATAAACCAGTATTACTCACGCCGACATACTAATGAAACCTGTTATCTCATTGATTTATTTCTTTGTTAACTTTGATCGATTACATCACCTCATTGCAGTCACTTCCTACGTCCCGTCATGAAGTCTGGTGTTTTGTATCCGTTACGTTAATTCTGTGTTGTACTTCTCTATCAAACCTCTCATGTATCCATTTCATCATTGAAGCTTGGATACGTGTATTAATATCTGTGCGTTCGATTGCAAAGATTTATATTCATTTGTAAGCGTAATCGATGACAATAATTCAATATTAGTTTACGAGCGAGGTTGTCAAAACCAAAATATTACAAATTGCTGAAATACAATTTACAACAACTCGACCGTCAGCTAAACAAACCCATTTATTGCAGGCCTATGCTTTTATTTTCCTAAAATACACGTTTTTTCTGCAAACACCGAAGCGAACAATATGTTTTTTTTATCTTTCAGTCAATATGTATTTTGTCTGTATTAACTCCGCAACTGTCGTGTATCCGCTCCCTGATACAGATGTTTGTATCAGGGGTGGGATACAAGCACGTTCGTTTCGCGTGAGTTACATTTTTTTTTCTTTTTGTTTATCCGTCAAGATAAATAGTTCGTTATATATTCGTCTACATTCTTGATTTATCCCAATATATTGTAAGATAAAATGATTATTTATCGTCTTCGACTCATCGTGATCTGCACTTAGAACCCGGAGCGAGACGCGGATACATATTTTGTACATCCACATAATGGTAATAATCATTTTATCTTACAATATACTGGGGAGAAGTCAACAATGTAAACGAATATATAACGAACTATCTATTCGTACGGATGAACAAAAAGAAACAAAATGGAACTCTTAGACTCGTCGCGATCTACCCTTAGTACCCGGAGCTCGACTCGGATACATATTTTGTACATTCACATGATGGTAATAATCATTTTATTTTACAATATATTGGGGATAAGTCAAGAATGCAGAAGAATATATAACGAATTATTTATTCGTACGGATGAACAAAAAGAAAAACAATGGAACTCACGCGAAGGAACGTGCTTGTATCCGACCCCCTGATACAAGCATCTGTATCAGGGGATCGAATACACGACAGTCGCGGAGTTAATACAGACAAAATACATGTTGATTGTAAGATAAAAACAGTTAAAGGCTATTATTAACGTTTACGTATAGAATAAGGCCGGTAATCAGATTTAAACCACGAGTGGGATAAGGATTTTATTTTACGAGTGGTTTTAAATCTAATTACCGACCCTAGTACCTATTTGTTTTATTTATACCATGTTCTTAATAAATAATCGACTTTGTCACTTGACATGGAGAACAAACGACGCTTTCGATCTTCGACTCGTCGTGATCTACCCTTAGAAACCGGAGCTCGACTCGGATACATATTTTATACATCCACATAATGGTAAAAATCTCTATGTATTGTCCTTCAACAATACGGATCACGTGCACGGACCATTTAACTATTTCTTTTTTTACGTTTGGGTTATTTTTGGCAATAATTTGTGTTTTGATATTTTAGTAAATTGTATGCGTGCATTCAATACATTACAGCATACGCAATCGAACTGCCATTTGTACTGCAGAACGGCATTCGCATTCGAACTGTCATTTTGTACCGCACGAGATCGATTTTGTTCAATATTATCCCACCGCCAAAATCGAGTTCATTGGCGGTGGGATAATATTGAACAAGAAGCCTTCGGCTTCTTGTTCAATATTATCATACCGCCAAAATCGATCTTGTGCGGTACAAAATGACAGTTCGAACGCGGCTGCCGTTCTGTATATATATTTTCCTTGCAATGTTGAATGTCAATAATATAAGCTGACAGTTTGGTACATGAGACCATTAAGTGAAGTACATATTGGTATAAAAGGTTTATGTTCGACGTTGGACTGATCGTGGACCATCCAATCCTTTCTTGTATTGAAAGCATAAAAGATCCAAAGGATTCAACTGCAGTGAGTTAGACTATGCTTAAAAGAAGGGTCTTCCGAAACTCAAACTCAAATTAAGACAGGTTAAGGGTTTTGAAATGTGTTGAATTTCGAATCCAATTAAACGCCGGATTTGGAATCGAAACTCGAATCAAATCTAGGATCGAATGATTCGAATTTCGAATCGAATCTCGAATCGGATCTCCGCTTTTTATATATTGCATTATTTAACCCTTTGGACCTTGGTTGTATATTCCATGTCATTCTATACTTGGGGAAATACCAATCAATATTTTTAACGTGTAGCCCAAATGTCTGCTACACAAATGCCCTGAACGACAAAATTAAACAAAATCGTTAAAATAAATTTCAAGTGCTTGCGATTGGTGAGGGAATTGAATTGAATTGGAATTTTTATTTGCAGTATAATTATTGTACAAAAATAACATTAAACTAATATGTGTACTGCGGGAAACAGCATAGCCCTGTTGGCTGTATTCCTGCTATTCCCCATAAAAATAGAGAGAAAAAAATGGAAAAAACGGTCAAGACAGCAGAGTTTCAAGCCATTCAGTGATTCAGTGAACCATTCAATAATGAAATATTCAGATGAGAATGATGAGAAGTGATAAGACGTTCAGCATATTATGATTAAATCAATATTGCTACACCACCATGAAATATCATTTAGTTTATATTTTATTCATTAACTTCTATTTTTGGTAGGCAAATATATTAGACCCCAGAATGAGTATTTGTGCAAAATATTCATGACACAGTAGGGAGGAGGGTGCGAGCATAATATGTATATGTTCTCCCCGGGATATAAATAAAGGATCTCAATCGAGTCCCCCGTTTATCGAAATTTACAAAACGAGTTCAGAACTTTAGGTCTGCGCTGAACTTTGGCGAACGAGGTGCAGGTCTAATTTACTGGACGAGTTTTGTGATTTTACGCAGCAGATATAGCCGACTAGCTAAGTAAGGGTTGACTCTTAACCCGTTGAGTACTTTCATGACATTTTCCATGAAATCTAGTCATGGCTGCTTTGAAGCAGCCATGACTAGATTTGATGAAAATGTCATCTCAGTTTAACTCAACAAATCAATATTGAAAACCTCTGATCAAATTACAAGGGACAAATTGATTAAATGTGTCCAAATTGTACTTATTTCAGTGGTAAGAGATATCCTGTCATGGGCAGGAGTATCCACCAGCAGCTTGCAAGGAGTTAATCACCTTCTAGGTTGTCAGCTCACAAAACGTAACATTTGCAGGTGTGATGGCAAAAGATAGCGATAACTTCCCTCAAAATTGAAAGACAGATGCTGCACATAAGCGATCTCCAATGGGTCCCCAATTTATATCAAAATTTGCAACACAAGTGCAGTAAATTAGGTTTGGACCGAGATTTAGTGAAGTTCAGACCAAATCTACTGGACGAGTTTTGCAAATTTCGATATAACTGGAAACGCGCTGAAAATTCTATTTATTTATATGATCCCCCCCCCCCCTCCCCAAGGCCCCTAAATACATTATTATTAAGCCAGTAATTGTTATTGACCAAACAGCTTCAATATCTAGTGACCGTATATGAGACTGTGTATCATCGAGCTGACCGTGTATAGAGCTTATATACGGTCAGTTCCGACATTTTGTTTTTGACATCCAAGTTCGCGTGTTCAACGACCAACAAATAATTTCGCGTTTGTGTCTGTTGAGCAACGTACAACTATAATACGTTTCTTCCAGTCTTTGAGAAATTTTAATAAACAAATGTAAATAAATGCAATAAATAAACCACTAAAACGACATGTATAGAAACATTAATGTCACCATTAACAACAAATAATGAAAGAAACTGTTCCCACTTACCTTCTTGAAAGAATTGTGAATCCATTTGCTCCAGTTGTTTTATTTTTCCAGTACTTAACACTGAATTAAAGTTGTGAATTGTTAATATAAATTCCTGTTTATTGAGAAGAAAACTCCGTTGTTCCAGAGCCTGCTACTAGCGTAACCTTCACATGACGTAAAACCGGGAAATTCCCTGATAGTGAAAACAGAATATTTGCGCTAGGAATCTGGGTACATTTATGGTTGTGTCTCTTTCAAAGGACTGGCATAATAAATACGTCATGGGGCTTTCAGTGGGCGGATATGGTGTGATATAAGGCTCAGCAAGATCAATATTAGGCAAGGCCGAAGGCCTCGCCTAATATTGATCTCACTTCGCCTTATATCACACCATATGTAAAATAGCAAATAAAATTAGGTATAATGGCTGTGTTGATGTTTTCAATTAGTTCTATTTGCGCGCGCATTAATTTGAGACAGATCCTTTCGGTGACAACCAAACAAAAAGCGTTTTTTGCAATTGATTAATCAAATCAACCGAAGGTGTTATGAAGCACTAATTAATATTTATTGAGAATCTGAAATGGTAATAAGCCGAGAAAACGGAGAAATCATATGATAAAGCTTTTTATTTCGTACTATGAGCAGGAAAGGTTCCTTGATTTCAAGACAATTCGGTGAAATTTGATCTGACGTTTCTCGACCCTCGATCACCAATAACATGACAGCGTTATCACTATGCCGACCATTTTGATAAAACTGTACAATGCTGGCCATTAACTTCTTCTTTTGTCGTCATTATATTATATTCCTGCGGCATGTATTTTGTGGTGATGGGCAGCCACTAGACGGTAGGAGTAACGCCTGTCCGTTTTCTCGTCGTTTCTGCAGTATTTGATGTTGTATTGTTATTGAGTCCCAAAAGTTTCCTTAACTTCAGGTTTATGATGGCAAACTTTCAAACTTTTCAACTTCATGGCGTTTTCCGACTTCGATCGCCAATAACGTCACAGCGTTAACCATTTTCCAACAATTGAGATGAAACTGCGCAATGCTCCGGCTCCACTATTCTTCTTGCCGCCTGGGATATTATTATAGTTGTATGTTTTGAGGACTGGCACAAGGGGAGGGGATAACGTATATCGGTATTGACGCCACGTTGGATGGATTTTACTTCAGATTTTGAAAAAAAATTCAACATCGTATTTGAGACCATGAATATAAAAAGCTCCCTTTTTGGAGTGAAGTTTATTTTTTTTCGTTTTCCGAGTTCGATCGTCAATAATGTCTTTAACAATTTTCCGACAATTTGAACTTCCACTCACCCTCTTTGCTGTCAATGGTATTATTCAAGTGTTACGTTATGTAGTAGAGGCACGATGGCTCAGAAAGTAGAGGTTCAGGCTGCAAGTCGAGAGGTCCTCGATTCGAATCCCACCTTCGGCAACCGCGTTGTGTCCTTGGGCAAGACACTTCACCCCCATTTCTCATGTGGTGGCACGTGGTGTTATATACTAAGGCGTACTGAACGTCGATGGTGCACTTGTCTTCAACCAATGCTAACTCTGCTTGTGTGGAGTTCGTATGTTGGGGAGCCTGACGGTTGATCGCCGTTGCTCGGTGGGTCTATTCGGGTATCCCGGCTTCCTGCACTCGAATAACTGTCCGATACGAGGTGGCCCTGGTTGTCAAAAGTGTTGTTAAACCCCAATAAATAAATAAATAAATAAATAAATAAATAAATAAATAAATAAATAGTAATACATTATGTAGTTTGAGGCGTAGGGTGGTCACCAAAGGGGTGGGTGTGGTAAGGGTGAAACGTCTAAAATAACGTTAATCGAAAATAAAAAAAACAGCTAGCTTTTCTATATTTTGCGCTGTACCACATACTAACATTTCATGAAAATTGGACGAAGTTTATTTTTTGTGACATTGAGGTGAAAAGGTCGCCCGAAAAATCGGCCATATCCGCTTAGAGTTTCTCAGGTCGGTACTACATTTTTTAGATATGTTTTTGTTCGGGAAAAGACGGGGAAAAAGTTGAAAATTGGAAGTCTTGATACAGGCGTCGGTATTAGAAGATGAAAAGAAACGCGTTAATTGGGTAGTCTTTTGGATAAGGTCGATATTTGAAAAACTGCGTAAACCACTGGAAGTGTGATGATTGCGTACAAGTATGCCAAATATCGTGACTGTAGGTAATGAGGATGTACCGCAGACAAGACGTAAAAGAAAGAAAAAAATAGGCCTACGATCGCTATAAGTCATCCCAACTTCATTGGATGACTTAACAAAAGGAACCGTGAGGCAGTTTTTTTTCGACACAGGAACATGATACTTCATAATTATATTAGGTGGGGGTGGATGCTGAGTGAATGTGTGATGTAGACCAATCAATATTTTTAACGTGCAGCCCTATGGCTGCACGTTGAAAATGTTAATTGGTCTACCCCGAATAATGAATATGGACTCTTCCAATTGCTGCCATTGAACTGACACGGAAGACCCCACCAGGGTTCAATAGGTTAACTAGACGGCTTTGAAATCGTAAAGCGAATTTCCAAAAGTCATTCAACGAAGTACGACCAACAACGCTGTATTGGTGGTCAACGTCGTCGTGGCGGTGAACTTCGTTCTGGCGGCCAAGTCTGACGTGTATCGTGATCACATTTCCAAAACCGTGAAAGGCAAATGCTGAACAAGAGGTTGAAAAAAAGAATGTAAATACAGAAACGTAAACCCCTGAGTGTTATCTACGTCATATCTCAACCATCTAATGTGTCATTTTCAACATTGTATTACATTTGTATTTGAGATCTGGAGCGAATACTGTAAAACTTGTACAGTTGTATTTTTCAGACTTGTATGTTCTGTTTATGGAAATTACTAATTAAAATGATTCATTACCACTGTCAAATTGCCACATCTTTTACAATGCTAATGATTCATTTCCGCCGTTGAAATTCATTTGTAGGAAATACAATTTGGGAAAATATAATTGTACAAGTCGTATAGTCTAGGCCCAGAAGTACTAAAACGTGCAGTTAAATTTAAGTTTGAAGTTTTTGGAGGCATTTACGTCATAGTATTGCCAATTGTCACTGTATTGGCGGTCAACGTCGCCGTGGCTGCGAACTCCTTTCTGTTGTCTAAATCTGATGTTCATTGTGATCATATTTCCAAAACCGCGAAAGGCAAAAATGTTAAAAGAGGGGTTAAAAAGAGAATGTAAACACAAAAAAACGTTAACCCCCCGACGTTGTCTACACCATTTCTCCAGTATCTAATGTGTGATTTTCAACTCTTTTACATTTGTATTTGAGAACTGAAGTACTAAAACGTCCTAAGATTTCCACTTCATGCAGTGAAATTTAAGTTAAAAGGTTTTCGAGGCATTTACGTCATAACGTTGACAATTTGCTTGTAATTTGCAAAGACGCCTAAACTAGTCGCAGTGTTTGGATGAAGGCGTAAAATCAAAATCACAAATGCAATTAACACTGTTGAGTTGGTTGTTTTTAAACCAACTGATTTTAGAGTGCAAATGTTCGCGAGTCAAAAAGGGCCAAGTGTAGAGAATAAAACAAATTCATGCGCAATTTGTGCGCATGAGGTACTACGTCGCACGTGACTACATTTCGTCACCTGAGTTCCAATGTGTTCTATGTGCCAGTAACAAGCGTTATGTGTAAACAACAAAGTCGATTTTCGCTATGTCGTGCGAACGAGATACGTTAAATCGAGAACAGGGCCTACTTTAATTCACTCGCAAGTATGTTATGCGCACTTATACTTAACTTATGTCATTCGCATGACTTAACGCATCTCTTGACGTGTATGGCGTGCGCATGACCTATTTCATTTTCTTCACATGATCCAGAATTGGTTTTCAGATAAATGTAGTCACATTCTTTACTTGGGTACATATCGTACGCGTGCATTGATGATCGCATATCCGTGAGTCATGTCATAGCAACATTTGTAAGTCTAATTGATATTGGCCTACTTATGTACATGCCAAAGTGGAAGAGCTTGCAGTTCACATGTAGTGAATAGATATCATAGAAATAACATAGAATAGTATATCTCACGTGACTTCCTTGCGTTCTGATTGGCTGAAAGATGACACCATATTTCGTGTAGTTTGAATCCACAGAACTGACCAGGCACTACACCCAGGCACTACACGTTTTCTATTTTTAGCACACTACTATAGCAGTTTTCTTTTCATACTGGGCGAATAAAACTAATCAGGCTTAATTTAAATATCGATTCACAGAGGTACAACATCCACAAAACGACCCAGAAAGAAATCATTGTGGAAAAATGTGTCGCTTTTCCATTGTTGAAGTCATATTTTCCGGGGCGTTCATTTTATTCCTTGAGAAGATGATCCATATCTCGTTTCGAAGAGAATGATCCATACCTAGGTACAACTTTCATAAGAACGCGTTCGGATATGAAAAATCGTTTGTTTTTGCTGCTCATAAATTATTTCGCTATTCAATTGTATGTTTTGGGCAATAAACGAATAAATAATGGAATTCATTTGAATCTTCGGCGTTTGGTATCCCGTACTGACTCATTCGGTAATGTATATATGTGACAAATGTGTGGAAATTATCAAACTGCGTTGTCAAATTTTGAAAACTTTAGTTTTCATTCGCGAGTTGCGCGATTCTAGAATACACAGTTCTGTTTGGGGGAAATGTTTTGTTTACCCTTGCCGACCGATTCAAAATCTGTCTTCTGCTCATAGCAATAATCCAAGTTAGCCGTGTTTTGGAAGAAGAAAATGTTCTTTAAAAATTACATGGTATTTTTTTCTATGTAACGCTGGTTGGTAGGGCTGCAACCTTGGTAATAGATTAACAAATCGGACAGATGTTTTTCTTGATGAGTGTTCGATATAATATAAGGATTAGTGCATGTCTTGTCGTTGACTACGCCCATATAGTGCCCAGTGAGGTGGTGTAGTTCCCTCCGCTTCGCGGCGGGAACTACACCACCTCACTAGGCACTATATGGGCGTAGTCAACTCCAAGCCATGCACTATTCCTTAAATAGAGTCAGGCCTGGGAAGATGAAAACAAATCCACATTTGACCCACTAAAAAAGACGCTAAAATAGTACAATTTAATAAAATTTAAATAAAACATTGCGCAGATAACCGATTTTACCTTATAACAGACATCGCTACAGTGGCGCGATAGCTCACACAGAACATTCCCAAAATTAGATTTCCCAATATACGTCAATATTTCAATGAAGAATCAGAATGTTTCACCTCATAAAACTGGATGATTGATAGCACCGTAAGCCCCGTCATAACTCAATTCAATAGATTAAGGAAATATGCAAGAAATAGCGATTGCTCGATATTTTTTTCCGTTTGTGCTTATCATTGGAATATTTTATCCGCAAATCAGCCAAAAGCTAATATGGTAAATTATTCTCTCCCTGTGGTGATGACTCGACATAAACAATTTATGGTTAAATTAAAGAGATTTGGCGACGGAAGGTAATAATATTCCGTCCTTTTGGAGGCCAGATAATTCGATATGAAATATGTTGTGGTTTCACGTAAGGAGATGAGGTTATCGAAGGCCACCATTTCTGAAAAGCTGTTTCTTTTTAGATCACTTCGCTATATAACGTATGGTCATTCCCACTAGATCAATTCCCTTTAGACCAATTCCCACGTGGCCAATTCCCAAAAGACCAATTCCCCTTAGACCAACTGATGTGTTCTACTTTTAAAATAATTCTATATCAATAATTTGATATATTTATAAATATTTATAAATGTATTTAATGTTATTGATACTCAAGTCTGAAAATAGGCAGTCTGCCATTTGCAGAATGAGGTTCCCAGAGGGTGAATTTGCTTATGCTATCCCATACAGTGGGCCTGTTTATCCTCTTGGTACCTCTTTCTGTTTATGTTTGAGACCTTAATTCAGACTGGGGTTCATAGAGGGTAACTTTAGTAATGCTACCCTGCTGTGCAGGGTAGTATCACCAAATTCACCCTTTGGGGACCTCATTTTTCAGATGATAGTCTGCTTATTTTCTGGCTTGTTGATATTTTATAGATGTTGGGCAGATTTTTCATAACAATTGTTATAGTAATCACACTCACACACTTCCAAAGACGGTGATTCTTTTTATTGTTTTGTGGTAAACAGATGTTGAACTGATCTCCATAACAAAACAAACACAATCCTTTGTGTGTATTGATGTTATAAATCTATATTTTTTGTAAAACGTTATTTGTACAGAGCTATGCTGAAATGTTATAAACCTATATTTTTGTATGTTATGCATATAAATATTTTTTTTGTCAAATAAAGTGCTTATCAGTAAATAAATGTTTTCTTAATTATCCTTAATCAATAACAGTATGTAGTTGGTCTAAAGGGAATTGGTCAAGAGGGAAGACACCATGACGTATGGATGGCAATGCCTTGTCAATAAAATGCTTTACCACGTCATCAAAATAACATTTAAAATTGAAATCGACCTTGTTGTCATTGATTCGAAGCGCGTTTTTTGTCATGGTTGGCCTTCTCAGCCCACCTCAGCTGTAATAATGTGATCACAAAAGGGACATATTTCTCGGGTCCAACAAAGGAAAATGGCATCTACAGTTAAATCTAGAAGTCCTGTCGCCAACTACACTGCAAAAAATATAGGTTCTCTTTAGAACCAAAACTGGTTCTAGTCTTGTCTCTGAGATGGAACCAGTTCTGTTTAAACAGTATTTATTTCAAATCAAATAAATTTATAAAGATTAACATTAAATATTAACAGAATTAAACATAAATTGAGGGGGTTTCAGCCGTAAGTTCAGTTTAAACAATATTTATTCATGAAAAAGTATGATGCATACATATAATAAACTACAACATGAATGTCATACAGAGTGCGCAATACAATGGTATGCATTAAAGTAATGAGTCAAGGACGAGATTTGTTGAAAGGATTCAGCAGTAAGCTTTTAGCTTGTGTAAGCTTAGAGCTCATACGAGGTTGTCTCAAATCATTATTAAGCAAAGGAAATGTAAACAGTTGGCATATCGAACCAGTTTTGGTTCTATACAGAACCAAAACTGGTTCGATATGCCAACTGTTCATATATCCTTTGTTTCAAAATGTTTGGCGACTGCGTTGAATAAGCTCCAAGTTTACTGCTGAATCTACTTCAGTTCATGTAATATTCTGTTAAAATTGAATGCTAATCTTGATAAATTTATTTGATTTGAAATAAATACTGTTTAAACAGAACTAGTTCCATCTCAGGGACAAGATTAGAACCAGTTTTGGTTCTAAAGAGAACCTATATTTTTTGCAGTGTATTAGCTTAATTTAACATAGTTCCACGAAGGAATTGTACGACATTTTTCAGTCGATTGGCAATCGAAAGCACGAGAGATTCAGCTGGTTTTTCTGTAGAAAGCACACGCACTATTTCAGCCAATCGACCACAGGGTTAAACTCTGAGGTTCATTGGCTGAAACATTGCTCATGCATATGGAATATGTCCAGAATTTGATAGCCTTACTATCGTCATAGTAGGGAGACCAAAGCGCAGAGTGGCGTGCCATTTCTGGGTAATTCATGACGCAACTTCTAGTTTTAATTGTAGATATGTTTTCGTATTTTTTTCCAACGGATGACAATCTTTAGTGCAGTTGGCAGAAAAGCTGGGCGAACTGAATATTCTTGAAATGAATCTTCTCTGGTCATCTGATGTCTCATTCACTTGGATTTCAAGGTAGCTTTTAATATTCAATGACTCTCAAGGTTCCTGCAAAGGATGCCTAACTTCCACCTCTTTTAAGGAATTCAGTGAAGCAGAGGTGCACGTGTATAATTTGAATTGTTTTTAAGGAACCAGAGGTAAGAAATTCAAGATTTTCAAGGTTCTGAGATAGAATTAAGGAAAATCCAGCCGCTATATATGCAAACTTGAATATGTGATAGCATGACAATTGATTTCAATATTTCCTATTTTGCTGTTGTATCGCATTTGTATATGGCACGATTCTTATTTTTTTAGAACAACGGTCTATCCAGCAAGAAGAATTCGTTTCAGCAACATTTCGTCGCCTCGGTGCTAAAATGTCCTTTGTCCCATAGGGGACACAGGGCATTCTAGCACTCAGTCGACGATTTAGCTCGCTCTGAAGCGATCTAGGTGTTGCTGGATGATTCTTTTCTTACTGTTTGATGTGTTATTCATCAAGGGTTTTACGGTGGTTGGGGATCTAATATTCAATGACATTCCTGGGTTTTGGCAAATGATTTCTAAATTCCAGTGCCGCCAAGGAAGTCCATGAGCCGAGGAATTTCAGTATTTGTTTTTAATGGTTTCGGTTGGGTGGTCAATTTTGAATTGTGGCAAGTAATTTTTTCCCGCTAAGTTTTATTCTGTAACATTTGTGAGGGGGGTATGTAGAGCTAACCCACGTCTCCAGTTGCGAGATTGATCAGCTGTCACCAGGTTGTTTGTCTCCGTTCTATTATGTAGGTATATCCCAATTTCATTTTCTTCGCATATTTATTGATTACACACTATTGCTAGAAAACAACTAATTAAACTGTAATTTTAATAATTTTATTGATATTCAATAAAAAAAAAATTAAAGAGATTTACTTTCCGATAAGAGATGTTATTCTTATTTTGAAACTCACTAATTTGCTGCATAAATTCAGGCAGGAGATCAAAAACATGACATGCAGTACGTGGAGAGTGGATTGTAACTAAATCACCCGCGGAGTGGAGTTATCACCCAAGCTATAACTTTCAAATTTTGTACATATAGACAAAAAACACAAGCAATGTGTCAGCCAATCGACCTCCGGGTTAAACCCGGAGGTCCATTGGCTGAAACGTTGCTTGTGCTGGTTATGCTTTGCAACAAATTTTCAATTATTGGTTGGGTGGAATCTCCACTCTGCGGGTGTTTTAGTGATAATACACTCTCCACGTACTGTAGTTCCGAACTCAGTGCGAGAGAGTTCAGAAAATACGTTTACGCTATTATAAACACGAATAGAACACGACGCTTGAAAAAATAATTTTTCTATAACTAAACATTTTCCCTATTCCTTAAATACATAGCTTATGAGCTCGTTCAACTGAGGGGTCATAAGCTATGTTTTGGAGGCACAAATTGAGAAAAGGACAGAATTACAATGAAGAGTTTTGATGACATGGATGACCTCATAGTTAAATGATTGGGGAAACTAAATTTCCTTTTCCCTATTTTCCAATCTTTTGGATCGAGAATCAACACATTATGCTACGAGTGTTGTGTGTATTCAACCTTACACGACACAATACAGACATTGAGAAATGTTCTGGATAAACCGCACGTGGAATCTGGTCTACGTGTAGGAACGTTCTGCAATAAGGCATCTGATTGGCGTTATGGCGTGAATGAAGTACTTTGACCCAAAACAGTGTCTCGAAGTCAGCCAAACGTAATGTTTTTCTCTAAAAATCTATGCGTCATTTATTTAATTCAGGCTTAACGGTATAAATACAGGACTCATTTTGTGAAGGAGAATACGGAATGTAAATTTTTGAAGTGTTTCGCGGTGCAGGTCGTTGATTCCTGCGCCCCCTCCCCCTTCCCCCATAATCTACCTTCGTTGCCTTCTATCCTATTGTTTATTAGATATGATTTTCCCAGAATTTTCTATTATCAATCTCGGCTGATATCAGCTGAGTTTGAAGTCATATCAGCCGATGTGAACCAAACTAGATTTACCCCCGCCCTCCCCCACCCCTGATACGTTACTGGGCACAACCAGGTTGCTTGCGTGGAAATATTTCACCGTTTTCGACGAACGCAATTAGAAAAATTGGTGTGGCCAGTCGTAACAGAATGTTTTGAAGCGTAGTTTTGTATGAAAAGGAATTAAAGATGGCAATAAGTAATTATGCCTGTTCGCCAAACCTTTCTCTCATCTATGAAATAAAATATTATTTAAAAAATTAAGTAATTATATCAACTCGGATTCCGTGACTTTCTGATAGCTGAAATAGGAATTTTGGACGAAGTGAAAAGAATGAGAAATATAGAATAAACGTATAGTGTTTTCAAGTGAAAGATGTATTCTACGAGCAGGATTAAGAATGAAACCGACGAGCCTCTGGCGAGTCGGTTTCATTCTTAATTCTACGAGTAGAATAATTTTTTTACTTGAAAAACACTATACGTTTATTTTGTTTATCCCATAAATCTTTTACAGGGCAGTCGCGGTGAAATCGTGCCGTTACTCGGTACAAAACACAGCGAGAAGTGAGGAGCACATAGGTCCAATTCGATGACAAGCAAAATTACCAAAAATAAAAAAGGCGCAGTGATACATTTCTGTCTAAAAATAATCTCCCTACAATCCTGAACTAAACTTGCAAAAATACTTTATTAAATGAACAATGTGTTGTGATTTCTACTGAAATTGTGTAATACTTTCAAATAGGTTTAAGGGAAACAACAATTGAACTGTTAGTTATGCTACTACACGAATGCGGTAGAGATCAACAAGTCCGTCTCTACTTTTAAAATAAATTCTTTCAGTGTTAAACCTATGGGGAAAATCTATCACCCTACTAGTTGAATAAAGCAAAAATTTATCCAAGGCTTTTATTGTTCGAATAAACAGACATTTATGGGATAAACAATAATACTGTCAGAAAACTTGACAGATTTGAAAACATTCCAATAATTAAAGAGGTTTTTATTTGGTTAGTTTCATATCGGCCGCAATATTAGCCTCGGTAACTTTAAATTAGCCTTCCACCTTCGATCTCAAGCTGATATGAAGTTACCTCAAGCTAATATCTCGGCCGATATGAAACTTAACAAATAGAAACCTCTTATTATTCTAGTGGTAGTTAATCGATATATTATTGTTCGTAAGCTTTGCATGCTTTCATTTATTTATCGGTATTGTTTTTCACAAAACTCATATCTTATCAAAAAAAATCTTTATTTTCCTGAAAATATCGAGATTTTGTAGATCATGAATAATTCATCGCTATATATAACAGGTGCGTAGAAATTCATCAGCAAGATCATTTGTCTGGATCGTAACTTCGTTTACAGTGGAGTATATTCCTTACTTGTTGGCGGGTAGAGTACAGGAAATTCCCAAAAGTACATCTGTTGGACATTTCAGAATCTCGACCCCATATAAAGAGAGGTGTCTTGTGTTAATAAAGGAGCAGTTTTATCCGTAACCGAGGCTCATATGTCATCCGAAATGTGTATATTGCACAAAAACTAAGGATTTTATATTTCATCACGTATCAAAATAAATAGAATATTGTTTCGACCATCCACTTGATTCTATCAGGCACCTGGCAACGATTCTTAAAGTGAACGGACACCAACATTACGTTTACGGTTGGGGAGGGATCGCTCGTCCTCGGCCATCCATATAAACTCAGCTATTCCGTAGTGTTAGTATTGATATCGCCATGTTAAAAACTGCCAGTTTGCAAGTATAGAATCGTGGTTCACAATTTGAAGTGATCCGTCTATTTCGCCTCTCACGAAATGTAACAATTGTAAAAAGGTCATGTTTTGATACAACATAGCGTTTATATGGATGGATACAAGATTAACCCTTTGAACCCCAAAGGCCGTTTTTCCTGTGGGGTCACAAGCTACGTCATGATGTCAATGAATTCTGATTTTGGACTTAATGGTGTTGCTGCTAGCTGGCTATCATCATACCTCAAGAATAGACAGCAGCGTGTATCAATAAACGGTAATCTGTCAACAGACTTCCATCTTGAATGTGGAGTCCCACAGGGCAGTTGTCTTGGTCCTGTTTTGTTTCTATTCTATATTTCAAAAATGTTCACCATCATTGAATCTCACCCGCCTGCCGTCCATGGTTATGCTGATGACACACAGGTCTATTTCTCTTTTCGACCATCAATCAAAGATCAAACTAAAGCTCTAGAAACTATTGAATCATGTATTTCGGACATTTGCACATGGATGGTTGCAAACAAATTAATGATAAATGATGATAAGACACTAAAGTTGACATCAGTTCAGTGAAGGTAGGAGATTCCGCCATCAGTGCAAGTAACAGTGTACGTAATCATGGTGCCTTCTTTGACTCTACTATATCTATGGACAGACATGTTACAAATATGTGCAATAAGGCTTTCAGAGGTCTATACAAAGTTAAACAGATAAGACAGTTCCTCACCAAAGACTCAACAAAAACCCTAGTTCATGCCTTTGTAACTTCACATTTGGATTATTGTAATGCCTTACTGTTCAACCTTCCACAATATCAGTACTCTCGCCTGCAGATGGTATTAAATGCATCAACCCGAGTGGTATGTAGAGCATCACAATCTCAACACATCACTCCTGTTCTGAAGGATATGCACTGGCTGCTAGTCAAGTACAGAATAATTTTCAAAACTTTATTATTAGTTTTTAAGACACAAAACAACATGCCACCTGCCTACTTAATACCAAGAATGTGTGTCAATACAACCTGTCGTCCGATGGTAAAATGACAGCTCTTCCAAAACATAGGTGTAAGACATTTGGTCATTCTCATTTGCTGGCCCTCACTTGTGGAATAAATTACCAGAACACCTAAAAGACTGTCAAATGTCAACCTTTTCAAGAAAGATCTCAAAACATACCTGTTTCAAAAAGCTTATAAATGATGTTATGGACGTTAAGATATTGTATATATTCCGTTTGTGTATTTGCACGAGCTCCGTAACATGTACAGAGCCTTAGAATATATCTATATCTTCTGAACTATAATTGTGGCGCTATATAAATGTGTATATTATTATTATTATTATTATTATTAAGTGGAATGGTAACAAGGTTAATGTGTGGCGTAGACCAATCAATATTTTCAACGTGCAACCCTAAGGCTGCACGTTGAAAATATTAATTGGTCTAACCCCAGATACTAAATATGGACTCTTCCAATTGCCGCCGTTGAACTGTCTTGGAAGATAGCACCGGTTTTCAAAGGGTTAATGAAGAAATTTAGAAGACGATTAGTGAACTAGATAAACTCTACGATCGAGCGCGGTTAGTGTTGAATGGGTGACCATTTCTGCGACTGATTCGCGCTCCCGCGTTGTGTCGACTGCCTACATGAGGGCACGGTGACGCTGTGTACTAAGGCGTTCTGCAAGACGATGGTGAGCCTGTCTTCAACCAATCTAACCCTTCCGCTGCCTCGGTGCAGAGTTACGATGTTGGACAGCTGACATCTGCTCGTCGTTGCTCGGTTGTTCTCTCTGGGTACTCCGGCTTACTCCACCCGTAAAACTGTCACCGACATGATATGACCCTGGCTGTTAATGTGGCGTTAAACTCTATTAAAAAAAGAAAAAAGAAAAATCTACGATGTTACACTCAATTCTATGGAACAGACCCACACAACACCAAGCTTGATAGTTCTCAACCGTGCGGCGGGACATCGGGAGTGCAGTTATATGCAGAATGTGTGAAGTGAAACATTATTTGTGGACAGAGTCGGATCAAGTCGGATCCAATCAGCGATCAGTGTTCAGATGTGCCAGTTGAAAACAGGTGAGGAGCTGATGAACAATTTTGCCAATGATATCGTGGACTCTACATTAGAGGATGATACGCAACCGCAATACATTTAAATTGTACATTTTGTAATGATGTCTGAAGACGATATTATTACGTAGTTTCTCTCAAGATCAACTTTATAGCTGATTCTATACCATTCTATCATTTCCGTAAGAAACCAAACTATTTTAACCCTTTGGATCCGAGAGGTCTTTCTTCCGGCCTAGGAAAATATTGACCTATCAATATTTTCAGCGTGCAGCTCGATTGTGGCACACTGAAAATATCAATTCGTCTATCCCCAAATAACGAACACCCAAATAACGAATATGGGCTCTCCTAGTTGATGTTATTAAACCGTCCAGGTAGATACCACCAGTGTTTAAGGGGTTATTATCTCATAAATGTCAGTTTATTCGAACAATAAAAGCCTTTGATAAATTTTTGCTTTATTCACCTAGTAGGGTGATAAATTTTCCCCATAGGTTTAACACTGAAAAAATTTATTCCCCTAGTAGCGACTGACTTGTTGACCTCTGGCCTCTACCACATTTGTCTAGCATAATTAATAGTTCGCTTGTTGATTTCTTTAAATCTTTTAGAAAGTATTACATAATGCCAGTAGAAAACACCACCCACCGCTCATATAATAAAATAGTTTTGCAAGTTTAGCTCAAGTTTGTTGGGGAATTATTTTTAGACAGAAATGTATTACTGCGCCTTGTTTATTTTTGCCAGTTTTGCTGGTCGATCGAATTGGACCAATGTGCTCCTCACTTCTCGCTGTGTTTTGTAGAGAATTATAGCACGATTTTGCCGCGACTGCCATGTGGAAGATTTATGGGATAAACAAAATAAACGTATAGTATTTTCAAGTAAAAAATTTATTCTACGAGTAGAATTAAGAATGAAACCGACGAGCCAGAGGCTCGTCGGTTTCATTCTTAATCCTACTCGTAGAATAAATGTTTTTCTTGAAAACACTATAGGTTTATTCTATATGTAAATTGCATTTTTTTATCCTTCAAACTAGATTTTATATTCAACTGTATTTGCAGTCAACAGCTTTCTTCAACATTGCGTTTAGTGTTTTTCTTATTATTTTATCGCTACTTGTTTCTATCCTAAATAGTTTTCTGATTATTGGCATCACGGTACTAAATATTTTCCCATAGGCGACCATTATAACGTTGAAGCGAAAAGAAATTATGATCACATCACTTTTCGCATTCAAATATCTTTGGCAAATATAGACATTTAGACAACTTTCTTCTTACCTGGAACAAATAAGAGATGAAAAGTGACAGGAAGGGAAGTACCGGTCACGTGGACATATTTTTCAGGGAATTCCCAACAAAACCACACCAAAAGTCAATTGTATTTTTTAGGTCAAATCACCCTCTTTATTTATCTGGAATATTCAACAGTAATGCAAATGTTTATTGAAACAATATATGTTCCCAAGGTTGCTTATATTTAGAGACTGCAACATTTCAAGGCGGGTAACTCTAATTCAAATATTTAATGCAGCGATACCTTTAGCAGTTGTTTTATTTTACAGACCGTGCATTTGTTTATTGAGATTTAAGGACAGTTTCAACAACCAGGATCACATCACGTCGTTTGCGGATGGAGGAAAACGGAGTACTCTCAGAGAACCACAGAGCAGCGGCGTCCAACTATCAAAGTCTACAGCTTACTAATTCTGCGCCAGCAGAATTAACATCAGTTGAAGGCAAGTGCGCCGTACTAATAAATATACGGCACAACCGAGCCCCGCGTATTCAATCGGGGTTAAATGTCTTGCCCAGGGACACAACGTAGTTACCAGGTGTGTACATCGATCACAGGAATTAATGAGCGTGGTTTTAGTTTCGACTACTGTTTTATCGCCACGATATTTGTTTGGTATTGGGGTTTAACCCTTTGAACCCTATCGGGCAGACATATGGGGTTTAGGTGGCTATTTGTTGGTAGAAATGGGGGTTAGGTGACTATCGTAATTTATGTGACTAGTCACATAGTTAAATGTCATTATTCTAGGGTGGGGTTCAGAGTTGGGGTGGAGTGGGGTGGGGTGGGGTTAGATTCAGTAAAGGGTAGGGTCAGGGTTTGCTACCACCCCAAAAAGTGTTCACCCCAAAAGTTTTAATACAATGGTCATGCATTTTAGTTAAAATAGACCAGGAATATATTGAATTTTCATTAGTCTAGGGTGGGGTTTAGAATTGGGGTGGGGTAGGGTTAGGGTCAGTAAAGGGTAGGGTCAGGGTTTGCTACCACCCCAAAAATTTTCCCCAAAATCACTTCTTTTAATATAATGGACATGAATTTTATTGTAGTCCCATAAAATAGCCACATAACTACCAATTGTTAGAACGTCCATATGTTTTTCCGTCCAACAACATGATACGCCATAACGTCGTTAAAAGAGATGCTGCTCAGGAAATGTGAGAGGTAGACAAATCAATTTTTGCAACGTGCAGCCCCGAGGCTGCACGTTGAAAATATTGATTGGTCTACCCCAAATAATGAATATGGACTCTTCTAATTGTTACCATTGAACTGGCATGGAAGATATCACTAGAGTATAAAGGGTTAATGATACTTTCAATATTCATGGTCATATCGTGTCGGATAGTTGCATCTGAGAAGGAAACCGGAGTAACTGGAATAAACCATTACAGGTACGAGCCACTGTCGGGCTCTTCTAGCAGAGTTCGCAGCGATTGACGGAAAATGCATCATTGACGTGAAGTACGCCTTAGTACGCATATTTATTATTATTTATTTATTGGTGTTTAAGGTCACATACTTATGCACATTGGCTAATCGTGACCGTGACAGTTTTACGGGTGGAGGAAGCCGGAGTACCCGGAGAGAACCACCGAGCAACGATGAGCAGCTGTCAGCTCTCCAACATCGTAACTCTGAACTCTGCACCGCAGCACAGGCAGGGTTAGATTGGTTGAAGACATGCGCACCATCGACGTGCAGTACGCCTCAGTACACAGCGTCATCGAGCTCTGTCAAACAAGATTGAATTGGTTAAATTTCTAGTTGCATTATGGGAAATATTTTCACCCTGAACTTTAGATATTTCGACATCAGTGTTCAGGGAGTTAACTGCCATTGGGTCGAAGCGTTCGAATAACAATGATTCCGAACACCCTGCGTAGTTTAATTCGCAAACAAAATACACTGAAATATTTTTATTCGTTTCGGGAAAACTTTTCTCCACATTCCTATCTGTACCCAGATGTGTCGAGGTAGGCCTTGTGAGCAGAGACTTACAGACAATGTGCTCGGTTCCATGCCCAATGCGTTAACATTACGGATGACACCTCAATGCTTAAAATGGACGATATATCTTAAGCTTCAGTGAAGATGTAGGTGGCATATCGATTTTTTGAAAGCAAACCATACTGTTAAAGGTTTTAAATAAAAATAGGAATTTACTCATATCTTACAATATATTTGTTCAGTTCAAACATATGGTAGGTCCATTCGTTAGAATGTTTTTTCAAACGCGTTTAATTGGAGAAAAATAACTAATTTATTTTTTTAATCAAAGTAAATTCATGCCCAGCAAAACGTGCAAAATTGTGTAATGAGGAACATGACGTCACACAAAAACGTGGCAAAGAAGCAAATAAACGTTTGATCAGTACCAGAAAGCCACCGTCCCAGCAACGGGAAGGACAACCTGTTACACTCCCATCAGTTTCACCTATTTGTGAGGCGTATGATTCCGTTAAGAAACTGATCAATGCCATAGAATTGTTACCCACCAAGCACTCTAGCAGTTCAACAGAATTTTCCCCTTTTCTCTTGTTTTGACTCTGAATTTAACCAATTAAATCTTGTTTGACAGAGCTCACTGAGCTCTGTCAAACAAGGTGTATTTGGTTAAATATCAAACTACATTATATCACATGAAACGTCATTAATTTCGACGTAACAACCCATGTCTTATTTCCTGATTACCAACTAGTTTCTAATCGGCGCGTGGTCACATAGCAGCAGCAGCATTGTATTCTTGTGCGTAGTTCACATGACGTCAATTACGACAACAGGTACAAGTAAAGCGCATTCATGACGTCATGGTGTGAATCGTCTGAGCCAACGAACTGATTGTCGGTTGGTTTGGGAGAATTTAGCGACAGTGAATTAAATAAAAAGTGTAAAAAACATTCGGAAATTCATGTGATATACAGAATCTTTAACTCGCGATGTTTGGATAAAAGATTTTTTGAAACTCATTTGATGAATTCGATTCACAACTCGCCTAAAGGCTTGTTGTGAATCAAATTCGTCAAACTCGTTTCAAAAAATCTTATATCCAAACATCACTCGTTTGAGATCCTCTATATGTGAAATATTTGCTGCTAAAAACTTTGTTATTTTGACATCTGTGTGCAGAGGGTTAAAGTTCGTCTATTACCATTTAACAAGAGTTTCTACCAATTCTAGAGGACAAATTATACAATACTGTCTGAAGTGGTGGGACTTTTGCATTTGTGTACAGGCAGCCTTTTTCTGATTATCGGTTGATTACACAGTAAATACTATATTACTACTCATTATTTTCTTACCGCATACTCTCGTTTAACCCTTTACCTAACATGAAAAGCAGAAAAAATTCTTGAATAACTATTATTTTCATTTTTGTCTCAAAAACATAGATTATGACCCCTCATTGGAACGACCTCGACGAGCTCGTTCCAATGAGGGGTCATAACCTATGTTTTCGAGACAAAAAATGAAAAAATAATGAAAATTAATTGGCGATATTTGAGAATAGCGCTGGCAGATTTTTGCCGTTACGTTAGGTAAAGGGTTATTGATAAAATAAAAAGTTGCTTCGAAAAGCTCTTAACACAACCAACTCAACATAACGAACTGAACGAACTTCATACGAATCCCACTTGAAGGAAAAAACAAACACTTATCTGGGATAACGTGTCGAAGATTTTTACCGAATGTCTAAATAAATTTTATACCTCACTATATAACGAACGCGAAGGATTCCGCCCCATTTTCCAATAATTACTTTTACCGGGGAGAAATACTCAGTTATTATGATGCGCAGTTCACAAAACAATGTGAATTTTGATTTTTTAAAGATGAGAAGTCCGTCAAATCTTGGTAGTGTATCCAAAGAACAAACTTATTTGAAAGTCATTGGGCACTAAATAGCGTTTAGGTGACATAAGTGAGTCCCATAGTTACTACTGCGCAGAGAGGCCTACTCACTGTCCCCCTATTTGGACCCTAGTACAAAGTTTCAAGCAAAATTTCTATCTGCTGTACGCATATATAAAACGTAAAATTATTCTTTTTAAACAAAACAGTCCATAGAATAACGATCCCTGATACATTGGAAAGTACTGTTTTTCATTCCGTAAAGGGGGCTTTGGGGTGTCTGGTCTCCAAATATTATTCATCAAATATCCCTCTCGAGATAACTAATAACTATATTGCAAAGTGTACAGCAGGGTTTCGAAAACACGACAAGAGTTCGTTCTTCGGCACCAACCGCCTAGCGAATCCATACTAAACCACGCACATAACTAGACCACCGACTGTCAGTGGCCGATATGTGAGCTTGGCTTTGTATAGTTTCGCTAAGCGTTTGTAACCGAAAGAAAATCTCCAATCTGTGGCCGAGTGGTGTGCGTGATTTGGTATTGTTTCTCATGGTGCTTTGTGCCGAAGAAGACTCTCGGCGTGGGATCGAGCCCTCGTTATGGCAATTGCTAAGCAGTCGGTGCACTTTCGTGATTGTACGTTTGGCCCTAGAAAAATAAATTTGAAGAACAGACTTTCCAGGGAAGTGTATGTAGTATGTAGAAATAAGTGATGCATTCTTCTGCCACTACTACTAATAATAATAATATAATAATAACAATTTGGTCGGCCGCTGATTTGTAGCGGTTCTCATGGGAAAGGGCCTTGATTATCCCTGTTCTCCCAAATGTATCCTTATCCCCACACCTCTTCTGTCCTCCCAACACTCTGAGGTGGACTGCTTGATGACATCCCTACCCCATTCTTCCCAATTTCTCCGATAAGCATACTAATCCTCTCCTTTGCGTCACTCACTAACCACATGTCCCAATCCAAATCCCCATCATAATCCCGGTGAATCTTATTATGTCAGACAGATATTTTTCTAATAGTAAGTATTTCAGGGTCTCCACAACACCTAAACTACACATTTGGAACTTCTTTTCATTGTCTTTCCCAGTTTTCGCCCCAAGCTCCAGCAACCGCGACCTGATCTTGAACAAAAGTGACACACCAAAAGTGCCATCATGGTACTCTTCAAAACCTGGCTGCTCTTTATCACGCAGACCACCCAAAGACCTCTTTGCCGTGACACCCTCTCGCCAATTCTGATTGAAAGTGCTTCAACACGAGATGCATTATACCAAAGTCGCCAAAACACTTGTTTCATTGGTTTTTACACTCAAGTCGTAACACATAATGTATGAGAAATCGTGCCGTGGCTCAATTGTGAGAGCATTGGACTTGAAACCAAACGTTCGAGAGTTCTATCCTGCACAGAGCCAACTGCGTTGTGCCTTTGGGCAATAGACTTAATCTCAATTGCCCACGTGAGGGGCATGGAGGCGCCCTGTACTAAGGCGTACTGAATGTCGATGGTGCATGTACCTTCAACCGTTGCTAAATCTCATTGTGTAGAGTTAATAATCTGAAGCGGCTGACAGTTGCTCGTCGCTGCTCTGTTGTACTGCCCGGATACGCCGGTGTAAAAGGAATGGAAGTCCGTAGGAACGTTAGTCCCTCTGGACTATTATTCCGCAGAATTATAGTCCTAGGTCTAACATTTCTAGGAATAGTAGTCCGGCGGACTACTATTCCTAGAAATGTTAGACCTAAGACTATAATTCCGCGGAATAATAGTCCAGAGGGAGTAATTTTCCTACGGATTTCCATTCCTGTCACGCCGGCTTTCTCCATCCGTAAAACTGTCTGTCGCGATGTTTTCTTGACTGTTGAAAGTGCCGTGAAACCCCACTGAACACTAAACAAAATAGAAGTCATAAGAGGTAGAATTTTAGCCACCAGACTGAGCCCATGATCCCACTGACTGAAACACAGTTTGTGTTTGTTATGCGTTTTTGTCTACGATTTTTTGTATATGTGTGTTGGGAGAGGGTCAGGACGGTTGTTTTTGTATTCATCCGCATTTTCGTTTTATTAAGGTGCAAGTGAAGGGTTTAAAACAACTATGCACTGCTGTTAACGACAGAAACCGGTGTCAAGCAAGAAAGTAAAGCAGCTCCGAAGGTGATATTTTTCTTTACATATATCGGCTTCAGTCACCTCATTCAAGTTTAATCGTATAATTACAGACCACAGCTCAGTCAATAAGCAGGATAGGAATCAATGACTCTTACTGGCGTTGATCCTAAAGTCCACATTTGAAAAACTCAAACTCGGATCGCTGTCCCCCATACTCCACCCTTGTAGTACCATGTCTCATTAGCGAACGACATGAGTAGGTACGAAAGCATATATTCACGTGTTATATTAATAGTCAACCCTTTAACTTACCAAATTGACAAAATCAGACAGAGCTATTCACAAAAATCACCATTCAATTTTCATTACTTTTCTATTTCTTGTCTCAAAAACAAACATAGCTCATGACCCCTCATTGGAACGAGCTCGTTACAACGATGGGTAATAAGCTGTGTTTTGACACAAAAAGAGAAAAAATAGGTAATCAAGAATTTAGTTGCAAATGCTATTTCCCTTTCGTATTAGGTAAAGGGTTAACTGCAACGAATACATCACCAATGTCGCTGTAGTGTGAGCACTAATTTTCGCATGTCGGAAAGCGAGAGTCTCACATTTTCCAAATTCGTAACATGCCTGTCTTAAAAAGGGCTCATGTGATGCGCTCAGAATTTCGAGGCGGCAATTTCATAAACTCGAAATAAAAGCAGAATGTGTTTATACTGAACACTATGGACAAACATTGCTTTCAGCACGGTAACATCTTTCTACGATATCGATATTTCTAATTTCAATAGTAATATAGCGTTGTTAATTGTTAATAGAAGTTACCTCCGCCAACATGTATGGTATATGGAGATTTAATACCTGGAATTCTGTTTTTAAACACCGAGCCGCAGGCGAGGTGTTTAAATGAGACACTCAGGTATTAAATCACCATATACCATACATGGTGGAGGAGATAACGTTTTTGTCCCGTTTGAAGCACAATACAACTTAGTGGAAATAAATTTGTGGACGCATTTCTCAGCTCCACAATCATTTGGACCAAATTCGTGATAATAATTTTGTTTTTATAATCACAGAAGACAACAGATAGAGTTACTTCCCTTGGGTCGTTAAGAAAACGAGTAAACAGTATTTTGTTGACATGTCGTCCACTGAGTTCCAATGTGTTCTATGTGCCTACTGGCACATAGAAACCATTGATACTCAGGGGACGAATTCTTTACTCTTATTTTATTTTTATGATTGTATTGTTGGAAATCTGATGATATTTGTGACTATTTTCGGGTTTTGGGGTTCGAGTTTTATAAAGAGGCTAGCGGAAGGGAAAAGCTTTTATTGAAACCATATACCCCCGATGTTTCGCGTGCGCTTATACCCTGGGTGTTGCACGATCTCATATACCTTGGATGTTTGGCGCACCCTTTACCATGGCTATTTGTCCAAGGCATTCTGACCAATCAAAAGACAGAATTTATCAGGATATAGGGACAATAAAATGTATTTTTCGTTAAATAGCCACAGTCATAAAATAACGTCTTTTGAATGGGATAAGAGGCCATTTTCAATGCTTAGGCACTTCAGATGACTTCTAGTTCATAGGGCCTTTGCGAAGCTTCGAGATTCGATTCGATTTCGAATCTTAAATTACTATATTCCGTTTGACACGAAATGGGCAGTCCGATTCGTTTCCCATTGAATCTTTTCATAGGCATATAGTTTGGTATCAGTCATGTACGTCAACTTACAAAACATATAGTTAAGATGAAAATTGTACAAGAATATTTCTGAAAATAAAAACTAAATTCAGTTTGTGTTGTGTTAATATAAAGAGCGTCTGCACCCATGGAGTCACTCAGGCTTATTCTAGACGCACTTGGCACTGACGCTCTTGAAAGCAACTTTAACGTTTCAAAACAATGCCGACGATAAGCTGTTGCTAACGAATAGCCATGTGCAGTTCCTAGTACCTGTAATACTCTCGCATCCATTCCTGTTTTTGAACTTTAATCCTTACTGGGCAATATTCCCACTACATCATTAGAGCATGTCATCGATGAAGGCATGCCTTGATGATGTAGTTGGTATATGTTATCAGTCGGGACTTCAGCCATCACAGACGGAGCAAGTCAGTTGTACAGCCCCTCCCTTACTAGATCGCCTACAAGACAGCACTGTTTCGATTTGAGGTTCGATTCGAGTTTGAATAATATACACGATTCGATTCGAGACTCGATTCGAATAGAAAATATGTGATTAGCAAGGGGGCCCTACTGTTTCACTTAACCCTTTACCCAACGTGAAAACCAAAACCGGCCAGCGCTATTCTCAAAAATCGCCAATTAATTTTCATTTTTTGTCTCAAAACATAGGTTATGACATCTCATTGGAACGAGCTCGTCGAGCTCGTTCTAATGAGGAGTCCTAACCTATGTTTTTGAGACAAAGAATGAAAAATATTAGTTATTCAAGAATTTTTTTTTACAAGTGCCGTCTGCTGTTCATGTTAGGTAAAGAGTTGAGGGACGATAAACAAATTATTACAACCGCAAATCATTGTGGGTAGTCATGCATCGTCTCCCTGGCGAGGCCAGATCGACAAGACTAAACAGATACGACACGAGTCGTCCACTCAACGGGACACGTCGACCCCGATCAATACTAATTATATGGTTTGTCTTATGTGGTAATGCAACGTCATTATCTCAGGTGGTACCTTTGTGAAAAATACTGATTAAGACTCAAAATGATGAATAAACCATTGAATATTTGAAAAAATATATTTTAAATAAAAATAAATTAAAACAAGTAGACCAGTAATATGATTTGCGTAACTTAAGTTTAATACCCGGATATGATTTGTACCGTTATTAAAGTAATGTTTGTGTTGTTTCGATTCCGATTGATTTTACATTTCAAGACACTGCACTGAGATTTGTTTACTCACAGTGAGATTAAAACACAATGCCGTGTAATTGTGTATTGACTCGTGTAACAATCTGTATGCATTGTAACTCATTTTAATCCTTTGAACCCTAGCGGCCGTTTTTCCAGTCAGGAACATGATACGTCATAATTTCGTTAAATAGGATGGATGCTAAGTGCATGTGTGTGGTAGACCAATCAATATTTTCAACGTGCAGCCCCAAGGCTGCACGTTGAAAATATTAATTGGTCTACTACTAACTAATGAACATGAACTCTTCCAGTTGCTGTCATGGAACTAATATGGAAGATACCACAGCGTTTTCAAGGGTTAAGATGTTACAGTTAAAACTAGAAGTCCTGTCACGAATAGTGCGCTTATCTAGGCTTAATTGCGCGTTGGAATTGCGCGCAATTGCCATATCGAATGGCATCCAAAGCACGGCAAGTTCTCTTGGTTACTCATAGCAAACACATGCAATGTTTCTGCCAATGGACCTCCGGGTTACCCGGAGGTCCATTGGCTGAAACATTGCTTGTGCACAGGCCTTATGTACAGAATTTGATAGCTTTACTTGGGCCATAACGCGTACATTAACGCGCATATCAACGTGCTATTTGTGCGCATTTCATGACAGGACTTCTAGTTTTAACTGTAGTTGGTTCCAGGTGTCATTCCCTTGTGTGAAATTTGATTGTTATTTTAATTCCAGTAACATTGGCTGACACGGAAATGAAGGCATCTATTAAAAATGTTTCATACGTTTTTATTTATTTATTATCAATAATTAGTTTATGGAATATTACAATAGAAAATATATGACCATGTCAGATCCCTTTTAGTACAGAAATGATAATACCTCCAAACCCTGCGGTTCCGCGGGCCTTGATACAGTTATGCACTATTTAGTTTAAACAATATTTATTTCCAAAGTTTAAAGAAAGTTACAGAAAGCGCGTACGATAATGATACACGTATCAGCGAGCACAAAACATTGATGGAAATGGATTCAGCAACAAGCTGGTAGCTTATACTAGGATGTTTACATACAGATAAGTTGTTTGTGTATAATCTAGGACTGACGACTATGACACAAGATACGGTGGCTGATGCACTGTTTATTATACAGTATGTGGCAGGTACAACAAAGTTATAAAAATAACTAATTTGCACATGCTCTACAGCAAAATATCTCTATAAACATGCTTTGATATAGAGTAGAATTAATGGACCCTTTACACGCCATACAAATTTTGATTTATTCAATTTTTAAATTGAAGACATAGCTTCCGACTCCTCATTGGAACGAGCTCGTTGAGCTCGTTCCAATGAGGGTTCATAAGATATGTTTCTAAGGCAAATATATAAAACTATTTAGTAATTGTCTTCTATTCCTATATGGTAAAGAGTTAAAAGCTTTCCTTACAATAATTGCTGATAACAGTGTCATTTTTTACCAAAGTACATCTAGAATTAACTGTTGTATCAACTGTGATAACATGATTTGGTTCTCGTCAGATCACCGAAGTTACGCAACGTCGAGCCCGGTTAGTCCTCGGATGAGTGACCGTCTGAGCGATCGATTCGGACTCCCGCGTTGTGTCCTTGGGCAAGTCACTTAATCCCGATTGTTCACATGGGGGCACGATGACGCCGTGTACTAAGGCGCACTGTACGTCGATGGTGCGCATGTATTCAACCAATCTAACCCTGCCTGTGCTGCAGTGCGGAGTTACGGTGTGGAGGAGCTGGCAGCTGCTCGTCGTTGCTCGGTGGCTCTCACCAAGTACTCCGGCTTCCTCCATCCGTAAAACTGTCACGGTCATGATTAGCCATTGTGCATACGTATGTGACCTTAAACACCAAGAAATAAATAAATAAATAAATAAATAAATAAATAAATAACAAGATGTCGTTTGGAAAACCTCTGACAAATTTTAACATATTGTATTATGCTATTCATGTATGGTGGGATGTGGCTTTGGTCAATTTTGTATGTAGACTGCCGAATGGCTATGTGATCAGTTAGTCTGTTACTGTATCAAAATATATCTCCCAGTGCCTTAATTAGTCAATCACAACCAGCCGATCGACTGACTCATTTTTGTATTTCAGTTTATTTATTTCCTACTTCATTTCCCATTTCACCTGTGAACTAGGGCTCGACGAACCACAATTTGTCGCTAGTATCGAATCAAGCAAAAGGTTTTAATTTAAACAATATTTTATTTCTGAATTTTATAATTTCAAGCATAATTACAGATGATGTACATGTATATAGAACAAAAGGTTTCAATCGGAATAGCATCGCGAATGGAATCCTTCTCAATTTCCAAGATACTTCGTAAAATACTTCAGATGTTATAGTAGTGCGAACCCTGTATCATTACGCGTGCAGGGTTAATTCGCACCACTGCACAGTGAGTACAAGTCGCCAAATTGACTGCAACTTGATTCTGAAAGATTGCGTAATATATTCACATTACCTGCAATGGGATTTCATAAAGACATTTCGACACGGACAAGCGTATGGATCCGATTATCAATGAACCTTCATTAATATAAGATCACATGGAACGGAACTCTGACTCATTGACGTTAACCCTTTGAACACTAGTGGTATCTTCCACGCCAATCCAGTGCAATTAATTGGAAAAGTCTATATTCGTTACTTTGGGGAAGACCAATCAATGTTTTCTTTGGTGTACCACACAAGCTCACCTACTTAATGAAGTCAGGCTATATCTCGACCCTGGACAGGAAAACAGCCTTTTGGTTTTAACCCTTTACCCAACGCAGACGATATCAAAATTTATTATTTTAAATATCATTTTCTTTTAATTTTTCAAAAAAATTCAACAGAACCATATCATGTGACCCCTTGTTGGAACGAGCTCGACGAGCTCGTTCCAACGAGGGGTCACTTGATATGGTTTTGTTGAAATTTTTTGAAAAATAATATTTTTTCAACTGCTGAATTTGCATAATACGCGGGCGGATGCGGGCGATTCGTTGGGTAAGGGTTAAGACATCTCTATTTATCTGGTACACACAAATCCGAATTGTTCGAGCTCGTTCTAATGAGGGTTCACATGGTATTGTTTTGTTGAAATGTTTCGAAACATATATCTTTTCAACCACCTAATTTAAAATTACGCTTGGGTTGCTGCCGAATCGTTAGGTAAAGGGTTAATCTTTTTGAAAAATATAAAGTAAGTGATAACCGAACATCAAATCATTCTTTCATCTACCAGAAGTCCAACGTGTAAAATTTGAGGATATTTTCAGAAAAACTCATGTTTTTTGTTATTATTAATACTGTCGCTAAAACGGTGTAGCATTTTTGTGCACAAAATATATAGTTTTCATGATTAACTCTTTCAACACTAGAGGTCGCTTTTACGGCCCAGAAACACGATACGTCATATTTTCATTAAATATTTATTTATTTATTGGTGTTTAAGGTCACATACTTATGCACAATGGCCAATCGTGACCGTTTTAGAAGTGGAGGAAGCCGGAGTACCCGGAGAGAACCACCGATCATCGACGAGCAACTGTCAGCTTCTCAACATTCTAACTCTGTTCAATCTCCGCTCAAGCAGGGTTACAGCGGTTGAAGACATGTGCACCATAGACATGCTTAGTACATGGCGTCATCGTGCCCCCATGTAGGCAACCGGGATAAGGTGCCCTGCCCAAGGACACAACGCGGGTCGTCCTGGACGGGGATCGAACTCGGGACCTCTAGCATAGAAGTCCAACAGTCTACCACTGGGTCAATGCGCTCCCCATTTTATTAAGTAGGATGGCTACTAAGTGAACGTGTGTGGTAAAACAATTAACATTTTCAACGTGCAGCCGGAAGGCTGCACGTTGAAAATATTAATTGTTCTACCCCCAAATGATGGATATGGACTCTTCCAATTTCTGCCATTTAACTGGAAAATGGTTAAACATAACGAGTTCGGTATTTTTGTTCAGTCTTAAGAGCTGTCAAGTAAACGATGAATATTTACGATGTCGGTGCTACGTAGATGCTGTTAACTGAAAATTACTTTAGGCACTTTAAATAAATTTTGATAGCCCTTTTTAAATCACACTTAACAGAAATTACACAATCTCTCGTTTTCTCCATTGCTGCTACATCGGGTTAGTTTCACCGGCATCTACATGAAGATACAAAAAAAATGATATTCATTTTAATACAATCCTTGATGAAATTTTATACCGGAGTTAATAATTTTGCCGTTCATGAAAAAACACTGAAATGCACCCACGTGAAGAAGACGGGACCTCACATCGTTTGAGAACAAACCACAAAAGGGCAACGCAGGTTTTAGATGATTAATTATTTTTCACATTTGGTGGATAAATGTCAATTTATATGATGGACAATCAAGTCTATTCTCTGAACGTTAGACAAGTATGTCAATAACCTTCCAAAAATCAAGCAAATATAACATTGATTGATTGATTTTATTTCATGTTCTCCGTCCTTCGCAAACTGTTAAATTATTTAGATCTTGGTTTGAGGTTTACATCCTTTTGACAAAAGCGTTCTTTAAACGCCTGGGTGGAAATTCATGGGTAGTAATGTAATTTTTATACCCCCGAAATAAATTTTTCGGGTGCATATATTGTTTGTTATTTCCGTCTGTCCATCTGTCCGTCCGGCAGCAAGATTGTCGTGTCCGCTCCATAACTCTGAGATGCTTCGTTGGATTTTGTTGAAACTTGGCATACATGTTGCTTATGGGGAGACGATGTGTCGCGCATAAAATTGTGTTTTGTTCGATGAAGGTCAAGGTCGCAGATCAAGGTCACATTTCGGGGACATCCGTGGCCGTGCGATCACTGTAGTCTTGTTTATTATGTGATCCAACCCTTCTTGTGATTATTAAGCCCATTTATTAAACATATTAATGCACGGTCTACCAAGCGCCGGAGAATATTCGTATATTTTGACTCTGGGGACGAGGAATGAAACACAATTGTCGGTGACACAAGTTGATGTTACTTGAAAATTATTTCATTAAATTTGTGTCATTAAATATTTCACAATTCATTCTTTATCGGGGACTATTTCCTGACGCGGGCATCGCGGACAAACAACATACCTCAAGTTGTAACGTCATCACCAGCCTTATAGGAGCCGCTGCTTGTTTCCCGTTCCGTTTAAGTGTCATTTGTGGGGTTTTTGGATCATATAATAAATAAAATCTTCAAGCCGAACACATTCGTCCGGTAAATTAGGTCTGGAGCTCGGTAATGTTCGATCCAGACCTAACTTTCAGAACTAGTTTTGTAAATTTTTATATAAACTGGAGTCTCAATGTTGATCCTTTAAATATAAGCGCCATTAACGGGGCATTCGCATATTTGTAATCTGTGCGAGACGCCTGTAATGGGAAACTTCAATACAACTATTGCGTGACTTTTGGAAATTAAACGATTTTCTCGTGATAAATAGCTCTCAAAAATCTTATTCAAATGGATGGGTTCATTAATATTCTCTCTTGGTTATTAAAAGCTAATGGAAGAATTCGGTGTGTGAATTACCATTAAAATGTCCAAGTTAAAAAGCTATCGCGTTTTTAAACCAAACTAAAGATGTTATGGCATGGGACCTGTCTAATCCTTAAAGACACCATCACCTCTTTTATTCAAGCGGATGGAATATTTCAGATGGTCAGAAAAGCGAACCCTCACGGTTCGCTTTTCTGACCAATTGAAATATTCTACCCGACTAAGTCTTAAAATACCATCAACATTCATCTTCTGTGAACCAACACAAGTCAAGTTTACACTCTAAAATCAGTTGGGTTAAAAATCAACCTAAATCGCCTGGGTTGAGTGAATATGAACCCAATTGGGTTCATATTCACTCAACCCAGACGATTTGGGTTGATTTTTAACCCAACTGATTTTAGAGTGTATCAATCTGGATTTGATTTAACGGATTATTTGATGGCATTACCATCACTATTAGATACGTTTGTTTACTATTTAATATTAATGAAAAAGCTCCGCAGCTGTAGTTTCATGATTACCCCTCGAAGTTCCATTAAGTGTGTTGATATTGTGTTTCCAAGGTGAATAGAAAACTTATTGATTGGAATATCTATAACTGGAGCACTACGATTATTTGTATATCTTTGTGAACAAATAACAGAGAAAGTGGGAAGCAAGCAACACTTAGCAGTGTCGAATTCCGTAAAAAAAACTCGAGGGCATTTCTTAAAACACAACCAGACTGAAATTTCCATTCTAAACTTTAGATTCTATACAGATACATAAAATTGCAAGTAATGAACATCTGGGTTGAACTCGGAAGTGCTTTGGCTTAAATTCTGCTAATTCATTTTTTATATTCTTCCAATTCTTTTATTTGGGTACAGACAAGGAATCGCGGCTCCCATCTTACAGATGCAAGGCTCCGTGCTTGTTTTGGCGATAGATGATCCCTATACATGATTTTAACCAGTACAGTACAGTCGTCGTGGAAAGGTCTAAATCCGTGGATGGGCAACATTTCCACGCATGCGTTAAATGTGAATTTCCGACATAAAACAATAGAGTGGCCCTAACTTTTTCAGTGAATGAAGCACCAGGTACGACCCGGTTACGACCCGTTGCTTCTTTCATTGAATATTTGCTGAAAACTACTGACTATTGATTGACAGACGTATCCGTGGGCAAAACTGTGCACGTGACGAGTTTGACCATTCCATGGCCGCTATACAGTAGATGTGTTTTAACTATAATCCCTGGGCGCGCAGTGGCTGAGTGATAGACTGTTGGACTTCTATGCTAAAGGTCCCGACTCCGATCCCTGTCCGGGACGACCCGCGTTGTGGCCTTGGCCAAGGCACTTTATCCCAGTTGCCTACATGGGGGCACGGTGACGCCGGGTACTAAGGCGTACCGCACGTCGATAGTGCACATGTCTTCAACTGCTGTAACCCTGCTTGAGCGGAGCTTGAACAGAGTTAGAATGTTGAAGAGCTGACAGCTGCTCGTCGATGTTCGATGGTTCTCTGCGGGTACTCCGGCTTCCTCCATCCGCAAAACTGTCACGGTCGCGATTAGCCGTCGTGCATAAGTATGTGACCTTAAACACAATAAATAAATAAATAAATAAATAAATAAATAAATAAATAAATAAATAGAGACCAATCGATTGACGGGCCTCTTTACGTGAAATAATTCATGAGAGGCGAGGGACGTTGTACAAACACGAGTGCGCGAATGCGCACGAGTGTTTTACAATCTAGTCCCTCGCCTCGAATGAATTATTTCATGTAACCAGTCCAGTCAAGCGATTACTCTGTTTATTACTTTTCATTATTAACGATAATCATATTACTTAACCCTTTACCTGACGTAACGGCCAGAGCTATTCTCAAAAATCGCCAATTAATTTTCATTATTTTTTCATTTTTTGTCTCTAAAACATAGGTTATGACCCCCTCATTGGAACGAGCTCGTCATAATCTATGTTTTTGAGACAAAAAATAAAAATAATAGCAGCTATTCAAGATTTCTTTGCGAGTGTCGTCTGCTTTCAAATTAGATAACGGGTTAAAAAAACAACAAAAACAATGAAGTCCCCATTACACTCACGGTAAAGCGTTTTCGAATGCGCGCATGGATACATGAGACAATTGTTGATTGCATAATTTACTTGTGAAGTTATCCATTATAATCAAACCCGGAAATCCCAGTAAATCACACTTTGGAAAGTAATAAATAACTATAGTCCTAACATTTCAATATTCAAGCGTTGTCATAAAGTAATATGAAAATACGTGACACGTAATGGTGCACACCCAATATTGTTAATTTCGGTAAATATTGCAGGCCCCAAGCAAATTTTTCAGGAAAGATATGGTGTATATCGCAGAAATAGCAGCGGTTATGTGAAATATAACAATTTGCCAAAACGTATTGTACGGCGACATGCAAAAACACAGAACCACACATGTATGGTCACACGTTAATGCGGCGACAAATATGGCAATCGAGAAATTTTGAAAGATTGCGGAAGGATAAAACTTGAGACAAGCTATAGTAAAACAAACATTCATTTTTTTAAACTGACAAAAGATCATAATTCAATGGCAAATTGGTTCATTAGGAGTTTAACAACACTTCCAAAAACCAAAGCTATATTATGAGCGGGATTGTATATCAATTTCAATAACTAAGGTTATTATATCACGTTGTTAGTTCCCAAGATCCTTCCCATCCTTCAATACCTAGACGAGCAAAAGAGCCGTACGTGGAGTCACTCGTTCAGACAATTACTCTGTGGCTCATTTGTTCGATGGGATTCTGGTCGTTCGAGCAATCTGAGATGGTTAGCAAGCCTGTGTCAGTGCTGGTAATGGTACAAGGCTGCAAGAGTGGAAGAAGACTACGGGCTTCGGTGACTACTGTAAAAGCTAATCATAGGACAGACAATGCCAATATTGGGGAAAATTAGTAATAGTGGTGTTGGAGATATGAAGATCACGGAAAGGTCTAGAACTCTGCATATGCTAGGAGCTAAATTATCAGGTATATATAGTACTACATCATCATGTCATAGGTATCCTCCTATACCCCGATGAGCATTAAGAGTCGTAATTAAATCGCTCTTTCGATACTCATTTGCTCAATGGGATTTGAGTCGTTCGAGCAATGATTTTTTCTGTCACTGCTTAAAAGCTTATTTGCTCGATAAGATTCGAGTCGTTCGAATAATACCTATCCCTGTTTGATTGTATTTTGGGTTTGTTGATCATAGAGGACTTCGTTATACACAGGGAAGGCAAAACAGAGACGGCCAAGACAAAAAAGACTGTTGGGATAGGCAGAAATGGGACCAGTAAAAGGCAAAACAGGCCAGGAAATAGAAGGATAAACCACAGAATATATCGGGATAGATAAAATACCGAGACTATGGAGCACATCCGAAACAACAAAGTTACTCTTATACAAAGGAATGCGTCTATTGTTGCGCAAAAAGAAAAATTCTCGGGGACAACAGACAGAAACCGAATATTTAGTACGAAATCCGCACTAGTAAAAGAGCTGTTGGATTTATTTGGGTAATTTTACAAAGTACTCGAACAAATACAATTACTCATACCAGGAAACGCACCTTAAAGCACTGTACTCTACTCTTGTAAGCCCAAAATTGAGGAATCCGTGCCAAATAAAGTTGTTTTGATGGTTCAGAGGGATTGTCTGGATTTTTGTGGTAATTCGATGTATTCTAGTTCACTTGAATTTATCCACATGAAACCTCTCATCATTCATTTAGCACTACGTGCTACTAGTATAAGTCCTAGATTGGGGTTTGCTAAGTCCGTCTCGGTAGCTTTGGATTATTTAGATGGATTGTCGGGTTGTTTGTTGTAATTACATTTACTCCTGTTCGATCGAACATACCCTTCGAACACACCCCTCTCCTATTAGAAGGTTTTGGGTCACATAGCAACCATGTGCTACCATAGAAACCAAGATGGCGGTCTCAGATATACAAAATGGACTACGTACACTCGTCTCACCTCAACAAATCGCGCTGCGCATGCACACTAGGACCACGTATCACTATGGGAATGTTGTCACAAGATGGCATCACGCGGGCTACCATGACAACTAAAATTGAAGTAACTGGGCCAAGTGCCTATGACGTCACATGAGATCCGGCCAATGTTGGTCGATCGGGTACATGATCTACTAACACCAAGCCGAGAGATCTACGGTTAGATCCCCAGCAGGTGTCATTGAGAAAGGCACTTAATCACGATTGCCCAAGTGGGGGCACGGTGGCGCAGCCATGGGGGCGTTCTGGGGTCACATCCCCCCCCCCCAAAAAAAAAAATAATTCCGATAGGATCACGGATCCAATGTCGAGTTGTGACAGCACAAAAGTGGGTTTAACTGGTTGAGGGCTACATTATTTTTAATGGTCTGAATAAATTATTCAAAATTAGTTTTATTACAAATTATTGGAGAGTGCCGGTGGGCACTCTCCAATAATTTGTAATAAAACAAATTTATATAAGCAAAATATTATTTGTGTTTGACTGAATATGAAAAATGAATACCGAAACCATAGGCTTTTGCTCTAGTATCCTCATTTTTTTGAAAGCCCTGATAGTGGCTTCTAGCACTCAACCAGTTAATCATTATCAACTTATCGTACGGAAACCAATTGTTTACAATTTACAATGTGAAGGGTCACTGTGTCCTTGACCTTAGACCTATTGATTCCAAAATAAATAGGGCTCTTTCTTGGAATAATGCCAACCTACCTATGGAGTTTCGTGAACGTCGGTGGAACCATCGTCAAATAGGGGTCTTCCACTCACCTATGCCAACCTACCTATGAAGTTTCATGAATGTGGGTTCAACCATAGTCAAGTTAGCATTCGGAAACCAATTGTTTACGATTTATTATGTTGAAGGTCACTGTGACCTTGACATTCAGCCTAGCGAGTCCAAAATAAATAGGGTTCTTCCTCTAATTGATACCAACCTGTCTATGAAGTTTCATGAACGTGGGTTGAACCATTATCAAGTTATCATCCGGAAACCAATTTTTTCGATTTACTATGTTCAGGGTAACTGTGACCCTGACCTTTGACCTAGTACGCCCAAAATAATTTAGCTTCTTCCTCTCACGAAAGCCAACCTACATATGAAGTTTCATGAATGTGAGTTCAACCATAGACAAGTTATCATCCGGAAACCAATTGTTTACAATTTACTATGTTCGTGGTCACTGTGACCTTGACCTTTGACCAAACAAGACCAAAATAAACAGGATTCTTCCACTCACTGATGCCAACCTACCTATGGAGTTTCATGAACGTGGGTCGAACCATTATCAAGTTATCGTCCGGAAACCAATTGTTTACGCCCGCCCGCCCGCCATTCACCAAGCTATAAGTCGAGCTTGACTTCGTCAAAAGTTGACTAAACAAGAGGCCCGGCTTTAATCGCTCACCTGCCAAAGTGGCTCAAAGAAGTAAATGGGGTCACATTCAGTTATACATGGTTCATCAACACTACAAAGTAATGAAGTCATGAAAGGCAAATTTCATGGAAAAACACAAAGGAATCGATTTGAACAAACCTGAACCTAACATGCATCCCATGCCACCTCACCCCTGCCAATAGAGAGCCCAAATAATAAGCCAGGGGCTCAAATTGAACAAACTTGAACCTGATCCCCCTTGAGATGTTATATACCAAATATGAAAGAATTCTGACAGGTGGATCTGAAGAAGGAGGTTTTTAAAGAAACAAAATGTCCTCACAATGCATTACGTTAAACTTTGGGCTCAAACAGGGAGCCAACATATTTACCCAGGTAACCAATTTGAACAAACCTGAAACTGACCCACCTCAAGATGTTGCATACCAAATATGAAAGGATTCTGACTGGTGAATCTGAAGAGAAAGATTTTTATAGAAATTCCCTCATATTGCACTACGTTAAAATTCGGGAAATATGAACCCAGGGACTCGATTTGAACAAACTTGAATCTGACCCCCCTATAGATGTTGAAAACCAAACATGAAATGATTCTGACTGGTGGACCTGAGGAAGAAGATTTTTAAAGAAATTTCCTCAAATTGCACAAAGTTAAACTTTGGGCTCCAATAGAGAGCCCAAATACTAACCGAGGGGCCCGATTTGTACAAACATGAATCTGACCCCTCCCCCAAGAGATGTTGTATACCAAATATGAAAGCATTCATACCAAATATGAAAGATTTTTAAAGAAATTTCCTCATATTTCAATAAGTTAAAATTCGGCCTCCTACAGGGAGCCCAGTATTTAACCCATGTAAGTGATTTGAACAAACTTGAATATGATCCCCCTCCCCCCCCCCCCCCCCACCCCCATATGTTATTTTATACCAAATATCAAAAGATTCTAAATGATGGTTCTGGATAAAAAAATTTTAATTTTTAAAAAAAAATTATGGGTGCTATCAGAGTAATGCTCCTTGTGGTGCCCCTTGTCAGTGCGGCAAGGTTATTTGTACAAACTTGAATTGACATATGATAAGGAACATGCACACCAAATTTGGTTTAATTTTGTCCAGTAGTTTAGGAGAAGTCGATAATGTAAAGTTCACGACAGACGGCAAGTTAAGCTCCCTTGGGTGAGCTAAAAATCAGTCCCCCCCCCCCCCCCCCCCCTTCAAGTTAACCCAAATAGGGAACATCAGGCAAGAAATAAGGGGGGGGGGGGAGGGGTGCGAAATAGCAGATGTATGTGTGATATCCGACCTATCTCAATTTAATGACACCAATGTTGTCAATTATTTGCCAGACTCGAGAGATAAAAACGTCGCCGGTGTTCCGTCGCCGGATTTATGAAATAACGTCGCCGTTATTTGGTAATTTATCCGTTACTTCTGGTCCGGGTTCGCTATTTAAAATTGACGAATCTCTTGGCGCGAAAGAAAAATGAAGGAATCGTTAACAAAATTAAGACGGTAATATAACAATTACATGATTTTGGAGGGCATTATGGTTCATTAGCGGCCCTGCAGCAATGATGAACAGCCCGAGGGTTTATAAAAGGCCCGAGACGAAGTCGAGGGCCGTTAATAAGCCCAAGGAATGTTCATCATTGCTGCAGGGCCGCTAATGAATAATGATGCCTGACAACAATCATGTTATTACTATTATTACAACTCCCTGTTATAGCTAACCGCACGAGGGAATTGCTGAAAGAAATAATCACAAAAGTCAGTTCGATATTTCTGTTTCGATCGTGTGTTCGACTTCAGTTCAGAAATACAAAGGGACGTCATCCGACTAGGAGTAATTCATTAGACCCTAGAATCTAAAAATAGCCGGGCCGCTAATGGCTATTTATACCATTGTCGCCCGCGGCGCGGCTCCGTCGAATAACGTCACTGAAATTATGGAGTTTTAACGGGCCTCCAAACTTATGTTAATCGACTAGTAACTTATAGATTGAGTGGTAATAATATTATTTGATACGCAATTGCTGCCAGTTTTAAAAAGCATAAACCGGCTATTTGTCTTTATTTTGTGCGATATCATTAGGCATATTTATTTAATTCTATTCATTTAGTAAGTTTCCTCTTTTTAGTCGAATTTTTAAAAAAAAACCTTGACTACTGGTATGGCGAGGGCCGGTCGCCGGGCAGGCGACCCTTTTTACTAAGAAACTTAGTTATTTCTGGACGGATTTTGATATTTGGTATGTGGCTTGATATGCATGTGCAACACCCGATGACGCAAAATAGGGTGTGTCCACGAGAGTTATGGCCCTTTGTTAAAATCGACTAATTTTGTGCTTGAAAGCGTGATACTTCAACAAACGTCAACCGATTTGACGGATGTTTGGTACATGGGTTTCAAGGAACAATGTCTTGGTCGAGTTCGAAAACGGGCTCGGTCCGATGTACTGCTGAAGAATTATTGGGCTGACTTTGTCATTTTTTGCAAATTTGTGCTTGATACCAATGATAGCGCCATAACAAATGTTAACCTATTTGATTCTTTTTTTACTGTATGGGTTTCCAGGATAATTGTCTCGACCAAGTTCTAAAATGTTCGGTCGGATATATGACAGCAGAATTATTGAGTTGACGTAGTCATTTTGTTCAAATTAGTTATTTAGAAAAAGGTCCTCTCATGCTTTTTGGTTCGCAGTTATCCATCGTTGTGTTAGCCACGATAACACGACCCCGCATAGGCGATGCGGGCCATTTCTATAAATAGAGTTGTTGAGTTGACGTTCATTTCGTGATTGCTCATAATTCAATGATTCACATAGATTATTATTGTCCTCACACAAGGTGAAGTGGAAATGAATTTGAAAAAAAAGAGTTTCAATGTAGCCTAATTATTGATGCCTTTCACACGTCCTTAAAATTAAATAAACTGGTTTTGCGTCCACTGCTCCAATAGATTAAAGAAATTGTGTTCCACTCCCCCTCCCCTCCCCACCACACGGAACAAACGTGAACGTCAACTTTGTTTCTAAAATTGGGGTTGTAGCTATATCATTCACCAATACAGGCATTGCCATTTTAAGTGCCATTTATCCTAACAACTCATACTCATATGGTAAAAAATAGCCCTCAATGAATGTGACCCCCCCCCCCCCCCCCCCCACATACCCTTTTTCATCAAAAACTATGATACAATTCATAAATTAATTGATGTTGACACAAAACAAACAAAATCTTGCAACAAAATTATCACAAGTGGGAAATTTATACTGATGTGGTAAAATTGTTTTAAAAATTGCCCTCAATGAATGTGCCCCCTCCCTCCCCACATAGTATACCCCTCTTCATCAAAAACATGATATAATTCATAAATTAATTAATGTTGACACAATACAAACAACTTGTGACATTAAATATCCTACTTGTGATCGTTTTTAAATCACATTCAGGCTTCTGAAGACATTTCACATCATGTGTTTGGTGAATCATTTGCAATTTTTGTTAAAAAAAGCCAGTTTTCTCAGTTAAGGCACCTAGAGTCATTGGTATGGTATTGACAAAACATAAAACACTGCTTTTTTCAACAGTATGACCAGTACTGTTCATGTGGTATCTCATAGCACTGTTAAAATGCCAAAAAGTATCCAATATTGATTCTGTGGTGCTGTGCTTGAGCAGCAAGTATCCATTTGGGCACTTTCACAACCTTGGATTTACTCCCCACAAACACCCATTCTGATGAAAAGAGTGAAATTGTGGAAAATATGTCTCCAAGGAGGATGAATGAGATATTTGCTTAAAAAATTGGGGTTTTTTTAGTGTTTAATACAAATGAAAAGCAAAGAAACACTTTGTCTGATGGACAGACAGACAGACAGACATGCAGTCACACAAATTTAAAGTCTACACAGAAATAAAAACTAACATACAATGGAAATTTTGTTAGAAGAGACAGGAGAAGACTTCCAAATGGAAATAAACCTCAATTGACCCTGAGTGCTGCAGTACCAAAGCAAATCATAGGATACTGACAGTGTATGAGATTTTCTTTAGTTTCCAAAAACATACTGTACAGTCTTTCCAATTGTTTCTCATCAAATGAGGCTTCAGTATGGGTGGGTGGGTGGGTGGGGACATGATTCATGGAGAGAACAATATTTCACAGATGTTACTGCAGTTTTGTGCTGTAACATGGGAACCATGAGAACAATGCTCGAGCTAAAAAAGATTTGATCGCATCACTTTAATTTTGGGATTCCAAAATCTTTGTCAAGTATAACCCTTCAGAGAACTTTTTCCAACCCCAAAACAGGGGGTCGTGCATCAAATAAGAGGGAAAATTTAGTACTAGACTACTTTATTAGTACTAGACTACTTTATTGGTGGCTGTGCACAAATGCCATTCACTCACATTTGCAACTTTATTGTGCTATTTTTTCCACTGTTCCCCACCCCCAAATTTGTGTTACAAAATACTCTTTCAAGGAAGAAATTATTTTCTAACACTTTTTAACCCTTTACCAAATATAACGATCAAAAGCTGATGGTGCTATTCACAAGTATTGCCATTCCATGTTCATTATTTTCTTGTTTTTGTGTCAAAAACATAGCTTATGACCGCTCATTGGAATGAGGTCATTCCAATGGTGTAAATAGTCATGTCTTTGACACAAAAAATTAGTAAGTCAATAGGTTTGTGGGCAAGGGTAATCAGCTTTTCATGTCAAGTAAAGGGTTAACAGCATAATTCAGACAAACATCTAAATACCAGTAAATAAAAGTGCAATATGGGTTTTCTGGCTGTGGGTTTGAATGGTGATTGGAAGGGGGTTGGAAGATTGGAATCCCCCTCAGCCCCTAGTACTATGATGGGGAGCCATGGTTTAATTACATTTGTTAATACATGTGTACATGTAGGGTAAAATAGGTTGTTATTTGGCATTTGCTGAATGCTGTAGAGTGACCCGGGAGGCTACACTTGCTCAAGATGTGAATTTGCTTGCAATATATAGCCCTTATTGCTGACGATGACAAAAACATACTTTTCAAAACAATAAAAAAAATATTGAAAGGTGTGTGTGGTACCCAAATTAATTGTTAAATGTGAATTAATATCTCAAAATAATAATTAAATCAGGTTCGCAAGCCATATTATGTATTTTCTTAATCAACCCCAATCCTATCCAAGATACATTTTACCTCTTTCATGTGACAAAAGAGTTATTTCTGCATGAGAATTCAACTTTTAGCTTCCACTGAGTTAAAAACATGGGAAATTTGTTCTTTAAAGAAAACTGTGTCAAATGGCTTAAAAACTGCTGTTGCCTTTTTCGACTCTGTTACCTAATGAGTAAGCTGAGAGGTAAGGAATTCATGTAGCTATTTTTGAAACCTAGACTAATCCCAAAATAAAACTAAAATCTGCATCAGCATGCAAAACTTTGAGGAAACATTTGTCTCATTTAACCATACAGCAAGACAAAGTGTGGTGTTCCAACCCCACGAAACAATATGAATGTCAATTTTGATTCAAAAATTGGGGTTGCAGCTATTTAATTCACCAATATCAAAAGACAGTACCATTTTATCCTAACAACTGATGTCAAATTTTCTTCTACATACTGATGTGGCAAAATATAGCCCTGAAGGTGTCCCCCTAGTATGTCCCTTTCTATCAAAATCTATGATAAAATTCATAAATTAATTGATGTTGACACAAAACAAACCTGTTGTGATATTAAATTTCCCATTTGTGATAGTTTTTAAATCACATTCTGGCTTCTGAAGATATTTCACATAGTGTTTGATGAATATTTTGCCATTCTTGTGAAAAAAGCCTCTCTTTCTCAGTTAAGGCACCTAGAGTCATTGGTATGGCACTGACAAAACATTAAACACTGATTTTTCTAACAGTATGACCAGCTGAGCACTGCTCCTATGGTATCTCATCGCACTGTTAAAATGCCTAAAACCATCAAATATTGATTCTACAGTAATGTGCATGTCCCACAAGTACACGTACCCACATGGGCTCATTTACAACCTTGGATTTAATCCCCTCAGACACCCATTCTGATAAAAAGAGTAAAATTAGGGAAAATACATGCATGCATAGTATCCAGTGAGGATGACTCAGATATTTGCTTCAGGAATGTAGTGCTCTTTAATGTTTAATATATTTGTGTATGTGTGTGTATGGGGGGGGGGGGGGGGGCGGTGCAGTTGCCAGTTATTGAACATGTAGAACTGTGCAAATGAAAAGCAAACCAACCCTTTGTATGATGGACAGACAGATATGCAATCACATACCTGGAAAGTGACAGTCTACATGTACATAGGAATGGTATGATGGACAGACAGACATGCAATCACATATTTTGAAAGTGACCGTCTACATGTACATAGGAATGGTATGATGGACAGACAGACATGCAATCACATATTTTGAAAGTGACAGTCTACATGTACATAGGAATACTGACTGACATACAATGAAAAAAAATATAGTGAGAAGAGCCAGGACAGGGTTGTCAAACAAAAAAAAAATCAGTGGACCCTGAGTGCTGCAGTACTAAAGCAAATCATAGGAAACTGTGAGTGTATGCTGTTAACTTTCTCATCAGCTGAGGGGTTCAGTATGGGTGGTAGAGGGACAATTGTTAATGTAGTTTTGTGCTTTAACATGGGGAACCTGACAACACTAGTATCAGACTACTATATTGGTAGTTGTGCACAAAAGCCATTCATTCACATTTGCAACTTTGTTACTTTTCCCACTGTACCCCCCCCCCCCCCAACCCCCTTCTCCCAAATTTATGTTCCAAAATACTCTGTGAATGAAGAAATTGTGTTTTTTAACATATTTACTCACTCACTCATTGTAATGGCTGTCATTCAATGTTAATTATTTTTGCATTTTTTTTTTGCGTCAAAAACATATCTTATGACCCCTCATTGGAATGAGCTCATTCAGCTCTATCCAATGGAGGGAGGGAGTTCATAGCTATGTTTTTGGCGCAAAATGAAAAGAAATTAGTTATTCAAAAGTCATATATTCCTTTCATGTAAGCTGAAGGGTTATCATAATAATAGTGTGCTTCTCAGTTCTGGATGCCACACTTGCTCAAGATGCATTTAACTGCATTATTTTGGCAATATATGGCCTTTATTGCTGACTGTGACAAAAATATAACGTTTCAAAAAATAAAACAGTATTATTCGGTCTGTGGTTCTCGAATGAACATTTAAATGTGAAATAAGTGTAATATCCAAAAAAATATAATTAAATCAGTGTTGGAAGCCAAATTACATGTACATTTACATGTATGTATTTCCTATAATCAACCCTAAACCTTCCAAAAGGTAACCTACAAAACTTTTCCCTAACAAAAATCCCCCCACCCCCCAATCATTTTCACACAATGCACAAAAATCCCCCCCCCCCCATGTTTTCTTTCAGGTGAACAGAAATGCCTCCCCCCATAATTTCTGGTGAACAAAAATCCCCACCTAATTTGTTAGAAGTATATTTAAAGCCATACAAAAATGTCCAAAGCTTTTTACCACTCGAAGCCGAGCACTTGTCGCTTCAATCAATGCTAACCTTGCTTATGTGGAGTTAGCATTGTTGCCCAGTGGTTCTCTCAGTGCACTTTAGCTTCCTCCACCCACAAAACTGTCCAACATGAGGTGACATGGGCTGTTGAAAGTGTCCTTAAACTCCAATAAATAACTAAATAACTGTGTTGATAAATAGTTATTGAGGCATGTTTTCTTGTAAATAGTGATGAGACTGATGAGTGTTTATGTAGTTTACAAATTAAATACATAAGTTTTTAAATCCTCTTGGACTGCCTTTTAACCTTTTGGTGTAAAAGGCTGGGAGCCGGGAGGGGGATTTTTGTACTGCTCTTAAAACTGCTCTAAAAATAATTTGGGAGATTGTGGTACTACCTTCAAAAATTGAGGGGTGGGAGGTGATTTTAACCTACATTCTAATCCATCCAAAGATACATTTTACCTCTTTCATTTGATAAGAGTCATTTCTGCATGAGAATTCACTGCTTTCTTTGAAAACTACCCCAACCACAAAATAAAACTAAAATCTACGTCAGCAGACAATAGTTTGGGAAAAATCTGTCTCATTTAACCATACTGCAAGAGAAAGAGTGGTGCTCAACAACCCCTCCCCCCACCCCCTCCACACAAAACAAAATGAATGTCAATTTTGTTTTAAAAGCTGGGGTTGCAGCTATATAAATCACCAATATCAATAAACTGTGCCATTTTATCCTAACAAATGATGTCAAATTTTCTTCTACATATTGATGTGGTAAAATATAGCCCTGAAATTGTCCCCTAGACACCCCAGCATACCCACTTTCATAATGATATAATTCATAAATTAATTGATGTTGACACAAAACAAACCTCTTATGATACTGAATAGCCCATTTGTGATAGTTTTTCGATCACATTCTGGCTTCTTAAGATATTTCACATTGTGTTTGATGAATATTTTGCAACTTTTGTAAAAAATTGTTTTTTTTTAAAAATCCATCAGATTTATTAAGGCACCAAGAGTCATTGGTATGTCTCTGACAAAACATTACACATTGATTTTCTCCAACAGCATGACAGTACAGCTCATGTAGTATCGCATAGCACCATTAAAATGCCTAAAACCATCAAATATTGATTCTGTAGTGTGGTGCTTATACTGCAAGTACCCATAAAGGCACTTTTACAACCTTGGATTTAATCCCTACAGACACTCATGACCCATTTTGATAAAAGGAGTAAAACTGAGGAAAATACAATGTACATGTATGTTTTCCAGAGAGGACTAATCAGATATTTGCTTCAAAAAGATAGTGCTCTTTAATGTTTAATATATTTGTGTATGTGTGTGTGTGTAAGGTGGGGGGGGGTTACAATGTGAAAAATAGTCAGAAGCCAGTTACTGAAAATGTACATGTACAATGGGAAAATGAAAAGCAAAGAATCGCTGTCTGTGATGGATGGTTCTTGGACTACTTGCACCCTGGCCGATTCATACCACAATTGGGGTGGGGTGGGGTGGGAGAGTGGCGGGGGGGGGGGGGGTACAAATTGTCTTGACAATGAGGAACACATTGTCTAGACAAAATCTACGAATTCTCCCAGTAAAAGGTATGAATTGTCTCCTTTTTGGTACAAGTTGTCTCAAGTAAGTAAATATATGCATGAAACAACCAATCAAAACAAGAATCATGCATAGAAATGAAACTTCAATGGGTGATCCATCGCTTAATAGCATAAGTGAAAAAGTGATCTCTAGTATTATCAACTTCAGGTTCGAATAGGGTCAAAGAAAATTTATAGTAGTCTAGACAGTAATGGGTGTAGTTTTACAGTTAAAACACTATTTTTTTTAATGAAGCCACAATAATTCTTTAAATTGATGAAGATCTAATAATAAATAATAAGTTAAAGAGTGTGCTGCCTTAATAATTTAATTAATTTAATTCTGAGCTCCCTCAATAGAGCATTTTCTTTTTGGCGTTTTTAATTCTGAGCTCCCTCAATAGAGCATTCTCTTTTTCCCGTTGTGACGTTGAATCTTTTAAGTGTCTACTTGCTTTTTACTTTAACTTTAAGTCATGAAATTTGATATTCTGTGTCTTTTTAAAATAAAAGAAATGACATCACCTTTTTTTATCCTTTCTCCAAGTTTATAATCCTCTCCCAACCCCATCTCCATGTATATTTTTTCATAGGGGGTTAATTAAACAGGGTATGAATTTGCAGAAGAGGATACAAATTGTCCAGAGGCCAGAGGGGGTACAAACTGTCGGATACTGCCCAGAGGAGGGGTACGAATCGTCCAGAAGGAGGTACAAATTGTCCTGGGAAAAGGTACGAATTGTCCAGCAAAAGGTACGAATTGCCAGAGGGACGAATCGTCCAGGCTATGAGTTGTCCAACTCACTGATGGATGGACAGACAGAATTTATGCAATCACACATTTTGCAATAAATTCAATTTCAGTTTCCTTGTGAATGCTACAACAAACTCTAGTTCGTAGAAATGAAAAATTTTCTCTGGAATCAGTGTGCAAATGTTATTTAGAGGTCGGTTCTGAGGAGGTTAGAATTTAGACTTTTTTGTCATTTTTGGAGAAACATACTAAATATCAGAATCCCCCCTCCAGATGTTGGTCAGACGAGGTGGGCGACATTGACTTGAAGATGAATTCAGTTCTATTCTGGTTGCAAAGCCTAAAGCATCCAGGAATTAAAACATTGTTTACCAAAACACCGAGGAAGTGTAATTTAAATGGGAGTTCTGAGTGGTTCTGGTATTTAGCCTTTAGGAGAACACGTCGGATCACAAAATTGGCTGGCCGCTACACTGTAATTCTGACAGTCTTAAACTGACATTGTATTGTATCACTGGTAAAAATAGTTCATAGACTGGAGCCAGTGAACTTGTGAAGAAAAATCTAGGAAATAAATGAATAGCGCTGTTCGCGTGCATGTCTGTTTCTGTCAAATTTTACTACAACTTCAGTACAAGACTGCATGCCCGTGTTTTGAGAACAAAGATTTCCCCAGACCGTACGTCAACATAACTTGAATTCATCCGAACACCGCCTGTTTCTAAGGAAATCGCGCTAAGTTCCCCACAAATGAAAAAAGGCCCACTAAAAGTGTTAATAAATCACTTGTTTTATTTTTTTATTCGTTGTCAACAATTTGTGAAGTGTACGTTCTCAACTAAAACTGAAACTGGGCTTTGAATCTGACGAAACCGTCAACGGACGACATTGGCACTTCGAACTTTCAAACAATATTTAACTCGCCAACAACTACCGAACTTCGAAAGTCACTTCATTACTTAATTATTTCTCATAGATTCCAACATTCTGCGACACTATATTTTACATAATGTCCTTCGTGAAGTCAAAAACAATTAAATATCCGTTACCATGATTCTGGATTTTTTGCCAGTGGGAGAGCCACGCCGCCAGATGGCACCCCAAACTCTGTTGCATGGTATATAGAAAAAATATAAAATCATGGATACGTACTTGGGTTACCTATGTGCGCCCACGCCACTGCGTGGGTGTGCACTAATAATTTATTCATTTGCCCCGCCTCTGCGTTTGATTGGTTGAAAGCATACAGCGTGAAAGTCGTCAAACTCGTATAAACCAAATCACGTCATGATTTGGAATGTCGCTACACGTTCGCACATCCGACCCAACTTTGAAGACTCTGGAAGCCCCGCCGACTCAATCCAATTGTCACCGTGAGGGCGTGACGGCAGACTGATAGATGGATAACAAGCTTGTAAACAAAGATCAATGATCGATTTTTTCATCGCCACCAGTCAGCGAGAATATAATGATAATTTCTCACGAACAATTGAATTTCATAAAATATACCGAAGTGGGAGACGAATAAAATATCGTATACCCAAACATGATTTTGGGGGAACTTAAAAAAATGTTTTTAATGATATTGTTACGTGACTTGCTAAATATCTGTCGTCTGCGATCGAAAATCAAAACAACAAACAATTTGACAATGATTGACGTGACCTGTTTGTGACACACTTTCCTGAGTTTGACTGCTGTTTTTTGCGAAAATTAAAAGTTTTTCGTTCACGTACACATAGTTTTTATATTTTAATATTACAGCCGGATTAAATTATAAGAAATAACTGTTGTTTTCCTTCGGTTTATGCGATATAAACCGAAAATTTTCAGCACAAGCTTAATCATAATATTTCCTCCTATTTTGCTGGCAGTATCGACACAATGTTTGGGCTCTAGTGTTTAGGTTGTTAAAGACAATAATCACCTACATTTATTCCAATGTCACATATACTTTCAACGATCACAAGTTTAATAAATAAGCCTTCCGTGTTTCATAATGTAGGTTTCAGACTATGGGTCGTGTCTTATGGGAACATATTCGTTATTGCGATGAATATAACAATAACCTGATTTTGGAGGGCATCATGGTTCATTAGCGGGCCTGCAGCAATGATGAACAGCCCGAGGGTTTATTAAAGGCCCAAGACAAAGTCGACAGGTGTTAATAAGCCCAAGGGCTGTTCATCACTGCTGCAGGGCCGCTAATGAATCATGATGCCTGACAACAATCATGTTAATCATGTTATTACTATTATTACCACTCCCTGTTACAGCTAACCGCACGAGGGAATTGCTGGAAGAAATAATCACTAAAGTCGATTCGACATTTCTGTTTCGATCGTGCGTTCGACTTCAGTTCAGAAACACAAAGGGACGTCATCCGAATGAGAGTAATTCATTAGGCAATAGAATCTAACAATTGCTGGGTCGTGGGCCGCTAATGGCTATTTATACCATTATCGTCCGCTGCCCGGCTCCGTCGAATGACGTCACTGAAATTATGGAGTTTTAACGGCCCTCCAAAATCATGTTAATCGACTAGTAACTTATAGATTGAGTGGTATGTAAATGAGTGTAACATGGTCTGAGGGTTGAATATAAGCTCCGAGCCGCAAACCTCAGACCATGTTACCGTCCATTCATCAAAATGACCTACAACATTTATTCCAATGTCACATAGGCAATATACACCCACTGAATATATTTTTAAGCAACGATTCGTTGCATCAACATTACTTTCGGTTATTTCATATTAGTTCCATTGTAATTACTATTTGTACTAGTTGTACACCGAGACCTCACATGACAGTTAAAACTAGAAGTCTTGTCACGAAATGCGCGCTTATCTATGCTTAATTGCGCGTAGGAATTGCGCGCAATTGCCATATCAAATGGCATCCGAAGCACGGCAGGTTCTCCTGGTTACTCGTAGCAAACACAGGCGATGTTTTGGCCAATGGACCTCCGGGTTACCCGGAGGTCCATTGGCTGAAACACTGCTTGTGCACTGGCGATATGTACATAATTCGATATCATTGCTATGGTCATAACGCGTAGATTAACGCGCAGATCAACGTGCTATTTCTGCGCATTTCATGACAGGACTTCTAGTTTTAACTGTAACAGACATTACACCATGTAGAATTTGACAATTTAATACCTCATTCTTTATTGCAACGCTCACATCGCATAATATATAAATCCCTTGTAAGTTGCAATTATTCACTACATGTGTTGAGATAATGTTTCAATTTTAAAACATTATTCCTTCCTTGTTCGCCACTTTGATACAATGTGATTGGACGCGGTGGCTCAGTAGGTAGAGGTGCAGGCTGCAAGTCGAGAGGCCCTCGGTCCGAATCCCACCTGCGGCAACCGCGTTGTGACCTTGGGTAAGACACTTCACCTTCACCCTCACAGTGACCACGTGGGGGTACAGGTGACCTTCTGTACTAAAGTGTACTGCGCGTTGATGGTGCACTTGTCTTCAACCAATGCTAACCCTGTTTGCTCGCCGTTGCTCTGTGGTTCTCTCCGGGTACTCCGGGTTCCTCCACCCTTAGAACTGTCGTGGTCATGATTAGCTATTGTACAAAGGTATGTGACCTTAAACACCAATAAATAAATAAATACAATGTGACTGTTTGTTTGATTGTTTATTTATTTGGTTTAGTTACTCAAGAATTTTGTTCCCAAGTGTCGTCTTCCTTTCCTGTTAGGTAAAGGGTTAACTGCAACGAATACCTCATCAATACCGCCGTAGTGTGATCATTAATATTTGTACGTCGGAGAGCGAGAGTTCCGATTTTTTTCCAATTCGTAGCATGCCTGTCTAAAAAAAACGTCTCATGTGACTTGCGCAGAAATTCGAGGAGACAATGTAATAAACTTGAAATAAAAACACGAGTGTGTTTATGCTGAGCAAACTGGACAAACATCGCTTTCAGCACCGCAAAATATTTCCATAAGCTACATATTTCTAATTTCAAGGGCATTATATTTCCCAGCAGTTTAATAAGTGAATCCCAACTAGCCGGTCGTCTGACTCATTTTTGTATTTGAGTTTAATTGTTTCCAATCTCATTTCCCATTCCGCCCGAAACGGAATCGCATCTCGAATGGAATCTTTTTCTCAATTGTCAAAATACCTCAGAAGTCGTAATGGTGCTGTCTATCGCCAATGCGATCCAAGTATCATTACGCTCACTAGGTTATTTCGTACCACCAGACAGAAAGTAAAAGTCGCCAAATTGACTGTAACTGTTCCTGAAAGGTTGAGCAATTTATTCACAAAGCAGCCAGTGGGATTTCATGAAGAACTTTCGATAGCGATAAGCGTATGGATTCGATGATCAATGTACTTCAGTTACCCCTTTGAACCCTGGTGGCATCTTCCATATCAGTTCAATGGCGGCATTTGAAAAAGTCCATAGTCATTATTCAGGGGTAGACCAATTAATATTTTCAACGTGTAGCCTTAGGGCTGCGCGTAAAAAAATATTAATTGTCTACCTCACACATTCTCTTTGCAGCCACCCTTTTTAATGAAGGTATGACGTATCATGTTTTTGGGTCGGAAAAGCGGTTTCTCGTGTTCAGATGGTTACTATAAGAACCACATAGAACGGGGTTCTGACCCATTGACGTTAAGACTACTCTATTTTATCTACTGTTTCTGGAACACACATATCCGGATAGTTCAAGCTCATTCCAATGAGGCGTCACATGATATAGTTTTGTTGAAATTTTTTTAAACATATATTTTTTCAACTGCCAAATTTAAAATTACGCGCGCATAGCGGCCTACTCGTTAGGTAAAGTGTAGTTGACGGTGTAGCAGTTTTCTGCACTAAAGATATAAATTTCATGAATAACACGAAGGATTCAGTATATTTGTTTGCAGACGAAATAGCTGTCAAGGGAATATTTATGACTTCGACGCTACACTGTAAAAAATATAGGTTCTCTTTAGAACCAAAACTGGTTCTAATCTTGTCCCTGAGATGGAACCAGTTCTTTTTAAACAGTATTTATTTCAAATCAAATAAATTTATGAAGATTAAAATTAAATATTAACAGAATTAAACATAAATTGAGGGGCTTTCAGCCGTAAGTTTAGAGCTCCTACGAGGTTGTTTCAAATCATTATTAAGCAAAGGAGATATGAACAGTTGGCATATCGAACCAGTTTTAGTTCTATACAGAACCAAAACTGGATCGATATGCCAACTGTTCATATCTATTTGTTTCAAAATGTTTGGCGACTGCGTTGAATAAGCTCCAAGTTTACTGCTGAATCTACTTCAGTTCATGTAATATTCTGTTAAAATTGAACGCTGATCTTGGTAAATTTATTTGATTTGAAATAAATACTGTTTAAACAGACCTGGTTCCATCTCAGGGACAATATTAGAACCAGTTTTGGTTCTAAAGAGAACCTATATTTGTTGCAGTGTACGTAGATGTTGTTAGCTGAAAATTACTATAGGGACTGTAAAAACATTATGATATCCCTTTTAAAATCACACTTTCAGAAATTACAAAACCTTTTGTTTTCTCTAGTGCTGATATATCAGGATGGTTACCCTGAAATACACCCACTCGAAGAAGACGTCACCTCCCATCACTTGGGAACAAACCACAAAAGTGCAGCGAAAGTTTTGAATGATTAAAGTTTTCCCACTTTTGGTGGATAAATGTCAAGCGTGTATGATGGAAAATCAAGTCTACCCTTCTCTTTATTTCCCTCTAAAAGTTAGACAAGTATGACACTAATCTTTCAAAGATCAAACAAATATCACATTGATTGATTGATTGATTGAATGATTTTATTTTATGGACTCCGTCGCTCGCAAACTGTTAAATTATTTAGCTCTTTGAGTGCGATTTACATACTTTTGATAAAAGCGTTCTTTAATAAGCCTGAGTGTAAATTTATGGGCAGTAAAGTCATTTTTTTTATTATGTGATCCGACCCGTCTACTGATTATGAATCCCATTCATTAAACATATTAATGCACGGTCTACCAAGCGCCGGAGAATAATCATAGATCTAGACTCTGGAGACGAGGAATAATAAAACATTATTATTTCATTAACTTGTGTCATTAAATACTTGGCAATCTATTTTTTTATCGGGGACTATTTTCTGACACGGGCACCGCGGATGAACACCGCATCTTTGAATTGTAACGTTATCGCAAGCATTATTGTCCTCTTCTTGTTTCTCGTTCCAGTAACGTGTCTTCTGTGGAGTTTTTGGATCATATAATTAATAGAATCTTGAAGCCGATCCCATTCGATCAGTAAATTAGGCCTGGAGTAGAGTCCTGCGAATATTCGAGATTCGATTCGATATCGATACCATACGTATGCTTCGAGATCGATCCCGAATCAGTCTCAGGATTAGATTTTTTCGAATCTCTCGTACTAACTTCAATTTGTTACATTTCCAACAAAAATAGGATAAAACTGTCATTAGAAAATTCATTCATGTAGGCTCAGTTCCTATATATTTGAGTAACTGACAATGTTTAATTGTTAGGTAAGGTGTGAATTTGGCCCAGAACATTATCCATAGGTTTGGTTTTTGAAGGCTTAACTTGTTACTATTCACGTTCTTAAGAACGTCAATAGTAACAAGTTAGGCCTTCAAAAACTAAAACTATGGACAATAGGCCTAGCTGTTTCAGCGACGGTGCTACAGAGAATATTTAGTTATTGGTGTTTAAGGTGTTCACTCCGTCGCGTAAGGGTCATCACAGTGTTCCGTAACTTCCGTTTGATGCAATATGAAATAACTTGTCTTTTAAGATTCGATTCGGGATTCGATTCGATGTCGATATCAGAGACACGATTCGATTCGGGATTCGATTCGAAAAGAAATTTGTGATTCGCAGATCCCTAGCCTGGAGCTCGTTAATGTTCGGTCCAGACCTAATTTATTTAACTCGTCTTGTAAATTTCGATATAAACTGGGGACTCGATCAAGACCCTCTAAATGTAAACGTCATTGACGATACACTCGTATATTCGTAATATGTGCGAGACGCCTGAAATGGGAAACTTCAATGCAATTATTGCGTGATTTGGGAAACTAAGCGATTTTGTCGTGATAAATACCTCTCAAAAATTGCGTTCAAATGGGTGGGTTCATTAATTACCTTGGTTATAAAAAACTAATGGAAGCATTTGATGTGTGCATTACCTTCGAAACGTCCACGTTAACAAGCTACCATGTACTTAAACCACAATAAAGATGTTATGGCATGGAACCAGTCTAGTCCTTAAACAATTTTTCACCAACCGGGTGGAATATTTCAGTTGGTCAGAAAAGCGAACCTTCACGGTTCGCTTTTCTGACCAACTGAAATATTCTACCCGACAAAATCTTAAAATACCATAAACATTCATCTTCTCTGAGCCAACACAAGAAGAGTTTATCAATCTAGACTTGACTTAACGGATTATTTGAAATGAAATTAAATGAATTTATTTGGCAACATGCTTTTAATCTGTACAAAGTTGTTAGAACGTTTTTTCACAATAATAAATTTACGGTACAATGTGTAAGTACATTATATTTAATATTTAGTTACAAACAAAGAAAGAAATTAATGATACAGAGAAAGAGAGGGAGAGAGCATGCTGCGCGGATAAGCTATAGTCAGTGAGTTTGTCTTCCCTCCATCCCCATGCATATGAAACCGTGAGACACATAACCTGGGAATATATCAATGACATAAGTATTTTGATAACAGTATATTAGTAAAATATTATAATTTTTAAGTGATGTGATTTGTGGTTCATGACAGAAATGTATGGAGTCCTTCCCTTGGTATGCCAAACAGGCATAAATAGTTGCAATGTACGGGTTGAACCAATGAAAACATACTGGGCTAGTTGTATTCTGTAAAAGTACTTGGTGAATGAGACAAATGAAAAAAGTGAATCGGTGATGGTTAATGATGAAATAGCAGAATTACTTATTTGTACAGTCAGAACATCTTGGGTTGTCGCAGAGTACTGTGATGAAATATGTGTCCAGCATCCTTTCCTTAATACATTTCGGGAATAGAGATCCTGGGAGAGTGTGAGTGGCTTGTTCGAGACCATTCAAATGTTTGTGAAAGTCGTGGGTTGGCAGATTGGTATTACCATCACTATTAGATATCTTTGTTTACTTTATAACACGCCCGTTCTATGAAATCCCCATCTACAGCAACATGTGGAACATGAAAACCTGTTCCTCATACATGTGCGGAACGGAAATCTTTGACGGACTATTATTAAATAGAAGCGAAATTTCACTGGAATTTTCTACAAATCGTGCACCGCAATTACAATTTGTGTCACTAGCGAAATATAGTAACACAAGTACCCCTCGCAAATTTGGTTGACGATAAAATGAGTTCTTCTTGTTGATAGTTCGTCCACTGAGACCCAATGTGTTCTATGTGCCTACTGACATACAGAACACATTAGAACTCAGGCGACGGGTAGTCGGATAAATCGCTGTAGACCTTCTAATAACTGCGTTTATAGACGTGAGTACGTGTAATAAATACAGAACGACACGCGCGTGTGAATGGATTAATTGATATGGCACTTGTACCATCGTGGAAGGATAAAACGAGTGGACTGCGGCCTCTCGTTTTATCCTTCCGCGCTGGCACTCGAGCCATATCCACTAACCCATTCACACGCATGTATCGTTCTGTGTATATTCTGTCAGTTACTTCACTCCTTCATTTCAGTGGCTGCAAATGACCTGTGGTGCAGAAAAAAATATTTGAATCCTTGGACATAAGGAAGGAAAAGAGGACATTTGTCAGTAAAGCAGAATTCGTTTAACATGTGCTGCGATTTGAGAGAAATATACCTCAACTGAGAGGCACAGTCTTTACTTTTCAATGATACAGCGACCTATAAACGGCAGCCAATTACAAGAATAAAATGCTGACAAAAGAACTCAAAAAGCAAGGAATTACTCATATCTTTTGTATGCCATTACCTATGGCAATTTTAAGAATTCTTAAATTATGCATATTGTTGTATTCTGTCACGGAAGTGAGACCAGTGCAGATAAAAGCAATGACATTCAAACTGTGTCCAAAAAGAACGTTTGCCCTGACAACAGTGCTTGGATAGAATAAAACCTATAGTGCCATTGCATGCGGATTTCGTTAGCGACAAAACGTGTTGTTTTTGTTGCTAGATGTCAAATAAATTGCTGAGTGTCCTTCTAATAATTTTAGACGCCAAGGCGTGTAATAAACACAGAACGACACGTGTGTATGAATGAGTTAATCGATATGTGTGTTGTTCTGTGTATTTCAGGCATGTCAAAGTACCGCCGGTACCAACATAACTGGTACCGGGACGGGACAGAGCCTGTCCCGCCGCAACCGGTACCGATACCGGCACAAATAAACAATTGGATGACATGTCGCAATCAGATGGGAGAAATTCTCGTTTAAACCGCCCCAGTCCCGAAGATCGCACGACAAACATGGCATCGTGCTTCATGATTACTCTGATGTCACCACAGAATAATGTCTTTGAACTAGCCGATGGCGGCGCTTTCATTGTCTTTAATGCGATGTTTGAAAAGTCAAAATGGACGGCCTTATCGTGGTCGTGGTGCAGACAGAACATGCACATGTAGAGTGTTTTGATATGTTAGTTCAAAAATAAGTTAAAAGTACCGGTGGGACAAAAGCTGCAGTACCGGTACCGGTTGGAGCACGGGGGAACCGGTGGTACCGGTACCAGTTCAAGTGCCGGTTGACATGCTTGGTGTATTTATTATGAACGTAGAAGCATCACAGCTGTAGTTTCACGAAGTTCCACTACATGTGCTCATATCTTGGTGTTTTCAAGATGAATTGAAAAATTATTGATTGAAATATCAATAACTGGAGCATAAAGAATATTTGTATATCTTTGTGAACAAATACCAGAAAAAAGTGGGAACCAAACCATAACAGTGTCGAAATTCCTACAAAGAGCTTGAGCAATTTTCTTAATTCCCTTCACTCTGATGTCAAAATATCCAAATTTCAAGTAGCCATTTTTCCCATAATGCAACTGGGAATTTAACCAATTCAATCTTGTTTGACAGAGCTCAATGAGCTCTGTCAAACAAAATTAAATTGGTTAAATTTCCAGTTGCATTATGGGAAAAATTTGCACCCTGAACTTTAGATATTTTGACATCAGTGTGTAGGGGGTTAAAACACTACCAGACGGAAATCTCCATTCTGAACTTTAGATCCCATGAAGACACACATGAAGCATAAGTAATGACCATGTGGGTTGAACTCGGACGTTCCTTGGCTTAAATTCTGCTCATTGTTTTTATTTGTTTACAGACAAGGAATCGCGGCTCCCATCCAAAAGAAGCAAGACTCCGTGGCTGTTTTAGCGATAGACCATCGCTATATACAGGCTTTTAAACACTACAGTCAGGTCGTCGTGTAAAGGTGAAAACCTTTGCGTGGGCAATATTTCCACGAATACGCTAACTGTGAATCCGACATAAAACAATTGAATCGCCTAAAAGGTTTCAATGAATGAAGCACCAGGAACAACCCAGGTACGACACGGGTACGACACGGTGCTTCATTCATTGAATATTTGCTGAAAACTACTGGCTATTGATTGACAGACGTGTCCGTGGGAAAAACTGCGCACGTGACCATTCCACGGCCGCTATACTGTAGATGCGTTTCATCTATTATCCCAACATAGCAATAGACAAGCGTTGTGATAAAATAAAAAACAACGAGTTTTCCTCCTATTTTGCAGTATCGACACAATGTTTGTGCTACGATGTTTAGGTTGTTAAAAACAATAATCACTTATGTCCCCTTACCAACCGCAATACCTTGCAGTGATTGGTCAATGCCTCGTTGATTTTATTTTATGTCGCCGGGCACACGCATATGTCTACTGTCAGCGATTCTTATGTCCACTGTCAATGAAAGCGTCTCGTTGCCATGAACAACGGTTCATCGCAATGTCTTTTTTCACTTGAAATCAACTGAGACAAATACATTTAACTGAAGTAAAATACACACAAAAGTACCGTTATTACTTACAAACAGATTAGTCATCTATTCATGGGTAATTATTTATGAAACCGATTAGATTATAAGGTTTCTTTTCATTAATTTACTGTAACATAAACTGAAACGAATCCGAGAGCATCTCGCCACGTTGATTGCGTACGTAAACATTGAATAAAGGGAAATCACCCCAGCCTCTTATGATAAAAATTAACACCTTACTGAAACAAAGTCTGCTTTCTAATATTCGCTGTACAACAACAAATTTTAAAATGAGTCGAATGAAGCGATATACGACCAACACACCTGAAGAAATACTTGCTAAACGGGACATATACGTTATTCTGTTTGTTGACAGGGGACAAGATCTCACGTTCCCTGCATGAAACATATATTCATCCTCGGATGACGCCTCGGTTGAATATAAATCCCATGCAGGGAACGTGAGACCATGTCCCATGTCAACAAACAGAATAGCTTATAATGTTCCAACAAGAGTAAAATCCTCGCTCTCTGATTGGATGCGAGCTGGCGTAGTTTCTTTTATGTTTACGGCTTCAGTAGCAAATGTTACCGTCTGACGTCACAACGTGAAATATTCGAAATGACGTCGCCCGTTTCGTAATTGCATCATCAACGGAGTGACAAGCAAGCCGCTTCATTTTTCTGGATTGTTCATACGTGCAGCAGACGGTGTTCCGGATGAAGTGTTGTTTAAATTACAAACCGGTTTACGATTTTACTGAGATGGAATGTGTTTATCTCGTTTATTGATTATTTATCCAGTGGTGGGGTACACGAGAGGTTTATTTACTAAACCTGTGATCGTTAAAAGTTGCCTTGAACAAGGCAACTTTTAACGATCACAAGTTTAGTAAATAAGCGTCTCGTGTTTCACGATGTAGGTTTTAGACTATGGGTAGTATCTTATTGGAACATATACGGTATTGTGATGAATTAACGGTAACATGGTCTGAGGTTTGCGGCTCGGAGCTAATGTTCAATGCTTGTCTTGAAGGCGGAGATGGGGCAGTTTGAGATGAAGTGCTCCCCTCCCATCGAGGGCCATTCCTCCCAAACTCCCCCATTGAATTTTGAAAGCTCCCAGAACGGATTCGGGGTATGTTTTAGCTTTACTTCGAGAATAAATCATTGAAGAAATTGAAGGACAAACCTGGGAAGGGCATTGTCTACCCTCTCTCGCCCCAGTGGTCCGAAGGCAAGGAGGGCAGCCACCACTCTGCCCCCGTGCATCCGGCGTCCCTGCTGTGGATCAATAAAATATATATGTAGATGTCGTTACGCACATTTATTATTTTATGAAAACTTACTAAACACCAAATTGGTCATGCTCGTCCCTCAACTACCACAATTGGATGCCAGAGACGAGTATTTACATACCGGCTGAGAATGAGATAGAAGTATGAAATTTAGTGTTTGAGGAGAAAAAACATGATTATTAGTTACAGCATATCGATATCTTAGAAACCATTTCCGAATGACCCAACTGTAAAAATTATCGGCTGGTCATGCCCCACCACCCCCTGTACACCTGGGGGGTCAATACGTTTAAACTTTTACAGTTTTATTTTTCAGAATCGTATTTATTTATTTATTTATTTATTTATTTATTTATTTATTTATTTATTTATTTATTTATTTATTTATTCATTTATGTATGTATTGGTGTTTAAGGTCATACACTTATGCACAATGGCTAATCGTGACCGTGACAGTCTTACGGGTGGAGGAAGCCGGAGTATCCATTTAGTGTTTATGGAAATAACTATTTGAAATCAACCATTAGAATTTTAAAACATTTGGCAATTTGCCGACTGTAAATTGCCACATCTTTAGAAATGCTAATGATTCATTTCCATGATTTATATTCACTTGTAGAAAATATAATTCGGATAAATACAATTGTTGCATACAGATTATCACCGCAGTGTGTGTCTCAGTTATACATACAGATTATCACCACAGTGTGTGTCTCAGTGATACATACAGATTGTCACCACAATGTGTGTCTCAGTGATACATACAGATTATCACCACAGTGTGTGTCTCAGTGATACATACAGATTATCACCACAGTGTGTGTCTCAGTGATACATACAGATTATCACCACAGTGTGTGTCTCAGTGATATATACAGATTATCACCACAGTGTGTGTCTCAGAGATACATACAGATTATGACCACAGTGTGTGTCTCAGTGAGACATACAGATTATCACCACAGTGTGTGTCTCAGTGATACATACAGATTATCACCACACTGTGTGTCTCCGTGATACATACAGATTATCACCACAGTGTGTGTTTCTGGGAATTCAGATCAAGTCGAGTTGTAGGAACAGAATATTATTACGACGAGCCAGTTAGGGCGAGTCGAAATGCGATTCTGTGCCTACAACGAGACTTGATCAGAATTTCCGGAGACACACACTGTGGTGATGATAAATTTATCTCACAATATTGATCACAAAATGTGTTATAAAACTATTTTAAGAGGAACTTTTTCATTTGCCTTATCGATGGAAAGACGCGAATTGAAAAATAGAATAGCGGTCATTGCTCTCCATCCTGAGGTCAGTGATGACGTTACACTTCAGAGAAAATTACGTCACTGGGATTCACTTTACTGAATACTGTGTTGCGAAGTGGAGCAACTGTGTGTTTCGTCAACTTGAATTTGGTTGTTACTTTTGCAATAATTCCTGGTGAATTAAATATCCCTCTTGGTGTAAAGGTTTATTATATTTTAAAATATGCTGTTCCTCGTTTATTGAGGTGGTGTTTTCCACATTTCATAGTGAAAGCTAATCCTTTAACTTCAAGAGAGAAGCCTCGATTCGAGCGTTCAGGTAAATCCCAATAATAGGCTACAAACCGACATGCCGAAAAGTGCGCATAATTTAACTATTCGTTGAGTTTATTTCCCCAGTGGCATTTTAGCATGCCGTGCATAATAAATACGTTGCATGGCATTTAGTTGGTAGATACAGTGTCATATACGGCTCAGAGAAAACAATATTAGGGTCGGCTTCGTCTCACCTAATATTGTTTTCTCTGAAGGGAAAACGCGAAGCCGTTGTTTTTGGCAACAGCAGAATCACGCGCTTGTATCTGGGGCCCTTGATACGGATTCGGAACAAGGGCCCAGATACATTAAACTTTAGTTGCGTAAGAGTGTAAAAACGCCCCGATTGTGAGATAAAGTTTTATAGTATTTGCCCCACTGGTTTCAGAAATGCGATGAGTCGGAAAGGTGGTCTGGTAAAAACACTGAGTGTCGGCGTTATCCTGATAGACAGTATCGTTCGAATAATGTTCTTCGTAATAGAGATGATCAAAACGATATCGTTGGGTGGAATTTTAATTTTTAGCTTGGATGTATTTAAGTGTCTAGCATCTTCGAAAAGTTCAGAAACTGTTCTCTGAAATTTTCTTGTCATGTCTTCCACCCACCTGTGACATGATGTTCAGTTGGCGAATTAATGTTCTGCAATGTACTAGAATTACTTCGAATTTGTTGTTGATGAAGGGCGTTTGACAGTCAGTTTACTGCTAATTATCTGTGTTTAATCACCCTTAATGAATATGTGGTTGGATTTATCATTGGCATTTGACCGTTGAGGTAAATTAAGTATTGATTGGGAAGTGTCTGATGACAAAGAAATGCGCTTAACCCTTTACCCGACGTAACGGCCAAAATGGCCAGCGCTATTCTCAAAAATCGCCAATTAATTTTCATTATTTCTTCATTTTTTGTCTCCAAAACATAGGTTATGACCCCTCGTTGGAACGAGCTCGTCGAGCTCGTTCCAACGAGGGGTCATAACCTATGTTTTTGAGACAAAAAATGAAAAAAATAAGTTATTCAAGAATTTGTTGTGCAAGTGTCGTCTGCTTTTCATGTTAGGTAAAGGGTTATGATCAATTTTACGGCACAGATGACCTTTATAACACAATCCACTAATTGCCAGAATAATAAAAGTAAGAATAAAACAGGCTTACATTTGTACAATACCTTCTCTTTTGACACTGAAGTGTCCTCCGAGCATTAACCCTTTGAACGCGAGAGACCCCGTTCCCATGCAATAAACATGATACGCCATAATTGCATTAAGTGGGATGACTGCTACATGAATGTGTGGGGTAGAACAATCAATATTCCCTACCCCCAAATAATGAATATGGACTCTTCCAATTGCTGCCATTGCACTGACACGGAATATACAACCACTGCTTAAAGGGTTATGGAATAACACAAACAATGAAATCAAATTACTACATGAAATTGTGAGGTATTCACGTCAAATATCAAAGAATAGTACAGAATGAATGTACACAAATTTACATGTAATCAAACTATGTATAGAATTATGTGATCAAAAAGGCTGACAGATACACCGGATCACGACTCAGTCCGGCGCTTCTCAGTCCGGCGCTTTTCTTTTCATACCATAGTAGAATTTCAACAGTTGATTAAGAAATGCGAGAACACTGGATCAAAGATACTGATTTCGTTTGTTTTTCATGATTCGCTTTTGATTTCTCATCATTTTAGTGTAAAAAAATCGTATCATTTTAGTCATGAATCTGGATCCACTGCATTCAAGTGTGTAGCGACACATATTGCGAACTGATAGCGAAACTTTTCCATTTGTTATAACAGTATTGGAAGTACCGCATCCACATTAAAAGTTAAAAGTACGACAGGCAGCAGCAGCAAAAAAAACCGGATTGTACGCCAACTTTACATCATGGTTCAACATCGACTCGCGTAAAGTCTTGTAAGTCTGTCATCGTGACAGGTCGGAATATATATATGATATATATATATTGCCTGTCAAGCAGGAATTCCACCAGGTATAGTGCTGGGTCCGAGGCACAGAATTGAAACTTGTATATCTTTCGGAAGTCTGCCCCCGACAAGAGTCGATCAGCTGCCTAATGGCCTAGCATAAAAAGGTTGCATTTAACTCCGTCAGTATATCAATTCCCATTTGCAACCCCAGATATTCGAGAACTGACGGATAATGATTTTTTGTTTTAGTTGTTAATGGTGTTTCTTAACTGTCTGAATAGCGCCTGTATTTACTGTGGGATTTAATATGATTTGTAATACAGTAGAATCCTCTTAATTGAATATCAATTTTGCCAGTGAAAATTATTCAATTAACAGGAGTATACAAATAACAGGGATTTGGTCCATTTCCTGTGTTCTGGAGGTAAACTGGGCATTTATTCTATTATATCTTGTTTGACAGAGCTCATAGAGCTCTGTCAAACAAGATATAATAGAATAAATGCCTGTATTGGATGTAGTGAGGCCAAAAAGGTTGATAAATAAGGGGAATTTGGTGCGTGTCACAGTAATTTTTTCGACATATTACAAAAATTATATACAATTAACAGGAGTTTACTCTACAACCCATATGCAATTAACAGATCAAATTTGTACCGAAGGTATGGTAAATGGTTTTGTGCTTGAAAATTATATTCATTTAACAGGGATATACAATTAAGAGATATCCAGTTAAGTGGGCTCCACTGTATATATAAAGAATATTGTAAGTAAGCACAGTAAAGAACACAATACGACGGCAAGCTTAAGCTTTTCTGAGTCGCCTCCTTATATAGGTGATATATACACTGAACGACACGTTTGTGTGAATGGGTTAATCGATATGGCAAAGGTGATAGCGAGGAAGGATAGAACGAAATACCGCAGGCCTCAAGTTTTATCCTTCCGCGATGGCACAATTGCCGTATCGATTAACCCATTCACCACGGGCTTCATTTTGTGTTTATTACACGTCTTCACGTCTACAAAAATATTATTAGAAGGACACTCAGCAATTCATTTGACACCTATCAACAAAAAGAACACATTTTATCGTCCACCAAATTTGTGAGGTGACTGAGCCGTTTTACTATTTCGTAAAATTTCGTCCGCTGAATTCCAATGTGTTCTATGTGCCTACTGGCACGCAGACCACATTGGAACTCAGGGGACGGTTTTTAGCTAAAGCTAGCGGTTCAAATTGTAAATGCGGTGCACGATTTGTGGAACATTCCAGTGAAATTTCGCTTCTTTATAAAAAACAATTTCCATTCCACACATTTGTGCGGAACAGATTTTCATTTTCCGCATGCCTTAGTGTTGCTGTAGATGTGGATTACAAAGAACAGGAGTATAATAAATCAGTGTCATGACAAGACAGGATTCAATAAAATTTCTCTTTGAGATTTGAAGGTGGGAAAAATGGAACAACAGTGGAGACGGAGGGAAAATATTTACAGTTGCATCAAGGAGGGGCCACTAAAAATTTGCAAGACGTGACGTCCTATTTTTTATTTGGCTCCTTTTCACACCCACCCACCCACCCTCTACGTGCAAATTTTCTACTACCGTTCTCAGACACCCACCCCCACTCTCCCATTAAAATCCAATATAAGCTTATAAACTTAGTAGGTACAGCTGTCTTTAGGGGGTTTTCATAATGTTCTTAACCCTTTACCCAATGTAACGGCCAAAACCGGCCAGCGCTATTCTCAAAAATCGTCAATTAATTTTTATTATTTTTTCATTTTTTGTCTCAAAAACATAGGTTACGATCCCTCATTGGAACGAGCTCGTCGAGCTCGTTCCAATGAGGGGTCATAACCTATGTTTTTGAGACAAAAAATGAAAAAAAAATAGTTATTCAATCATTTTTGGCAAGTGTCGTCTGCTTTTCATGTTAGGTAAAGGCCTAAAGGGTTAAACTGGTACCACCAATTTAACCCTCTGTGAGCTGCTGTGGGCCCCAGTCTACAAATGGCAAGCTGTTCATTATCAGGCTTGGCCAGAGCAGGTGTACATATAAGGGAACAAATTTTCATTTGAATTGTTCCCAAAATATTGTCTGCACATTTTCTACATTTCGAACAAGACACCCACCCCCTACTAACGTGTGACATTTTCCCAGTTTAAGCCCAATATTCTCACATATAAAGCCTCCTGATGTTGTATTTATGTTAAGAGTGTGATGTACAACATCATCTTTAAGGTTTGAAACACAAATGATGGTATATATTAGCTGATATATTGATATATTTTTTAAAAATTCAAAAAATTGCACAAGTTGGAAATGCACATTTTTGGCGCACTCAAGAGACCCACCCACCCCCACGTCACGTCTTGCAAATTTTTGGTGGCCTCCCCCTGGTTGCATGGAGTGTTTACGTATGTGAATGACTGATTGCCAAGCGGAGATCACTGGCCTACGTGTTTGTCTATCAGAGCAGACATGTCTCACATTATAACCTTTTGTGTGTCCCATTCCGAGGTGGTGATAACATAAGCGAGGAAATCGCAATGACAAAATACCTATGCCGTATTAGCCTACGTCAAAAACCACAGTGACAGGTTGACAACCTCGTTCTGTAATCTCGACTATCGGCTTTCTGATTAGGAGCATGTCACGGAAGTTTGGTATGAACTCCGAGCACTGCGGCCCCAATACTGTCGCCGTGAGTCACACTGAACGACAACCTCGATTGGTGTCCACCAGACTTCAAACCATGTCATAATTTAGCGACAACAATTACGAATGTTTCGAGAATTATTATCTCGAAACCAAGACACAATTTCGGAATATTCATGAAAAGTTTTTTTTGCCAAGGATAGCATTTCATCCTCTGAAGTGGACATCATTGGCATAAACAATTGACTAAACGTGACTATGTATCTATATTGTGTTCATGATATACCCTTAAATACTGAAAGTGACACTTAACACCAATAAATGAATATATATTGCAAACTCAAGATTGAATACTCAAAACACAAACATAAACAGTATCTGAGATGCAGTGGTTTGCATTTTTCATTCCACAGGTTGCTCGTCTGTGTGTTGATTGAGGTATGACGACACTTTCAATAGATAGAGTTATATCGTATCGGACGGAGAGAAATGTCGAGTAGCAGAGAGTAATTGCCAGACACTCTAGCTTACTAACTCGGTGCATTACACGCCTTGTTATATGGTTAACACTTTTAATCCGGTGTGCATATATTTGAGGAAAAAATGATAGTGGTCGAGAAGACGATAAAAGGGCAGAATATCTGCAGCGAGGTTCGGTAATAATTTAACCAAACAGCTCCACAGAGCTGTTGGATTAAACTATTACTGAACCTCCCATTAAACCAAAATGGTTTCGCCGATTTTGCAGTTAACAGCACCGGCTGAAATGATACCTTCCAGGGCACCAGTGTTGAAAGGCTTAAAGGCAAGTGCACCATGGACGTGCAGTGCGCCTTAGTACACCCTACCTCCATCACAATTGAGATCCTGTTGGACCTCAGTAAAGTCTAGAGAGAATTCTGGCAGGATCGCGAATCAGTCCGGACGAGAATTTCTGTCTGCCTTTGAAATGGTGGTGTTCTATGATGTATTTGGCGATGAGGCATACTCGAATAAATCATACTGAAACTAGAATTTCGCCATGTGGCAAAGAGCCAAATACATTTTAGACAAAACATTGCCCGTCGCCAGTCATTTTGTATAAGAATGACAGCAATAAAAAGGCACATATCGTCAATCATTTTGACTAAAAATGCATGAAAAGAAAAAAGGTTTAATAAAAATAAATTATTTGCCACTAGTTTATTTGGAGTAAATAAACGGTGGATGCATAATTATCATGAAATTATTTTTCATACCATGTTACCACCTGTGAAAAGCCTGTATGTTAAATTTTATCTTTCAACACCACTACCGGTGTAAAGCTTCAACTGCGGTTAAAAAACGTACACCTTTTTGTGGGAAGTTCATCCAACTTGACCTTTGGCATGACGTAATTTGTCAATGTCGATACATTCACACTTCGCAATGTTTCATTTAAACAAACGACGTTTTGAGATACTATCTACTACGTGTAAATGACTTATTAAGTTTAAAATACCTGCAATTAAATATTTAAAATAAAATTTAAGAATTGTTAATAATAATTTGACTGAAAAAGCAAGATAAATTCCGTCAAATTTGACGACGTGTCTAGCTGTCAATCAAGCATTCGTGTACGCCTGGTAGTGTTGCCCACCTGTGAGAGATGTAGACAAAAGAAACCCGCGTTTTTGCGATCGAAAGTGTCGTTTTTCTCCATTTTAAGTGACAAAGTCGATTATTTATTAAGAACAAATAAAACAAATAAGAACTAGGGTCGGTAATTAGATTTAAAACCTCTCGTAAAATAAGGGTTTTAAAACCCTTATCGTACTCGTGGTTTAAATCTGATCACCGGCCTCAGTACCTATTTATTCTATATGTACAGTACGTGGAGAGTGGATTGTAACTAAATCACCCGCGGAGTGGAGTTATCACCCGAGCTATAACTTTCGAATTTTGTACATATCGACAAAAAACACAAGCAATGTTTCAGCCAATGGACCCCCGGGTTTATCCTGGAGGTCCATTGGCGAAAACTTTGCTTGTGCTGGTCAGGCTTTGCGACAAATTTGCAATTATTGCTTGAGTGGAATCTCCACTCTGCGGGTGATTTAGTGATACTACACTCTCCACGTACTGTAAACGTTAAGAATAGCCTTTTACTTTTTGTATCCATATTTTTATTACACATCCATTAAACTTTAAACCTTTGTATTCAACGGAATCGCCGCTATAACATAAACGTTTCTGTATTCAACTGCTTTGAACTTCTTTTAAAAACGTTCCTCCCAGCTGTTTGGCAAATCTACCCAAATTAGTACTCATATTTGTACTATTAGTAATAGCCACCAAATGGTTAGGCGTGAATGGACACCAGCCGAACATGCCAAATAAAAAAAAGATAACGAATGTAATTTAGACTGCTTCCCAAAAGGTTGTTTTGACATTTTATCGATCCATTTGATCAATACAGCTTCAAACAAAACAAACGGACTCATGACCTTTTCGTTTAAACATCTGAATTAAAATTTGTTTATTTAAATGTATTTTAATGCATGGGATGTGTAATAAACACAGAACACGATGTGTGTTTGAATCGGTGGGTGTTTTACATAACACGTTGGAATGGCGTAGTCATATTTCGCGAGATCCATAGGATCTCGCGAAATATGACTATGCATTCCAATTCCTTGTGATCAGATCCCATTTGGTATTAAACTCTTCCATTTGGCACCAAAAACTTTATTTGGGAGCGAATAAAAATGTCACTCGACACCGAAATATTCGGGCCTTCGTAAACGCTGCACGAGTGCCAGCGATAAAGAGCAGAAGGAGAGGCACAATCAGACATCGTGACGTTTTGTGTTTATTACATGCCTCTGTGACATAGAATCCATTAATTTAAAAATTCAAACACCACTCGTAGAACATTTCGAACTTTAAAACTGTCTGTTATTTATTAATAGTCTGCCTGAAATAACAACAAAAACAAAACCCAGGGGTGATTGGCAAACACGCGTGACAGATCGATACGTGAACAGAAAAATAAAAATGAAAATTGGGTCCAAATAGGTTATTTATTCGGATGTTTAAGAAATTAGCTGCCGTTATCTGGGAGATAACCGTTTCAAAGTCACAACTTGAGTGTTATAAAATTACTCCCATCGAAAGAATAAGTTGATATTTTCCAAATGACTTACGATGGATAACGGGATCGAGTAATGCCGCAGCGCTAGAAGCAATCAGGGATGAGCTTGGGTAGATGAGGATCAAGGACAGGATAGACCTGTTGAAGCTCGGTTATCTTAATTATTTGGTAAATCTTCCCGACAGCCGATGGTGTAAAGTAATGTTCCTAAGAATTTTCAACTCAAATATCAAAACGGGGTGGATGGTCCAAGAGAGGGAGCTAGTAGAGAACTACTAATTGGAGATCTCGGACTTGGACGTTGGGGCAAACCAGGGTAAAAAATCGTCAGAGAAAGGGTCATGGAGGATTGTAACCGTAATTGGCGAGAGGGGGTCAAATCAAAAAGGTCTTTGGGTGGCCTGCGTGATAAAGAGAAGCCAGGTTTTGAAGAGTACCTTGATGGCACCTTTGGGGGGTCACTGTTGTTCAAGCTGAGGTCGCGATCCCTGGAGCTGAGGGGGGAAATTGGAAAAGACGGTGAAAGGGCGTGCCAGATGTGGAACTTGGACATGGTGGAGACCCTGGAACACTTTCTTCTAGAATGCCCAAAGTATCAGTCTAAAAGAATGAGCTTCACTGGGGAAGTGGGATGGGAGAATGAAAGACATGTGGTTAGGGGGAGACTCAAAGGAGAGGGTTAATATGCTAATCGGAGAGATTGGGAAGAATGGGACAAGGGATATCATCAAGCAGTTCGTCTCCGAGTGTTGGGAGGAGAGGAGAAGCGTGGGAATAGGGAGGCAGTTGGGAGTACAGGGGTAATCATGGCCTTCTCGTCCGAGAACCGCGACAAATCAGCGGCTGGCCAAAGTGTTATTATTATATTTATCGGGTTCCGACGTTTCTGTTGGCTCAGTTTAGTTCTTTTGATGGATCCATGACGTTAGGTGGTAAAATAGTCCGGACCTGTAATATGGAACTGGATGAAAAGTAATAGGGATGTAATAAATAGTACTGCATAAGAGGATGCCGTTCAGGACGCCGCCTTTTAGGGTTAATTTATTGCTGATCTTCGTTTCAGATCAGTCACTGATTGCATCGTTTACTCACTCACTATCAAATTTACCTTTCCGACAAAATAGTATACACTAAATTAAAAAGTCAACAGTTTTTTATACCATACTCATCTATGTTACTACCTGTGAAAAGCTTGTATGTTGAATTTTAGCCTTCAACCTCACTACCGGTGTAAAGTAGCGCTCAAACGACTAGTGAATTCCAAAGTCGACTAGTCAATACCCAAAAGTCAAGTCGACTTCGACTAGTCATTGGTGATAACTTGTCTCCTCATAACAGTGTTGGTGTTCTGGTAGAGTGCTGAAGGTCCAAATTTGGCTTCACTTGGGCATTCATATACAGCAACTTAATGGAACATTATTCTGTTGATGTGCTTCTAATTATGCTAAGAGTGAAATTATATAGTCTCATTTAATTTGCCTTCTTGCGATTTATGGGAGAGTGCCTATAGGCACTCTTCCATAAATTGCAACAAGGCAAATTAATAACATATCCTGAGAGCCCAAAATAATTCAGCACTCTACCAGTACCAGTTATAACAAACTACTGTCACTACTATTAGATCGCAATAGATGTATACATTGATTGCCCAATATTGCTGTTCAAACTGTCTGACAGTGGCACAGAAGGGATTCTATTTACCTAAAAGCTTGAACTCCTCCGACTAGTCGACTGCACAATTGAGAGTCGACTACTAGTTTGTCCAGAGTCGACATCGACTAGTCGACTAATCGTTTGAGTACTAGTGTAAAGCGTGTACTGGGGTTACAAAATATTTACACCTACAGTAGGAAGTTCATCCATGACGTGACATATCGTAATTTATCAACTTCGATACATTCACACTTCGTGATGTGTCATTCAAACATACGACGTTTCGCCGTACCATCCACTACGTGCAATGACTTATTAATTTTAAAATACCCACAATTAAATATTTAAAATAAAATTTAAGAATTGTTAATAATAATTTGATTGAAAAAAAAGATAAATTCCATCAACTTTGACGATGTGTCTAGCTATCATTCAAGCATTCACGTACAAACGGTAGTATTTCCCACCAGCGCAGCTGTAATCGAAAGAAACCCGTGTGTTTGCGATAGAAAGTGTCGTTTTTCTCCATTTTAAGTGGCAAAGTCGATTATTTATTAAAAGCATGGTGTAAATAAAACAAATACGTACTAGGGTCGGTAATCAGATTTAAACCACTCGTAGAATAAGAGTTTTAATCACTCGGCAAGCCAAGTGGTTAAAACCCTTAGCCTACTCGTGGTTTAACACTTTACCCAACGAATCGCCCGCATCCGCCCGCGTAATATGCAAATTCAGCAGCTGAAAAAAATATTTTTTTTCGAACAATTTCAACAAAACCATATCATGTGACCCCTCTTTGGAACGAGCTCGTCGAGCTCGTTCCAAAGAGGGGTCACATGATATGGTTTTGTTGAAATTGTTTGAAAAAAATTAAAAAATGATATTTAAAATAATAAATTTTGAAATCGTCTGCGTTGGGTAAAGGATTAAATCTGATTCCCACATCCAGTACCTATTTATTCTTTATATAATCGGTCACAAAGTTGCTTTACTACAGACTGTCAAGATTTTATTGGATACTTTTGGGTTTACATGTTACTTGACAGGAAAGTCGATACAGTAGAAGCACATCAAGATGAAGGTTATCAGCAAAGCTCCGGCAGCAGGCTCAAGCTTTAAATGTCGATGGTGATGGCAAAGAATTTAATAATTCGGTCGACTACCTTGTCAAAAAATAACATTCGTCTCACTTTATCAAGATTGTAAGGTACCACGCTTTGCACTGCACAAAAATGTTGTTTTACTGAAGCCATTTTTTGTGCCCCACTCGTTTCAACTACATCAACTAGCAGGCCTTTCTCAATGTGAGAATGGATTTGTTCAGAAAACTTGAAAGGTAGTTTATTGATCACACCGGGGGGGGGGGGGGGGCGGTGGCTCAGTAGGTAGAGGTGCAGGCTGCAAGCCGAAAGGTCCTCGGTTCGAATCCCACCTGCGGCAACCGCGTTGTGTCCTTGGGCAAGACACTTCACCCCGCTTGCCTACATGGGGGCACGATGACGCTGTGTACTAAGGCGTACTGCACGTCGATGGTGCGCATTTCTTCAACCAATCTAACCCTGCCTGAGCCGCGGTGCAGAGTTCAGAGTTACGATGTTGGGGAGCTGACAGCTGCTCGTCGTTGCTCGGTGGTTCTCTCCGGGTACTCCGGCTTCCTCCACCCGTAAAACTGTCACCGACATGATATGACCCTGGCTGTTAATGTGTCGTTAAACCCAAAATAAAAAAAAAAATTGATCACACGTTTGTAGTCATGTAAATCTGGCCTGGGAATTTAGGGAGAACGAATAGTAACTGTTGTTTCCTCTTGCGTTCGTTCAAAGTCAATTCCACGTGAACAACGATTGTCCTCCTGTGTAACTGTAAAGATTAGGTTGTTTTTTTTCAATCTCACATCTGCTGTGATGTTTTCTTTAAAAGTGGAATGAAACACACTGACGTTCGGAGATTAAATCCTGCCCCGTCGTTTCTCACGAGTATTAAACTTCCGTTACGTTCTTACATTCTGACTTAATATCGCGTCTGATCACACGTTTTAGTCACTTTGCTGGCGCGCCGAGTCTTCTTTCGTTAGACACAATTAGACAAGTCGGAGTCAGAGGGGCATGCGGTATCCACTCTGACTTAACACATGTGAATCATGTACGCTAACGCAAACAAGACGCATGTATCTGAGACAAGGTTAACAAATTATTATGTAAATGAATTTTATATCAACAAACTGATTGGCAACATAGTCGTTACACACGAGAACGTCGTGCATTTTACATCTCTGTAGTCACAAAAGCGAACTGGATCATCGCCGCGTCGCAGTCCGGTTGAAATTCTCCACTGTCAACTGTCCTTCCCCTACACTATAGAATCTAGTCTGTCAAAAACGAAGTTCATTATTTTGTCTTTTTCGATAAGGTTTTCATTTCGCATTATTCCCCAGTATTTCGTGTGTAGAATCTCGATACACGAGTGAGATTGTCTCGGGATCGGAACGTGATCTGATCACGAGGTCACGAAAAAGACCGATTGTGGGATCATATCTCTGTACCAGGGTTGATTCAAACCCAAAAAGTTCAGTTGTGTGATCAAAAAGGCGGAGAAATTTTAACTTTCACTGGATAGCGACTGGGTTGCGATCCGGTGTGACAGGAATGGAAGTCCGTAGGAAAATTTGTCCCTCTGGACTATTATTCCGCGGAATTATAGTCCTAGGTCTAACATTTCTAGGAATAGTAGTCCGCCGGACTACTATTCCTAGAAATGTTAGACCTAGGACTATAATTCCGCGGAATAATAGTCCAAAGGGACTAACGTTCCTACGGACTTCCATTCCTGTCAAACCGGTCTAAATCGTCTTTCCGTCTTTCTTCCCACAGTCCATCAGAATTTTGCCCGTCGGAAAACAAATGAGACAACATTGAGTCAGGGATGTTATTTTCTTTTACTTTTCTTGATTTCGAAATATTTTATTCCTTCTATTCATGAGAACTCAGCACTTAGGTTTGGAAGGCGAGTCAAGCGGATTTCATCTGCGACAGGCATTAGCGAGTTGCAGATGGGATCTGCTTGACGAGTCAATCAAGTTTTCGATATTGGACGGGAGCACGTTTGAGATTCTCTTCTCAGAGATTATACATCAACATGCTGATGTTCCATTTGTGGCCTTTTTACTTTTATTACACTGGTGTAACACAAACATTTATTGTATGCTACCGTCGAATGGTAGGATTTTGTGATAAAATAAAATCGTTCATTGCACTTTGTTGGAGAGTGCCAAAAGGCACGCCCCAATGAATTAAAACAAGACAACTTTATTTAGCTCTGAACAAAATATCAGGACAATCCTTAAAATGTGATATTAACCCTTCACCTGCCATTAAAAAGAATAAACAAATAAATAAATAAATAAATAAGTCTCTGGGTCCTACCAAAAAAAAGAACTAAAGCAAACTGCACAGTCATATACTCCTGGACCATCGGCAAAATTACAATTACACAATATCGAAACTGTGTAAATATGTTGTTGACCTATGTATGTATGCTCTCTTCTTCAGGGGGTGGCAGGAAGACAGTCCAAGAGACTATGCCATCTCCTTGCAATATGCATGTACTTTGTGCCAAGCTTTTTTTTTCTTCTTTTTTTATTTTTGTCATCATGTGTGTACATCTCTAACTTTGTATATTGCAAAATAAATAAATCAATCAATCAATCAGCCATGTGTTTAAATGCTTCGCGTTCACAGTTCCAGGATTGGTATGCCCCATTTCCCACGCGGAACAGCCAGTAAAACGTGCATTGAAACGGCTATGCTTATCACAGATCTGCCACCCATTCCAATCAGCAATAAAAATCAGGTCCAGAACATATTACTTGTGTATTTTTGGGTATTAACCCTTTTTTCAAAACACAGGATGACAGAATTCTTTTTAATTATTGTTTTATTTTTTCAACACATTTTAACAAAACCATATCATGTCACCCCCTCAATGGAACCAGCTCGAAGCTCGTTCCAATGAGGAGGTCACATGATGTGGTTTTGTTGAAAATTGTTGAAAAATAATTTTCTGCAACCGTTTAATTTTGTACGTTACGCGAGCGCGTGGCAGTGGCGTAGGGGATGGGCTCGCAGGGCCAGCGCTATTCTCAAAAATCGCCAATTAATTTTCATTATTTTTTTCACTTTTTGTCTTAACGAGCTCGTTCCAACGAGGGGTCATAACCTTTGTTTTTGAGAGAAAAATGAAAATAAATTAGTTATTCAAGAATTATTTTTGCAAGTGTCGTCCGCTTTTCAGGTTAGGTAAAGGGTTAAGTGAACGCTACATTATTGTAACTAATAAGGGTGAGAAACGAACAATATACATACATGGTGCCTCTCAAGTCACACATGTTGGGCGTGCATGTGTGTATCGTTGGATGGTGGGGGTGAAACTAAAAACATGTAATGAAAAAATCTACAGAGTCGTACTTTTAGAATCGATCCTATAGGCTATACCTTCATTTAATTTATGGCGTATGTATTACATGGGATCCTGTATGCCGTGCACGGTAACAACACTAAATTTGCTCCCGTTTTAAAGGCAACCACCAATATGAAAGGGCCCCCCCCCCCCCGTCTCTATCTCGCGGGGGGGGGGGGGGGGCGCACAAGATTTTCCGCTACGCCACTGGCGCGTAGGTGCCAATTCGTTAGGTAAAATGTTATACTACCATAAAGTATCTAGGCCTGATTACCAGTGCTGTTTTTTACCACATTAATTCCAGGGTCCTCCGCAGACCTCTTCTGCCTAACAAATTTCCAGGTTATTTTGAAGTTATTGAATCTATGATAAAGTGTACTCAACTTTGACTCGTTTTGGGTCCTCAGTGGTCGCACATTTTCGGAAAAGGCCACCGTCAATTTATTGGTCCAACCCTTCTCTTATACAGCAGTTTAAAATTTGCATTCTTTGGGTTTTACCAAAAGAATAAAAATGAAACACAATCGCGAAACGATGTCATTATATGTATCTTAAAAAATCATTAACATTTTATGCATTGTTTTCAGATCGATAGGCAATCCTTACAAGCGACTAAAGATTACATAGCCAGTTACAAGGTGTACTACGATAGAAAAACGACGCTGAATAACCTATCTGGGCGTTAATCGCAAAGTGCGTGACATCAAGGCGATACATTCGTGAACTTCCTACACATTTGTTGATGAGACAGCCATTCTGAAAACAACGCCTGCAGACTTACAGTTAAAACTAGAAGTCCTGTCACGAACTGTGCGCTTATCTAGGCTTAATTGCGCGTAGAAATTGCGCGCAATTGCCAAATCGAATGGCACCCAAAGCATGGCAGGTTCTCCTTGTCACCCATAGCAAACACATGCAATGTTCCTGCCAATGGACCTCCGGGTTACCCGGAGGTCCATTGGCTGAAACGTTGCTTGTGCACAGGCCGTATGTGCAGAATTTGATAGCCTTACCATTGTCATAACGCGTAGATTAACGCGCAAATCGACGTGCTATTTGTGCGCATCTCAGGACAGGACTTAACTGTACATTGTAAATTGAACGACTGTAAGATCACAGCCGCGATGTTGGCCATTTGGAAAATAATTCTGACACAGAACTAACGAAGACAAAGGAAATAGAGAGATGACTCTAGAATCGACCATTAATGTCTTTGAACTAACTGCTGCGCTCGGGGTTTGATAATAAAATTTGTAATGAAATTTCTCGGGTGTGAAACTTCATTATGGAACCTCTATAAGTCATCAATAGCTCAACTTTCTCCGTTCCCGGCCCTCGGACAGGGCCATGACTCTATAAATACTGCAGAACTGTTAATCACTGAGGGAGGTCCGATACTAAAGAACAAAACTATGAAACGCCGCGTTATATTAACCCTTTACCCTACGCAGACGATATCAAAATTTATTATTTTAAAAATAGTTTTTTCAAATTTTTCAAAACAATTTCAACAAAACCATATCATGTGACCCCTCGTTGGAACGAGCTCGACGAGCTCGTTCCAACGAGGGGTCACATGATATGGTTTTGTTGAAATTTGTTTGAAAATAATATTTTTCCAACTGCTGAATTTGCATATTACGCGGGTGGATGCGGGGGCGATTCGTTGGGTAAAGGGTTAACACGAAAATACAAAACACTCCAGTCAAGACACACTGAATAGGGTTCCTTACACTCTTTGTGTTTGCTATGCAACGTGTTTCGAAACAATTCAAGCTCAAATCCACGTGTCTAATTCTAAGCAGTTAACAAATCCTGCTTCACACCATTGTATTCTGTTGAGGTATGCTGGACAAAACGTTATTAGTGGACATGTGACTGCCTACAAATGTTGCAGTTTGCAGTCTTGGAGACGGTAGTGCCTTAAATTCCAAATTTGCTCGACACCTCGTTCAAATGAAACGTGAACGCACTTTTTTTATTCTCGAGGACTTTTTTGCCTAAATATCTGTTTCACAATTATTTTTATTTATTTATTTATTTATTTATTTATTTATTTATTTATTTATTTATTTATTTATTTATTTATTTATTTATTTATTTATTTGATGTTCTTATAAAGTATCCACAAGATGTGACAACAGATCTGAAACAATTATGTTCTCGTCTCTTAAAAGAAATGATTTCCAAAAACAGCCACAAAATAGGTCCATGAAGAAGTATGAAACTATAAAGAAAGCTTTTCACTCTTAGATCATTTTGTTTTTGGGGTGTGGGGAGTGTGGGGGGGGGGGGGGCGATTAAGTAAGTAAAATTAAAAGTATGAAGTAGTCTTCAACCCTTTACCCAACTTAACGGCCAAAACAGAGCTCGTTCCAATGAGGGGTCATAACCTATGTTTTTGAGACAAAAAACGAAAAACATTTGTTATTCAAGGATTTTGTTTGCAAGTGTCGTCTGCTTTTCAGGTTAGGTAAAGGGTTAAGAAAAAACCAGCGTGAAAAAACAAACTTTTTTTACTTACGACTTTACTTCCGGTTTATCGGCATCATTCTCGTTCAATGCAAGTCTTTCGGAATTTCCTTCCTCTTCCATCGTTACTGAAATCACATAGATTCCTTAATATATCTCCGGCAGAAAAGAAGACAAACTAAAACCCTTAACGCTCTTTCAGATGTTCTGTACATTCATATAACACAAAACTCTCTGTCTGAGTGGTGTAAAAAATCCAATTCGTCATTTATCTGACTGCAAAACGAAGGAACGCGTGTGCTCGTCGCGTACGTGGGAGAAGAGAATATTTTCTTTAATTCCGTGGTCGTCATTCTATGGAAAGTGATTTACAATTCTACCGATATTCGGATCAATAATTTCCTTATCGCAATCGGAGTCTGCCAATTTATTGTATCTTTATCCTTATTGGTCTTAACGTTTTACGGGAAAAACAGGATATAATGGAACTCTTCACTACAAAAAAATATAGGTTCTCTTTAGAACCCAAAACTGGTTCTAATCTTGTCCCTGAGGTGGACCCAGTTCTGTTTAAAACAGTATTTATTTGAAATCAAATAAATTTACCAAGATTAGCATTCAATTTTAACAGAATATTACATGAACCGAAGTAGATTCAGAAGTAAACTTGCAGCTTATTCAACGCAGTCGCCAAACATTTTGAAACAAAGGAGATATGAACAGTTGGAATATCGAACCAGTTTTGGTTCTGTATAGAACCAAAACTGGTTCGATATGCCAACTGTTCATATCTCCTTTGCTTAATAATGATCTGAAACAACCTCGTATAAGCTCTAAACTTACGACAGAAACCCCCTCAATTTATGTTTAATTCTGTTAATATTTAATTTTAATCTTTATAAATTTATTTGATTTGAAATAAATACTGTTTAAACAGAAATGGTTCCATCTCAGGGACAAGATTAGAACCAGTTATTGGTATAAGTTGGAGATAGATTTACAATTTTAATGGGAGTTTCGCCAGATGAAGTGAGCTAATCGGAGTCAAAGGTTATTGTTAGCACATGGTTGTTTATCGTGCAACAAACGAGTAACAAGAGCGCGAAATCTTATTACCTGCACGTTTTTGAATGCCCGGCGTCATTGCTATTTGGGCCAGTCAGAAGACGAGTTCAATGCTGCTCAGGTGACACGTATTATTATTCATTCGGCTACCATGTTCGATATATGTATCTTAACATACGGCAATTTAAGGTGCTCTATAAGGTGCTGCGCACGAAATTACCTGTCTGTTCGTATTTCCTTTTCTTGTGAGTTTTAGCCAGGGTCATATCGTGTTGGGCTGTTATACCGACGGAAGAAGCCGTAAAGAACCACCCAACAGCGCCGAACAATTGCCAGCTCTCTATTTATTTACTGTTTGTTTTTGTTTTGGTTTGTTTTTTTGTTTTGTTTTTGTTTTTGTTTTTTTTTTGGGAGGGGGTGTTTTTTTATAACATAGGGTTATATCGTGTCGGGCAGTGATATCGATGGAAGAAGTCGGAGAGACCCACCGAGCATCGGCGCTAAATTCTTAGCTCTCTAACGTACTAGCTCGACACAAACAGTGCGCAGTGGTTGAAGGAAAATGCACCATCGATGTGCAGTAAACCTTAGTTCACATCGCCACTGTGCACTCACGTGAGCAATCAGGCTTGAGTGCGTTGCACAAGGCTACAACACAGATGTCACGGGTCAGAACTGAACAGTCGATCTACCGATTTAAATTCTGATGCTACAGTTAAAACTAGAAGTCCTGTCACGAACTGTGCGCTTATCTAGGCTTAATTGCGCGTAGGATTTGCGCGCAATTGCCATATCGAATGACAGCCAAAGCATGGCAGGTTCTCCTTGTTACCCATAGCAAACACAAGCAAAGTTTCAGCCAATGGACCTCCGGGTTACCCGGAGGTCCATTGGCTGAAACTTTGCTTGTGCACAGGCTGTATGTGCAGAATTTGATAGCCCTACCATCGAAATAACGCGTAGACTAACGCGCAAATCGACGTGCTATTTGTGCACATTTCAGGACAGGACTTCTAGTTCTAACTGTATAGCCAATGAGCCACCGCAAACCCTCCGATTTAACCTGAAAATATCAAGTTTGAAATTTCAGAAACTTCAACTAAATATAAACAAATGTCGCCGTGGACTGGTCACTTTTCTCGGGTTGGCACTATTTCCATAGACGCAATAATATTTGATTCCAGACACTAATTATAGGAATTATCATCAAAGGTTTAATTACACGGGTACAACACGGTGCTTCATTAATTAAAATTTTGCTAATGAAGATTTTGATTACCCGTTAAACGTATGCGTAGACATCATTGCCCACGCGTTGAATACACCAAGTCCACGGCGACTGTACTGTAATAATATTAATAACACTTTGGCCGGCCGCTGATTTGTCGCGGTTCTCGGGTGAGAAGGCCTTGGTTACCCCTGCACTCCCAACTGCCTCCCCATTCCCACGCTTCTTCTCTACTCCCAACACTCGGAGACGAACTGCTTGATGACCATTCTTCCCAATATCTCCGATTAGGATATTAACCCTCTCCTTTGAGTCTCCCACTAACCACATGTCCCCATTCTCCCATCCCACTTCCCCTTTACACTCCCAGTGAATCTTACTCTTTCAGACTGGTATTTTGAGCATTCTAGAAGAAAGTGTTCCAGGGTCTCCAGCACGCCCAAATTACACATCTGGCACTCCTGTTCACTGTTTTCCCTTTTTTCCCCTCAGCTTGAACAATAGTGACTGAATAGCAAGGAGTTTGGTATACAGACCACGATAAAATACACGGTTTTCACCCACATTGTTGGTGGTAGGTGAATGATTCCTGAGAGTTTATTACCACATTCGTACCGGATTTGATAATACATTAACACTACATCAATACTTCACGAGAATAGATCGTGGCCAAAGGTGCAGACCATATCCGAGAATAAAGTATAGAATTAAAAACACTTCAAGTTGCAGTGGCAAGGCTGTGTACATGTAACCGGGCTTGTTTCAACTGGGAGTGAACTCTATGTTGTTTGAGGAAAACATCGAAAAAAAATAAAACTGGAATGGCGATTTTTTAAAAATAGCATCGTTCGGCCGTTACGTTGGGTAAAGGTTTGAAAAATTATTTAAATTATCACCCAGTTATTTACACAAAATTGGATTTATAGAGATGGGCCACTTCACACTAAAAACTAAAGTGTTAAAACTGACACTTTCAAAGTGTTAAACCCATTCTAACTCTTAGGGTTTGATTTTAACACTGAAAGTGCAATGCTTTAAACACTTAGACATTACAATCGTCAGACATCTGAAACTTGAATGGATGGCACTTCCCATGTGTCTAGCATTGGTGGTTCTTCCAGAATCGTCCATAATTTGATTTGCGCTTGGTGGATACATAATTAAAAAGACACAACGCAGATGACGCGGATCAGGCTCGAGAGTTCGAGCCTGATCCGCGTCATCTGCGTTGTTTCCTTTTAAGTGTCTCGACATTGCACTTGTCAAGTGGTATCATTGTAACACCTGTCAAGTTCTGGGATATCTACACTTGAACGAAGTGCTAGTTCAGCACTTAGTAAGTGTTAAATACAGCACTTCAAGTGTAGTTTTTAACACTTTAGTTTTTAGCGTGTTCTAGGAAGAACACAAAAAACTATTGGGAAAAATAAATAAAGTGTAGCCATGCAATGATGAAATTAGTAAAGCGATTGCATGAATGGTTTCTAGAATTGAACGACTAAACTTATTTATTTGACAAGACCGTATGGAGTCTCTGTATTCATTCATCTAGTATGAAATTCGTCCACTACCAATTAAGAATGACCTCCACCAATGCGTGCTCTTTTTGACGTCAGTGTGTTAAATCGTAATGAAGTGGAAGTTTAGGCCATGCGTGTATATCCAATTTGGAGATGGAATCAGTAATAGTCTGCGACAATTCGATGAACAGAATGGTACGGTATTGGTACCTAACGTCTTCCCGATCCATAATGAAATTTGCGAGAAGACGTCAGTAAATAAGGCCTAGATTTTCACGAACTACTTAGAGATTCTGTTTATTAGGTTAGGAATAAACTAGAGACTTTGCGTTGGTGCATGTGGAAACGCTCACCACATCGCATTTTCCGTGCGCACACTAATTGCGTTTTTGGCTGCAATGGAGGGTGCGTATGCCTAATTTAAATATCCCATTGGGACCAGGTTTATACGCAACTGAAACATTGAAAACCTGGTCACCAGAATAGAATTGAGCTCTAGAAGGGATACTTTGTATGCAATAACAAAGCATAGGCCTACTACATGTATGGTGTAATAGTGGCCGTCGTCTTAAATTTTATAGGCATATGTCTACATGATTGTACTAATAACTGAATGATGAAGGACATGTTAGCCGTTGTTGAAATACTGAAAAGTTTTATGTCCAGTAATCAATGTATTTTGATCATGCAGTACGTGGAGAGTGTATTATCACTAAATCACCCGCAGAGTGGAGATTCCACCCAAGAAATAATTGCAAATTTGTTGCAAAGTATAACCAGCACAAGCAAAGTTTCAGCCAATGGACCTCCGGGTTAAACCCGGAGGTCCATTGGCGGAAACATTGCTTGTGTTTTTGTCGATATGTACACAATTTGAAAGTTATAGCTTGGGTGATAACAGCACTCCGCGCGTGATTTAGTTACAATCCACTCTCCACGTACTGCACATCCCGTTCTGTCCGAAATATGTTTGCCATAGTGTGGAAAATATGTCCTTGGCCTTCCAAAGGCAATGCGTTGGTCTGTTCAGCGCGTCAAAAATTAGAAAATTTTCAATTCTTACAGCAATGCAAAGCCATAACGCAACGGATACTCACCGCAATGTGAATAGTGTGATGATCCCTTCTTTTTTCAACTTGTTCAATTCTTTGCGACAGCGTATATGTGAATCGCATTGCGATTACGGTTCTAGAGTATTCCTACCCTTACACGATCCCAAGCACAATGGTATAAACTGAAAAGCAGTATATGATTCGACATCTAACATATAAAATATAAATAGACAATATGAGACCGGGGTTCTAGTTTCGCGCAAGAATACAACGGAGTAAACCTGGACGGTTGCCTAATTGTTATTGTCTAATTGTATTTCCGCTTTTACAATTTGACATGATTGATAGAAGACGTGGTCAGAATATACGTATGGTTATCTAAAGTTTGTGGTACATGTCGAAAGGATAAATTTATTACCCATTTAACCCTTTACCTAACATGAAAAGCAGACGACACTTGCAAAAGAAAATTCTTGATTAACTAATTTTTTCATTTTTTGTCTCAAAAACATAGGTTATGACCCCTCGTTGGAACGAGCTCGTTCCAACGAGGGGTCATAACCTATGTTTTTGAGACAAAAAATGATAAAATAATGAAAATTAACTGGCTATTTTGGACAACAGCGCTGGCCGGTTTTGACCGTTACGTTGGGTAAAGGGTTAAAATTATACAAGCTTCCTGATTGGCGAGTAACCAATGCATCCGGTACGGTGCATTAAACTCCAACAGAGTGTACGAAGTTCAACGGGATGTTTAAGAATATCACGTAATAGCTGAAAGGGGTGTACATCTTCGTCATTCGTAATGAACACACAAACAAAATGAGAACAATATTGTTTCATGAGAATATATCTTGAAAACTTGAAATAAATGATACATACTTACTCCAAGCTCTTGGGGTTAATAGCAACATTTGGGGCGGCGAATCCGGGACAAAGTGTTCATGGAAGTGCATACTTACCTCCAATGTCCGATTTTACTGTCGACGCGAGAGGGATTCTGTTGTGGTGTTTCGACACTGCAGATCCGTTGTGGCTTCAAGAAACATTCAACCTATCTCTCTATAAAGCACGTGTATAAGTTTTAATATAGTGTCTCCAATTCTCTAAGAAACACAATACACCATCATATTGAATAAAACACCTTTGAAGATAACTTGTGTCCTACTGTAATAATGAAGCATCATTTCCCAATGTCATTGAACTGAAGTCTCCCAAATGTTTGAGTTCAGTCGAAAGGAAATAACTCCAAATCGTTCTTGTTCAATTATAAAGAAAGATATGTTTCTTTCAGTTTCTTTAATTATTACTGTTATCATGACTTTTTGTCACTGGAATGCCGCGTGGGGATTATATAATAAAAGAAAATTCGACACACTGAAGGGACAGGGTAATATACAGTACGTGGAGAGTGGATTATAACTAAATCACCCGCGGAGTGAAGTAATCACCCAAAGTATCACTTTCAAATTCTGTACATATGGACAAAACAAGTAAGCAATGTTTCAGCCAATGGACCTCCGGGTTTAACCTTCGGGTTTAACCCGGAGGTCCATTGGCTGGAACTTTGCTTTTGATTGTTATGATTTGCAACAAATTTGCAATTATTGCTCGGGTGGAATCTCCACTCTGCGGGTGATTTAGTGATAATACACTCTCCACGTACTGTATTTGTCACACGATGTTTCAGCAGGGTATACGGGACTGCACTACTTTTCTGAGATTCGTATTTCCTTCGGCTTTCAACCTCAGGAAATATGGATTTCAGAATTCAGTCTCGAAAGCTCTGCTCAAACACCGCGTAACTAATAGAATTAATTATCGTTTTAATAAATTTTTCAAATGATTTCAACAAAACCATATCATGTGCCGAGCCCATTCCAATGAGGGGTCAGATGATACGGTTTTGTTGAAATTGTTTGAAAAAAAAATGTTTTTTTGCAGATGCTTAATTTGTAATGACCCGGGTGGATGCGGTCGGTTCGTTGGGTAAAGGTTTCAAGAAGACACGTGGACAATTGGAAAGATAAGGATGAAATGAAATACTGCGTTCGCAACTTGAAAATATTTTGTTCGTTTTATATTTTATTTTACACCACTCTATTAATGTGTGTAAAATATAAACATTGGGAAATGTGCTGGAAACTAGACCTATTTGATGCTTCGGGATGCGATTCGATTTCTCCTCTCTAAGTTGCTGTTCGGTTCGATTCGAAATAGGTTGCCCGATTCGAATCTTTCCACCTGAATACAGCTGGGTGTCAGTCATTTACGTCGTCTCATAGACGTATATATAGTCGAGATCGACATTGTACATACAGAACTGCTGCCAAGGACTGTTCACTTTCCATGAATGAGTAATGTGTGCACGGGCGCAATAATATTAGATACTACACACTAATTATGGGAATGATAATCAAAAATTTAATTAATGAAGCACCGGGTACAACCCGGTGCTTCATTAATTAAAAATTTGTTGATGGTGATTTTTATTACTCGGGAAACGCGTGCGTGTACATTACCTTTTATTTATTTATTGGTGTTTAAGGACACATACTTATGCACAATGGCTAATCATGACCGTGACAGTTTTACGTGTAGAGAAAGCCTGAGTACCCGAAGAGAACCACCGAGCAACGACGAGCAACTGCCAGCTCCCCAACATCGTAACTCCGCACTGCAGCACAGGTAGCGTTAGATTGGTTGAAGACTTGAGCACCATCGACGTGCAGTACGCCTTAGTACAGGGAGTCATCGTGCCCCCATGTGGACAATCGGGGTCAAATGCCTTGCACAAGGACACAACGCGGGAGTCCGAATCGATCGCTCAGACGGTCACCCATCAGAGGATTAACCGGACTCGACGTTGCTTAACTTCGGTGATCTGACGAGAACCGGTTACCGCAACGCCACCGCGCCCCCGTGTACATTACTATCCACGCGTGGATTATGACCAGTCCGCGGCGACTATACTGTAAATAATGCCGTAAATAAAGACATGTTTTAAGTTCCTCAATATTAACATAAATATTGTTGTATTTTCTGTGTTGATTAACATTCAATGAATTTGGATGGAATTTAAGAGCGTTATCAATTAAGGAAGACATAGAAATCCTAACAGTCTTACCGCACACAACAGTAAATACCGCACATATCAGTATAAAAGATAGCATACCGCACACAGCAGTATAGCAGACGGAATACCGCACACAGCAGTATTATAGATGTCATACCGCACACAGCAGTATAACAGACAGAATACCGCACACAGCAGTATTGTAGATAGCATACCGCACACAGCAGTATAACAAACAGAAATCCGCACATAGCAGTATCAATGAACAGAGGTTGACACATAGTCGAAATAAACGTCCGAACAGTTTAACATCCAAAGTCACACTCAAATTGCTCCCAAACTAACATCTCAAGCACACTGAGAAACCAACCGAGCTTTACTGTGAACAATGTTCACTGGCTGGATCTTGGCAACTGATCTTCACTAAATCAATTAACCTCAATTATACAACAATATCATCTGCACCCATGCCATTACCCGTGATATTTTCAGTATTCCAAGTTACTACCATTGTGATAGCAAACTAAATGTTTCCAAAGATTGTCGATAATGAGCCGTTGCTGGCTGCAAGTCCTGTACACTGTTTGTTGCTGTCGAGATACAGGTTCTTGAGAAAGAAGGCTGAGCATGTTCTCGGAATTAACTCTAAATCACGAGTCCGTCCAATGCTTGAAGATTTTTCTTTTAAATTGCTTTTTCAAATTTCACTATTAAATTTCTCCTGCAATGGTCAATTCGGTCTTGGGAAGGATGACGAAATAAACTCACGGGGCGTACGGTAACTCCAGTGTGATGAAGTGAATGCAGAACACATAAATTCTAAAACTTACCAGTACACAAAATTGCACAAAACGTTTCAGATTTCATCAGTGATTTCGTTTTCAGACTCATAAAAATGCTTATCGTTTCGGTTCAAACTGAATGTCACTGTCTTAAACTTTTGCGATTCTCGATAAACATAATGAGCGCGTACACGTTCAATATTCCGAAAAGATTGTGGACTTTAACAGTATAACTTCATGTTGTTCCATTCTGAATGCTTCCGGTGATTCAGATACATACAGATTATCACCACAGTGTGTGTCTCCGGGAATTCAGATCAAGTCGAGTTGAAGGAACAGAACAGTATTTTGACGAGCCCGTTAGGGTGAGTCGAAATGCGATTCTGTGCCTACAACGAGACTTGATCAGAATTTCCGGAGACACACACTGTGGTGATGATAAATTTATACCCCAAAAATGTGTTATAAAACTATTTTAAGAGGAACTTTTTCATTTGTCTTATCGATGGAAAGACGCAAATTGAAAAATAGAATAGCGTTCATTGATCTCCATATTGAGGTCAGTGATGACGTTATACTTCAGAGAAAATTACGTCACTGGGATTTATTTTACTGAATACTGTCTTGCGACGTGGAGCAACTGTGTGTGTTCGCCAACGTGAATTTGGTAGTTACTTTTGCAATAATTACTGGTGAATTAAATATCCCTCTTGGTGTAAAGGTTTATTATATTTTAAAATATGCCTTTCATCGTTTACTGAGGTGCATTTTTCCACATTTAATAGTGAAAGCTAATCCTTTAACTTCAAGAGAGAAGCCTCGACTCGACCGTTCAGTAAAATCCCAATAATAGGCTACAAACCAGCACAAGATGCCGAAAAGTGCGCATAATTTAAATGTTCGTTGTGTTAACTTCCCCCAGTGACGTTTTAGCATGCCGTGCATAATAAATACGTTACAGAGCGTTTAGTTGGCAGATACAGTGTCATATACGGCTCAGAGAAAACAATATTAGGTTCGGCTTCGCCTCACCTAATATTGTTTTCTCTGAGGGAAAAACGCGAACGATCGACAAATGATATTAATGCCGTTGTTTTTCGGCAACGGCAGAATCCCGCGCTTGTATCAGGGGCCCTTGATACGGATTCGGAACAAGGGCCCAGATACATTAAACCTTAGTCGTGTAACAGTGCAAAAACGCCCCGATTGTGAGATAAAAAAGCATAAAAACAATGTGGTTCCGTAATTTAATAATAATACTTTTTGAGAAGTGTTTTTTGTCCTCTTTTAATATTAAAAACGTGTTTCGAAAGCTTTCGTATTCTAGACATAGTGACGTTAACATATCGTAACTAAGCACGCGGTTGCCTCATGCAGTTGCAAGATAGAGATTTTTTATTAGAGGCCATGATACACGTTACAGTTATATAGTTATGGACCCAATACGTACTTATGATGAGATCAATATACATTATCATGATCATGTGCATGTCCTGTAATTGTATCAGATTCGAGGTCGTGTTTACAATCAGATCGCAACGAGCCCGTCAGGGCGAGTTGTGATCCGATTGTAAACGCGACTGAGAATCTGATACAAATTACAGGACATGCATTTGCTCATGATAAGACATTTATCTAACAATCCCGTTACATAAAGCCCGTTTTTCAGTTTAAATTGGGTTGGAGTTCGTCAAAATTTTGAATTTCATATTTTAGTGCGTAATAACAATGCATATAATGATATTATAGCGCGGTGTTTACCGGAAGTTGAATCTATATGATACGAAATCAGAATAAGTCGTCTATATGATACGGAATCGGAACACATTATGTGATACGTACCGTTTCTCTATATGATTGTTAGATAAATCTCATTATCGGTCGGACACCCGATATAGACAGATTACTTTTGTTGGCTTTTAAAGTGTTTTTAATTGCGATCCCTGTTTTTATTGTTTTGTCTTTTTCTGATAGAAGAATAATTCTTCGTGGTTTTTAGATGCATATTACTGAAGTACAAATTTGAATGGTTGAATTTAGTTTTGGGGTACGGCAATTATTTATTTATTTATTTATTTATTTATTTATTTATTAATTTATTTATTTATTTATTTATTTATTTATTTATTTATTTATTTATTGGGGTTTAACTACACCTTCGACAGCGAGAGTCACCTCACGTCGGACAGTTTTATGGATGGAGGAAGCCGGGGTACCCGGAGAGAACCACCGAGAACCACCGATCAACGGCAAGCAACTTTAGTACTAACTCCACACAAGCAGGTTAGCATTGCTTGAAGACAAGTGCACCATCGACGTGCAGTAAGCTTCAGTACACAGCGCCGTCTTGTCCCCACGATGGCGATCGGATTAATTGCCTTGCTCAAGGACACAACGCAGTTAGCCCCGGTGGGGATTGAACGGGAGACCTCTCGGCTTCAAGTTCAATGCTGTAACCATTGAGCCACCACGCCCCATAGGTGCACATTACTGAAGTACAAATTTGAATGGCTGGAACGTAATTCAGTTTTGGGGTAATCCGATACCTCATAAAATTAACCCTTTACCCAACGTAACGACCAAAAACTGCCAGCGCTATTCTCAAAAGTCGCCAGTTAATTTTCATTATTTTTTCATTTTTTGTCTCAAAAACATAGGTTATGATCCCTCGTTTTTGTCTCAAAAACATAGGTTATGATCCCTCGTTGGAACGAGCTCGCAATTACGAGGAAATGAAGAAAGAGTACATCAGATTTAATGTTCTCGTTTCCTTTTTCAGACGGGTGGGAGTTTTTAGTATTGGGGGAGAAAAGAGGACAGAGAATATCTCGACCAGATTGCGATCCTGTAAATATCTGATCGAAATTCTCTGTTCACTTTAGTGATCATATTATTGTAACTGTTGTGCTCTTCGTGTTGACTTTAATACAATTCAGGTGCTGTCTTTTATTCATAGTGCGTGAAAGGTAAAGTTTGCATAACGAAAGGTCATTGTTAACCACTTGCCGCAGTGGCGAGCTAGCGATTTGAAACAGTTAGATGATTGGTGTCGATAAGCCACTGCCACTCGGGCCCATAGAGAGAGGGCGAGATTCGCGACCGCTTTTAATATGGAGTCCATGTGCAAGTACATTCAGCCATTCAAGAAAGTATTTACTCTGTTTCAAGTGAGTCATCTCAAACCGTAGGCACATTTTTTCGTGATGGAAAACATGAAAGTCTGAAAGCAGGTGGCGCAAGAATATCAAAATGGGTGAGATGGTCGGTGATAATTTAATCTTACAGCCCTAAAGAAATAAATTACTTCGAGACTCTGGGATTAAATTACGACAAACCGTCCAGATGATATCTTATCCATTCACCAGTTTCCATCATACAGTTTGGTATAGAATGATACATTTCCATAACTTCGAGCTGAAAACGTTAATGATTTCTGTAGTGAAATGTGTGAAAGATGCACTGCAGGGGTGAATTACTGAATTATAAAATACACGGGTGTGCCGTTTTCACCCGACAGTTATTTATTCGTCTTGATAAAAGATCAGAAATAACTAAATATGTTTTATGTTATTCGTCAACAGGTATTCTCAGATGTTCGTGACACGTGCGGTTGTTTGATTTCTTGGAGAAAGTTTGAATAGCTTCTACTCAGTGTGAGAAGGCGCCAACCTGCAATACTGTAGCAACACAGCGCCGTTTGCGATGCTTTAGCATTGCAGGTTGCACCTTGTTGTACTCGAGAGTGATATCCGAATATCTGACGAGAGAATAATCTGCACACTGCGATTCAATATTAGACTTTATCATATGACTCGTCCGTTTCGTTCACTTTAAAACATTTGATATATTGTTTTCATATTAATCAGTGGTCAATTTCATTGGTCAATTTCAAAACTAGACAATTTGATTGGCTGAACAAAATAAAACTGGGCTACATTTTCATAATTTGCATAATTAGAGTTTGGAACTTTCATTGTCAATTTCAAAACTGGACAATTTGATTGGCTAAACAAAATACAACTGGGTCACATTTGCATAATTTTAGTACGGAGAATGTACGTTATCTGTCCTATTTTGGGTGGGTTATATTGTATTAATCTTTTACACAACATAACGGCAAAAACCGTCTCGCACAATACAAGAAAAACGCCATTCATTTTTTTTATATTTTCACTTTTTGCTTCCAAAACATAGGTTATGACCCCCTCATTGGAACTAGTGCTCGTTCCAATGAGGGGTCATAACCTATGTTTTGGAAGCAAAAAATGAAAATTTTTATTCATCAGATAGTTGCATCTAAGTACTTAATTCCACGAACTGCACCTCAGAAGAAATCAGCGACACTTGTCTTTTTCAAATTTCTCGGATGCCATAGAATTAAGAAAGGACGCTGGTTTTGTTTACATTGGCATGGCGGGGGTTCGAACCCACGCCGAGAGAGCTTCCTTCGGTACCAACCGCCTAGAGAAACTATACTGAACCACGCACACCACTCGGCCACCGACAGACCTATTTAGGGTGGGTAATATTGTATTAATCTTTTACCTACAAGAAAAACGCCATTCATTTTTTTTATATTTTTTTATACTGAACCACGCACACCACTCGGGGTCTGTCGGTGGCCGAGTGGTGTGCGTGGTTCAGTATAGTTTCGCTAGGCGGTTGGTGCCGAAGGAAGCTCTCTCGGCGTGGGTTCGAACCCCCGCCATGCCAATGAAAATTTTTAGTTATACGAGGATGTTTTTTCCAAGTGCCGTCTGCAACTCAAGTTAGATGATGGGTTAAAAAGTCATACTAAGTGTCTAATTTGTGCGTGTGTGTGTCATATGATAAATAGAATATGAAATGAGTGTTTTTTTTCTCATATAATATTTATGAAACTCGTCCGAATTTTCCGTTTGGGCTCGCCAGAGGCTCGCCAAAACGGAAAATATTCTTAGACTCGTTTGATAAATATTATATGAGAAAAACACTCATTCTGTATCCTCTATATACTACTCATGGTTATTTTCAGACATTTATTTTATAAGCCTTACATGGATGTCTTCTGTTAATCATTGTTCTGTTCTCATATTCCAAAAGCTTTTTCAACCTAGACATAATGCGAATGTTCAACGCGATATGATAAAGTGTCAGTCATTTTTCTCCAGTTTACAAAACTGACAAAACTTATACATCAAATATATTTTAGCGTTGCTGTAATACAAACCAGATTTTTCCAACATCGAAGCCAGTATTTAAGTTTAAACTTAACCCTCGACACACTGAGGTCAAAATGCCGACAGCTCCTGCAACAAATTCTTCGCGTTTTGTGACAAGGAATTTAATAGATTGACCCACTGAACAAGACTGAATCGGTTAAATTCTTAGTTTCGTTATGGAAAATATTCGCAGCGTGAAATTTAGATACAGAGGATATGGAATGAGTGTTTTTCTCATATAATATTTATGAAACGGAAAATTCGGACGAGTTTCATAAATATTATATGAGAAAAACACTCATTTCATATTCTATTTATCATATGACACACACACACACACGCACAAATTAGCCACTTAGTGTGACTTTTTAACCCACCACCTAACTTGTGTTGCAGACGACACTTGGAAAAAACATCCTCGTTTGAATAAAAATTTTCATGTTTTTTGCTTCCAAATCATCATAGGTTATGACCCCTCATTGGAACGAGCTCGTTGAGCTCGTTCCAATGAGGGGGCATAACCTATGTTTTTGAAGCAAAAAGTGAAAATATAAAAAAAATGAATGGCGTTTTTCTTGTAGGTAAAAGATTAATACAATATTACCCACCCTAAATAGGACAGATAACGTAAATTCTCCCTACTGAAATTATGCAAATGTCACCCAGTTGTATTTTGTTTAGCCAATCAAATTGTCCAGTTTTGAAAGTGACCAATAAAAGCTCCCAACTCTAATTATGCAAATTTTGAAAATGTGGCCCAGTTTTATTTTGTTCAGCCAATCAAATTGTCTAGTTTTGAAATTGACCAATGAAATTGACGGAAGGCTTTATTTATCACTGATTAATATGAAAACAAAATATCAAATGTTTTAAAGTAAACAAAACGGACGAGTTATATGATAAATTTCGATACCAACCGAGTAAGGGATATAACCTTTGGAACTCGTAAGACCGATGTGTCGGTCCACGGCATAATTTCGTCATATTTTTGTCTTATTATAAGAGGTCTATATATGGGGATTTGATAATAAAATAATAACTGCAGTCTACAGCCAGACGGCTGCAGACTGCCGTTATTATTTTATCCTCCCCGTATATTAATATTGGACTGACCCATCTCACTGTAAGTGTACACAATGGCGATACAATCCCAGGAAACGAGGGTTCAAAGTGAGTTAAACATAAATTCACAGGCTGGCAGAACAATTCCTTGCATCAAGATTGTATTCGTTGATTGCATGTTTCACCATGGGTGGGCAATGGAATCACTCTAGTTGCTTCTTGTCTTTGTTCGACAGCAAGGCTCTAATTACATGAATCACGCTGCATTGGAATTCCAAAAGTGAGAAGGTAAATCGTTATTTCTTGGTCGCATTGCGTACAACACGCGTGAAGCCCTTAACCTTTGACCCGTTGAGTATTTAATTACATATCTTGACCAAATCTGGTCATGGCTGCTCTAAAGCAGCCATGACTATGTTTAATAAAAATCTTTTGGAAATTTAACTCAACGATTGATTGGGCAAAATTTTGATTCAACTTATAGTGGATAAATTGAATTCAAAATGTCGAAAGTATACTTATTCTAATGTCAAGCGATCTGCTGTTTAGGACGGGAATATCTGCTTGTAGCATATAAGGAGTTAATTAAGTGCACTGGACAGCGTTTACGTACTGCCACGTGGTTAATCATCTTCACCATCCTTCATCTGCAGTCGCCTTTGTTGAATTCGTGTCCGACTCGGCAGTTCCCACAATATTATCGACTTCGTGTTTATTTTCTACTCTGCAACATCAGCGTTCATGCTAACTTGTACGCGTTTCTTGAATGTCAATTGTGTTGCACTGCGAGCATAACAAGACAATGTGAAATAAGCTCCAAGGGATATAACTCTATCAAAGTGAAGAACAATTGTTTTTACGTGTTCCGTCGTCTGTGGATTTTAACCGGAGACAACTGAGGAATAGTAAATCTGTGCAGGTCTCGGTGTTTACCTAATGCAACCCATCATAGGTATAGAATGTAGTTTCAATTTTGTCCCATATCACCTCTTGAGAGATCCAAGGTTGTATATGCAGGTATAAACCATTAGATAGCATCACGATACATCCAAGGGACGATATAAAACATTTTATAATAATCGTGGTGAATTAACAGAAAACTTACACCGAACGAGCGAGTGGGCGTGGATAGTGATGAAGACAAGGGTTTATGTTATCAACTTCTCTTCAAGTATTTATCCAGTCCACGGCAGTCGTTGAGCAATTTCTTCAGTATAATGTCCACTTTTGGTTCTATCCTGAAGGCTTTTTATCTTCAGTTCTGACAGGGACATAGGATACATTTCAAAATGGGGGGGATGGGGTGGCACGTCTAGGGAAGGGCACCCATACACTGATATATATCAATAGCAGCCCGTGTGCCTTAGTGACATGTAGTTAGGAATACACAAAGCTACGTATAGGCCTAATGAACATCTGCATTGAGAACAATTAATATTTTTGGCTCCAGATTTAACACATTTCTACACTGGGTCGAAACAGACCAGCGAGGAAATTTGGTAAATATGGAACCCATAATTTCCACTTTTCTCTACCTCCAAGCCTGTTGAAGATAAAAAGCGTACTAGCACGTGTGCATTACAAAAGCTTCGAGTTACTAGAGTTGAGGTTCGGGAGGGGGGGGGGGGGTCACTCCTCCCACCAGACACTGACCATCTGGTAGTGTATTATGGTTATGGTGTTAAAACACACACGCTCTCTCTCTCTCTCTCTCTCTCTCTCTCTCTCTCTCTCTCTCTCTCTCTCAAATATTTTCTGGAAAACATTGAGGGGTCGTATGCCCCCTGAGACCCTCTCCCGGTTCCTGCGTTCCTGAGTTCAGTCTTGTGGAAGTTAGTAAATATCCAGTAAGTGACATTTGTGGTCTATCTATTCGTGATGCAGATAGAATTATAAAAAGTAACGTACGTTATTTTACAGTTTTATTTTTTCTTCTGGCTTGAGGAGAACTTGGTTAACACCGAGAAACTTAAACAATTTAATAGAATCGTTCTGGATTGTAGGTTGCATAACAAGACTACACTGGGTTCAAGATCCATAAAATCTATTTTAGTCTTGGTGAACAGAAACGGCGTTGACAGAGCAGAATGGAAATATCGTCAAGGTGCCGTCGAGGTCAGTTATCCAAATCGAAATCAAGGTAGATGACTGTACTGCACACTTAGGAATCAAACAGCCTGTTGTACTGAAAAGGCATCCACCAGGGGTCAATACTTTAAAATATTTACTTTTGAATTTTCTAGTTATTACTATAAATGAGTTGAAATGAAACATTAGCATTTTCAAAGATGTGACAATTTGCCAGTTGTCAGTTACAGTTAAAACTAGAAGTCCTATCACGAAATGCGCACAAATAGCATGTTGATCTGCGCATTAATCTACGCGTTATGACCATAGTAAGGCTATCAAATTATGTACATATCGTCTGTGCACAAGCAATGTTTCAGCCAATGGACCTCCGGGTAACCCGGAGGTCCACTGGCCGAAACATTGCCTGTGTTTGCTATGTGTAGCCAGGAGAACCTGCCATGCTTTGGATGTCATTTGATAAGGCAATTGCGCGCAATTCCTACGCACAATTAAACCTAGATAAGCGCGCCTTTCGTGACAGGACTTCTAGTTTTAACTGTATATTAGTAGGTAGAAAATACAATTCTAGAAAACAAAACTGTAAAAGTTTTATAGTATTGGCTAAAGTCGCTCAGACGAAACTCGGCGCGGACAAAGACGATACGTGGGTTCTTAACCCTTTACCTAACGTAACGGCCAAAACCGGCCAGCGCTATTTTCAAAAATCGCCTATTAATTTACATTATTTTTTTCATTTTTTGTCTCAAAAACATAGGTTATGACCCCTTGTTGGAACGAGCTCGTCGAGCTCGTTCCAACGAGGGGTCATAACCTATGTTTTTGAGACAAAAAATGAAAAAAATTAGTTATTCAAGAATTATTTTTGCAAGTATCGTCTGCTTTTCAGGTTAGGTAAAGGGTTAATACAAACAATGAGCATATAAGATTATTTGGCTGATGATGAATTTTAAAATGTACAGACAAAATCTTCAAATACTACGAAAAAAAAAACAAAACGTGTACACTTTAGGGGACTTGTGGAATACATGAACAGAGTAGGGGATTGATATTCTTTCCTCACACATGGGAAAACTGTACAATCGCTTTCATGGCTACCGAATTATTGCAAAAGAGTCGTTTTTATAAACTTTTCCTTCAAACAAAACTCTCAGAAAGAGATACATTTCCGTTCGTTCCTCATAACACCGTAACCATCATTTCTCACATCGCATTTTTGAATGGGGGAAATACGGGTGTTATTTGATAGATCCATATGCAGTTCAAATAGAGAACCGGAATTTATTAGGGGCAATGAATCCCAGTTCCGTTTAGGGTAAGGAAAGAACGATATGGTTCAAGTTTCCCAACCGATTCTAATTTTTATACCCGACCCTAATCTTTCATGAGATCTTGGCAGTAAAAGTTATATCTATTTAAAATGATGTCTGGAGGCTCTTACGGTCCTGGCGTCAAATACATGCACACCGCGACTATTGGCAATACCCTTCACCTATGGCACAAGTGGCATGTCGATTAACCCATTCACTCGCACGTGTCGTTCGTTGTTTGTTACACCCATTCCCGTCTATAAAAAAAAAACAATTATTACACTCTAAAATCAGTTGGGTTAAAAATTAACCCACATCGACTGGGTTGAGTGAATATGAACCCAATTCACTCAACCCAGTCGATTTGGGCTAATTTTTAACCCAACTGATTTTAGAGTGTAGAAGGACACTCAGCAATTCATTTGACAACTATCAACAAACAGAACACATTTTATCGCCAACCAAATTTGTGAGGGTAAGACTTGTTACTCTCTCGTACCTTGAGTTCCAATGTGTTCTATGTGCCTACTGACAGCCTACTGGCAAAAAGAACAAGTTGGAATTCAGGGGCCGATTTTTATCATATCGCTAGAGATTCAAATTGATAGATAGATATAGATAGATAATTTATTCGACAGTATACATATATAGATACAGTTAAAACTAGAAGTCCTGTCCTGAAATGCGCACAAATGGCACGTCGATTTGCGCGTTAAACTACGCGTTATGGAGATGGTAAGGCTATCCAATTCTGCACATACGGCCTGTGCACAAGCACAGTTTCAGCCAATGGACCTCCGGGTATCCCGGAGGTCCATTGGCAGGAACATTGCTTGTGATTGCTATGAGTAACAAGGAGAACCTGTCATGTTTTGGGTGCCATTCGATATGGCAATTGCGCGCAATTCTTACGCGCAATTAAGCCTAGATAAGCGCACAGTTCGTGACAGAACTTCTAGTTTTAACTGTACATCAGCAGACAATACAGCAGGTATGTTACAAGCAATAATTAATAACTAAGTAATTCTGTACAGAAGAAGACAACTGATATGCATACTGTCGGGGGATGTCATAGCCAGATTGGCTGTCTACCTGACATCCCCCAGGTAACGACATCATTTCAGACTGCTTCTTATGATTGACGTCAGGATAGGAAATCTGTAATTAGTCATACAATGTCTAAAATAAGCAAATGCAAAATTATTTTGCACAGCGGGAATCGGAGGTTGATCAGATGGAAAAAGCATCTCCCCTCTCCAACTGTTAGTTTCCCAGTGAGGCCATGTAACCAACAGAAGTTCACTAAACCCTGTAGTTGATTACATCTGTGGTTCCCAATCAAATGTAAAATTGTGAAGGGAGTGAAGCTGAGAAACATGGACAGAGAATAGTTGTTTCGCGACGAGCTGGCCGAAACAAACATCTACCGCGTGATATAGGAAGATAGAACACACACACAAATACACTCACATACACTTATGTGGATATACATACATACGCATGCATATACATACCCGTGTATGGAAGCGTATATGAATGGGACAGTCAATTGTAATTGCGGTGCACGATTTATAGAAAATACCAGTGAAATTTCACTTCTGTTTAAAAATAGTCTATCAACGATTTCCGTTCCGCAGAAAATTTTCAATTTCCGCATGGTTTAGTGTTGCTGTAGATGGGGATCTCAAAGAACAGGCGTGTAACAAAATCCAATCCAGGAGAGTTGTTGTATTTCATTTATAGAGGATATGGAATGAGTGTTTTCTTATAAAATATTTATGAAAAAAGTCTAAGAATTTTCTGTTTTGGCGAGCCTCTGGCGAGTCCAAACGGAACATTTGGACGAGTTTCATAAATATTATATGAGAAAAACACTCATTTCATATTCTATTTATCATATGACACACACACGCACAAATTAGCTACCTAGTATGACTTTTTAACCCATCACCTAATTTGAGTTGCAGACGGCATTTGGAAAAAACATCCTCGTATAACTAAAAATTTTTATTTTTTGCTTACAAAACATAGGTTGAGCTCGTTCCAATGAGGGGTCATAACCTATGTTTTGGAAGCAAAAAGTAAAAATATAAAAACAATGAATGGCGTTTTTCTTGTAGGTAAAAGATTAATACAATATAACCCACCCTAAATTGGACAGATAACGTAAATTCTCCCTAATGAAATTATGCAAATGTGACCCAGTTGTATTTTGTTTAGCCAATCAAATTGTCCAGTTTTGAAATTGACCAGTGAAAGCTCCCAACTCTAATTATGCAAATTAGGAAAGTGTGGCCCAGTTGTATTTTGTTCAGCCAATCAAATTGTCTAGTTTTGAAACTGACCAATGAAATTGACGGAAGGCTTTATGTATCACTGATTAATATGAAAACAAAATATCGAATGTTTTAAAGTGAACAAAACGGACGAGTCATATGATAAAATTATTTATTCATTGCTGACTTTCTGACAGTGACAAGTCATCCTCTAGTTTCTAAGGAAGGGGATTGACTCTATCCACTCTAACTAGATGAAACAATTTACTTGGAAACTTCCTAAAAATGTCATTAGACCGAATAGTGATGATCGCCTTACGTCTAGTTTGCACTGGTATTGTCCCCTGGGTGGAACAAGGATCCAGCTGCAATGCCAAAGCATTGCAGATGGCTCATTCTTCCACTCAGTGGGCGATATATGTTTTTTTTTTTCTCCCACCTTAGTGACACCTGGTCAGTTCTCGTTTGAACATACTTACTTAGGTAACTGTGGGATGAGTTGTTACCACTAGAGTATTCAGAACAGAAAACGTCAAAATATAGTTTTGGTGATGATGCATTTAAAGCGATAGCCTCGAGTAATTTGAATGTCAGTGTGTCTGAACCTCTTACAAAACGGTTCTAATAGTAATAAAACTACTTTGCGTGTCATGTCCATTGAAATACCGGTGGTTGTCATATTGGTAAATTGCTGAACCTTTCAGAAACGAGTGTGAGATCCATCTACCCGTACACTCTAAAATCAGTTGCGTTAAAAATCAACCCAACTCATCTGGGTTGGGTGAATATGAACCCAATTTTTCACTCTACCCAGTTTATTTCTGCTGACTTCACGGTGAACTTGGTTGAAGGAAATGGTCTAGTACGCATGTTGATACTGGGGTCACATGTGAGTTTGACAGTACTGGTAAGACAGCCGTAGTGTCATAACAATTCGAGATTCATTTCGGTTTTGGAAAGTTTGGCCTGATTCGATTCGCAATTCGGGCCAAACATCGTGATTCGTCAGGCCCAATAAGAATGACTTTGGACTAAACGTACTCGTGATGACTATAAGTTATACGGGAAAATCGTAACTTTAGAATGTGAAGTGAAATGAAGAGATAGATCTTCATGGATCCCTCTTCACGCTAAAAACTAAAGTGTTAAAAACTACACTTGAAGTGCTGTATTTAACACTTACTAAGTGCTGAACTAGCACTTTGTTCAAGTGTAGACAATCCAGAACTTGACAGGTGTTACAATAATACCACTTGACAAGTGTAATGTCGCGACACTTAAAAGGAAACAACGCAGATGACGCGGATCAGGCTCGATCTCTCGAGCCTGATCCGCGTCTTCTGCGTTGTGTCCTTTTAATTATGTACCCACCAAGCGCAAATCAAATTATGGACGATTCTGGAAGAACCACCAATGCTAGACACATGGGAAGTGCCATTCATTCAAGTTTCAGATGTCTGACGATTGTAATGTCTAAGTGCTTAAATAATTGCACTTTGAGTGTTAAAATCAAACCCTAAGAGTTAGAATGGGTTTAACATCTTGAAAGTGTCAGTTTTAACACTTTAGTTTTTAGTGTGTGTGGTACCAAAATCCCTATGGAAATTTCTATGGTGATTTCTTCGCCGGAACTGACAAACACGCAGGGTTTCACAGTTTCCTACATGTTCGCAAATATCAGTAAATTCTTTCGCTTGGGCCGACATTCTTGGCTCTAGCATATTCAGAAACCTTGTAGTTTCCAGTGACATGGGGATTCTACAGCAATGTTTGCACTCTCTGGCGTTGTTTGAACTGAAACACATAGCCCGCAACTAAGAGCGATTCTTTTTCTTTGTTTGTCATCCTTTTGCCTTTTTTTAAAGACAATTACTGTCTGGACGGGAATTTCAGCCTGGTTGCGTTATTCTGCCATAAAATACCCTGTTATTTAAACACCCCATCGGAAATTGCCTATATTGTATTGGAATCTAAATGCTCATGAAATATATATAATAAACTATTTACAACGTTACATAAACTCCCCGATATGCATGTAAATCTGGTAAAGAAATAACATCACAACGAACGCATATAGGCAATAATCTCAACTAAACTTATCTGACCGAATTTTTGGTTTTTCTCAAACATCCTGTGCTTTTTTAAAATTTATTACACCCCTAAAGTGATAAGGTTATTTCAATTCTTTTGCACTAAAACACGGATTGTATATAAAGTGGGTTTCAAGTCAGACAATGCACTTGATTCAGGATATCGAGCAAGAGGCTTTTCTTGGGTTTCACGCGACCGATACGAGTGTTTATCCTTTACTTTCAAATTTTCTCGTCCCAGTGGGAAGACCTCAGAGGTGCGTCCAGAACAAACTTAAATTGGTCAATGCGGTATATGTGTCTTTGTCAATTTCATGAAGAATGTCACAGGATGGTAAAACAGTAAAAGTAATATATATATACTGAGTCAAAAAAGAAAGTATAATAAACTTTGAGGAGCAATTTGTTTAGTATTATCGACTTTAATCCCAACAAATTATTGTAAATTCATATTTCGAGTCCAGTTGTGTGGATTTGCATAATTTCATGTTTTTACTGTTGCCAGCGTCACGTCAGGACGTCGCAATTCAGACTTCTTGGGGTAAAATGAAAAGTTTGCACATGCAGTCAATAGCGTGTATGTCCACCGTTTGCCTCTTGGATGGCAAGACATCGACGGAGCACGGACCTGATAAGTCTCTGGATGTCACCCTGTGGTATTGCGTTTCACTCCTGGCTTTGAACAATACGCAAATCGCCTAACGTCTGAAGATCATGAAGTTGTACCCGACGGTCCAATTGATCCAAAAGATGCTCAATTGGCGACAAATCTGACAAAAGTTGGGGCCAGGGAAAAAGTTCGATGCTCTGCTCCTCAAGAAAGTCATGACAGATACGCGCCATTTGACATCGGGCATTGTCCTGCTGCAATAACTGCAATCCTTCGTTGGCGTTGAACAACGGGACAACAGCAGCGATAAGAATGTCATCCCTATATCTCTGTCCATTCAGATTACCATCGATGAAGATCAACTGCGTTCGATGGTGCAAGGAAATTCCTGCCCAAAGCCATTACACAACCCCCGCCGAAACGGACGCATTCCCACCAGCAAGCATCAGAAAACCGTTCTCCTCGTCAGCGATGCACTCTTGCCTTACCATCTGCGCGCCGTAGACAAAATCGTGATTCATCACTAAAAAGAACTGTGCTCCAACGCTGCTGAGTCCAGCGAACACGCGGTCGTGCCCATTCCATTCTGACGGTACGATGACATTGGGTAAGGATTGGTCCGTGTTATGGACGCCTACTTCGGATGCCATGTTCAGCGAGTCTGTTGAGGACAGTTTGTGCACTGATTCTGTTGTTAGTTCTACCAGGAGTAATTGCTGCTGTCCTCGTCGCCGGAAGGAAGCGATCCCACAAGTGAGACGTCTTGACGTGTCGGTCTTGTGCAGAGGCCGTAACTCTTGGTCTACCTGGACGCGGTCGGTTGGCAGTAGATCCAGTGGTTCTATACCTTCCAATGAGACGGTAAATAGTGGTCACAGTGACTCAGCAGCGAACTCATCTGGAGGTATTCCAGCCTCATGCATACCAATTGCACGCAACCTCTGATTTTCGGTTAACCTTGGCATTTTTTAAAATGTCGGAAGACAAAAAATAGCGTGTTTTCTCAATAACCCAGGCTCTCCAGCACACCATAACATAAAGAAAATCGTCGGTCACCCATGACATTCTCGGGTAGCACGTGCTATTTTGAAACCCGTAGCAAAATTGTATACGGTTGGGTGGACAATAACAACATGTCATTAAACTCTTTGCACGACTTCTTGTCCACAAACATGCAACATTAGAACTATTATATTTAATCCTTTATGCTATTTTTTCACATTTGTGTCTATTATACTTTCTTTTTTGACTCAGTATATATATATATATATGTTGCCCATTCAGAGAAAACGTCGATTGTGTTCTATCTGCGCCAGAATGTTATTTTAGAGTTCCTTCCCTTATGTTAGGAATCGACTTTCGTTCCATTTTCCGCGCGCAAGGTTTATTTTATCAATAAAAATAAAATTACAGTTTCCATATTTGTATTTAAAATTACTATTGAGATAATAATGATAATGTTAATTGGGGAACTTCCAGTTGTGTGACATGGTGGCAGCGTTTGATTAACAACTCATAGACCGAACAAGTCTTTCGTCTACACTCGTAGAATTGTTGACAGGAATTGATTTTGAAAATAATTTCACCTTCCCCAAATTATTTGACGCATTTGCTTTCCCTCGAGACTAAACAATAACACGTCTGAAGCTCCAAAACAGTGAAGTTCACTGAAAACGCTGAAGACGACACATGCACATTATTCACAGCGTGACAAAACTATTTGGCATTTTTTTTTATACCAAGAGCCTAATTTCGGTCCGTTTCGTAACCTGATACCACATGGAAATGATCTTCGGACTTTGCTGACTACAGGGTGCTGCAAGATACTCTAGCTCCGATTTAGAGACCAGTGGCGACTGGCTTTTATAATCTATCATTTATGTGGCGCCAACTGTGCTCCAGTTTGGAAGCCTATTTTCACTGAAGTTAACACGAAATGAGAAAGAAGTTTCCTATTAACTGGTAGAGTGCTGGAAGCCCATATTTGGGCTTTATTCTGAAGTACAGGTACCACAGCTTGGAGGCTCATATTCAGTGCATGTACTTTGTATTATCATTGAAGTGATATTATTCAGTCTGTAGGGTTTGCCTTGTTACAATTTATGGGAGAGTGCCCATAGGCACTCTCCCATAAATTGTAACAGGGCAAAGACATGTGTACAAGATTTGATAGCCAACAATAATATTTAACACTCTACCAGTTAAATATACACTGACCATTTGGAACAAACGAAACAACTCTCGTGGTCTTTATACAAAAACGAAATCAGATAATCATTGAGATGGAAAAAGTCTACCGCAGTCTGATCTTTGTTATGGGTAAACAATTCCCTTTTCAACTAGACAGGCAGGCTTAAGAGTGGTTTATTGTACAAAGTAAGATTGGAGGCGGCAGTACAAGTGAAGCCTTGAAGAAGCAAGTTACATACGATATGTGTCATGTAGCATGTCAAACAACAAATATATCCTCGATTAACAGCACCAACGCCGCCCAGAAAAGCAAACAGGGATAAACAACCCTTTCATTTATATTCTTGTGTGTGCCATATAGGGAAAAGGCCCTGGAAACCTGCGTTCGATGGCATTTGCGAAGCTACCTCGAGGGAGTGTTCGGGCCAACGCGCGGAAGTATGCTACACGATGTAGAAATATTCGTGCTGATCTTGACATTAAATATCTCAAATTTGATCAAAAATTAAAATTGAATGTCCGCTCCGTATCGGAATCTCTCTAGAATTGACCAAAATACAACATACAACCGTTACAAAATGACGTCAGCTCATGAGCAAAACGTTCTGATCAAACTACTCACTTTAAATCTGCCACCCATGTTACAACCGTACTGACTTTACATTTAACACTCGTCACGCCGACACGACAATATTTTCTCGTTATTCAAAATGCGAGGAAATGCAAGTCTGATCTTTGTTATGTGTTAAATATTAACAAAACAAATAAGCCAGGCTTAGAATACAAAAAGAACGGGAGTTACAAGAAACACAATTTGTAACAAACGTTGCAAACGTTAACAGATAAAAAAAATTCATAAACATAAACTTGTCTTCTCAGGTTAAATTATAAACCTATTTTTTTTTGGCTGACCTCTAGCCTAGAAACTAGAGGGTCTACAACGCAATCATCTTTAGCAGAATCTGATTTCCACCTGCCACGCCTCTTCCGATATTTCTCGCTCAACTCTTCACGAATAGCAACAGTGGCTCCACGTGCCCTCAAAGAATATAAACTTATGTTTGCACTGCCTGATACTGTTTTAAGTCTGTCAATTAAACACTCAATAGCCCCGGCGTAGTTGAATCTTTTATTATTGTATATTAGTTTGCTAATATGTTTTATTTTGAACAATGGTCTAAATAAAAAATATTCTGAAGGTGCTGTCGATTCTGCTAGAGCAAGATGTCGCTTAACACTCTAACCAACGTAACGGCCAAAGCCTACCAGCGCTATTCACAAAAATCGCCAATTAATTTTCATTTTTTTTTGTCTCAAAAACATAGGTTATGACCCCTCTTTGGAACGAGCTCAGTAGGTATAAAATGCCGATTCACGACCACTTGTACATGTACGTGTACAACATACACACACGATGCGTTCACCAACGTGGAATTCGGTGTTAAAACACACGCTTGTTCACAAAAACTGTACAGTGGTCTTGAAGCCCTCATGTACATTCAGTGACTCCTAGATCGCGCTTTTAGCGTTCAAACACTCGTGGTGAACGCATCGTGTGCGTGTGTTGTACATCTTCAGTTGTATCGTGTACGTGATTTTTGGTCTACGTTCGCGTCGCAGATTCGATCCATCGTCGGCGAACGCGAGCGAAGGCAAAAGATTCTGGGTGATCATCAAAAAACAACAATTGTGGTTCAAGACCAGCGGTCCAGAATCGGCAATTGCGTTGGTACAGATGGTCCAGAAACTCTCCCTCGTTTTTGAGGTGGTGGGTTTTTTTGTTCAAACAGAGTCGATTGTGAATATAGCCTGTATTATAGACATTGATGTTTTCTGGTGATGGGATGGATAAAAATTGAGTTTTGGGGGGTTTTTTTGAGAATTCCTCCACTATGAGAAAATTCTCAAAAAAAAAACCACTCAGCTGATCGAGCGATCGAATCTCGTAATAAAAACTCGATCTGAACGAAGAGTGTCTGTGTGTTTGGAAATTTGCAAACCCAGTCACGTCTTCCTGAAGTAAGCAACTAACACACGTTATCGTAATTGAGGTGTTTTGTTCAAACAGAGTCGATTGTGAATATAGCCTGTATTATAGACATTGATGTTTTCTGGTGATGGGATGGATAAAAATTGAATTTTGGGGGTTTTTTTTAGAATTCCTCCACTATGAGAAAATTCTAAAAAAAAAACACTCAGCTGATCGAGCGATCGAATCGCTCGATTCTCGTAATAAAAACTCGATCTGAACGAAGAGTGTCTGTGTGTTTGGAAATTTGCAAACCCAGTCACGTCTTCCTGAAGTAAGCAACTAACACACGTTATCGTAATTGAGGTGTTTTGTTCAAACAGAGTCAATTGTGAATATAGCCTGTATTATAGACATTGATGTTTTCTGGTGATGGGATGGATAAAAATTGAGTTTTGGGTTTTTTTTAGAATTCCTCCACTATGAGAAATGAGGTTGACTGTTAAGCGTTCGTTGAATAAAGTCAAGAAACACTTATCGGAATGTTTAAAACGCATTTTCCGCTCAGTTAGGTTTCGAGTGGTAAAATTTTTAATATATTCACGATAGCAATCGGAGAGAGAGATTTGTTAAAATCAGTTTTCCATTGTGTGTTAAAACTGTCTAACAGTCATCAAAAAAGGATTTTCTCTTAATTCGACACTCGATGAATTGATGTGTGAATGAATGAAATCTTTTGACAAAATGTAAACACCGCTGTCAAAATGCGTTACATCAGAAACCGGTTTGTCATGTACTGTTTAAACGTATTTTTTTTTAACTTCAATTAACACAGCGAGTTTGAGATGTGAATATTTTTTCACATATTATATTAAGACGGAAAGAGATTTTAATACTTAAAACATAAAATATAAAAAAAATATAATTAAACATTTAATTTTGAAAAATAAATAAAAACAATTAAAATGAAAGATGACGTTTTGGAGGATGGATCCTAGACGCCGAGATCGAATTTTAGACGAGTATTTACGTTCTAAGAAGGCGATTCAGGCTGCTGATAGGAGCAGACGTCTCGGTGAGATGGAACTCACACGCGAAGCCACAATAATATTTAAACCCGTGACGGAGGGTCAAGAGCGAAGCAGGAAGGAGATAGTTGAAGAATTGAGACCCATAAAGGAGAGTTCTTTGAGAATGGGTTCGTTGCCTTCTAGTTTTGGAAATCGGTATTCCGTTCAATCTACACCGGATTACGTTCCCACGAGAATCGAAACTGACGTGAGTGAGAGCGATGATACAGCTTCGACTATCACCACTGATAGCATCGCATCGTCCGATGATGATGGTGGCGGTAAGAGAGATCTGTTGTATGGAATTCGCGAGGATTCGAGCGGTAGGAAATTCGTGGGCGACACTGAAGTGGAAATGGACGATGATGAATTGATCGTGGGTTCGAATAAATATAAAGTAACCGATGGTCTGCAGAGATTGCTCCTTTTCGACAAGCCTGGAGATTACACGGATCAGGATTTCGACAATTACGGAGACATTCTGGTTCAAACTCACGCCATGAATAGAAATAATGATGCCAGAGAGACGAGACCCAAAGCCAACAGAGGTTACAAGTGGACGAAAATAGTGAAGCCCATATGGAATGCGAACAAGAAGTTCGTCGAATCGATGACCGGCAAAGGGGTGAAAACCACTTTTCTTCCGAGCGATCCCGACGCTCTGTCTCAGAGATTGAGTTTGTTGATGGGGAGCAGACGGGCTGGTAACACAGGACTAGATAATCAGATAGTTGCCATATCTGACGAATTGTTGAGACAGAAGGTTTTGAATAAAAACCAGTATAAAAGGCTGATGAACGAATTGAAGGATTGATGTGAATATAATAATAAGTAGAGAGAGAGAAACAAACAAACAAACAAACAAAAAAAATAAAACAGTAAATTCTTACACTAGAATAATAAAAGTATTTAAAAACGACAAAACGATTTACCAGTGAAAAAAACACAAAATATATCATAAAAAATAAAATATGTTGGTAATAAAGAACAGGGGATACGTCAGGACTTACGTTCAAGGCGGTTCTGGCATCGTCGATTCTATAATGAGAGCGTTCACGAGCAATGCGGGTAGAAAACTCGCATCGACCGCGTTTGAGGTCGGTAAGAAGACGGCTTTGGATGCTGGTAAGAAAGCCGCTTCCGAAGCCAGTGGTAGGATAGCTTCTGTGGCTGGCAAGAGGGCAGCCGACGCGTTGATCGACAAGTTGATCAGTCCGCCGGCGAAGCGAGCTGCGTTAGAGCGAACGTCGAAAAGTTGGAAAGATTTTAGGGATGCCGTGGTGCCCATACAAGATTTAGCCAAAATGACGAGTGGATCTGGATTGAAGAGAACTCACGACGGTGCGATATAAACAAATAATAATAATAACAACATTAAAAACAGAGTTTGAAAAAAAAACATAAAAAATTTGTGTTTGAAAAGAATCTAAAATAACAGACAAAAAAAAAAATAAAACAAAAAGATGAACATTAAAGGTATGTCTTGGAACGACGCCGCGACCAAGAGGTCGAATAACGAGTACTTTCCCAAGAGCATAAGAGGCTTGATAGTGGGAAAATCGAATTGTGGAAAGACCAATCTGTTGATGAATCTGTTGTCCCGACCCGACTGGTTGGATTACGACAGATTGTTCGTGTTTGGCAAGAGCTTGTTTCAACCAGAATACAGATTGCTTCGAGAGTGCATGGATCGCAGATTGCCCAAGGACGTCATAGCCAGAATCTTTGACAGCAGGGAGGAATTCGACAAGTGTGGAGCTCCGCTCTCGACCATTTTGGACGGCGCGGCGACGGAGTTGACGAAGAGAAATGCATCTTCGAACGTCGAGTGTCGATTTTACGAGAACGCTAGCGACGTTCCGGATCCTAGGGAACTGAAATCGGAAGATAAGAATCTCATGATTTTCGACGATCTGCTTTTGGAGAGACAGAACCGATGCGAATCGTATTACGTTAGGGGTCGACACAGCAACGTGGACTGTTTCTACCTGTCGCAGAATTATTTTCGATTGCCCAGACAGACGATAAGGGAGAACGCTAATTTTCTGTGTCTCTTTCGCCAAGATCTCAAGAATCTCAATCACATCTACGGCGATCACGTCGCGCACGACATGAGCGCTGTCGAATTCAGGAGATTCTGCAAGAGAGTTTGGGATGGTGGACTTTACAATTTCGTCGTGATCGATTTGATGAGCGAATTTAATCGCGGAAAATATCGGTGCGGATTCGACAAGTTTTATGTTCCTGATGGTGATAATAATAATAAGATAGAGCGTGAAAATAAAAAAAATTAGAAAAATAATAAATCTTCAAATAATTAGTTTTGAATAAAAAAAAAAATAAAATTAAGATATAATGTTCGAACATGGAAAATTGTTAGAACGGATAGCCGAGAATACGGCTGCGAAACAATCTATTCAAATCATGGTGAGCGGCGATTCGACTCGATTCGCTACGAAATTCGAACCTTCCATCGAATTGAACAGAGAGAAAAGTTACGAGATGGCGTTGGTGAATCTGGAGACTTATTATTCCTTTCCCAACGTCACCGAAAAGAACAACTCGTTCAAGTATTCCGAAGGAGTGGATTGGTTGGAGATTCGAATTCCCAAAGGGAGTTACGACATAGACGATTTGAACCATTACATTCAGACGCGAATGAAGACGGATGGAAAGGGAAGCAACAAGATCAGACTCGCTCCCAATCCTAATACCTTACAGACGATGTTGGATTTGGAAGATAATTTTCGTGTGGATTTCAACACGGATGATTCTATAGGCAAGATGTTGGGATTCGATCGAAAGATGTATCGAGGCCACGCGGCATCTGAAAATACGGTCGACATTCTCGCTGTCAATAGCATTCTGGTGAACGTGGATGTGATTGCCGGAAGCTACGTGAATGGTAGCGCTCAGCCGACGATCTATTCCTTCTTTCCAAACGTGTCGCCAGGTTATAAGATCGTGGAGCGACCTCGAAATTTAGTTTATCTACCAGTGATTTTAGACACGTTGTATAGTCTCAAAACCACGTTGACGGATCAAAATGGTGAACTGTTAGATCTTTGCGGAGAGAGAGTGACAATACGATTTCACATAAGAGAAATATAAAAGCAAAAAAAAAAAAAATATTATATGTATATAGATAACAAAAATAAAATAAACGGTAATATTAATTTTTTACAAAATTATTTTAATATAATTATTAAACAAGAAACAATTGAAGTAAATATATTTAAAAAAACAAACAGAATTATGACACAATACGTGGTTAAAAACGTGAACATATCCGCAGGACAGAAGAAGAAACTTAAGAGAGCTTTAACAACTCGAGGTGAGGCGGTGAGATTCAAATTCACTCACGAAGATCTGACGAGAGGCGGACAGGATTCGATCGCCTGGACCAGAAGTCAAATCAAAAGGATGGAGAAAGCGATTCGCGATGGAAGAGGGTTGGCGGTGAGATTGAGTCCCGCTCAATTGAGATACAATTTGAGAATGAAAGGCGGTTTCCTACCGCTATTGGCAGGAATCGCCGCAAAAGCATTACCCTTTGCCGCAAAGGTGCTACCCTTTCTCGGAAAGACTCTTGGCGTGGGAGCTCTCACAGGACTCGCTAGTTCGGGAGTTGAGAAATTAATGGGTGGCAGCGGACTGTTTTTGAAGAAGGGAGGAGCCGTGTGTCGCGTTCACGTAGACGACAGTGATAAAGGATTGTATCTAGAACCCGTTAGAGGTGGCAACTCTCTGAGAGGAAATGGTCTCTTTCTGAAGAGTGGACGGAACGTCAAGTGATACGGCAAGGGTTTGTTGCTCGGTGACAATTCGCCATTTAAGAACATACCGATTTTGAATATGTTATTATAAATATAAAATTATATAAAATATATAAAATCATAGAAAGTATAAAATAATATATTTAAAATGGGCGAAGAGGTGGAGAAACAAATTTATCACCTGAATGAATTTGACGATAATGACGAACATCGCGAGCCAGAGAGCAAAGAAATAAAAAAATGGTTAGATGCTAATGATGAATATCTAAGGAAAGAGATAGATAAAGCGCAGGATATACAGTTGGGAATGAGACGATGCTTTCCACGGTCACCACTACCTTCTGAAGTGAATGGTAATGATGCTAGTGTTACCAAGAGATGCACAACATTCGTTCAGAATTATGATTCGGATAAACAAAAATGTTATTATGAACGTATCACATCACAGAGAAAAAGAAAAAAAAAGAAAAAGAATAATCGACGCAGAAATTTGAGAGAAAAGGAAACGTTATTATAATATATTATGATGATAGTGAAGAAGAAGGAAAACAAAAAAAAAAAAAAAAGTAAATGAGATCTCATTTACTTTTTTTTTTTTTTCATTTTTTTCTTCGCTAAAAATCAATCGCTCTATTGTTTATATTTCCAAGTCCGTTATTAGCATGTTGACGCTCGTGTCTACTCCTTTTTCCAAAACGTGTTGAATGTTTATCTTTACTCTTTTGAGTTTTTTTACATCGGTCAACTCGCTCTCACCACCCAATTTCTTCATGAGTTCGAATGAGATGTTTGGAAATATGTAATTTCCATAGGGCAACGACAAATCGTCCTTGTCGAATTCTCTATCTTCGGCGATGATCATGTTCTGCAGATCGCTTTGGTACTCGTAAATCAAATTGAGCGTGGCTTCGTTCAATTTCAGAGGCATCTTATATTTCTCATATTTGTGCTCTAAGCCCTTCATCTCGACATCGTTCAATTCGATGGGATCGTGTCGTTGTAATCTATAGATTTTATGACCGAATTTCTTATACGTTTTGACTCGTTTCAATTTCAATTCGCATCTTTTAGGTGTTGTTGTCTTCATGATCGATTATTTGTTGTTTTTTTTTGTTTTTACGAATTCTTGCAATAATGTATATTTTAAATTTTGTATTTAAATAATAATTTGTTAAAAAAAAAGTTTGTTATTTTTTTTTGCTCTTTATATATATAAAAAGTTGTTTTTTTTAATTTTTAATTTTCTTTAATGTAAAAATTTTTTTAGTAAAAGTTTTTTCTCTTTATATATATAAAAAGTTTAAATTTTTTTAATTTCAATCTCTCTATTGTTTATATTTCCAAGTCCGTTATTAGCAAGTTGACATTCGTCATTTTTCCACATACGTAAATGGTGTGAATGTTCATCTTTACTCTTTTGAGTTTTTTTTCATAGGCGAATGCGCTCTCACAACCCGATTTCTTCACGAGTTCGGGTGAGATTATTGGATATATGTAACTTCCATAGGACAACAATAAATCACCCCTGTCGAATTCTCTGTCTTCGGCGACGATGATATTAATCAACAGTTTGCTTTGGTACTCGTAAAACAAATCGAGCGTGGCTTCATCCACTTTCAAACACATTCGATATTTGTGGTAGTAGCGCTCTAAGTCCACCATCTCGACCTCATTCAATTCGATGGGATCGTGTGGTTGTAATGTATAGATATTAAAACTGGATTTCTCATACCCTTCGTCTCGTTTCAATTTCAATCCGCATCTTTTAGGTGTTGTTGTTGTCATGATCGATTATTTGGTTTTTATGAATTCTTACAAATAATGTTTATTTTAAATTTTGTATTAAAAAAATTGAATTTTAAAATTTAACTTTTTTTTTTCAATTATATATATAGAGTAAAAAAGCAAAACTTTTTTAACAAATTATTTAATACAAAATTCCAAAAAAAAAAAAATAATATTCTTAATGAAGCAAACAGATAAAACAATGGTAAATTTAAATGAGAAAACCATACCTCAGTTAAACGAGATTTGTAATCTATTACAAATTTCAGATTTCAGAAAGCATAGAACTAAATCAAAAAAAATTGAAGTCATACAAGAATATTTGCGAAACGCTAGAAAGGCAAACGAAATGTCGATAGCAATGATGTCAAAAGATGCGCCGGTTGTGAAAAATAAGAAGATGACTAAACGAAAAGCCATTGAAAAACATCAAGTTTCCAAAGAAAAGAAAAGAAAAACTAAAATGAAAACGAGTGATGCACTTCAGATTGAAGACAAACAAGATATATCGAGCGAAATTCAATGCGCAATCATTGCGAACTATTCCAATCGAAACCCATAGAACGGGAGAGTGTGATCGAAGACATTTTTAAAACTTTCGACGTGTTTCCCTCGTCGAAGAAAGTCAATCCGAAATTGTTCATGGAACGGGTGAAGAAAAAAGTATTGGATTTGTTTCGCGAATACACGAACTTGGGATTAAAAATTAAGATGATACTCCATTGCATAATGAATAAAATCGATGTGAAGTCCGGCGAGAGCATCGAGAAAAATGCATATTTCAGATCTAACGTCGAACCCGTATTTCGAGGTTCAGATCTATCAGACGTTTTCGAAAAGATGAAAGACAAGATGTTGACGTCTCTCGCGAATTATCAAAATTAAGGTAGTAATTGGATGTTCGGCGAGGTGTTGAAACTCGAAATTCACATGACTAAAAACAAACTGTTGAAAGGATCTTCCTACTTGGAATTACTGTATTTCTTGACTAAGAAACACGCCGTGGTCAACGTGAGAAATAAAGATGATCAGTGTTTTAAATGGGCAGTCACCTCCGCTTTATACCCTGTCGAAATACACGCCGATAGAGTTTCTCGTTACGAGGAAACTTCTAAAAATCTCGATTGGACCGGAGTGACTTTTCCAACAGAGTTAAAACATATCAAACGTTTCGAGGCTCAAAATCCCACCGTAGCGGTGAACGTCTTGGGATACGACGACGAAAATCAAAAGATCTATCCTCTCAGATGGACTTCGTATCACGGAAGAGAAAAGACGATTATTTTATTATCGATTTCGAATGGTGACAATCGTCATTATTGTTGGGTTAAACATCCGAGCAGATTACTGTCGAGACAAAATAATAATCATAGACATAAGATAGCTTTATGTTGCAACTGCATGAACATGTTTCACAGCGAAGACTCGTTGGCGAAACATCAGGAATATTGCAACGAAAATCAAGGTGTCGCCGTCGAAATGTGCAAACCCAACACCATCGTGAAGTTTGAAAATCACAACAGAAGGTTAAAAGTACCATTCGTTATGTACGCCGATTTCGAATGTTTCACTGCGAAAATGAGTTCCTGTCAACCCAACGCTCTTCAAAGTTACGTCAAAAGATATCAAAAACACATACCTTCGGGCTATTGCATTTACGTGAAATGCGCTTTCGACTCGCAACACGACATGGGTCCCTTCACCTACACGAAACAGCGCGAAGACGACGACGTGGCTCAAAGGTTCGTGGAAGAGTTAGAATCGAAAATTCACATGTTATACGACAAATTCAAAACTCCGGCGAAAATGATCATCACGTGAGACCAGCAGGACGAAAATAACAGAGCCACCGAATGTCACATATGCAGACAATCGTTCGACGAGAATTCGGAGGAAAATAAGAAGGTCAGAGACCACGATCATTACACGGGTCTGTATCTCGGTCCGGCTCACAGCAGGTGTAATTTAAAATATCGAGACGCCGCTTTCTATCTGGTGATGTTTCACAATCTCTCGGGTTACGACAGTCATCTGTTCGTGAAAAATCTCGGCACCTCGCACGAAGAATTAAATTGCATCGCAAACAGCGAAGAAAGATACATTTCCTTCACGAAATGGAAGCTCATGGAGAGGGAAAGAGTAATCGACGGAAATACGTTGAAAGAAAAAACGAAATCCATTCGTAGAAGCATACGTTTCATCGACACTTTTAAATTCATGTCGACTGCTCTGGAAAAATTAGTTGATAACATGAGCAAGGATAAATTTAAAATCACGAGCGAACATTTCAGAGAATGAGTAGACGTCATGTTGAGGAAAGGAGTCTATCCTTATGATTACATGAACGATCTAAAGAGATTCGAAGACACCGCACTACCTTTGAAAGATGATTTTTATTCAAAATTATACGAATCGACATTTCCGACGAGAATTACGAACACGCCAAAAACGTGTGGAAATCATTCGATATGAAAACCATGAGAGATTATCACGATCTCTATCTGAAGACCGACGTTCTGCTCTTGGCAGACGTGTTCGAAAATTTTCGAGACGTCTGTCGTCGAAATTACGATCTGGATCCCGCTTGGTATTTCACTGCACCCGGTCTGGCGTGGGACGCTCTGTTGAAGACCACCGAAGTCCAATTTGAATTATTATCCGACATGGACATGTTGCTCATGTTCAAAAGGGCTGCGAGAGGTGGTGTCTCGATGATCTCTCACAGACATTCTGAGGATAACAATCCCTACATGAAAGAAGGTTTTGATTCGAAACAGTCGACTAAATACATACAGTATTGGGATGCCAATAATCTGTACGGTTGGGCTATGAGTCATCCTTTACCGATTGGAAATTTCGAATGGGTGAAGGAACCGGAAGAGATGCAAAAATGGAGAGACTATCCTTGCATTTTAGAAGTCGATTTGAACTATCCGGAAGAATTACATGATCCGCACAACGATTATCCGCTGGCTCCCGAACGAATGGAACCGAATGAAGGAGATGAGGAAAAACTCATTCCCAGTTTATTTAACAAACGTAACTACGTCGTCTACAGTGAGAATTTGAAACAGTACGTCGATTACGGGATGAAATTAGTCGACATACATCGCATCATTCGATTCGACGAAGAGCCTTGGATGAAAAAATACATCGATCTCAACACGAATCTCAGAACTCGAGCCGAGAACGATTTTGAAAAAGATTTCTTCAAACTCATGAACAACTGCGTGTACGGCAAATTGATGGAAAACATCAGGAAGAGAACCGACGTTCGACTCGTCACGTCTGAGAAAAGAGCTAAAAAATTAGTGGCGAAACCCAATTACAAACACCGAACCATATTCGGCGAAAATCTAGTGGCCGTTCACATGCAAAAGACGCACCTGAAGTTCGACAAACTGTATTATCTCAGACTGATCATCTTAGATGTCAGCAAGCGATTGATGTACGAGTTTCACTACGATTACGTCAAACGAAAATTTGGCGACAAAGCCAAACTACTGTTCACCGACACGGACAGTTTAGTTTACGAGATAGAGACGAAAGACGTCTACCGAGACATATCTCCGGACGTGGCCGAGTGGTTCGAAATGAGCAATTATCCCGTCGATCACCCGTCCAACATTCAATCGAACGACAACAAGAAGGTGTTGGGTAAATTTAAGGACGAGAGCGGTGGTAAACAAATCGTCGAATTCGTGGGCTTGAGACCCAAACTGTATGCTTATCGTCTAGAAGATGATGAAGAGATCAAGAAGTGCAAAGGAGTTAAAGCGTGTGTGGTGAAGAAAAACATCTCTTTCCAAGAGTATAAAGATTGTCTGTTAGGAAGTGGTCCGGGGTATAAGACTATGAAATCGATTCGAAGCAAAAATCACGACCTGTATACCGAAATAGTCAACAAGATTTTGCTGACGGCCGACGACGATAAGAGACTCGTGTTAGACGATAAAATAAGCACTTTGGCACTCGGACATTGGACTGTGGATCTAATTAGAGATGATATGAATGTGGATGATTGGATTCCAGATATGATTGTGGATGATAAGATTCCAGATACGATTGTGGATGATAGGATTCTAGAAAATCAAGAAGAATTAGATGAACACAAAATTATGGAAATCGATAGTGACATCGAGAAAGTTAGTAGGATTCCAGAAAATCAAGAAGAATTAGATGAATCCAAGATTATAGAAGTCAAGGAATTTGACGGATTCAAGATTGTGGAAGTCGATAGAGTTAGTTTAAAAAGAAAAAGAAAAAAATAGAAAAAAAAATAACGTCACTTTTTAGTGAATTATAATAAAATAAATAAAAAAAAAAAAATATACTTATTTATGAATAAGAAAATTAAGTTATCCGTAGAAGGTGTCGTCTTACCCAACGAACCCCTATCCAACATCGATCTGTTGAATGCGGCAAAAGATTTGAAAATCGAAGATTTTCTAGGAGTGTTTTCCAGAGATGCCTTGCCGAAGAGAAGACCTCGACAATCGGAATGCGGAATTTTAAATCTAGACGATTCATCGGGTGAAGGCACTCACTGGGTGGCGTGGTTCAAGAACGGGAAGAAGAAGAATTATTATTTCGACAGCTACGGAATCTCGCCGCCGAAAGAAATAAAGTACTATTTCAACAAATCGATGGTTCTTTACAACACGGATCAAGTGCAATCACCAGATCAAGTGTTTTGCACTCACCTGTGTCTCTACATTCTCAAGAGATGGTCTGAAGGAGATGAATTTCAAGACATTCTCAATGACTTACATTAGAGAGAATTTTTTTTTTTTATATAGTATATATAAAGATAAAAAATTATTTTAAAAAAATTTTAATCGAATAAAAAACGAAAAATAAAATAACATAGTTCATTTCTTAATGAACTGCATTTTGAACACATTTTTTTCTAAACAACAAAAAAAAATCCTTACAACAACATGACAGTCGATAAATTTGGTAGAAGTGACGACGAAAAAGTCAACCCGAGAAAGAAGAGGAAGACGTTCGAAGTCGACGATGGTTACGACGTTGCCAACTTGGATGAGCGTTACGTTCAGAGATACAAACCTCGAGAGGAACCTCTGAACATGAACGATAAGAAGCTCTACAATCTTCCCGAGCCGATAGATCTTGCAGATGCCGTGACTAAAAAATACGTCGACAGGGGTACTCCGATTTCGAACGAATCCTACTTGATAATTACGTAGATAAAACCATGACCGACGATCTCGATCTGAAATCCAAATGTTTGGTGAACGTTGCGAATCCCGTAGATCCCACTGATGCTGCCACCAAGAGATACGCAGATGACTCTCACGCGAGATTCAGCGAACACCTGAGAAATAGATATGTTCAGAAAACGATGCACTCGGAATTGAACGCCAATTCTTACAAGATAACAAATATGGCCGCTCCCACGAATCCTAAGGACGTGGCAACCAAACACTACGTAGATCTGGAACGGAGAAAGTCTGACGAACGTGAAATGAAATCGGATCTGAATGCGGGATTCCACAAGATATTGAATCTGTCGAAGATCGACAACACGGATGTGGACTCAACTGCGGTCAACAAGGGCCATGTGGATTCTCCCGTGTTACAATCGCAAGAATACCTAGTATCGCAAGTGAACGATCTCTACCTGAACAAAAAATCTGGCGGAACCATGGAGGGTGGCATCAACATGAACGGTCACAATTTATTCGGTCTCGATCACGATGCCGAATTCGATTCCAGCACTGTCAGCAGAAAGTAAGTGGACGACAACTCGGTCTGGAGAAAGGGCAACATCATGAAAGGTAAACTAGACATGGGTGGACCGGATCTACCGGAACCCGTGAACATGACGGATGCCTGCACCCTGATTTCAGTGGTGGAGAGAGTCAAATATGCCAGACAATTGATCACCGTGTGGGCCGAAGAGGCCGGCACCTTAGATGAAGGAAAAGCCGAGTGGTCTTTCGGAAACGGAGGTAGCGGATCGAAACACGGTCAGGTGGGATATCCCATGCCGTTGGGAGGTGAAATCCTTCGAATGAGTCTGGCTTCCTCGGATTTGAATAACAGAGCGGTCGTCAATCTCATGGTGAATGGTGTGGAGAGCGATAAGAGATACAGCGTCGAAAAGTCCGAGAATCAACACGCGAATGTCAGCACGTGTGAAAACCAATAATCCCGAAGCCACCACTTCCGTGGTGAGTCTACTGATCGAACTGGATCCTTTGAACAAACAGTGAACGCGTGGAAAAAATAACGAATTAAAAAAGAAATAATGTGTGATTATTAAAAACCAAAAAAAAGTAATGAGATATAGAGAGATGTTCAATCTCTGTATCACATTACTTTATTTATTTTTTTTTTTTTTGTTTTTCTTAATAATCACACATTACTTTTCATTTTTTTTTTGTTCTTTTTTTTTTTTTTCACACACTCGTCTCTCATCGAATGATCGACATCTTATTTCCGTCCAATTCGAATTGTAATTCTCTGTCCGACAGCACCAGGGCGAAGGCTTCAGTTTTTCTCAGCACGTTCCTATCGAATTGCATCTTGATCTGAATGTCTAACACGCTACTCCTGAGTCGTTCACTCTGTTTACTGACGTCGAACACGAACATGGGATACATCGACTTGTTGGGGTTGCTCATCAATTCGTCTAGACCGTGATACTTCTTTCTAAAATCGGCGGCGTCGCCGTACAGTCTGGAGAAATCGTTCTTGTCAAATGACGCGTAGTAATCGATTGCCAGATATCTCGTGGTGTTCAGAAACACTTGCATGTTTCTCAAACTGCAGTGATCGAACAGCGACGCATTCTTTTCCTGAGACCCGTCCCTATCGGTCGGCGTTTCTCTTCCATCGAAGGCTCCACGTGCGGAACGAACCACGATATCTTGTGTAGAGTTATCTTACCCGCACCGGTCGTGGCGAGTCTCACTATTGCGTCGTCGTTTCCTTTTCGAATCAACGTCAGATTGTGTTTGAATCCGTACATGATCTTGTTGTAATCGTCCGCAAATCCGAAGATGTGTTTCAAAGGTATCCTGAATGAAAACGTTCCTTTAGGTCTAGACGTCTTGACGACGTAGTAGAATATCGTGGCGGCGCCTGCGCTAGCAGGGCCTATAGTGTCTTTCACCCACAACTGATTAAGTCCTCTGGATTTCGAAAAATCATCAGGATACGTCAAGAGTCCGAACATCGTGGTGGCCTGACCGGGATGAAACACAGATTCTATCTCTTGTCCGGATAGCATGTATTTTATGTTACTGAATAGATGCATGATGCCATTATTGGCAAGAGTAACCGTGTCGTCATCGGCGTAGTCGCTTCCATCTTCCTTGGTGAGACATTCCTGCACCACTGTGTAACTCTCGCTAGGATGTACGAATAGATCTTGAGTTTCGACGTTGATTCTTATCTCTCCCGCATTGTTCAAACTCGTTCCGGTTACCGGTTCGTATTCGTAAACCTCATATTCTTGAATACTTTCATCTTTCACTATGCTTTGTGCTATATCTAGTATATTTGTCATTTTAAAAGATTTTTAGTTTTTTTTTGTTTATTAATTCACTTGCTTTTCTTTATCTAAAAAAATAGTTTTTAATTATTTTTTATTATTATTTATTTTGTTTCTCTCTTATATATATATGTGTGTGTAAACAAGAAAATGTCAAAGAGAGTAAATAAAAAAAAAAATTTTTGCGTTCTTCATCAAAACTTCGTCTTCTGCAATTGTTGTTCGTAAAACTTTCCGATGATCTCTTCTCCATCCAAAGCTTCGATTTTGTAAGTCACTGGATCGGTGTGAAATATTTTGATGATCACGAAGATTTCCGAGGTCCATTGAGGAGTATAACCCTTTTCGAAGTGCTTCTTATAAGTGTAGATTCTCACTCGATCGCCGACCGCAAATTTCGGTGTTCTAGACTACTTCTTCCCGATATTAGATCTCTCGGTTATATAGATTCGCGTAGACCCGTTTTTCGTTTCGAGGATCGCTAGCTTCTGCAGGAGTCATCTTGATCGATCTGTGTCACGTGTCATTGTAATCTTTCACCAGACCATTCAGTGCGAATATGTATTTCTTGGTCGAATTCGGCGTGAAGTATCTGTGCATCTTCTCCTTCATCGTTCGATTCCAGCATTCCACCACGCTGGCTTTCTCTTCGTTTTCGATCGAGTAGAGGTCTACCAATCGACGAACGTCCTTGTTGTAGAATTCCTTTCCCTTGTCCACCCACAATTTACTCGGTTTTCGAGAGGACGAGTCGAACACGCTCTTCAGAGCCTCGGTGACGCAAGGTCCCGATTTATTCTTCAAAGCTCTGATCCAACCGTATTTGGAAAACACGTCGATGACCGTCAACAGATATTTGACGCCCTCGTTCCACCTCGAAAATGATCTCATGTCGACCAAGTCGGCGGACCAAATGTCGTCCAGACCCTTCACGAACACCCTTCTCTTTCGAAATTTACGCACTATGGGTTTGTGTAACTCCTCGGCCAATTCGCTCGTCAATAATCGTTTCTTCTTCTTCTCTTTTTCAGATGCGCTTTTTTTTTTTGAACGCCCCATCCGAATCGACGTTTCGCACCGATCAGATTGCCGACCAGCGAACGTTCCATCTTCTCTCTCCTAGTCGGATTCGACATGCCTCTCAATCTCGCCAAAATGTTTTTGTCGCAGACGTCGTTGCGAGTCTTGGTGTCGGGATATCCGGCGTAGCACAGATCGTGATCATACACGGCCGCGTCCACCCTATTCACGGGTTTGCTCCAAGATTTGGGTGTTAGATCGGCGTTGAGTCTCTTGTTCAATTTCGTTCCGGGTCCCGTGAAACTGTGACCGGGTAGATGCATTTCGAAAGGTAGATTGTTGATCATTTTATTCATGATGCCTTTGCCTTTGCTCACGTTCTTTTGTTTGACGAATCTAGTCTTTATAGAACCACACACGTCGCAAATTCCGCGAAGCATCCGTCTGTTGTTTTTAGTTCGCACTTCTCTAGAATTACTCGTCTCGGTAACTCTCTTACACTTTACGCAATACATTTTTAAGAGTTAATTTAAATTAATTTCGTTTTTTTTTATTTTATATATGAATTTAATATTTTTTTTTTTTAAAAATTCTGTTCTTATTATATATATATATATTTTTTTTTTTCAATTGCTGCCCTTGAGTTCTATCATCTTACTGAATTCCTCCCTGGCCTCTTTCCTACCCTTTTCCACGAGAGAATCCTTCAACTCTTCCTTGATGATCTGACGAGTCTTGATTCTCACGGCTTTTTTCATGGCATCGTATTTCGTTTTCTCGCTCAATATCGTGAAGTATTCTCCGTCCGATATCCTACCGTCTTTCAACGCCATAGAGATCATTTCGAATATCGTATCAATCTTGGAGTCGGCCAAGACGCGAATCTTATCGTGTTTCCTCGCCTTCAGATATAATTTCCTACTCAAAAAGTTTCCGAGCGTGCTGAACAATCCGGCGGCGAGAGCCACTCCTTCCACAGTCAGCACGATCGGAATGCCGACCGCGGTCGACAACAATCCGATGCCGGCCGCGTGTAAACCCATGGAAATCGTGATGAGTGTCGTGTCGATCCCGTTGACGAATTTCACGAAACGCGAATACTTCTTCTTGAGGGAACGACGAGAATCTCTCTCTCGAGTCAGATACGATTGGATTCTACTGATTTGATCGATGCGATACCTCTCTCCTCTTTCTCTTTCTTCTAGCGACGGCGCCGTTCGGCTTCTCGTCCTCGTCATCCACTAACGTCGGATACAATTTATTTCTGGTTCTCATTTTTTTTTTGTGTGTTTTTTCTTTCTAATATTAGATAAATAAATTTATGTGTGTATTTATTTTTTTTATTTTCTACTCTCCCTTATTTTTTATATCAACAAAAAACAAAACTTAGACGTATGCTTCGTTCAGCAATAATTTCTTGATGCATCCCTTGTCTTCTAAAGTCAAACTTCTACGCGCCAATTTCAGTTCTTCCGAATCTGTGGGTCTGTCTCGATTCTTACAGTAGACTAATCTCTTCCAAAACGTGATCACATCGTCGAATTTAACGCGTTCGAACGGCGGTTCGAAATACATGACGACCATATCTTCCCTTTCCATCGTCAGACACGAATGATCCTCGTGATCGAAGTCTAGATGATCCAGACATCCGACGCATCGTTCTAACAAAATGGGACGTAGTTGTTCGTTCACGCAGATTGCGTATGCTCTCATCAGCATGTTTAAAAGAAACCTCGCTCTAATCATCTGAGAATCGCTCATGATTTACGTATTTTTTTTTATTATCTATTCGATTTGATATATTTATTTTTCTAAATAACTATTTATTTATATATTTTTTCTCCCCTATATTTATATCAATCAAAAACGTAACCGCCTCAAAAACGAGGGAGAGTTTCTGGACCATCTGTACCAACGCAATTGCCGATTCTGGACCGCTGGTCTTGAACCACAATTGTTGTTTTTTGATGATCACCCAGAATCTTTTGCCTTCGCTCGCGTTCGCCGACGATGGATCGATGGGTCTGATCTGCGATGCGAACGTAGACCAAAAATCACGTACACGATACAACTGAAGATGTACAACACACGCACACGATGCGTTCACCACGAGTGTTTGAACGCTAAAAGCGCGATCTAGGAGTCACTGAATGTACATGAGGGCTTCAAGACCACTGTACAGTTTTTGTGAACAAGCGTGTGATTTAACACCGAATTCCACGTTGGCGAACGCATCGTGTGCGTATGTTGTACACGTACATGTACAAGTGGTCGTGAATCGGCATTTTATACCTACTGAGCTCGTCGAGATCGTTCCAAAGAGGGGTCATAACCTATGTTTTTGAGACAAAAAATTAAAAAACATAGTTATTCAAGAATTTTGTTTGCAAGTGTCGTCTGCCTTTCATGTTAGATAAAGGGTTAATCATCGCATAAGGACACGCACCGAATACCCTTCGAAACTACTAACTCGTTTCCACTTCTATACTGATCTGTCTTGCTTTCAGAAAATGTTGATACCAAAGTATGAATCATAAAATTTCAGATCTTTTTATGTACACTACTATTTCATCGAACCAAGAATCCCGAAAATCCCCAATCATAGTCAAATACCTAACTGTAGACAGAATAATAATGAAAGATATTAATCACAAAGTTCAATAAGCATTTCTGCTGTTATTTGTTCTTTTTTACAAATGTTGTTTTGGGAATGCCTTTTGGCACTCTCCGCGATATTAGATACAAACACGATCTTAGTGGGATCGTCTATTCCACGTAGTTCGTGCAACTAACGGATACACAACATTATAAGAAAAACTCGAATCCAGCAAATATATCTAATATTTGGCACATTGGATAGGATGACCTGGCAGAACTGCTCCGCATCTCTGCTCGATGAACGATTTCCATTTTGAACAACGAAGAAAAGTACTTTACTGACGTCGTGGAATCCCCTCGAAGTCAACACATATCCAGCCATCCTGCTGGTAAAACAATTGGCTTCATCATTCAACGGCAATCCGGACTGTGACACTAATTTTGGGAGGTTTGACTCCAGTTGACAACCTGATGGAGAAAAAACTTTTGTCTTAGAAGTGTATCGAACTTAATTTAAATAAAGAAAACTCATAATAACATGCCATGTACGTAAAAATGGCATTCCAATTCTACCTCATGATTCAATTTTCAAGTCAGTCATATCAAATCGCAGAGGTATTTGACCCAAAATACCATTCTATTCTCACCTCTTCCTTTACGAATAACTTTGTGTTTACATTCATTCAGGAATCTTGAACCATTGGGCGAAAATCATCTCGTCTGCCAAAAGTGGTAAGAACACAGACGATTTCTACTTTGGTATGACTAGCGTTTCTTTAGCGTTATCCTTCTTTAGTTTGTTGATACATTTCATAATTAAAGAAGGCAGCCGGCCCAGCCAGTTTTTGACTTCATCCCATGACTGCTTGAATACGTCTATAGACGAAGAACCAAAACAAACGTATGTCGAATTGACTACTGCACATTTAGCGTTATATGCTGCAGTAAACCTATCCACGTCACACGGCCCCCATAATTTTGCTAAAAACTCTCAAACACCTTGGGGTCGACCTCCCAATCATTATTATCTGTTCGCAGTCTTAGAGAGCCAGCCCTCTGATTTATAACTCTTGGAACCCACTCTGTTAACCCTTTACCCAACGTAACGGCCAAAACCGGCCAGCGCTATTCTCAAAAATCTCCAATAAATTTTCATAATTTTTTAATTTTTTGTCTCAAAAACATGGGTTATGACCCCTCGTTGGAACGAGCTCGTCGAGCTCGTTCCAACGAGGGGTCATAACCTATGTTTTTGAGACAAAAAATGAAAAAAATTAGTTATTCAAGAATTTTGTTTGCAAGTGTCGTCTGCTTTTCATGTCAGGTAAAGGGTTAACAAACTCATTATTTATATTTATTTATTGATGTTTAAGGTCACATACTTATGCACAATGGCTACTCATGACCGTGGTAGTTTTACGGGTGGAGGAGTCCGGAGTACCCGGGGAGAACCACCGAGCAACAACGAGCAGCTGCCATCTCCCCAGCATCGGAACTCCGTACTGCAGCACAGGAAAGGTTAGACTGGTTGAAGACATGAGCACCATCGACGCGCAATACAGCTTAGTACACGGCATCATCGTGCTCCCATGTGGACCAGCGGGGTTAACTGCCTTGCACAAGGACACAACGCGGGAGACCGAATCGATCGCTCAGACGATCACTCATCCAGGGACTAACTGGGCTCGACGTTGCTTAACTTCTGTGACCGGACAAGAACCGGTTACCGCAACGCCACCGCGTCCCTAACAAAGTCATTCCATATTCAGTACACGTATGAGAATTGTGTAAAGCGACACTTTGCAATTCCGGCTTTCTACTGCCACTGTGAACTATACTTACAACATTTTGATTATCTGCACACCAAGTCACAGAGTGTCCTTCCAGGCGATTAGCTAAAGCTTTACAAACTATGTTTACAAGTTTTCTCCGCGTAGTTTTTGTCACACTTAATTTCTGACTATATGTACTAAAAATCTAGGAACCTTCTATTTCGTCTACATACCCACCATACTCTTCGTGGGAAGCACCACCAAACACTGTGTATGTAGCTTCATTCGACGTTTCAAGATCTGTGCCCTTCAACAAAATATAGGAATCCCAGGAAGCTCTACCCAAAATACAAAAACATTAAGCTCTTGCTGTAAGCCTTACCGTTTAACCGAATGAAAACTGCAAGGTTATGATTTTGCCTACCAAGGCAGCAAGAATTCCCGCCTAAAGCTAAAACATGTTTTTACAAATTCCGCTTTGAAACCATTCAAAAGTGGCTTTAAGCTTTAACAATCTGAGTGGTTCTATGGATACCCTGCCAGGCTCCATGTCCCACTCGCGCCCCAACCAGGATAAACAGTCATTTGGCTCCCATGTACATTTTCAGTTGCTACCAAAAAGCCAAAATCCTTGAGATCTATTTTCTACACGCCTGCATAAGCGACAAGATTCGTGGCGATCTGAACCACCGCCAACTTCATCGTCAAGATACTTGATACCTCTCGCCCCTTAGCTTTACTAAAATTTTAAAACATCTCTGGTGACTTAAGTAAACATACATTAGGCTGTTGAAATGCCAAAAGGTAAAACATTACGACAAAGAATGAAGATTCTCCTTTGTAATACCATTGAAAATCTAAATATTTACGATGACCCTTGAAAATCGAGATGCGGTGGTATGCCGACTTGAGATCAAATTTAAACAACAAGTCGCACTTGTGAAATGTTGAATTTGCGACTCAAGCGTCCTCCAGTCGAAACTTAAACTTGTAAAGTTGAATGTCCAGATGCCGGCAAAACACAATTAACGTGCTTTTCCCGCCTTATTGAAAGTTACTGTTAAGGGGTTAGCTACTGTTGGATGGTCTACAACTTTTGATACACATCCCATTTTAACAAACTACATAGAGAGTAATCGTTTGACTGGCATGGTTACGTGAAATAATTCATGAGAGGCGAAGGACGTTGTACAAACACGAGTGTGCGAATGCGCACGGGTGTTTTAAATATAGTCCCTCGCCTCGAATGAATTATTTCACGTAACCAGTCCAGTCAAGCGATTACTCTGTTTATTACTTTTCATTATTAACGATAATTATATTATTTAACCATTTACCTAACGTAACGGCCAAAAACGGCCAGCGCTATTCTCAAAAATCGCCAATTAACGACGAGCTCGTTCCAAGGAGGGGTCATAACCTATGTTTTAGAGAGAAAAAATGAAAATATAATAGTTATTCAAGAATTTGTTTTGCAAGTATCGTCTGCTTTTCATGTTAGGTAATGGGTTAAAGAAGCAAAAAAAAAAACCCAATGAAGTCCCCATTACACCCACGGCAAAGCGTCTTCGTTTGCGCGCACGGGTATATGACACAGTTGTTGATTGCATAATTCACTTGTGAAGTTATCGTTTGTAATCAAACCCGGAAATCCCAGTAAATCATACTTTGGAAAGTAATAAAAATCTCACAATTTTGTGTCTACAACGTTAGGGATGTCTGAAGCTGACTTATTATTGTTTTAAATGAACAGAAGAAGAAACGTTAAGGAACGGAAGTTTGTAACCATCCTCAATAACATTGATAACGGAATCACAAGCCGGCCAACTGGCGAACAAATACCAGGAACTATCTCGCAGAACTGTAAATATCCTCCGTTATCACCTAACGGTACATCACTCTTTGTTGCTCACAAACAAGCTGATGGGGTTCCCGCATGATTCTGAAAAGAGACGCTAACTTATCTGCCTCTTATCGAAATGACAAACTTATGTCAACTGGCCTTTATTCAGGACACACGATAACTGAAAACAGATATCAACAGAAGGAAATGACTTACCCTTTGACCTGTGTTATTGCCGCCTTGAGATTTCGCTGACATCCAGCAATCGGCACGCCAATGACCTGCCCTGACACATGTGAAACGGAGACCAGGACTTTTTGAAGGTCCTGAAGAAGAAATATTTGTAGATTCCTCTTGTGTAGGTGCACTTGTAAGCGGTAAATATCTAGGAAATTTTGATGCTCTTTTCAACTTGTGCACATTAACCTTTCGCGAAGCTCTCTATTCCGCCTTAATAATTCGTTTGTCTTCCTCCGAATCGTCGGCGGGCTGATGCGTCTCGCACTCCTCCTCAGTTTTCCAACCGTTCTCTGAAATGTCATCTAATTTAAGCATTTTATGCCAATGTTGTGCAATCTAGATACTTTCTATTAAATTCTGTGAAGCTCTTCCCACCAAGTTGCTGTCAGTACTTTTAAGTAGGACTGTCACGATTAATCGATTAGTCGATTGTTGATCGGTCACAACGAAATCGATTAGTATTTTCTCGTTGTCGAATAATCGATAAATTTTATCACGCTTTAGACGTTTAATAATTAAAAGAAAATTTTTATGAAAAAACTATTGTTTTCTAAAGGTAAAGAGTTAGGAACATCGATGTTAAACCCCCAAGAAGCCGTTGGAAGCATTTGTCTGTCAGGTGCATTTATCAAAGCTTTGATGTTCTGATGCCGACCGGTCTTGATTATTACACTGACGGTTCAAAAGTTCAAAAGTTCAGAACATCAAAGCTTTGAATGTACCAAAGGAGGATCGTCTTCGTTTTTTTAACGGGAGGTAGGTCAACTGACTTGAACTTCATTTTTTATGGACGTCAGAGAGAGGGAGAGGGAGTTATCTAGGTACGATTAATCGATTATGATCGATTATTTTGCGACGATTAATCGATTCCTAACTTAAAAAATCGTGACAGCCCTACTTTTAAGATGTCATTTTGCTTCTTGAATTTTTATGAATTACTTTTACGCTGTGTTTGTGTTGAATTTCGTTTCTAGTTTGTTTTTTTTTTCAAATTTATTCTGCTCTTTCGACAAACATTCGATTTTGAAAATCTGTGAGCCAGAAAGCTCTATTCGGTTTTTGTTTTCTCTCCCCTCAAATTCCAATAATCAAGCCCCTATAAACGTGTCCAGGTGAATTAATTATTCGCTTAGCGCATTTCTAATTACCTCGTGAACTTTGGAATAAATGGAATTTTCAACTTCCTCATACATTTGCGAGAATGAAACAAAACGAAAACATTCAAGCACAGAAAAACTGAATGTTGCTCCTAAAGGGAAGCTGTCTAGAATTGGCCAGCATAAAACAAAAACAACCGTTGCATCTTGACGTCAGTTCATTAGCAAAACGTTCTAAATACACGACTTACTTTAAATATCCAGCCCATGCCCCAACCATACTGACTTTACATTTAACACTAGTCATGCCGAAAAGACAATACGTCGCATGAGTGCTAGAATGTTCTATGTCCCCTCTGGGACATAGAACAATCTAGCACTCAGCTGGCGAATATTTTCTCGCTATTCTTCGAACGGCGAGAAAATACAATTTCCACAAGTTTTTTTCTTTCATGTCAGGCGAGACGGGATTCATGTAATTAATTTACATTTGGGAACTTGCTTCTGAGAAAATTAAAATAGGCTTTGAACACACGATCTAAACGAAAGCATTCAATGTGTACTATCGCAGCCCTGTTAACAAAAAGTCGGCCGACAAAATTAATTCAATTAAACCCGCTAATCTTTTTCAAGCATCTATTCGAAAAACACACAACTTCGCAATGTTTCATCTCATTTTCTTTCATCAACCGTTGCTAACCCTGTTTGCACCGGGTTAGTAGACTGGTAAACAGTCAATGTTTTTGCAACAATGTTAACCCTTTGAACAATGCTGGTTTCTTCCAAGTCAGTTCAAAGGCAGCAATTGGAAGAGTCCATACTCATTATTTGGGTTTACACGTCGCAATAAATGATCGGTTACCCCACACGTTCACATACAGTTAAAACTAGAAGTCCTGTCATGAAATGCGCACAAATAGCACGTTGATATGCACGTTAATGTACGCGTTATGGCCCAAGTAAGGCTATCAAATTCTGTACATATGGCCTGTGTACAAGCAATATTTCAGCCAATGGACCTCCGGGTAACCCGGAGGTCCATTGGCAGAAACATTGCATGTGTTTGCTAGGAGTAACCAAGAAAGCCTGTCGTGCTTTGGGTGCCATTCGATATGGCAATTGCGCGCAATTCCAACGCGCAATTAAGCCTAGATAAGCGCACTATTCGTGACAGGACTTCTAGTTTTAACTGTAGAAGCCAGCCTACTTAATGAAATAATGACGCATCATGTTCCTGTGTCAAAAAAAGTGGCCTCGGCTCGGTCTCAAAGGGTTAAATGGTGTAAATAACCTTCTACACTGATGTAAATAACCTTCTACACTGGTGTAAATAATCTTCTAAAATCGTGTAAATAACCTTCTACACTGGTGTAAATAACCTTCTACACTGATGGAAATAATCTTCTACACTGGTGTAAATAACCTTCTACACTGATGGAAATAATCTTCTAAACTGGTGTAAATAACCTTCTACACTGGTGTAAATAACCTTCTACACTGGTGTAAATAACCTTTTACACTGGTGGAAATAATCTTCTAAACTCGTGTAAATAACCTTCTACACTGGTGTAAATAACCTTCTACACTGGTGTAAATAACCTTTTACAGTGGTGTAAATAACCTTCTACACTGGTGTAAATAACCTTCTACAGTGGTGTAAATAACATTCTACAGTGGTGTAAATAACCTTCTACACTGGTGTAAATAACCTTCTACAGTGGTGTAAATTACCTTCTACACTGGTGTAAATAACCTTCTACAGTGGTGTAAATAACCTTCTACACTGGTGTAAATAACCTTCTACACTGATGTAAATAACCTTCTACACTGATGTAAATAACCTTCTACACTGGTGTAAATAACCTTCTACACTGATGTAAATAAACTTCTACAGTGGTGTAAATAACCTTCTGCACTGGTGTAAATAACCTTCTACAGTGGTGTAAATTACCTTCTACACTGGTGTAAATAACCTTCTACAGTGGTGTAAATAACCTAATCTTCTACAGTGGTGTAAATAACCTTCTACACTGGTGTAAATAACCTTCTACAGTGGTGTAAATTACCTTCTACACTGGTGTAAATAACCTTCTACAGTGGTGTAAATAACCTTCTACACTGGTGTAAATAACCTTCTACACTGATGTAAATAACCTTCTACACTGGTATAAATAACCTTCTACAGTGGTGTAAATAACCTTCTACACTGGTGTAAATAACCTTCTACACTGGTGTAAATAACCTTCTACACTCGTGTAAATAACCTTCTACACTCGTGTAAATAACCTTCTACACTGGTGTAAATAACCTTCTACAGTGGAGTAAATAACTTTCTACACTGATGTAAATAACCTTCTACACTGGTGTAAATAACCTTCTACAGTGGTGTAAATAACCTTCTACAGTGGTGTAAATAACCTTCTACACTGATGTAAATAACCTTCTACACTGGTGTAAATAACCTTTTACAGTGGTGTAAATAACCTTCTACACTGGTGTAAATAACCTTCTACAGTGGTGTAAATAACATTCTACAGTGGTGTAAATAACCTTTTACAGTGGTGTAAATAACCTTCTACACTGGTGTAAATAACCTTCTACAGTGGTGTAAATAACATTCTACAGTGGTGTAAATAACCTTCTACACTGGTGTAAATAACCTTCTACAGTGGTGTAAATTACCTTCTACACTGGTGTAAATAACCTTCTACAGTGGTGTAAATAACCTTCTACACTGGTGTAAATAACCTTCTACACTGATGTAAATAACCTTCTACACTGATGTAAATAACCTTCTACACTGGTGTAAATAACCTTCTACACTGATGTAAATAAACTTCTACAGTGGTGTAAATAACCTTCTACACTGGTGTAAATAACCTTCTACAGTGGTGTAAATTACCTTCTACACTGGTGTAAATAACCTTCTACAGTGGTGTAAATAACCTAATCTTCTACAGTGGTGTAAATAACCTTCTACACTGGTGTAAATAACCTTCTACAGTGGTGTAAATTACCTTCTACACTGGTGTAAATAACCTTCTACAGTGGTGTAAATAACCTTCTACACTGGTGTAAATAACCTTCTACACTGATGTAAATAACCTTCTACACTGGTATAAATAACCTTCTACAGTGGTGTAAATAACCTTCTACACTGGTGTAAATAACCTTCTACACTGGTGTAAATAACCTTCTACACTCGTGTAAATAACCTTCTACACTCGTGTAAATAACCTTCTACACTGGTGTAAATAACCTTCTACAGTGGAGTAAATAACTTTCTACACTGATGTAAATAACCTTCTACACTGGTGTAAATAACCTTCTACAGTGGTGTAAATAACCTTCTACAGTGGTGTAAATAACCTTCTACACTGATGTAAATAACCTTCTACACTGGTGTAAATAACCTTCTACAGTGGTGTAAATTACCTTCTACACTGGTGTAAATAACCTTCTACAGTGGTGTAAATAACCTTCTACACTGATGTAAATAACCTTCTACACTGGTGTAAATAACCTTCTACAGTGGTGTAAATAACCTTCTACACTGGTGTAAATAACCTTCTACAGTGGTGTAAATAACCTTCTACACTGATGTAAATAACCTTCTACACTGGTGTAAATGACCTTCTACACTGGTGTAAATAACCTTCTACACTGGTGTAAATAACCTTCTACAGTGGAGTAAATAACTTTCTACACTGATGTAAATAACCTTCTACACTGGTGTAAATAACCTTCTACAGTGGTGTAAATAACCTTCTACACTGATGTAAATAACCTTCTACATTGGTGTAAATAACCTTCTACACTGGTGTAAATAACCTTCTACACCTTCTACACTGGTGTAAATAACCTTCTACACTGGTGTAAATAACCTTCTACAGTGGTGTAAATAACCTTCTACACTGGTGTAAATAACCTTTTCTACAGTGGTGTAAATAACCTTCTACACTGGAGTAAATAACCTTCTACAGTGGTGTAAATAACCTTCTACACTGATGTAAATAACCTTCTACACTGGTGTAAATGACCTTCTACACTGGTGTAAATAACCTTCTACACTGGTGTGAATAACCTTCTACACCTTCTACACTGGTGTAAATAACCTTCTACACTGGTATAAATAACCTTCTACACTGATGTAAATAACCTTCTACACTGGTGTAAATAACCTTCTACACTGGTGTAAATAACCTTCTACACCTTCTACACTGGTGTAAATAACCTTCTACACTGGTGTAAATAACCTTCTACACCTTCTACCCTGGTGTAAATAACCTTCTACACTGGTGTAAATAACCTTCTACACTGGTGTAAATAACCTTCTACACCTTCTACACTGGTGTAAATAACCTTCTACACTGGTGTAAATAACCTTCTACACTGGTGTAAATAACCTTCTACACTGGTGTAAATAACCTACACTGGTGTAAATAACCTTCTACAGTTGTGTAAATAACCTTCTACACTGGTGTAAATAACCTTCTACACCTTCTACACTGGTGTAAATAACCTTCTACACTGGTGTAAATAACCTTCTACACTGGTGTAAATAACCTTCTACACTCGTGTAAATAACCTTCTACACTCGTGTAAATAACCTTCTACACTCGTGTAAACAACCTACACTGGTGTAAATAACCTTCTAGACTAGTGTAAATAAACTTCTAGACCCATGTAAATAACCTTCTACACTGGTGTAAATAAACTTCTACACTGGTGTAAATAACCTTCTACACTGGTGTAAATAACCTTCTACACTGGTGTAAATAACCTTCTAGACTAGTGTAAATAAACTTCTAAACCCATGTAAATAACCTTCTACACTGGTGTAAATAACCTTCTACACTGGTGTAAATAAACTTCTACACTGGTGTAAATAACCTTCTACACTGGTGTAAATAACCTTCTACACTGGTGTAAATAACCTTCTACACCTTCTACACTGGTGTAAATAACCTTCTACACTGGTGTAAATAACCTTCTACACTGGTGTAAATAACCTTCTACACTGGTGTAAATAACCTTCTACACTGGTGTAAATAACCTTCTACATTCGTGTAAACAACCTACACTGGTGTAAATAACCTTCTAGACTAGTGTAAATAAACTTCTAGACCCGTGTAAATAACCTTCTACACTCGTGTAAATAACCTTCTACACTGGTGTAAATAACTTTCTACACTCGCCTAAATAACCTTCTACACTGGTGTATAAAGCTGTTTCCTATTGTGAAGTTGGGCATTGATGTTCTACACTGGTGTATATAGCTGTTTCCTATTGTGAGGTGGGGCGTTGATGTTCTACACTGGTGTAGATATCTGTTTCCTATTGTGAGGTCAGGCGTTGATGTTCTACACTGGTGTAGATAGCTGTTTCCTATTGTGAGGTCGGGCGTTGATGTTCTACACTGGTGTAGATATCTGTTTCCTATTGTGGGGTCGGGCGTTGATGTTCTACACTGGTGTAGATAGCTGTTTCCTATTGTGAGGTGGGGCGATGATGTTCTACACTGGTGTATATAGCTGTTTCCTATTGTGAGGTGCGGCGTTGATGTTCTACACTGGTGTAGATATCTGTTTCCTATTGTGAGGTCGGGCGTTGATGTTATACACTGGTGTAGATAGCTGTTTCCTATTGTGAGGTCGGTCGTTGATGTTCTACACTGGTGTAGATATCTGTTTCCTATTGTGAGGTCGGGCGTTGATGTTCTACACTGGTGTAGATAGCTGTTTCCTATTGTGAGGTGGGGCGATGATGTTCTACACTGGTGTATATAGCTGTTTCCTATTGTGATGTGGGACGCTGATGATCTACACTGGTGTAGATAGCTGTTTCTTATTGTGAGGTGGGGCGTTGATGTTCTACACTGGTGTAGATAGTTGTTTCCTATTGTGAGGTGGGATGTTGATGTTCTACTCTGGTGTAGATAGCTGTTTCTTATTGTGAGGCGGGGCATTGATGTTCTATACTGGAGTATATGGCTGTGTCCTATTGTGAGGTGGGATGTTGATGTTCTACACCGGTGTAGATAGCAGTGTCCTATTGTGTGGTGGGGGGTGGGGGTGATGTACTACACGGGTGTTGATAGATGTTTCCTATTGTGAGGTGGGGAGTTGATGTTCTACACTGACGTAGATAGCTGTGTCATATAGTGGGGGGGGGGGGGGGAGTTGATGTTCTACACTGGAGTATATAACTGTTTCCTGTTGTGAGGTGGGGCGTTGGTGTTCTACACTGGTGTAGATAGCTGTGTCCTATTGTGAAGTGGCATGTTGGTGTTCTACACTGGAGTAAATAACTGTGTCCTATTGTGAGGTGGGACCTTGATGATCTACACTAGTGTAGATAGCTGTTTCCTATTGTGGGGTGGGGCGTTGATGTTCTCACTGGTGTTGATATCTGTTTCCTATTGTGAGGTGGGACGTTGATGATCTACACTGGTGTAGATTGCTGTTTCCTATTGTGAGGTGGGGCGTTGATGTTCTGCACTGGTGTATATAGCCGTTTTCTATTGTGAGGTTGGGCGTTGATGTTCTACACTGGTGTATATAGCTGTTTCCTATTGTGAGGTGGGGCGTTGATGTTCTACACTGGTGTAGACAGCTGTTTCATATTGTGAGGTGGGGCATTGATGTTCTATACTGGAGTATATGGCTGTGTCCTATTGTGAGGTGGGATGTTGATGTTCTACACCGGTGTAGATAGCAGTGTCCTATTGTGTGGTGGGGCGTTGATGTTATACACTGGGTAGATAGCTGTTTCCTATTGTGAGGTGGGAGTTGATGTTCTACACTGACGTAGATAGCTGTGTCATATAGTGGGGGGGGGGGGTTGATGTTCTACACTGGAGTATATAACTGTTTCCTATTGTGAGGTGGGGCGTTGGTGTTCTACACTGGTGTAGATAGCTGTGTCCTATTGTGAGGTGGGGTGTTGATGTTCTACACTGGTGTAGATAGCTGTGTCCTATTGTGAGGTGGGATGTTGATGTTTTACGCTGGTGTAGATAGCTGTGCCATATTGTGAGGTGGGATGTTGATGATCTACACTGGTGTAGATAGCTGTATCCTATTGTGAGGTGGGGCGTTGATGTTCTACACTGGTGTTGATAGCTGTCTCTTATTATGAGGTGGGGCGTTGATGTTCTACACTGGTGTAGATAGCTGTATCCAATTGTGAGGTGGGGCGTTGATGTTCTACACTGGTGTTGATAGCTGTCTCTTATTATGAGGTGGGGCGTTGATGTTCTACACTGGTGTAGATAGCTGCTTCCTATTGTGAGGTAGGATGTTGATGTTCTACACCGGTGTAGATAGCTGTTTCCGATTGTGAGGTGGGGCCTTGATGTTATACACTGGGGTAGATAACTGTTTCCTATTGTGAGGTGAGGCGTTGATTTTTCTACGCTGGTGTAGATAGCTGTTTCCTCTTGTGAGGTGAGGCGTTGATGTTCTACACTGGCTTAGATAGCTGCTTCCTAATGTGAGGTGCGATGTTGATGTTCTACACTGGTGTAGATGGCTGTTTCCCATTGTGAAGTGGGGCGTTGATGTTCTACACTGGTGTAGATAGCTGTGTCCTATTGGGAGGTGGGGCGTTGATGTTCTACACTGGCGTAGATAGCTGTTTCCTATTCTGGGGTGGGGCGTTGATGTTATACACTGGGGTAGACAACTCTTTTCTATTGTGAGGTGGGGCGTTGATTTTTCTACACTGGTGTAGATAGCTGTGTCATATTGTGAGGTGGGACGTTGATGTTCTACACTGATGTAGATAGCTGTGCCCTGTTGTGAGGTGGGATGTTGATATTCCACACTGGTGTAGATGGCTGTTTCCTACTGTGAAGTGGGGCGTTGATGTTCTACACTGGTGTAGATAGCTGTGTCCTATTGTGAGGTGGGGCGTTGATGTTATACACTCGCGTAGATAGCTGTTTCCTATTGTGGGGTGGGGCGTTGATGTTCTCACTGGTGTTGATAGCTGTTTCCTATTGTGAGGTGGGATGTTGATGTTCTACACTGGTGTAGATAGCTGTTTCCTATTGTGAGGTGGGAGGTTGATGCTATACACTGGCGTGGATAGCTGTTTCCTATTGTGGGGTGGGGCATTGATGTTCTCACTAGTGGTGATAGCTGTTTCCAATTGTGAGGTGGGATGTTTTGATGTTCTACACTGGTGTATATAGCTGTGTCCTATTGTGAGGCGGGATGCCGATGTTCTACACTGATGTAGATAGTTGTTTCCTATTGTGAGGTGGGGCGTTGATGTTTTACACTGGAGTACATATCTGTTTCCTATTGTGAGGTGGGGTGTTGATGTTCTACACTGCTGTAGATAGCTGTTTCCAATTTTGAAGTGGGATGTTGATGTTCTACACTGGTGTATATAGCTGTGTCCTATTGTGAAGTGGATGTTGATGTTCTACGATGGCGTAGATAGCTGTGTCCTATTGTGAGGTGGGGAATTGATGTTCTATACTGGAGTATATAGCTGTGTCCTATTGTTAGGTGGGATGTTGATGTTCTATACTGTTGAAAATAGCTGTGTCCTATTGTAAGGTGGGATGTTGATGTTCTACACTGGTGTAGATAGCTGTGTCCTATTGTGAAGTGGCATGTTCGTGTTCTGCACTGCTGTAGATAGCTGTGTCATATTGTGAAGTGGGATGTTGATGTTCTGCACTGGATAAATAGCCGTATCCTATTGTAAAGTGGGATGCTGATGTTCTACACTGGTGTAGATAGCTGTGTCCTATTGTGAAGTGGGATGTTGATGTTCTGCACTGGTGTAGATAGCTGTTTCCTATTGTGAAGTGGGATATTGATGTTCTACACTGGTGTAGATAGCCCTGTCCTATTGTGAGGTGGGATGTTGATGTTCTACACTGGACAGATAGCTGTGTCCTATTGTGAGGTGCGATGTTGATGTTCTACACTGGTGTATATAGCTGTGTCCTATTGTGAAGTGGGATGTTGATGTTCTACACTGGTGTAGATAGCTGTCTCCTATTGTGAAGTGGGATGTTGATGTCCTACACTGGTGTAGATATCTGTGTCCTATTGTGAGGTGGGGCGTTGATGTTCTACACTGGTGTAGATAGCTGTGTCCTATTGTGAGGTTGGGCATTGATGTTCTATACTGGAGTATATAGCTGTGTCCTATTGTGAGGTGGAATGTTGATGTTATACACTAGTGTAGATAGCTGTGTCCTATTGTGAAGTGGGATGTTGATGTTCTACACTGGTGTAGATAACCTTCTAGACTCGTGTAAATAAACTTCTAGACTCGTGTAAATAACCTTCTACACTCGTGTAAATAACCTTCTACACTGGTGTAAATAACTTTCTACACTCACCTAAATAACCTTCTACACTGGTGTATACAGCTGTTTCCTATTGTGTGGTGGGGCGTTGATGTTCTACACTGGTGTAGATAGCTGTTTCCTATTATGAGGTGGAGCGTTGATGTTCTACACTGGTGTAGATAGCTGTTTCCTATTGTGTGGTGGGATGTTGATGTTCTACACTGGTGTAGATAGCTGTTTCCTATTGTGAGGTGGGGCGTTGATGTTCTATATTGGAGTATATAGCTGTGGCCTATTGTGAGGTGGGATGTTGATGTTCTGCACTGGTGTATATAGGTGTTTCCTATTGTGAGGTGGGGAGTTGATGTTCTACACTGGTGTATATAGCTGTTTCCTATTGTGAGGTGGAGAGCTGATGTCCTACACTGGTGTTGATAGCTGTTTCCTATTGTGAAGTGGGGCATTGATGTTTACACTGGTGTAGATATCTGTTTCCTATTGTGAGGTTGGGCGTTGATGTTCTACACTGGTGTAGATAGCTGTTTCCTATTGTGAGGTGGGGCGTTGATGTTCTATATTGGTGTATATAGCTGTTTCCTATTGTGCGGTGGGGCGCTGATGGCATACACTGGTGTAGATAGCGGTGTCCTGTTGTGAGGTGGGGCGTTGATGTTCTACACTGGCGTAGATAGCTGTTTCCTAGTGTGAGGTGTGGCGTTAATGGATCTCAATTTGCCGACAGAAAATAACGATGCAAAACAGACAAATGTATTTTTATACCATGTTCGCCTTTGTTACTAACTGTGAAAAGCCTGTATGTTAAATTTTAGCTATTAACCCCACTACCGGTGTAAAGCTTCTACTGCAGTTAATGACAATTTACACCTATAGTCGGGCGTTCATCCAACTTGACCTTTGGCATGACGCAGTCTCCCTACTTCGATACATTCATACTTGTTTCATTCAGACATATGTCATTTTGGGGTACTATCTACTATGTGATATGACTTATTAAGTTTAATATACCTACAATTAAATATTTAAAATAAAATTTAAGAATTGTTTGTAATAATTTGACTGAAAAAGCAAGATAAATTCAATCAACTTTGACGTTGTGTCTAGCTGTCAATCACGCATTCACGTACAGCTGGTAGTTCTGCCCACCGGCGCAGATGTAAACGAAACAAACCCGAGTGTTTGCGATAGAAAGTGTCGTTTTTTCTCCATTTTAAGCGACAAGGTCGATTATTTATAGGGTAATTGTTCCGTGACAAATGCTCTTGTAACCCTCGACTCATTTCAGTGAAGGGGATTCAGTGTCCTAAAGTGATTCTGTAAGTTAGGTGCCGAAAAACGTGTATGATGATTTCATCGAATGGGTTAAAGAGCTGTGAGAGTAACTGTTCAATGAGCAAATGATCGTGCAACTGTTCGACTCATCTCGGAGAAAAGGGATTCTATAACCACAGCCGTTTCCAAAAAGGGATTATATAGGGATTCCATGAAAGAACTTCCATAAGTAGTATTCTATAAGTTAGATTCCAACGATGAAAAAGGGGATTTTGTAAGCGGGGTGCCGAGAAACACGGACCATGATTTCATTAAATGAACTGAAGAGAAGTGACTGGAACGGGCATTGCCTGGAAGACTCGAGTCTTATCGAACAAATGAGCAACCGAACAATTGCTCCATCGAGTGAATGTGCCTGTGTGCTAATGCACAATGTGCGCACATCGCATACGGCACATGGATACATGCTAGATGTGCTGATATGTGCTTGCGTGGTATTGCACAATTTGCGCACAACACACGCCGCACATAGCACATACGGGCATTGGAAGATATCTATGACATTCAGATGCACTACTGGAGGGCATCTATTGGAGGACGTCTTTTGGAGGATAGCTATGGCTCCTAGTGCGGCTTCTGGCTTCTACAACACCCCATGGCCTTCATAGCTCCAAGGCTACTACTGCTGGTTTGTCCATAGTCACTACCATCCGTTCTATACTCGGCTTCCACTGTAGTTACCCAAAACTGTAGTCTTCAAACCCCACCGTGTACCGTGTACCATTACTGCTCACTTGTAGTACTACTCTAGGCTTGCTAGCCATCTCCGATCACGACCTCTACCGTCGACCTAGTTTTAGTATGTCTATCACCAGGCAAACATTTGGAGTCTAGAAACAATGAGTAAATTCAGATACTTTGAGAATAACGGATTTAAAATTTATGAATAGATGGATTAACACATTAATATGTTTTCCACTCTTACAATCCATCACAATGCCTACTTCATTAATACAAGAATCTACATGCTATTTCCACAGCTATCAATGTTGGTTGATTTATTTTAATAATGTTACTTGGAAATTGTACATATAAATGCATGTTAACTGTTTAAATTAGCAATTCGGATAACCGATTGCAAGAACGTTGGGCGGAGAGTTTGGTAACCGCTCCCGTTAACATTTAGTATTACATGTACGCTGCAGTCCAGTTAATAAATTTGTTATATAGTGTAAAGACTTTTAGTCTCAGTAGTTTGTGGAGTGAGATCCCCGGTACGAAATATCTTCGCGACCAGTTCATCTGGCCATATGTCCATAAGACATTCAATTCTGATACTAGAAACTATGCATATACCATACCACATACAGTACGTGGAGAGTGTGTTATCACTAAATCACCCGCAGGTTGGAGATTCCACCCAAGAAATAATTGCAAATTTGTTACAAAGCATAACTAGCACAAGCAAAGTTTCAGCCAATGGACCTCCGGGTTAAACCCAGAGGTCCATTGGCTGAAACATTGCGTGTGTTTTATGTCGATATGTACACAATTTGAAAATTATAGCTTAGGTGATAACTCCACTCCGCGGGTGATTTAGTTACAATCCACTCTCCACGTACTGTACCTTACCTAGTATTCCGAACGACCCATAAGACAGGACAACCCATTGTGTGATTTCGTAGTAGTACGGGATAAACGTAGACCAGCAGGTCAACCGATACAACCGAACAACCTACGGTACATCCTGTACTACCGAACTAGACAAGAACAGATACATCACCACACCGCTAGACTAGAAGAACAGCAGAGTACATAGAGTACGCCCTAAATTACTGCACTCGACAACCACGCATTACCTCCACAATACCATCCGAAATTGCCTAACATACTATCAAAAACACTCATAGTATATTACAAAGCATTATTATTGCTGTGCAATACAATCGAGCACCATACTGTGCGGCCTAGCATTACTTATTGCCCATAGCAACTATAGGACCATATTACGTCTTAGATGAGTTCATAACACTAATGGCTAACAATAGACCAACATGAGTACAAGCCATACATCCTTACTACCGCACTAGCAAACCATGCATTGCCCCCGACCACAAGATTGCTCGGCCTAGCATTAGGTACTACCTACACCAACTGTCGGACAGTATAAGGCATTGAGTGGATTAATGGTACTAAGGGCTAACATTTAACCAGCGGGGATACCCACCGTAATCCTATACTACCACATTAGACAACCACGTATTGACCCCACAATACCTGGCGTTACATTACGAACTACCTAAACAAGTCACAGTGTAATACAAAGCATTCGCAGGCTATTAGTACCAAAGACCAGCAGTAGAACATCATGGGTACAGGCCGTGCGCCCTATACCAACACACTAGACAGCCATGCAATACCCACATCCACCCCATAACACCGTACGGCATTGCATTCCATACTACGCCTGGCAGTCAAATACCCGTTGTGCGCACAGTGTACATTGGCAAACAAACACATATCAGCGCATCTAGTGTGTGCACATGTGCCGTATGTGATGTGCGTACATTGTGCATTAGCAAAGCACATTCACTCTGTCGAGCAATTTCTCGGTAGCTCATTTGCACTATAGGCCTCGAGTCGCCCGGGCAATGCCTGTCCCAGTTACTGCTCTTCAATTCATTTAATGAAATCATGATCTGTGTTTCTCGGCACCCCACTCACAAAATCACTTTTTTCATCGTTCGAATCACACTGATGGAATTCCTTTTTGGAACCGTCTGTGGTTGTACGCTGCACAAAAATATATGTTCTCTTTAGAACCAAAACTGGTTCTAATCTTGTCCCTGAGATGGAACCAGTTCTGTTTAAACAGTATTTATTTCAAATCAAGTAAATTTATAGAGATTAACATTAAATATTAACAGAATTAAACATAAATTGAGGGGGGTTTCAGTCATAAGTTTAGAGCGTATACGATGTTGTCTCAAATCATTATTAAGCAAATGAGATATGAACAGTTGGCATATCGAACCAGTTTTGGTTCTATACAGAACCAAAACTGGTTCGATATGCCAACTGTTCATATCTCCTTTGTTTCAAAACGTTTGGCGACTGCGTTGAATAAGCTCCAAGTTTACTGCTGAATCTACTTCAGTTCATGTAATATTCTGTTAAAATTGAATGCTAATCTTTGTAACTTTATTTGATTTGAAATAAATACTGTCTAAACAGAACTTGTTCCATCTCAGGGACAAGGTTAGAACCAGTTTTGGATAAACCAAACATGAGTTATGTTGTTCGAAATAAGAACAGGGTGTACTTGCAATGGGGTTAGATCTTTCCAAAACAGACCAGAAAAGCTAAATTGAATAGCAATAAGCTAGAACTCTCCAACTGAAAGGCTTTTTCTACGTTACTGGAGTATACTCCATAAAAACAAAAACGAACAGGGCTGGGTAGACCGAGACAATAACATAGCTGGTAGATGCAGCGGTAGAAGCAGAGCAAAGAACTAATAGAATAGTTACCGGGTGGTTTGGGATAATAATAATAATAATAATAATAATAATAATAATAATAATAATAATAATAATAATAATAATAATAATAATATACCCATTTAAAAAAGCCAAAAATATGGTTTAAAGAACTATGTTCTAAGACGTTGTACATGTTACTGAGCTTGCGGAAATATACAAACAGAATATATACAGCATTTCACAGTCCAGAACATCACTTATAGGCCTTTTGTATAGGTTACAGCATAGAAAACGAGTGATATTGAATATACAATCGCGAGAGTTAGTTAACGAGGACTTGTCCGAGTAACTAGCTCGAGCGATTGTATGTTCAATGTCACGAGTTTTTGTGCTGTTCCGACTTGTCAGATTGATGTTTGCACAAACAATCAAAACACGAACAATCAAACACTCCACTGAACCCTTGTCTGACACGTGTCCATTCCCGTTTAATTAGTTAATTTCTTAAGCCAAACTTGCAAGACACATGAAGATTGATGGAAAGCAAGTGATATTACTTCATTTTTTCCGTTTCGTCATTGCGCTCAAAAGGTTGAGCGAGAAATTAAACGTTCCATTTATCATTAACACCCGGGTGTGGATTTATTTCTTTAACTCTTTCAATAAAATCAAAAGTCAGGTAAATTCTCGTTTCTCTGTTCAAAACATTTTAGCACAGGTGCCCTTAATCTTTCCTCTCGGCTGTGTTTGTATTAGAACTGACAGGTTTCACAATCACTGTCTATTGTTCCTTGATTGGTAAAAGTGTGGCGATATATGTTGAATATCACACATGCTCTAACCAACTCTTCGAAATATATCACACACTTTTTACAAAGGCGTGACGTTATAACTATGTGACAAGAAATAGATATGTTTTGAGAGTTTTTTGAAACTGTTGACATTTGACAGCTTTTTTAGATGAGCTGGTAAATTATTTCACCAGTGAGGACCAGCAAATGAGAATGACTTATCTCCAAACGTTTTACACCTAATTTTAGGAACATGTACAGTACGTGGATAGGGGATTGTAACAGAATCACCCCCGGAGTGGAGTTATCACCCAAACAAAAACTTTACAATTTTGTCCATATGGACAAAAAACACAATAAATGTTTCAGCCAATGGACCTCCGGGTTCAACCCGGAGGTCCATTGGCTGGAACTTTTTTTTGTGCTCGTTATGCTTTGCAACAAATTTGCAATTATTGTCTGAGTGGTATGGCCACTCTGCGGGTGATTTTGTGATAATACACTCTACACGTACTGTAGTGGCATTTTACCATCAGACCTCAGATTGTATTGACACACATTCTTGTTATTGATGAGCTTTTCTAATCAGGTTGGTGACATGTTCTTTTGTGCTTTGAAAACTAATAATAAAGTTTTGAAAATTATTCTGTGCTGTACTGGCAGCCAGTGAAGATTCATCAAAACATGAGTGATGTATTGAGATCGTGATACTCTACATACCAATCGGGCTGCTGCATTTAATACTTTCTGCGGATGAGAGTACTTGTATTGTGGAAGGTTGAACAGTAAGGCATTACAATAATCTAAATGTGAAGTTACAAAAGCATGAACTAGAGTTTTGTGGAGTCTTTTGTAAGGAACTGTCTTATCTGTTTAATTTTGTACAGACCCCCGAATGCCTTGTTGCACATATTTGTAACATGTTTTCCATAGACATGTTTGAGTTGCAGAAGACACCAAGATTACGTTCACTGTCACTTCCCTGATGGTGGAATCTCCTACTCTCCCTCATATGATGTCAATTTTAATGGCTGGTGTGAACCAATTATTAGGAATTTAGTCTTATCTAAATTTATCCTTGGTTTGTTTGAAATCATCCAAGTGCGAATGTCTGGAATATATGATTCAATAATTTCTTGAGCTTTAGTTTGCTCCGTGGTTGATGGTCGAAAAGAGAAATAGACCTGTGAGTCATGAGCATAACCATGAACATCAGGCAGGTGCGATTCAATGATGGCGTATATTTTTGATTTATAGAATATGAACAGAACATGCCCTGAACCTGTGTTGACCAGAAATGGAGAATGCATATCATTGTGTAGCATTAGCTGATCAACGACAGCTTTTTCACACAGCTTAGAAACGAATGGTAAGTTACTCACTGGCCGGAAGTTTTTTAAATCAAGTTCAGCACCTAATTATGTGATGTAGCCGAGGATACTGAGTAATTAGGTTGACTTTTATACTTATTATTGGACAAATCTAGAGGGGAGTGGGTCCGGGTCTGTTCCGGTGATTTTGGATGTATTTTTTTTATTTTATGTTTTTGTTGGTGATTTGAAGTAATTGTCGAGTCTATTTGGGTAATTAGATTTACTCCTATTCCATCGAAAATACCATACGAACATACCCCCGCTCCATTAGAAGACTTCCATGCCCATAGCAACCATGTGATAAGATAGAAACCAAGAAGGCAGCCTCCAGTAAACAAAATGGACAACGGAATTACGTGTCACCCTACCACGCGCTGCGCATACGCACTGATACCTCGTATCACTATTGGGGATGACGAAGCTGTCCGCTCACGCGGATTACCGTACCAACCAAACATGACGTCACTGGGTCACGTGACTAGGCCTCACACGTGACATCCATCATCTACCATATCTCCTAATATTTTTACCGAGTGGGTGTACATAAAACACGCAGGTAAAATTGAAGTTTCAGTTCGTGCAGTTGTTCCAACCTCTGAAATTTTATTTTGAAATTTCGGAGACTCAGTCAGTTTCTGTAAATGAACTTCACAGTTTACTGACTGGAAGTTTGCTTAACCCCCTTCACTCTGATGTCAAAATACCAAAATTTCAGGAAGCTGTTTTTCCCATAATGCATCTAAAATTTAACCAATGCAATCTCGTTTGACAGAGCTCAATAAGCTCTGTCAAACGAGACTGAATTGGTTGCATTTCTAGTTGCATTATGGGAATTTTTTTCTGCCTGAAATTTAGATATTTTGACGACAGTGTTCAGGGGGTTAAGTAATTGTTCTTTTACCTTTTCGATTACCTATAATTATTATCCAAGTGGAACGTCCACTGACTAGTTGTTGTATGGGCACTACACTCTCTTTGCATTGAATATATTGTGTTGGCCATGCACTGTTCCCACGCGCCACTTTGTTTATCAACGGCGGATTTCTTCAAGAACATTCAACACTGAATGCCGACCTCCCCAAACAAGGGTGGCACCACGGGTGGGGGTGGGGTGAGGGGTTAGCAATCCGTCGGGGAAATCGGTCAAATTCGTCGCGAAGATAAAATTATGTAAGCACCATGACGATAGATATAATACTCCCGAAACCCCGATGCACGTGCGTAACAGGAATAAACTGATGGGCATATAATCACTGTGACATAGGCAGAGTTAATTATATTGTGAGAGTTGTATTTTAATCAGCACCAGAAACTTTCTACACAATCACTGGTCGACGACAGACATCTAGTCTCTATTGTAAGTTATATCATATTTATTAAATTTGTGGCTTGTGGAAGCAAGGTATCAAAAACAGGTGTCGCAGCGAATCGCCACCACATCTGGCTTTTTGTTGTTGTTGTTGTTGTTGTTGTTGCTGTTGTTGTTGTTGTTGTTTGTGGTGGGGGTTGTTTTGGGGGGTTTTTATACCCTTGTTTCACATGCCGCAATTGTTTTTGTGTTTCGTTTTGACGCCATCAAAACCTCTAGAGTCACGGATATTCCGATTTTTTCCCTAATTAAAACAAAAATTTCTCTCACAAAAGAGAACCATCATTGGATCGGTGGGTCCGAGGCACTAATAGACGGGGATTATAGCCGTCGCGTCTGGGAAATCCTAGCGCCACCTCTATTTCTAAGATCAGCGCAAAACTGTTCATCGTCAATGAAGAGAAAACGGAGAAATCAGAATCTTTCAATTTGTTCACGTTGTTTTACAAAGTCGTAATTCGTTTTTTCTTTAAAGTTTGAAGTCACTTTATCAGGTGTAACCAATCTGTTCGAGGGTCACCTTTGTGCTAAAAAGACCTTAGTTTATTTTATTTTTTAAAAATCAGTTTTAACTTTTGTTTTTATTGTAACTACAAGGGCCGACGGCTGTGTGTGCCTGGAATGAGCAGGGCCCGCTGAACTTACAACAGTCGCTCGCGACTCCAGTTCAATATTTGGAAGAAGAAGAAGAAGAAGAAGAAGAAGAAGAAGAAGAAGAAGAAGAATAGTTTTATATGAAGCCCAGTTCGACGGAGTTACCTAAACGGATGATGTCATGTGCTTTTTATCCAACCACAAAAACCTAATCAAGACTGACAAAACGAAGCAGTTATTTTTCAAATGCTCGTTGAAAAGTCTGCTATGAAAAATCGTTGAGTTATTACACCTTTCAAAGACAACCGTGTCAACACCGAGGGTAACATAGTTATGCGTGGATCCTTGGGAAAGTTGGACGAGTTAATGTTTGTAGTGCTTGGTGGTGATAAAGCTGCCAGACGACTTATCGTGGTTGGTCTAGACCCCCTCTCTCTCTTGAATACTTGGGAACAGTATTTGAGAAATTTCTGCAGAACGGTCTTCGCCCGTCTTATTGTAAAATATATATTAGTCTAATCCGTACTACTATTTTAGGGTGGAATTTTTTTACTGGTGAAAACTGAGTCTCTCCCCACAGAATTAATCCTCTGACCTCATGTGACTCATCCGAAACAAAACTTTATTGGTTGAGTAAGCACGGTTGTGGAATCAAACGAGGGTTGGCAACGTTTGTATCATTTTCTTGTTCAAATGTTGCTCCACGAAATGTGAACCTTTTGTATATAATTATAATATTCATTGTATTGTAGTCATATGTTTAACACTTTCAGTGCTGTAATTTCGTATTCAGTACGGATACAAATATGTGTTGTATTTCCGAACAGAGGACGGAGATACTACATCCAAGGAAAGTATACCATAGAACATTGTTATTCTCAATACAAGACAAACGTTGTAACACATGTTAGCGACAAAAGATATAACTTTATCCTTCTGTACCATTATTATTCGCCTTTATACGGAAAACCCGAAATAAGGCAACTACGTTCTTAACGCCACAGGACCGCAAGATAAAACAAAAAGATATATACAGATTATCAGGATAATGTGCATGTCCAGTGATTTGTATCAGATTCGAGGTGAGTGGTAGGAGATGTATGAAACGTCCCTCATTGGGGGGATCTCATGGGGGATCTCATATGTGACGTCATAGTAACGTGTCCTGGTGACGTCATGTTGTGTTGTGATGGTAACCCGCGTGAGCGGCCATCTTGTGACGCCATCTCCATAGTGATACGTGGTGTGAGTGCGCATGCGCAGCGCGTGTTGTTAGGGTGACACGTGTTTCCGTCGGCCATTTTGTATACTGGAGGCCGCCATCTTGGTTTCTATAGTAGCACGTGGTTGCTATGTGACCCAAAACCTTCTAACAAGACAGGGGTATGTTCGGAGGGTGTGTTCGATTGAATCGGAGTATTAAGAATTACCCAAATAAACCCGACAATCCCTCCAAATCACCAAAATCCACCCAAAATCAGCGAAATTGACTTTATCTCCCCAATTTATCGGTGTAGTGCTATAGTACCAAGGGGGTACAAGGGGTGCGTTCCTTTGTAGAAGAGTAATTTCTCCCAGAATCCTCGTTTAATTACCCAAATAAACCCGACAGGTTGTACTATTTCGAATTCTTTCAGAATCCTATTTGGGATCGCGAAACTTTTGGTTTATAATAGTAACACATAGTGCTATAGTACGGAGGGGGAGCCCTGTGGGTACGTTCCTTTGGACTAGAGTAATGTTTTTTTTTCTTCCAATAAATTGTGTAAGAGTAGTGCTATATGACTAATTTACCCAGAATCATTTGCTTCTACCATTTATAAAGATTACAAATAGGGCTTATATGTGTACAAGAAAGCCACGAAGCTAACTTCAAGTTCCACCATATACTCATATGAGGATCTACCCATATGTGTCGTGTGAGGTCTAATTTACTATCCCTCTTAGCTTCATTTCAGTATTTGAGGATACCTATGACCTGGTATTGAATTATTCGAGGATACCTATCGAGGATACCTTTAGGAGAATCCCTTTTTTGTCGTATGAAGCCACGAGGGCTACGTAAAAGCCCTCAATGAGTCCTCATTTATTATCCCTCATACCCTCATTGAATTTTGAGGTTATGAGGACCTTGAAAAATCCCTTAATGAGATATAATTTATTACGACTCTTATCCTCATTTCAGTATTTAACAGGTATATCCTATGGAATCCCATTTTGGAAAATGCCTGTGACTGTGGAATCCCTTTTTGTCGTATGAGGCCATGAGGGCTATGTAAAAGCCCTCAATGAGTCCTCATTTACTATCTCTCATAGACTCATTGAATTTTGAGGTTATGAGGACCATTAAAAATCCCTCAATGAGGCATAATTTACTACGACTCTTAGCCTCATCTCGGTATTTGAGGATACCATGGCCTGATATTGTATTATTCGAGGATACCTATCGAGGATACCTTTTATAGGATACTTATCTGAGGATACTATATAGGCTGTACATATCCCTATAGATCTCTTGCTGGTCCTTAGTACTATTAATCCACCTGATGCTTTATGTTATCCTATGACTGGTATAGGTAGTATGCAAGGCTAGGCATAGGGGTATTGTGGGTAGAGGTACTGCCTGGTAGTTTAGAACGGTTCTATAGTATGGCGGTATATACACCTATTGGGCCTGTTAGTGCTTGGTACTATTAACCAACCGATTGCTTTGTTTTATTATATGGCTGGTATATGTAGTACGCTATGGTAGACCTAGTGATTTTGTGGGGGTGGGGTAATGCTTGGTAGTTTAGAACGGTAGAATAGCATAGGCTGTACATATCCCTGTAGGTCTCTTGCTGGCCCTTGGTACTACTGATCCACCAGATGCGTCATATTATTGAGCGGTATTCTGGGGTGGCCGACGGAAACACGTGTCACCCTAACAACACGCGCTGCGCATGCGCACTCACACCACGTATCACTATGGAGATGACGACACAAGATGGCCGCTCACGCGGGTTACCACGACAACACAACATGACGTCACCAGGTCACGTTACTATGACGTCACATATGAGATCCTCCCAATGAGGGACGTTTCATACATCTCCTACTACTGAGGTGGTAACCAGAATGGGATCTCAACGAGCCGGCTTTGCCGGCGAGTTGTGATCCCATTTTTGGACACCACCGAGAATCTGTTACAAATCACAGGACATGCACATTATCATGATAATTCATTTATCTAACAATTCTGTCACATAAGCAGATTAAATCTTAACCCTTTTACCCAACGTAACGGCCAAAACCGGTCAATGCTATTCTCAAAAATCGCCAGTTAATTTTCATTATTTTTTTATTTTTTGTCTCAAAAACATAGGTTATGACCCCTCGTTGGAACGAGCTCGGCGAGCTCGTTCCAACGAGGGGTCATAACCTATGTTTTTGAGACACAAAATGAAAAAAATTAGTTATTCAAGAATTTTTTTTGCAAGTGTCGTCTGCTTTTCATGTTAGGTAAAGGGTTAAATTATTTTTAAACATTTTTGGGACATAATGTTCGGTGGATCACTGAAACGCACATAGAATGTATCCATGCGCCTGTTATGATAGCCTGTAGCGCTACCGGAAACGAGTCGTCTATATGATACGGAATCCGAATGAGTCGTCTATATGATACGGAATCGGAACACATTATGTGATACGTACCGTTTATCGTGGTTTTCAGGCAAAAATCTATATGATTGTTAGATGAATATATAGGCCTGTTGGGCCACATTTGGACTACGCGCTAAGCTAAGGTTCCAAGTTAGTTTTTGATGTTTTGGACACGCAACTATGACTGAAACACTTAGAGTTACCTTTCGTGATGATCTCAAAACGTTTGTATGTACGTTCGTACGTTAGTCTTATAGGAGCTAACTCCGGGTGGTAAGAGACTTGGAGCAAGTCTCCTGATGTTTGCTCCTATTGGACTGTTTTTCGAGCCATACAGACGTCTTTTCTAATGATATATTTGAAGTGTGGGTACTGGGGTAGGGTCGGGGATATTTATGTAAATAAGTAACGGCATTACTTAATCCTTTCAACGCCGTGTTCCTTATGAGATTGCTGCATAATGTTGAAATATGTACTTTTAAAGTTACATGTAAGAGAAGTTTCCAGCCGTTTTCAAGTTTTTCGTTTTAATCTATTTTCGCCAAATATGGTTCAGCACAGGGAATTAATAAATTGCGCATCAGTGAAGTAAAGTGGTTATTTGCAGACAGTGAGGGCCCATTCCGATTTATATGTACAACTAATTGCCGATTACTAAGTCGAGTTTGACTACCCATGGTTTGCCTTGGTCGATAGACTTTTTTACAGTTGTCCACGAGATGCGACTTTCTTGCAGCTTATGGGAAACGTTTTTTATTTTGTGTACTCATGGTGAATCTGGTAGGCAATGATGGACGAAGCCTGTTTTTTATGATTAGCTAGATGCTGAATAATGAATTAGGAATATTTGTCCCTTTTGTAGAAATTTTTTAAATTTTGTTCCGAGAAATTTAATTTGTTTGCATCTGGGTATAGAGTATAGAATGCGATAGGTGTGTACATTGGTGTGTATAACAAGGGGAGTGGCAGTGGTTGTATGGGATTGTGTATGCCAGGGGCTAAGGAAGCTCTTCGAATTTGAGGACACGTTCACAAAAGGACACGCATACATTGAGATATATCAGTACTGGTCCATGGACCTTAGCGGTATGATAAGCTGGCTCGAAATTCTAGTGCCAATCTTTTAGCCATTCAAGATACCGAACGCTAATGGGAGGGGAGAGCTGTTTCACTGTCCGATCCAAATAAATTGATCGTGGTTTGACTGGCAGTTGTTTCAAGAGGAAAACATCCGATACAATCTGACGAAATCCTATCGATACGACAGATCGAATTAATGGTCAGGCTGAATGTCGTCGACTCGTACACATGTTGTTACATTGAGGTAATAACGAATTAATCGACTAATTACTGTTAATCCACTTAGTGGGTTGAGACTCTTTACAAAAGGCAACATGTTAGAAGCTTTTGGGCCACATAGCAATCACATAGGAACCACATTCCACCATAGAAACCAAGATGGCTGCCTCCACTATACGAAATGGCCGGCGGAATTTCGTGTCACTCTAGCAACACGCTCTGCACATGCCCACTAAAACCACGTATCACAATGACGATGTCACGACATGGCTGCTCACGCAGGCTACCATGACAACCCAACGTGACGTAACTTGGTCATGTGACAATGACATCACATGAGATCAATAGATGAGACCAATAAGAAAGGATCAGAAGTGTGAGAGCCATAGTACTAGTAGTAGTGCATGTACTACTTCGTCGCTTTGGGGGACCCCGATGGGGTCCCGTTAGTTTCATCATGCCACCATATTCAGTGGCGCCATGTTGGGTTGTCATGGTACCCCGTGTAAGCGGTCATGTTGTGACGCCACTAACGTAGTGCTGCGTGGTGCCAGTGCGCATGTACATCGTGTGTTGCCATGGTCACACGCATTTTTGGCGTCCATTGTACATATTGAAGGCCGCCATCTTGGTTTTTATGGAGGTGCGTGGTTGCCATGCGACCCCAATACCTCTAAAAGAATAAAAGGGGTGTTCGGAGGGTATGTTCGATTCAGGGGGTGGGGGTGTTCTGAGGGTATGTTCGATTCGAGAGGAGTAAATCTAATGAACAAATGTACTCGACATCTACCCCAAGTCACCAATACTACCGCCACCCTATCTAGGATTTATAACAGTAGAACGAAGTCCTTTTGACCTGAAGGGGTGTTGTTCTATTGTTGACTATCCCTCGTTATGACCTTCGCCATCGTCTAAGCCTTATAATCAACAGTCAGATTGCTTGATTTACCGAAATATGTACCTACCATACAGAGATATTTCCCTTCTCCTTTGCGAATAACGACTGCCTCTTTGATTCTTAAACCCGAATGACAACGAGCAGGAACAGGCATTGCTCAAATGACTCGAATCATATTGAGTAAGAAAGCTACCGTGTGGTGACTTGATCAGGAGTCGCTCGAACGACTTAAATTTTATCGAGCAAATAAGCTATCAAGTAAATGTTCGAACGAGTGACTCCATACGCGACTCCACAACTCATCTCGGTGTTTCGGGTTCTAAAGACAATGGTAATTTGGAGACTAGGGTGGATTGATGGAAATTATTTGAGGATACATTTTGGAGGATATTTATCAGTGGATATCCATTTGAGGATATTTAGAATTCCTAGTACTCGTTTGTTCACTGCCTTCTGGCCAACCCCTTGACCATCATTGTTCTAAGACCACTAATGCTGACTTCTCCATAGTCACTACCACCTGTTCTATGATCAGCTTCCACTTTAATCGCAGAGTGCTATAGTCTTTTACCATCCTTGCAATCTTATACCATAACTGCCTTGCACCATTACTATTGGCTACAACTATTCTGTCCCATGCTACAGCGTCTCATAGTTACTAACTTATAGTACTACTATAGCTCTTAGTACCTATTATTACACCTATACTACCACCACGGGTCCTAGTTTATATCACAATCATACTTGTCTTCCACTAGTACTTCTACCTCCGAAACCAACTTACAATGATTTCATACGTCATTCCCCTATTAGGCGTGTGGTGAACGATATGCGCCGTAATGACCTATTTGGTGGTGATTATTTTAACCCTTTCAACCCCCAGCGGCCGCCTTTCCGGCCAGAAACATGATACGTCATATTTATTTATTTATTTATTTATTTATTGGTGTTTAAGGACACATACTTATGCACAATGGCTAACCATGACAGTGACAGTTTTACGAGTGGAGGAAGCCGGAGTACCCGGAGAGAACCACCGAGCAACGGCGAGCAACCGTCAGCTCCCCAACATACCAACTCCACACAAGCAGGGTTAGCATTGGTTGAACGCAGGTGCACCATCGACGTGCAGTACACCTTAGTACACAACGTCACCGTGCACCCACGTGGGCAATGGGGGTGAAGTGTCTTGCCCAAGGACACAACGCGGTTGCCGCAGGTGGGATTCGAACTGTGGACCTCTCGGCTTGCTGCCTGCACCTCTACCAACTGAGCCACCGCGCCCCCCAATACAACCCTACCCACAGCACAAAACCTACATAGTGAAACACGAGAGGCTTATTTACTGAACTTGTGATCGTTAAAAGTTGCCTTGTAACTAAGATGGAATGAGTTTATCTGATTTTTTGATTATTTATTCACTACTGGGTACACGAGAGGTTTATTTACTAAACTTGTGATCGTTGTTCAGGGCAACTTTTAACGATCACACGTTTAGTAAATAAACCTCTCGTGTACCCATTCCATGTTAGTTACAAGGTAACTTTTAACGATCATAAGTTTAGTAAATAAGCCTCTCTTGTACCCAGTAGTGAATAAATAATCAATAAATTAGATAAACTCATTCCATCTTAGTTCAAATCGTAAATTTGTTTGTAATTTAAACAACACTTCATTCGGAACACTGTCTGCTGCACCTGTGAAAAATCCAGAAAAATGAAGCGGCTCGCTAGTCACTCCATTGATGAAACAATTACGAAACGGGAGATGCCATTTCAATTATTTCGCGTTGTGAGGTCAGACGTTAACATTTGCTACTGGAGCCGTAAACATCAAAGAAACTACGCCCGCTCTTATCCATTCAGAGGGCGAGGATTTCACTCTTATTGGAATATATAATGCGTAAATGACCGACTGGGCGTAACTTCCGCTACATTAACATAAACAGCATCTGCACTCATGGCACTATCCATGACAATTCCAGTATAATTAGTCCCTACCACTGCAGAATGCAACTTTAAAGTTTCTAAGCAATGTCGACGGTGAACTATAGCCTTTGAAGGGTAATATTCTAACTACGTCATCAACGCATGCGTCTACGAGTGTATGCCTTGATGATGTATTTTGACTATTTGATCAGTCGGGAGTTGCGCCATCACAGGTTAATAGCGCACCCAGCCTCCATCGATTATCTCCACTGATCCGATTCAAGGTTCGATTTCGTTTCGACATATCGGCCACATCCGCCCGCGTAATATGCAAATTCAGCAACTGCAAAAATATTGTTTTTCAAAAAAATTCAACAAAATCATACCATGTGGCCCCTCTTTGGAACGAGCTCGATGAGCTCGTTCCAATGAGGGGTCACATGATATGGTTTTGTTGAAATATTTGGAAAAATGTTTAAAAATGATATTTAAAATAATACATTTTGATATCGTCCGCGTTGTTTAAAGGGTTGAAGGGTAATATTCTAACTATCTCATCAACGCATGCCTTCTACGAATGTATGCCTTGATGATGTAGTTGGATTATTTTATCAGGTGGGAAAGTCAGAACAACGGCACATACAACGTCCACAGGTTATCTCTAAGGGGCTACTGATCCGAATCGAGGCTCGATTCGATTTCGAATAAATGGTGTGGGTCGATTTGAGATTCGATTCGAATCGAAAATGTGTGATTCGCGGGTCCCTAATGGACTGGGGATTTTCTTATCCTGTCTCTTAACAGCTTCATTTACCAGAAAATTAACATTTTTTGAACAGACAAACCCACAGAACCGAGAAATACAAAACAGCAAGGTCTCATCGTCCCTAAACTGTTGTCCCTTACTATAGGCAGGCCTAAAACTAGTGTCCGCTAGGAGGGACTGTTACAACCGATAATGTTACAACGCCGCATAATGTTACACCAACGCATAATGTTACAAAAAATGTAGTAAACAACCGATAATGTTATAAACTCCGCATAATGTTATAACTTTTTTCAACCCGTTATGTTATAAAAATCGACGCATAATGTTATAACTTTTTTCAACCCATTATGTTACAACAAATTAACCGATAATGTTATAACTAATGTATACTAATTCCAGTTACAGCTTTTGTAGATGGACTTTACCACTTATCATTTATTGCCGCATAAAGGTATGTAATATTTATAGTAAAGGTTTCTGCTCTGGTTAAGGCAAGGAGACCCCCCCCCCCAACTCCCGGGGATTTATCATAGAATGACCTAGTCACATTACATAGACACGGAATATCCTGGTAACTCAATCGTGTGACGTCATTACCATGATCATCCAGTGCCCAACATGGTGAAGGCGGGGTGGTGGAGGAGGGGTGCTATTTTATCCGATTGGTACGTTTACCAACATGCGTAATCTCCGCTTCCAGAAATGTAGTGTACCATAGTCCCCTGACGCCTTTAGGGATGGGCAAATGCCCCTGTTTCAGCTTGTTTTGGGCATCTAAAACTCATTTGTCGCATATTTCTTAGTCATAAGAATATCTTATTGTTCATTAATTTGACATTTTAACAACTAAAATTGAACAAAAATGAGGTGGAGTTAAAAGAGGTCAAAAAGTTGGATGGAGCGAGGCACATATAGTGGATGTGGCGGGTTGGTAGTGTCGCACGGAAGCCGAAGAATAAGATGCGTGACTGGGTAGGAAGAGGAATGGGGTTTAGGAGGATTGAAGGGGGTGGGCAGGGATTAGGCTGAGAAAGAGAGGAGGTCATGGATTAGTGCATCAGGGTGATTGTGCAGAGAAGGCTATCTGAGAATGCTATAAGGGAGTAGTGCTAGCCGGTATGATAATATAGATGGTGGAAATGTTGGAAGAAGCGGAAGTGATGAATTTGGGATTACAGGTTCTGGATAAGGTGGAATCACCAGAACAGGCAGTATAGGGAGAAGGAGGAGATTGTGGAGGAGGAGTTGTGTTGATGTTGGTGTTGTGGCGGTGTTGGTGATGGTGTTGAGTAGTTAGTTGAAAATGAGCCATTTTGTAGGACCCCGGGGCAGGACCCCCGGAAGTGACGTCATGTCACGTGACTGGGCGGTCATGTTGGGTTGTCATGATAGTGCACGTGGGTGGCCATGTTGTGATGTCATTATCATGAAAAAAAGTGGTAGGAGTGCGTATATGCGTAGCGCGTGTTGTTATAGGGACACGTGCTCCGTCTCATCCCTAACAACCCGACAATAGATATCGAATTAATCCAAACAACCCGACAATCTTCAGGAAACTATCCAAAATATTCCCGAAAACACTCCCGAATCCTGCCAGTACCGATTTAGTAACTCGCCAGAAACTCGAAGGATCGGGACTTCAGGAGCTCCAGGGGCAAGGGGCAGTATGGCTCCATGGACAGGGGCGCCCCCCCCCCCCCCCCCCCCCCTCTCCTTCCAGTTTATCTCTCAGTTAAAAAAACACTATTGTAATAAACCAACCATTATTGTAATAAACCCATTTCTGTGATAAATTACGCGTCCATTAAATGGTCTGACATTAGGTAACGATACTATCCTATATTTTAAGGATACTAAACCCACGGAATCCCTCTTTTCGTCGTATGAAGCAATGAAAGCTATGAAAATGAGAACAATGCGCGCAAAATCATACGTCTCAAAATGAAAGTTATGAAAATGAGCGCAATGAGTACCTATTCATACGTCTCATACCCCCATTGAGGATACTATCCTACCTTTATTTGGGAGTGTTTTCGGGAGTATTTGGGTCGGTTTTCTGAAGATTGTCGGGTTGTTTGGATTAATTCGATATCTTTTGTCGGGTTGTTAGGGCTGAGACGGAGCACGTTCCCCATAACAACACGCGCTGCGCATACGCACTCCAACCACCTATTATCATGATAATGACGTCACAACATGGCCACCCACGTGCACTATCAGGACAACCCAACATGACCGCCCAATCACGTGACATGACGTCACTTCCGGGGTCCTGCCCCGGGGTCCTACAAAATGGCTCATTTTCAACATCCATAACTACTCAACACCATCACCAACACCGCCACAACACCAACATCAACACAACTCCTCCTCCACAATCCACTCCTTCTCCCTATACTGCCTGTTCTAGTGATTCCGCCTTTTCCAGAACCTGCAAACCCAAATTCATCACTTCCACTTCTTCCAACATCTCCACCATCTATATTATCATACCGTCTAGCACTACTCTCTTATAGTATTCTCAGATAGCTTTCTCTGCACAATCACCCTGATGTACTAATCCTCCTCTCTTTCTCAGCCTAATTCCTGCCCACCCCTTTCAATCCTCCTAAACCCCATTTCTCTTCATACCCAGTCACGCATCTCATTCTTCGGCTTCCGTGCGACACTACCAACCTTCCACATCCACCATATGTACCTCGCTCCATCCAACTTTTTGGCCTCTTTTAACTCCACCTCATTTTTGTTCACTGTTAGTTGTTAAAATGTCAAATTAATGAACAATACGATATTCTTATGGCTACGAAATATGCGACAAATGAGTTTTAGATGTCCAAAACCAGCAGAAACAGAGGCATTTGCCCATCCCCAAATGCGTCAGGGGACTATGGTACACTACATTTCTGGAAGCGGAGACTACGCATGTTGGTAAACGTACCAATCAGATAAAATTGCAGCCCTCCTCCACCACCCCCGCCTTCACCATGTTGGGCACTGGATGATCATGGTAATGACGCCACACGATTGAGTTACCAGGATATTCCGCGTCTATGTAACGTGACTAGGTCATTCTATGATAAATCCCTGGGAGTTGGGGGGGGGGAGGGGTGTCTCCTCACCTTAACCAAAGCAGAAACCTTTAGTATAAATATTACATACCTTTATGTGGCAATAAATGGTAAGTGGTTAAGTCCATCTACAATAGCTGTAATTGGAATTAGTATACAGAAGTTATAACATTATCGGTTAATTTGTTGTAACATAACGGGTTGAAAAAATTATAACATTATGCGTCGATTTTTATAACAAAACGGGTTGAAAAAAGTTATAACATTATGCGGAGTTTATAACATTATCGGTTGTTGACTACATTTTTTGTAACATTATGCGTTGGTGTAACATTATGCGGCGTTGTAACATTATCAGTTGTAACAGGGACGGCGGTTCGATTTTCTGTTAAAGCCGCTAAGTTGAAAGACAAAGCTGACCATCTGATGAAAACACAATTTTCATTGTGCAAATATAACCTCATGTCTCATGTGCCCTTTGTATAAAAACGCTCTTTATAGGTTAAAACAGAAATACAAAAGATTGGCTTAACTTGATACTGCATTTCTGTTGTGGACTGGACAATGGAATTAGCAGACAGGATGAGAGCGGATTGCACAGGCTCTTTACTCTTAACCCTTTCAACCCGGTGCGCATAAATTTTTGCGTGAAGAAAAAAAATGGTAGTGGACGAGCAGACGATATAAAGACCAAAAAATCTGAAGCGAGGCTCGGTAATAATTTAATCGAACAGCTCGACAGAGCTGTTGGATTAAATTATTACTGAACCTCCCAACGAACCAGAATGGTTTCGCCCATTTCGCCGTTGAGAGTATTGACAGATATGATACATACCAGGGCGCCAGTGTTGAAAGGGTTAACTAGATACTGCATTTCTGTTGTAGACTCAGTAATGCCATATTTAGTAAACGTGACCTTAAAATGAATAAGGAATAAACGCATCAGCTTATGACAAAGATGACATCACCCCCCCCCCCCCCCCCCATAAGAGTAGGCTGGGTGAGATCGTTCGATGAAGGGTCATAAGCTGATTTCCTGTATTGTCGTTATAAGAGTTACTTCGTTAACCCTTTACCCAAAGTAACGGCAAAACCGGCCAGCGCTATTCTCAAAAATCGGCAAATAATTTTCATTATATTTTCATTTTTTGTTTCAAAAACATAGGTTATGACCCCCCAGGAGGCGACATAACCTATGTTTTTGAGACAAAAAATGAAAACAATTAGTGGGAGGACATCAGGTCGCCAGGGGACAGATCAATCTGTCATCCAATTCATTTTTCTTCGGAAGATGAGATGGAGGAGGTAGATATATTTCTGGTGCTGGATGTGATTTCGGACGAGGTTCCTCAACCCTCGTCCGAAAATAACATTGTTCCAAGACACCTAATGCTGACTTCTCCATAGTCACTACCACCTGTTATATGATCAGCTTCCACTTTAGTCACCCAGTGCTATAGTCTTCTACCATTGTTGCAATCTTAGACCATTACGGCCTTGCACAATTACTATTGGCTACCACTATTCTGTCCCATGCTACAACGTCCCACAATTACTAACTTTTAGTACTACGATAGCTCTTAGTACCTATCATTACACCTATACTACCACCACGGGTCCCAGTTTATATCACTATCATACTTGTCTTCCACTACTACTTCTACTTCCGAAACCAACTTACAATTATTTCATACGTCATTCCCGTATTAGGCGTGTGGTGTGTCCTTGGACAAGACACTTCACCCCCCATTGCCCACGTGGGGGTACGGTGACGCTGTGTACTAAGGCGTACTGCACGTCGATGGTGCACCTGTCTTCAACCAATGCTAACCCTGCTTGTGTGAAGTTAGCATGTTGGGGAGCTGACAGTTGCTCGACGTTGCTCGGGGGTTCTCTTCGGGTACTCCGGCTTCCTCCACCCGTAAAACTGTCGTGGTCATGGTTAACCATTGTGCAGAAATATGTGACCTTAAACGCCAATAAATAAATAAATAAATAAATAAATAAATAAATAAATAAATAGGCGTGTGGTGAACGATATGCGCCGTAACGACCAATTTGGTGGTGATTATTTTAGCCCTTTGAACTCCAGCGGCTGCTTTTCCGACCAGGAGCATGATACGTCATAACGTCTTTATATAGGATGGCTGTTCAGAATAAATTGTGTGGTAGACCAATCAGTATTTTCAACGTGCAGCCTCGAGCTTGCATGTTGAAAATACTGATTGGCCTACCCCAAATAGTGAATATGGACTCTTCTAATTGCTGCCATTGAACTGGCATGGAAGATACCATTAGAGTTCAAAGGGTTAACAAATTAGATCCCGAAAACTTAGAAATTCACACCACAGAATTAGCACGCACCGTGGTGAGGGTAAATGAAATATAGACCGCGGTGCCCTGCTAAGCACGCACTGTGATGAGGGTGAATGAAATATTGAGCGTGGTGCCCTGCTAAGCACGCACTGTGATGAGGGTAAATGAAATATAGACCGTGGTGCCCCGCTAAACACGCACTGTGATGAGGGTAAATGAAATATAGACCGTGGTGCCCTGCGAAGCACGCACTGTGATGAGGGTAAATGAAATATAGTCCGTGGTGCCCTGCGAAGCACGCACTGTGATGAGGGTAAATGAAATATAGACCGTGGTGCCCTGCGAAGCACGCACTGTGATGAGGGTAAATGAAATATAGAACGTGGTGCCCTGCTAAACACGCACAGTGTTGAGGGTAAATGAAATACAGACCGTGGTTCCCTGCTAAGCACGCACTGTGATCAGGATAAATGAAATATAGACCGTGGTGCCCTGCTAAGCACGCACTGTGATGAGGGTAAATGAAATATAGACCGTTGTGCCCTGCTAAGCACGCACTGTGATGAGGATAAATGAAATATAGACCGTGGTGTCCTGCTAAGCATGCACTGTGATGAGGGTAAATGAAATATAGACCGCGGTGCCCTGCTAAGCACGCACTGTGATGAGGGTAAATGAAATATAGACTGTGGTGCCCTGCTAAGCACGCACTGTGATGAGGGTAAATGAAATATAGACCGTGGTGCCCTGCTAAGCACGCACGGTGATGAGGGTAAATGAAATATAGACCGTGGTGCCCTGCTAAGCACGCACTGTGATGAGGGTAAATGAAATATAGACCGTGGTGCCCTGCTAAGCACGCACTGTGATGAGGGTAAATAAAATATAGACCGTGGTGCCCTGCTAAGCACGCACTGTGATGAGGGTAAATGAAATATAGACCGTGGTGCCCTGCTAAGCACGCACTGTGATGAGGGTAAATAAAATATAGACCGTGGTGCCCTGCTAAGCACGCACTGTGATGAGGGTAAATAAAATATAGACCGTGGTGCCCTGCTAAGCACGCACTGTGATGAGGGTAAATAAAATATAGACCGTGGTGCCCTGCTAAGCACGCACTGTGATGAGGGTAAATGAAATATAGACCGTGGTGCCCTGCGAAGCACGCACCGTGATGACGGTAAATGAAATATAGACCGTGGTGCCCTGCTAGGCAGGCACTGTGATGAGGGTAAATGAAATGTAGACCGTGGTGCCCTGCTAAGCACGCACTGTGATGAGTGTAAATGAAATATAGACCGTGGTGCCCTGTGAAGCACGCACTGTGATGAGGGTAAATGAAATATAGACCGTGGTGCCCTGCGAAGCACGCACTGTGATGAGGGTAAATGAAATATAGACTGTGGTGCCCTGCGAAGCATGCACTGTGATGAGGGTAAATGAAATATAGACCGTGGTGCCCTGCGAAGCACGCACTGTGATGAGGGTAAATGAAATATAGACCGTGGTGCCCTGCTAAGCACGCACTGTGATGAGGATAAATGAAATATAGACCGTGGTGCCCTGCTAAGCACGCACTGTGATGAGGGTAAATGAAATATAGACCGTGGTGCCCTGCTAAGCACGCACTGTGATGAGGGTAAATGAAATATAGACCGTGGTGCCCTGCGAAACATGCACTGTGATGAGGGTAAATGAAATATAGACCGTGGTGCCCTGCTAAGCACGCACTGTGATGAGGCTAAATGAAATATAGACGGTGGTGCCCTGCTAAGCACGCACTGTGATAAGGGTAAATGAAATATAGACCGTGGTGCCCTGCTAAGCACGCACTGTGATGAGGGTAAATGAAATATAAACCGTGGTGCCCTGCTAAGCACGCACTGTGATGAGGGTAAATAAAATATAGACCGTGGTGCCCTGCTAAGCACGCACTGTGATGAGGGTAAATAAAATATAGACCGTGGTGCCCTGCTAAGCACGCACTGTGATGAGGGTAAATGAAATATAGACCGTGGTGCCCTGCTAAGCACGCACTGTGATGAGGGTAAATAAAATATAGACCGTGGTGCCCTGCTAAGCACGCACTGTGATGAGGGTAAATAAAATATAGACCGTGGTGCCCTGCTAAGCACGCACTGTGATGAGGGTAAATAAAATATAGACCGTGGTGCCCTGCTAAGCACGCACTGTGATGACGGTAAATGAAATATAGACCGTGGTGCCCTGCTAAGCACGCACTGTGATGAGGGTAAATAAAATATAGACCGTGGTGCCCTGCTAAGCACGCACTGTGATGAGGGTAAATGAAATATAGACCGTGGTGCCCTGCGATGCACGCACTGTGATGAGGGCAAATGAAATATATATAGACCATGGTGCCCTGCTAGGCACGCACTGTGATGAGGGTAAATGAAATATAGACCGTGGTGCCCTGCTAAGCACGCACTGTGATGAGGGTAAATGAAATATAGACCGTGGTGCCCTGCTAAGCACGCACTGTGATGAGGGTAAATGAAATATAGACCGTGATGCCCTGCTAAGCACGCACTGTGATGAGGGTAAATGAAATATAGACCGTGGTACCCTGCTAAGCACGCACTGTGATGAGGATAAATGAAATATAGACCGTGGTGCCCTGCTAAGCACGCACTGTGATCAGGATAAATGAAATATAGACCATGGTGCCCTGCTAAGCACGCACTGTGATGAGGGTAAATGAAATATAGACCGTGGTGCCCTGCTAAGCACGCACTGTGATGAGGGTAAATGAAATATAGAGCGTGGTGCCCTGCGAAGCACGCACTGTGATGAGGGTAAATGATATATAGAGCGTGTTACCCTGCGAAGCACGCACTGTGATGAGGATAAATGAAATATAGACCGTGGTGCCCTGCTAAGCACGCACTGTGATGAGGGTAAATGAAATATAGACCGTGGTGCCCTGCTAAGCACGCACTGTGAGGAGGGTAAATGAAATATAGACCGTGGTGCCCTGCTAAGCACGCACTGTGATGAGGGTAAATGAAATATAGACCGTGGTGCCCTGCTAAGCACGCACTGTGATGAGGGTAAATGAAATATAGACCGTGGTGCCCTGCGAAGCACGCACTGTGATGAGGGTAAATGAAATATAGACCGTGGTGCCCTGCGAAGTACGCACTGTGATGAGGGTAAATGAAATATAGAACGTGGTGCCCTGCTAAGCACGCACTGTGTTGAGGGTAAATGAAATACAGACCGTGGTTCCCTGCTAAGCACGCACTGTGATGAGGATAAATGAAATATAGACCGTGGTGCCCTGCTAAGCACGCACTGTGATGAGGGTAAATAAAATATAGACCGTGGTGCCCTGCTAAGCACGCACTGTGATGAGGGTAAATGAAATATAGACCGTGGTGCCCTGCTAAACACGCACTGTGATGAGGGTAAATGAAATATAGACCGTGGTGCCCTGCTAAGCACGCACTGTGATGAGGGTAAATGAAATATAGACCGTGGTGCCCTGCTAAGCACGCACTGTGATGAAATATAGATCGTGATGCCCTGCGAAGCTTTGACATTCGATTCGATTTCGAAACTTAAGTTGATATTCGGTTCGATTCGAAATCGATTTCCCGATTCGTTCTATCTTAGTTTAAATCGTAAATTTGTTGTAATTTAAACAACACTTCATTCGGAACACTGTTTACTACACCTGTGAAAAATCTAGAAAAGTGAAACGGCTTGCTCGTCACTCCATTGATAAAACAATTACGAAACGGGAGACGTCATTTCAATTTTTTCGCGTTGTGACGTCAGACGGTAACATTTGCTACTGGAGCCGTAAACATCAAAGAAACTACGCCCGCTCTCATCCAATCAGAGGGCGAGGATTTTACTCTTATTGGAACATATAATGTGGAAATGAAAGACTGAGCGTAACTTCCGCTACATTAACATAAACAGCATCTGCACTCATGGCACTATCCATGACAAGTCCAGTATAATTAGTCCCTACCACTGCAGAATGCAAATTTAAAGTTTCTAAGCAATGTCGACGATGAACTATAGCCTTTGAATAGTAATATTCTAACTGCGTCACCAACGCATGCGTCTACGAATGTATGCCTTAATGATGTATTTTGACTATTTGATCAGTCGGGAGTTGAGCCATCACAGTCGGAACAAATCAGGTTAATAGCACACTCAGCCTCCATCGATTATCTTCACTGATCTGGTTCAAGGTTCGATTCCATTTCGAATAAATGGCGTGGATCGATTTGAGATTCGATTCGAATCGAAAATGTGTGATTTGCGGGTCCCTAATGGATTGGGGATTTTCTTATCCTGTCTCTTAACAGCTTCATTTACCAGAAAATTAACATTTTTTGAACAGATAAACCCACAGAACCGAGAAATACAAAACAGCAAGGTCTCATCGTCCCTAAACTGTTGTCCCTTACTATAGGCAGGCCTAAAACTAGTGTCCGCTAGGAGGGACGGCGGTTTGATTTTCTGTTAAAGCCGCTAAGTTGAAAGACAAAGCTGACCATCTGATGAAAACACAATTTTCATTGTGCAAAAATAACCTCATATCTCATGTGCCCTTTGTATGAAAACGCTCTTTATAAGTTAAAACAGAAATACAAAAGATTGGCTTAACTTGATACTGCATTTCTGTTGTGGACTGGATAATGGAATTAGCAGACAGGATGAGAGCGGATTGCACAGGCTCTTTACTCTTAACCCTTTCAATCCGGTGTGCATAAATTTTTGCGTGGAGAAAAAAATGGAAGTGGACGAGCAGACGATATAAAGACCAAAAAATCTGAAGCGAGGCTCGGTAATAATTTAATCGAATAGCTCGACAGAGCTGTTGGATTAAATTATTACTGAACCTCCCAACAAACCAGAATGGTTTCGCCCATTTTGCCGTTAAGAGTATTGACTGATATGATACCTGCCAATGCGCCAGTGTTGAAAGGGTTAACTAGATACTGCATTTCTGTTGTAGACTTAATAATGCCATATTTAGTAAACGTGACCTTAAATTGAATAAGGAATAAACGCATCAGCTTATGACAAAGATGACATTACCACCCCACCCCCCTCCTCTCATTAGAGTAGGCTGGGTGAGATCGTTCGATGATGGGTCATAAGCTGATTTCGTGTATTGTCGTTATAAGAGTTACTTCGTTAACCCTTTACCCAACGTAACGGCCAAAACCGGCCAGCGCTATTCTCAAAAATCGGCAATTAATTTTCATTATATTTTCATTTTTTGTCTCAAAAACATAGGTTATGACCCCTCATTTGAACGAGCTCGTCGAGCTCGTTCCAATGAGGCGTCATAACCTATATGTTTGAGACAAAAAATGAAAAAAAATAGTTTCTCAAGAATTTTTTTGGCAAGTGTCGTCTGCTTTTCATGTTGGGTGAAGGGTTATATGTAAGTAAGTCTATAAATAATAATAATAAAGCGGTCGATGTACAAACGCCAATTGCCAACCAGATACCTTGTCCGATCCTCTCGTGGTAAATCGGCCGTTTTCTGTGCTTTGTGAGGGACTTGGGTGCGAATAATTGCTATTTACCGACCAGCCTGGATATACCGAATATCTTGATCTCGTAGTAAACCGGGGGTCGTATGTTCGATCAGAAGTTGTGCATCAGTTACCTTATGCGGTAACAAAAGGTGACATGGGTGGGTTTTGTAATCTAATCGTGTTAAATTCGTTAGCTCCCCCGTGACGTGTATGAATTATGAAAAATGCTGCTTCCTGTCAAAAACTGTCCTCAGTTATTTGCCAAGGTGTGAACATCTGCTGTTCAGATAGAGCTGCCAACTGGAATCCAAGAAACACCGCTAAGCGTGTTGGCTGCTCAAGCTACCACAGAGAGTATCCAAGTGAGCAATGGCAAAATATGTATCCTCCAAGTGACACGGACAGTTTGTTGGATGATTTAACTAACCACCGAAGACATAAAGAGGGCAAGAAGAAGAAGAGATGGAAGGGACCATCCATACGTCGTGATGCCTATCGACTGTGGGAGTTCCTGGAGAGAAAGAAGGTGGAAGGAAAGAGAAGGAAACAGAGAGGTATATTCATAGGGTCATACTTGCACCCCTAGGCGATCCATGTCCAGCCCGATACACTCCTCGAAATGGGGATAGTGGGAGGACATCAGGTCGCCAGGGGACAGATCAATCTATCATCCAATTCATTTTTCTTCGGAAGATGAGATGGAGGAGGTAGATATATTTCTGGTGCAGGATGTGGTTTCGGACGAGGTTCCTCACCCCCTCCCCCCACCCCAACTCCTACCGAGCCTACATCTCCAAACCAGAGTCCCGATCATGAAACGGGCAACCGGCCACAAACACTACGAAAAGAACAGAGAGAGCACATACTGCTCGTAGCAAAGCAGAACTAAGACCTTAGACAGAAACTCCAAGAAAATAGAAGACTATCACAGGACAGTGGCGAACGACGAAAAAAATTTTTTTGGTAGCTCACAATGCCCCGAAAACACCAGAAGCAGCTAGGATTTTGCCTTATTAACAAACCCAATCCTCCAAAATCAACAGTTCTTAAACTTCAATAATGGCATCGGTTTCACCCAAACGGCGGCCACCTCTTCTAAAGAAAGAAAAACGGTCGACCACACTGACGCCACTAAGTACTCGGACCTTCCTTCCTTTGACACGCCCGGGCATGTGACTAAATTATTCTACATTAGTGAGGTATGAAATGAGCTTGACCCACACCGTCCCTTCCCATCGAAGGCGCGTGAAACCATTACCTTCGTACTATTTCGCGTCATTATTAAGACTTAAGCGATAAACATGAGAACACCCCCCCCCCCCCCCCCAAACAAAAAAAAATGTACTATCTTCCTATTTTCGATGTTACGGCATGATAACCCTTTACCTAACGAATCGCCCGCATCAGCCCGCGTAATATGCAAATTGAGCAGTTGAAAAAATTAAATTTTTCAAAATATTTCAACAAAACCATATCATGTGACTCCTCGTTGGAACGAGCTCATTGAGCTCGTTCCAATGAGGGGTCACATGATATTGTTTTGTTGAAATTTTTTGAAAAATGTTAAAAAATTATTTTTAAAATAATAAATTTTGATATCGTCTGCGTTGGTTAAAAGGGTTAACAGATTATTCGGTCTAACCGATGAACTGTGTGTTCCAGTTCCCGGTCAGTGACCTAGACCCTGTTAGTAAAACACTTCAGCTGATAAAAGAATGAAGTTTACTTCAGTATGTAAATAAAAAGCGATAAGTCGGATGGACGACCTTTGAGTCAGACTGACATCCATTAGAGAACGAAACACACTTCGTGATCACAAGTCCGTCGTATTTGATTTTCGACTACATTGAGTTTGTGAAAATACAAAATGGACATTAAATTCGATGGTAAAAGAGTGTTAGTAACTGGAGGCGGGCGTGGAATCGGACGTGAAATTGCACAAAGGTTGGTGAAGTGCGGTGCAAACACCTTCGTGCTCACAAAATCTACAAACAGCGTGGAAAGCTTGAAACAAGAAGATCCAGATATAACGGTGGTACAAATCGATATAGCAGACTGGGAAAAAACTAGGAATGTTGTTGAATCTCTACTTCCAATAGACTTACTCGTCAACAATGCGGGAATTAGCCGCCCAGCAGCCTTCACTGACGCCACACAGTCTGATATTGATGATATCTTCAATATTAATTATAAAGCGACATTTAATATATCACAGATTGTAGCTCAGGATTTAAGGGCCTATATAAGTAATGAAATTTCGTTTATTTTGAAAATTCTCACCTCCGATATTCCTTCAATTCAAATTAAATATACACAAAAAGTGCATCAAAATGAAGGCTGGGATGTATAGAACACGAAACACACGTGTAATCAACTCATAGAGTCGACTGAAGGCACCACTGGTTCCTGGAAGTCTGTTGCCGTGTTCGCATCAGAACTGATAATTTAATAATATTTCACTTAAACAGCTTGTGGCCAAATGTGCTTTACATATCCAAGAACAAAGCTAGGGGATCAAAATTCTTCAAAACACGGCGACAGAGCTGCATTGGGGAAAATTCCAACGCCTTTGCTTTTGCTTACGTATGGGCATACTTTCGATTTCCGGCCGGCGTCATCGGACAGAAAAAGCATGTAAAACAACGCCGTCTAAAATCAAATAATGAAAAAGATCGCCTTCATACAGTATACTGTTATTAGATAGAGATTGCACAGTTGCCATATTCAATGCAAGATATCATGATACCTGTTGAAATTTCTTAGAATTACGATTTTGTTTTTTGATGGAAATTCGTGGTAACGAGTGATTTGCGCATGTCTGTCGAGCATGGAAACCATCTTCAACAAAAAATGCAGACAGTGTTGTCCTTTTCCAAAATGCAGACATGTCGCTATATTCGAAAGTGTTTTGAATGCCTAGCTTTGTTCTTGGATATATGAAGCACATTTGGCCACAAGTTGTTCTGATGAAATATTATTTTATTATCAGTTCTGGTGCGAATACGGTAGCAGACTTCCAGGAACCAGTTGTGCCTACAGTCGACTCTTCGAGTTGATTACATATGTGTTTCGTGTTCTATACATCCCAACCTTCATTTTGATGTATAATTTGTGTATATTTAATCCGAATTTAAGGAATATGAGAGGTGGGAATTTCAAAATAAACAAAATTCCATTACTTATATAGGCCCTTAATCAAGAGAGGGAAACCGGGAGCAATTGTCAATATATCGTCAAGTGTAACGGCAAAACGGTTTCCCTGTTGTTCTGTTTATGGTTCGAGTAAGTCGGCGTTAGATTCGCTCACTAAATAAATGGCGTTAGAATTAGGACCAAAACAGATTAGAGTGAATGCTGTCAAACCAACAGCGATACCCACCGACATGACAAAAGGTGTGATCGCGAATCCGGAAACGGAACAGAGGATTATCAATACCATTCCACTTGGGCGACTCGGTGAGAAGCAGGAAGTTGCGGATGTGGTTTTATTTCTGCTGAGTGATTACGCATCTCTTATAAATGGTGTGACATTGCTTTTGGATGGGGGCAAGCCTTGTAACTAAAGCAGAAAAAATGGTTTTTTGACCAAGTCAGTTCTTTCAATTAATTGTTTATTACGAATAGCGTATTTCAGTATTCAACAACCATTCAGTTCATACATAAAACGTGGCGAGTGGATAACTGAGCTTGTGAATTTTTCTGGATGTAAGTATATTGTGATGTGGATTAAGCCCATCTTATTAATATATAATCCTTGTCAAGCCACCGGTTCAGTGTACATGTCATAGACGAATCAGGGATGTGGTGACAGGGGGGGGGGGGGTGTCTCACCCCCCCCCCCCTCCAGCTAGGAGTATTTTTTTTCAATAGTTGGAAATTCCGAGGTCAAAAATCAACTAGTTGGAAATTCAATAAATTAACATTGTTCATGAGAAATTTTGTTCTTTTATTTCCAACTGGAAATTTGAGTTTCAAATTTCCTACTCTGAAATTGACATGACCTCAAAATTTCGACTCTGACATCAATCCGGTAAATTTTCTGACCCAGACATTATAAATGATGCTTTTTCCGTTTCAGGACTAGAGAAAATTTTCAGAAGGGTTCACAACCCTTTACCCAACGCAGATGATTTCAAAATTCTTTATTTTAAATATCATTTTTTTTAATTTTTGAAAAAAATTTCAACAAGACCATATCATGTGACCCCTCTTTGGAACGAGCTCGACGAGCTCGTTCCAAAGAGGAGGTCACATGATATGGTTTTGTTGAAATTTTTCGAAAAATAGCTGTATTTGCATATTACGTGGGCGGATGCGGGCGATTCGTTGGGTAAAGGGTTAAAAGATATCACCCAGCGCTGCAGTGCAACCACATATCGAAACCACTCACAGTTGGAATTTACACCGGTGCCCCCCCCCCCCCCCCCCCCCTCGCCCAGCTGAAAGCCTCTAGCCACATCCCTGAGACGAATTCCACTTGGGCGACTCGGTGAGAAGCAGGAAGTTGCGGATGTGGTTTTATTTCTGCTGAGTGATTACGCATCTCTTATAAATGGTGTGACATTGCTTTTGGATGGGGGGCAAGCCTTGTAACTAAAGCAGAAAAAATGTTTTTTTGACCAAGTCAGTTCTTTGAATTAATTGTTTATTACGAATAGCGTATTTTAGTATTCAACAACCATTCAGTTCATACATAAAACGTGGCGAGTGGATAACTGAGCTTGTGAATTTTTCTGGATGTAAGTATATTGTGATGTGGATTAAGCCCATCTTATTAATATATAATCCTTGTCAAGCCACCGGTTCAGTGTTCATGTCATAGACGAATCAGGGATGTGGCGACAGGGGGGGGGGGGGGGTGGGTGTCTCACCCCCCCCCCCCCACCTCCAGCTAGGAGTATTTTTTTTCAATAGTTGGAAATTCCGAGGTCAAAAATCAACTAGTTGGAAATTCAATAAATTAACATTGTTCATGAGAAATTTTGTTCTTTTATTTCCAACTGGAAATTTGAGTTTCAAATTTCCTACTCTGAAATTGACATGACCTCAAAATTTCGACTCTGACATCAATCCGGTAAATTTTCTGACCCAGACATTATAAATGATGCTTTTTCCGTTTCAGGACTAGAGAAAATTTTCAGAAGGGTTCACAACCCTTTACCCAACGCAGATGATTTCAAAATTCTTTATTTTAAATATCATTTTTTTTAATTTTTAAAAAAAATTTCAACAAGACCATATCATGTGACCCCTCTTTGGAACGAGCTCGACGAGCTCGTTCCAAAGAGGAGGTCACATGATATGGTTTTGTTGAAATTTTTCGAAAAATAGCTGTATTTGCATATTACGTGGGCGGATGCGGGCGATTCGTTGGGTAAAGGGTTAAAAGATGTCACCCAGCGCTGCAGTGCAACCACATATCGAAACCACTCACAGTTGGAATTTACACCGGTGCCCCCCCCCCCCCCCCCCCCCCCCGCCCAGCTGAAAGCCTCTAGCCACATCCCTGAGACGAATTCACTAGATTAACTTTGGGACGATTTCAGGAACTCGGTGAAGACCTAATTTATTAGACGAGTGTAGTATTTTAGAGACACGAGAAGCTAAGAAATTCAGTTCGATTCAAAATCGTCTCCTTAGTTTGATTCGAGTTGCGCCGATTCCAAATTTTCGAATCTTATAGGATGTTCTCAAACCCCTACAAAATGTCTCCTCCTGACCTCATGGTCTACCATCAAATCTCCTGTACAGGAGGGGGAGCGGGGTGTGTCCTGAACAGGAGGCCCAGGTTTCCCGAACAAGTGACCTGATGATACAGTTAAAACTAGAAGTCCTGTCATGAAATGCGCACAAATAGCTCGTCGATCTGCGCGTTAATCTACGCGTTAGGGCCGTAGTAAGGCTACCAAAGTCTGTACATGTGGCCTGTGCACAAGCAATGTTTCAGCCAATGGACCTCCGGGTAACCTGGAGGTCCAGTGGCAGAAACATTGCCTGTGTTTGCTATGAGTTACCAGGAGAACCTGTCGTGCTTTGGGTGCCATTCGATATGGCAATTGCGCGCAATTCCTACGCGCAAATAAGCCTAGATAAGCGCACAGTTCGTGACAGGACTTCTAGTTTTAACTGTAGATGAAGAGTTCAAGGTTTTGCTGCCGAAACTAGTTTAATTCCGTACTGGAATATTTTTTGATTGACTTGCCGTAACAGACGTGTAGTCGGTGAATACAATACTTGCGCGGAGACTGGCATTATTATGATCCCCGACGAATCTGGAGGTGGGGTGGGGAAATCTCACCCGAGGGGCAAGATATTTGAACCAGACCCGAGACTTGTCTCGGTCTGGTTCAAATATCTTGCCCACAGGTTGAGATTTCCCCATTCCCACCTTCAAACTCATCGAGGATGATTTTTCTCCCCAGACACGAGGATTACATTATTGTAGATAATTGGCAGTCACGTGCTGACATGCCTAATTTATCAAGTCGTAGTCACTTAGAAAAACAAACAATTTCATCGGAAAGATCGTACAAAAGTTAGGTATATAACATAGGTATATACTAAAAAATTGTTTGTAACACTGTCCGTTAAGGGGGTTAATGAATTTGAAATAGTTCCGGCGACCTAATAAAATATGCAAATGAGTATGTCACGTGGGTGGGTGGAATAAAAATATCCCACCCTACTGTCTCACCCGGGACACGCGTATGTTTTACGTATAGCGGGGGAGAAAATTTACAGTTGAAGGAGGTTTAATAAACTGGGGACAAAAGTTTGGAATGTTGGTATTAATAAGAGGGGGATGGAAGCAAACATTTGATTCATGGAGTCGTCTACTAACTGTCCTCTTGAGACAATGAAATTGAATTCATTAGCGAGATATTTTCTCTTCCATCCTCCTCTTGCACAAGATTAACAAGCTCTCATCTTTGTTAGGGCTGTCACGATTTTTTAATTCAGGAATCGATTAATCGTCACAAATAATCGATCATAATCGATTAATCGTACCTATATGACCCCCCCCTCTCCCTCTCTCTCTGACGTCGATAAAAAATGAAGTTCAAGTCAGTTGACCTACCTCCGGTAAACAACGAAGAAGATCCTCTTTTAGGTACGTTCAAAGCTTTGATGTACTGAACTTTTGAACCGCCAGTGTAATAATCAAGACCGGTCGGCAGTTGCGAACTTCGCAACTGCCGACCGGTCTTGATTATTACACTGACGGTTCAAAAGTTCAGAACATCAAAGCTTTGATGAATGCACCTGACAGACAAATGCTTTCAACGGCTTCTTGGGGTTTAACTTCGATGTTCTTAACTCTTTACCTTTAGAAACAATAGTTTTTTCATAAAATTTTCTTTTAATTGTTAAACGTCCAAAGCGGGATAAAATTTACCGATTATTCGACAACGAAACATACTAATCGATTTCGCTGTGACCGATCAACAATCGACTAATCGATTAGTCGTGACAGCCCTAATCTTTGTCTTTCTTTTACCTAATCATGTTCACACAATATTATAGACCACCAAGCATATGCCACACTAAAATTGCATTTGTCAAATTTTTTCACTGACCCTCATATCACAAATCATGCGTCAATGAACACGACACACTGTGCTTAAAGATGTCTACAATTGAAATGGGTGGAGTAATGACTGATCCTTCAGTTTGTTATTTGATTTTCATTATTATTAGTTGCCAGTATAAAATGTCGGGTTTCAAATGCCAATATTCCAGACTTTTGTCCCCCAGTTTATTTTCATGTTGTTGAGCCGTGAGAGTCGATTTGTTCCACTTTTCAAGTTTCGAACGGCGCTGCATCAATTCCGCTATAAACTGGGGTTCGAATCTAGATTTCGGGAAGAAAATCAGATAAGCGACGTGTAAATCATGGATGGAGAAACAAACAAGTTAGGCCCCGGATTAGGTTGTTAACCCTTTACCCGACACAACGGCCAAAACCCGGCTGCGCTATTCACAAAATTCACTATTCAATTTTTATTACTTTTTCCTTTTTTTGTTACAAAAACATAGCTTATGACCCCTCATTGGAACGAGCTTACAGGGCCCGTTCCAATGATGGGTCATAAGATATGTTTTTGACGCACAAAGTGACAAAAATTAGTTATTCAAGAATTTTGTTTGCAAGTGTCTTCTACTTTTCGTGTTGGGTAAAGGGTTAAAACTTTGCGTTGTTTGATAGGGTGTCCGCTCCAAAAATAGTCTCGATTTACATCATGAATGTCATCATCCTCTGTCGTCGTGTTTTATCACCCACTAAATCGGATGGATACTAATTGATGCCCTATTTTTCGACACCTAAATTACCAAATGTATACAAACCACTGTCTTAGGGGCGCGTTGGCGTCGCGGTAACCGGTTCTCGTCAGATCACCGGCGTTAAGCAACGTCGAGCGCGGTTAGTAGTTGGGTGGGTGACCATATCAGCGACTGATTCGCGCTCTCGCTTTGTGTCCTTGGGCAACGCACTTAACCCCGATTGCCTATATGGGGTCACGATGACGCTGTGTAATAAGGCGTACTGCACGTCGACGGCGCGCATGTCTTCAACCAATCTAACCCTGCCTCTGCCGCGGTGCAGAGTTCGGAGTTACGATTTGGAGAGCGGACAGCTGCTCGTCGTTGCTCGGTGGTTCTCTCCGGGTACTCCGGCTTCCTCAACCCGTAAACCTGTTACCGACATGATATGACCCTGGCTGTTATTGTGCCGTTAAACCCACATAAATAATTAACTACTGTCTTGACGTGAGGATTCAAAAGTTCGCATATTATTTTTCAACTAGCTTTGATTGTCAATAAAAGCGTGCAAATACGAGCGTGTTTACCAATCTCACTTCCATAAATGTATTGTCGCAGTTATTAGTTTTGCAAAGCTTAAAAGTATAATTGAAGCCGCCATCATTATAAATTTGATTCACTCGCATTTTCACAAAGTTTTACAAAAACACAACAGCAGAAATGTCAGTTAAAATCTTAGGCGTCAAGGTTAACTCTTAACCAGTGAGTATTTTCAAAGTATTTTTTATCAAATCTTGTCATGGCTGCTCTGAAGCAGCCATGACTAGATTTGATGAAAAACTCATCTAAATTTATCAAAAGAAATCATTGGACGAAATGTTCATTCAATTTACACGGGAGAAATTTGGTTAAATTTCCCCAAATTTATTTATTTATTTATTTATTTATTTGGATCAACAAGTATTTATTTATTTATTTATTTATTTATTTATTTATTTATTTATTTATTTATTTATTTATTTATTTATGGGGTTTAATGACACTTTCGATAGCTAGGGTCATCTCGTGTCAGACAGTTTCACAGGTGGAGGAAGTCGGAGTACCCGGAGAGAACCACCGGGCGGCGGTGAGTAACTATCAGACTCTTCAACGTACCAGCGCCACACAAGCAAGAGCATTGATTGAAGACAAGTCTACCACCGATGTCTGTACGCCTTAGTACACAGGGTCACCATGTCTCCACGTGGACAATCGGACTTAAGTGCTTTGCCCAAAGACAAAACGCAGTTACCTGTGGAGGGGACCGAACCGTGGACCTTTCGGTTTGAAGTCCAATGCCGTAACCATTGAGCCATCGCGATCCCTATATAATAAAGTATACTGGTAAAAGAATATTAAGATATATGTACCCTCCTTATAATGAATTAAACTAAATTAAAACCCATTTTTTTATCAGAAAATGTTCTGTTCATTCTTTTATATTGATATAGATCGGTACAAAACGTCCGTGTTACTCCAAAAGTGTTAAGTTGCCTAAACTCCTGGGCCTTAACGTCCGGGGTCGAACGTCTGTTGGTCGACGCCCTGCATTCCCTAATAAAAATGGCAGACGGTCCATGTACCAGAACTTTTTGAATAACTAAATATTTTCAATATGTTCCTTCAAATTATAGTCTATTACCCTCATATGGACGAGCTTTATGAGTCCCACTTTCAGAAGCCATTTGTACTATTTGTCTCTGACTAAAAAATCCCTTGTTTACGAAATCAGTTGAAGAGGGCCAAAAGTGTGACTGCTCGTACGATTTTTCGACATTTCAGAATATCGAGAAGAAAACAAATTATTCAGAGGCGACGAAGCCAGGGGACACGGGGTGGGGGGGGGCACGTGCCCCTCCACCTTTTTCCACGGATATGTTTCGCAGTTACATAATGAGTCCGCATGCAAACGTGTCAATATACAGGCATTCCTGCAACATTATTTGCAAATCCAAACAATATTCAGCCAAAGAATCCCACTTTCGGCCGCTTCGGCCCGTTTCTTCTACTTCAACTATCTTCCAACCCGAAGGCTGGTCTTCGGGTTGGAAGATGGTTGAAGTAGAAGAAACGGACAGAACAGCGACCACACAGCGGGATACTCGTCCAAACGATAGACTATAGTGGGTCATGGTATATTAACCGACATACGATTGAATCCTTTCTCACATTGGGTCGAACCATTAGCATTGTAAATTTGTGCCCCTCCACACTTTCGATAGCTAGGGTCATCTAACCCTGCCGCTGCCGCGGTGCAGAGTTCGGAGTTACGATGTTGGAGAGCGGACAGCTGCTCGTCGTTGCTCGGTGGTTCAACAGTATAGCATGCAATTATAGATGGGCCTTAGAGCGAGGTCTAGGGGTGAATGGAGGAAACGGGCAGCTAAGCCATCCACCTTTGGTCCTCCACCAGTGCCATCGACCTTCACGCATACCAAATACTGATACGATCTCACGAATAAAACAGTGTACACGTAGTATATTCGAACTGCACCCAATTAGTGAAACACGTATTCCCACACGCAGCAGTTACTCAAAAACCACAAACAACACGCTGTATCATGCGCTAAATAAGTAATCCGTACCTAAGCTCAGCCTACAGCTGATGGAGAACAATCCATTTTCATAAGCAGTGAAAAGTTATATAACTCCACGGGTGGAAGTCCACCCATATGAGTGTCCAAAACATGGACCACAATCTATAACAATTCTCTGCCCATATACTCAACGTGCAGAGAGCCGTGACCGCATACTCTAAGAGTATTGGAGGGGTGCCACCCTCCCCACATACACACTATGTCTGACTCACCGAATGTCTCGCACTAAACGTGCAGTGGTAAACATGCAGCCACAAGACTAGCTCTTGAGACATCCTAACTCTCTCTTCGCAAAAAGTCATGTAACGGACTCCCACAACTGCCTGTAAGCATGCCTTTGTTTCTGCCTCCCCCGTTTCAAGCATGCAAACGTGTCAATATACAGGCATTCCTGCAACATTATTTGCAAATCCAAACAATATTCAGCCAAAGAATCCCACTTTCGGCCGCTTCGGCCCGTTTCTTCTACTTCAACTATCTTCCAACCCGAAGGCTGGTCTTCGGGTTGGAAGATGGTTGAAGTAGAAGAAACGGACAGAACAGCGACCACACAGCGGGATACTCGTCCAAACGATAGACTATAGTGAGTCATGGTGCATTAACCGATACTCGATTGCAACCTTTCTCACATTGGGTCGAACCATTAGCATTGTAAATTTGTGCCCCTCCACTGTTATCGAGCTTCCGCCGCCCCTGCAATTATTATAGTGTATAATGCATTCTCAAGAGTGGAGGTGAAATACAAAATGGCCCATGGGGGTTTCTTAATCAAAAGTTTATTCATTATTATTAATTAAGCCTTTGCCTAACACAAATTGGAGACGACATTTGCCATAAGCAGCCTGCATAAACTAAATAAACATTTTCATTTTTGTCTCCAAAACATACATTATGACTCCTCATTGGAACGAGCTCGTTGAGACCGTTTAAATGAGGGATCATTTATTTATTATGGTTTAACGACACTTTAACAGCCAGAGTCACATCATGTCGGTGATAGTTTTACGGGTGGAGGAAGCCGGAATACCCGGAGAGAACCACCGAGCAACGACGAACAGCTGTCAGCTCTCCAACATAGTAACTATGAACTCTGCACCGCGGAAAAGGCAGTGCTAGATGGGTTGAAGACATGCGCACCAACGACGTGCAGTACGCCTTAGTACACAGTGCCATCGTGCCCGCATGTAGGCAATCGGTATTAAGTGCCTTGCCCAAGGACATAACGCGGGAGCACAAATCAGTCGCTGAAATGGCCACCCATCCAACTACTAACGGCGCTCGACGTTGCTTAACTTCGGTGATCTGACGAGAACCGGTTACCGCGACGTCACTGTGCCCCCAAATGAGGGATCATAAGCTATATTGTGAAACGAATAGTGACCCAATCCACACATACACAAACACTTTCCTTTTGGATTCGCTGCTACTGATTTTCAATTTATAAGCATTCACTATTATGCATAGCGTATGCCGAGATATCCAAAAAATATATTTGAGAATTTAAATTCCTAATTATCTAACTTTTAAAGGATATTGTTGGCGGCTCCTAATTCTCCGTGAGCTCGGCGCAACCTCGGGAAAGCCCCACATAAACAGTTTTGTCTACCTGTTGTGCAAATGAGTGTCAGAAACATTGATATGTCATGCATAACCCCTTTCCAAACGTCGACAATATCAAAATTTCTTTTTTTCAAATGTTTCACAAAGTTCAACAAAGACCATATCACGTGACCCCTCATTGAAGAATTTATTTGCCGGAAACTGTGTAAGGCAATAGTACGCAGAGAGTGGAGTAGTTCTAAAACAATGCGTGAGTGAATTTTCGACGGATAATACGTTGATTTCTTCTACTGTATATTAGAAGAATAAGAATTTATTTGCCGGAAACTCTGTAAGGCAGCAGTTCTAAAACAATGAGTGACTGAGTTATCATCAGATAATCCGTTGAGTTCTGCTACTATACATTAGAAGAATAAGCAAAACTTTAGCCATTGGAATTCGGGATAGTTCCTTGCTTGTCGTTCTTATGCTTCTTCAAAGCAATAATTTGGAAGGAATTTCACTCTGTGAGTGATTAGTAATGATCTACTCCCCACATGCTGTATTGTTAATGATAATTAAAAATTGAATTGTGTGGACGCTAAATGAGACGTCAGCAAAATTTACTAAACGAATTCCAAAAGAACACCATCCATTCGATACATTTGTTCTGATAAGTTTGTCCCCGTAACCTTCCGAATATTTAGTTTTTCGATTCCAATAGGATTGCTCTCCAACCCAAGAAGTTTGTCCCTATAAGTTTGTCCGTATAACACTCCAAGTTTTATGGGAATTTCTATAGTTAATTTTGTCCCAATGTAGTCGCATTTGGGTATTGTAAAACCTGTGTTAAATCCTTGTTCCTTTAACCCTTTACCTAACACGAAAAGCAGACGACACATGCAAACAAAATTTTTTAATAACTAATTTTTTTCATTTTCTGTCTCAAAAACATAGGTTTTGACCCCTCATTGGAACGAGCTCGACGAGCTCGTTCCAAAGAGGGGTCATAACCTATGTTTTTGAGACGAAAAATGAAAAATAATAGCCGATTTTTGTGAACAGTGCTGGCCGGTTTGGAACGTTACGTTGGGTAAAGGGTTAAAGCCGGCTTCCGCTACTGTGTAGTTCTGAATAAAGGTTATTATTTCATAATTTCACATTCATGTACAAAGGAAACGTTTGTTAAGTTTTCCCACTTCATTTCATTCGAGAATCGGTGCCTCCCTTCACTCAAAGTCGACCATTGGTTATTACTTGACTTTGAACTCTCTGAGCTCTGAGTGAAGAACAGCTTGAACCATCAAAATGTCCTTCTCTTTCACTTCAGACTAAATTTGAGTAAAAAAGCAAAAAATGCTATGTGAACCGAAACTGAAATCTGACCTACTGATTCTTTTGCCAACTGAAGTATTTTGTCCTGTGGTTGGTGTAGTAACGTCGTTCCCCGGGAAATGAATTTACAGAACTGGTGTCCGAGTTATAAACCCTTAGCGGTTATTCTATTCAATATCAGTTACTGTTAACACATGTCGAAGCACAAAATATTCGTACTTCCGGTTACTTACTCTGGAATGTTCGTTGGCAGTTCGTGGCCAGTAAAACCACGATAATAGGTTTAGAAGGTGGCTAGTAATTAGCCCCTTCTAAAAGTAATTATACACGTCATACGTTACGTCTGGTAGAGCTGGAAGGATGTGATTATTCAGATTCGGTTTTGGTTTGGTTCATCGATTTCGGGAAAAAAACTAGGCTTCGGTTCAGTTTTCCCACGTGTTAAGAACATATATTGAATAAACCTTCAGGCGCCTTAATTCGAAGACAAAATCCCAAATAATTCATACGACACCACACATCAAAGCCATTTCTGTAAGTATCTCCATTGGGTTTCATCTAATATCTCTTTGAACAATTTCAGGTGTTCAAAAGGATCAAGTTGATCTTGTCTAAATTTATCGCACGTCGCTTCGCGAAGAGTGAAATGAAAGTGGCAATTATTTTTTACGTTTTTTTTTTTTTTGTTGTTGTTTTTAAATGTGTTTACCCCATAAAACGCCAAAAATTAACAAACATTCATTGTCTCGAGTTAATAAAGCATCCATAAATCGAAACAGTATGTTATTATGTTATTAAAATGAAAAAGGCCCGGCTTCTTTTTCTTTCTCGTTTTGGTGATAAAATTGACAGCGGAAGTACCGCCCACCGATCCTCGTGTAAACAAAAGGAAATTCGCACGTATGTACGGCTCCTGCTCAGTAAAATCGAGAAAAAATAATAGCAACTCTTAATAATCTGACGATCATGGTATAAATAAAATATACCCAAAGTAGCTTGGTGTACCAAATGTTCACCACGAGTGGTGAACATTTGGTAAACCAAGCTACTATGAGTATATTCTATATTTACACTAGCCCGGTTGAACCCTTCGGCCAGTTCTGGATGGATCTTGCGTTAGGTTTTACGGTTTGCCGCAAAAGCCGCAACAAAACCGGAGAAAAGCGCCCATCTTTAATTACTGGAGTGTGAACTTTTGGTAGTTATTACACCATTATAGGAACGACGGTACAGTGAATTACAATGCCTTTTGGTAGTTATTACACCATGTTAAGAACGTACAATGGGTTGAAACATGGCAATTTGGTTACCGCGAAGAACAGAATAGTGAACGACGGACCAATGCCTTTTAGTAGTTATTACACCATTATAAGAACGTAAAATGGGCTGAAACATGCCAATTTGGATACTGCAAAGAACATTTGCCAAATCTTCAATTTGCTAAAACAGAAGTTATCAATTTGATCAGGGGTTAATGCCGGGAACGGAAAATCAGTGCTTCCATTTCTGAAAGCCAGCCCCGATACCCCTAAAATTCATAAACCATAACCGTGAATCAAACGTTGGGTATTAGTTTTTGATATTATGGCAAATATCAACTTCTTGCGAGATCAACATTGTTCGGACGACTTTATCGAGCAAATGAGCTATCGAGCAACTGCTCGACCGAGTGAATGTGCTTGTGTGCTAGTGCACAACGTGCGCACATCTCATACGACACATGAGTACATGCTAGATGTTCTGATGTGTGCTATTGCAAAAATTTGCACATAACACATGCAGCACAATGCACATATGGGTATTGTTGGATACAAGTCTTGGAAGGTCCGTAAGAAAATCTATACTCAATTTTGATACTACGAACCATCCAACTTATCTTACCAAGTATACCTATAGTACAGTACAACCCATTCTGTGGTATTGTAGTAGTAAGGGATTACAGTAGAACACCAGGTCGACCAATACTATCGAACATTCTTTTCTCCCCCACTCCATGTGTAACATACGTGTACGTGTGTCACGGGTGAGATAGCAGGGAGAGACAGATGTTTCTCCCCCCCCCCCCCACCCCACTGCATGTGTAACATGTAACATACGTGTGTCCCGGGTGAGATAGCAGGGAGAAACAGAAGTATCCCACCCCACCCACGTGACGTTATACATTTATAACGTTATTATGACGTTATGCATATCGTATCAGTTTCTTGCTACCAACTAATTCATATTGACGTCATCGGAATGCAGTGTGATCAAAGTTCGATGCTCTAAAACTCCTCAACCCTCAAGCTGCCACCGTTCCTAATCGATTTCGTGGTATATACCTTTGGTATATACATAACTTGTGCATGCTCTTTCTGATGGTGTCATCAGTTTCTCAAAACAACGAATACAAAATGAGTTGATTGAATCAGCACGTGACTCTCGATTACCTCTGGCTAACGTAATCGCTGCATGGTGGGGGGAGAAAAATCATCCTCGATGAGTCTGAAGGTGGGAATGGGGAAATCTCACCCTCGGGGCAAGATATTTGAACCAGACCCTCGGCAAGCCTCGGTCTGGTTCAAATATCTTGCCCCTCGGGTGAGATTTCTCCATCCCACCTCCAGACTCATCGGGGATCATAGTATTCTGCCGAACTAGACAGGGAGAGATACATCACTAACTGCAAGACTAGAAGAGCAACAGGGTACAGAAAGTACGCCATTAATTACTGTACTCGAAAACCACGAATTACCTCCACAATAATGGTTTTGTAGTACTAAGGGATAAGAGTAGACCACCAGGATACCTACGGTAACTTCCTATACTAATGAACTAGACAAGAAAAGATACACCACAACACCGCAAGACTAGAATAACAGGGTACATATACGACGCCCTAAATTACCACCATAAAGCCACCTAACGTACTACCTATACCACTCATAGGGTAATACAAAGCATTACTACTACTGTACAATACAATCGAGCATAATACTGTATGACCAATCATTACGTACTGCCCATAACAACTATATGACCATATAATGCCTTAGGTGAGTTGCTAACAATAGACCAAGGGGATACAAGCCATGCATCCTATTCTACCGCACCAGCTAACCATACATTGCCCCCGGCCACAAGACTGCTCGGCCTAGCATTAGGTACTGCCTATACCAACTGTCGGACTGTATTTAATGGTACAAAGCGGCTAACATTTAACCAGCGAGGATACACACGGTAATCCTATACTACCACATTAGACAACCACGCATTACCCCCCCCCCCCCCCCCCCCCCCCCCCCCCCCCCCCCCCACACACACACACAATACCTCCTGGAGTTGCATTACGTACTACCGGGGGCACGATGATGCTGTGTACTGAGGCGTACTGCACGTCGATGGTGCGCATGTCTTCAACCAATCTAACCCTGCCTGTGCTGCGGTGCAGAGTTCAGAGTTACGATGTTGGAGAGCTGACAGCTGCTCGTCGTTGCTCGGTGGTTCTCTCCGGGTACTCCGGCTTCCTCCACCCGTAAAACTGTCACGGTCACGATTAGCCATTGTGCATAAGTATGTGACCTTAAACACCAATAAATAAATAAATATTACGTACTACCTATATGGGTCACAGGATAATGCAAAGCATTCGTTAGGTTAGTAGTACGAAAGACTAGCAGTAGAACAACATGGGTACAGACTGTGCGCCCATAGTAACACACTAGACAGCCATGCATTACCCACACCCACTCCACAACACCACCCAGCACTGCATTCCGCACTACCCGTACCAGTCAGGGGTATCATCATAAACCCGCATGTGCTGCATGTGTGGTACGCATATTGTGAACTAGCAGACAAACACATATCAGCGCATGTAGCATTTGCCCATTTGCCCATTTGTAGCATATTATGTGCGTACACTGTGCATTAGCATGCAAAGCAAATTCACTCGGTTGAGCAATTGCTCGACAGCTCATTTGCTCGATAAGACTCGAGTCGTCCAGACAATGCCTGTTCCAGTCACAGCTTTTCTGTTCATTTAATGAAATCATTATCCGTGTTTCTCGGCACCCCACTTTCAATATCGGTCTTTTCATCCTTGGAATCACACTGTTGGAATCCCGTTCATGGAATCCCTATAGAATCCCTTTTTGGAATCATCAGTGGTTAAAGAATCTTTTTTTCCGAGATGAGTCGAACAGTCGCAAAAGCATTAGTTCATTGAGTAACTACTCTCATAGCTCTTCAGATCATTCGATAAAATCATCATTCACGTTATTCGGCAACCCCATTTACAGAATCCCTTTTAACATTTTACCCAACGAATCGGCCACATCTGCCCGCGTAATACGCAAATTATGCAGCTGAAAAATATTATTTTTCAAAACATTTCAACAAAACCATATCATGTGACTCCTCTTTGGGACGAGCTCGTCGAGCTCGTTCCAAAGAGAGGTCACATGATATGGTTTTTGTGGAATTTTTTTGAAAAATTTTAAAAAATGATATTTAAAATAATAAATTTTGATATCGTCTGCGTTGGGTAAAGGGTTAAGACATAGAAACGCTTTTTCTGAAATGAGTCTACGAGTGAGTTGCAAGGGGTGGGGGGGTCATGGAGCAATTACTCTCGTGGCTCTTTAGCTCATTCGTCTAGTTGGAAACCACACGATTCAGCGAAGAGAGATGACTACATATGACCCGAGAGTTTGTTTAAAGGAATAAAGTGATCTGATTGGTTAGTTAGTTGCAATGAAGTGAATTGATTGGATGATCTGGATAAACAAAGCAGAATCAAATACCAATAAACTACAACTGCTCCAACTGAAAGGTTTTTTCCTACGCTACTGGAGTATACTCCATAGAAAACAAAACGAATAACGTTAGGTAGACGGAAAGAATAACATAGCTGGTATATGCATAGAAAGAAGTAGAGCAAAGGAATCTGAACTAGTAAAATTGTTGTCGGGTGGTTTCTGGTAATTCTATGAAGTAGCCGAGGATTCTGAGTAATTAGATTGACTCTTATAAAAAGGAATGCGCCTTATAATTGGACAAAAATGAAGATTCTAGGGGAATCTGAGCCCGTTTCGGTGATTTGGGGTGTTTTCTTTGTTATTAGAAGTGACTGTCGAATCTATTTGAGTTATTAGATTTACTCCTATCTAGTCGAACATACCATAAGAACATACTCCCACTACATTAGAAGCCTTCCATGCCCATAGCAGACATGTGCTAACATTGAAACCAAATGGTAACCTCCAGTAAACAAAATGGTCGACGAAATTACGTTTCACCCCAACACGCACTGCATATGCGCATTAACACTTCGTATCACTGTTGGCTACCGTACCAACCAAGCATAACGTCTCTGGGTCACGTAACTAGGCGTCACATATGTTATCCGCCGGTTACCACATCTATTACTTGTCCTGAGTGGATATACGTAAAACACGTAGGTAAAATTGAAGTTTCTGTTCGTGCAGTTGTTCCAACCTCCGACATTTTGTTCTGAAATTTCGAAGGCTCAGTCAGTTCATATAAATGAGCATCACAGTATACTGGCTGAAATTTTGCTTAAGCTAGGAATCTCTATTACGGAATGCCTTATATAGCCCGTTTATATGTATACAGGGGAAATCTGATTGAACATTTTGAAGGCCTCGGCGAATGTAGAGCTAGAAAGTAGTGAAAAAAGTCAATATTAATGGATGATAGTTTAGTCAATAGTACTGGTACAAGGCCACAATGGAACAAGACTGCTGTAGAAGCTAATGATAGGACAGATATTCCATAGACCAGTAGTGGCCTTGGAGCTTTGGAGATAAGATGGAAGCCGTTGGTAAGACTACATTAGACCTCAGTGAGCGATTTCTCAGGGCCCTCGTGGCCTCATACGACAAAAAAGAGATTCTCCAAAAGGTATCCTCGATAGGTATCCTCAAATAATACAATACCAGGCCATAGGTATCCTCGAATACCGAAATGAGGCTAAAGGGGATAATATATGAGGCCCCACTGAGGGCTTTGTTCATGGCACGAATGTCCTCAAAAGAAATGAGGCTATGAGGGATAGTAAATGAAGTCTCATTGAGGGCTTTTCACACAGCCCTCATGGCCTCATACGACAAAAAAGTGGTGCCGAAGGCCATATGTTTTCCAAAAAGGGCTGCCGAAATTGGGGTGCCTGGGGATATGGTTGCTCAATAACGAGATGAGGCTAAGGATAGTAAATTATACCTCACCGAGGGCTTTTTTTCATGGCCCTCATGACCTCAAAAGAAATGATGCTAAGAGGGATAGTAAATGAGGCCTCATTGAGAGCTTTCTGATGGCCCTCATGGCCTCATACGAGAAAAAGGGATTCCATAGCCACACGCGTTTCCCCACAATGGAGTTCCATGGGATATGGCTATTAAATACCGAGATGAGGCTGAGATGGGTAGTAAGTTATATCTCATTGAGTGCTTTTTCATGGCCCTCATGCCCTTAAAAGAAATGAAGCTAACAGGAATAGTAAATTAGGCCTCATTGAGGGCTTTCTCATGGCCCTCATGGCCCCATACGACAAGAAAGGATTCCATAGCCACAGGCGTTTTCCAAAAATGGGATTCCATGGGATATGGCCATTGGATACAGAAGTGATGAGAATCCGATAGGACTTCGTTGTATTAATGGGAGATAACTCTGCATAGAGATTATGGGAAATCAAGCAATCTGATTGATTAGTTAGCGCCAGTAAAGTGAACTGTTTGGGTGATCTTGATAAAGGAAACAACAAGAGTACTCGGAATAGGGTCAGAACTAACAAGAATAGACCAGAAATTGCTAAATATAGTAACAATAAGCAAAGCTGTTCCTCTGATAGGCTCTTCTACTTTACTGGAGCATACTCATAGTCAATCGAACTAATTCCGGGGGGGGGGGGGCTCGGTTCTATAGCACTACGTGCTAAGCCGATATTTGGTGATTTGGAGGGTTTGTCGGGTTTATTTGGGTAACAAATCGAACACACCCTCCGAACATACCCCTGTCCTAGTATAAGCCATTGGGTGACATAGCAACCACGTGCTACCATATAAACCAAGATGGCGGCCTCCAGTATACAAAATGGGCGACAGAAACCCGTATCACTCTAACAACCCGGGCTGCGCAAGCGCACTAACACCACATATCACTATGGTGATGACGTCACAAGATGGCCGCTCACGCAGGTTATCATGACAACACAACATGGCGCCACTGGGTCACGTGACATGACGTCACTTCCGGGGTCCCCTAGGGTCACCCCATTGGGGCACGATCCATACATCTCCTACTACTCAGAGTTAATTAAATTGCGAGAGTTCTATTTTAGTTCATACACGAAACTTTCTACATGGTCCCTGGTCGATGACACACATCTAGTCCCTGTTGTAAGTTGGGGCTTGTGGAATTAAGGTATCAAAAACAGGTAGGTATCATGGCGAATCGCCATCACATGTTTTTTTTTGTTGTTTTTTTTTTTTTTTTTTTGTATTTTTTTTTTTTCTGTGTGTGTGTGTGGGGGGGGGGGGGTACCAAAGAGCAGAATCCCGGACCCCGAGGATATTTGCCCCGCATCACTTTTTAAAGAAAACGGACATTTGCCCCGATCAGCTAATTACATAGTGGACATTTGCCCCGATCAGCTAATTACATAGTGGACATTTGCCCCGCTATAAAAATTCTCTCCTGGACATTTGCCCCGATAAAATTTTGTCGTTTAGAAAGTAAAATTAATTTTTTCCCCCAGATTTCCCCCCAGATTTCTGGACGATTCGGACCATGCTTATGGACGATATGGCAATAGAAAAACAACGCTTAAGGAGATTAAACTGACTTTTATTCAAGCCAAAATTTTACAACAACAAAAAAAACGAAGTGAAGCACATATATAAATAGCACAATTCATTGAAACAGCCTACACGCGAATCCTCAAGTCAAGATTAATTTTGAGAAACTGCCTGTTCAAAAAATATTTTGAGGGTTTATTGTATAACCACTTTCCAGACATTTGTCAGACGAATGTTTGGATAGTGGTTATACAATTTATTTATGTTATTTAAAAGTAACATATAATAACATTTAAATATCTATCAGAATGTACCGTAACATTTAAGCACAATATTCTAGTAACATGGTCCGAAAACAGAACATTTCAAAGAATTCATTCAACATTCAACATTTCAGTTAACAAATATTAGAATCTAATGCAATGATAATAATAACTCTTTGGCCAGCCGCTGATTCGTCGCGGTCCTCATAAGAGAAGGCCATCATTCCCCCTGCACCCCACCCCCTCTTCCCCTCCTCTCCTCCCAGCATTCAGATATAAACTGCTTAATAGTGTCCCTCACTTCCTCTTTTTCAATTTCTTCAATAAGCATTCCTACCCTCTCCCTCGTGTCCCCCTTCAGCCATCTATCCTTTGTTTCTTCACCCCACTTCTGCATTATTCTTCCAGTAAATTTTATTCTATGAGGTATATACTGTGGGCATTCCAAGAGAAAATGTTCCAGGGTCTCCACTACTCCAGAGTGGCACATTTGGCATCCCTTTTCCCCATCTCTCCCAATTTTTCCCCGAAGCTCCAGTGATCTTGATCTCAGTTTGAACAGCAGTGACCCTCCAAAGGTGCCATCTAGGTACTTCTCAAAAGCTGGCTTTTCTTTATATTGTAACCCCTGCAGTGATCTTTTCACGCTAACCCCTGCTCGCCAGTTTCGATTGCAGTCTTCCATGACTCTCTCTTTGACAAACCTTTTGCCTTCTTTCATTCCTACTTCTATGTTTGTGACCTCTATAGAGTAATTGTCCATTAGTTCCCTCACATGTTTTGACCACCCCGTTTCTATATTAGAATTCCAAATGGTATCGAGCATCAATTTACACCACCGGTTGTCAGGCAGGTTTCTCATGTAGTTAAAGTAACACAGTTTTCCCAAATCTACCCTGTCCTTGATTTTCATCCACCCAAGCTCCCCCCTTACTGCTTCCAAAGCTGCAGCATTACTCGACCCTGTTATCCATCTGCCGGCATGATTCTGAGTACTTTCCAACTTCTTAATAACGGTTTGGTTTAATGGAATCACGTCCGTGCCATACGTTATACTTGGTAAACCCACCCTCTCCCACAGTGTTTTCCCCACAAAGACCTTATTGAAACTATTTTTCCCTAAAAGTTTTAGTTGGTTCAGAATTCTTTTCCCCTTCAGAATCAGTTTGGCTGAGTAATTTCTGTACACCCCTCTTCCCGTTATATTTATGCTTACCCCTAGATACTCATACTCTCCCGTTTCTCCTACAGTGATTTGTTTGCTTTCCCCTTCGGGGATTGAGAACTCCCCCACTCTCCATCTCTTCGTCATATCTACCTTGCGTCCAACGGGTATTACCTTGCTTTTATTTTCATTTAGTTCGAGCCGCCAAGTGTTCCCATATCTACCAACAATTTCCAGCAGTTTCTCTAGCCCCTGTTCAGTTCTAGACATTAACACCATGTCGTCCGCAAAGAATAAGCCTGGTATCTTTATGTCTCCAACATTTACCCCCTCCGCACTCTGAAATAGTTCGTCCCCTAAATCTTTAACATACAATGCAAACAAAATCGGTGAAAAGATACACCCCTGCTTGAGGCCTATATCCATAGGGACTCGTTTTGTAGTGATACTCCCTAGACTGAGTTGGCTTTGCACATCTGTATACAGTGCTTTCATGATTCCCACAAAGTCACCCCCCAGTCCGATGCCCTCGAGCTTACGCCACATACCTTCCCTCCACACTCGGTCGTACGCTTTTTTCACATCCAGAAATGCCAGAAACATCTTTTTCTTTTCAGCCTTTGTTGATTCTATCAGTTGGGTGAGTGTAAATAGGTGATCAGTGACTCTTCGTCCTTTCCTGAAACCATTTTGAATTTCTCCTAAAAAACCTTTCTCTTCTATAACTTCCTCTAGTCTACCGTATATGACCTTACAGAATACTTTTCCGATGTTACTACTAACTGATATCCCCCTATAGTGATCTAGAACTTCCTTATCCCCCTTTTTGTGTATGAACGACACCTTACTTTCCCTCCACTCTCTGGGGACCTCTTGCTTTCGCAGAGCCAGGTTGAAAAGGTTTGTCAGGACTTCAATAAGTGCCTCCCCTCCATTTTTGAGGAATTCGTTCGGAATTTCATCAGTCCCTCCCGCTTTACCATTTTTTAATTTCGAGACCACGTTCCGCACTTCTTCTGCCGTTATTTCGCTACATACACGATTGGATAGGTTCTCCTCCACCAGTGTATTTCTTTTTGGTGGGGACCCACTGCCCCATCGCCTATCGTTTATCTTTTCCCAGTGCTTGACTAACTCTGAAGCGATACGGCCTTTATCTTCTGTACTTTCCCCATCCACTTTGATACTCTGCACACTACTTTTCCCCCGTTTATTTACCCAGTTCCAAAATACGTTTGAGGTCGAACCCCCCGTTTTCTTTATTGTTCTGGCAAGACTGCAATTGCGCTCCTTCCTATTATTATCCTTTATCTCATTCACCTTTTTCCGTGCCAGTTCATATTCTCCTTTCATTAGTCTCGTGTCATTGTTATCCACCCCTTTAAGCTTCCTACTTCTTCTGTAAGCAGCGCATTTTACCTTCCTTTCTTTTATAGCCTTTTTCAGTCCCTCGTTAACCCTGTATCCAAGCTCTCTCGTTGGGACCCTCACCCTTCCTATACACTCCTTCCCTGCCTCTGTTAGGCTATTTACTATGCCATCTGAAATACTCTGGACATTTGCATCCCTAGGTATACATTCAAGATTTGGTTTTAGTTTTTCCCGAAACTGCTTCCAGTCGACTCCTTGTTTTAGTCCCCAAACTTCCTTGAAGGTATTTCTGTCTCTATTCGTCTTTTTGCCCATAATCTTAACTGTTATCAGGTTGTGATCACTACCCAAGTCATTTTTTCCCTCGTCATCTATTTCTACATCTATAACCTCCCTCCATATGCTAATGTCAGTGAGTATATAATCAATTATTGTTTTCTTATCGTTCCTCTCCCAGGTCCATTTACCCTTACATTTCGCATCCCTGTTCAGGATCTTTAAACCAAGCTCTTTTGATAGGTCCAACATCTTCCTCCCATTCGTGTTAATTTTCCCATCACCTCCCTGTATGCCCTCCTCCTTATCCCCGATGTGCCCATTGAAGTCCCCCATTAGGACAATACTGAACCCTCTGCTCCCAAGCTCTGTGATATTCGATCTAAGAGTTGTATATATTGAATCATTCCACTCGGGCTTACTTCCCTCCACTGCTAAGTATACAACACCAACGGCAACACTCCTGCTTCCTAACTTGATTTTTGCCCAGACTATTTCGTTGGATACTGGAATCTGAGTCCTTGCTTCTGTGAGATCTGTAATCAATGAGGGCTGTAATTCCTCTTTAGCGTAGATGCCAACACCCCCACCCCGTTTCTGACCCTCAGTTCGCCCAGCTCCTATCCACACGCAACCCTTCATCTGATCAACCCGCTCATCCCGTCGTATCCACGTCTCACTTAGACCCATTATATCAAAGTCTCCTTCGTCCATCATTGTTGATATTTCGCTTACTTTCTTGTGCAGACCCTGGATGTTGCAGTACCCAAACTTAATGAATCTTTGTTTTTTTGTCATCCCTGGCACATTATTATAACCCTGGTATGTCCCTGTATTGTGCATGTTTGTTGTTCTTCCTATGTTCCCAGCATTTGTGCCATTCTGGGTTACCGGCTGTGGTCCCCTACCCCCCTTTTCTCCAAAAAAGGCCCAGCCACCTGTAGGATTTTTTGGCCCAACAGGTCTGTACCCATCCTACTTAAATGCAATCCGTCTCGCCCATACAACTCTCCTTGTCCCCAGAATGAATCCCAGTGGTCAATGAAATGTACTCCCAAGTCTTTGCAGTGCTCTCCCAGCTCCTCGTTTAGTGCCATAATCCGCGAGTTCCTCTCATTCCCACCACCCATAACGGGGAGCACCCCTGAAACGATGATCCGAGCATTCCTGCTAAGTAGCTTACTAATTAGGTCCTTGTATGTGTCCACCAAACGAACTGATTTCCTCTCCCTGATGTTATTGGACCCCACATGTAATACCACTACCGGATCAGGCCCCGACCCAGCTACAATACCGTCCACTCTATCCCTCAGGTCCTCCACTTTAGCCCCCGGAAAGCACAGAACTGTTCTATTTTTACTGTCCGGACCACAGACAACCTTGTCGATCCCCCGAACTATGCTACTTCCCGCAACCACCAACTTACTTTTGGACCTCGCCCTATTTATCTCCTCTAGTCTCCTATTGTTTACAGCGTCCTCTTCCTCTCCAACAGCCCCACTCGGAATCAATATCGGTATCGGTATCTTTGACCTAGGATTACTCCTATCCTTGTCCCTCCGTCTCTTTCCAGGCCCTGAGCTACCTGGACTACTCCCCTGGTCTTCCCCCGGATCCCTCCTCCTTTTTCCTGGCCTAGACCCCAAGCTACTATCTGTTGCAACTACCTCCATCTCCCCCTCTGTCTCTTCCGAATCGAGCACATCAAATCTGTTTCTGGTGCTGCACTCCCCACTGCCTTTGGACTTTACACCCCTATCTACCTGCTTCTCTGGCCCCCCTTTCCTACCACTTTTGATAGTCCACGCCAAACGCTTTTCTAGCAGCCCCCACCTCATCACCTACCTCATTCACATCAAAGGTTCTACCCCCATGTTTCCTCTTGGAACCACCGACAACCTTCCATCCTTCTCGGAAAGCCACTTTCACAGGCGTAAATCCAGACAGCCCCGCCCTACCAAGTTTTCCCTTCAGCTCAGCAATCTCCCCCTCAAACTTAACAATTGTCTCAAGTAGGCGGAGGATTTCCTGACAGTTTGCACATACCTCTCCACATCCCACCGAGCGACAGTCCCCATACATCATAGAACACTGTTTACAAACTTCAAGCCCAATATCGCCATCGGTGGCCCCACCAACCCGGCTCCGACCGACACCCCCAGTGACCTCTGTCTGCACACCAATACTTACCCCGTTGGCACCGTTGACCTGGACCGCGATATTACACGAATTAACCTCCATACTTACCTCCGTCTGAACAGACTTGCTCGCCATCATCAAGACAAAATTACGCGATCGGACAGGGAAAACTGTACACACGCGACAAAAGGCAACACGACGAACCGTTCGACAACTTAGCGCTCACGGTTTTATTTAAGACCTCCTAACTTTGTCCCAGTTACTATACTAAACTAACTCCCCACAAATTTGAATAAAATAACCTGAAAATGAAATATATATGATTAGTAAACAATAAAAATACTTAATTTCGATTCGTAACCAAGGAGACTTCTTCTGTGTACTTCAATGGCCAATGTCTTTTAGAAAGGCGCGGGTGTCTTTCTCACCAGTTGAAATTTGTGTACATAGTGTCTTAAGTTTTTTTTGCAACTTCAAAGTCTCTCGTCGAACTCGTTTTGTCGGTGGCTCTAGAACTGTGATTCTACGAATATCAGTCAGTGCAGATAGATGATCCTTTTGAATGCATGATATGGAGTGCCATACACCTGGGTTGTCATGTCTCACAAGATGACTGTATCCATTGTTCTACGATTCACACTCATTGTTCGTTCTTGAACGGTTGTTCATTGTGGCTTCATGAACACTCCAAATGGTTGGGGGGAAGCGTGGGTTGTTGGAAGATTTCAGCGTCAATTTACCATCCTTCATGCTGACTTTTGTTGGCCCACTGACATATGTGTTGTCGAAATAGTCAATAACCTCATGAAGACAATCATGTGCACTAAATCTTACTATGGCCATACCCTCTTTGAGCTTGTCGACAGGAAGAAATGCTAGTCCATCTAGCATTCCAACTGAATGTTTAACAGCATCGCTGTCTTTGTATTCAACACTGAGTCCACAACTCTGAATTTTTCTCCATGTATTTTGGCACAGGTGATAAAAACATCCCTGAATGCGAACTGAAAGACCGAACATTGTCCGTATGGAGTTGTGAATAGCTGTTTCATAATCACAGCTGATAGTCGATGGATTCGGATAAAGATCTAATGACTGACACTCATTCATTATTGCAGCAAACATCTCGTCGTAGCAAATTTGCTCTTTTGATGGAAGGAATGCATAAACACATGTGACTGTCGATCCATCCTTCTTTGCACGTATGACAAACAACTGTTGGAAAACTTTTGGGGCTGCACCAAACGTTCCATCCAGGAACCACTCATCTGAATCACACAAAAATGTAAGACTATCAATTGTACCAAAAACTAGCACTCTTTTGTTATTAGAGCCATCATCTTTGTAATTGTCATAGAAAAGAAAAGGAAGATTGTCGACACCACCAGTTGCTGTGTACTTCAAGTCAGTAAATACACTTATGATATTCACTGATTGTTTTCAAGTCATTAAAAACACTCATTGATATATTAACTGCTTGTTTTCATTGACAATTCATAGACAATCAATCACCACTGAATAATTTTGACTCATTGTTTTCGAGTCAGTGAAAACACTCATTGATATATTGGCTTTCGAGTCAGTGAAAACACTCATTGATATATTGGCCGCTTGTTTTCATAGACCTTGTTGACGGGAAAATACTGTACCCGGGAAAATGAGATCGGGGCAAATATCCGCCTAAGAAAAAAGAGATCGGGGCAAATATCCGCCTATGAAAAAAGAGATCGGGGCAAATATCCGCTTTTGTATCGGGGCAAATGTCCGCGGGGCAAATCTCCGTATCCCCATAGCTCCACGATTATTTTTGCGTTTCCTTCTGATGCTCCAGAGTTACGGATATTGCGATTTTTTCCCAATTAAATCAAAATTTTCTCCCACGAAGTAGAACCATGATCGAATCGTCGGTAGGTCCGGGAGCCTACTGCACCTCATGACGGGAAAGATATTTATATAAATCCTGGTGCCACCTCTGTTTCAAAGAACAGCGTAAAACTGTTCATTGTCAATGAAAGAGAAACAAGAGAAACCAGAACCTTTCAATTTATTCACGTTTTTTTTGTTTTTTTCAAAGTCGTTATTCGTTTTTTGTTTTTTTTTCTTTAAAGGTTGAAGTATCTTGACCAGGTCGGGCCATTTTGATTGTTAAAACAACACGTTTGCCACCACTGCTAACTGATAGACTGATTACGCGGAATCATCTAATATCTCGCTACTTCATTATAATTGGCTTATTAATTGATATGCGTAGCTTCGTTTTACATTTTCACGTGTTTACATTCATGATTTTATAACGGATCTTTCTTTTCAGCGTAGGTTTATTCTACCCACTCTGAATTTAAAAACTCAACTTCTCGAGTCTGTTTTCTATGATTACAAATCATCTGCTTTAAGTACGAAGTGACTTCCACGTATTGTGTGAGACGATTCCTTCACAGCCACTGTGCGAGTTGATTCCTCTGCAACTATCGTGCGAAACGATTCCTCCACAGCCACTGTGCGAGATAAACTCTAGAAAACAATACCTCGGCATAACACGGTAGTACCCAAGCCAGAAAATAAGCAGACTGTCATCTGCAAAATGAGGTCCCCAGAGGGTGAATTTAGTGATGCTACCCTGCATAGCAGGGTAGCATCACTAAATTTACCCTATGTGAACCTCAATCCGAATCGGGTTCTCAAAACTAAACAGAAAGAGGTCTCAAGAGGATACATTGGCTCACTGTCTGGAATAGCATCATCAAATTCACCCTCTGGGGACCTCATTCTGCAAATGTCAGACTGCTTATTTTCAAATCTGGTAGTACCCACCCGAGTACTAATAGCTGATAAAACTGTATGCACATCAGCCTTGCACGTAGTGTAAACAGAACCTACGGCTTATACCAACTTCTCTACACGCTGATAACAGCTGTGTGAACGATCCACTGTACGTGGAAATTTAACAATCTGATTTAATCATATCAGTTTTATACGTAGTGTAACCTCAAGGTCTACTTAACACACCATTATTAACACACTGATACCAATCGTGTACAAACTCTTCTCAGAGATTGAATTGATTAGCAAGAAGCAAGAGCACATTGCTATTCCCTTGTATAAACATAATGATTAAGTGAGCCTAAGCCACGCTCTATAGTACCACTTATCCTCTGTCGTGTAAAATTCCACTTCAGAACAGCTACATCAAGCTGTTTGTTACTACGGACAACATAACAGTCGAAATATTTCTCAAGCGCACACACGCAAAAATAACTGACCACAACATAACTCCAAGTGGTCTAATTATAAACAACCGGAACACGAAATCTTGAGTGTTTGTTTATTTGATAAGACCCTACGGTCGAAACAATAGCTATACCAGCGGCTCTGCCGGGCAAATACTGCGAGACTTCTTTCTCCCACCACGAGGTTCTACATTCTAAATCACTAAAACAAATACGAAAGTCCATCTCACCCAATGACCTAGTGAGAAACACACCTCCTCCTGAACAAATTCAATCCAAATGTTCAAGAAGAGCTGGGGAAAAAACACCCGACTGACTATGAGAAATGCAACAGCTCCATGCTGTTCCAAATGACTTCCATGGAACAAACTGAATGAGAAAATACAACATATAGTGGTCGGTTCGCAAAGCACAACAGTGTATACACAAGCCTATCTTGTCACAAATCCTGACAACGATACGAAGGCATGAACCATAGACTTCATATCGGCACCTGCCAAACTCCATCAAACATGATAGGTGAAGTGTAGAAATAATGAATAAGCGAAGCTCTTCTATAAAACAGCCAAGCGCTACGATTACGCTACCAAGCTCGTCGATAAAGCAGCCAAGCTCTTCGATAAAGCAGCCAAGAGCCAAATAAGTAACACATAAATAAAGGTGTTGACATCTGATACAACATAATCTGTTCTAACAGTAGTAAATGGTAATATAATCCCAATGAGTGGAAATCCACCCACATGGTTGTTCAGCAAAAATTAAGTGGCCATATTGGGTACAAGCTGACAAGTCATGACCGCATTCTGTAAGAGTATTGGAGAGGCACCCCTCTCCCCACATACTTACTGAGCCGGACCCATCGAAATGTCTCGCACTGAACGTGCAGTGGTAAACATGCAGCCACAAGACTAGCTCTTGAGATATCCAAACTCTCGTTACAAAAAGTCATGTAACGGACTCCCTGTAAGCACGCCTTTGTTTCTGCCACCCCTTTTGCAATCCTGGTGCCACTTCTGTTCCAAAGATCAGCGTAAAACTGTTCATTGTCAATGAAGAGAAACCAGAATCTTTCAATTTATTCACGTTTTTTTCAAAGTCGTTATTCGTTCTTTGTTTTTTCTTTAAATGTTGAAGTATCTTGACCAGGGCTAGCCGATCTGGTCGAGGGTCAACTCTGTGCTAAAATGGCCTTATTCTGTTTTAAAAAAAATCAGTTTTATATGAAGTCTACCACGTCAGGGTTACTCACAGGGATGATGTAATGTCTCCAACCACAAATACCTAATCAAGACTGACATAACGAAGCACTTTTTTTTCAAATGGCCGTTGAAAAGTCTGCTATGAAACATCGGGTTCCGGACAGACATTTTCCCCTAGGACATTTTCTCATAAACAACGTGTCACCTAGGGCATTTTCCCCAATTTCAAATGAGAGGGTGGACATTTTCCCCTAGTTAGGAAGAAAAGAGTGGACATTTTCCCCAAACTAAAAAAAAATGAATTTCAAGATTTTATTACAAGAAAAAGAAAGAATTTGTTCCATTTAATGTCACACTATTTTCAAAGTACTAAATAAAAATAAAATAGGCATAGATAATTCATACAATATCAAGTTGAATTACTGTATAAACAGTAAGCTAGTCGATCTGTCACACCCAGTGTGCTGTATGGCATAACAATATCAAGTTGTATTGCTGTATAAACAGTAAGCTGGATGATACGTCCTTTAATACATTGTGAGATGAAGACTTTAATGGTACTATAAGCACTAAGAGGTGATAATTTAAAGCCATGGGATTTACTCTAAAACAAACCTCAGCACTATTTTGCACCAAGGTGACGAAACACAGAGGGGTGGGAGAAAATTACATCTTTATTCTTCCAATTTTTTTCTATTTTATTCTATGAGAAATTAAAAAAAAATCTATGGGAACATGTCCTAGGTGAAAGATCTAGGAGTAATCAGTCTAGGGGAAAAGGTCCGGGGATGAATAATTAGGGGAAAATGTCCTAGGGGCAAATGCCCTAGGGGATAATGTCCTAGTGGGAAATGTCCTAGGGGAAAATGTCCTAGGAGAAAATGTCCTGGACCCGAAACATCTTTGAGTTATTACATCTTTCAAAGGTAATTGCGTCTGCACCGAGGGCGTCATAGTTGTGCATGGATCCATAGAACAGTTGGATGAGTTAATGTTTGTAGTGATTGGTGTTGATAAGGTGGTAAAGCTGCCAGGCGTCTCTTAGTGGGTGTTCCAGAACTACTCTCTCGTTTGGTTACTTGAGAACAGTTTTTAGACTAATACATATTTTAGAAGAAGACAGTGGAAGACTGTTCTGCAGTCTTCCACTGTCTTCTTCTAAAAGATGTATTAGTCTAATCAGTTCTACTATTTTAAGTGCGGAATTGGTTTGCTGGTGAAAACTGAGTCTCACCCACAAAATTAACTCTTTGACTACAAGTGACCAATCCGAAAACAAAATATTTTGACTGGGTAAGTACGGTCGTGGAATCAAACAAGGGTTGGCGACGTTTGTATCATTTTCGCTTTCAAATGTTGCTCCACGAAATGTTATTCCTTTGCATATAATGATAGTATTCATTGTATTGTGGTCATACGTTTAATTGTAAACAGTGAGGACCCATTCTGGTTTATATGCACTACTAAATGTCGATTACTAAGTCGAGTTTGACTAACCATGGTTTGTCCTTATTGATGTGAGTTTTAAAGTTGTCCAGGAGTTGCGATTTCCTTGGGACCAATGGGAAACATTTTATGTTTTGTGTACTTTGGGTGAACGTGGTAGGGACTGATGGACGAAGTCCTTTTTTTATAATTAGTTTAACAATATTTATTCAACATTTTTTAAGAGATATAAAGTACAACATAGTAGATGTTGGTAGTTAGATGTTGAGAAATGTGTTAGCAATGTTTGTCCCTTTTGTTAAAATTTTTAAAATTTTGTTCCAAGAAAGTTAATTTGCTAGCAGGATAGAATGCGATAGGGTGTACATATGGGTGGTATAACAAGGGGAGTGGCAATATTTGCATGGGGCGTAGGAAGCTCTTCGACTGTGGGGGCACGTTCTCAAAAGGACACCCACACGTTGACATATTATCAGTACTGGTCCATGTAAGTTAGCGGAATGATAAACAGTGTTCGCGCTGGCCCAAAACACTGGTGCAAAATTTCAAGCCATTCACGATATTTAGTACCAAATACCAATGGGAGGAGAGAGCTATTTTTTCATTGTCCGATCCAAGTAAATTGACCGAGGTTTGAAAAATGAACTCGCTGCTATTTCAAGAGTGACTGGATAATTGGCCAATGAGAAAATGCGATAGAATCTGACGAAATCCTATCTATAGCACAAATCAAATTAATGGTCAGGCTGAATGCCATCTGTTCGTACACAAGTTGTTACACCGAGGTAATAACGGATTAATTGACTAATTACTGTTAATCCACTGGGCTTCGCGGGTCGCGATTCTTTACAAAAGGCAACTTTTATTTCGATAAATACTCCGGAATATCCGGACAGCAGAAGTACGCCCGTTCAATCGAAAATACCATCCAAAAATACCCCCTTCCTATCAGAAGCCTTTCGGTTAAATAGCAACCTCATAGCAACCACGTTCCACCATACAAACCAAGATGACTGCCTTTAATATACGAAATGGACTGCGGAACCACGTGTTACTCTAACAACACGCGCTACACATGCCCACTAACACGATTTATCACAATGACGATGTCGCAACATGGCCGCTCACGCGGGCTACCATGAAAACACTACGTGACGTAACCTTGTCACATGCGATCAATTGATGAGAGCTATAAGAAGAGGCCAGAAGTGTGAGAGCTATACTACTAGTAGTTGTGTGTGTACTCCTTCATCCTTTCTGGGGGACCCCGGTGGGTAACTCCGGAAGTGCCGTAACGTCACCTTACCCCGTGACGCCATGTTGGGTTGTTTTGGTACTCCGCGTAAGCGGTTACGTCGTGAAACCATTTACGTAGTGCTGTGCTACGTGGTTCCCGTAAGCATGCACAGCGTGTGTTGTTAGCTTGACAGGTATTGCCGGCATACATTGTATATATTTGAGGCAGCCATCTTGTTTATGGAGGTACGTGGTTGCCATGTGAGTCCAAAACCTCTAATAGGACAGGGGTGTGTTCGAACGGTATGTTCAATTCAAGGGGAGTATATATAATGACCCAAATGAAACCGACATCTATCCCAAATTGCCAACGCACCATCAACGGTTTATGACTGTAGCACGTAGTAGAGTTGTTGCTCTATTGTACAAGAGAAATGCTGTAGGACTGAGTGGGTGTTTTTTCTTTGTATATGTGTATTTTGTCCAGTACGTATCGACCTGAATCCTTGTTTTCCACCTGATACACACACTATTCTAGTTACTCTAACCCTAGTAGTATATCTCTTCCTAGCTTTTCTAGCTATTCTTGACTATCCTTCGTTACGACATCAGCCCTCGTCCAAGTCTTATAATCACCCGTCGGGTTGCTTGATTTACCGAAATATGCCTACCATACAGAGCTATCCCCCTTGTATATAACGAAGGCCTTTATGATTCGTAAACCCGAACAGGCATTGCTCGAATCTTATTTAGCAAATAAGCTATCGTGTGGTGACTTGAACAGGTGTCGCTCGAGTGTCAAACGAGTGACTCCACATTCGACTCTACAACTCATCTCGGTATTTGGAATTCTGAAGACAGTGGTAATTTGGAGACTGGGATGGATTGATGGGAAGTATTGGAGGGTACCTTTATGAGGATATTTATCAGGGGATACTTATTTGAGGATAGTTCCTCGGGATTCCTAGTACCTGTTTGTCCGCTACCTTCTGGCCCATCCCGTGACCTCCTTTGTTTCAGGAATACTACTGCTGACTTCTCAATAGTCACTTCCACCTACCACCTGTTCTTTGATCAGCTTCCACTTTAGACACCCAGTGCTATAGTCTTCTACCACCCTTGCAGTATTGTACCATTACTGCCTTGCACGATTATTATTGGCAACCAATATTCTGTCCTGTGCTACATCGTCTCACAATTACTAACTTATGGTACTACTATAGTTTAGTACATAGGCAATAGTTTGCTGCATGGAGTAACGTACGATGTTTATTCTCGAGTGTGGTGCGGAAGGTTATTTTCACTATGAACTATTGTGTTTATTATATTTTCCCAATTATATTTCCATGATAATATCTGCAAAACAAATACCCTCTTGCGTCATCCAAGAGCAGTTTCCCAAGGTCGCTCAGTTTGTTTTGACGGTTAGAAAAATTGGCGCATGAACACAAAAACATGAATGAATGAACTGATAATATGACGTCATCAGAAAGGAATGCAATGACGCTCGTTTTCAAATGGAAATTCAAGTGACGGGAGATATGAACTTATGAAGGAAATCAACCCATTTTAAAGAAATAATTTAATCAATCACCATGATTGAGTAGTCATGTTCAACTTCTTATAACTTTGTGTGGATGTGTACATAGTTATTGTTCCCTTTCAGTTGGAATATCAAGAAGAATATTTGTCGAAGAGGATTGGGTGTTATCGCTGGATTTCGAGGCGGAACAACTGCAGTGGTGAAAATAGTCCATCATGACTGGGAGTAGGATATCGCCGTGGGAGTTGAATAACACTTTCGGGGTCGTGGGAGTAGGATATGGTTTTTATTTACAAAGGAAAAAGCTGTAGAAATATAATAAATATCATTACACTACTCTCACCACGAGTTCCAGTTTTATTGATTGATTTTATTCAGTAGTGCAACATGTATACAATCAAAACAAAAATATACATAAAGGTAACATTATTCACAACTACATGATTCCACCACAGGAAGATGACGTAGCCAAACGTGGCTGTCTTCCTGTCGTTCCCGTTTTAAAAAAATGAACAAGAAAAAGGAGAGAAAAAAAGGAGAAAAGAAAAGAAAAAAATGAAAGAAGAGAAATGAGAATCCTGACAAAAGCGTGTTCTCCAATAAGAGGGAATTTTATATTCCTACTGCAATGATCTGTTAAGCTGGCTCTTTCCGTCATGTGAGAAATCTATTCTATGTTTTCTGACATGTGATGAAGATTACAAGTTTATATCACTACCATATTTGTTTTCTGCTACTGCTTCTACTTCGAAAATCAACTTACACTGATTTCGGACATCATTCCCGTTTTTGGCGCGTGGTGAACGATATCCTCCGTAATGACCTCTTTGGTGGTGATTATTTTATAAAATGAGGACTCGAAACATTCTCACCAGAGAATAAGTACGTACTGTGATGAGGTTAATACACAGAACGTGCGAATGGGCTAATCGATATAGCACGAAAGCCAGAGCGGAAGGGGAAAACGAAAGGCCTCCGCGATGGCACAAGTCCCACTCAATTAACCCATTAACATGTGAGTGTCGTTCTGTGTTTATTACACGCCTTCACGTCTATAAAAAACAATTATTAGAAGGACACTCAGCAATTCATCTGACAACAGTACTACCAACAAAAAGAACACATTTTATCTCCAACCAAATTTGCGTACTCATACTCTTCTTTTGGATATGCTTTATCCCCTTCATATATCGACTCTATTTCGTCTTCGCTATTTTCGTGCACATTAAACTCGCCATATCCTTCAGTTTTATTATTTCGCAATCGGTTCAGTTTCGAGTCATCAAGCGTCTGCTCGACGATTTCCACTCTGCCCATTTTCCGCATGGTTTAGTGTTGCTGTAGACGGGGATTCCATAGAACAGACTTGTGATAAAATGACATGCAGATATGAGAGCCCTACGAAGCTTAACCCTTTACCCAACGAATCGGCCGCAACCGCCCGCGTAATATGCAAATTCAGCAGTTGAAAAAATATTATTTTTCAAAAAATTTCAACAAAACCATATCATGTGACCACTCGTTGGAACGAGCGTCGAGCTCGTTCCAACGAGGGGTCACATGATATGGTTTTGTTGAAATTTTTTGAAAAAATTGAAAAAATGATATTTAAAATAATAAATTTTGATATCGTCTGCGTTGGGTAAAGGGTTAAAGATTAGATTCGATTTCGAATCTTGAGTTGTTATTCGGTTCGATCCGAAAACGTTTGCCCAATTCGTTTCTTCTCGAGTTTTTTCCATAGGAATATAGAATGGTATCAAACGTATGGTTCAGATAGAAATCGTACATAAATAATGTAGAATATTATTATTTATTGGTGTTTAAGGCCACATATTTCTGCACAACGGCTAATCATGACCATTACAGTTTTACGGGTGGAGGAAGTCGGAGTACCCGGAGAGAACCACCGAGCAACGGCGAGCAACTGTCAGCTCCCCAACATACTAACTCCACACAAGCAGGGTTAGTATGTTGGGGCGCTGATTGGTTGAAGACAAGTGCACCATCGACGTGCAGTACGTCTTAGTACACAACGCCATTGTGCCCGCACGTGGGCAATGGGGGTGAAGTTGCTGCAGGTGGGATTCGAACCGAGGACCTCTCGGCTTGCAGCCTCCACCTCTACCTACTGAGCCACCGCGCCCCCAAATAATGCAGAAATAAACGACTGGGCGTAACTTCCACTACATTAACATAAACAACATCTGCACTCATGGCACCAGCCAATCTAATTCCAGTATAACTTGTCACGACCTTTGTAAAATTCAAATTTAAAGTTTCCAAGCAATGTTGACGATGAACTATAATCCTTAACCCTTTACCCAACAAATTCAGCAACTGCAAAAATATTATTTTTCCAAACATTTCAACAAAACCATATCATGTGACCCCTCTTTGGAACGAGCTCGATGAGCTCGTTCCAATGAGGGGTCACATGGTATGGTTTTGTTGAACTTTTTGGAAACATTTTTTAAAATGAAAGTATCAGTGACACTGTAGCTCAACTTCTTTAAGACATGTACATGTATAGTATGTGACACAGCAATGACAAACATCTAGGTAATGGCCTGATAACAAAAGTAGATGTGAAGTATTGTAGCGGTCTGTACATAAATGCTGACCGTAGCCTGTAACAAATATATAGGTAATGTATTGTAAAAGCGGGTTGACAGTTAGATGTTATACTAAAAAAGAAATCTTTGAGTCCCAGAGTGGGTCTGACTGAACTCAAAAATATTTGTTCTCATAGTACAGTGATAACAAGGGCACCACAAAACACGCGTTCCTTTCACAAGGTGATAGCAAAGATACCCCAAGAAGTTTCGTGAAGATCAGTTCATAAATACAGACTCTTGCCCGAGCCGTTTTGACATGTGCACTTACTGTGTATAAGTAGCACCGAATTGAAATGTGCACTTACTGTGTATAAGTAGCACTGAGTTCATCTAATTTGCATAATTTCTGCGCGAGAAACAAACCTGCTTTATATGTGATGTATTCCATGTTACTAAACATTCATACAGAAATTTATTCAAATCAGAACTTTCATACAGAAGTTCTGTACAAAAAAAATACTGATTGCACTAATTGTGGTACAAAATGGCAGCTAGCAGCCATCTTGAATTTCGGACCGCACCCAAAAACTCTCGTTCTCGTCCCAAGGTGATAACAAAGGTAGCCAAGAAGTTTCATGAAGATCGGTTCATAAATACAGCCTCCAGCCCTAGCCGTATTGACATGTGCACTTACAGTGTATAAGTAGTACTGAATAAATCAAAGTTCATCTAATTTGCATCACGAGATAAAAACCCGTATTATATGTGATGTATTCCATGTTACTAAACATTCATACAAAAATTTATTCAAATCAGAGCTTTCATACAGAAGTTCTGTACAAACAAGAGGCCCCACAGCGCCTGAAGCGCTCATCTTGAACAGAACACAATTTAAACAGAGTCCAAGAATGAGTCTACATTTAGCAAGTCATCTCCATAGGCTACACTGTCAATCCTTGAGTCCCTCGGGAGTGACAAAAATAATCTGGGCATCATGCCTTTTCTTCAGTTGATCATAAAGTAAAATGTAGAGCTCCCCTATGAAGCCCCTTGATACAACCTATGTGGATTAATCTTAGTAACACACCTCTAGAGGGTACTGAATACAAAATTTTTAATTCTTCAGCAAAATGGCCAATTCCGGCTCTCATAGAGAGCCCAAATATTAACCCAGGCTCTTGATTTGAACACAGTTGAATCTGACTTCCCTAGAGATGTTGTGTACCAAATATGAAAGCATTCTGAATGTTGGATCTGAAGAAGAGAAATTGTAAAGAAATTTCTTCGAATTGCACTAAGTTGAAATTTAGGCTACCATAGCGAGCCCAAATATTAACCTATGGATCCGATTTGAACAAACCTGAATCTGACCCCCCAGAGATGTTGTATACCAAATGTGAAAGCATTCTGACGAGTGGACGAGTGGATCTGAAGAAGAATTTTTTTTAAGAAATTCCCTCATATTGTACTAAGTTAAATTTCATGTTCCCATATGGAGCCCAAATATTAATCTAGGCACTCGAATTGAACAACCTGGAATGTGACTGCCCTAGAGATGTTGTATACCAAATATGAGCATTCCGACTGGTGGATCTGAAGAAGAAGATTTTTAAAGAAATTTCCACATATTGCACTAAGGAAAAATTTGGGCTACCATAGCGAGCCCAAATATATACCTAGGGATCTGATTTGAACAAAATTGAATCTGATCCCCTTAGAGATGTTGCATACCAAATATCAAAGCATTCTGACTGGTGAATATGACGAAGAAGATTTTTTTAAAATTACCCTCCATATTGAACAAAGATAAAATTTGTGCTTCCGGAGGAAGCCCAAATATTAACCTAGGAACATGGTTTGAACAAATATGAATCTGACCCTCACAACAATGATGTATACCAAACATTAAAAGATTCTGACTGGTGGTTCTGAAGAAGAAGATTTTTAAAGAATATTCCCCATATTACTCTATGTTAAAACTTCAGGCTCCTGTAGAGAGCCCAAATATGAACCAATGAGCTTTATTTCAACAAACTTTTATCTGACCCCCCTATGAGTGCTGTATACCAAATATCAAAGGATTCTGATGATTGGTTCTGGAGAAAAGATTTTTTAAAATTTTTGCAAATACGTTGACTCAGCATTTATTCGATGCCTATTACAGAACACCCTAACATAACCGATGGCAATTGTTTTACCATTCAATTCTACTGGTCCTAAGGATACTTCGTACCAAATAACAGCTCTCTGTTCCGTGTGGTTTGGGACATACGGGCGTTTGAAAATATTTCTATTTTTAGCTCCCAGGGTTCCCATGGTGATGCAGGAATTTTTCTTTTTTTTTTTTTGAATGGGTCAAGTACTTATGACCCAATAATATCAGAAACCAAATTTGGTTCATACCGAACCATCGGTTCAGAAAATAGAAATTTTGGGCGGGGCCAAAAATCTTACCCCTTCTGTTACAAAGCCAAATATTATTTCACGAACTTCGTTTGAACAAATTTGATTCTACACCTCATATGGAAGCTCTATAGCGAATGTCAAGTCATTGTACACACTGGTTCTTGAGAAGAAGATTTTTAAAATATTTTGGAGCATTTTCCCCCACTCCCTCCCTATGGGGCTGGGCATGTTGAGTTGAACAAAAATGAAATGCCCTTTGGGACCATCACTCACACAGACTTTCACTTGAATTGGCCCAGTGGCTTTGGAGGAGAAGACCAAAACAAGGTGTTGACGGACGACGGACGGACAACGGACGGAGAGCGATGAGATTAGTTCAGCTTGACTTTGTCAAGATGAGCTAAAAACTGATTGCACTAGTTTTGGTACAAAATGGCTGCTGGCGGCCATCTTGAATCTTGGACTGCACCCAAACCACTCGTTCTCATCCCACGGTGATAACAAAGGTATACAAGAAGTTTTGTAAAGATCGGTTCATAAATACAGCCTCTAGCCTGAGCCGTATAGAAGTTGTGTACAAAAAAACTGATTGGACCTAATTTCGGTACAAAATGGCCACTTGCAGCCATCTCGACTTTTGGATCGCACCCAGAAACACTCGTTCTCGTCCCAAGGTGATAACAACGGTACCCAAGAAGTTTCGTGAAGATCGGTTCATAAATACAGACTCTAGCCCGAGCCGTATTGACATGTGCACTTACTGTGTATAAGTAGCACTGAATAAATCAAAGTTCATCAAATTTGCATAATTTTTGCACGAGAAAAAGACCCGTATTATATGTGATGTATTCCATGTTACTACACATTCATACAAAAATTTATTCAAATCAGAACTTTCATACAGAAGTTCTGTACAAAAAACTGATCGCACTAATTTCTGTACAAAATGGCTGCTGGAGGCCATCTTGCATTTTCGGACCGCACCCAAAACCACTCGTCCTCGTCCCACGGTGATAACAAAGGTACCCAAGAAGTTTCGTAATGATCGGTACATAAATACGGCTTCTAGCCCGAGTCGTATTGGCATTTGCAGTTACAGGACTGAAAGTAACATTAAATAGATCAAAGTTAGTCTAATTGGAATAATTTATGCACGAGAAAGAAACCCGTATTATATGTAATGTATCCCATGGTACTAAACATTCACATACAAAAATTATTCAAATCAGCGCTTTCATATGGAAGTTCTGCGCAAAAATCTGATTGCAACCTAATTTTGTACAAAATGGCTGCCAGCGGCCATCTTGAATTTCAGACCGGACCCCAAAACACTCGTTCTCGTCCCACGGTGATAACAAAGGTATCCAAGAAGTTTCGTAAAGATCGGTTCATAAATACGGCTTCTAGCCCGAGCCGTATTGGCATTTGCACTTACAGTGCTTGAAGTAACACTGAATAAATCAAAGTTAGTCTAATTTGCATAATTTACGCACGAGAAAAAAAAAACGTATTATATGTGATGTATCCCATGGTACTAAACATTCATACATAAAATTATTCAAATCAGAGCTTTCATATGGAAGTTCTGCGCAAAAATCTGATTGCACCCCATTTTGTACAAAATGGCTGCGAGCGGCCGTCTTGAATTTCGGACCGGACCCAAAAACACTCTTTCTCGTCTCATAACAAAGGTACCCAAGAAGTTTCGTAAGGATCAGTTCATAAATAAGGCCTCTAGCCCGGGCCGTGTGCACGGCGCGACGGACGGACAGTCGGACAGACGGACAACGGACGACGGGCCATGACAATACCTCAAATTTGGCTTCGCCAAAGTTGAGCTAATGATATTTAAAATAATACATTCTGATATCGTCTGCGTTGTTTAAAGGGTTAACGGGTAATATTCTAACTATATCATCAAAACATGCCTTCTACGAATGTATTCCTTGATGATGTAGTTGGATTATTTTATCGGTCGGGACTATCAGAACAAGGGCACATACAACGTCCATAGGTTATATCTAAGACGCTACTGATCCGATTCGAGGTTCGATTCGATTTCGAATAAATGGCGTGGTTCAATTTGAGATTCGATTCGAATCGAAAATGTGCGATTCGCGGGGCCCTATTGGACCGGGGATTTTCTTTTCCTGTCTCTTAGCAGCTCCATTTACCAGAAAATTAACATTTGTTGAACCGATAAATCAACAGAACCAAAAAATGCAAAACACCAATGTCTCGTCGTCCCTAAACTGTTGTCCCTTACTATTAACAGGACCCAAACAAATGTCCGTTGGGAGGGAAGGAGGTTCAATTTTCTCTGAAAACCGCTAATTTGAAAAACAATGTGATCAACTGATGAAATCGCAATTTTCATTACGCAAAATACCCTTATGTCTCATAATATACCCTTTGTATGAAAATGCTCATTATCTGTTGACTAAAGTGATTTTTTTGATTTGATTGGTTGATAGATACGTGGTATGAGACCATATCCATTGAAACCCACGATACGCCCGCACAGCCACTGACAAATTTCCCATACCCAGTGGAAGCCTCGTTCCGAAATCTACAAAATGTCCATACCCCGTATAGTACAGGCGTTGAACTAAAAAAAGTGGTGTTGGCTGGAAAAAATTTGATACAAGCTGATGTTGGTGTCATTCGACGTGGAATTTATCTGGGAACAACATATCCAAAATCCGCTAAAATCCGCCTTGGGGAAAATTTTTCATAGCGTCTCAACTGAGGGTGGGGTGGTGGCCATTTTTACCAATTTCCCGATGTCATTTTCCAGGCGGTTCTGTATTAAGGGCAGGAATTTGTCTCTTCTCAGATTTTTCCAGTCTGTAGAATACAATATAATGACTATAGTATTATACCAGCCCACGTAATTGATGTACTCCGCGAATAAAGAGCGTTGTATAGCACACTGGAGAAAGATAATTACATCATATCAGTCGCGGGTATTCCAGCGATTCTGTTACACACAGCACATCGCTATAAGCTTATCGCAACGTGCTCTCGAATTAATCGATTGTTTTGTCATTCTGCCAAGAGTTGCAGAGTCTATCTGCAAATGATGCTTGAACTACCAGAAAAACATCCTTGGTTGTATGAGAGATTCTACTGTGACGGCTTTCATGCTATACGTCGAAGTTCTAGGATTTGGGCAGGCCTCTCTAGTGATCTTGTTATTGAGCAAGTTCTTATGCGTTCAATTAAACGTCGGGGTGGGTTGACGCGAGGTCGTGGCGTGACGGAATCTGTACGACAGGAGTGGATTTACACGATGCATAAATGCGCAGAGATACGTGAAGCCATGACAACGTTGACCGACCTAAAGCTCAATACCAGCGAACAACATGTAGATATGGGCACATCTCGTCGAAAACGAGACAACCTAGACATGGCCAGAATACTAGAGTGGTTTGACACACACAACCCGTTCGATGGAAACGAACGATTGCGTTCTCTGTCATCTGGTTTGTTATCTTCCGAGGGAGATGGTATCAACTGCGATATCACTGATTCTGTAGGGGCAGAGATACACTCTAGATTAGACAACGCTATTGTTTCCGATGCCACTATCAAACGAAGTGATCAAATCCGTACCCTAGCTCAGCTCACCCCCGGGTTGAAGCTAGATGACCAGAGGGTGACAATTGACCCCTCAACTTTGTTTACTAGACTGGTTGCTATTGCCCAGAGAGAGCACAGTTCTTTGCGTATGAACTAACTGTAATGCCAACAACCCTCTTCAAAGATTTTTTCCTCAGAAAAGCAAACAAGCGGACCTAGCAACTGCAATAACTGATGGCTTATCCCTTACTAAACCACCATCTGATGGTCTGTACGTGCTCGACGGGGGCACTCTCCTCCACAGAGTTAAATGGAAGACAAACACCACTTACTTGGAAGTGACAAACCAGTATGTTGGATACGTGACGAAGAAATATGGGCAGAATTGTCGAATTGTCTTCGATGGTTATGGTCAACGGCCAACAACCAAGACTCAGGAGCAGAGAAGAGCTCTCCACGTTTGTGCTGATATCCGTTTGACGAACAACACGACTGCCCACAAAAATCAGGAACTGTTCTTATCGAATGGAAATAATAAAATGCAGTTTATAAAAATGCTTTCCACATCACTGAGAGAGGCTGGGCATATTGTCGAATGCAGTTCTGGAGATGCTGACACTAACATTGTTGACAATGCAGTTCAACTTTCGTCCCAGGGAAAAACAGTTGTCATTGTTGCAAATGATACAGATGTACTAGTTATGTCCGTATACCATTGGGATCGTACTTGGTCTGATATCTATTTCCAGTCAGAAGCACGGAAGTCACACAGGGGTGGAGATGCATGGAAAATCGCAGATATAGTAGAGAAGATTGGAGAAACAACTCAGAAGAAACTCGTCTTGATTCATGCATGGAGTGGGTGTGATGTCACATCAGCAACGTTTGGGCACGGGAAAACGTTGCTTCTCAAGAAGTTAGAGAAGTCATTGCCTATTCAAAATATATCAGAAGCAATGCACGACAGTACCATTTCTCAGACAGAGGTTGGGAAAATGGGGACTGAACTGTTCGTTATGTTGTACTCTGGCAAACATTCAGACACTTTGAATGGTTTGAGATATTCAAAATTTATGACAATGGTCACTTCCAGCAAATCGGGAACTGAACCACAAAAACTTCCCCTGACTGAGCGTGCAGCACATTTCCACAGCCTGCGAGTTCACCAACAAATAATGGTTTGGAAACTATTGGATAACGATGCCCTAGATCCTGAGGAGTGGGGCTGGGGAAGTCGTGGGAATGAGTTGATACCTGTGATGACTGACCTGGGCGCAGCGCCTGAGGCTCTTCTCAAAGTTATCCGCTGCAAATGCAAAATGACATCCAAAAAGCCATGCGGAACAAACATATGTTCTTGTAGAAAGAATGCGCTCAAATGCTTGTCTGCCTGTGGAGACTGTCGGGGTGAGAATTGCTTCAATGCCGAGCCGATTGAGATCGGGGAGGAGATCGGCGACAATGAATAACCGTGAAGAACACCAACAAATGTCTTGTTAGACCTGATCATGTAGTTAAATTCCTGTTATTATATTGGACCAGTCAACATTATCTGCACCTCATTGTATGCGAAAACATCGATCAAAGATCCATTTCTAGTTTTGTATTCTGTGCAGAAGTATCTTAAGGAGTGAAAATTTGAGAAAAAAAAATGTGATTTTTGGGGTTATTAACCCTTTTTCCTCATAAAAAGTGTGAGGATTTCATCAGGCAATTGCCTCTCAATATAATTAACATTTGTATCTGGTCGCCTGCGACACAAAATAATATATAAAACTCAATCTGTGACATATAAACGGCCGAAAAACCGGAAACACAATTTTCCCCCTTCACGAACAACCCCCTGACGGGAAATCTGACATGAAAAATTTTCCCCAAGGCGGATTTTTGCGGATTTTGGATATGTTGTTCCGAAATAAATTCTGCGTCGAATGACATCAAAATCAGCTTGTATCAAATTTGTTCCGGGTCGAACCCTACTACGCCTCTACTAGTAGAAGACGCGTTCATCGAAATCAATTTATTATATTTATACAGAAACCTGTATGGCTCAACAATGGAAGATAAAAGATCTCATGCTGTGTGTGTTCACACATGAAATAGATTGTACTTCTAAAACGGAAAGTCAATAGATAAATTAGTTACCCCGTGTCGGCCGAATGGGATACGGCTGGCTTCGGGTAGGTAAAAACCCGTACCACGTGATCAGACACGGGGTAACTAATATTATCAGTTAAAACAGAAATATTAACGACTGGCTTAACTTGATACTGTATTTCCTTTGTGGACTGGGTAATGCCATATTTGATAAAAGTGACTGTAAACCCAATAAACAATGAAGACAGCCGCTTATGACACAGCTGCCCCCACCACCACATACACACACCTTATTAGAACAGGGTGAGTGAGATCGTCTCAATGAGGGGTCATAAGGTAATTTTGTGTATTATCGTTACAAAAGTTACTTTCGTTAGATGGAAGTAAGTTTTTAAATAATAATATAGCGGTCGATGTTTAAACGCCATTTGCCAAACCAGCCTAGTTGGTCAGACACTTTCGTGGTAAATCGGTCACTTTCTGTGCACTTTTCTCTCGACCTGCTACCTTAGTGCCGAAGCTAGTCCTTGGGGGTTGTTGACAATGCGAGCGTTGTTTCGACCGTTCTGTGGAACCTACTAACTTTGAGGACTTGGATGCGAAGAAATGCAATTTACCGACCAGCCTGGATGGACCGAATATCTTAGTCTCGTAGTAAATGAGTGGATTGTCCGGGGGTCGTATGTTCGATCATAAGTTGTAAATTAATTACCTTATAAGGTAACATAAAGTAACATGGGTGGGTTCTGTAATCTAATCTTGTTAAATACGTCAGCTCCCTCTGAGGTGTATGGATTTTGAAAAATGCTGTTTCTTGTCAGAGACTGCCCTCGATCATTTACATCTCGGACAGCGATATCTAGTGTTGAGAGGGAGATATCAACTGAAATCCAACAGACACTGCTAAGCTTGCAGACGGCCCGAGCTACCACTAAGAGCACCCCAGTGAGCAACGGCAAAATTCACTTAGCAGTATATTTTGAGAGAACATGGGGGTATTTCCTCCCGCTCTGGTCACCCTCCACGTGACGCGGAAAGCTTGTTGGGTGATTTAACTAAAAGAGGGCAAGAAGAAGAAGAGAAGGAAGGGACCATCCAGACGTCGTGATGCCCGTCGACAGTCGGAGTTCCTGGAGAGAAACAAGGTGGAAGGAAAGAGAAAAAAACAAAGAGGTACATTGAAAGGGTCACACATTTCGTAAGAGGAGCAGCCAAAGGACATCGGGTCGCCAGCAGGAGATAGATCAATCTCTCGCCTAACTCATTTTTCTTCGGTAGATGAGATGGAGGAGGTAGATCTATTTCTGGTGTGGGATGTGGTTCTGGACGAGGTTCCTCAAATCCCTCCGACTCCTACCGAGCCAACATCTACAAATGAGAACCCACCCCGGGAAACGGACCATCCGGCCATGGAATCTCTGCTGGACACAGTACGAAAAGAGCAGAGAGAGTACAAACAGCTAGTAGCATAGCAGGATGAAGAACGAAGGCATAAATCAGAAGACTATCACAGGAAAGGGACGAACGACGAAAAGCACTTTTGGCAGCTCGCTCACAACGCCCAGAAAGCGCCGGAAGTAGCTAGGATTAGGCAATATCAGCCGGCCCAGTTCTCCAAAACTAGCGCTTTAACAAGTCCAACAACTGTATCGGTCTCTCCCATACAGCCACCTCCTCCAAAGAAAGAAAAACCGTCGACGACACAGACGCCGCAAAGTACTCGGACCTTCCTCTCAATTGCCACACCCGAGCATGTGATTACATTCTTCTACATTTAGTGAGGAACGAAAGGGGCTAGCCCAATACCGTCCCGCGCGCCGCCGGTGCGTGAAACCGTGTAATTATTAAGGTCTGTGCGACAAACATGAGAAATCACCCTCCCAAAATGTACTATCCCGCTATTATTGATGTTCGCGCAAGTGAAAAGAATGAACGAACTGTGTGTACCAGTTCCCAGTCAATCACCGACTAAACCTGGTTAGTTAAACTCTCCAGCTAATAAAAGATTGCAGTTTACTTCAGTATGTGTTTACTTTAGTATGTAAATAAAAAGTCTGATAAATGAAACTTGAGTCAGACTGACATCCATCAGAGAACGAAACACACTTCGTGATCACAAGTCCGTCGTATTTGATTTTCGACTACATTGAGTTTGTGAAAATACAAAATGGACATTAAATTCGACGGTAAAAGAGTGTTAGTAACAGGAGGCGGGCGTGGAATCGGACGTGAAATTGCACAAAGACTAGTGAAGTGTGGTGCAAAGACATTCGTGCTCACAAAATCTGCAAACAGCGTGGAAAGCTTGAAACAAGAAGATCCAGATGTTACGGTGGTACAAATCGATATAGCAGACTGGGATAAAACTAGGAATGCGGTTGAATCCCTACTACCAATAGACTTACTCGTCAACAATGCAGGAATTGCGCGCTCACCAGCCTTCACTGACGCCACACAATCTGATATTGATGATAGCTTCACTATTAATTATAAAGCGACATTTAATATATCACAGATTGTAGCTCAGGATTTAATCAAGAGAGGGAAACCGGGAGCAATTGTCAATATATCGTCAAGTGTAACGGCAAAACGGTTTCCCCGTTGTTCTGTTTATGGTTCGAGTAAGTCGGCGTTAGATTCGCTCACTAAATATATGGCGTTAGAATTAGGACCAAAACAGATTAGAGTGAATGCTGTCAACCCAACAGCGATACCCACCGACATGACAAAAGGTGTGCTCGCGAATCCGGAAACGGAACAGAGGATTATCAATACGATTCCACTTGGGCGACTCGGTGAGAAGCGGGAAGTTGCGGATGTTGTTTTATTTCTGCTGAGTGATTGCTCATCTCTTATAAATGGTGTAACATTGCTTGTGGATGGTGGACAAGTCTTGTAACTTCATCAGAAAATGTTTTTGAACGAGACAGTTCTTTTAATTGATTGTTTATTAAGAATAGCTCATTTTACTACTTAACAACAATTCAGTTATCCATATTACGTGTCGAATGGATAACTGCGCTTCTGAATTTTTCTGGATGTAAGTTTATTGTGACGTGGAATAAGCCTAATATTCATCAGGAATTTTACAAAAAGTATAGGTTGTTAGACTAAAGCGTTATTATTTTAAAAGATGTTCTAAAGATCTCATTGACAGTTTTTCAAATGATTTTATGTATATATTTAAATGGCACCTTTATACTTTCAAGGGACGATATCGTTGTTCATGGATAGGACATAAATGGTGCATGAGACATAGGAATACGTATGTTTGTTCAACGCTTTACCCAACGAATCGGCCGCATCCCCCGCGTAATATGCAACTTCAGCAGTTGAAAAAATATTTTTTCAAAAAATTTCAACAAAACCATATCATGTGACCCCTCGTTGGAACGAGCTCGTTGAGCTCGTTCCAACGAGGGGTCACATGATATGATTTTGTTGAAATTTGTTGAAAAAAATTGAAAAAATGATATTTAAAATAATAAATTTTGATATCGTCTGCGTTAGGTAAAGGGTTAAAAGCACTTGGAAATGGACACACGCAGTTGGCTAAAATGACTACTGCAGTACCTTTCCGTGGTCTGCCGTCTGTCGACTTTAGTCGCCTGTCACGCCAAAAGAGTTAATATATAATCTAGTTTAAACAATATTTATGCAGATAGTAATATGATATAATACGTATAAGTAAAAGTTATTATCACAGTAGCTGTATACAGGATATAATAGAGAAGTATGCACTATAGCAAGACAAACAGAAGTAATCAACAGTGTAAATGGAAAGTATTCGGCAGAAAGCTTTGAGCTTATATAAGCCGTCTCCTAGTATATATTCCCTGGTGAGCCCCCCCCCCCCCCCCCCCCCCCCCCCCCCCCCAGTTCAGTGTACATGTCATAGACGAACTCACCAGATTAAGTTTGGGTCGAACCAAAAACTCGGTGCATGGCTAATTTATTGGACGAGTGTCGAACATTTGACACCCGAGAAGCTACGAAATTCAATTCGATTCGGAAACGTCCCCATAATTTGATTCGAGTTGCGCCGATTCCGAATTTTCGAATCTTATAGGATGTTCTCAAACCCTACCAAATGTCTCCTTCTGAACTCTTCATCTGTCATCAGGTCTCCTGCACAAGTAATCTGATGAGGTTTTTCTTCCGAAACTAGTTTAATTCCGTTCTGGGACAATTTTTGATTAACTTGCCAAAACAAATGCTTCGTCACTGAAAGTAGCGTGGAAACTGGCATAATTTACGGTTGAAGGAGGTTTAATATTTACACATTGTAGAGTCGTGAGATTCGATTGGACCTGAAATATGAGATGCGCGGGGTGCTGCATAATTTGATTCGAGAGGCGCCGATTCCAAATTTTCTAATCATATAGGATGTTCTCAAAACCCTACCAAATGTCTCCCCTTGAACTCTTCGTCTAACATCAGGTTTCCTGTTCAGGAGGACCAGGTCTCCCGTTCAAGTGACCTGATGATACACGAAGAGTTCAAGTCGGATGGATACTAGTTGATGCCCTATTTTCTACAACTACAGTTAAAACTAGAAGTCCTGTCCTGAAATGCGCGTTAACCTACGCGTTATGACCATAGTAAAGCTATAAAATTCTGTACATATGGCCTGTGCACAAGCAATGTTTCAGCCAATGGACCTCCGGGTCACCCGGAGGTCCATTGGCAGAAATATTGCCTGTGTTTGTAATGAGTAACCAGGAAAACCTGCCATGCTTGGGATGCCATTCGATATGGGTATCGCGCGCATTTCCTACGCGCAATTAAGCCGAGATAAGCGCACAGTTCGTGACAGGACTTCTAGTTTTAACTGTAACTTACGAAATGTAAACAAACCACTGTCTAGACGTAATGGATCACAAGTTCGCATATTATTTTTCAACTAGGATTGAATGTCAATAATATCCGTACAGATACGATGTGTTTACCAACCTCACTTCTATACATGTATTGTCGAAGTTATTAATTTTACTGAGAGTAAATGTAGTATTGAAGCCGATATCACTGTAAATTTGATTCACTCACATTCTCACAAAAATTTTCGAAAACACAAGAGCAGAAATGTCAGATGAAGTCTTAAACGTCAAGATTAACCCCTTACCCAACTGAGTATTTTCAAAATATTTTTCATCAAATCTAGTCATGGCTGTTCTGAAGCAAACACTCATCTAAAGTTCATTCAGTTTACAGTGGAGAAATTTGGTTCAGTTTTCTCAAATTTCACTTATTTCAGTGGCAAGGGATTTTGAATCCTGGGCAGGAATATCCGCCAGCAGCATGCATGGAGTTTATCCTTTTAATCATACAGTGTTTGCACGTTTTGGGAGCCGTTTATCACACACAACCCCAACAACAATTAACATAACTACCACCTTGAGGTTTCCTCACTGCTGTTTTTACAATAATAGGTATTTGGATCAAAAAGTTTTTTATTTATTTATTTATTTAAAATTTATTTATTTATTTTTTTATTTATTTATTTATTTATTTATTTATTTATTTATTTATTTATTGGGGTTCAACGACACTTTCGACAGCTAGGGTCACCTCGTGATAGCCAGTTTCATAGGTGGAGGAAACCGGAGTACCATGGGCGAACCACCTAGCAGCGGTGAGCAACTGTCAGACTCCCCAACGTACTTCATACAACAAGGTTAGCATTGGTTGAAGACAAGTCCACCATCGACGTGCAGTACGCCTTAGTGCAGAGTCCAACCGTGTCCATGCGTGGGGAAACCGGTTTGAATGCTTTGCCCAAGGACATAGAGCAGTTATCTCTGGCACAGATCGAAGCGTGGACCTCTCCGTTTGAAGTCCAATGCGGTAACACTGAGCCTCCGCGCTGCCTGGATAATAAAGTAATTTAAGTATACTGGTGAGTTAATATTAAGATATATGTACCCAACTTATTATGAATTAAAAACTAAATTAAAACAGGTTTTGAATGATGTCTGCCAAACTGTTTGTATTAATATAGATCGGAAGAAAACGTTCGTTTTACTCCAAAAGTGTCAAGAAACCGAAACGTACTGGCCGAAACGTCCGGGGTCGAAAACCTGTTGGCCTGAACGTCCTACATTCCTTAAGAAAAATAGCAGACGGCTGTTGCGAAGGGAGCCCACATGGGTTAATCAAGCTCGAGATAAGAGCTATGACTCATGTAAGGAAAAGTGTTATAGGGATTTATTTAGTAAATCAGTGGACTCAAGTTTTATTAACAGAATTTTATCAGCACAAGAAATTACATGGAATAATATAAACTGGCGACCAGAGTACGGGCATACTCTGTGGGTACACATAGCAGTAGACGCCAGATGTTCTGTTCAACGAATACTTTAGCTCTATCTCATCCGTGGACGACTGCCAGGCCACTCTACCTATACTGACCACACCCGTCCCTCACTCAATAGACAGTATAACCATACAGAGAAGTGAAGTATACCAAGCGCTAAACTTAATGCATCAAAGGCTGCAGGATCTGATCTTATAAGTCACCGGTTCCTCAAGTGGCGTAGAAGAGCCTTCCAGTTTGAACAGTTTTAACTTTTTATGCTATTTTGTTTAGCTTTCCTGGCTTTAGCTTTTCCGGCCTAGTGGTTGAGATTTAAATTTCCCGACAATGTTCCCAGATCATTATCTGTACTTTCTGCCTATTAACACTGCCCAGGCGATTCGCCTATTGTCAGTAGGACCTCCTAATGACGACATGTTAAGAGCACATGCTCTACGATTGCAAAAGTCTGTGACATGCCTTTAACCCTTTTCCCAACGAATCGCCCTCAACCGCCCGCGTAATATGCAAATTCAGCAGCTGAAGAAAATATTATTTTTTCGAAAAATTTCAACAAAACCATATCATGTGACCCCTCTTTGGAACGAGCTCGTCGAGCTCGTTCCAAAGAGGGGTCACATGATATGGTTTTGTTGAAATTTTTTGAAAAAATTTAAAAAATGATATTTAAAATAATAAATTTTGAAATCGTCTGCGTTGGATAAAGGGTTAAACGTTTAGATGTATTTGGAAAAAGTCACAAAATTACTGTACATACGATGTGAGTTGGCAAAAGAATGCAAATGTTGAGCTCATTAGGTTTTTCCCTCTGGAAAAGACTCTTGTTATTCTACGAATTATTATATTTTTTTTTTGGATGGGGGGGGGGGAGTGGGGGGGGGGGGGATTCCCACACATTTTATCCGTACGATTCAGAAGCCATTTTCGATCCGATTTTCACGAAATTTTGCACACTCATAGACGGTCACAAAATCTAAAAATTTACGGAAGCGGAATTTTCGATTTAACCCTTATTTCGTCAGAATTGGCAAAAAAACTGCCAAAATTTGGGTTTATAGGCACTTTCTCGAAACACGTCTTGTAGATTTTTTTTAAACATTTATCATTATTAGACCTGTCTGTGACACGACCTTTGATACACACGACATATCAGGCGATGCATATGGTAACTCTCCACAGGCTCCCAAACATCGAAAATTTGATGAAATGGGCCGGTTTCAGACCCCCACAGCATCCAAACGATACATGAGAGATAAACATAACTTCCTTTATTGAAAGTGGAATTCACCGAGGATCATTTTTGTAAGTTATAAGGGTGTTAAAAAAAACCAAGCGTTAACCCATTTTGGGCTGGTTGAACAGCAATACCCCCATAAAGCTAAAAAATTCATGTTTTCCGTGGATTTCTCTAAACGAGTCTTGTAGATTTTCAAGAAAAATTTGTCACTCCCAGGCCTTGGTGTGACAATAGAAGCTGCATGGACAAAATACTGCGGTGAGCATTTGTTAACCCTCCACGGGCTGCTAAATGTCAAAATTGTGAAAAAATGAGCTGTTTTGGGACGCCAGGAGCACACAATGGGTACGCCACGAAGAAAAGTGCCTTCTTTAACGAGCGCACAATCTATACGGAAACATTTTTGTAAGCAGTAAGGGTATTCAAAAGTCGAAGTCATTTTGGGCAGGCTAAAGAGAGAGACCCCTTAAAACCTTAAAATTCCCATTTTCTGTGGATTTCTCTAAAAACATCCTGTAGGTTTTCAAGAAAAATTGTCTACTCACAGATCATTGTGTGACATTACAATTTGCATGGACAAAATATTCCGGTGAGCGTTTATTAACCCTCTACAGACTGCCAAACATCGTAATTTTGTTGAAATGGTCTGTTATCGGACACGCACAGCTCCCAACGTGTTCCTGAGAAAATAAACATAATCTCCTTTGTTGGAAGTGGAATTCACCGAGGACCATTTTGTAAGTAATAATGGTATTAAAAAAACAAATGTTAACTCCTTATGTGGTTGTTAATAGTGCACACCCACGCAGTGGCGTGGGCGCACATAGGTAACCCCCGCACGTATCCATGATTTTATAATTTTTCTATATACCATGCAACAGAGTTTGGGGTGCCATCTGGCGGCGTGGCTCTCCCACTGGCAAAAAATCCAGAATCATTGTAACGGAGATTTAATTGTTTTTGGCTTTTCAAAGGACATTATGTAAAATATATTGTCGCAGAATGCTGGGAACTATGTGAAATAATTAAGCAATGAAGTAACTTTCGAAGTTAGGTGGTTGTTGGCGAATTAGGTATTGTTTGAATGTTCGAAGTGCCAATGTCGTCCGTTGCCGGTTTCGTCAGATTCAAAAGCTCATTTTCAAATTTAATTGAGAACGTACACTTCACAAATTGTTGACAACGAATTAAAAAATAAAACAAGTGATTTATTGACACTTTTAGTGGGCCTTTTTCATTTGTGGGGAACTTAGCCCTATTTCCTTAGAAACAGCCGGAGTTCGGATGAATTCAAGTTATGCTGACGTACGGTCTGGGGAAATCTTTGTTTTCAAAACACGGGCATGCAGTCTTGTACTGAGTTGTAGTAAAATTTTACAGAAACAGACATGCACGCGAACAGCGATATTCGTTTATTTCCAAGATTTTTCCTCACAAATTCACTGGCTCTCGTCTATGAACTATTTTTACCAGTGATACAATACAATGACAGTTTAAGACTGTCAGAATTACAGTGTAGCGGCCAGCCAATTTTGTGATCCGACGTGTTCTCCTAAAGGCTAAATACCAGAACCACTCACAATTCCCATTTAAATTATACTTCCTCTGTGTTCTGGTAAACAATGTTTTAATTCCCAGATGCTTGAGGCTTTGCAACCAGAATAGAACTGAATTCATCCTCAAACTAATCAATGTCGTCGCCCTCCTCGTCTGACCAACATCTGGAGGTGGGGATTCTGATAATTAGTACATGTCTGTATCTCCAAAAATGGCAAAAAACGTTTAAAAAGCCTAAATACCAACCTCCCCAGAACCGACCTCTAAATGACATTTGCACACTGATTCCAGAGAAAATATTTCATTTCTACTAATTCTAGTTGTTTTAGCATTCAAAAGGAAACTGAAATTTAATTTATTACAAAATGTGTGACGTGACTGCATTATGCATTTCTGTTTGTCCATCCATCCATCAGTGAGTTGGAAAACTCATAGCCTCACCCTCTGGGGACCTCATTTTGCAAAATGACAGGCTGCTTATTTTCTTGGTTAATACATGTACATGAAACAGTTTAGTACACTTACATGAGACAATTTGTACCAAAAAGGAGACAATTCAATAACTTTTACTGGGACAATTTGTACCTTTTGTCTAGACAGTTTGTACCTTATTGTCAAGACAATTCGTACGGTCGTACCCCCTAATTGTGGTATGAATCGTCCAGGGTGCAAGTTGTCCAAGAACCGTCCATCACAGACAGCGATTCTTTGCTTTTCATTTGCCCGGTTGTACATGTACATTTTCAGTAACTGGCTTCTGACTATTTTTCACATTGTAACCCCTCCACCTTACACACACACGCATATACAAATATATTAAACATTAAAGAGCAGTATCTTTTTGAATATCTGATTCATCCTCTCTGGAAAACATACATGTACATTGTATTTTTCTTAATTTTACTCTTTTTATCAAAATATGTCACAAGTGTCTGTAGGGATTAAATCCAAGGTTGTGAAAGTGCCTTTTGGGGTATTTGCAGTATAAGCACTGCAATACAGAAGCAATATTTGATGGTTTTAGACATTTTAATGGTGCTGTGAGATACCACATGAGCTGCACTGTCGTGCTGTTGGAAAAAATCAATGTGTAATGTTTTGTCAGAGACCTATCAACTCTAGGTGCCTTAATTAAGAAATCTGAGGGATTTTAAAAAAAAAACTTTTTTACAAAAATTGGAAAATATTCATCAAACACATTGTGAAATATCTTCAGAATGTGATTTAAAAACTATCACAAATGAGAAATTTAATATCATAAGAGGTTTGTTTTGTGTCAACATCAATTAATTTATGAATTATATCATAGTTTTGGATGACAGTGGGTATGCTGGGGGTCTGGGGGGCACATTCAGGGCTATATTTTACCACAGCAATATGCAGGAGAAAATATGACATCATTTGTTAGGATAAAATGGCTATTGATATTGGTGATTTATATAGCTACAACACCAGTTTTAAAAACAAAATTGATATTCATTTTCTTTTGTGTGGAGTGGAATGAGACAGATTTTTCCCCAAACTATTGTCTGCTGATGCAGATTTTATTTTGGGATTAGGGTAGTTTTCAAAGAAAGCAGTGAATTCACAAGCAGAAATGACTCTTTTATCAAATGAAAGAGGTAAAATGTATCTTTGGAAGGATTAGAATGTTGGTTAAAATCCCTCCCAATCATTTTTACACACCTAGCAAAATCCCCCCTACAGTTTTTGAGGGTAGTACCACAATCTCCCTCATTATTTTAAGAGCAGTACAAAAATCCCCCCGCCCGGCCTTTTACACCAAAAGGTTAAAAGGCAGGGATTTAAAAACTTATGTATTTAATTTGTAAATTACATAAACACTCATTTACAAGAAAACATGCATCAGTAACTATTTATCAGGACAGTTATTTATTTATTTATTGGAGTTTAAGGAAGTGCTCGGCGTCGAGCGGTAAAAAGATTTGGACATTTTTGTATGGCTTTAAATATACTTCTAACAAATTAGTGGGGGGTGGAGAAGTTTGCTTCACCAGAAATTATGGAGGGAGGAATTTTCAGGGAAAAGTTTTGTACGTTACCCTTTGGAAGGTTTGGGGTTGATTATAGGAAATACATACATGTAAATGTACATGTATTTTGGCACCCAACACTGATTTAATTATTATTATTTGGATATTACACGTACTTCACATTTAAATGTTCATTCAAGAAACACAGATCGAATAATACTGTTTTATTTTTTGAAAAGTTATATTTTTGTCACAGTCAGTAATAAAGGCCATACATTACCAAAAATAATGCAGTTAAATGCATCTTGAGCAAGTGTGGCATCCAGAACTGAGTAGCATACCAAATACACATGTAACCACCTATTTTACCTATTAACACATTTAAGTAACCCATGGTTTCCCATCATAGTACTTGTTATAGAGGGGATTCCAAATATATTCCAATCCTCTCCCAAATCACCATCCAAACACTCAGCCAGAAAACCACAATCTCACTTGTATTCACTGGTATAATAGAAGTTTTCTCCATATTATAACCCTTTACCTTACATGTACATGAAAAGAAGATACCACTTTTGAATTACTAATTTCTTTTCATTTTTGGGTCAAAAACACAGCTATGACCCCCCCCCCCCCCCCCCTTCACTGGAATGAGCTGAACAAGCTCATTCCAATGAGAAGGTCATAAGCTATGTGTTTGATGCCAAAAAATGCAAAAATAATTAACATTGAATGGCAATTTTGGTGAATGGTGCTAGCCGGTTTTGGCCATTACATTGAGTGAATGATTAATAGAAGCTTTCTCCATATTATGATGTTAACCCTTTGCCTTACATGAAAAGAAGATAGCACTTATGAATAACTAATTTCTTTTTATTTTTTGCGTCAAAAACATAGCTATGACCCCCACCCCCTCCACTGGAATGAGCTGAACGAGCTCATTCCAATGAGGGGTCATAAGCAATGTTTTTGATGCAAAAATAATGAACATTGAATGGCAGTTTTGGTGAATGGTGCCACTAAGCCCGATTTGGCCATTACAATGTGTGAGTGATTAAAAATGTTAAAAAAACAATTTCTTCATTCACAGAGTATTTTGGAACATAAATTTGGGGAAAGGGGGTGGAGGTACATTGGGAAAAGTAACAAAGTTGCAAATGTAAATGAATGGTTTTTGTGCACATACCAATATAGTAGTCTGATACTAGTGTTGTCAGGGTCCCCATGTTATAGCACAAAACTACATTAACAATTGTCCCCCTACCACCCATACTGAACCCCTCAGCTGATGAGAAAGTAAACAGCATACACTCTCAGTTTCCTATGATTTGCTTTAGTACTGCAGCTCTCAGGGTCCATTGAGTTTTTTTTCTATTTGACAATCCTGTCCTGTCTCTTCTCACTATATTTTTCATTGTATGTCAGTCAGTATTCCTATGTACATGCAGACTGTCACTTTCAAAATATGTGATTGCATGTCTGTCTGTCCATCACAACATTCCTCTGTACATGTAGCCTGTCACTTTCAAGATATGTGATTGCATGTCTGTCTGTCCATCATACAAAGTGTTGGTTTGTTTTTCATTTGCACGGTTCTACATTTTCAGTAACTGGCAATTGACCCCCTCCCCCCTCCCATACACACACATACACAAATATATTAAACATTAAAGAGCACTACATTCTTGAAGCAAATATCTGAGTCATCTTCACTGGGTACTATGCATGCATGTATGTATTTTTCCTAATTTCACTCTTTTTATCAGAATGGGTGCCTGTGGGGATTAAATCGAAGGTTGTAAACGAGCCCTTGTGGGTACATGTGCTTGCGGGACACACACATCACTACAGAATCAATATTTGATGGTTTTAGGCATTTTAACAGTGCTATGCTATAACATAGGAGCAGTGCTCACCTGGTCATGCTGTTGGAAAAATCGTGTTTAATGTTTTGTCAGTGCCATACCAATGACTCTAGGTCCCTTAACTGAGAAAGTGAGGCTTTTTTCACAAGAATGGCAAAATATTCATCAAATGCATTGTGACATATCTTCAGAAGCCAGGATGTGATTTAAAAACTATCACAAATGGGAAATTTAATATCACAGGAGGTTTGTTATGTGTCAACATCAATTAATTTATGAATTTTATCCTATTTTTTTATAAAAAGGGGCATACTAGGGGGACACCTTCAGGGCTGTATTTTGCCACATCCGTATGTACATGTAGAAGAAAACTTGACATCAGTTGTTAGGATAAAATGGTACTGTCTATTGATATTGGTGAATTATACAGCTGCAACCCCAATTTTTCAATCAAAAATGGCATTCATATTGTTTCGTGGGGTTGGAACACCACTCTTTGTCTTGCTATATGATTAAATGAGACAAATTTTTCCTCAAAATATTACACACAGGTATAAACCGTATAAACCTTTAGCCGGAAGTGGAGATAAGCGAGGCGAGAGATTTCTATTTTTATCTCAAAGTTTCAGTCGCAGCGTATCCAAGATCACCGAAAACAAGATTTTTTTAATAAAAGGAATGACCGAAGAAAGCAAAATCAGTAAGTATGTTATGTAAAACAATATTTAACAATGAAACGACACAACTTAATGGAAAAATCGACTCTTGTAGTATGAAAAAACATCTGCTGATCATCTCGGAAAATGAATTTCTCGGGCAAATTTCTCCTTCAAATATCGTTTTTCACATGTTCGCACAAATGTAACATGTTAAAATCATAGATCGACAGATTGGGCGTTCAATTCCACACCAGAAACTATCAACCATAACAACGAAGGAGGTCCGTTGCTACTAAAACTGTTCAAAATATAATGTCACCTTATCGATTTTTTTTCTACGCCCAGTTGTATACGCTCGTATCTTCAGTTGATGAGTCGTATACATTTTTATGCTTGTCAGGTGACCCTTTCGATGTGAGAATCTGGTAAATTTGGAGCCTGTAAGTTCCGAAAGCAAGATAGGCCTATACGCGCACAAGCCGGGTTGAATGCAACATTGCATTGCGTTGAAAAAGCGAACCACAGGCTACCTTTTTCAACGCAGAGAAATAGCTCATTTTACTGCATTACAGAATCTAACGATAGGCGGTGAACTATATGAAAATAAGACTGGTTTTATGGCATAGCGTGACAATGTCAGATCAAGTTGGACCGCATTATTTATTTAAGTTGACTCTTTCAGACACAATTTATTCCAAAACACGTTTTGGGGGTGAAATAATTTTTTGGGGGGCAGTCAGGATTTTTTCGGGCACTCAGGATTCTTTCGGATGAAGTGGACCTCAGCTCCACATCCTCCCCCACCCCACCCAGAAAATAAAAATTCCCGTACGCATGTGGCAGTATAGATAGCACGTAATTATAATTTTATGAATTTTTAGGCTCAAGCATCAATTTGTTAAGTTCTTAAATCATCGGGTCTGTATATTTCAGTGAACTAGAAAAAGGTATAACATAAACTCACGTCTATATTTAAATATCCTCTTGTGATTTGCTTCTTTACATGATAACAATTTGTTGAGTTCTTAACTTTTGTCGGTCCCTAAATTTCAATGGACCGTGCAACAGGCAGACCAAATATCTAGCAGAATTTCGACCACGTTTGAAAAAAAAACTGCAATCAATGAAAAGTAAGCAAATCAGATGTCATCGAGTTCATCCGAACTCAACCGAGCGTTATGTCGTGAACGCAGACCTTATACGAAAATCGTTGGAATGGGTTCAAAACGATCTCGACAACCAGCGCATCGGTCGCATCTGACGCATCGCGGTAGTGTGAATGCTCCTGTACAAACATTACCATTTAAAAGCCCGACGGTCGGACGCGTCCGACGCATCGCAGCAGTGTGAATGGACCTCCAGATGTCATATTCAATATAAATGAAGACGCATCAGAATATTGTCACGTAAAATGCCCCCCCCCCCCCCCAAAAAAAAAAAACAAAACAAAAAAAAAACAAAAAAAAAAAAACAAAACTGGCAAGAAATTGTCGCCGAAGGGCTACAGCTTTCTATGCCCCTGAAGGACATAGAACATTCTAGTACCCAGGGGACGAAATATTGAGACAAGCAACATGCGTTTTGTATAGCAGAAAACTTCAAGGCGTTATTCAAAACTTTAGGTGAAGTGCCCGTCCACCTGCAGACGGGATGGTATAAAAAAATAAATACAGAAAAAAAACAAAACATTGGGACGGCGCATTTTTCGACCCAGCCCACCTAGAAGGCGGGACACTCCGGTCATTCGATCCTCATTTATTACTATAGAAAAACAAAAACAACAACAAAAAAAACGAAAAAAATGAATAAAAAAATGAAAAAAACATTAAGAACGGCGCATTTCCGAGCCCACTAATAACCTTCCCAGTGATCCAAGGAGCACTGATGACGAATTTCATCTGAATTCATGCAGCGGTTGCTTGCATATTATTATTTATTTATTTATTGATGTTTAAGGTCACATATTTATGCACAATGGCTAATCATGACCGTGACAGTTTTACGGGTGGAGGAAGCCGGAGTACCCGGAGAGAACCTCTGAGCAACGGCGAGCAGCTGCCAGCTCCCCAACATCGTAACTCCGCACTGCAGCACAGGCAGGGTTAGATTGGTTGAAGACATGCGTACCATCGACGTGCAGTACGCCTTAGTACACGACGTCATCGAGCCCCCACGCGGGCAATGCAGATGAAGTGTCTTGCCCAAGGACACAACGCGGTTCCCGCAAGTGGGATTCGAACCGAGGACCCCTCGGCTTGCAGCCTGCACCTCTACCTACTGAGCCACCGCGCGCCAGGTTGCTTGCATACATAAACAGACAAACAGACAGACACACTCTTTTATATATAGTAATAATAATAACTCTTTGGCCAGCCACTGATTTGTCGCGATTCTCGTAAGAGATGAATCTATAAAGCCGTGGCCCACAGGCCTGCAACCAGGGTCGATCTTCGGAGTGGGAGTGGAGAAAGGCAGCGAATAGCCGTGTAGGGGGGGGGGACAACCCGCACATAACCCCCCACGTAAAAACAGACGTTACACCCCCCGCTCCTGCCCCCCCCCCCCCCTCACCATTTTGGCAAGTAAATACGCTCTGGAAGGGGCAGGCATGTAACTAAATAGCAGACCCACAAATTCGCAAAGAGGGTGGCTATTGATCTATTATGGGGTGAAGCAGGGCCTTCGCTACTAATGGCTGACCATAGTTGGGCCCGGGGTAGGAAAATTGTGAATTTCAGGGTCCCCAAACCCTCGTTTCCTTGCACCTGAGTGGATAATTTGAGGTTTTTAATAGAGAAATATTGGTAAGATTTCACACTTCCAGAGCCGGTAAATGCCGGCGTGGAGTATAAATGACAGAACGACGAATATAAGACTCAGTATTGAACTGAGAATTTGCTTCGAGATATTTAAAAAAAAAAACCAAACCCCCAAAACTATGAATGAGATACAAACGGGATACTAAATATATGGGAATATATATTAAACCTACTGTATATAACTTGAAAATCCCGAGCTTTTGCAGGCGCCGGGGAGCAATTTGAAAGTGTGTGGGGAAGGGGGAAGGGCAATGTATCTAAGGTTTCTGCATTACCCCCCCCCCCCCCCCCCCACACACACACACACACACACAGACACACGCGCGCGCACTTTTACAGAGTGTTGGGCATGCTAGTATGATCTACAGGGAATACATGCTCCCAAAGAAAGAAACAAAAACACACAAACGAATGGGTAAACCAATCGAATGAATTTAGAAGCGAATCTAATAATGAAAGGAGCAGAGAATTCGAATTTGCAGCGTTCAACAGTCCCCATCTGAGGAGTCAGTCACAGCAGCCTCAAAGTCACTGAGCATGTGAGTTTTGGCCCTCATTTTTCAAAATATCCCAGAGAATGCCCGCAGACCCTCACCACCGAGAATGGGATACGGCGATATCGCCTCTTGTGCTACCCCCTCCCCCCACCCCCCACAAACACACACACCACCACCTAACCACTGTGCGGCTCGGATGCTACTGCACAGCACACGGTGAGCATACATGGTGTCCCCTTGGGATTAGCTCTGATATCCCCACTCCCACCTCACCCCCAATATTTTTACCTTCCTTCGCTCCTGAATAATCAACTATACTCTATTTTAAAAATAAATATGTGGAACTGATTCAAATGAACGCCTTTCCAGTGTGTTATCGTATTACTATAAACAAAGAAAAAATATGGTATACATGTAAACTACAGTTTTTTAAAATTGCATGTTAGAGGTCAGTGTAAAACAAAACGCAAACGAAGAAAATAACCAAACGAATAAATTTAGAAGCGAGTCTGATAACGAAAGGAGGGAGCGCGGTGGCTCAGTAGGTAGAGGTGCAGGCTGCAAGCCGAGAGGTCCTCGGTTCGAATCCCACCTGCGGCAACCGCGTTGTGTCCTTGGGCAAGACACTTCATCTCCATTGCCCGCGTGGGGGCACGATGACGCCGTGTACTAAGGCGTAATGCACGTCGATGGTACGCATGTCTTCAACCAATCTAACTCTGCCTGTGCTACAGTGCGGAGTTACGATGTTGGGGAGCTGTCGTCATGATTAGCCATTGTGCATAAATATGTGACCTTAAACATCAATAAATAAATAAACAGATAACGAAAGGAGCAGAGAATTCCAATTTGTTATGTTCTACGACTGGATCTTTAGCCTGTGTGGAGTCTGTCTCTCTCCGTACAGAGGACAGCCATTTTACTTCCCCACCCAATAGGACGACACGCCGTGACATCATCAACCCCGCAACTGATGCTGCCAGAGAGGGTTCAGATACCTCCATATCTTTTCTCAGCCGGGGATCTGCGATCCCTCGACTTCTGGCACGAGAGACCAGCGAACTTATCCACCACTCTTTTCAACTTGTCACCCACATTTCAACTTGGGGTAGGGGGATGTGCCCCCCCCCCCCCGGTTACGTTCTTGAATGAGAGTAAATAATTTCAGTTTACAGGCATGACAAACTGGAAAAATATATCAGTAAAATATATTAGTTGCAGGTGTATTTTATAGAATAATATAATGGCCGGTCTGGGTTTGAATGTATCAAGATCAATGGCGGATACAAGGGGGGGGGGGAGGGCGGTGGGGCGGTCGCCCCCCCCCCCCCCCCCTCCTTTAGCTCGTGTTTGTCTCCCATGTAGGGCGTAGCCAGGATTTTCATTTGGGTACAATACATGAATTGAAGTAAAAACATACAACGACATTTATTTCCTCCATCACCATTCGCTATGGAAAACAAATATACCGTTGAAATTATGCAAAATATATCTACTGGTCGCCTTCATTTATAGCGTCACCGACACAGCATGATTTTGAGGTTACATGCACCCTAGCCTCAGGTACCCTATGGCTATGCCAATTATGGATCAGGATCTTAATTGGCATAGTCATGGGGTACCTAAGCCTAGAGGGCTGACTGCTGAAAACTTTCAAACGCTGGCAGATCGCAATGTTCTCCTGAGGTTAAGTCGGTTATGACTGTAAACAATGTGTCCAAAATACAATATTATGGTAAACGGATCTGAAGAGCATATTTCAAATTTTCTAATTCTGTCTTGAACGTATGACAGAATTTGAAATTCTGAAACATGCTGTTTAAAAAGTGTTAATTAGCCGTTCAAAAATTCAAGAGGATTTCCACCCCAGAAGCCACCAGAATGCCCCATTTGGTCGCTCATTTCCAAAACATTTCTGGGGGGGGGGGAGAACCACCCCAGAACCCCCTACAAAAGCTCGTGCCTTCGGCACTCGCGGCAGATGCCTTCGCCTCCCCCCCCCCCCCCCTTTGAGAATTCCTGTATCCGCCACTGATCAAAATATGACCAGGACACACGGCGTACAAAATTATTTTTCCAAAAGGGTTAAGAAGGAAACTGGGGAGTTTGGGTGAAATTCTCAGAAACCGGCAAGATCGGTTCTTGTCACTCTGAAGCCGATTTGGCTAGTGACGCGTGCCAGGTGTGCGTTCGGTTAGGCTGTGCTATTAAATTGCGGGATGACCTCTTCGCCTAGTCTCCTGTGCATCCCACTACCTTTCACCTAGATGAAAGCAAATGGGATGCGCAAGAGACTACTCTTCGCCAGCAAAGACGAAGAGCACTTAGGGACGTTCCGACGGGGGAGGGGGGTACCCCCCCCCCCCCAATGAGGACCCTGATTTTTGAAAGTTGGACATTTTATGGTTCAAATTTCAAAAGTTGGAAACATTTAGTTCTAAGCAAATATAGAACTAGTGATTCTTGGTTGAAATACATTTATTCTTTATAGTATGATCCACTAGTTCTTTTTCGCGCAGAACTAAAATGTTGATAATGCTCCATGTTTGTAACTGCGTAAGCTAACAATACACCGAGATTGCGCTTTCGTAAATGCACACAAATAGTGTCAATTTGGAACACCGGGGCCCGCCGATTTTCTCTAATTGCCTTAAGGCAGGATTCTCTTACGTGAGAGTCCTTCACTGCTCGTCTAAATGTGACGGGCAGTGAAGGGGCCGCACGCACGAGTATCCCGCCTTCAGGAAATTACGGGAATCGGCGGGCCCCCAATAACGCCGGGGTTACTACCCCCCCCCCCCCCCCCTCCCTTTCGACGGCCCCGCACAATAATATAGCAGTATCATGTACCACAAGTCTTTTATTAGGTCAATTACAAAGTCTACTCATAATTATGAAGAAAAGGCCAAATATCAAGCGAATATAATGTAATTTGTACATAAATCTATAAAGAAAATTCCTTCTCAAAACCGATCATCAAATGTCGGAAACTTTTTTATGGTATCAATTTGAAATGAAAGTTTGGAAATTTGAGGATCTCACTGTGACACACACCGAGTCTGAACTACCCAGAAACGTCCCTGGGAGCATTTGGATCCGAGAGGTGTTTTGTTCTGCAGCAGGAGTGAAATGGAAATGAGAATGTGAATAGTATTGAAGGCTATCGTCGGACAATAAATGTGATCGATTAATTTGAAAGAAATGATCGCTTTGTATTTTTGACAACTTGACCCTGCTCTGAACTGCTATTGACAACAACTAATTTAATTTCAGCTCTGTTGACCTAACTGTGCTTATCCTACATCATGTAGAATGTTGTTTGGCATTCAAGTTTCAAAAAGAAAACTGGTAACCGAAGTCTTGTTTCGAAACTGTTTCCGTGAAGTCGTATGTAAATTAAGTGAAAATAAGATGAAAATTTATAAAATACTTATGTAAGGCGCGAATTATTCTATTTATTTCATCTTTTTGCCTTTGTCACATGGTACGGTTCGCTTGGTGAGTATAAAGCTTGTTTTCGACCCTGGATCTGTTTGGTTTCAACACGACATTGGCGAGATATCGAGGGAATCCCATGTGACGTCACGCCTTATCTAAAAATACTTTAGTTCAGTTTAAACAGTATTTATTTCAGATAAAATAAGTTCTCAAAGAACAACATTGAATATTTACAAAAGTATAGGTATGGTATACTTCATGTAGGATTCCATAGTGTTTCGCTAATTTCTCTAAAAATGGAATCGTTAAAAGCCAGATACTTATTGATGCAGTTGCTTCGAAGAGAATACTAAAAAATAGCCCATTTGATGTTTGTTCGACAGTTAATGTTGCCAAAATGAGAGTGAAAATGAGAGAGCGCGAGAGGGTGAGGTGGGGGTCGGGTTAGGGATTATTGTTGAATAAACTGCTAGCTCAGCATGCTGTCAGGCAAACTGGTTTCAATTAACAGAGGATTGGCGTATTGTTATAACACGCCGTTATCTGAAGTGAAAACATTTTCTTCCCATTCGACTGCCCCCCCCCCCCCCCCCCCCCCACAAACACACACTTCAACAGCATAAAATAAAATAAATAGAAAAAAAATAATTTAAAAAAGCCAGGCAAAACCGCAAAACATAGACACTAAATGATCGTTATGAAGTAAAAACGACCACGGTCAAAAACGGTAAACATTTTTTTTTTAAAAAGGTCATTAATAAAAAGAATGAAACAAACCCCAAATACCCCCAATTGGAAAAATAATTCCCCGACAAAGCTGTGTGAATGTATGTGTGATGAATAAACAGCTCACCTTCATAGACAAGTGATTATGGATATGTTAATTACAGGTGTGAAGGAATTAGAGTCAAGGCAAAATGAAGTGTTACAGTTGTAACTGAACTAATTTACCCTAATGCATATAGGTAAATTAAAAAAAATTAATTCCGATTGAAAAACATGGTCTGAAATCTTTTGGGTGGGGGCGAAAGTTCTTCGGCGGGAGGAGCGCTCCTCTCGCCCCCTCCCCCGTGGTTGCAGGTTCGGTGGTTCAGTCAGCAGTGTTTCAGTTGAAAGGTGTGACGTCAACGTTGTGCATTCGAGTCTGTTCATATGGTTTGTTAACTGATTAGACCTTCGTACATGCACAAATATGGGCATTGGAACGATCATATGGGAAATCGAATAATCTCAACTGGACGTATAATTATCACCAACTCCCGATCAACGACTTTACCAACAGGGCGTATAAAAAAATCGATAAGGTGACATTATATTTTGAACAGTTTCAGTAGCACCGAACCTCCTTCTTTGTTACGGTTGATAGTTTCTGGTGTGGAATTGAAAGCCGAATCTGTCGATCTATGATTTTAACATGTTACATTTGTGAACATGTGAAAAACGATATTTGAAGGAGAAATTTGCCCGAGAAATTCATTTTCTGAGATGATCAGCAGGTGTTTTTTCATACTACAAGAGTCGATTTTTTCATTAAGTTGTGTCGTTTCATTGTTAAATATTGTTTTATATAACATACTTACTGATTTTGCATTCTTCGGTCATTCCTTTTATTAAAAAAATCTTGTTTTCGGTGATCTTTGGTACGCTGCGACTGAAACTTTGAGATAAAAATAGAAATCTCTCGCCTCGCTTATCTCCACTTCCGGCTAAAGGTTTATACGGTTTATACCCTGTGTTACATGCTGATGCAGATTTTAGTTTTATTTTGGGATTAGGTTAGTTTTCAAAGAAAAGCTACATGAATTCCTTACCTCTCAGCTTATTCATTAGGTAACAGAGTAGAAAAATGTACTGGAGGCAACAGCAGTTTTTAATCCATTTGACACAGTTTGGACAGTTTTCTTAAAAACAACAAATTTCCCATGTTTTTAACTCATTGGAAGCCAAAAGTTGAATTCTCATGCAGAAATGACCCTTTTGTCACATGAAAGAGGTAAAATGTATCTTCGATAGGATTGGGGTTGATTAAGGAAATACATAATTTGACTTCCGAACCTGATTTAATTATTATTTTGAGAGATTATTTCACATTTAAAAATTCATTGGGGTACCACACACCTTACAGTACCTTTTTATTGTTTTGAAAAATATGTTTTTGTCAGTAAGGACTATATATAGCAAGCGAATTCACATCTTGAGCAAGTGTAGCCTCCAGGGACACACTACAGCCTCCAGCAAATGCCAAATAACAACCAATTTTACCCTACGTGTACACATGTATTAACAAATGTAATTAAACTATGGTTCCCCATCATAGTACTAGGGGCGGGGGGGGGGGGCTTCCAATCTTCCAACCCCCTTCCAAGTCACCATTCAAACCCACAGCCAGAAAGCCCATATAGCACTTTTATTTACTGGTATTTAGATGTTTGTCTGAATTATGCCGTCAAACTTTTACTTAACATGAACAGCTGATTACCTTTGCCCACAAACTTATTGACTCACTAATTTTTTGTGTCAAAAACATGACTTTTTACACCATTGGAATGACCTCATTCCAATGAGGGGTCATAAGCTATCTTTTTGACACAAAAAAAAACGAGAAAATAATGAACATGGAATGGCAACACTTGTGAATTGCACCAGTAACTTTTGACCGTTATATTTGGTAAAGGGTTAAAAAATGTTAAAAAATAATTTCTTCATTGAAAGAGTATATTGGAACACAAATTTGGGGGTGGGGTATAGTGGAAAAAATAACACAGTAAAGTTGCAAATGTGAATGAATGTCATTTGTGCACAGCAACCAATAAAGTAGTCTTGTTCTAATAAAGTAGTCTAGTACTAAATTTTTCCTCTTATATGATGCACGACCCTCTGTTTTTAGGTCGGAACAAGTTCTCTGAGGGCTATTTTGACAAAGATATTTGACGTTTGTTGAAATATCGCGCTATCAAGCTCAAAATTAGTAGATTTTAACAAAGGGCCATATCTCTTGAGAAAAAGCGCAGACACGCCCTATTTTGCGTCATTGGGTGTTGCACGTGCATATCAAGCGACACACCAAATATCAAAACCCGTCCAGAAATAACTAATTTTTAAACCAAAAAGGACCGGCGACCGGCCCTCGCCATACCAATAGTCAAGGTTTTTTGTTGTTGAAAAATTCGACTAAAAATAGGAAACTAAATGAATAGAATTAAATAAGTATGCCTAATGATATCACGGAACACCGGCGACGTTTTTTTCTCGAGTCTGGCAAATAACTGACAACATTGGTGTCATTAAATTGAGATAGGTCGGATATCACACATAAATCTGCTATTACGCACCCCCCCCCCCCCCCCTATACATCCTGCAAGTATAAATATCTCCATAATAAAATTTCTTGTCTAATGTTCCCTACATGGGGTAACTTGGAGGGGGGGGGAGCGTATGGATGATTTTTAGCTCACCGAAGGGAGCTTAACTTATCACTTGCCGTCCGTCGACGTCCGTCGTGAACTTTACATTATCGACTTCTCCTCCCAAACTACTGGACCAACTTGAACCTAATTTGGTGTGCATGTTCCTTATCATATGTCAATTCAAGTTTGTACAATTAGCCTTGCCGCGCCCACAATGGGAACCACAAGGGGCATTACTCTGATAGCACCCATACATTTTTTAAAAAAAAATTTTTTTTTTAATTTTAACTTAGTGAAATATGAGGAAATTTCTTTTAAAATCTTTCATATTTGGTATGAATGCTTTCGTATTTGGTATACAACATCTCTAAGAGGGTCAGATTCAAGTTTGTACAAACCGGGTGCCTCAGTTAGTATTTGGGCTCTCTATTGTAGCCCAAAGATTCTTTTCTTTAAAAACCCCCTTCTTCAGCTCCACCGGTCAGAATTGTTTCATATTTGGTATATAACATCTCAAGGGGGATCAGGTTCATGTTTGTTAAATTTGAGCCCTGGCTTATTATTTGGGCTCTCTACGGGCAGGGGTGGGAGTGGCATGGGGAGCATGTTAGGTTCAGGTTTGTTCAAATCGATTCCTTAGTGTTTTTCTATAAAATTTGCCTCTCATGCATTCATTCCTTTGTAGTGTTGATGAATAACTGAATGGGACCCCAAATACTTCTTTGAACCACGTTGGCAGGTGAGCGATTAAGGCCCCTTGGGGCCTCTTGTTTAGTCAAGTTGTGACGAAGTCCGGCTGGTCTTATAGTTTGGTGAATGGCGGGCGGGCGTAAACAATTGGTTTCCGGATGATAACTTGATAATGGTTCGTCCCACGTTCATGAAACTCAATAGGTAGGTTGGCATCGGTGAGTGGAAGAACCCTATTTATTTTGGACATGCTTGGTCAAAGGTCAAGGTCACAGTGACTATGAACATAGTAGATTGTAAACAATTGGTTTCCGAATGATAACTTGTCCCACATTCATGACACTTCATAGGATGGTTGGCATCGGTGAGAGGAAGAACCGTATTTATTTTGGACTCGCTAGGTGAAAGGTCAAGGTCACAGTTACCTTCTACATAGTAAATCGTAAACAATTGGTTTCTGGATGATAACTTGACTACGCTTGAACCCACATTCACGAAACTTTATAGGTAGGTTGGCCTAGGTGAGTGGAAGACCCCTATTTATCTTGGACACGCTAGGTTAAAGGTCAAGGTCGCATTGACCTTGAACGTAATAAATCGTAAACAATTGGTTTCCAGATGATAATTTGACAATGGTTCCACCCAAAGTCATGAAACTTTATAGGTAGGTTGTCGTTGTTGCAAGAAGGAGCCCTATTTATTTTGGAATCATTAGGTCTAAGGTCAAGGTCATAGTGACCCTTCACATAGTAAATTGTAAACAATTGGTTTCCGGACGATAAGTTGATAATGATTAAACCCACTTTTGTACCGTCACAACTCGACATTGGATTGGTGATCCTATCGGAATTTTTTTTTTTTTTGAGGGGGGGGGGTGCCCCCAGAACACCCCATGGCTGCGCCACTGTGCCCCCACTTGGGAAATCGTGATTAAGTGCCTTGCCCAATGACACAACGCAGTTACCCCTGCTGGGGATCGAACCGTGTATCTCTCGGCTTGATGTTAGTAGTAAATCATGTACCCGATCGACCCACATAAGCCGGATCTCATGTGAGATGGCCCAGTTACTTCATTTTTGGTTGTCATGGTAGCCCGCGTGACTGTCATCTTGTGACAACATCCCCATAGTGATACGTGGTCCTAGTGTACATGCGCCGCGCGTTTTTGTTGAGGTGAGACGAGTGTATGTCGTCCATTTTGTATATCTGAGACCGCCATCTTGGTTTCTATGGCAGCACACGGTTTCTATGTGACCCAAAACCTTCTGATAGGAAAGGGGTGTGTTCGGAGGGTGTGTTCGATTGAATAGAAGTAAATTTAATTACAACAAAAAAACCGACAATCCCTCTAAATAATTCAAAACTACCAAAACTACCAAACCCCCATCTAGGGCTTATAATAGTAGCACGTAGTGCTAAATGAATGATGAGAGGTCTCATGTGGATAAATTTTACGTGAACTGGAATAAATCGAATTACCACGAACATCCAGACAAATCCTCTAAACCATCAAAACAACTTTATTTGGCACGGATTCCTGAATTTTGGGCTTAAAAGAGTAGCATGCAGTGCTTTAAGTTGAGGTGCGTTTCCTGGTATGAGTAATTGTATTTGTTCGAATACTTTGTAAAATTACCCAAATAAATCCAACAGTTCTTTTACTAGTGCGGATTTCCCACTAAATATTCGGTTTCTATCTGTTGTCCCCTAGAATTCTTCTTTTTGTAACTTTATTGTTTCGAATGTGCACCATAGTCTCTGTATTTTATCTATCCCGGTATATTCTGTGGTTTATCCTTCTATTTCCTGGCCTGTTTTGCCTTTTACTGGGCCCATTTCTGCCTATCCCAACAGTCTATTTTGTCTTGGACGACTCAGTTTTTGCCTTCCCTGTGTATAATCCTCAAACCCAAAATACAACCAAGCAGGGATAGGTATTATTCGAACGACTGGAATCTTATAGAGCAAATAAGCTTTTGAGCAATTACTGAAAAAGTCATTGCTCGAACGACTCAAATCCCATTGAGCAAATGAGTATCGAAAGAGCAATTTCTTTTACGACTCTTAATGCTCATCGGGGTATAGGAGGATACCTATGACATGATGACGTAGTACTATATATACTTGATGATAATTTAGCTCCTAGCATCTGCCCAGTTCTAGACCTTTCCATGATCTTCATATCTCCAATACCACTATTACTGATTTTCCCAATATTGCCATCGTCTGTCCTATGATTAGCCTTTACAGTAGTCACCAAAACCTGTAGTCTTCTTCCACTCTTGCAGCCTTGTACCATTACTAGCACTAGTACAGGCTTCCTAACCATCTCAGATTGCTCGAACGACCAGAATCGAACAAATGAGCCATAGAGTAATTGCCTGAACGAGTGACTCCACGTACGACTCTTTTGCTCGTCTAGGTATTGAAGGATGGGAAGGATCTTGGGAACTGACAACGTGATATAATAACCTTAGTTATTGAGATTGACGTACAATCCAGCTCATAATATAGTCTTGGTTTTTGAAAGTGTTGTTAAACTCTAATGAACCAATTTGCCATTGAATTATGATCTTTTGTCAGTTTAAAAAATGAAGGTTTGTTTTACTATAGCTTGTCTCGAGTTTGATCCTTCCGCAATCTTTCAAAATTTCCCGATTGCCATATTTGTCGCCACATTAACATATGAACACTAAAAGAAAAAAGTAGTCATAACAACTGACTCAACTAGTCAAATTGATTGTCCTGTAGACAACTATGTTTCCTAGTTGATATAACTGAGGGGCCTTGTCATATTGACAATGCAACCTAGTCAATATGACCAAAATGGAGTGTCACTTATACTACTAGTATCTTCAGTAAAATATAGCAGATTGCTTAGTAAATAGCACTACCTACTCCAGTGACAACAACTAGAGTACCTCGTCAAGTTTACTGTTATTTATAGTTGATCTGACTAAGTTTCTTTGTCAATATTACTTTAACTTGTAGTTGTTAATACTCGTGAATCCAGTTAAAATAACTACTACACACAGTCATTTTAACTACATTTCATAGTCATTCCAACTAGTTTCTACAGTAAAGTTGACAAAATTTCTCGGTAGAAACCACTTATTTCTCTAGTCAGGACAACTGTTTTATACAGTTATATTGACGATAATGTTTAGTTTGTTTGATTAGGTTTCTTGGTCAAAATAACAAAATGTCTAAGTAAAAACAACTGATTTCTCTAGTGAAAACAACGTATTTCTCTAGTCAGGACAACTGTTTTATACAGTTATATTGACGATAATGTTTAGTTTGTTTGATTAGGTTTCTTGGTCAAAATAACAAAATGTCTAAGTAAAAACAACTGATTTCTCCAGTGAAAACAACGTATTTCTCTAGTCAGGACAACTGTTTTATACAGTTATATTGACGATAATGTTTAGTTTGTTTGATCAGGTTTCTTGGTCAAAATAACAAAATGTCTAAGTAATAACAACTGATTTCTCTGGTGAAAACAACTATCGTACACAGTTATAGTAACTAATTTGTTTAATTAGTCTGATTAGGTTTTTTTGTCAAATTGACAAAACCTATCAGTAAGAACAACTGATTACTCTAGTTAGGATAACAGCTATACATAGTTGCATTAACAATGATGTTTAGTAGTTGTTTTGATTAGGTTTCTTAGTTAAGAAAACCACACATTCCAGTAGAAATGACTGCCAAAACGAGTTGAAATAACTGTCACCCAGTTAATTTAATGAAGATTTAAAGTGATGGGAGTCCCAATTTATGCTTTGTGTTGAAGTGCGGGTAGTTGTAAGGGCTTCCTATCCTCGCAAATTGCTACATATAACCTTCAAACAAAAATTGTATTATCTGTGTGCATTGTAGATACAACACCGTTTCAGTCAGGGGGAAAATGGACATGCAACCAAAACTAGCCGGTATCTACTCCAGTCTGCTATCAACAACATATAACACTGAAGGATAAAACTGACAACATGGAAAAACACAATGTTTTTAATTCAAAATTTTGATTGAAAAGAACTTGAAGAACATATTTACATGTAACTTTGACAACACAATACTATCTCAATCATTTGCATCATTGAAAAACAACAATTTCACATAAAACTGTACAAAATGTCTCAGTAGAAACAAATTGGTAAACCACCAGTCAAAGAGTTAAGATGAAATTTAGTGGTGGGCAAAATATGTTCTATACAGGGACAACGGAGCCGGGAGGGGGGGGGGGGCACATTGGGCACGTGCCCCCCCCCCCACACTTTTTTCACCAATTATGGGAACCCTAACAGGACGTATTCTGACATAATGTACACAGCTCCTATGGCCACATTGACTGTGGGAGATAGTAATAGTTCTAACAAAATAAGCAATACAATAGTGTCGGCGTTGCTGTCCATTTTATGTATTGAGACATTACACATCGCAAGTTCACAACTTGTCATAACAGACTATAGTAATAGTAAAACTAGTCCAAACTTGGACCCAAATTCCGTAATATAATTTTTGGGTTTATATTACGGAATTTGGGTCCAAGCTTGGACTATGGTAAAATGTGTGCATGTATTCCCTTTCCAGAGTTGCACTTAATTTCGTCCCGTATTCATGACGTACTTGGTGACAAAGCACCCCTCCAACCCATGCCCCTCCTTCACATTGAGCCCCTAAAAATTTATTTTTCGTCCTATAACCCTGTGGTTACCCAGAAAAAAATTGTGCCCCCCACTTTTTTGGAGCTTCCGCCGTCTCTGGTTCTACATGTAAGCAGAAAGCATATGAGCATTAGGTGTTGGACAGACATGTCAACTCATGGTACCAGTGAGTAAAGGGTTAAAGACAACTTGTTTAGAGGGGCCCAATGTGGCTTCCAGGGTACATGCCCAACACGTTTCTTGTCCAAGATGCAACGTGTCCCGACATGTAGTAAGAATAGGGCTTCAGTCGTCACTGCCTGAAATATAAGCTTTCTAAAAGTGGGATGGGTCATTGCTGAATGCCTGAACTTATTCGCCTCTTTGTCTCTATATGACCTTAGTAGCTGAATGTGACATTAACTGGTCGAGTGCTAGAAGCCCTAATTTGGGCTTTACTTGAACACTCGTATACTGCAACTGAGCAAAATGTAAACTTCAAAGCTGACTGTAAAACGAAATTGTTTTTTGACTGGTAGAGTGCTGGAAGGCCAAATATGGGCTTCGCTCGAACACCCATACTGCAACATAATGGAGCATTACTCAAATTATATAGTCTTATTTAATCTGTCTTGTTGCAATTTATGGAAAAGTGCCTATAGGAACTCTCCATAAATTGCAACAAGGCAAGTTATTACCAACATATTCCAATTGTCCAAAATATTTCAGCACTCTACCAGTTAAGAAAAGGGTTAATATGTCTTCATGTGAAGGGTTCCCAATAAAGAAATGATCCGCTATGCATTCACAGTTAATGGCATACCAAGCTAAAACACAAAGCTCTATAACTGGTAGAGTGGTAATTTGCTCAATTATATTCTACGTATGTGTTACATATACAGCGTAAATAGAGATGTGTGTATCTTATTGTTCCTAAATATTAAATTTTATCAGTTTAATGGAAAATGCCTATAGGCATTCTCCATTAAACTGATATTATTTAATATTTACAAACAAAGGGTCGTTCATATTGATGAATGATACGTAGTTGTACCAGTGAAGGTCAAAGCCACAATAGTGGCTTCCAGCACTCAACCAGTTAAGATTAACTAAAAAATAAGTTGCTTTGAAAATATGGTTAGGTAAAGGGTTAATCTGTTGTCTGGTGATGACGAAGAGGGTAATATGTCTTTAGGTGATGGCAGAGAGCTTCCAACAAAGAAATAATACACTACATGAGAACAGACGAGAATTAAAACCACCCATGAAATGAACGATGCATACCGGTGTAATAGTTTATCCCCCCCCGGGGGTGGGGGTGGGGTGGGGAGCATAAACTAGTTTATCCCCCCCCCCCCCCACTGGTTTATTTTACCCCCCCCCCCCCCACCTTGAATTTTTTTATCTTTCAATTTAATCATAGAATTTTTTTAAGAATCTGCTTCAGTACCCCTCTATTATATTAAAAATCATGAAGAGCTGATTTGAAAACTTGTCAGTCTGGACTAGAGAAAGAGGCAACAAACCAAATATTTTGATATTTTCTTAAATTGAAAATATGAATGAAATTCCCTTCAGAATGGTTGTTTGCACACAAAAAAAATGCAACTTTGAATGTCATTTGGGGGATAGGGGGAGTCATAACCTACTCTGACTTTGAGTGTTGGATTGGGGTAAGATAAACTGCCCCCCCCCCCCCCCACACACACACCACCCACCTGAAAATTTTTCCTTTTGAACAGTTTAAGCATATGAATCTTAAAAATAGACAATATAGATGAAATTCTCTTTCAAATTGTTTTGAGCACACACAAAAATCATGACTTCCATTGTCAAGAGTGTTGTTGGTGAGGGGTAAGATAAACTGGTCACAATATCTTCCCCCACCTGAAAATTGTTCCCTTCTAACAGCTTAAGAATGTGAATCATAAAAAATAGAAAATACAGATCAAATTCTCTTCAAAACAGGGTTGTTGATTTTTTTTAAAAAAATCAAAAAATCGATTTTTTTTATTTAAATCAGATTTATTTGATTTAAATCAGATTTTTTCCTAGCATTGGCAGCAGTGCATGTATTTTGGATAATTAAGTCAGTATGATCTATCAAAAGGCTCTAGAAATAAGCACTGAAAATGAAAGGGAAATGTGATATTTGAAGTCTCCGTTTCAGGTCATTTCCTTTGAGTAAAGGAAATGGACAGGTTCCCCGTGGGAACCCCGGGAAGTAAGCAGCACTTGTATGTGACGTTACCCACCAACAAACAAACAAACAATGGACAGGTGATAGTAAAAATGAAGGTAAAAATGTGACATTTGAGGCCTCTAAAAGTTTTTAGCCATTTCCTTGTGTAAGTGTACTTTTCTATTCCAGTGTTCACAACTGCTGAATCTGCTTTTTTTTTCGTGGTTTATATAAACCAAGATAAATCCAAATTCATTGTTTTGTTCGAACTATTAAAATGACAATAAACACTGTATCTGTAACTCACATAAATGACTCAATTTTCTAACAAAATGGCTGATGGCATCCATCTTGAATTTGGGATCGAGGCCAAAAGAAGATGTTCTCATCGGATGATCATATAAATGTATTACTAATGTTTTAGGAAGCTACCTGAAATGAAAGTGTCAATGACACTGTAGCTCAACTTGATTATGACAGGAATTAGTACTTGTTGTGACCAAGTCAACAATAGTGAATATGACAGGAATTAGTATTTGCTGTGACCAAGTCAACAATAATAACAGAATTACAAGGTGACCGCCATCTTGAATTTTGGACTGGAACCAAAAACACTTGTTCTTGACTAACAAAGGTACCAAAGAAGTTTCATGAAGATTGGTTCATAAATATGACCTCTCGCCCAAGCTGTACTGACATGTGCACTAATTGCATATAAGTAGCACCAAATAAATCACAGTTCCTCTAATTTGCATAATATATGCACAAGAAAAAAAAGTCACGTGATGCATTCCATGTTCCCACCCCAAATTTTCAGAGTAAAACAAATGGGGTTTTTTTGTCTTAAAATTGTCCAAAACGCATAAAAAACCAAAAATCTCATTTTTGGATTTTGGCCCAAAATTTTCTAAGTCCCACCCGGACCCCAAATTTTCAGTGTAAAAAAAAAAATTTTTTTTTGTCTTAAAATTCTCCAAAACGCATAAAAAACCAAAAATCTCATTTTCGGATTTTGACTGCACCTAATTTTGTACAAAATGGCTGCCAGCGGCCGTCTTGAATTTCAGACTGGACCCCAAAACACTCGTTCTCGTCCCACAGCGATAACAAAGGCACCCAAGAAGTTTCGTGAAGATCGGTTCATAAATACGACCTCTAGCCCAAGCCGTATTGGGATTTGCACTCACAGTGCTGAAAGTAACACTAAATAAATCAAAATTAGTCTAATTTGCATAATTTACGCACGAGAAAAAAACCCGTATTATATGTAATGTATCCCATGGTACTAAACATTCATACAAAAATTATTCAAATCAGTGCTTTCATATGGAAGTTCTGCGCAAAAATCTGATTGCCCCTAATTTTGTACAAAATGGCTGCCAGCGGCCATCTTGAATTTCCGACCGGACCCCAAAACACTCGTTCTCGTCTCACGGTGATAACAAAGGTACCCATGAAGTTTCGTAAAGATCGGTTCATAAATACGGCCTCTAGCCCGAGCCGTATAGGGATTTGCACTCACAGTGCTGAAAGTAACACTAAATAAATCAAAGTCTAATTTGCATAATTTACGCACGAGAAAAAAAAACCGTATTATATGTGATGTATCCCATGGTACTAAACATTCATACAAAAACTTATTCAAATCAGAGCTTTCATATGGAAGTCCTGTACAAAAAACAGATTTCTGCATCGTCGGTACAAAATGGCGGCTGGCAGCCATCTTGAATTTCGGACTGCACCCAAAAACACTCGTTCTCGTCCCACGGTCATAACAAAGATGCCCAAGAAGTTTCGTAAAGATCGATTCATAAATACGGCCTCTAGCCCAAGCCGTATCGAATTGTTGACGGCGCGACAGATGGACAGACGGACGGACGGAAAGATGGACAGACGGACGACGGGCCATGACAATACCTCAAATTTGGCTTCGCCAAAGTTGAGCTAAAAATGTGACTGTAGCTCTTGAGTGGTTTAGAAGCATATACAAAAGTTCGGACTACTAATGTGACATTAAACACCAATAACGTGCATCATTTATGTCTGAGAAAAAACCTGTATATATTATGTATCTAATGTTGTTATACCTCTATGCCAAAAAGTATTTCACTGGATCAAACACTTTGGCTTTTCTGGGTGAAAAACCAGGGAATCCAATTTTTAACAAAATGGCTGATGGTGGCCATCCTGAATATTGGATCGGCTCCAAAAAGGAACCTTCTTGTCGGAGTCATAAGAAACATATGTGTGGAGTTTCATGAAGCCATGTAAAGAAATGCCGTCTGTAGCCTGTGTCATATTACCTAAAAACAAATACAACAGTTCTGACGACGAAAGTGACATTAAACACCAATAACTTCCATTGTATATGCATGAGAAAAAAAAATATTATATGTTATGTATCTGATGACGCTACACCTGCGTGTTAAAAAATGTTTTATTATGACAAAAACTCCAGAAATTCAGGGTAAAACTCCATTTTTTTTAACATCTTGAATTTCGAATCGGCTCCAAAAAAGGGATGTTCTTGTCAGATGGTCATAAGAAACATGTTTGTGAAGTTTCGTGAAATTATGTAAAGAAATGCGATCTGTAACCTGAGTCGTATTACTGAAAAACAGGTACAACAGTTGTTTCCACGAAAATGACATTAAACACCAATAATTTCCACAGTATATGCATAAGAAAAAAAACCGAATTATACGTTATGTATCTGATGATGCAACACCTGTAGGCTAAAACTAATTTCATTGTGACAGAAACTGTAGATGTTCTGGGTAAAACACTGAAAAACTTTATTTTTAACAAAATGGCCACTGGCGGCCATTTTGAATTTTGTATCGGCTCCAAAAGGGGACGTTCTTGTCGGACGGTCATAGAAGCATATTTATAAAGTTTCGTGAAGCTATGTAAAGATATGCAGCCTGTAGCCCGTGTCGTATGACTTAAAAACAAATATGACAGTTCTGACCACAAAAACGACATTAAACACCAATAACTTGTATCGTATATGCATGAGAAAAAAACCTGTATTATATGTTATGTATCTGATGCTGCTATACCTGAATGCTAAAAATTATTTCATTATGACAAAAACTCTAAAAGTTCTGGGTAAAACAGTGGAAGACTCCATTTTATAACAAAATGGCCGCTGGTGGCCATCTTGAATTTTGGATCGGCTCCAAAAGGGGACATTCTCGTACTTCGTTGATGAGAAACTTATTTGTAAAGTTTCGTGAAGCTACGTAAAGAAATGCGGCCTGTAGCCCATGTCGTGTTGACGGACAGAGAGACGACGAGCCATGACAATACCTCAGCTTGACTAAAGTCCAGTTGAGCTAATTATATGGCCTTGCTTACTTTGCATTGTTGTGATTTATGGGAGATTGCCTTTAGGCGCTCTCAAATAAATTGTAACAATGCAAATTAATATAATACTAACATATTCTGATGGCCCAAAATAATTCAGCACTCTACCAGTTAAAAACATTTTACTCAAGATACCTACCTGCTTACTTTGACCAACTGCCTAGCTGATGTTGGCTGTTTATTTTGTAACCCTTTACCTAACAAAACAAACCAAAATTGGCCACAAAATAAGGCAAAGTAAGGCTTGCATAACATGAAACATCTTGGCACTTTAGCAACAAAACCCCTACAAATATGGATAAAACCCTACAAATATGGATATTTATTTGGAACAGCTCATTGAGCTGGACCAAATGATATCCATATCTGTAGGGTTTTATTGAAAGTTTGTGATATGATTTCTTCAAAAATCATGCTCTGTTGAGCAAAGGGTTAAAGGTTGTAACACTGTTTCTTTACTTTTAATTTATTTTGACTTTCTCATTTGAGCATTTATCTGAGAGAAAACACTAATGATTCTTTTATCAAGGGATCCAGCTTCCGTATCCTTAAGTTCCAGAAAAATATTCTGGAAAAATATTAAAGTTTTCTCTACTGCCTTGGGATATGCCAGGTTAAAGGCATAAACTGCAGCCATGAAACCCACAAACAGATCCAAAAAATTACGGCATCTAAATATTTCTTTACTGTCAACAACAAGTTTGAATTCTTCATCAGTATTGGCAAGAATGTCTGATTGGTACACTAAATTAATCGTCTCCCCATTTAATGTTGTTGTAACAACTTTGCAGATTTTCTCCTTAAAAAGTACAGCAACTCCTAGAATGGCTAAACAGTCCTCTGCATCTGCAATAAAAATACAAAAGAAAAATGGTTAAAATATAGAACCTGTTTGTTTTACAGTCAGTTTTGACAGAAATTACATGCATGTAACAGGGTACATACAAACTTTTGCCTACAAAGTTCAAGGGTTTTCCAAGGACCTTCTGAATAAATTTCAAGGGCCACAGATACTATTTAGATTGTCATGTGGGCTATGAAATCATGAGATCACTGCGACACAGGTCTCACATTGAGTCGTCAGCAACTATTCAAAGTCAGATCTGTGTTGCAGTAATCTTAAAATTTCATGCCTCAGTGCTTGAACTACCCTGCATCGCTTGCAAGTTGCATGTGCTGCATGTTACATGCATACATGTATGTTAAAGTGAAAAGTTCACTCACCAAATTAAAATTACAGCTTTTTCTTCAACCAATCTCTAACTGTAACATTATTCCAACAAAAACAAAGTGTGTCACAGTGAGACGCTCCCAAGAACAGGTAAATCCAACAAATTTATTTATTTATTGGTGTTTAACGACACTTTAACATCCAGGCGCATATTGTGTCTGTGATAGGTTTATTGGTGGAGGAAGCCGGAGTACCCGGAGAGAACCACTGAGCAGTTACAAACACCTGCCAACTCCCCAACGTCCTCAGACTGTACCACGCACTGCACAGCACAGACAGGGCTAGAGAGATGGAGGGCATGTGCACCTCGGCGTGCAGTACGTCTCACCCAAGGACACAATTAGAGGTGGATCGATGTTAAATTGTCGCATCGGTGGGGATGTTCGATTTTTTTAGTGCACAACATCGCGATTTCGATCTCGATGTCGGTGTTACAAAAAGGCTATTTTTGTTAACGTAAAATCAGCATGGCAATGTGAGATAAACAGGTTGATTGTACCAAATAATTGTGCTAGTGTGAATATCGAAGTTTTATTGTGATATAAAAGTGATGTAACTGGTGTTTGTGTTATGAATAATACTCTTACCTGTTGATAATACATCAAACAAACTCTCGCAGGTGGGAATTCTATATACATTCGATATACATGGGCATAATAAAAGTATGTCACACTTCAAACAGCTGACTGTTGTTAGTGAGCACGTGCGTCGCATCTTCAATCATCATTCTCCGAGGCAAAGAGAAACAAAAATGGTTTACACAGTATACACACTTGTCATTTTGTACCAGGCAAACTCGGCCCATTGTGAACTCGCCCCCCAATAAGCGAAGGAAAACTCGACCCGCGAGAGAAGTCGGCCCGGCACATTAGAAGAACTCGGCCCATAATAGTGTCGGATATCTCGGCACATCAGATACGTCACCTCAAAACATCAATAGTTCGTTCACCAGTGTCCTGATGTTAGAGAAAAGGACTTTTCCTTGCGTCAGACATGATTATGACATGGACTCGAGAGGCTGACGGGAGCATACACTGAAGTTGCCGAACAACATCGAACATGCGATTTTTCAAAGAATGTTCAATGCGGTTTTTCGATGTTGCCTAAACACCGAAAATCGCGATGTTTACATCAACATCGATCCACCTCTAGACACAATGCGATTTCGCTGGTAGGAATCGAACCCTCGACCACAAGATCTCAGGTTCGACACCTTACCAACTGAGCCACTGCGCTCCCAAATCCAACAAATAAAACAAAGTTGAGAATCTCTCAAGAACAAGAACATCAGGTGAATTAGAACATAAAATGTCATTAACTGTCATTTTTCAACTCTAGAATCCAACTTCCATACTTTTTGTCTGTCGGCCAACGTTTATTGAACACACAATGTCCCATTTGAATGAACCGAAAACAGAAATATCAGACGACACTAAAACTGCCATTTAACAGAAGTAAACGAAGGGAGTTCACTCTTCACTCAGAGAAAAATCCCAAACACGACAGCCTGCTATTAACTCGCCCCGGACAACTCGGCCCAAGAAAGAAAAAAACGTTTTGTGTCCATATTTTTAGAGCACCGTTTTATGTTAAAGTTTTTTTTTATATTTTCTAGTTGATTACCGGGGTATAGTAAACACTCATTTCTCTTTTGACTGAAAAAAGCGGTCAAACCCAGTGTGCGATATTTAACTAAACTCACATTTTCTATGCCCTTCAGTGCGTAACAAACCAATGGACTGCTTGACAGGTAGCAATATCTCTGGAAGTTTTTTGGTCTTAAGAAGATTAAGTATTGGCTCTTTGAATGTGGATAGTCCATTTGATATTAGGCTTCCAATGTTTGATGTCTTGGTATCTGGTTCTAATCTTTCAAACTCCAGAAGAATCTGTGGAAAAACAACATGCGCTATGTACAAGTTCTTAGCTATTTAACCCTCAAAGGCTTAGACTTTTTTTCTACATTTTCTCAGGCCATCATTTGGTCCCAAAATATAGCATATATATATATAATTTTGTTTAGTATAATATTGCAAGCAGGGTAACTTTCTTATCAGTGAGCAATGATTTGGGGATTTTCGATTGAAAATAACAAAAACTTTTTCCAGACGAGCAATTTGCCCCCCCCCCCCCCCCCCCCCACCTAGTAAGTCAAAGGTGAGCGATTTTCAGCCACCCTGGATTTTTCAAAAACCAGGCTAGTAACCAGTTACCTCAGATCTTTGCCGACAAATACTTGTGTACGGCAATGTGACATGACGTTATTCCGTCACTTTTCCTGTATCCCCGAAACCCAAACCAAGAGTTTTCAGCCGAAAAAAGGGCAGACAGTTGTTAAACGACGTAACAAGCAAATCTTCCGACTAGTCGACTACCAAATTATAAAATCGACTTACTAAAAAATCGCGTCGACTTCGACTAGTCGACTAATCGTCCAAACACTACCAGACACTTGAATTTTACGGCAAATCACACCAAGTCTAATTCACAGCGGCCATGACTTAATTCAATTGAAAATAATTATCGTAAAATTGGTTTCATTACTCAACTCTGTAGGATTTGTATTGCATGATGTAGATATGTGTTTTATAAACCCAATCTCCTCTAGACGAGCACAGAATGCAAGTTCAGTGACATTAACTCTTTATACAACGTGGGGATCAGAAAGCACTTGAAAAATAAATTCTGGAATAACCAAAAATTGTCACTTTTCGCCTGCGAAACACAGGTCATGACCCCTCATTGGGATGAGTTCAAAGAGCTCATTCCAGTGAGGGGTCATATGCTGTGTTTCTGACACAGACGTTGAAAACATAACACAATTTGTCTAGTGATTTTTATATACATAAAAATAACAACTCCATTTGCACATATACACAAATACTGGTAAAAAGAGGCGAAAATTTGTCCATTTGCACACAAATACTGGTAAAAAGAGGCAAACATTTCCGAGAGAGATTTCCGTGTAGGAAGTGCCCCCCCCCCCCTCCCCGCCCCCTTAGATCCTGACCTGAATATATCAATTTAATTCCATTGCACACTGTCACTGATATCGAAATAAAAAAATATTTTTCACAATCCAATCTTGAATTTGACCAAATGAACCTTGTTGAACAGAGGTTGATGAGCTCTGTCCAACAAAATTGAATTAGTTAAATTTCTACTTGCATATGGAAAAATATTTTTCATGTTGAAAATTTGATATTTTCTCACTTCAATGTGCTGTTGTGCAAGGGGACAGTAAAGACATTTATCAAGGACTTACTGTAGAATATGGGAGGGGTGGGCAGTGGCCAGTTTCAAAATGGATTTTCCTACAATACTCCCCAAAATGTTGATTTCTTATTAAGAGCATAATTTTTCAACTACATCCACTGTTTTTTTTTTTTGCTCATGTTTTACTACTCGCTATTTTTCTCCGTGGCACTACAGTGTGTAACCCCCCACACCCCTGAGGCCCTCCGAATGTAAATTATGTGCTTTCCAGTCTCAAATGATATGAAGACTGTTCAAACTTCGCACTTTGTATGTTGAGACAAATAGTCGTTTCTAACAATGAATTTCAGAACAGGGACATGGAGAAAAAATTGTGACCGCAAAAAATTTTGAGTCACTCCTGGAACGTTACGATGATCCACGCGACGAAGGTTTTCTGCAGGAACAAAAAATGGGCCCCAGTCCACCCCACTACTGACGGAACAGTGCAAGAACGAAAAGACTGTTCTTGCAATTTGTACATCCCTGTTTATATTTTGATTGATAGATCTCAAAGAGCTCAATATAAATTGTGAACTGTTGTCAACTTCAGTTCAGGGCAGATAACCATCGATCTTACAGTTAAAACTAGAAGTCCTGTCACGAATAGTGCGCTTATCTAGGCTTAATTGCGCGTTGGAACTGCGCGCAATTGCCATATCGAATGGCATCCAATGCACGGCAGGTTCTCCCGATTCCTCATAGCAAACACGTGCAATGTTTCTGCCAATGGACCTCCGGGTTACCCGGAGGTCCATTGGCTGAAACATTGCTTGTGCACAGGCCATATGTACAGAATTTGGTAGCTTTACTTGGGCCATAACTTCAGTTCAGGGCAGATAACCATCGATCTTAACTCTCTGCTCTCTGAGGCTAGAATCCCAAATTTCCAAATCTTGACTTGTTTCTCCCTTATGTTCAAATATGTTGTCAGAGATTCAACAATTTATATTTGGAGCTCTGTCAATCAAAATATAAATTGTTGAACCTTTGACAACTTTAGGGGAGATAACCATGAGTAACAAATTCTGAAAAGAGGGAGAAAACTTGACATCAGAGTGCAGTGTGTTACTATCGGGATCCAAATAAACATGCCCATACCTTTATTAATTTGGGGGAAATTTGCCACCCTGTATGATGCTTATTTGGGCCTGTATGTATATTAAAATCAGAGCCATCGGCAATTTGCAAGATTCATATGGGCCAGTTTTATGTGATGACTGATGACACAACGGCTGAACCTAACGCTGGTGATGAGAGAATACTGAGAGAAGTGCAAGACTTCTCCAGCACAGGCTAATTAATATTAGGTTCACTTTTATGGTATGCTTCATTTGAGTAGCTACCATGGGTGTGAAAATTGAAAATTTTGCATAACCCCCGATGGGTTGAGCCAAATATTTTTACATAACCCTTCACGGTCAAGACAACCCCTTTCAAAAAAGTGATTCCTTACCTCAACACAAAGAATTAAAAATAATAATTCAATTATCATTTATTGCAGTGTTTTAGCCAGCAAGCCGTGTTCCCGTGTTTTGCACGCCCAGTTTTAGTAAAACACAGCCCAAAAATCCCCTGTAAATGCCCTTCAATTATGCTGCTTCTTACATGGAAAAGAAGACGTGTTTATAAAACATATATTTATTATTATCATCACAAAAATGAGACTGAATAATCGTATTCAATTTTCAACGTGTATTGAAAATCAACAACAACATTGAACTATGTTGCGTGCAATCGATTGGTTTCACGTAAACTTGGCCGTACTACAATCCACAACCGAAACGCAGAGGTGAGTCTGGATTTGTACATTACAACCGCTTAATACTCACTTCACATACGTTTGAACGATCCAGTATAGTAACGAGCGAAGGTAATGAAACACAGAGAAATTGTTGATCGGTTGACGGGGCGAATTGAGGCATCTCGCATAATGGGCGAAAAAGAATATGAAGATCCTCAATTGAACCAACGCTTGGAAGACGGGAAACTTAATTTAAAATGGGCGAAAACAAGAACTTATTTTCTTTTCAAAGACAGTTTCAATTTGATGTGATATCAATGGTCAGCGTTGCGCAATGCGCACAAAAATCACCCCCAAACGAATCGAGCAGACCTTCTTTATGAAATCAAGCTGTTTGATTGACTGTTTATTTTTTCTATCCAAAACCCCTTCCCGGCCGCGGAATTTTTAACGTTGAAACAAGTAGACCTACATTTTGTTGAGAAAAAAGAAGAAAATGAAGAGATGCATATCGGATTTCTTTTCAAAGGTGTTTATAATTACTGGTAACTTAAGATATAATGGAAACAAAACAATTTTAATGTTCAGCAATTGAACAAAGCTTTCTGGCAGAGTTTCACCATTGGTTTTTTGTGTGCGTTTGTGTGGGGAATTACGAGTTAATGGGGTAGAATAATAGTGCAGAATTATTAATTACACAGGGCATAACCATTCAAAAATCAATTCATATATATTGGCCTTGAAGAAGTTAAATTGTTCGAGAAAGTTCAATGAAATCATATTTTGTGACCCCTCAATCGAACGACCTTTGCGAGTACTTTCCCGGTGGGGATGGTGTGGTGTTCGGGGGGGGGGAGGGGGGGGGGGGGGGGTGTCGCGCTGAAATTTTTAAAAATTATTTTCAAATCCTTCACAAAACAAATCATTAGCAATCGCACACTGCAAAATAGGGTTTCAAATTTTTTTTTTTTTTTTTAAATATTTTGTTTTTAGGAAAAAAATGAATGACTTCGATGCGCTCGTTCCAGTGAGGGGTCACATATGGTTTCGTTGAAATTTTATGAAAATTATTTGAAACTACGAAATACTAACTTTTTGGTCACCGACCCACTTGGGGGAGGGTACATTGTCCCATAATTCTATTAGCGTCATGCAGATCCACTTTTTATCAAAATCATCCAGACCAGCCTTCCCCCTCCCCCACGCTGGGACCCATCTATCGGGGGGGGGGGAGGGGGGCTGGTCTAGATGATTTTCATCAAAACTTTGGGGGGGGGGGGGGGTGGTGTGGATCATTTTTCTCAAAGAGTGGATTTGCAGGCCGATCAAGGCGCGCAGGGCCGGCGGAAGCATCAAGGGGCTGGCGGGATGAGGGGCGAAAACATTCCAGAATTTTCGTATCCCTGATAAGTTGCGTGCCCATATATTTAGGCCTATATATTTATCAGGGAAGAAACAAAAAAAAAATCGCGTGTCTCTGATCGCCAAGGAATATTTTCTGCATTGCGACTGGCGATTACATTGCAACTGCCACTTTAATCAAAGGGGAAACGGAATCAGGGGCAGCGGAAGCTTAAAAAGTGTGTGTGGGGGGGGGGGCACAATTTTTTTCAGGATAACCGATGGGTTGTAGGACGGAAAAACAGTTTTTAGGGGCTCAATGGAAGGGGGATTGTGGGTGGTGGGGGGCCTGGAGGGGTACTTCGTCATCGCGTATGTCACGCACACAGAACAAAATTAAATGCGACCCCGGAAAGGGAACACATGCGCACGACATCTTTTACCATAGTCCGGACCAAGCTTGGACCCAACTTTCGTAATATAATTTTGGGGGTTGACCCAGTACGTCCTTTGGGCATACCAAACCCAAAAATTATATGGAATTTGGGTCCAAGTTTGGACTAGTTTAGCAACCCCCCAAATTATAGGCTATTACGGAATTTGTGTCCAAGTTTGGACTAGTATTATTATTACTATAGTCTGTACTTACTATGACTGCTTGCGACGTGCAATATCTCACTATATAACAACGCCGACAGTATTATGCTGCTAATTTTGTTAGCACTATAACTAACTCCCACAGTCAATTTGGGTATAGGGGTCGTGTACGTATGTCAGAATTAGCGTCCACATAAATGGTGGAAAAAGTGTGTGCTTGGGGGGGGCACGTGCCCTCTGTGCCCTCCGGCTCCACTGTCCCTGAACGGAATACACCTCATCGCGATTAAATTTGGGAGGGGGGGGGGGGGCTCTCAGTTGAAAAAAGAAACACACCTTAAAAGGTTTGCTATTTTATTTGCACATGCTCATCGCATGATATCGCAAAACAAAAATGAAATATTTGAGGGATAGGGCCGATATGGATTGATTTATCTGGCATTTGGACAACATTCATCACGCAAAACAAAATTAAGGGAAAAAATACCAATCCTATTTTTTCCTGCAGAAAATATAAAAATAGCAACTTGGTTAAATGTAATTGATTTTTATTATTTACAGAAAACTCAGTTTCAAGATTCCCAGAATGAGGAACAGGAAAAAGGAATTGACGAAGGAACTGAAATTTCCGACACATGTGCTAACAATGATGATGCGCCGTCATAAACCAAAAAGCGGCGTGAAGTTAAATTTCCCAGGAAATGGTTGAATCAACCCGAGTATAAAGACTGGTTGATGTATGATGAATCAGAAAACAGCATGTGGAGTATGTGGTGCAGAGAAAAGGGAAACGATGACCCTTTTGGTTCCAGTGGTACAAGAAATTTCAGGTAATTACTTTGTTAAAGGCCCATCTACACTTATGTGTTGCGTCCATTGCAATACACGCCTGCGAAAAAATTACAATGCAGTACTTCCAAACTGACGTTATGCAAGTGTCATCGAATGATCTTTTTTGCAGAGTGCCAAAAGTGCATAACATATATTGCCCGGGTGAGCGCGATGTTTGCGAGATCTGTTTTTCACTCTCGCTAATCTGACCTGGAGTCTTCCAATTTATATGATAATAATAACTCTTTTGGCCATCCGCTTATTTGTCTCGGTTCTCATAAGAGAAGGACATCAATCCCTCTGCACCCAACCCCTCTCCTCTCCTGTCAGCATTCCAATTTTAACTGCTTAACCCTTTACCCAACGCCGACAATATTAAAATTTATTATTTTAATTTAAATTTTTCAAAATTTTCCAACAAATGTCAACAAAACTACATCATGTGACCCCTCATTGGAACAGGCACGACGAGCCCGTTCCAATGAGGGGCCACATGATGTGGTTTTGTTGACATTTTTTGGAAAATTTTGAATTTTTCAACAGCTTAATTTGTGAATTACGCAGGCGGATGCGGCCGATTCGTTAGGTAAAGGGTCAATAGTGTCACTCACTTCCTCGTTTCCACTTTCTTCAATAAGCATTCCTATACCCCCTCCCTTATGTCCCCCCTCAGCCATCTATCCTTTGTTTCTTCACCTCATTTCTTCATTATTCTTCCAGTATAAATTTTATTCTATGAGGTATATATTGAATGAGGAAAAAATAATGGGTAGTGGTTAAAAGGACTTTTGAGCGTGTCAGTGCCAGAATGGGGGAGACCTAAAAAAATTCTTTACCAGCAGCCTTTGAAACAACTCAGCGCCATTTTTGTGTGACCGCACTGTTTAAATCTAACTATAGGCCTACTATGAAAGGAATAGAGTCTGTGTGTAGGCCTATATTTTAAAGGACACAATCATGTTTTGGTGGAATGTAAATGTCGCTTCTCGTCCCCGCCCGTGAGTCGAACCCTCAGCAACTCCGGGTCGATGCGACGTCCCCCTTTCCAGAAAAGCCTGTCTGTGCCGCTCCCCCCCCCCCCCCCCCCAATTTTTTTTTTTTCATTTTCATCGGGCATCGAGGGGATTGGTGGGTCGATGCGACGTCCCTTAAAAAAAATTTCTGTGCTCCAAAATTTCATACATGTTTGCAGACAGAATCTATTCCTTTTAATTATAGACGTTTGTCTCGAATCACGTAAAACCCGCTGCATGGATTCGGATGGAAGTCGGCATGAGTGATACATGGGTCACTGGGACGAACATGGGGGGTTGACAGGTCGATGCGACATCCCTTTTTTAAAAAAAACTTTCCTTTGCTCCAAAAATGTTTTTATTTTTTTTTTCTTTTCAACGGGCATCGAGGGGGTCGACTGGTCAATGCAACGTCCCTTTTAATATATATATCTATAACAGGCAGTATCATGGAAAATAAATGAAAGCCTCTCCACTACCCCCACCCACACCCTCCTCATTCAGTTCACTGGTAAGTGTCAACATCACAGCTAGGCTGAGCTATAGCTGCATGAATTTACTGGAATGTAGTAGTATTTGAAAGTTTTCAATAAAACCCTCTAATAGATAATATCCAGGCCTTATATTAACATTTATCGTGCATTGCGAGAATCGGTTTTTGATTCTTGCAAACTCCTGCTGCAAGAATCAATTTTCAGGTAAATAATTTAGAATATGATAGTGCTGTTATACTATTGTGATTGCAACTGTTACCAGTAAATATTCCTCAGCAAAAAAAGGAAATCAAACTGTAAGTTTTGGTGAGTCTGTTGTACATGTTTAACACATATTCCAACACAGAGGCTTTTGATGGTCTTGCAGATGGAAGTTAAGTATCTAGGCAGTGGCTTCCAGTGAAGTCTTGACTGCCTGTGCAGGAAGCCATGACTTAATTAGATGCTACTGCTAAGTCTGTGTTAAACCTTATTATAAGGAAGCAAAAAACAAAAATAAGTAGAAATTTCCAGAGCTTTCAAAATCTCTGACAAAGATCAAATTGAAAATTTTCAAGAATCAAAGTTGATTCTCACTGTTTTATTTGTTAGAATTATCTACGAGCATTGATTCTTATTTTCACATGGATTTTAAGCCCTGATGTTGGAGACATCACCTTCCCCGTTTTATAGTGTTCAAAGAAATGAATGAATGCCTCAGACATTCATTCATTTCCTTGGACGCTATGACAGGATAATAAAAGAGGGAAATTGCCTACTCTCATACCCAATTATACAATCTTAGGTCAGGACAGGGCACAAAAAATTGTTTGCAGTAGTGGCCTTTATTGAAAGAAATTACCCCTAAAGGTCATCTATTTAAAATAAAACTGTCCCTTTTTAGCAAACAAAGCAAACAAATATATTAATTTCAGGAGCAAAACATTAGCATCACACATGAAAAGTGATGCGCATATGGAAGCAGCTGCAGCTGTAAACCCATCACAGCCATCTATTTTTGAGGCAAAGAAAAAGTTATGTGACCAAGAAAAGTCTTCTTACATAGCTGCTCTGAAGACTGTCTACTGGCTGGCAACAGAAGAAATTCCAAATATGAAATATAAATCACTGTTGGGACTTCTGAAACATTTTGGAGTTGATGACATCATAAATTTAAGGAGGGGAAAGAATTCAACAAAAGATAGCCCACAAGTATTTAATGAGTTTCTTGAATCTCTTGCAAAGGTAGGTTTCTTTATTCTGTTTCATCTACTTTAAGTTTATCCCTTTATCTAACATAATGGAAAAGAAAAAAACAGCTGGCGGTATACACAAAAATTGCCATTCAAGGTTTTAAAAACATTTTAACTTTTTTGTGCTTCCAAAACATAAGTCATGACCTCTCATTGAAACAAGTGTGTCATGCTCATTCCAGTGAGGGGTCATAATCTACATTCTTTAAAGCAAAAAATTAAATGTTTTAGATAATTGAGAATTCTTGTTTGCAAGTATCGTCTGCAACTCACATTAAGTATAGGATTAATATTTAATGTTTATTTTAAATGACACGACGACATGTATTACAACACTAAATCGCATAATATATTTGTTTGTACAATGGGGTACATACATTACAGGTACCAAGTAATGTGAGGTGTGTGGTGTGAGGATGGGCTGAATAATTAACACAATAAAGATAGTTTTTAGGGCTAATAATAATACACTGCAACAACTGACTGCAGAACCCCAAAATCTTCTTAATGGTGAGAATCACCTCAACCACAGGAGCTTCACTCTTCATAGAGCCTTTGATAATGACCATTGGGGCAAGTGAAAAATGTTGTTAAAAGCTTTGCCCTCTCCCAATATAAGCATACCCGGAAAAGTACATTCAAATATGTGATTGTGAGCTGTTCAAAAAAATATGACCTAACGTTTCAAACAAAAGGGATTAAGTAATTTAACCCTTCACCCCCGACTGGGAATATGACTTTGGATAAGGGAGAGAAATTGGTCTATCGCATGATGAATTTTCAGATTTTGTTACTTTGATAGTTTTCAGGCTATTTCCACTCTTCATTCCCAAAATCAGCTGGAACCAATCTCTGTAATTCAATCAAATAATGGTTGAGAAATTGAAAGTTTAAAATTCCAATGAGGACTTGAGAGGAGTAGCATGATTATTTTGTCCTCATTACAGGTTGCTGAAAATAAAACCATCAGTGATATGAGAGGCAGTCCATTTATAGGAATTGGACTTGACGAATCAACTGATAGGTCCACTGAAAAACATATCGTTTTCATTGTTCGATTTGTGTGTAGGGGTGTTTTGGAAACAGCGTTTCTCAAAATTGAAAAGATATTTGATGGGAAAGCAGTAACCCTATTCAGTAAACTTCAGGATGTGTTGAAGCAGTACAGGATACCAATGAGCAAGGTAGGATTCAATTTACTATTTAGTACATAAGCACACACCACCATTTTTCCAGATGACAAATAAATAAAAAGTAAAACCAGATTTCCTAATGGGATAAATCCCAAGAATTTTAGCAGAAATCCAATATTGTTTAAATGTCAAAACACACCCTTATTTTAACTGGATTTTGGGTAGAAAAAAACTCATTTTTAAAAATTTAATGCTTTCTATCTTTTTAGATTTTAGGACTTGGAGTAGATGGAGCCAGTGTTGTATCCAGTGAACAAAATGGAGTTGCAGGCCTCATCAAAAGAGAGAGCCCATTTTGCATTTCAATGCACTGTATAAATCACAGACTTCACCTTGCCGTTAGTAAGGCAGCGGCTGGCGTTAAGAGTGTAAAAACTTTAGAGACAATAATTTCTACAATCTACCAACACATTAATAATTCCCCAAATCGCCTTAAAAAGTTCCAGAGCATTTCGACATTACTTGCTATGACAGAGGAAGCAGATGTTCCGGAGCATGAAGGAAGAGGACCCAAATATACAGCTTTGAAATTTAAAAAGGTAAAACTCTTCATAAAAATTCCAGTTAGAAATTGTTCGACTGTAAATCTACTGTTCGTTTATACAAATTAACTGTAAATAAGAAAGTAAGTGAACACAACAAACAATAACAACAATTCAGGCTTTCAAAACATAGCTTTTGATCCTTCAGTGGAACAAGTATGTCACACTTATTCCAATGAGGGTTACTAACCTATGTTTTGGAAGCAAAAAATGAAAATATAGAAAAATTGAATGGCGATTTTTGTGTTAACATACATGTGTGGTTCTGTGTTTATTTGCATGTCGCTCTACAACACGTTTTGGCAAATTGTTATATTTCACATAACCGCTGCTATTTCTGCGATATATACCATCTCTTTCCTGCAAAATCTTGCTTAGGGCCTGCAATATTTACCGAAATTAACAATATTGGGTGTGCACCATTACGTGTCACGTATTTTCATATTAGTGATACTCATCAAAAGCTTAAAATTTTATGTTTTCCCTGGATTTCTTTACAAACATCTTGTAGGGTTTTCAAGAGAACATGGCCATTGATAGGCCTTGGTGTCACATTACCAGGTAATTGGATAAATTATTCCGGTAAGCATTTGTTAACCCTCCATGGGCTGCTAAATGTCACAAATTTGAAAAAAATAGTCTGTTTTTGGACACCAATAACATCAAACGGGAATGCAACAGAGAAACATAACTTCTTTTAGTTACCGGACGCAAAACTGACAGACAGGGAAACATTTTTGTAAGTAGTAAGTGTAATCAAAAATCGAGTTTTCTGTTGATTTCTCAAACAAAATTTTCAAGACAAATTGACCATTCGCAGGTCTTGGAGTGACATTACAAGTTGCATGGACAAAATATTTCTGTAAGGATTTGTTAACCCGCCAGAGAATGCCAAGCATAGACATTTTGAGCAAATAGGCTGTTCTTGGACACCCATAACACCCAATGTGTACCTGCGAGATAAACATAACTTCCTTCACTGGAAGTGGAATTGACATTTTTGTAAGTAATGAAGGTATTCACAAAACCAAGCATTAACCCGTTTAGGGCTGGTTACAGAGTGATACCTCTCAAAAGGTTAAAAATCATGTTATCCGAGGATTTGTCTAAAAACATTTCGTAGATTTTCAAGAAAAAATGGCCATTCTCAGATCTTAGTGTGACATTACAAGTTGCATGTACAAAATATTCCTGTAATCATTTGTTAACCCTATACAGGTTCTCAAACATCAAAATGTTGAGAAAATGGGCTGTGTTTGCGTATCCACAGCACTCGAAGTTGAGAGGAGAGATCAAAATAAGTGGAAGTTGAATTCACTGAGAATTATTTTTGGAAGTAATAAGAGTATTCAAAATACACTTAACCCGTTTTGGGCCGGATAAACAATGATACCCATGGAAAGCTTAAAATTCATGTTCTCCCTGGATTTCTCTGAAAACATCTTGTAGATTTTAAAGACAAAATGGCCATTCGCAGTTCTTGGTGTGATATTACAAGTTGCATGAATAAAAAATATTCCTGTTAGCACTTGTTAACCCTCTACAAACTGCCAGACATCAATATTTTGGATACATTTGAGATAAAATGGACCATTTTCAAATAGACACAGCACTCAGTGGGTATGTGTCAAACAAACATAACTCCTTTTGTCGGTCATTGACTTGTTGGACGACGATATTGACATTAACCCACTCCACCGTTAATGATGGTTTTTACCTAAACAATTTGTTTATCAAACTGAGTCATCTGAGACTACTTTTCTCACCTTTTTCAAAACATCAATGAAGGAACTTCAGTGAGACAGTTAAAAACAATTCATCAGACACTGTGGCTGTGGAGTCATGACAAATCATGGAATCTCATCGGGAAAAGCCATGATTCTCCAGAATCATAAAGTCTAGTTGGCATTTATGGTGCTGTGGTAGAACGTTATACATGATACAAGTATATCTTGTTCTGTATTTCCTGATGTGAATTTCCCTTTGGTTCTATCAACAAATCTCAGTAAAGTCAAATACCGAAAATCGAACCGATATCGCGGTATAACCTCATAAAAATACCGAATCCTACTTTGAACTCAAAATTCCAAACCGCCCTTCTCTATATTGGTATGACAAGAACTATTTATAACATATCAACAAAGGCAGGGTTAGATTGGTTGAATACATGCGTACCATCGACGTGCAGTACGCCTTAGTACACGGCGTCATCGTACCCCCATGTGGACAATTGGGGTTAAGTGCCTTGCCCAAGGACACAACGCGAGAGTCCGAATTAATTGCTCAGACGGTCACCCATTCACTGATTAACCGGGCTCGACGTTGCTTAACTACGGTGGTATGACGAGAACCGGTTACTGCAACGCCAACGCTCCCCCCAATATGTCGCATAACTACCTTTCTTGATACTTTCGATTTCAAGATGGTCACAACTCCACCGTTAGAAGAAGGGGAAAAAATATGATTTTCATAATCTCCTTGTCGATACCTTTAATTTGCTAGGTCACCCGACTGTCTTCTTAAAACTTTTGATTTTCTGATGGGCGTGACCCCCACCCCCCCCCCACACACACACACACGGCGAGGGTTAAAAATGTGATCTTCTTAATCTACTCGTCGATACCTTCAATTTGATAGGTCACACGACTACCTTCGTGAAACTTTCGATTTTCTGATGGGCGTGACCCCCACCCTCACTTAAAATGAAAAAAATGTTATTTTCGTAATGTACTCATCGAGCCCTGTAACTTGAGAAAACATGCAGTTATATTTCTAAACATCATCGCGGTGTGCTCGAATCGGCTTTGACCCTCCAATAAATTCACCGCTCGATTTGGACGCTGTTTTTCCGTGGGAATCTGTGTTAGATCGTTGGTGTTTCACCCGCATCGGTACGGTCTTTTTTGGTAGCATTCTGTCGAAAAAAATTCACCTAAATGGCGGGGCTGTGTTACCGCTGCGAAAATGTGAGTGTTTTCCCGAGAACGGTCGTGTCAGATTTTACGAGCGCACCTAAAAGTGAATTTTTTAAGAGAAGGAATTTTATAGAGTTTGTTAAAATTCCGTCGAAATTTTAGTCAAATCCACGTTGACCGTTAGAGAAATTGAACGTTAAACCCACGATGCCTCGTCTACCGTAAACACTGTAAAAACCAGGAAAAAGTGACGATGTGATCGTGTACGTATCGCATCGTACAAATCCATACATTTCGATCGTGATGAACGCGATTTGTTCGAAAAAATTAGAGGTGCGATCGAGACAAAAAATGTGGTGCGCTCTGACCGCCCATTCAACCCTACTCATATCATAAAATAACAATCATTTTTGAACAAATGAAGAATTAGTGCTTAGATCTGACACTATGAATACATGGAAATTACGCAGGACTACAGGCAAAATTTCTCAGCTTAAACAACGTTGTACATTAGGGCTGCACGATATTCAAAACTAAATACCGGTATCGGTATTCAAAAAAATACCGCGGTATACCGGTATATCGAAAACTGTTCAGATATATGAACACAGGCACCACAACCAAGACTCGAGGCATCACAGTCGGAACGATTTAGCATGCCTTGATGATACGGTTCGAAAAACCTTTACCCAACGCAGACGATATCAAAATTTATTATTTGGAAAATTAGTTTATCAGATTTTCCCCAAAGATTTCAACAAAACTATACCATGTGATCCCTCATTGGAACGAGCTCAACGAGCTCGTTCCAATGAGGGGTCACATGATATAGTTTTGTTGAAATTTTTGAAAATTATTTTTTCAACTGCTGAATTTGTATTTTACGAGGGCACAAGCAGACGATTCCTTTGATAAAGGGATAATATTATTCATTTGAGGGTACAGTTAAAAATTAAATCTTGAAAATTAAATTGTGGGTAAATAAATAATGACGATAAACTGATATGTTTGTAATTACACCGGTATTCAATCGATATTGGTTTGGATACCAGTATATATCAGTTTATCGATATACCGTGCAGCCCTATTGTACATTCGATCTCCGCATGTACTCTTTTTCAGTGCGCTGGGAGATGGCGGGAAGATAGTATAAGAGACTAAGCCGTCTCCTTGCAATACACCCGAACGTTGAATGTTCCACTTTACTGTGTACTCTTTCAGCTTTTGCATATTGCAAATAAACTAAATCAATCAATCAATCGCCGGTCAGTACGGGGAAACATTTTCCAGGTTATTCTGTTTATGGCAGCTTTAGATTCTCTCACAAAATACATTCCGTCAGAATTGGGACCAAGTCAAATCAACTGTGATTTTCACTGAAATCTCCAGAGCGGTGTTGGTGGACCCTGAAAAGAAAAGCAGAGTCTCAATGAGATTCCACTTGGGAGACTAGGTGAGAAGCGGGAATTTTCGGATGCTGTTTTATTTCTTTTGAGTCATAGCCCATCTCTTGTGAACGACTTTATGATGCCAGCCGATGGAAGCCACATATTGTAACTGTTGAGTGGAAAATGATTCTGACTTAGTGAGAGACCTTTAACTTGAAATTTTGTTGAGATTTATAGTACGGTGATGTGATATGTTTACTAGTTCAGATGACGATCCGATCACGATTCACTTCTACAACGATGGATCGAAATTTCATAAAGAAAATGGGGTAAAATTAAATGCGCACCAAACCAAAAACAAACGAAATAGTACCTCAGAATTAAGAGTACACATATTTTTTTCCAACGGGTGGAATTGTACACTGATGTAGGAAGAAAAGAAGAAAGATAATTTCGATCGAATCGCAACTATAAATTGGGATGAAACTGTGTCTTGTTTAGTTTATACTGTATTTATTTCCAAAGTATGAAAGTACAATTTATACGATACAGTAAAAGCACACAACATGCCACGTGTGGGTAATAGTTATGCACACACTAGCACTCGCGCAAGCGATTAACCCTTTACCCAACGAATCGGCCACATCCGCCAGCGTAATATGCAAATTCAGCAGTTGAAAAAATATTATTTTTCAAAAAATTTCAACAAAACCATATCATGTGACCCCTCGTTGGAACGAGCGGTCACATGATATGGTTTTGTTGAAATGTTTTGAAACATTTTAAAAAATGATATTTAAAATAATGAATTTTGGTAAAGGGTTAATGACGAGCAACTGTCAGACTTGCCAATGTACTAACTCGGCACAAGCAGAGTTAGCATTGGTTGAATAGAAATGCACCATCGACGTGCAGTACGCCTTAGTACACAGCTCTATCATGTCCCCACGTTCGCGTTTGAAATCCAATGTCGTAACCACTTAGCCAGGTAGGAGTAAATAAAGAACCATATATGCATATCCATGTTTTATGATGACTGTGTTTTGCATAGCTGATAACAGTCATATTAAACTCATATTTCAAACATAATAAAAAAAAATTCCTGCAAAGTCATCAGTGCAAATGTTTGTGTGAAGCCCACAATGTGTACGTCAAATCAGAAGCCTTCTGACCCCAAGTTATTTGAACAAAATAACTCAATGCATTTATTTGGCTCCGTAGATAAAGAGATTTGCTGAGTGCGTGCGTGCGTGACTTACAGCAGATACATGTGGGTAATCTATGCTTGTGATAAATACGCCCCACGTCAAGGACTGTCTCATTTCATATCGCGTTGCATCAGAGCAGATCTCGGTTTTCGTAAGCTAAAACAGAATGGACAATAGTTTCAATGGGAAAAGAGTGTTGGTAACAGGAGGGGGTCGTGGAATCGGCCGCGAAGTTGCGCAACTGCTGGTCAAGTGCGGTGCAAAGACATTTGTTCTCACAAAATCGGCAGATAGTGTAGAAAGCTTGAGAAATGAGGATCCGGATATCACGGTGGTACAAGTGGATATAAAAGACTGGGATGCAACTCGGAAGGCCGTGGAATCCCTACTGCCTATAGACCTACTTGTCAATAATGCTGGAATTCTCCGATTAGTTGCTTTCCTTGACGTTCAACAATCTGATATTGATGACATCTTCAATACCAACTATAAAGCGGCATTTAATATATCACAGATTGTTGCTGGGGATTTAACCAAGAGACAGAAACCCGGAGCGATAGTAAATGTATCATCAGTGGGCAGTATGAAACATTATCCCCGTGGTTCTGTTTATGGTTCGAGTAAAGCAGCGTTGGATTCACTCACAAAATATATGGCATTAGAATTAGGACCGAAACAAATCAGAGTGAACGCCGTCAACCCAACAGCGATTTTCACGGATATGACCAAACATGTGTTGGAGGACCCGGAAATGGAAAAGATGGCCATCAATGGAATACCACTTGGGCGACTCGGTGAAAAGCGGGAAGTGGCGGATGTTGTTTTATTTCTGTTGAGTGATTGTGCATCTCTTGTGAATGGTGTCACTTTGCCTGTCGATGGGGGTCATGCATTGTAAATTATTGTTGGAAAATGCTTTTTAGTGATACAATTCTGAGTATTTTCGTTGAGAGATAAATGTTTAAACTTTCATTTATTAATTGGTGTTTATAATTTCTTCACAATGGCTAATCGTGACAGCAATATAAAGTCAAATTCATCCAATCGTGTCTAACTACCCAATATCAATTCCGGATAACTCCTCCCTAAAAGCCGTTGGGTAACAAAAACCCAAATCAACTGGGTTGAGTGAATATGAACCCAAATGGGTTCATATTCACTCAACCCAGTTGATTTGGGCTGATTTTTAACCCAATTGGTTTTAGGATGCATAGTTTGTGTACAGTAGCCTTGAGTAATAGTGGAACATCTAGAAGGGAAGATTCCACTCAAATAGCTACTCATATCAAGTTATAAACCAGGAGATGGGCAAGGTTTCGGCCAGTATCCCACTGGTTGGAAGTTGACACACCTCGTGTTTACGAGCGTGATATGGGAGTTATTGCTTGGATAAGATCTCCACAACTGACCAATCACATCGAAGTTAATCGACCAATCAGATTTCTTCAACTCTATGAATTTACAATCGAAAAGTACATTGTGTTCTTTTCCAAAGACCTGTATAATAATGACAGAAAACATCAACATGCGCTTTTCTCGAGCATTTCCCACTATCATAAATTAACCCTTTACCCAACGTAACGGCCGAAACCGGTCAGCGCTATTTTCAAAAAATCGTCAGTTAATTTTCATTATATTTTCATTTTTTGTCTCAGAAACATAGGTTATGACCCCTCGTTGCAACGAGCTCGTCGCGCTTGTTCCAATGAGGGGTCATAACCTATGCTTTTGAGACAAAAAAAATGAAATATATTAGTTGTTCAAGAATTTGTTTTGCATGTGTCGTCTGCTTTTCATGTTAGGTAAAGGGTTAATATTAGTTTAATCCTTTACCTAACGGATGGGCAGCATCTGCCCATATTTAGAAGTTAAAAACAAATATATTTATCAAAAATTTCAATAACACCATGACATGTTCGCTCCAATGAGGGGTCGAATGATATGGTTTTGTTCCAATTTTTTGAAACATTTATAAAAACAATAATTATAATAATATATTTTGATTTTCTGTACGTTAGGTAAAGGATTAACATCTGGTACACCAGTTGTTATAACATAACTTAGCTTTAATATTATTAAATTAAATTTAATTTTTGATTATTATTTTCTAAACCGTGTCATAATGCCCGCCTCTGAAAATTATTGTGAGAGGATTACGTCCCACGGAGATTTTTCTTTTGGGTATTGTGTTCTAAGTGTATTTTGTCCTACAATTTTTCAGTACACTCGATATGCATTACTAACGTGTTTAACATGTGACACGCAAAAAAGTAGTCACTGGAGCGTTGTTGCTTATTTGGGAGAGCACTTGACTTGACATGACCGAAAGATGAAATGTCGTAGTGTTTGAGGTCACTTTCGGCATTTTTGGCCATCACAGAACCGCAGCATAAGGATGGCGTCAATTTTAACCCTTTCAACACAGTGTACATATTTTTTTATGTGACGAAAAAGTTGGTAGTGGACGAGCAGACAATATAAAGGGCAAAACATCTGAAGCGAGACTCGGTAATAATTTAATCCTACAGCTCAACAGAGCTGTTGGATTAAATTATTACAGAACCTCCCAATAAACCAGGATGGTTTCGCCCATTTCGCCGCTGCCAGTATTGACTCAAATGATACCTTTCAGAGCGTCAGTGTTGAAACGATTGACCAATCGTTCTTACCTGTGCTTCACACCTTAGAGGACTTCCACCAAGGCGGTGGTCTCGGGTCCCATTTTACCAGGAAAGCAGAACTTGCTTACTGCAGTGAACAAGCACTGCTCCACTTCTTGGGTTTCCCATGGGGGTCATTCTTGTGTACATTTTCTTGAAACTTTCAAAAAACTCACAAGTTTAAAATAAACAACAAATTTTCATTTTTGTTTCAGTAATATACCTTGTGATCCAAGAGTGGAAAAAGCTCAATGAGTTGGCAAATTCCAATTTTCATATACTATTTGTTGCCAGTTGACAATGAAAACAGACTGACAATTTTCAAATGTATTCCTCGGGGAATTGGCAGATTTGTAGGTCATGAATGATTTGTGATTTTTGAAGGATATGAATTCAAGTTTACTTATTTTTTCGAAACGCACTGAAGTAGATGAAACCGAGTTTAATCCACGGAAATTGGGGAGGGGCTTTTCTGGTTGAGGGTCCACTGCAGTGATGTTAAATGAGAAGTTTGAACAAACTACATCATAATTCCAGGGGCTCCAAAAGATCAATAGTGCGTGACAATTTGTTTTTTTTATTTTTATTGTTGAGGTTCAACGACACTTTCAACAACCAGGGTCATCTCGTGTCGGACAGTTTCATGAGAGGAGGAACCCAGAGTATCCGAAGAGAAACACCGAGCAACTGTCAGCCTCCCCAACGTACTAACTACACCCAAGCAGGGATAGCATTGGTTGAAGACAATTGCACTATGGACATGCAATACGCTTCAGAACACAACACCATCCTGCCACCACGTGGGCAGTTGGGATAAAGTGTCTTGTCCAAGGACACGACGCGGTTGCCGCTCTTGGGATTCGAACCGTAGGTCTCTCGGCCTGCAGACTGCATCTCTACCTACTGAGCCACCACGCTCCCAAAATAATTGTTAGGCACCACAAATCTATTATTGTAGTAATTTAAACAGCCGTGGCAAGTCACCCTAGAATAAACCCTATCAGCAGATATTTTATGGCAGTTTAGTACCTATATAAATGTTTTTATCATATGACTCGTCCGTTTTGTTCACTTTAAAACATTTGATATTTTGTTTTCATATTAACCAGTGATAAATAAAGACTTCCGTTAATTTCATTGGTCATTTTCAAAACCAGACAATTTGATTGGCTGAACAAAATACAACTGGGCCACATTTTCATAGTTTGCATAATTGGAATTGGGAGCTTTCATTGGTCAATCTCAAAACTGGACAATTTGATTGGTTAAACAAAATACAACTGGGTCACATTTGCATAATTTCAGTAGGGAGAAATTACGTTATCTGTCCTATTTAGGATGGGTTATATTGTATTAATTTTTTACCTACAAGAAAAACGCCATTCATTTTTTTATATTTTCACTTTTTGCTTCCAAAACATAGGTTATGACCCCCTTGGAACGAGCTCGACGAGGGGTCATAACCTATGTTTTGGACGCAAAAAATGAATCTTTTTAGTTATACGAGGATGTTTTTTCCAAGTGCTGTCTGCAACTCAACTTAGGTGGCTAATTTGCGCGTGTGTGTGTGTCATATGATACATAGAATATGAAATGAGTGTTTTTCTCATATAATATTTGAGCCAGAGGCTCGCCCAAACGGAAAATTCTTAGACTCGTTTCATAAATATTATATGAGAAAAACACTCATTCCATATCCTCAATATATGTTCAGGACTCAAAACGTCAATGAACGATTGGATGTGATTAATTACTGGGAGACGGCAGGTCACGGTAAACCGAGAAAGCGCAACTGCTGGTTTTGGGGGGAATGCAGCCAACTGTTTTAGTTTTACAGTTTTTCACTCTCTTTTTTTTCTTTTTTTTTCGCAACTATTCATGCGGTTCCAGTTTTGGTTTTACAATAGTCCGCTCTTGGTTTTACAGCACGTGAAGGGTGTAAAATCACTAAATGACCCACAGAGTGGAGATTCCACCTAAGGAATAATTGCACATTTGTTGCAAAGCCTAACCAGCACAAGCAAAGTTTCAGCCAATGGACCTCCGAGTTAAACCCAGAGGTCCATTAACTGAAACACTGCTTGTGTTTTTTGTCGATGTGTACAAAATTTGAAAGTTATAGCTTGAGTGATAACTCCACTCCGTGGGTTTTTTAGTCACAATCCACTCTCCACGTACTGTACAATAGTTTGTAGTTTGAGTTAAAGCACTACCTTGGATAAAAATTTAGTGGCAACCGTTTTTAGTCTCCTGTCCCGCTGGTCAACCGTCAAGCCTGGAGACGGCGGAAATTCGATAAAAGTGGAGTGGCACACATTTTTAGGGCTACCTCGGTTCGGTTCAGTTGGGAAGAAAGTTACAATCGTATACCGTGATACGCTATAGTGTCTCGTTTGGATGACCATGCCGCAGCATGGTCAGTGTCTTGTCCATTGGGACAAAAAAGTAGATCTTCTGTTCCTCAGGCCTGGTTTTGTAAAACTGCATGCGGGCGGGTGTTTTTTTTTTTTTTTTTTTGTTTTATGTTTTGTTTTTGTAATCATTTCTTTGTCATCTGAAGTTCATATTCTTAGTTTGTTTTATGTTTTAGGCCTATAATCTACAGAATAGCATGGGCGGTGGTGTATTTGGTCCCTTGAGTGAAACAAGGCTTTGTAATGCTGAAGCATTGCAAAACCTTGCTGCACTCAAGAGACAAATGCATCAATTTTATTAACTTGGGTAAAATATCAGACATAAACCATTTAATTTTTATTTTTTCAAGTTTGCATTGGTTATAAAAAGAGAGCATGCGGCAGCCAAAATGACCGTGTGGGAGGGCCTGAGAAACAGATTTTTAACTTTTTAGGCCTTACTTCTTCTTCAGTTTTCTCATCTGCTCTGATAAACGGGAGTTTTGTCATCAGGTCTCGAAGTGGGAGGCATTAATATGGGCATCAAATGATGAGCAATGAAATTTAGAAGAACATTTACAGAACATTCAACTTCATAAAATGTATTGAATCGCGTTACCCGATCTCTGAATCGAACATATAGGAATATTTCGTCAGTGAATACTTCTTTGGAATTATATGGACACTGTGTGCGATGACGCGAAATTATTTCGCGAAAACCAAGGAAATCTGTCGTGCTTTGAATGAAGTTTGATAAAGACATTTCGCGTTGATCCTTCACTACGTTATGTTAAGATATGCGCACAGTATGTAACAGCATTTCTAGTTCTAAGCAATATCAGTGGTGCATGAACATCATCCAAATCGCGTGTTACATGGGGTCGACGAGTGGCATATTTGCTTGGGATTCGACAGGTTTATTGAGAAGGGAGGGGAGGACAGATGTGGGCACTGCGAGGTGTAGAGGACTCTATTGGTGTTCGTGGACAAACTAGGCTGATGTGTGCTATGACTGCCTCGAGTACATTATTTGTTGGCAATGGTTCAGGGCGTGATGTAACGAGGGACAGGGCGTTGCGGTCTCCATGTGGGATTGTGGTGGGGTGGTTGGGCGGGAGGCTTGGTGGGTCGCAGGGAGAAAATTCTGTGCGATTCTTTTGTCCGAGTCTATTCAACACAAGAGCACAGACAGGTGGGATGAAAAGTTATACATTTGGGATGTTTTTTGACTGGAAGTCATCCGGGTGTTACAGGAAAAACGGGGAGGAGAGTGTTGAGGACCAACTAATCTTTTTTTTAAACGGGTAGACTCACCATCTGTTAGCAGTTAGTAGTGGGAGTGCTGATATGTACTAGTTCTAGGCTACTGTTTTTGTAAGAATGTAGCACGTGCGAACTTGCCTCACTAACTAATGGGTGTTCTCAAGTAAAGCCAACAGCTACAAGAATCATATCTTCATTGTATGACCTAGGGTCATACTCACATCTAGTGTGATGCAGGTTCAACGTCTACAATGATGGGTCATACATCGCGTATAAAGTATCATACTGAATTCACAATGTATGACCCAGGGCAAACATTGTATGACTCGGATTCAACTTGTACGATTCTGGGTCAATCACCGCTTATTTAAGTATTACACTAAATTCACAATGTATGACCCAGGGTCATACACAGTATGATGCAGGTTCAACTTTTAAGATGCTGGATCATACACCGCTTATTTGAGTAGCATACTGAAATCACATTGCGGGAAAATGCAAAAAAATGAAAAAAGAGATCTTTATTTATTTATTTATTTATTTGTTTATTTATTTATTCTTCATTAAATAATATTAACAAATTCGCCAAAACTTTGTCTCCTTTTCATTTTTGACTCCTTATTAATTCACTTGAGTGCCGTCCCAAGATACGTTGCATCGATAGAATGTTAAAATACGCGTTTTGCGAATAATTCATAAGGTCGAGGTTCACAGTAATCCACTGTTCATCAACATTATGGCCTCCTGTCGCGATCTTATTTTTTGGTATGAAACTTCATTAATTTAGCATGACACCTAATTATTTTATCATCATACTATATTAATTAAGTATCATACTTAAATAAAAAAAAATGTCACCCTAATCGTACGTCATATATGTTGGTCCGTTTCCCTCAGTTTCTCTCCCGTTTCGGCCCGTTTTGGTCCGTTTCAGACATTCGACACACCTCCCGATTTGTGCTGTTGGAGCCCCGTATGACCAATTTTGAGCACCTGTATGATATGTTACAATGTAATTAACTCTTGACCTAACGAATCGCCCGCATCCACCCACGTAATTTGTGAATTGAGCAGATAAAAAAATATATATTTTTAAAAATGTTTCAACAAAACTATATCATGTGACCCTTTATTGGAACGAGCTCTATGAGCTCGTTCCAATGACGAGTCACATGATATGGTTTTGTTTAAAAAAAATTGAAAAATTAAAAAAAAATAGTAATTAAAATAATAAATTTTGATATTGTCTGTGTTGAATAAAGGATTAAATACTACTGCATGTATATTTTATTTATTCACAAATAAATTTATAATTTCAAAGAAGTTTGAATATTAGATTTTTGGGATAAATCACGTCCTTCCCCCATCCCCCACAAAATCGGACATCATCGCAGTGCTTCTGATTTCGACGAAAGTATGCCTTGATGTATTCAGAATATTAGTTTTGGGGGGCAAATCAAGCCTCCTACCCAACCTCCAACAAATCGAGCATAATTGCAATGCTCCTGAATCCAAAGGCCAGAGGAAATAATATAGGGATAACTATAAACAAGAGAGGAGCAAATTAAACATTTAGTGATTATAATTTGTAACATTAATCTAAAATCATGAACTTAGAATCTGTATATCAGGTCATCGTTAATTAATTTTCGGTTTAGCTTTATTCGCCTCATTTTGTTTTTTGCCCGAAATAATAATGCATTTTCTTTATCACTGGTTCCGCAGGTGGGTCACCTCCTTTATAGGCCAAGGAGAATATACCATTTTATGTTTCTTCCTCATCCACTGAAACGACAGATCATTGCAACAATTTATTTATTTATTTATTTATTTATTTATTTATTTATTTATTTATTTATTTATTTATTTATTTATTTATTGGTGTTTAAGGTCATATACTTATGCACAGTGGCTAATCGTGACCGTGACAGTTTTTGCGGGTGGAGGAAGCAGAAGTACCCGGAGAGAACCACCTTGCAACGACGAGCAGCTGCCAGGTCCCCAACATCATAACTCTACAATGCAACACAGGCAGGGTTAGACTGGTTGAAGACATGCGTACCATCGACGTGTAGTACGCCTTAGTACACGGCGTCATCGTGCCCCCATGGGGACAATCGGGGTTAAGAGTGCATTGCCTCAATAATGAGTCAATAGTCTGGTGTTATTAAAGGTAAAATGTTGACTAATGGTACATTTTGTTATATGCTGTTCTGTATATAACTCTACCCATTGATTGTTCTACTGTCTGAGACAACATACACATGCAAGGAAGCAGTGTGTAAGTGCAAAATGATACAAGACTAACAGTGACAGCTCGGGCATGGATGCCCCCGAACGATGGCCAAATGGCCTATAATACTGGAAAGAAAACTTGTGTTGAATGTGGTGGTCATTATAATCCATAATGTTTCGATTTTAATAAAATAATCTGAACATAACAGTCAAAAACTGAATTCAACTCATTTCTATAAAGTCAATACAGCTATTGTTATGTTTGAAATTTCTCAACAGGACCCTACACATAACTAGAAGTCCTGTCATGAAATGCGCACAAATAGCACGTTGATATGCGCTTTAATGTACGCGTTATGGCCCCAGTAAAGCTATCAAATTCTGTGCATATGGCAGATGAATTTCACTTTATCATATCATGTACACATTACTCAAGCATTAGGGAAGAAGTATGGAAGAACATCAACTGCTTAGACAATACCTTTCTTCAAAAGAGTGATTCCGAAAAGTTCTTATATACAATGGAAAATGATAGTCAAGATCTGTGTAATGTGACCTGCAGTGACGTGCGCAATCTCTTTGATCAAAGCATTGAAAATTGATAGTCAAATCTCACATTTTGTACGTATATCAAGAAAGCTTAGCTTCATTACTTATTGGTTGTATATTTTAGCATGAACTTTTATAACTGGTCCTTATTTTGTTATTGATATATACAGCTGTATCACTTTTCATATTGCCCTATTAGGGTGTATTTTTGCAATAAAGTTTATCTTATATTATCTTATCTTATGGCATGTGCAAAAACAATGTTTCAGCCAATGAACCTCCGGGTAACCCGGAGGTCCATTGGCAGAAACATTGCATGTGTTTGCTATGAGTAACCAGGAGAACCTGCCGTGCTTTGGATGCCATTCGATATGGCAATTGCGCGCAATTCCAACGCGCAATTAAGCTTAGATAAGCGCACTATTCGTGTCAGGACTTCTAGTTTTAACTGTGTGGATGTCACTTGAATTGGCAGACAATACAAGACAAAATAAAGTTGAAGGATAACCGCTACAAACTACGTATCTTTCTCTTCGTGCACCGATAAAACCAGAAACTAACGTCATTTTACGGAAAGCTCTCCCTGAGTGTTTTCCAGGAAATGATGTCAGATTCTGGACTTATCACGATGCAACAGACCTTCCATTGGTCTTTACACTTGTGTGAAGTTTCATGGAAATCCACCAAGGCAATACTGACTTATATCTCCGGACAGACAAATATAGTCTGTGAGATAATTAAGTTTTCACATTTCTGTAACCTTGACCTTTCTTACTCGAGCATGATGTTGCTATGCAACAGACCACTCGTTGGTCTTTTGCCTAGCGTGAAGCTTCATGGAAATCCACCCAAGCATTACAGAAGTATGGTTCCAGACGGACAAATACCGTCTGTGAAAGAATTAAGTTTTCATATTTCTGTGACGTTGACCTTTGTCACTTGAGTATGGCGTTGCTCATGCAACAGACCTTGCACTAGTCTTTTCGTTTATTTGACGTTTTATGGAAATCCACCCAAGCAGTTTAGAATTATCGGTCCAGACGGGCAAATACAGTCTGTGAGAGAATTAAGTTTTCCCATTCCTGTGACCTTGACCTTTGTCACTCGAGCATGGTGTTGGTGTGTATAAGACCTTCCATTGGTCTTTCTCCATGTGTAATGTTTCATGAAAATCCACCAGAGCATTATAGGGTTATGGCTCCGGCCAATCAAATAAAATCGGACGGATGGACAGCCCAATCTGGGGCATAAAAATATAAAATAATTAATGATGACCTCTTCCACATTTTGTTCTGATAACCCGGAATAATGCTAAACTGAAAATTAACTAACTATGGCCTCAATAACAATTGAACAATTATATTTAAATCTGAATCTCAAGGTTTCCACACCTAAAGAAAAATACAATTCAAGGACTCTTTTGAATAGATTCTTCAATATACACCTATTTAACATATCATTACCTAACATGAAAACTATCGTTAAATTACAATCCCATGAATATCTCTTTCTCGTTGGGGTTTTAATGACACTTTCGACAGCCAGAGTCGCCTTGTTTCGGACCGTTGTATGGGTGGATAAGGCCGTGGTACCCAGAGGAACCGCCTAGAAGCAGTAAGCAACTGTCAAGACTCCTCAATCTACCAACTATAAGCTATAAGAGCTTGAAGTACAGCTTTCGAGTTTCCAACACAGCCATCTTCAGCATGGTCCCTGAAGTTTGTGACGCCATCGTAGAGAACTACGGAGACGAGGTGATGCACTACCCAACCACACCAGATGAATGGCGCGCCTTAGCGCAACAGTTTGAAGACAGACGAAATCTCCCCCACTGTGTTGGTGCAATGGATGGGAAACATGTGTCTATCAAGTGTCCAATGAGCTCTTGGTCTACGTACTACAAATACAAGTGCTTCCTCTCACTGATGTTGTTCGCCTTGGTCGATGCACATTATAGATTTACCTGGGTAGACGTAGGAGCTAATGGTGCAGCTTCGGGCTGTCATATCTTCAACACATCAGAACTGAAGGCAGCAATAGAGGATGGTACAATCGGTTTCCCCGACGCAGAACCTTTTCGTGATGACAACAACAACATGCCCTTCTTCATAGCTGGTGATAACGCCTTTCCATTGCGCACCTGGTTAAAGAAGCCATTCTCAAGAAGGAATTTGGACGACCAAGAACTGATCTTCTGGTCTTCAGCTACCGGCTTTCCAGGAGAGACGTATAGTCGAGCATGCCTTCGGCATGTTGGCCCATAGGTTTCGAGTCCTGCTTCACATCATTATCAAGAACCTAAGGTTGCCCCGAGGATCATCCCTGCATAGGTTTGCCTCCATAACCTTCGGAAATCCTGTTATACAGAGAGGCGGCGTTGACTATGAAGATGGCGACTACAGCATTGTGTCTGGTGCCTGGAGAGAAGACGCCTCTGTGGCAGATACACGGAATGTTACCGGCAATGTCACAACGTGAGAGCCAAGAGACTGACACTGACACTGAAGCACTACTTCAATTCACCAGCGGGGTCAGTATCGTCGCAGAACGATATGATCTGAGCGACAGAAAGAAGGCAAACAGAGGGACGGAACGGGAACCATAAAAAAAAGAAATAAAAAGGAAAATAAAGATGAAAAATACTAAAGAATAAACAATTAATAAATAAAAAGAAGAAAAAATGAAATAAAAAATAAAACCAAAAAAAAAGAGAAAAATATGAATAATATAAGAAAATGAACCATTTGTTGAAAAAGAAACATTTTTTTCTTTATTTTTCTTTACGCGTAGACATGTAAGGGTGAACATAAGTTCATAGTTCATCTTATATTCTGTATAGTTTGTCTATATTCTTTTTTATTTTTATTTCTTTCTTTATTTATCTCATCTTTATTTTACAAAACAATGATATTGATCCTGTTGGCACCCAAGAATGGCAGGACTGATGTTGGCACAACTCTAAAGAGGATGAACGTCTTCTTCGTTCCCAATGATTTGCCTAGTCAGAGTGTCCAAGGAAACGTCCAGGAGAATCTGTCACCGGGAGTACGAGCAATAGTGGGTGGAGTGTGGAGAGTCGCCTGTGGACTGTGGGGAGGAGGCCCCCAATTGCTCACCTGCTGGACTTGTTGCTGAACTGGCTGCTGCTAAACTGGCTGATGATAACGGAAAGTTGGCTGAGAAGAAGAAATGGAAGGGTAGTCTCTGAAGGTTCTGGGCTGTGGCGTGAAGAGACGTGCAGGAGTTTCATGGTGCCGCATCTGCTGGCTGTGAGCGCGGTGGCTTAGTGGTAGACTGTTGTACTTCTATGCTAGAGGTCCCGAGTTCGATCCCCGTCCGGAACCACTCGCGTTCTGTCCTTGGGCAAGGCACTTTATCCCGGATGTGTACATGAGGACACGATGACACCGTGTTGTATAACAGGATTTCCGAAGGTTATGGAGGTTATGTTTCAACCAAATGCGTCCGAAAGACCGATCATACCAGCAAACCGATTGCGTTCAGAAAACGCGAGCCGATTGTGTCCGCAGGTATTCCTTGGAACGATTACGTCAGTAAAACCGACCTTATATTGTGTCCTCAAGCCGATTACGTTCAAAAAACGAGAGCTCATTGTGTCAGTAGATATAACACCAACCATGACGAACGTGAAGAGAACCACCAGAAAAAAAGGTCTTCCGAACGTGCAACTTCTTCTGAACGTACACCAACGCTTTAGCCACCGGTCAGCAGTTATGAGTCAGACGTCGATGATCCTGTCAAACCTGAGGAAGGTTACACCCAAGACACATCTAAACCACCCAAGAGGAAAGTTACGAAAGTCATGCTCACCACCCAACGAGAGGATGTCCTGGCAGAGTGAATCCGGGAGAACCCTGAGATTTACGACAAGTCCGGCAAGGGTTACAAAGACGTCGAGAAAAGAAAACTGCTTTCGGAGTAAACAGAAATCAGGTCGGATAAACGCAGTTCAGATAGTTTAAAAGTTAATTAATCCCTGGAAAAAGTAAGTAACAACTGTCTCTAATTCATAGGCTCATGGCGAAACAACAACTGTTGACAAAGGGAATTGGTTCCTTCATGATGAATAAAACCCATCAACATGGACACAACAATCTAGCTCGCTGGCCAACAGTCCTATTCTATGAGGAATCCGACGCTGTTACTTGTTATTTGTTTACCAACTTTCTGTGGGGTTTGCACGCCGACTGCCATTGATGTTATGTGACACCCTTTCACTCACAAAATATACAGATATTCTTTCGAGCTCCTGTTACAGATAGTCAATGAATGAGTATTTAATTCGCCTCGAAAACATCATGACGTTAACACAATTGGCAGAACTACGTGGCGTGATCATAATACGACAGCTGTATCTATTTATTTATTAGTGTTTAAGGTCACATATGTATACACAATGGCTAATCATTACCGCAACATGGAGATAAAATTAAGTTTAGACAGAAGTTTATACTCATGTTACACATTTTAAAGGACTTCCACCCTAAGCATTGGGGAATGGGTCCTATTTTACAAGTAAAATTGAGCTTCTTTACCACAGTAAAAAAAACACTCTTTCACTTCTCGGGGTTCCCATGGAGGACAACCATGTTGACCATTCTGGATGACTTCCACTGAAAGAAGGGGTTCTTGGGTCTTATTTTATTAAACATATTTTATTTGTTCTAATTAACAAAAAGGATTGGATGACAAGTGCCCATCACTTAGTTTATATCCTTTCCTTGATATAAATTTAAAGTTATAAATTATGTTTACATATTTTCAATGATAGTTATATAAATGTGTATTAATGGCGAAACAAACGTAAAAATATCTTTAAAAAAATGTGTATGTACACAATTAGAGAAAAAAGTTAGGTCAACGTTGTAAGAGTCGGGACAGATACTTCCCATGCTACAACACTACCGATTTGAGTCAGTAAGCCTACTGGTCATTTTCCACACCCAAGTTTCTGACAGGGTCTTACTTTACCAAAAGATTCAATCATGTGGAATATCCACGGTTCGATCCACGCCAGGGGTAACTGCCCAAAAACAGACGAGTGTAAAAACTTCAACAGAGTCTGGCTATTGTATTTTTGGACAAGGCACTTAAATCCGATTGCCCAAGTTGGGGCACGGTGGCATCGTGTACCAAGGCGTACTGCACCTCAATGGTGCCCCTGTCTTCAACCAGTGATAACCTTGCTTGTGTGCAGTTAGTAGGGAGTCTAACAGTTGCTCGCCGTTGCTCGGTCGTTCTCTCCGGGTACTCTGGCTTCCTCCACATGTCAAACTCTCCGACACGAGCTGCTCCTGGCTGTCGAAAGTGTCGTTAAACTCCAATAAATAAATAAATATATAAATATCTGAAATATTTCAGATGGTCGTAAAAACGAACCGTTGGTTCGTTTTTCCCATCAACTACAATCTTCCAGACGATTTAACCTAAGCATGGGTAATGGACACAGAGTAGAGAACGAACTCTTTGATGATAGACTACTTAAAGGTTAGACTGGTTCAAGACCATAAACTGCGCCGACATCCTTAGAGAATTAGACTGGTGGCTCGAAAGTTTGACAAACAATACTGAGATTATAACAAACGTAATTGGAACTAGAGAAACAGAATTTACTGCACCCAGTAAATTCAAGTCTGTGTGAAAAGGGTTAAAGTATCAGGAATAAACTATACAGAAAGAGAATTTATGGAGGCTTATTTTCTGGAGTAAAATATTTTTTAAACAAATCAGAAATAGGTTTTCGTTAACAGCATTTACAGATATTAATACAGGAATTTGAACATTTTTTTATAAGAAACCAGGAAAGGCATATATGTGATCAGCATTCAAAGGGTTCGATACACGAATCGGAAATGGACATTTTGTCTCTGCCCACTAATTTGAGTGATGAAATACATTCATAAACTTTAGAAATGCATTAAGGTGTAATAAAATGCATTTCCCAGTCCTTCTGAATAATATGCACTTGATGACCTTGGTGACCTCTTTCAGGTGGACCATATATTGAATCTGCAGCAATTTTTAACTCAGTCGGTATAGTCCCATGTATACATTCATTTTAAAGTAATGGCTCCACCACCTACAGATCTGTCATTTTTGGGTGATGATAGCAAATATTTATTATGATTTAGAAGCCTCTAAGGCAATCAGCCTACTGTATCATACACAAGGCCTCAAACGATCTGAAAAAACATCGATTAGTGCAAACTGGTTGTTGGTAACCAGCATGCCAGAACGAATAGAGATATGACGATTTGTACTGAGTTATCGAGCCGACAAAGGGTTATAGACTCTATATCAGGGATAGTGCCATAAAAGCCTTAAAAGCCTCAAGAGCTTGTTTAAAGGCCTACCCTTAAGAGCATCTAGTGCCCTAAACAAGGCACGTATAAAATAAGATGATGGAATCTTGAAGCATGGCATTTGTGTAAAGACCGGCAATGTGGCAGGAAGCGTGCAAAAGGTTCTACAATCATAAGTTAAATGATGTTGTTTGTTCTTCTCGATGAAGTATGAAGAGGGCGGTGAAATATGATGAGGGTTAAAGACATACCGTTTAAAGATTCCATTTCATTAATTCATAATTGTGATAAGTGTTTCGAGAAAGCCACTTACCACTCGGCCTGAACCCTGTTGATCTTGAGTTATGATTGAGAATGAAAAAAATGCAATGAAAGGTGAAGGGTTATTATTCAACTACAATTAATCAAGTGTTGTAAGATAGAGCTGTATAATAAACAAAGGGTTTCTTTCAACTTGGTTTGGGGGATGGAATTTTATTCTGATCGCACGGTCATGATTAGCCATTGTGCAAAAATATGTGACCTTAAACATCAATAAATAAATAATTCTGATCGCAACAGCTGATAAGAGTAGATGTGTGTCAGCTATAGCAACTTCTCTCTAATTTGATTTTTTACGTTATTCTCTTGTGTATATAAATATAAAATAGCTATTTCTTTATAATGCTTTTTCTGTTACAAAGAAATTAGGGGGTATAAAAAACTCAATGGACCACATCAAAAGGTTCCCGAAAAACATAGCTGGGCGAGTACTTGTGACAGGCTACCAGAATGCCAAACAGCACCAGGACAGATGATTTGTTTTTGAGTTATCAGGAAGACAACAGGAAGTGTATAGAAATTAGGTGTATGTGACATTATCACATACTGAGCTTGAGATATTTGCCTGGCCATTTTTATTGGAGTTTAACAGCACTTTCAACTGAGACGTTGAAGTTCATCTCATATTGGACAGTTTTAAGGGAGATGTCAGCCAGAGTACCTGAATAGATATGCCAAGCGCCGATCAGCAACTATCAAAATTCACAACATACTAACTACACACAAACAGGGTGAGCATTGGTCGATCTATGTGCAGTACGCATTAGTACACAATGTCGCTGTGCCCCAATGGTGGTAATCAGGGCTGAGTGCCTTAACCAAGACACATCGCAGTTGCATTTGTTGGGACACGTACCCAAGTCCAATGCCGTAACCAGTGAGTGACTACTCTCCTAACTGAGCCATCGAACGGCATCTAGAGTCTTATACTGGAAATAAGAAGTTGGTTGGATTTCAAGACTGGCTTTTGTGTACAGTGTGGCGATGTGACAGAAGCGTACAAAACGTTTTACAGCTATGAGTTACATTAAATGAAAGCTTTCGTACACACATTGAAGTATTAAGGGAGTTAAAATCACACCACTTGAACATTCCATTTCCTTCATTCATAATTATAATAGGTACTTCAAGGAAGACACTCGCCATTCCACACAGGCACGTATCTATGGGGGTGGGGACCGGGGCAGGGGTATGGGAGCAGTGTCTCGCCTCCCCAATATTTGACCAAAAATCAAGATAATTAGAAATTTTTCATGCAAAAATTTCAACAGTTGCAAACTCGAGCATTGTTGTAACGGATTTTTTTGGACTGTGGTTTTGTATTTCCGTAGACAGACATCATTCTGATTGAACAACGCAAGATTTCTGCACTACCCAGCGGATTCTAGGTTAATTCCACAGCCGTGGTCATGCTACTCATTTTGTTCTCTGCTATGTCTTATCTTACTCATATTAGCGAACGCAGTTAAAATATTGTAATAATAAAAAGGTCCTAGCTTTATAACTAGGGGAGGAGTTAGCCGAAGAAATCACGTATTATACAGGTGAAATTCTACAAACATGGACCAAGTTTAACAACCAGTAGTTTTGTGAAATATTGAGGAAAGTCAAAATCCTGACAATATGCACACATCTGGTATATGTAGAAACATCCTGTGAAATAAAAAAAAGTACTAGCTTGAAAAGTATAAGAGGGGTTAGACGGACAAACAATGTACCCTATAGAAATGAAATGAAATTTATTTTGCAGTATACGTTTACATGAAGTATAATAAACAACTTGCAGAAATGTACAGAAATAAATGTAAAACTGCACGAGAACAGCAAAGCCCTGGGGGCTGTCTTCCTGCCATTCCCATATTAAAAGATAATTAGTCCTGACATCAAAATTGTAAACAATTTGCAGACAGACAGACGGACAGACAGGGGTAAAACAATATGCCCCCTGACAATTTGTCGTGGGCATAACAAGTAAGATTATTTCAATAGTTGATCTATTTTCCAGTCCCTATGGATTAACACATTTTATCTTGGGGTGGGGGGGGGGGGGGGGCGGGGTTAAACTGAATTGCATGGCATATTTTTTTCCGAAAACTTTGTTCGCTTGTAGGTTGCATCTCTTTTCATATTCAAGTGAAATAAAATTAACAGACAGGTTTTTGAGAGTTAAATGACTGAGATCGAAGTTAGTATAACAGAACAGCATGCGTCATAAGTAGTATGTCAGGGGCTTTTCAGGGATAGTTGTGGGGGCCCCGGTGGGGGACCCCGGAAGTGACGTCTTGTCACGTGACCTAGTGCCGCCATGTTGTGTTGTCCTGGTAACCCGCGCAAGCGGCCATCTTGTGACGTCATCGCCATAGTGATACGTGGTGTTAGTGCGCATGCGCAGCGCGTGTTGTTAGGGTAATACGTGTTTCCGTCGTCCATTTTGTATACTGGAGGCCGCCATCTTGGTTTCTATGGTAGCACGTGATTGCTATGTTACCCAATTTTTCTGCAATAAGACGGGGTATGTTCGGAAGGTGTGTTCGATTTTAGAAGAGTATTTTCTGGAACGACTTCCCTGGATAATTACCACAAACAACCCGACAATCTCTCCAAATCACCAAAATCCACCCGAAATCACCGAAATTGACTTTATTTGATACGGATTTCCCATTTTATCGGCTTAGCACGTAGTTCTATAGTACTAAGGGGTACAAGGGGGTGCATTCGATTGAACAGGAGTAATGTTCTGGATTAGAATTCTCCCAGAATCCCCTTTTGGATCCTTATCCCATGACGTTTTTCCCCTATTAAGAATAGCACATAGTGCTATAGGACAAATTTACCCAGAATTCTCTGCTTCTATCTATATATGCAATAGTTATTGTCTATCTGACCCTGTTCCTTTGTTCTAGAGTATACTCCAGTAGCGTAGAAGAGCCTATCAACAGGAACAGTATACCTCATTATTGCTATATTTAGCAATTCCTAGTCTATTCTTGTTAGTTCTAACCCTATTCCAAGTACTCTTGTTGTTTCATATATCTAGATCATTTATATAAATTATAACTAACCAATCAGATTGCTTGATTTCCCATAATGCAGTTATCTCCCTTGTGTATAACAAAAGCCTATATCCAATAGCACCCCATTTGTAGCACCCCTTTTTGAAAAACATATGACCTTCGGCACCCCTTTTTGTCATATGTGTTTATGTGAAAAGGCACAATGTGACACAATATGCCCTGTATCACCCTAACAACACGCGCTGCGCATGCGCACTAACACCACGTATTACTATGGCGTTGACGTCACAAGATGGCTGCTCACGCGGGTTACCAGGACAACACAACATGGCACCACTAGGTCACGTGACATGACGTCACTTCCGGGGTCCCCCACCGGGGTCCCCCAAACTATCCCTGAAAAGCCCCTGACATACTACTGTCATAATCCGCTAAATAATTTCATACGCAGAACGATGCGTTCCCGGGATGTACAATCATGTAATTAACACAATGCCCAATGAATGCAAATATGGTCTAATTGCTGACTGCAGTACCACAAGAAATTGTTATTTTGCGCTCTCTTAAAACCTCAAATTGTGTATATAGTTATTCAGCTGCTTGGAAATATTCTCAGGTTGCCCTAAAACGGCGCAGTCATTCGGAGTCAACATTCTGAAACAATCCACCCTCCAAGGGTTTGGGGACTAAGGAGTGTGTGTGTGTCGGGGGGGGGGGGGTGAGGACTTTAAGTATCCATTCCTAGTTGGAATTGTCATTGAATTACACCCCCTCCTCCCCACTGAAAACACCCTGGCTATGTCTCTGACTACACCCCGAATGATGAGACACATGTATAATCTTCAGAATTGCATTAGTTGGTATAAAATAGGTCTGAAAAATATGCTCTTAATGACCTCTGTTGACCGCATTGAGGGTGACCACATTTGGAACCTCCAGCAAGTTTTAACTCATTCAGTGTAGGTTTCATGTCTATAGGTCATACTAAGCCTGAAGTATGAGCATAAACTACTTTACAAATATTGGCTGCACCAACTCCGGGTCTGCCATATTTGTAGATGATGGCAAATATTCATACGGCCACTTTTTTCATGTAAAAATGTATGTATGAACTTCGGAAATGCATTAGGGTGTCAGAAAATGTGATTACCAGCAATTCTGGAAAATACACTCAAAGACCCCCTAGTAGCCCTCAGTAGCCTTGACCTATATTTTGACCCCAGTTGAGTGTCAAATCATTTGCTGTTGGTACCAGGTCCCTTCATCATACCATGCTTGAGATATGAGCATGACCCACTTTCAAAATTATTGTCCTCACCCACTTTCGTTAAAGTAAAAATGCATGTATGGACCTTGGGAATGCAGTAAATTCAAAAATGTGATTTCCTTCAATTCTGAAAAGCCACTCAAGGACTCACACCCAACTTTTTTTGCCCACGCCCACTTTTTCACATAAAAATGCATGTATGGACTTCGGGAATGCTTTCGAGTGTCAAAATATATGATTTCCAGCAATTATAAAAAATGCACTCAATGACCCATATGTGACCTATGTGACCTTGACCCATATTTAGAACCTCTATCGAGTGTTGACTCATTTAGTGTAGGTCCCAGGTCTATGCATCATACCATGCTTGAGATATGAGCGTGACCCACTTTCAAAAATGTTCACCATGCCCACTTTTTTGTGTAAGAAATGCATGTATGGACCTCAGGAATGCTTGGGGGGGGGGGGGGGGTGTCAAAAAATGCGATTTCCAGCAATTATTAAAAATGCACTCAATGACCCCTAGGTGGCCTCCGTGACCTTGACCCACATTTTGAATCTTCATCAAGTGTCGACTCATTTGGTGTTTGTCCCAGGTCCATTCAACCATACCATGCTTTGAGATACGAGCGTGACCCACTTTCAAACAATTTGGCCACCCCCACTTTTTTACGTCAAAATGCATGTGTGTACGTCAGGAATGCTTTAGTGGGTCAACAAAATGTGATTCCCAGCAATTATGAAAAATGCACTTAATGACCCCTAGGTGACCTCCGTGACCTTGACCCATATTTTGAATCTCTATCACGTTTCGACTCATTTGGTGTTAGTCCCATGTCCATTCATCATACCATCCTTGAGATATGAGCGTGACCCACTTTCAAAAATTTTGGCCACGCCCACTTTTTTACGTCAAAATGCATGTGTGTACATCAGAAATGCTTTGGGGGTCAAAAAATGTGATTTCCAGCAATTATGAAAAATGCACTCAATGGCCCCTAGGTGACCTCCGTGACCTTGACCCATATTTTGAATTTCCATCAAGTGTCCATTCATTTGGTGTTAGTGCCAGGTCCTTTCAACCATACCATGCTTCAGATATGAGTTTGACCCGCTCAACACTTTAGTATCTTTGTCGAGTGCCGAAACCCTGAGGGAACATCGTGGATCCCGTGGAAACCGAGGCGACGATTCATCCCTACTCTATTCCCAATGCAATGACATTTCCATTCATTATTTACGTGTCATCAGTCGACTTTGACATTATTTCTGTCTATTTGATTAACTGTTCAACTTTAACTACTCGCACCTTTATGAGGACCGATAGTTTGGACTTGAACGGTTTATATTCGATCGTCCTGACAGAAGCTGACAGCTCGACCCAGTGGCAAAAAAGCTGTCATTTGGCTAAGCTGACTTCAAAATTTAACAGACACCAGTGTCGGACATACGCCAATTGTAACCAGACCATCCAAGGCGGCCACTTAGAATTCTCAGAATGTGTTCTACTATCCCCGCTCGACAGGTTAGAATCTTTCTTGAGTCCCGCGACTGGGTGAAAACACCGTGGATGTACTCATAAGGGAAGTCTCAAATCTGCCAAGGGTTAAACGTTTATTAATAACATATAAAACTAGAAGGGTGGTGATGACTGCCGGCAGGTCATAAAAAGTATACACTCCATTCCATGTACAGTAACTCTCTCGGAGTAGCGACCCAACAATTTTGAACGTTTGTTCTAGAAGCTCTGCCAAACTCGACCTGCCCCTGAAAAATCCAAAAACCGAGCGCGTAACCCGTGGGAGCCTCACGCGCATGCGCATACGCTCTTTTCGAATTGGACATGACGAAATGCACAATTCGTGTCGCTTTTCCAGGCAACCGATGCAGCAACTATTCGTGAATGCTGATTGAAAAGTTCGCGGAAAGCCGCCGAGAATTCGCTGACATATAGCGTTTTTGAAGAGAGGAGGTAATTTTCTGAATTTGGTCTTTTTCCCGCCGGAGCGAAAGATGAGGGCGGGAATGGGCGCAGTCTCTCGTAGTGAGGTAGGTCCACTTAAAAGTTACAATACAGTGTGACTGACGGAGAGATGGCTGTAAATCGAAGTAGCTGCTTTAAGAACAGCACCCAGGAATCCCATCACAACCTTGAAACCTTTGAGAATCGTCAGAAGTTAAAAGTAAAATGAAAACGGCGGTGAGTAGGTTTTTTGGCGGGGAAAGATTAATGTGAATTTGCATATTAGACATTAAAATAGCACTTCAGACATACACGAACTGTGTCCACATCGCTGAAGGCAGCGACTTGCAATTTTCAGAACTTGTTCTACGAAGCCAGGCCGACATTTTTGCATGGAATCGAGTGCTCTGACCGGGTGAAAAACACCACGTCTTGCGTGGAAACCATGGGTACAGTTCGTTCCTACTTTATTTTTAATGCACTGAAATTTCCATTCATTATTTACCTGTCAACGGCCGAGTGTGGCATTATTTCTGTCTATTTGATGAACTGTTCAACTTTAACTATTTGCACTTTTATATAGGACCGAAAGATCACTGCATGCTTACCAATTTTTAGGGACTGATTTTACGAAAATAACAGTTATTCCAACAGTACTCACTTGGAAAATCTCAAATCTGCCAAGAATTAAACTTTTAATAATAACACATTAAACAAAAGTCGTCATACTTTACTAGCCGCATGCACCCATAGACAACATTCAGCACTCAATCAATTAGGAATGGAGTAAATTGCGACTTAAATCTACGAAATTCTAAAAAAATGAAAGTTTTTCTTTCAGCGGCACCTATCTGTATGCAGCCAAAATAGGGATTGGGTTAATCTTTACAGCAACCTTATAACAGAAAATATTATTGGAAATGAACTGTGAATCTGAATACTGAAATGTTTTTTCAGATATTCTATTCCCAACTTCCACTGAACGCTTACCAATATTCAGTGATTTTACGAAAACAACAATTATTTCGACAGTACCCATAAGGGAAGTGTCAAATCTGCTAAGGGTTAAACTTTTAATAATAACATATAAAACAAGAGATGTCACACTTTGCTTGCTGCATGTAGCCATAGAAAACACTCAGTGCTCAATCAATTAGAAATGGAGTAAATTGTCACTTAAACTTACCAAATTCTGAAAACCGGAGTTATTTTCGACGGCACCTATCTTTATGCAACCGAAACAGGGATTGGGTTAAACTTTACAGCTACCTTATAACAGAAAATCTTCTTGGACTTGAACTATGAATCTGATTGTCAACAGAATTTTCAGATATTCTTTTCCAAACTACCACTGCACGTTTACCAATATTCGGTGATTTTACGAAAATCACAATTATTCAGACTGTACATATATGGGAGTCTCAAATCTGCCAAGGGTTAAACTTTTAATACTCACATATAAAACCAAAGTTTTCATAATATGAATGCTACATGCAGCCATTGAAAACATTCAGCACTCAAAAAATTAGGAATGGAGTAAATTGTCACTTAATCGTACCAAATTCTGAAAAAGCGAGAGTTTTTTGGACAGCATCTATCTTTATGCAAACAGAATGGGCAATTGGTTAAATTTTACAACCAAACGTACAACAGAAAATATACTCGATAGGTAATTGTGAATATGAGCATGTAAATCATTTTTTGATATACCGTTCGAAAATGGAAGAGAAATGAACTAGAAATGAGCCAATTTTATGAAGAAGTTTAGGGTACTCGAATTAAGGCCCGAAAACGGGGTGAAGGCTAAAACTTTGAATAAAATATATAACAGCCAAATAATGTTTGGATGGATGCCCGAACTTATCATGGAAACGTTTTGAAAAAATGTGGCCGCAGTGCTGAGAAATCACATGTTAAAATTGGCCAGTTTTGCCAAAATTGCACTTTGCTCGGAATTTTGAGGTCCAAAGGGAGCAACGTGGGTAATACAGCTTATGTAGTCAGGTGTAGTAAGTCATGCTACAAATATTACGAAAGCTCCAGCCAAATCGTCCAAGGTCTTGTTTGAGAATTGTGGCAAAATGTAACATTGTGCCAACATTTTGCACGGTTTTGACAGAAATCGAAAAACTTCAGAAATGCCATGATCCAGGTGAGAAACTTCCAGTGAAGCTCTATATATGTGCCAAATTTCAGTAGAATAGTATGGAATCGTGCCAAATTTCAGTAGAATAGTATGGAATCAATCAGACAAGAATCATTGAAATAAAAAATAATGTTAATACTAGAGAAATAGTATTTACTGCATCCAGTAAATTCAAGCTTGTACGAAAAGGGTTAAAAAATCTATCGGGAAAAAAACTATCTAGAAAGAGAATCTTTGAACAGTTATTTTCGGAAGTAACATATTTTTAAACAAATCAGGAAGGGATTTTCGTAAACAGTATTTACAGATATTCATAAAGGAAACAGAACAATTTTTCTAAGAAACCAGAAAAGGCATATATGTGCACAGCATTCAAAAGGTTTGTCAAGAGAATGCATTAGGTGTCCAAAAAATGTGATTTCTAGCAATATTTAAAAAATGCTCTCAGTTATCCCTGGGCGACCTCAGTGACCTTGACCATATTGTGAACCTCTATGGAGTGTTGACTCATTTGGTGTTGATCCCATGTCTATGTGCCATTCCATACTTGAGATATGAGTGTGACCCACTCACAAGAGTTTTGCCCACACCCACTTTTTTCGTGTAAAAATGCATGTATGAACTTCGGGAATGCATTAGGAGCGTCAGAAAATGTGATTTCCATTAATTCTGAAAAATGCACTCAATGACCCCTAGGTGACATCCACGACCTTGATCCATATTTTGAACCTCCATTGAGTGTTGACTCATTTGGTGTTAGTTTCAGGTCGATTCGTCATACCATGCCTGAAATATGAGCATAACCCACTTTCAAAACATTTTGGCCATGCCCACTTTTTTTACATAAAAATTCAAGTATGGACTTTAGGAACGCTTTAGGGGGTCAAAAATGTGATTTTCAGCCATTCCAACAAAAGTTTTGACCACGCCCACTTTTTTAATGTAAAAAATGCATGTGTGTATGTCAGGAATGCTTTAGAGGGTCAAAAAATGTGATTTCCAGCAATTATGAAAAATGCACTCAATGACCCCTAAGTGACCTCCGTGACCTTGACCCATATTTTGAATCTCCATCGAGTGTCGACTCATTTTGGGTTAGTCCCAGGTCCATTCATCATACCACGCTTGAGATATGAGTATGACCCACTTTCAAAAATTTTTGCCACGCCCACTTTTTTAATGTAAAAAATGCATGTGTGTATGTCAGAAATGCTTTAGGGGGTCAACAAATGTGATTTCCAGCAATTATGGAAATGCACTCAATGACCCCTAAGTGACCTCCGTGACCTTGACCCATATTTTGAATCTCCATCGAGTGTCGACTCATTTGGTGTTGGTCCCACATCCATACGTCATACCACACGTGAGATATGGGCGTGACCCACTTTCAAAACTTTTGGCCACGCCCACTTTTTAGCGTAAAAATGCATGTGTGTACGTCAGGAATGCTTTAGGGGGGTCAAAAAATGTGATTTCCAGCAATTATAAAAAATGCACTCAATGACCCCTGGGTGACCCCCATGACCTTGACCCATATTTTTAATCTCCATCGAGTGTCGACTCATTTGGTGTTTGTCCCAGGTCCATATGTCATACCACACCTGAGATATGAGCGTGACCCACTTTCAAAACACCCCTACAGACACCCCTGATACCCCAGGAATCTGAAAAGGTGGCCGAGAACTTGTGGCTGTCTATCACCATGCCAAAAATCAACGAGATAGGGCAATTCGTTTTCGAGTTATCTTGCGGACAAAAAAGTGATAAGAAGAAGAAGAAGAAGAAGAAGAAGAAGAAAGAAGAAGAAGAAGAAGAAAAAGAAGCAGCTGTCGTTGCGAACTGGAGTAACAAATATGAATTTATCACTGTTTGGGTGAAAGATCATTTGAACTGGACTCTGTTCTCTGTGTTCTTTATCTCGCCCTGAAGGGCATTCCATACTCTCGGAAAGTCGTGTTTTGGGCAGTATGGATGAAAACTTGGTTCTAGGTTTATATGTTTGTAGTTGCCCACACTGTCGAGTAACCATTCCAGTTGGATTGACATAAAATTTGAAAATATTATTGAAACTTTGAGGAAGTATTCCATTATACCAATCGTATACAAACAGTAGAACGTGCAGCTTGTTTAAGTGATGTAATTTGTGTATCTTGTTCATATTAAATAATGGCTGTGCGTGTGAATTATAGTTTTTGTGAATGATAATTCGAATGACCTTTTTGGAGTGTAAAACGTTTATTTATTGCTGTTGCATGACCCCAGGCTTGAATGTAGTACAGAAGATGGCTTTGACAAGAGAGAAGTACAGAATCATCAGGGTTTCCTGTGAAAGAAATTTCTTTGCCCTATTAATTGCATAAGACGCACGCGATACCTTGGCGGCAACGTGTGATAATTGAAGTTCAAATTTTCGACGAAGTAAACTCCTAGAAATTTAATTGTTTTCTGTACTGAAGTATTAGAGAGCAAGGTTATATTAGTATTATTGAGGGAAATTGTAAGATTGTGTGCTTTGTTTTTAGTATGAGGTGGATTAAAGACAATATATTTATACAACTCAAAGTTTGCTAAACAACAAGTATATCAAACTACCTGTTTTACGTTTTAGTTGAAATATTGTTATGAAAAGTGTATATATTTTTTATTTAATTATATCTTTAATGACTTAAGTACAGAAATTAAGATTTTATTTGTGTTTGATATTATTTTTTACCTTTTGAATACGACAACCATGGAAAATCGATATTATTGTTAAAAGAGGAAATTTTTCAAATTCGCCAAAAAGTTGACGGAGCGAACTGGTATGGGTTCAATATCGAGTATGAGACCCATTACTGTTAATTACAGCTTGACAACGCCTTCTCATGCTCCCAATCATGCCACCAAGCTCCTGGGCACTTCTTGGCTTGCCTGGACGGGTTGAAATTGCAAGCTGCAACTCATTCCAGACATGTTTGATTGGATTGAGGTCAGAGGATCTTGCTGGCCAGTCCATACGCTCAATCCCCTGCCCCTGTTGGTACTCCCGGCATACTCAACATGAGGACGGGCATTATCGTCCATCAGAATGAATCTATCACCCACTGCACCAGCATACAATCTGACGTTGGCATCCGGGACCTCATCAATATACCACTGTGCAGTCAATGTACCACGGTCAAAGACACAGAGATCTGTACGTCCATCCCAGCTGATGCCGCCCCAGACCATTATTGACCCTCCCCCATAGCGGTCATGACCAGCAATGTTGGCTGCAGGAAATCGCTCTCCAGGACTTCTCCATACTCTAGAACGCCTATCTGTGTAGTCTTAGAAGTACCTTGACTCTTCTGTAAAAAGGACAGGTCGCCAATCTTCTCTGGTACATCCAACATGGTCCATGACCCATTCATATCGTGTCTGGCGGTGGTTCTAGGACAGCGGAATGCGAATACATGGTCTTCTCGATCGGAGACCACCTTCGTGCAACCTTGCCCGGATAGTCTTCAGTGATACATTTACCCCGGATGCATTCTGAAGGCCACTGCGAAGCTGGGTTGCCGTTGCAAAGCGGTTCCTACGGGCCTGAATGATCGAAAACCAGTCTTCAGCTGCAGATGTTGCACTATCTCTGCCACCACCATGCCGTCTTACTGGTGTGCCATACTGCTGAAATCTTGCTCAGGCTCTGGTGCTCAGCGTATGGTGCACACCAGGGGCTTCACCAACCAGCCCCTTGCTCCACTATCCGAACAGCCCGCCACATTTCTGCTTCAGACAAATGTCTTCTTACATTTGCATTCGCCGTATTTAATCATTGAATCATAAGGGTTTGTGTTGAAATGAAGATTGAATACCCTACACATGTCATGTACATGCAGACAGTACACGAAAACATCATGAAAATCAAGGGGTACATGCTTTCCATGACTGTCACGAAAAGTCTGTCTGTCAAGAGAGCTAATGTAAACACTGGGGACTATCTCAATACATCCCTCAATCATATCCACCAAATATATCGCAAATATTTTACAAGCAAATTCCACAATGATGTGTCAAATATGTGGTGCTTAGCAAACTTTGAGTATTATAGTTTTTTGTCCATTATGGATAGGCTATTCGCATTGCACCATTCGCTCATTTTTTGTATCTCACGATTGACGGTCTCGAACAGGGAGTCCTAGTGTTCGTTTGATGTGCAGATAGTTGTGTCGTCCGCAAAAAGATACAAGATTCAGTAGGGTAGAGTTATTAATGTTGTTAACATAAATAAGAAAAAGCAGTGGACCAAGGATTGATCCCTGAGGTACGCCACATCGGATAAATTCGTTTTCGGAAGATTCGGTTTTGAAATAAATGAACTGTTTTCGATTTTCTAATTAGCTATGAAACCAGTCGTTGGTTAGGCCTCTCACACCATAAACCTCGAGCTTTTTTAGTAATACCTCGTGATTTATGGTGTCAAAGGTTTTCCGGGAAGTCCAAGATAACAGCAAGCTTGCGAACAGTTGACGATTTGTCGTAGTTCGTTGCTATGTGGTCTAGGAATTGCAGCATAGGGTGATGCGTAGAGTGCTTTTTACGGAAGCCGTATTGATGTTTATAATGTATGTAAGGTTTAGTGAAAAATAAAGATAATCTATTATGCAAAAGTCTTTCTCGTACTTTGGAGATAACGGGTAAAAATACTAATGGGTCTATAATTAGTTACAAGCATTGGATCGCCTAATTTGAATATGGGGATTGCTTTGGCAGTTCTCGTTCTGTCGGGAAAAACACCACTTTGAAATTGTGCAATTTAGTATATGTGTTAAGGGAGATGCAACTTAATTTATGGTCTATTTTTGCATATTTGTAGACAGACCACAATTAATTTAACAACCATGTTTTGGAATGTTGATATGGTTTCTGTGACAGTTGAAGGAGTGATGAGGAAATTGTCACTCAGGTTATTACTGAGGTAGTTTGTGAAGTTAGAGGGAGGTTGGGGAAGATCCATGCTTATGTTTTGACCCGTCGTTACAAAATATTTGTTTAAGTGGTTTGCTATTTCTTTTGGATTTGATATTGACGTACTATTTATCAAAAAGATTGAACTGGTGCAAGGTTTAGAATTCTATTTGTTTATAGCATATCCTAGACTTTCTTTTGGTTTTCTCTTAATGTCTGGGTAATATTAGTTACCCCGTGTCTGATCACGTGGTACGGGTTTTTACCTACCCGAAGCCAGCCGTATCCCATTAGGCCGAAGACCGAATGGGATACGGCTGGCTTCGGGTAGGTAAAAGCCCGTACCACGTGATCAGACACGGGGTAACGAATTTATCTATCGACTTTCCGTTTTAGAAGTACAATCTATTTCATGTGTGAACACACACAGCATGGGATCTTTTATCTTCCATTGTTGAGCCATACAGGTTTCTGTGGAATTTTTGTGCAAAAGAGTTTTTGTGAAAATATGCCGATATGACTAGTATAAAAAAATTATTATGTATGGACAATTTGTAGATTTCGGAACGAGGCTTCCACTGGGTATGGGAAATTTGTCAGTGGCTGGGCGGACGTATCGTGGGTTTCAATGAATATGGTCTCATACCACGTATCTATCAACCAATCAAATCAAAAAATTCACTTTAGTCAATAGTTAAAGTAGAGTGCTTTTGACTATTTTTTATAAGTTTCTATATTACTCCTAGTGGGAGCGTTTAGTTTTTTTTAAGTAAAGTTTGTTTGTTATTTGTTTGTTAACAGAGGACTGTAAGAGGCCATTTGTTATCCAGGGACCGTGTTTAATATATTTGGGGGAGGATTTGACGCTTGTGTTGGGGGAATGATCTTTCAAATACGTCTGAAAAGATATTTATAAAGTTATTATATGCGGCATTTGGGCAAGTGGAATTATAAACTGTGGTGAAATTGGTGGTTGCAAGTTTGTATTTAAGGTCTGTGAGATTTCGCTTGAAGAAGGGCGAGTTGGCTAATTCGGTGTTTTTTTTTTTATTTGTGTTTTAGTTTGCTCAATATGAAAGGTTCCAAAGTGATCGGACAAGTCTGTGATAATAATAACCGAGTAATGTAGAATTTTTTATATTATTAGTATAAATGTGATCTATAAGGGTGGCTGGAAGCTCCATCACTCTTGTAGGTTTGGTAATTACAGGAAGGAAACCGTTACTAAAGATATTGTCAACATAGTCCTTTGTCTTTTCATGTTGTGTATACTTAAGAAGGTCTATATTAAAGTCACCCATAATAATGGCTGTTTTGTTTTGAGAAATTAATTTTTTCTTCATTTCGTTCAAGATTTCAATGGATGAGTCTTAGTCGGCCTTATGTGGTGTATTTGGTCTATAAACTACTCCGATAATTTGTGAGCGCAGTGTTCCAGGACGGAGTTTGACAAAAAGATTCAAATACATGAGCATGAAAAACTGTGAATTCTAAATGGACTCGGAAGGGAATGCTATCTCTAATAAAGATACTTACGCCTCCTCTGTCATCATCACCATTGGGGAGTACTTTACACGTTAATGCATGATAGCCAGGGAGATTAAAAGACAAGTCCTCGGGGACTTTAAAAATTTACCTCAAGCCGATAACATCAAATATGTTGCCATGGTGTTACATTTCGCTAAGCAAATGTACTAACGCTTCTATGTCTCTATAGTTAAGGCTGAACAGCGACAATGAGTGATGTTTGGGAAAATCTGTTTTGAATCTGTATTGGGCTGTAATATTTACAAGAGTGTTGTATGAGGTTAAATGGTGAATCGAACTCGACATCATCAATGTCGCTGTTTGATGATTCAACTTTTGCTGCTAAGTCACACATATAGCTTGTCTAAATCTCATCAAATAATGTCTTATCCATAACTATATATGGTATTTCGTATAAGGCCTGATATTTCTTGGAATGTTGGTACTAAACAAATGAAGCTCGTGATACAGAGAGTTGTGTTTAGAGGAATTACATTGGTCACAAATTGGGTGATTAACATCAATAGGATGCCTGTGTCGCTAGAGCTAGTCGCTAGAAAAGAAGTTTGAATAGTTACATGTCAGGGGATTTTTGCTGTAGATTATTTGTATTTTTGCTATGCATTGTCAAACAGATATGTGAGAGACATTATCCTGCTAAAGTTGAATATACAAGAAATTTATATAGAAATTTATATGTACGTATAAACAAATATTTATATATTTATTATCATACATAGTATTTGTATATCATAATTATATACACCCACACTCACACAGATATACAGTACGTGGAGAGTGGACTGCATCCAAATCATCCACAAAGTGGAGCTATCACCCAAAGAATTACTTTTCAAATTCTGTACATATGAACAAAAAACCCAAGCAATGTTTCAGCCTATGTACCTCCGGGTTTAACCTGGAGGTCCATTGACTGGAACCTTGCTTGTGATTGTAATGCTTTGTAACAAATTTGCAATTATTAGTATTTAACGGGAGATACGTCTATGTATCATAACATTGTATGTTAGATATCTATATGATTTGTAATTTTGTTTAATACTGTACATCATAGATTCCTAAATTGATGATAGTTGTTTGCCGTTGTTAGCAAGAAGATTGGGGTAAATTTTGGGATCATTCCCCAAAGATGAACGAATTTGTTATGTTTGCTCCATTATTTTATCATGCTTTGTACAGCATTGGAAACAAAATATGTGAGTCGAGGTTGGTCAATGGATTGGACCTTATTATTTCTATTCTGTTGATAATGATTTAACGTTATGGATTTAGTACTCTTGGGTGTCAAATATGTACAGATAGGCTTTAGCAATTTTCCGACTGACGATATGCGCTAGTTATTTCTTATCTGTGAGAGGGTGCCTCTGCTAGGTGAGTTATTGCTAGTTGACCTCTTATGCTGTAATAAGGAATGATATTAGCCAGTCATTAATAATATAGATATTGACATGTGCTTTATCCATAATTCAGATATGTTACAACTGCGTGACCTGCCATACCGTTGGGGGATGAGTAGTATAGAGGGATGACTCAATGGGTTTTTGGTGGACCCCCGGGGTCCGATCATGACCGGGATCATTTGATCCCGGCGCCCAAATCCGTTAGGCATCCCATCCCCTCCCCCTTTCCTCTCCACACTAGGCCTAGGCTATTGTTAGGCGCCCCTCCACTTCCCGTCCTCTATGTACCCTATTTTAGGCTATCCCTTCCGAAAGTCCATGTAGGGCCCAGCCTCAAAGCCCCTCCAAAAGGCCCTGGCTGTTTGAAGTCCAATAGGTGTTAGGCTTTCCCCACATTGTTTTTGGCTTTCCCTGTATGTGGGCTCCCCCTCCCCAAAGCCCAGTTTTTCACCATAAACAAAACTCTTGTATGGGCTGTGCCTCCCCCACCAAAACCCTCCCAAGGCTAGCCCAAAGCTGGGGGAGCTCCAGACTGAGGCGTTCCTGTGAGTACTAGCAAAGAGTCCCCCTCCCCTATCCTCCCTCAAATAACTTTTTGTTGATATACCTAAGGTAAATGTTATCAAGGACATGTACATGTAACTACATACAAACAAAAAGATTAATTTGAAGGCTACATGGAGTGACTAAACAGTTATGTAAGGAGATTACGATAAAGCCCATACTGGAACATTTGATGTTATGTACACACAAAAGGCTTTAGATATACACACTACCTGACCTATTTCCTTTGTTTATAAGAAGCTTATGTTGATAAAGACCATGTTCTCTGTTTGGTTAAGTCATAGAAAAGATAGTGTCACGTCGCAGGTTTTTGATAACACAGTAAGATCACGCCAGTGTCTGATTGGTCAAAACAGGTATCCCATGAGAGCAAGGCAGTGTCTGATTGGTCAAAACAGGTATCAAATGAGAGCAAGGCGGTGCTTGATTGGTCAAACAGATATCGAATCAGATCATACCACACGTCCGTATTTTCCATGTGACCAATAGATAAGCGTGTTGTAAGATAACGCAATGCAGGGGTTCGCTTATTGGTCAAAGCAACTGTTGGTTATATTGTTGCCTGATGATGGTTTGGTAGTGGAAGCTGAAAAAGAATTAACAACTCTGAATTTTCTCTCTATTAAATTTTATTACAAAAAACAAACATTAAAATCAGTTTTACATTCAGTGAAAATGGAATTACAATCAGTTTTTACAAGTAATTTTACAATTTCACAATAAGTAATTTACAATAATTATACAGGTAATCATACAATAAACATATTTAAATGTTTATTAACTGTCTTTTGGCCCTAAAAAGGGCAGGTTTTTTGTTGTTGTTTTACTCGACATTCTCTAGTTATCATCTCAATCTGTCTGCACATCCAAAAACGTACATTTTCTTAATAATGGATCAAAATGGTATTTTCGTTTCTCAATTGCGAATTTTTCAGCATTCGTTCTTTCCGTAACCCTCCTCGTCTCGAAGTCGCTGAGCTGTTTCTCTGATTTTTCCATAGACCGGATGTTGTCTGAACTTCCGTACTCGATTCATCGCCTTAAATAATTTCTTTCAGACGAAGGCTCTCACGCTGTCTTTAAGAGCTTCCCTGACCGCTTTGGTGGCCTCGTCTCTGGGCAAGCCATTTTCTATGTACGACACTTTCAAGCTCTGAAATTTAGCTGCATTATCTTCATATGCTCTTAGGGTTAATGTGTCTAATTAGGCTCATTTCGCCAGCTTCCTCTTTGAATGTTCGCTTTCAATGGCTGTATCACTACCGTCTGACTCTGAATATGTGTTCTCGTTAGAATCAGACAAGTTATAATCTTCGTTTGATTGAACGCCTTCACCCTTCATCCCAAACCCCTCGAGGCAGTAACCATCTTCGAGTTTTTTTACGTGTGAAGGCTCTTGAGAATGCGTTCCTACAAAATTTACAGTTGTGGCTCGGCGTGTCTTCACTCTTCATGCACCAACGCAAGTTATTTAAGGGGGATAGGGGAGGGGAAACTCTTTGTTAGTACTCATAGGGACGCCTCTGTTTGGAAGTCCCCCAGCTTTGGGCTAGCCTTGGAAGGGCTTTGGCTTTGGTGGGGAGGAACTGGGCTTTTCGGAGGGTGATCCCACATAAGGAAAAGCCAAAACAATGTGGGGAAGCCTAATACATGTTGGGCTGTAAACAGCCTGGGCCTTTTGGAGGGGCTTTGAGGCAGAGCCCTATACGGACTTTCGAGATGGAGATCCTACTAATAGGGTACATACAGGACAGGAAGGGGAGGGGCGCCTAAAAATAGCCTAGGCCTAGTGTGTAGAGGGGAGGGGAGTCCTAACATATTTGGGCGCCGGGGTCAAACGACCCCGGTCATAGTCGGACACCGAGGTCTACCAAAAAACCACTGAGTAATTTCTCTGTACTACTGAGGCGTAAGTAAGTAATAACTAAATAAGGGGAGACATTATCGAACTATTGATAATATTGGTAATATAGGTATTCACCATAATTGTGCTATATTTATAATTCAGAGACCTTGTAACTTTGTAACCTTGTAACTTGGTGACCTGTCATGCACCATATGCTATTCTTATAATCCATATGTATAGACAATTACATGATTGAATTACATTTTACAACTAAGTGGCATACGATACTCTTGGTGTGGGGCTGGTGAGTAATAAGGAATAATAATAAATAATATCCAGATATTGATAATAAATGTATATGCCATAATTATTCTAGATTTACAATTCAAATATGTATACACAGTTACAACTGGGTGACCTGCCATATAGTGATAGCGGGTGGTGCTGAGTAATAAGGAATGATATCATACATTGACAATATAAGCATTCACCATAACTATGTTATATTTATAATTCAATTAAGTATAGACACTTAAAGCTGTCATGGACCATAGGCTATTATTAGTTACACAGTTTGTTGGTGGCCTAATATGGTATATATGGTGTCAGTTAATTTCATATTGGACGAGAGCTTCGCTCGCTCTCGTCCAATATGAAATTAACTGACACCATATATACCATATTAGGCCACCAACAAACTGTGTAACGAATATATCTTACCGACTGCTGCATCCATGCACAGAACTAATTCCAGCAGCGATCAAAATTAAATGAGAGAATTATCACAATGTGTCCACGTGTCTTTGCCTTGTTACAATTTATGGGAGAGTGCATGTAACAAGGCAAATTCATACATAACAAACAGTTTCATTTCGAAGGTAACATGACACACATCCACAGAATATGAAGCCTTTTAAGTTGCCTAACCTGCACTTCAGACCAAACATGGGCTTCCAACACTCAGTCTTTCAACATGAAGCGTATATCGGTTGCTGCCATTTTGAATAATCAATTAACAAAGGGGAGATTACCCATAGCTGTCAGCATATAATGATGTTGACAGGCAGTATATGGTTTTATATGCAGTCTGCATGTGACGACTTTGAACCAATGAAATTCTCAGATACTTGAAGGAGGTAAGATATATTTAAATTCAAATGTGTATAAACAGTGAAAAGTGTGTCCTTCCATGCGGTGGGGAGGGGGGGGGGGGGTTGCGGTGAGTAATAAGGAATAACTTTTTCAGCTACTGATAATACAGGTAATCACTGTGTGTTATACTGTGAATTTCAAATATGTCTGGACAGTGTTTAGCAATTTTCAATCGGGCCATAACAACTAGTTATTTCTTATGTGTCAGATGGTATATCTGTCAGATGAGTTATAGCTAGACATGCTGTGGTAAAGGGATGGGGTGAGTAATAGGAAGTGATAGTATCCAGCTATTACCAATACATGTATTCAACATATGCTATATTTAGTATTCAGAAGTGTGTAGAAAATTACAACTTGGTGGCATAGGAGCGGAAGGGGGAGGGGACTGTAATGGCGAGTGATATTTATCAGCTTTTGATATTACAGGTATTCATTTTGTGCTATATTTGGGTTTTTCAGTTATATGAATAGAGAGAATTTAGCAATTTTCAGTTTGACCAAACGAACTAGATATTTATCATATGTCAGAGGATGTGTCTGCCAGATGAGTTATAGGTTGATGATTCTGTCATCCTGTTGAAGCGAAGTGTGTGTGTGGGGGGGGGGGGGGGGGTGGTTGGGTGAGTAATAAGGAGTGATATTATCCAGTTAATAATAAAGATGTTCACACGTCATGTGCTATATTTATAACCCAGACTAGTATAGATAGTCACAACTGAGTGACCACCATGCAGGGGGGAGGGGGGAGGTGGTGAGGGGGGTAATAAGGAAGGAATTATATTATCCAGCTTTTGATAATATATGTTTTCACTATATGCTATATTTGTAATTCAAATGTGTCTGATAGTTACACACCTGAATTACTAGTAGTTACTACTAGGTGACCACCCGTGATGTTAGTAAGGGTTGGGGTGGTGGTTAATAAGGCCTGATATTATCCAGATATTGATAATATAGGTATTCGCCATGCTTATGCTCATTATTTACAATTCAAAACACTTACAACTTGGCGACCCATCACGCACCATATGCTATATTTAAAGTTCAAATATGTATAGACAGTTACAACTGGGTGACCTCCACGCAGTGGGGGTGGGTGTGGGTGCGGTGGGTAGGTAGGTAGGTCTTGGTGAGTAATAAGGAATGATATACTTCAGATATTAATTATATAGAGAGTAATCGGTTGACTGGACTGGTTACGTGAAATAATTCACGAGAGGTGAGGGACGTTGCACAAACACGAGTGCGCGAATGCGTACGAGTGTTTTACAATATTGTCCCTCGCCTCTAATGAATTATTTCACGTAGCCAGTCCAGTCAAGCGATTACTCTGTTTATTACTTTTCATAATTGACGATAACTATGTTATGTAACCGTTTACCTAACGTAACAGCCAGCGCTATTCTAAAAAATCGCTAATTAATTTTCATTATTTTTTCATTTTTTGTCTCTAAAACAAAGGTTATGATCCCCTCATTGGAACGAAATAATAGCTCTTGAAGAATTTTTTTTGCAAGTGTCGTCTGCTTTTTCATATTAGGGAAAGGGTTTAAAAAAACAAAAAACAATGAAGTCCCCATTACACCCACGGCAAAGAGTCTTCGTTTGCGCGCACAGATACATGACACAATTGTTGATTGCATAATTCACTTGTGAAGTTATCGTTTATAATCAAACCCGGAAATCCCAGTAAATCACACTTTGGAAAGTAATAAATAGGTATTCATCATATGCTATATTTGTCACTCAAATATGTATAGACAGGTACAACCAAGCGAACTGCCATGCTATAGGAGGGGTGTGGTGAGTAATGTAATAAGGAACAATATTTTTTCAGTATTGATAATACATGTAATCACCATGTGATATACTATGAATTTCAGATATGTGTAGACAGTGTTTAGCTACTTTCAGACAACCATGTGAACTTGTTATTTCTCATCTGTCAGAGAGCGTCTCTGCTAGGTAAGTTATAGGTAGGTGATCTGTCATGCTGTGGTAGGGTGGGGGTCGGGTGGGAGTGATATTATCCAGCTATTACTAATATGGATATACAACATATGCTGCATTTATTATTTACAAATGTGTAGACAATTACAACAAGGTGATATACAGTTAAAACTAGAAGTCCTGTCACGAACTGTGCGCTTATCTAGGCTTAATTGCGCGTAGGAATTGCGCGCAATTGCCACGTCGAATGGCACCCGAATCATGGCAGGTTCTCCTTGTTACCCATAGCAAACACAAGCAATGTTCCCGCCAATGGACCTCCGGGTTACCCGGAGGTCCATTGGCTGAAACTTTGCTTGAGCACAGGCCGTATGTGCAGAATTTGCTAGCCTTACCATTGCCATAACGCGTAGATTAACGCGCAAATCGACGTGCTATTTGTGCGCATTTCAGGACAGGACTTCTAGTTTTAACTGTAGCATGCTGTAGGCGGGGGTGGGGTGTGTAATGATGTTTTCGAGCTATTGATAATACAGGCATTCACTGTGTGCTATATTTTTTTTTAAATACGTATACAAAGAAATTAGCAATTTTCAGTCTGACTAAATGAACCAGCTATTTATTTCTCATATGTCTGGGGGTATCTCTGCAGGTGAGTTATAGCTACATGACTGTGTCATGCTGTGGAAAGGATGTCTGGTGAGTTGCAAGGACCGATATTAACCAGTTATTAACCCCCTGCACACTGATGCTGAAATATCTAAAGTTCAAGGTGCAAATTTTTCCCATAATGCAACTAGAAATTTAACCAATTCAATCTTGTTTGACAGAGCTCATTGAGCTCTGTCAAACAAGACTGAATTAGTTAAATTCCCAGTTACATTATGGGAAAAATGGCTACTTGAAATTTGGATATTTTGAAATCAGAGTGAACGGAGTTAATAATACAGATAATATAATATAGATATTCAAAGGAGTGGATTGAATAATAAGGAATGGTACATTATATGTATTATCCGGCTATTGAAAGTATACAGTTAAAACTAGAAGTGCTCTCACGAAGTGTGCGCTTATCTATGCTTAATTGCGCGTAGGAATTGCGCGCAATTGCCATATCAAATGGCATCCAAAGCACGGCTTTTGTCCACGTTCGACTCTACAGTTAAAACTAGAAGTCCTGTCACGAACTGTGCGCTTAACTGAGCTTAATGGCGCGTAGGAATGACATGCAAAGCACGGCAGGTTCTAATGGTTACTCAAAGCAAACACAGACAATGTTTCTGTCAATGGACCCCCGGGTTACATTTCTTGTGTACAGGGCATATGTACAGAATTTGATAGCCTTACTATGGTCATAAAGTGTAGATTAAAGAGCAGATCGACGTGCTATTTATGCGCATTTCATGACAGGACTTCTAGTTTTAACTGTAGGTATTCATTATATGCTACATGTATAATACAAATATGAAAAGCCCAACAGTTTGGAGACATGTAATGCATCACATGCTATAATTAGTATTCAAATATGTATAGATAGTTACATATTTGAATTACTTGTTACAACTGGGTGACCTACCATGCAACTGTTGTGGAGATAATATAGGTATTCATTATATTCTATATTTAAAATTCAAATAGGAAAACAACTTACAATTTAAAGTCCTGTAATGCACCACACGCTAAAAACTAAAGTGTTAAAAACTACAATTGAAGTGCTGTATTTAACACTTACTAAATGCTGAACTAGCACTCTGTTCAAGTGTAGATATCCCAGAACTTGACAGGTCTTAAAATAATACCACTTGACAAGTGTAATGTCGCGACACTTAAAAGGAAACAACGCAGATGACGCGGATCAGACTCGAACTCTCGAGCCTGATCCGCGACATCTGCGTTGTGTCCTTTTAATTATGTACCCACCAAGCGCAAACCAAATTATGGACGATTCTGGAAGAACCACCAATGCTAGACACATGAGAAGTGCAATCCATTTAAGTTTCAGAGTCTGACGATTGTAATGTCTAAATGCTTAAAGCATTGCACTTTGAGTGTTAAAATCAAACCCTAAGAGTTAGAATGGGTTTAACACTTTGAAAGTGTCAGTTTTAACACTTTAGTTTGTAGTGTGCACATGCTATATTTATAATTCAAAAATGTATAGATAGTTACATATTTGAATACTAGTTACAACTACATGACCTATAATGCAGTGGTGGGGGAGGGGGTGGGGGGGGGGGGGCCTTGGTGAGTATTAATGAATATTATCCAGATACTGATAGTATAGAGATTCACAATAATTCTGCTACATTTACAATACTAATATGTACAGGCTTTTATACATGCGTGACCTGCCGTACAGTGGCGTGGGGGTGGAGGGTGGGGGGGGGGGTTAGTAATAAGGAATGATGTTATTCACACATTGACAGTAAATAATAATGTTGGTATTCTCCATATGCTATATTTCATAACTGAAAATATGAAAACTGTCATAACTAGCTGAACTGCCAGTCTGTGGGAGAGAGGGTAACCAAAAGAAGAGGTATTTTCCAGCTATTGATAATACAAGTTTTCACCATGTGTTGTATTTGTATTTCAAATATTTAGACAGTTTTAAGATTAGCCACTTGAACTATATATTTCTGATCTGTGAGTGTCTGTCTCATCCAGGTGAGTGACAGCTAGGTGACTAGTCACGATATGGAAGGAGAGGTGATGAATAATAAATAATCGTATTTTCCAACTAATGATAGATAATCAAGTATTCACCATGTTTTATATTTGTTTTTCAAGTATGTATAGAAAGGATTTAGCAATTATCAGACTGACTATATGTGAGTATTAAGGGATTATTATAATCCCTGATGGGTACGGGTGTGGGATGGGAAAATCTCACCCGAGGACATGATATTTGGGCCATACACGAGGCTTGCCGAGTGTCTGGACCAAATATCTTGCCCCGAGGGTGAGATTTTCCCATCCCACACCCGTACCCATCAGGGATTATTTTTCTCCCCCCATCAAACAGCGGTTACGTTAGCCAGAGGTAATCGGCGGTCACGTGCTGATATAATCGACTCATTTGGTATTCGTTGTTTTGAAAAACTAATGACACCATCGAAAAGAGCATGCAAAAGTTATGTATATACCGAAGGTATATACCACGAAATCAATTAGGAACGGTGGCATCTTGGGGTTTAAAGAGTTTTAGAGCATCAAACTTTGATCACACGGCATTCTGATGACGTCAATATGAATTAGTTGGTAGCAAGAAACTGATACGATATGCATAACGTCATAATAACGTTGTAAATGTATAACGTCACGTGGGTGGGGTGGAATACGTCTGACTCTCCATGCTATCTCACACTGGACAAACGTATGTTAAACATGCAGTGGGGGGGAGAAAATATTATCCAGCTATTGATAATATGGATGTTCACCACATGCTATATTATTAATTCAAATTCGTAGGGACAATTTCAACTGAGTCACCTGCCATGCAATGGTAGGGGAGGGGGTGGTGAGTTATAAGGAATTATATTATACAGATATCAATAATAATGGTATTCACTATTTACTATAGTTATAATTTAAGTATGTGTAGACAAGTATGACAAATACAACTAGGAGACCTGTCATGCAGTGTTAAAGGTAAATGAGCAATAAGGATTTATTTATTTATTTTATTGATGTTTAAGGTCACATATTTATGCACAATGCCTAATTATGACCGTGACAGTTTTACGGGAAGAGGAAGCCAGAGAACCGCCGAGCAACGGCGAGCAGCTGCCAGCTCCCCAGCATCGTAACTCAAAACTGCAGCACAGACAGAGTTAGATTGGTTGAAGACATGCGTACCATCGATGTGCAGGACTCCTTTGTACACGGCGTCATCGTGCCCCTACGTGGACAATCGGGGTTAAGTGGCTTGCTCAAGGCCACAACGCGGAAGTCTAAATTGATCGCTCAGACGGTCACCCATCCAATGAATTACCGGGCTTGTCGTTGCTTAACTTCGCTGATCTGACGTTAAGGACTGAAATAATCCAGGTATCGATAATACAGGTATACACCACATACTATATATATATATAATTCAAAACTGTGTAGACAATTACAACTAGGTGACCTACCATGCTGTAGGAGGGGTGGTGAGTAATAAATAGAGGATACCGACTGTTTTTGAGTGAGTATCGGAATTATCTCATTCGTGGCTGCAAAGGAATATTAGTTTTCACGAGCGGCTGAAAGCCGCGAGTGAAAAATTGAATTCCTTTGCAGCCACGAAAGAGATAATTCCGACCCTCATTCAAAACAGCAGGTATTCTTTTTATAAAATGCGTTGCGTTGTTTTTGTTGCGATTAAAAGAGGTAATGTGGTGTTTTCATTGCAATCAAAAACCGGAGGTGGAGAAAATGATGACAATGTCAACAAAAATCAGCTGACGCAGCTGACCCATTTACTTATTGGCCCCGATTTCAAAATCAAACTGCCACACAACAAAATAGTTCCACATAAATCCCCTTAGAAAATGGCTATATTGTCAGTTACGCACACAAATTCAATGAACGCGTGTGAAAGTGGTTTATGACATTCCCCCCAAAACAATGGGTGGCACATTTATTCAAAAGTAATAACAAAAGTGCACTGCGCAGATGCACACAAAAATGACACAGTTCACAAAATGTTTAATGAAGGACAAAGGAGGATTTTCAAATGTTCAAATTGTTTTAGCATTATTTGTCAATCACTGTCATTATCGGTGAGTCGGATTTTCTCATACTTCCTTTTTGGACTATTCGCAACATTAACTTTGTTACTTTGAAACGAGCTAAAATACACATTAACCGGTGCTGCGTGTATTGGACATATAAAAAGTACGTTCGTCGGCGGAGTAATTTCATTCTAATTTTCTAGTGTGATTCGATTAATCAATAGAGGGATATTCCCGGGTTGGTCTCGCTATGCCGGTCGGCAGAAATTAATTAACACCACTGACGCAATAAAATCAAAGTATAGTTATTATCAAATATGTGTGTGTTTTTTAGCTTGATTAGAAGTTTTCATCGGCGTTGTGATTGTGTTGTGATTTTCGCATCAACAATTTTAAGATTTGTTTTTTGTATTTTTTGTCTTTTTTTAACATAATTTATTAAAAAAACACACACATCTTTGATGAAAACTAATCTAATATTCGAGAGAGAGAGAGAGAATAAAGATGGGAGAATGGGGGAGACTAGGGGTGGGTGGGGTGGGGTGACGATAAACTATTAGCATTTTTTACATAACCTAGTTTTTTTTTTCCAGACCTACGTAGAGAAGAAGTTCAGTGTGTGGTGCGGAGGGCTATTGCTCTTCCGCTAGTTCCTGTTGAGCATGTCAGCGATGCGTGGTTTTTAACCCTCGAGGAGGCTCCTGTAAATGCTAGTGTAGAACAGTTCACTGACTATGTGACAAGTTATTGGGTGGAAGGTGACCACGGACGGTTAATGTGGAACCATTTTGACACGGTTGGGCCACGCACGACGAACCATATCGAGAGTTGGCACCGGAAATTAAGTTTATTCATCGCCGGGTCACATCCCAACATTTTCAGAATGATAGACTTCCTCAAAAAAGAACAGTCATTCCAGGAATCAACAATAATTCAACTAAGTGCAGGAGGAAAACTGGCACCCAGGAAAAAAATGTACAGAAAAATTGACAATTCTCTGGGACATTTTAAAAGAATATTTCAAGCTGGTGAAATTGGACTACTCCAGTACCTGGACTCTGTTTCGCAGAGTACTGGATTTTAATTGAATATATAGTGTTGTGAATAATTATAAATTTCATTGTCTCAAAAGGTTCATTTTTTACAAAATTACATTCAACTTTTCCTCTCAAAAAATAGTTATCAAATGTCATTTTATTTGATAACTATTTTTTAAGAGGAAAAGTTGAATGAAATTTTGTAAAAAATGAACCTTTTGAAACAATAAAATTACATTCAACTTTTCCTCTCAAAAAATAGTCATCAAATGTCATTTTACCGTGATTAAGTCCAGTCGCGTTAACCAACTTCATCATTAAATGAGTAAACGAATAAGAAACGGACTATAATCCTTCTCCCTTTGATGTACTTAATCTTCACACATTTTTACTAAACAATAGCAACCGGCATAGCGAGACGACCCCATATTCCCTTATATCTATCGTGACGATAGATATAGAAAAATATCGGTTAAAAATATCTCGCTGTCTTTTAAAAAATCATATAATAAGGAATGATAATTTCCAGCTTCTGATAAAACAGGTGTTCACCATTTGCTATATTTATATTTCAAATATATGTACACAGAATTTGGCATTTTTTCAGTCTGATCATATGAACTAGCTATTTCTCATCTGTGAGAGGGCGTCTCTACCTGGTGAGTTATAGTAGGTGATCTACCATGCTGTTGTATGGGGACGGGGTGAGTGATGAGGAGTGATATTAATCATCTCGGTATTCAGTATATACTATATTTATTATTCAGAAATGTGTATACAACTAGGTGGCCTAGCATGTTGTAGGAGGGGGGTGGGTGGGTGATAAGAAATGATATTTTCCAGCTCCTGATAATACAGGTATTAACCATGTGCTATATTTTCAAATACATATAGACAGCATTTAGCGATTTTCAGTCTGACCAAATCAACTGTCTATTTCCCATATCGTCGCCTCAGTGCGAGAATGTCCTATGTCCCGTGGGGGACATAGGACATTCTAGCACTCAGGCAACGATATGTCAGATGGTGTCTCTGCCAGGTGAGTTATAGCTGGGTGAACTGTCATGCTGCGGGAAAGGGCTGGCTTGAGTAATGATGGGTGATATTATCCAGCTATTGATAATATAGGTGTTCACAACATGCTATATTACAGGGTTCTATATTTATATTGATAAAATGTATTGACTGTTACTACTGGGTGACTTACCATGCAGTGCAGATGGGGAAGAAGGTGAGTAAAAAGGAATATTACCCAGCTATTTTTAATATAAGTATTCACCACATACCATGATCATCCATGTGTATAATTTAAACTGGGTGACCTACCATGCAGTGGGGAGGGGGAAGGGGGTGAGTAATAAGGAATATTATCCATCTATTTATAATATACTACTCAAAGTTTGCTAAGCACTATGTATATCCATCTACATGTTTTACGTTTTAATAAGCCAATTTCGAAACTGCCATCTTTGGACTTTAATCTATGCAAGGTCACAGGTCGCGAGGTGTAAACAGTGCGATTTCATTGCTAACAAAGCGTTTTCTTGGAATGTTTATACCTCGCGACCTGTGACCTTGCATAGATTAAAAGCCAAGATGGCAGTTTCGAAATTGGCTTATTCAAATATTGTTATGAAAAGTGTATATATTTTATATTTAATTATATCTTTAATGATTTAAGTACAGAAATTAAGATTTTATTTGTGTTTGACACTGTTTTTTTAGCTTTTGAATACGATAACCATAGAAAATGAATATTATTGGTAAAAGAGGATATTTTTCAAACTTGCCAAAAAGTTGCCGGAGCGAACTGATATGGGTTCAATATCGAGTATGAGAGCCATTATTGGTAATTACAGCTTGACAACGCCTTCTCATGTTCCCAATCTGGTTCCAGATGGTCCTTTGTGGGATGTTGTTCCATTCTTGGACCAGCATGATACCAAGCTCCTGGACACGCAGTACCTTGACTCATCTGTAAATATGACAGGTCCTCAATCTTCTCTGGCCCATCCAATATGATCCACCGCCCAGTCATATCGTGCCTGGGTGTGGTTCTGGGACAGATGAATGCGAATACATGGTCTTCTCAATGGGAGACCACCTTCGTGCAACCTTGTCCGGATAGTCTGCGTTGAAACATTTATCCCGGATGCATTTCTGAAGGTCACTGCGAAGCTGGGTTGCTGTGTCAAAGCGGTTCCTATTGGCCTGAATGATCAAAAACCGGTCTTCAGCTGCAGATGTTGCCCTGTCTCTGCCAACACCATGGCGTCTGACCGGTGTGCCATACTGCTGAAATCTTGCCCGTGTTCTGGTGATCACCGTATGGTGCATACCAAGGGCTTCACGAACCTGACGATGGGTAGCCCATTGTTCCTCCATCCCCACAGCCATCCGCCTTTCTGCTTCAGACAAATGTCTTCTTCTATTTTCATTTGCCATATTCAATCATTAAATCACAAGAGTTTGTGTTGAAATGAAGACGGAATACCCTACACATGCCATGTATATGGAGAGAGTACACAAAAACATCATGGAAATCAAGGGGTACATGATTTCCATGACTGTCAAGAGAAGTCTGCCTGTCAAGGGAGCTAATGTAAACACTGGGGACCATCTCAATACATTGCTCAATCATACCCATCAAAAATATCGCAAATGATGTGTCAAATATGTGGTGCTTAGCATTGTGTAGTGTATAGAGGATATGGGATGAGTGTTTTTCTCATATAATATTTATGAAACGAGTCTAAGAATTGTTTTAAGAAAATGCCGACGAGTTTCATAAATATTATATGAGAAAAACACTCATTTCATATTCTATTTATTCTATTTATCATATGACATACACACGCACAACTTAGCCACTTAGTATGACTTTTTAACCCATCACCTAACTTGAGTTGCAGACGGAACTTGGAGAAAAACATCCTCGTATAACTAATTTTTTTTCATTTTTTGCTTCCAAAACATAGGTTATGACCCCTCATTGGAACGAGCGCTACCCGCTAGTTCCAATGAGGGGTCATAACCTATGTTTTGGAAACAAAAAGTGAAAATATCAGGGGGGGGGGGGGGGGTAGGAAAAAATTTGCAGACACCGATGCCGATTTTTTTGTTTTTGACCGGTCGGAGGACCCACCCACCCACCCCTTGTAATGTTTTTCCAGTTTTACAATTTTTTCCCGGGGTTATCTGAACCAACCACCCCCACTAAATACATGCTTCTGCATCATCCTTCCCACCATACTGCACCATAACCAATTTTATCATACAGTATTGAGTGATTGACCTTGTACAGTAGGACAGGTCTTGAAAGAACATTCGTTTTATCAGACCAAAGTCGTCTCTTAAGGAAGACAAATCAAATATAGAGTAAAGCTGGTATGTCCAGGTATGTCCCTATAAAACATGGTCTCCAAAGACATCGGTCTCTAAAGGCATGTTCTATTGTAATTCATTAACACTCTTGAATGTCATAGTTATCTCTCCATATGTTCAGACATGTTGTATAAACCAACAATATATATGGCATTCGACAGAGTTCAGAGAGCTTTGTAATATATCAAACAAATTGTTTATTTTTTTATTTTTTTTATTTTTTTTTTTTTTTGACGAAGGTTTGGGTGGGGCATGGCCGGGTTGGGGAGGGGATTTATTACTTATTTTAAGTCCAGCCCTAGAAGGTCTGGTACATGATTTTGTTGACACCTGTGTTCTCAGATGTGTTTGAAATAAATTAGCAGTTCAATCAGGTTCAATGTTTAGTAGTTTTTGTGTTACATACTTCCAACAATGGCAATAAGAGTCATTGGTGTTTTCGTAATAGGTCTGAATACATCATTGTACAGAACTGTTCCTGCAGCTGAAATCTGTAACTGTTCCTGACTTCGCATAATTGTCTTTGCTCCTCATCTAAGCAGGCCTGGCCGTTTGAGGAGTGCTATTGCTCCGGCTCTCCTTGGCTCCCCTCAAATCATATTGGGGAGTGCCATAATTACCCTCCTTAAACTGTAATGGCTCTCCTCAAACTTTCAATTCCCTTATTAAAAACCGTGTATAATTAATATAAGTGTGGAATAGCTCCCATGAAACAAATTTAGGGGAGCCGTAGCGGCTCCCCTGGATTTTTCAAAAGGCCAGGCCTGTCTAAGCCAGCCGATCTCACCAGGGTGAACATATTAGAAATTTAATCAAAAGGAACACCCTCAAGATAACTTATCCTTAGAGTGCAGTGTTTGATAATTGCAATTAGTGATGCATTTTAACTTTCATTATTCAATATGTCATACATTGTATCACTATAATCCGAATCATAGCTCAGCCGCAATAACAGTTTTATAATCGTATATAACCCATGGTAGGTACCCCCTGATAACTTGAGTGTCTGTTTATTGGTTCTTGAATGATACTTCACTGATTATGGTATACAATTTTGCCCAAAAGTGTCTGAGGAAAAAATTTGCAAGCATCGGAAAAATTTTTTTTTGTCCTCCTCGACCACCCACCCACCCCGGCATCAGTGTTTTGCAAATTTTTTCCAACCCCCCCCCCCCCCCCCCCTGAAAATATAAAACAAATGAATGGCGTTTTTCTTGTATTGCGCGAGACGGTTTTTGCCGTTACGTTAGGTAATAGATTAATACAATATAACCCACCCTAAATAGGACAGATAACGTAAATTCTCCCTTCTGAAATTATGCAAATGTGACCCAGTTGTATTTTGTTTAGCCAATCAAATTGTCCAGTTTTGAAATTGACCAATGAAAGCTCCCAACGCTAATTATGCAAATTATGAAAATGTGGCCCAATTGTATTTTGTTCAGTCAATCAAATTGTCTAGTTTTGAAACTGACCAATGAAATTGACTGAAGGCTTTATTTATCATTGATTAGTATGAAAACAAAATATCAAATGTTTTAAAGTGAACAAAACGGACGAGTCATATGATAAATAAGTATTCACCACATACCATGCGTATAATTCAAATATGTATTGACAGTTACAACATGGTGACATACCATGCAGTTGGGGAGGGGAGGACGGTGGTGAGTAATGAGGGACTATTATAATCCCTGATGGGTACGGGTGTACGATGGGAAAAATACCACCTGAGGGCAAGATATTTGGGCCAGACACGAAGCTTGCCGAGTGTCTGGTCCAAATATCTTGTCCCGAGGGTAAGATTATCCCATCCCACACCCGTACCCATCAGGGATTATTTTTCTCCCCACCATACAGCGGTAATCGGCGGTCACGTGCTGATATAATCAACTCATTTGGTATTCGTTGTTTTGAAAAACTAATGACACCATCGGAAAGAACATGCAAAAGTTATGTATATACCAAAGGTATATACCACGAAATTAATTAGGAACGGTGGCATCTTGTGGTCTAAAGAGTTCTAGAGCATCAAATTTTGATCACACGGCATTCTGATGACGTCAATATGAATTAGTTGGTAGCAAGAAACGATATGCATAACGTCATAATAACGTTATAAATGTATAACGTCACGTGGGTGGGATGGGATACATCTGTCTCTCCTTGCTATCTCACCCGGGACACATATTGGTTACACATGCAGTGGGGGGGGGGGGGGGGAGAATGTATTATCAAATATTGATAATATACATATTCAGCATATGCCATATTTATAGTTCAAGTATACTAGTTGGCCTGGCATGTTGTAGGAGGGGTAGGGGTGGGGCAGAAGGAATGATATTTTCCAGCTTATGATAATACAGGTATTAACATGTGCTATATTTTCAAATACATGTAGACAAGATTTAGCCATTTTCAGTCTGACCAGATGAACTATCTATTTCCCTTTCCCATATGTTAGGTGGTGCCTCTGACAGGTGGGTTATGGCTAGGTGATATGGCATGCTGTGGGAAGGGGTGGGGTGAGTAATAAGAGATGATATTATTAGGAGGGTTGGCCCCTATGCAGCGTATCCTGTCCAGTCAGAGGTGGAATTTCTCTTGACTTCGGGGATAACACGTAAACCAACCACTCTGATTCTCGTTCGCATACCTTTGTCCTTTCGGAGTTTGAATGCCACACAAGCCAACCTATCTCTCTCCCTTTTCATTATTGGGGGTAAATCAGTTCTCACACTCTTCTTGGTTTCAAAAAGCTTAGGGGCGGCTATAAGAATTGTGTGTTTGTCTCTATCAGTCCCCATTCTGGCAATTATCAATTTATGTGAGGGTTGACTAGTTCCTTGTATATCCCTAGGGGTGGCTGTAGGTAATCTGCGGACATTGACACACTCCTCAACTATTCCGACTGCTGTTGATGGTTCAGTTTGTAAAACCTGCGTGAGAAAACTTTTCATAGCTTTGTACGTGTCCACCTCGGCTCGCTCTTGGATACCATAGAACAATTCCCCGCGGGAACCCCGGGATGTGAAGCAGTGCCTGTTCACTGCGGTACACTGGCTCTATTTTACTGATAAAATAGGATCCATTCACCAATGCTTGACAGGTGCAAACCCTCTCTAAAATGGATAGCATGGCTTATTAACTCTCACGGGGAGCGCGGTGGCTCAGTAGGTAGAGGTTCAGGCTGCACGCCGAGAGGTCCTCGGTTCGAATCTCACCTGCGGCAACCGCGTTGTGTCCTTGGGCAAGACACTTCACCTCCATTGCCCGCGTGGGTGCACGATGACGCCGTATACTAAGGCGTACTGCACGTCGATGGGACACATGTCTTCAACCAATCTAACCCTGACTGTGCTGCAGTGCGGAGTTACGATGTTGGGGAGCTGGCAGCTGCTCGTCGTTGCTCGGTGGTTCTCTCTGGGTACTCCTGCTTCCTCCACCCGTAAAACTGTCACGGTCATGATTAGCCATTGTGCATAAGTATGTGACCTTGAACACCAATAAATAAATATAATATGCTTATCGACGGCCAAATTATCATTTACCCGAAACATTTTGCATTAACTCTCACCCCTGGTCTTGAGTTGATACTCATGTTGTGGTCATGATTAGCCATTGTGCAAAAATATGTGACCTTAAACACCAATGAATAAATAAATACAAGAGAACAACAGATTATATTTTCTGTCGGGCAGTTCTGCCAAGAGACGCTTTTCCTCCAACTCCGTGTAGATTTGCAATTTGGTTTCGATGTCTGGAATTTTCTCTGACTCGAGAACCTCAACACGTTGGGAAGTGTATTCAACGTCACTTAACAGGTCGCTGTGCTCGTTTTTCATGATTTCCATTGTCTGTTGGATTGCGGTAATTTCATTTTTTATGGCTACCATTTCACCTTTCATTTCATCTTTCATGTTTTCTACACTTGAGGTAAACCTTTTTTTCCATCTCTAATGATTTTAAGTCTGAGTAGGTTACTGGCTTATTCTCATTTTGATGAGAGGTTTGTTGCTTGATGCTTTGGTGGACGCCATTCATGTAAATATTTGCAATTTGCAACGAAAATAAGTTACTGGATGCTTGATGACTTTAAATGCTTTAGAAAAAACTGCTTTCGGTAGAAATCACAATGTCATAACTTCCATAACAAATCACAGGTACCTTGGAAGCATACTATATATAGCACAGACTGTTGAATCACAATGCTTTTAGGACAAATGCAGCGAAAAGTCCCTCCGTCAATAAACTAAACCGACAATCGTCTTCCCCCCATTTTTCAGCATATGTGTATTCTATCCTTTTCAATCGACGAAGTTGATTTTTCAACCACCCGGTTTGCGTTTATCCCATCCGATATGAATTTACATTTCCGAAACTGCATTTGTGGGGATGATCAGGGTGAATACACGCTAAAAACTAAAGTGTTAAAAACTACACTTGAAATGCTGTATTTAACACTTACTAAGTGCTGAACTAGCACTTTGTTCAAGTGTAGATATCCCAGAACTTGACAGGTGTTACAATAATACCACTTGACAAGTGTAATGTCGCGACACTTAAAAAGAAACAACGCAGATGACGCGGATCAGGCTCGAACTCTCGAGCCTGATCCCAGTCATCTGCGTTGTGTCCTTTTAATTATGTACCCACCAAGCGCAAATCAGATTATGGACGATTCTGGAAGAACCACCAATGCTAGACACATGGGAAGTGCCATCCATTCAAGTTTCAGATGTCTGACGATTGTAATGTCTAAGTGCTTAAAGCATTGCACTTAGGGTGTTAAAATCAAACCCTAAGAGTTAGAATGGTTTTAACACCTTGAAAGTGTCAGTTTTAACACTTTAGTTTTTAGTGTGTGTATATCATTCTATTTTCCAATTTGAATTGTCGCCAATCTTCTCAAGAAATACGATTCGATTGTTTTAGAATTGAACTCACCGAAGGCGTCACTTAGGTCACGAGGACAAAAGGGTGTAAGTGGCGTCCGCTTATCTATTGTGTAGGGGAAATGTATGTATTTGTTTATTGGGGTGTAACAACAGCCAGGTCGCCTCGAGTCGGACAGTTTTATGGATGGGGGAAGCCGGAGTACTCGGAGAGAACCACCAATCAACGACGAGCAACTGTCAGACTTGCCAGTGTACTAACTCGGCACAAGAAGGGTTAGCATTGGTTGAGCAGAAATGCACCATCGACGTGCAGTACGCTTTAGTACACAACTTTACCATGTCCCCACGTTTAGGTTCGAAGTCCAACTAAGCCAACGCGCTGCCAGGTAGGAGTAAATAAATATAATTATGTATATCCATGTTTTATGATGACTGTGTGATGCATAGCTGATAAGTCTTGTTAACCCTTTACCTATCATGAAATGCAGACGATATTTGCAAACAAAATTCTTGAATAACTAATTGTTTTTTCATTTTTTGTCTCAAAAACATAGGTTATGACCCCTCTTTGGAACGAGCTCGACGAGCTCGTTCAAAGAGGGGCCATAACCTATGTTTTTGAGACAAAAAAAAATGAAAAAAAATAATGAAATTTAATTGGCGATTTTTGTGAATAGCGCGGCCAGTTTTGGCTGTTACGTTAGGTAAAGGGTCAAACTCATATTTCAAACATTACAAAATGCGTGCAAAGTCATCAGTGCAAGAAATATACCATTGATGTGCAGTAAGCTTTAATACACAGCTCCATCCTGCCCCCACGTAGGCAATCGGGATAAAATGCCTTCCCAAGGTCACATCGCAGTTGCCCCAGGCGAGAGTCGAACGAGGAGCTTGTATGTCTGAAGTCCAATGCCGTAACCACTAAGCCACCACGCTGCCAGGTGGGAGTAAATAAAGGTCCATATATTTATATCCATGTTTTATGATGGCTGTGTGTTGCATAACTGATAACAATCATATTAAACTCCTTTCTCAAACATAATACAATTCGTGCAAAGTCCTCAGTGCAAATGTTTGCGTGGGGAACATAATGTGCACTTCAAACCAGACGACTTCTGACCCCCAGTTATTTGAACAAAATAAATCAATGCATTTATTTGGATCGGTAGATAAAGAGATTGTGTGACCTTTAATAACTTGATAAAAAATGATTTGCTAAGTGCTTGCCTGACTTACAATAGATACAGGTAGGTAATCTTTGCTTGAAAAATACGAACCCTCGCCAAAGAATGTCTCATTTGATATCTCATTGTAGTTGGCTTTGTAGATAGAAAGTTTCGCTTGCGTGACTTACAATAGATACAGGTAAATAATCTTTGCTTGATAAATACACACCTCGCCAAGGACTGTCTCATTTGATGTCGCATTGCATAAGAGCTGTGTCGGTTTTTGTTAGCTAAAACCAAAATGGATAATAGTTTCAATGGGAAAAGAGTGTTGGTAACAGGAGGGGGTCGAAGTTGCGCAACGGCTGGTAAAGTGCGGTGCAAAGACATTTGTTCTCACAAAATCGGCAACTAGTGTGGAAAGCTTGAGAAATGAGGATCCGGATATCACGGTGGTACAAGTGGATATAAAAGACTGGATGCAACTCGGAAGGCCGTGGAATCCCTACTGCCTATAGACCTACTTGTCAATAATGCTGGAATTCTCCGATTCGTTGCTTTCCTTGACGTTCAACAATCTGATATTGATGACATCTTCAATACCAACTATAAAGCGGCATTTAATATATCACAGATTGTTGCTGGGGATTTAACCAAGAGACAAAAACCCGGAGCGATAGTAAATGTATCATCAGTGGGCAGTATGAAACATTATCCCCGTGGTTCTGTTTATGGTTCGAGTAAAGCAGCGTTGGATTCACTCACAAAATATATGGCATTAGAATTAGGACCGAAACAAATCAGAGTGAACGCCGTCAACCCAACAGCGATTTTCACGGATATGACCAAACATGTGTTTGAGGACCCGGAAATGGAAAAGATAGCCATCAATGGAATACCACTTGGGCGAATCGGTGAAAAGCGGGAAGTGGCGGATGTTGTTTTATTTCTGTTGAGTGATTGTGCTTCTCTTGTGAATGGTGTCACTTTGCCTGTCGATGGGGGTAATGCATTGTAAATTATTGTTGGAAAATGCTTTTTAATGATACAATTCTGAGTATTTTCGTTGAGAGATAAATGTTTAAACTTTCATTTATTAATTGGTGTTTATAATTTCTTCACAATGGCTAATCGTGACAGCAATATAAAGTCAAATTCATCCAATCGTGTCTAACTACCCAATATCAATTCCGAATAACTCCTCCCTAAAAGCAGTTGGGTTACAAAAACCCAAATCAACTGGGTTGAGTGAATATGAACCCAAATGGGTTCATATTCACTCAACACAGTTGATTTGGGCTGATTTTTAACCCAGTTGGTTTTAGGGTGCATAGTTTGTGTACAGTAGCCTAGATTAACTGGCAGAGTGCTGGAAGCCCATATTTGGGCTTTATTCTGGAGTGTAGGTACCACAGCTTCAAGGCTCATATTCGGTGGATGTGATTTGTATTATCTTTGAAGTGATATTAATAAGTCTGTAAAGGTTTGCCTTGTTACAATTTATTGGAGAGTGCCTATGGGCACTCTCCAATAAATTGTAACAAGGCAAAGACATGTGTACAAGATTTGATGGCCAAAAATAATTTAGCACTCCACCAGTTAATAGTGGATCATCTAGAAGGGAAGATTCCACTTAAATAGTTACTCATATCAAGTTATATACCAGGAGATCGGCACAGTTTCAGCCAGTATTCTTTTACCGTGGAGAATAACCGTCGGTATATGCTGTGCAATTGGGGGCGCGGTGGCTCAGTTGGTAGAGGTGCAGGCTGCAAGCCGAGAGGTCCTCGGTTCGAATCCCACCTGCGGCAACCGCATTGTGTCCTTGGGCACGACACTTCACCCCCATTGCCCACGTGGGGGCACGGTGACGTTGTGTACTAAGGCGTACTGCACGTCGATGGTGCACCTGTCTTCAACCAAAGCTAACCCTGCTTGTGTGGAGTTGGTATGTTGGGGAGCTGACAGTTGCTCGCCGTTGCTCGGTGGTTCTCTCCGGGTACTCCGGCTTCCTCCACCCGTAAAACTGTCACGGTCATGGTTAGCCATTGTGCAAAAATATGTGACCTTAAACACCAATAAATAATAATAAATAATGCTGTGCAATTCTGGTGTTCAACTGATTACTCGGAGACATATTAAAGAAGATAACAGTTAATTTATTTATTTATTTATTGGTGTTTAAGGTCACATACTTATGCACAATGGCTAATCGTGACCGTGACAGTTTTACGGGTGGAGGAAGCCGGAGTACCCGGAGAGAACCACCGAGCAACGACGAGCAGCTGTCAGCTCTCCAACATCGTAACTCTGAACTCTGCACCGCAGCACAGGCAGGGTTAGATTGGTTGAAGACATGCGCACCATCGACGTGCAGTACGCCTCAGTACACAGCGTCATCGTGCCCCCATGTAGACAATCGGGGTGAAGTGTCTTGCCCAAGTACACAACGCGGTTGCCGCAGGTGGGATTCGAACCGAGGACCTCTCGGCTTGCAGCCTGCACCTCTACCAACTGAGCCACCGCGCCCCCTAACAGTTAATAACGAATCTGGTGTTCAAACTGTCTGACAGCAATAAACATTTAACAACTGGACTTGCTGGATATCCGACGATCACGATTAGCAATTGTGCATAAGTATGTGACCTTAAACACCAATAAATAAATAGATACAATGTTGGATATCCGAATAATATTACAGTAAAAGCGCGTGGGATTTCCCAATAAAGTGAAGCAAAGTAACGTTTGGAAATCTAACCTATAAATAAATTTTTACTTGTGATCAATGCTAGATTTACATTACAAAAAATGAGTCATGTCACAACAGGTTTACTGGATATAAAGATTAAAGTAAGCTTTCACCACGTCTCAAATTTGGATGCCCGATTAACTTTCTGAATATAGCTTAAGGTGCTATATAAGTAATGGAATTTTGCTGATTTTGAAAATTCTCACCTCTGATATTCCTTAAATTCAAATTAAATTTTTATAAATTATACATCAAAATGAAGATTGAGATGCATAGAACACGAAACACATGTGTAATCAACTCATAGAGTCGACTGTAGGCACCACTGGTTCCTGGACGTCTGCTACCGTATTCGTACCAGAACTGATAATTTAATAATATTTCACGAGAACAACTTGTGGCCAAATGTGCTTTACATATCCAAGAACAAAGAAAGCTAGGGTATCAAAATTCTTCAAAACACAGCGACAGAGCTGCATGGGGGTAAATTCCCAAACCTTCGCTTTTGTTTTGTTTACATATCAATTTACTTTCGATTTTCGGTCGACGTCATCGGACGGGAAAAGCATCGAAAAACAACGCCATCTAAAATCAAATAATGAGAAAGATCGCCTTAATACAGTATACTATTATTATATAGAGACTGCACAGCTGCCATATTCAATGCAAGGTATCATGATACCTGTTGAAATTTCTTAGAATTACGATTTTGTTTTTCGATGGAAATTCGTGGTATCGAGTGATTTGAGCATGTCTGTCGAACATGGAAACCATCTTCAATAAAAAATGCAGACAGTGTTGTCCTTTTCCCAAATGCAGTCCTATCGCTGCACTCGAAAGTGTTTTGAATGTCTAGCTATGTTCTTGGATATGTGAAGCACATTTGGCCACGAGTTGTTCTCGCGAAATATTATTTTATGATCAGTTCTGGTACGAATAAGGTAGAAGACTTCCAGGAACCAATGGTGCCTGCTGTCAACTCTACGAGTTGATTACATATGTGTTTCGTGTTCTATAAATCCCAACCTTCATTTTGATGTATAATTTGTGTACATTTAATCTGAAGTTAAGGAATATTAGAGGTGAGAATTTCAAAATAAACAAAATGCCATTACTTATATGGCACCTTAAATAAACAATGGAGGGAAACAATAAATAGAGGCAACTTGTTAACACTGCTACGAGAGAGGTTTGCTGTCACATGGCGGATAAAGAAATATGCCAAGTTTGAAACAACTGAAATTAAACTGGACACAATGTGAATAGTATAGATTGTCAATGCAATGGAACAACAGTAAATTTAGTTTTTTGTATCGAAGGTCTATCATAGTCTGCACACGCTCCGGCGATATATCTCAACCCAACACCGCTGATACTCTAGCCAAGGACAACTTCTGAGTACCCGAACCTTTTCCTCCTTCAACACGCCTTGACATGAAGCTAACAGATCCTAAACAGCCACTGAGGGTCGAAATGGGGCGTGCTCCACGGCGTCCCTGCGCGCCTTCGGCGCGCTAAAACCATTTCGTTTCGATATATCTCTGTCTGTATGACAAGGCTAGCTAAGTATCCAATTGGTCACGTAAACATTAGTTTTTCAATAATAGCGATTATTTCGATTTAACTGAGTTACAGTTAAAACCAGAAGTCCTGTCCTGAAATGCGCACAAATAGCACGTCGATTTGCGCGTCACTCTACGCGTTATGACGATGGTAAGGCTATCAAATTCTTCACATACGGGCTATGCACAAGCAAAGTTTCAGCCAATGGACCTCCGGGTAACCCGGAGGTCCATTGGCAGGAACGTTGCTTGTGTTTGCTATGGGTAACAAGGAGAACCTGCCATGCTTTGGGTGCAATTCGATATGGCAATTGCGCGCAATTCCTACGCGCAATTACGCCTAGATAAGCGCACAGTTCGTGACAGGACTTTTAGTTTTAACTGTACGTGACAATCTGTTAATTTGTGAGTTTCCATATAATGTCATGGTCATAATTCCACAAGCTGGAAGTTGGCACACCTCGTGTTTATGAACTTTGTATGATAGTTGTTGTATGGGTGGAATCTCCACATCATGAGCCAGTGACCCTCAAAAGTTGAAACCAGAGTTACAGTGGTTACAACTTTGGGGTGTAAGGAGTTACAGTGGTTGCAACTTTAGGATGTAAGTGAACTTTTATTTTGGTGCATATTAATTATTATTTGCAAAACAATAATTAAAACAAGAAGGACGCCAACGCCCTATAGCTTACCAACATTTCTCTTTGATAGTAACTTTGACAAACACAAGAACTGTATCAAACAGGCTCATAACATGCGACAAAGCTTACCTAAACACAACCTCTTAAAAGTAAAACACAGAAACTGACATAAACACTAAGTTAAACATGAAATTCTGAGCTAAACAGAAAACTAAACGCAACTAAAAATGTCAAGTAAAATGTGTAAAATGCACGGTATGAGGGGTTAATCGTGGAATAATGATACTGAGGAACATGTATGATGAAAATAAGTGCCATGGGAAGAGAAGGAGCACAGCAGCTGACCTAAGCACTAAGTTAAACATGAAATTCCGAGCTAAACAGAAAACTAAACGCAACTAAAAATGTCAACAAAAATGTCTAAAATGTAAGGTATGAGGGGTTAAATCTTGGTAAAATGATAATAATCATCATATAGCAGCATTATAAAAGCCATGATATGGAAATAGAGCGAGTAAATGACCTAAACAGAAGCTTTAACATTATTGGACACGTGCGCTGACGCCGACCGATCGAGCCATGCCATCAGCTCACACAACTGAAATTGGTGAGCTAATAATATTTTGATATTCTGCGCGTTAGATAAAGGATTAACATCTGGTACACCAGTTGTTATAACATAACTTAGCTTTAATATTATTAAATTAAATTTAACTTTTGATTATTATTTTCTAAACCGGGTGATAATGTCCGACTCTGAAAATTAATGCGAGAGGATTACGTCCCATGGGGATTTTTCTTTTGGGTATTGTTTCATAAGTGTATTTTGTCCTACTATCCTTCAGAACACACTATATGCATAACTAACTTGTTTAACATGCGACAAGCAAATAACTGCAGTCGTAGGAGAGCATTTGACGACGACCGAAAGGTGACATTTCATAGAAGTTTAAGGTCACTTTCAGTATATTTGGCTATCTCAAAACCACAGCATAAGGATGAAGTCAAGTTTAACCCTAAATTTTTACCAAGAAGTTGGTAATGGACGAGCAGACAATATAAAGAGCAAAACATCTGAAGCGAGGCTCGGTAATAATTTAATCCAACAGCTCGATAGAGCTGTTGGATTAAATTACTACTGAACCTCCCAACAAACCAATATGGTTTCGTTCATTTTGCCGTTGACAGTTTTGACTGAAATGATACCTTCCAGGATGCCAGTGTTGAAAGAGTTAACCAATCGTTCTTACCCGTGCTGCCCACATTAGAGGACTTCCACCCCAGGCGTTGGCTCCGGATCCCATTTTACCAGGAAAACGGAACTTGCTTACCGCACTACAGAAAACAAGCACTGTTGCACTTCTCAGGTTGCCCATGGGGACCATTCTTGTGTAAATTTTCTTGGAACTTCCATAAAAATCACCTGTTTGATGTAAGTAACAAATTTTGATTTTTGTTGCCGTAATATACCTTTTCATCTAAGAGTGGAACAAGTTCAGTGAGCTTGGCAGATTCAAATTTCCATAAACTATGTGTTGCCTGTAGAAACTGAAAACAGACTGACAATTTTCAAAAACACTTCTCGCATAATTGGCAGATTTGTAGGTCATGAGTGATTTGTGATTTTGGGGGAAAGGGGCATTGTAGCCAATTTTCGTTTTACAATTTCTCACTCTCTTTGTCTGCCCTGATTTTTAGCTATCCATGTGGTTTTTGGGATGGTCAATTGTCCGTCACTTGGAAGTTTTAAAGCACTACCTTGGATTATTTAATTTAGTAGTAACTGTTTTAGTCTCATGTCCCCCTGGTCGACCTTCAAGTCTAGCGCAAGCATGGGGTTGCAGTGGATTTCAATCCCACATCCTCCCTGTGAGCCTTTTATTCATTCATCTCCACATAAACTGAGCTGATGATTTGGTGACTTGACAGTGTAAGTTATACTTGAATTGTTGCCGAGATGTCATCAAGTGCGAGTAATTTTGACGTGCCGCTGGGATCAAATGGAGACATTTTTACACCTGGAACTTAATTAAGCACTCCTGAAATGTTTCATGACAGTGAAGTTGCTGTTACTGATTATTATGTTGTAATGATTGCTATGTCTTGCAGTACATTTTATCTCGTGAAACATGATGTTTCTGGTTGATAGCGTACCCGAAACACCCCCAGCGTCCAAGTGAAGCATGCTATCCACGAATGCCTCAAAAACACTATCATCCATATGCAATATCTGGGTATAAAACAAGAAAATTTTACAATTCTTTTATAAATAGATACTGATATGGAAATGAGACTATCAGAGGCACTATGATGGCAAATTGTTGGCATGAATGCAACAAGCATGTCATTCAAAGCTGTTGGAAGCAACTTGGCTATAGTCATTCTGTCATCAGCAGATTTGTCCGAAAAAATCAACAAACCAACGATATTAAGGACAGACCAAGGCGTAGACAACCCAGAAAGACCTTTACTCGGGAAGGTCGGAGTCTAGCACGGCTCGTTAGGCGATAACCCTTTGCTTCAAGAGGCGTTTTGAAACGCTTTTGGCTCCCCAGACAGGCGTTTGTGCAACAGAACTGTCCTAAAACGTCTCAAAGCACTGGGTGTGAGGTCCAGAAGGGTCATCAAGCATCCTGCTCTGTCCGATCAGCATCAAAGACGAGGTTTGGAGTGGTGTATGGCACGACAACATTGGAATCTCGGGACATTGAGGAGAGTCCATTAGTCAGATGAAAGTAGGTTCCTGCTTCACGTCACAGATGGTCGCATGGGAGTGTGGGAGCACAGAAATGCTGCTTACGTGCCCAGGAACATCAGACCTACTGTCCCTTATCTTGGAATGCCTCTCTCATGATTGTAAACTTGATATGGTGTCTGTACGTGGGAATTTCAATGGTCATCGGCACATCCAGTACATTCTCAATCCGGTTGTCGTGCCCAGTTTGACAACCACCCGTTGGCTACTCACCCTGTACTCATGAACGACAATGCAAGGCCACATCGTTCCCATGCTGCGAGAGCATTCCTTCATAACAACGCTATTACAACACTACCTTGGCCTGCAATGAGCCCCGATTTGAATCCCTTAGAACACATCTGGGACTTCATTGGACGTCGTGTGCAAGCAAGGAAAAACGTTGGCCGATGTGGAATCTGCATTGCATGGGGGAGTGGCAGCAGTTGCTTCTGGAGCGTATCAGAAGGCTCACTGGTAGCATTAGGTGGATGATTCAGGCTGTCATCCGGGCACGTTAGGGATACTCTCTACTGTCGTCAGACACTGCTATTGTGTTCAGGTGATCACAAGTTACATGTTTTGTCAGTAATTACCGGCATTGTTTCATCATAGACCGTTCCACCATCATACTTGTTGAAAGAACATGTTTCCATCAAAAACATTAGTGACAGATATGTGTGATTAGCGCCATTAAAATACCGCATATTTTCATCATTGTGTTGCCTTTCATTTGTCAATAGACCATTCTTCCACAATCACTTTTGGACATCTTAAAGATAGCATAGAAGTAATGACAGTTTCTATTAACACCACTGCGAAAAGAAACAAGAGATGCTTAATTAAGTTCCAGGGGTATAGTTAAGTGCAAGCACTGTGGAAAATTTATAAATGGATATAGAGAAACCATTTCAAATTTTGTAAAACACATTCAGAAGATGCATCCAGAAGTTGTGGTATCCAAGAAGTCCCAGCAGGATAGATATCTATGTGTACCTGCATAATCAGCCCCTGTCGAGAGACTGTTCAGTGTTGCGGGGAATTTATACCATGATTACCTATTCTACTATATATAAAATGCCTGTGGCATAAATTTTAGCTTTACACATCAGCCGTGGTGAACACGCCAGCAATGGGATTTCAATACAGTGGAACTACATCCATGTTGACTTTTGGTGACCTCGCCTTGAATGTCTAAATTTATCACTCGTCGCCTCATGAAGAGTGAAATGAAACCGGCAATTATTTCTTCATTACGTGTACGTTCCATTAGCGATCCCGGTTCCAACACCCGTGAAATCAAGTGATAAAGACGAGGAGCCGACACCGTTTTGGTTACAATATATGGCGCGCTGGAAATACTCCGTAACCTGTAACTACTTACTTGTTGTTCTTAGGCCCAGACAAAAATCACACCATATGAGTTAAGTTTTGAAAATGTACCAAAATTCCACGAAATGATGCAATTTCTTTCTATAATCCACAAATTTTACAAAGATACGTGTTTGAATAAAAGAAACGTACCGAAAATGTGTGAATAATAGGAGGCTTGAATCCGCGGAGAGATCATTTTGAGGTATGATAAGCTAATGCTGAGCTAATTCCCACTCAATAATTACCATTATGCAATCAGACACCGATGCGACTGATAAAAACAAACTTCCAACACGGTCACAACCCAACGATCGATTGCTTGAGGCAGACTATACTTGCCAATTATGGCCCACCACAGCATGACAATCCTATAAGTGGCAGACTTTACTTGCCTGAACACACCATCACAGCACTCTCGTGGAGAGGTAGCACATTTGCTGAGAGGATCCCCTCACGCTCTGGTTCTCACCCGAGGGTTCAGATCACCGAACAACAAAAAGACGAGCCACAACTCCCAGGAGCACCTAATCCCGGACATCTGCCGAGTACCCAACCCTTTTCCTCCTTCAACGCGCCTGGACATGTCGCTACAAACGATCTTCTACAGTTAAAAAGGGCGGAAAGGGGCTTAGGCGCGCGAAACCATTTCATCTGCTTCACCTGTCACAACTGTATGTAGGTAGCTTTGTTAGCAACTGGAAAATATATATATTTTTTAAAACTAATTTTATTTGTAAGTGCATGGATTCGACAAATGTGTCTACATTTTTGGAGCGGGAAAATAAGGTTTGGTGCAAGAATGTGTGGCACATAACGACCTGGCATTCCCTCTCACAAACTATGCCCCCTTCAGTAGGAAATCCTAGCTATACCCCTGATGTAGCACAATTTTTGTATACCCCCTCACCCCAAAAGAAAAGGAATGAAAAAAACCAAATAAAATTATGCGGCCCCCATTAGGCCTATTTTAACATTCCCATAATCCCCGTGCAGGTTTGTTCATGTCAGGCAAAGGGTAAAATGAACTCTTCGACAGCTAGTGTGAATCGAATTCGATTCACATTAGTTGTCAACGAGTAGGCTTTCATTTATGGACGTAAGAGCGAGCTTCCACCCCCCCCCCCCCCCCCAAAAAAAAAGAAAGAGAAATTCTGCAGTAGGGCCTATATATTTTTACCCCCCCCCCCAAAAAAAAAAAATAAAAAAATAAAAAAATAAAAAATAAAAAATAAAAATAAAGGAACCAACTAAAACGAAAAATAAAACGGTCCCCATAAGGCCTATTCAAACATTAAAAAATTATGAAACATATTACTTCTGCTTTCTACGGCAGCGTATTAGGGTCAGGATCTTTTCATTTAATAAACTGTTTATACAGTTTAATAAACTGTTTTTACAGATTAATAAACTGTATTTACAGTTTAGTAAACTGTATTTACAGTTTATTACGAGACTGTTTTTACAGATTATTACGAGACTGTTTTTACAGTTTATTACGAGACTGTTGTTACAGATTAATAACCTGTATTTACAGTTTAGTAAACTGCATTTACAGTTTATTACGAGACTGTTTTTACAGATTATTACGAGACTGTTTTTACAGTTTATTACGAGACTGTTTTTACAGATTAATAAACTGTATTTACAGTTTAGTAAACTGTATTTACAGTTTATTACGAGACTGTTTTTACAGATTATTACGAGACTGTTTTTACAGTTCATTACGAGACTGTTTTTACAGATTAATAAACTGTATTTACAGTTTAGTAAACTGCATTTACAGTTTATTACGAGACTGTTTTTACAGATTATTACGAGACTGTTTTTACAGTTTATTACGAGACTGTTGTTACAGATTAATAACCTGTATTTACAGTTTAGTAAACTGCATTTACAGTTTATTACGAGACTGTTTTTACAGATTATTACGAGACTGTTTTTACAGTTTATTACGAGACTGTTTTTACAGATTAATAAACTGTATTTACAGTTTAGTAAACTGTATTTACAGTTTATTACGAGACTGTTTTTACAGATTATTACGAGACTGTTTTTACAGTTTATTACGAGACTGTTTTACAGATTAATAAACTGTATTTACAGTTTAGTAAACTGTATTTACAGTTTATTACGAGACTGTTTTTACAGATTATTATGAGACTGTTTTTACAGTTTATTACGAGACTGTTTTACAGATTAATAAACTGTATTTACAGTTTAGTAAACTGTATTTACAGTTTATTACGAGACTGTTTTTACAGATTATTATGAGACTGTTTTTACAGTTTATTACGAGACTGTTTTTACAGATTAGTAAACTGTATTTACAGATTATTACGAGACTGTTTTTACAGTTTATTAGAAGACTGTTTTTACAAATTAATTAGCCATTCGATTATTGGTTAGTAGTATAGCATGTACCTGATTACCCGGACTTTTGGGGAAGCTGCTAGTGTTAAATCCACATAGGAACCGGACTTTGTAGCAATTTTTCTGTGCGAAACTTCGGCGCCATCTGACTAGATCCGGCAAGTGTTATACGAACTGCATATATCGTATGCTATGATATCTATTGTGACATATGTAACCACAGGGCTATGGGTTTATTGTATGGATATGTGGTAGAAAATTAACGGTGAAGGTGGGGTGTCTCGGAAAATAAATTTTCCGCGAAACGGTTGACTGTGGACGTCGTTACGGTATGATGCGCACCGTGACGTCTGAGAAACATTGACCGCTGTTGTTGTCTACTTTGCCGTCCGGTATGACGTTATTCGGGCCGGAGTTCTCGTACTGGACTGATATCGTTGTATAGTAAGGGTGGTATATACCTCTCTATGTATACTATTAGCCCTTGGCCTTGGTACTACTAATCGACCTTCATATTACCCTACGACTGGTATAGTAGTACGTAACGCTAGGCCAACCAGTATTGTGGGGTGGGTTAATGCATGGTCGTCGTCTTGTGCGGTATTGAGAAATAGCACTTGGTGGTTTGGATTTGCAGTAGAGTATAGCCGTTGTATATCACTGTAGATCCCATCTTAATCCTTGTTGTATCAGCCCCTCGCTTGCATCGTACTATCCCATGACTGGTATAGGTAGCATGTAATTCTGGGACAGGCAGTATTGTAGGGTGGGTGGGGTAATACATGGTCGCCTAGTGTGGAAGTATAGAGTGTACGCTCCACACCCTTACAGGTCCCATGTTAGCTCTTCGTGCTATTAATCCACCGAATGCTTCAAATTATCCTATGACTGGGAAAGATAGTACGTATTGTTAGGACAAGCATTATTGTGGGTAGGGGTAGGGCCTGGTAGTTTAAAAAGGTAGTAGTACCATTATCCACTCAGGACGGTGTGCTGGCTCACAGATGGTATAGGTATTACGTAATGCTAGGCCAAGCAGCATTGTTGGGTAGAGGTAATACATGGCTGTCTAGTCAGGTTATGTAGGATGTGTTGTTTGTTCCCCTGCTGGTTCAATCTCTGCACTTGGTGCTAGTAATCGGTCTAATACTTCATATTATCCTATAACTGGTATAAGTTTGACGTAATGGTAGGCCAAGCGCTTTTGTGGGCGAGGGTAATGCCTTGTTGTGTAGTGCAGTAGAATAGTATGGACGGCATATACCAATTTTAGTTCCCATCTTAACCCTTGGAACCGCAGTCCACCAGGGACAATGTACTATCCCACATATGGTATAGGTAGTATGTAATGTAGTGCTGTGTGGTGTATGCTTAGTTTCCAGTCTCCTAGCAGGGCACGGATGGTCCTTTGACATTCCAAGACTTGGCCTAGAGGTCGTGATATGTGACAGTTAGTAAGCCTACAACAGTGCTTCAAGTCGGTGGTAATAGCACAACGATAGAAGAAGATTATAGTATAGAGGACTACAGAAGAAGCTGGTCATAGCACAGAAAGCTGAAACCGATGGTAAGATCACCTGTATGTATAGGAGCTATATAGGACCTTGGAATCTCACTTATGGAATCCCACTTATAGAATACCTTTTATAGAATCATTATGGAACCCCCTTTTGAAAACGTCTGGCCTTCAGCTCCACTTTTTGCAAGATGAGGATTTGAGTCGTATGTGGAGCCACTCGTTCGACCAATTACTCTATGGCTTATTTGCTCGATGGGATTCTAGTCGTTTGATTAAACGGAGATAGTTAGCAAGCCTGTAGTAGTGCTACAAGTCAACTAATAATAGTACAAGGAACTAATGGAACAAAGCTTCGAGGGTGGTAGAAATTTTAGTATTGGTTGACTACGAACGAGGTTATAGGACAGGAAGTTGAAGACAATATGTAAACAGGTGGCAAGGCTATCTGTGTAGGAACTGTGAGATGATCGACTCGTCGGGGGGGTGGGGGTTATGATGAGTACCAAAAACTCATGTTTTAGAAAGGTTGTCGTGTGATACATCATTTTAAAGGTCTCGACGCGTGTAATCCGATTATTTGGTATTTGCCAGGTCCCTAGGGGCTGAGGCTTAGAGGCATAAAAGTAAAAACATTCAAGTTTTAAAAAGGTTTGTTGTCATGTGATACATCCTTTTAGCCCGAATATTTGGTTTTTGTGTCTCCTCAAGGGGTGGGACTGAGGGTTGGGACCTCAAACCCCAAATTTTAGAAGGGATGTCGGGCGATACATCATTTTAAAGGTCTCGATTTGAATATTCCGAATATGAAGTGTCCAACCCTCTCTGAGGGGGTGGGGCTGAGGGGCATAAATTAAAGTTTTAGAAAGGTATTCGTGTCATATATCAGTTTAAAGGGCTTGACTTAAATATATCGAATATGAAGTATCCGACCCTTCCCGAGGGGTGGGGCTGAGGGAAATTAAAAATACGTTTTAGAAAGGTAGTTATGTCACAATTCATTTTAAAGGTCTTGAGTCGAATATTTCGAATATGAAGTATCTGACCCTCCTCGCGTGGGTGTGGTGGGGCAAGGTTGTAAAACCTTAGGCGATGCGAACGACACACTCTCCAACATGTGACAATGTGTGAAAACGTGTACTTTTTACTGTTTTATCAAAGGATTTCATTGATTTGGCGGTGATATCTCGTATGTGAAATAGTCCAAACTGACTGAAGTTGCAAAAAACATATATTTTTCCGTCGGTGTTTTCCAGTGTCTCTTCGTCGGATCCGATTGGTTTGGTGAAGATCTCTCAGATGAGAAACATTTTCAACCGCACGATATCTTGGTTTATACCAATCAGTCTGTCACAGACGAAAACAGCTTCAGGTAGTGCGCCTGTTCAACGGATGTGATTGATTCGACAGATTCGACGGAGATCTATCAAATGAGAAAGAGGAGATTTCCAACTGCGTGGCATGCTGTGTGGCATTTAGTATGCAAGTATGTCTTACCGTTAACCTGCCTCGGCTCGACGGTGTTATTTGCCATAGTCTTATCAGAGTTATGTCCTATTATAGAGTTGATATTTTTCGCAAATGTGTTTGTTTTTAGGTGACAACAATTAGGCGAAATTGTGTCATATTTGGTGTGCAAGTGAGTAGTATAGCGTGTACCCGATCGACCCTGATAACCCGAACTTTTGCCGGAGCAGCTCGTGTTAAATTCCCATAGGAACCGGACTTTTGCCGGAGCATTTTTTCCTGAGGAAAACGTTGGTTCCATCCAGCTAGATCCGGCAAATGGTGTACTTACAGCATATGTAGTATACTGTGGTGTGTATAGTGATATACGTACACATGGGGCTTTGGGTATATATTATGGGTAAGTGGTGGGAAGATGAGGGGAAAGTTGTGTTTTCTTGAATGTTCTTTTTCGCGAAACGGTTGAGGTTGCTATTGATGTCGTGACGTCATGATGCGCATTATTATTATTATTATAGAACGGCAGTACAGTATGGGCGATATATACCTCTGTGGTCCCCGCCCCTCCCCGAAAGCCATTGGTACTACAAATCGACTTAATGCTTTGTGTCATCCCATGACTGGGTTAGGTAGTTTGTAATGCGGTGAAAGACGTTATTTTGGGGTGGGTGGGTGTAATGCATGGTTGCCGAGTGTAGTAGTATAGGATGTACGCGTTGTACCACTACAGGGCCAATGTTAGCTCTTAGTACTATTATCCACCTGGTGCTATCCTATGACTGGTATAGTATTATGTAATTCTAGGCCAAGTGGTATTGATGGTACAGGTAATGTCAGGTAGTTTAGAACGGTAGTATAGCATGGGCGGTATATAACCCTTTAGGCTCCCTGTTAGTGCTTGGTACTATTAACTAACCGACTGGTTTATTTTATTATATGGCTGGTATAGGTAGTACGTTATAGTAGGTCAAGTAGTATTATGGGGATGGGGTAATGCTTGGTAGCTTAGAACGGTAGTATAGCATAGGCTGTATATACCCCTGTAGGTCTCTTGTTAGTCCTTGGTACTACTAATTTGCCAGATGCTTCATATTATCGAGCGGTATTGTGGGATGGGGTTAATGCCTGGTAGAACAGAAGGGCAGCAGAGTATGGTTGGTATATGCCCTGTAGGCACATCTTAACCGTTGACAGAATTAACCTACCGAATATTTGGTGTCATCCTATCACTGGTAAGGTGGTATGTAATCCTAATTCTTCCTACCCTATTCCAAGTTCACTTGTTCTTGTTTCATTTATCCAGATCATCCAATCAGTTCACATTATGGAAGCTGATTAACCAATCATATTGCTTCATTTTCCGTAATTTATACTTATTCATACAAAGTTGTCTCCCTTGTGTATAACAAAAGCATATATCATTCCCAAAGCAAATAAGCTATCGACCGAGTGATTCGCACATACTGCTCGAACGACTCAAATCCCATCGAGCAAATGAGCCATATAATAAAACATACCAATCGGTTGATTAATAGTACCAATCACTAACAAGGGGGCCTACAGGGGTATATATGTCAAGGTGATAGCGTGAATTTTCGATTTTGTTGTATAAAAGTGTATATATTTTCGATAATCATTCTCACTGGGCTAAATATAAAGCATAAGGATAAGTACATGGCGGACCCCGAAAACCGATTTGTCACTTAAACAGACCCGCAGTAATTCAAGCGCTGGTAATGAGGCATGCAATTTAACGTCCATTATGACGCATTTATTGAACGCTACATGGGCGGTCTGGATAAAACATTAAATGTTGTAAATCCAGTGTCATCCTGCAGTCGTTATCTGTGTAATTATAACCAGTTAATAGGTAATTGTTGTAAATACAGTACATCGCACATGTTCTAGACACACACCCATATTATGCATCTAGTCCATCACGAATGTCAGGACATACCGAAATGCAAGACTTAGAACTTAAAAGCGAATATTAAATTAAGATAGATCTGAGCTACCAAGTTCAAGAGAAGCAATTAAAATGAGAATTAATGTTCTGGCTATAGAAATAAAAATCGATCGGGGAAATTCATTCCAGCCATTCTACTCTGAAGGTGTGTAAGGCTGTGGGTCGTTGAGAGTAGATGGGGATGTCCCATGCTTAGAGAAGGTGCCGCATCGGGACGAAAGTACAGACACGTTGTGATGTAGGCGAGTCACAGGGCTCATATTTAGAATAGGAGCACCTATGTTTATCTCAGAATAATGTTCATACAGGCAAGCCTACTCTGCCTACGTATGTCTTGCCTTCTACAACAGATATGTCGTCTTCCTAAATACTAATAGTTCCCTGTTCTTCGCACTTCCTATTTCTGATCCTACATTCAGAAATGGCCACCGACTTGGACGCGACGGAGAGTTTAGCCCCATTGGTGGCGATTGCTTGAGTGAAAAGCGTCCAGTAAAGTGACAAAAAGCTACTGGCCGTGCGACGACAGTGTAAGAGTGACATTCCGTCACTTGTTGGAGGGAAGGCGACATACTAAAGTGACAATACGTTAGTGGCCGTGCGACTGCAGTTGTAGAGTGACATTCTGTCACATGTTGAGTAAGAACGTCCGTTGAAGTGACAATAATAAGTTAGTGGCCGTGCGATGGCAGTGAAAGAGTGAAGTAAAGAGGCGACCAAAGAGCAAGCACCAACGAGAAGGAAGGAAAACCAGCGAGAACAGATAATGCGGGCCCGCAAGTGACTCAAAAATGTGTGGGTAGGGGTGATTAACGTTTATTCATTGGATTCCATGTAATTCACAAATTACCACATTTATTTATATGTACATGTATTAAAATTTTTATTTCCAGTGAACCACAATTGATTCATGCTTTTTACCCTTTCGGGATAAGGACCGCCCCATCAAAAGTGAAACGGTCGGGTTCCTCACGGTGAGACATACGTTCACGCACAGATTCAGGCAACATTCCTTGGTTCAAATTCCATTCCCCTGCAATGTTGAGGCGATAGCGGTGAAATGTCTCTATCATAAAATGTTTACGAATCACTTGCTCAAACGTTTGCTCAAACGTTTGACAAGTTTGTTTCACTCTCTCTAAATATTGTAGTAATAGCTGCAAGATCTCTCTCTATCTCAGTGCGTTCACGAATCACTTGCTCGAAAGTTTTGTCATATCCCCCTCCCCTGCAATGTCGAGGTGATAGCAGTTGGGTCACTCTATCACAGTATGTTCACGAATCACTTGCTGGAAAGTACTCTCATATTTCATTCTTCCGTAATGTCGAGGTGATAGCAGTAATATCTCTATCCCAGTATGTTCACGAATCACTTGTTCGAAAGTTTTGTCATATTCCAATCCTTTGACATGTTGAGGTGATAGCACTTGGATCTCTCTATCACATTGTGTTTATGAATCACTTCTGCGAAAGGATTTCCATATTTCATTCTTCCGCAATATCGAGGCGATAACAGACGGATCTCTCCATCGCAGTACATTCACTTCCTGAATGTTTGTCTTATTCCACTCCATTGAAATGTGGAAGTAGTCAGATCTGTATTGTGTCACAATACTTTCACGAATTTCTCTCGTCCAAAATTATTCCTCTTTAATCGACTCGTAAACTTAATATTACATTCAAAAACGTTGATGGGTTCTTCGAGTAGTGTCGAGCTTCTGATCAACGAGTAAATTAGTTGTGTGCTATTGTTTTTGGAGGGTACGTGCAGCCTCCTCAAAATGTATTCCTGAAGACGTCGTGTTAGTGTTTTGAGTTTCCTTCTCGATAGGTTTCATCAGACACTTTAATGTATCATAATACTTTCACTCATTTCATTTGGACTCTCTCTCGTTTAGCGTGATATCAAGCTACACTTCAGCATGCCACGCAGTTGAAAATCTCCTCTCTCTCTCATTTGCTAGATCTCCTTCGAATCTGTCGAATGGCCCACACCCGTCGAACAAGCACACCACATAAAGCTGTATTCCTCTGCCACATACTGATTGGAATAAACCAAAATATCATGCGGTTGAAAATGTTTCTCATCTGAGAGATCTCTACCATAACAATCGCATCCGACGAAGAGATACCGGAAAACACAGAGGAAAAAATACATGTTTTTTTGTATCTTCTGTCAATTTGGACTGTTTCACATACGAGACATCACCTCCAAATCAATGAAATCCTTTGATGAAACACTTAAAAAACAGCTAAAACAGTACACGGTTTCACACATTGTCATATGCTGAAGAGTGTGTCGTTCGCATTTGCACGACTACCTTTCTAAACCTTAAGTTTTGAATTCCACCCCACGGCTCCATCCCATCGGGAATGCTGGATACTTCACATTCGAAGTATTCAAGTCGAGACCTTTAAAATGATGGTCTCGACTTGACACACGCCTACCTTCCTAAAACTTGAGTTTTGGGGCCGCACCTTCGGCCCCACCCACTCAGGGATGGTCGGATACTTTAAATGCGAAATATTCAAGTCGTGAACTTTAAAATGATGTATCACATGACTACCTTTCTAAAACATGGAATTTGAGGCCCCCCACCCCTCAGCCCCCACCCTATAGGAGAGGGTCGGATACTTTATATTCAAAATATTAAAGTCGAGACCTTTAAAATGATGAATCACCCGACAACCTTTATAAAACTTAAGTTTTGAGGCCCCACCCCTCAGCCCCCTCGGGTAGACGCAAATACCAAATATTCGGTTTATATGCGTCAAGACTTTTAAAATGATGTATCACATGCCAACTTTTCTATAACTTGAATTTTATATGCCCCCAGCAAACTCCCCCCACCCCCCCTCTCGGGGAGGGACAAATATAAAATATTCGGACTACACGCGTCTAGACCTTTAAAATGATGTATCGCTTGTCAGCCTTTCTAAAACTTGAATTTCTTTATGCCCTCAGCTCCATCCTCTCGGGGAGGGACAAATAACAAATATTCGGACTGCACGCATCGAGACCTCAAAATGATGTATCACACGAAACCTTTCTAAAATATGAGTTTTTGATGGCCCTCAGACCCACCCCCGAGAAGAGTCGATCACCCCATTTAACCTTTACGCGCTGAAGCTCGAACACAGTTCCTAAACAGATAGCCTTGCCATCTGTTTCCATCTTGTCTTCAACTTTCTGTACTTTAACTTGCCTCGTTCGTAGTCATCCAATACTATAATCTTCTACCACCCTCGCAGCTTTGTACCATTAGTTTTTGTACTATTACTATTTGACTTGTAGCACTACTGCAGGCTTGCTAACTATCTCCGATTGATCGAACGACTAAAATCCCATCGAGCAAATAAGCCACAGAGTAATGAGTCGAACGAGTGACTCCACATACGACTCTTATCTTCAGCTCGGGAAAAAGTGGAGCCGAAGGCTAGAGTTTTTTTTCGAAAAGGGATTCCGAAGGGATTCAATAAAGGGTATTAAATAAGCGGGATTCCATAAGTGGGATTCCAAGCCATATATAGCTCCTATAAGGTGGCCTTACCATCGGTTTCAGCCTTCCGTTCTATGGCTAGCTTGTTCTGTAGTACAGTATCCTATAATCTTCTTCTCCCCTCCTACCCTTACTGCTGATCTGAAGCACTACTGTAGGCTTGCTAACTGCCACATATCACCTCTACCCTAGGCCAAGTCTTAGAATGTCAAAGAACCATCCATACCCTGCTAGGAGACTGGAAACCAAGCATACACCACATAGCAGTACATTTCATACAACCTATACCATATATGGGATAGCACACCAGCCCAGGTGGATTGTTGTTCCAATGGTTAAGATGGGACCTAAGTCGGTATACACCGCCCATACTATTCTACTGCACTACAGAAGTCATTACCCTCGCCCAGATTAGCTCTTCTCCTAGCATTACGTTCCACCTATAACAGCCATAGGATAACATGAAGCATTAGGTCGATTACTAGTACCAACGGAAAAGTTGAACTAACAGGGATATCAAAAATAGGTCCTGTACTTCCTAACTTGGCAACAATGGATTACCCCTACTCAACAATACTGCTTGGCCTATCATTACACAATACCTGTACCATTTGTGGGTCAGCACACCGCCCTAGGTGGATAATGGTGCTGCTACCGTTCTAAACTACCAGGCCTTATCCCTACTCACAATACTGGTTGTCCTAGCGATACGTACTATCTATACCAGTCAGAGGATAATTTGAAGCATTAGGTGGATTAATAGTACGAAGCTCTAACATGGGACCCCTAGGGTGAGGAGCGAACATCCCATACTGCCATACTAGGTGACTATGCATTACCGCCACCCACCCTACAATACCGCCTGGCCCAGCATTACATACTCCCTATATCAGTCATAGGACAGTACAAAGCAATCGGCAGGTTGATACAACAAGGATTAAGATGGGATCTATAACGCTCATACTATACTGCAAATCCAAACCACCAAGGACTATTTCGCAATACCTCACGAGACGACGGCCATGCATTACCCCAACCCACAATACTGGTTAACCTAGTATTACGTACTACCTATCTCAGTCACAGGATAGTACAAAGCAATCGGCAGGCTGACACAACAAGGATTAGGATGGGATCTAGTATCTACAATGATATATAACGCCCATACTATACTGCAAATCCAAACCACCAAGGACTATTTCGCAATACCGCATGAGACGATGACCATGCATTACCCCACCCGACAATACTAGTTAACCTATCATTACGTGCTATCTATACCAGTTGTAGGATAATATGAAGGTTGATTAGTAGTACCAACCAAAGGGGTGTATACAACCCTTCCTATACTACGATATCAGTCCATTACGAGAACCCCGACACACCGTGACCCGAAAGAGTCATACTACATTGTATATTGTTCAACAACAACGGTTAACGCTTTCTGGCGTAATGGTGCGCATAATGACGTCACGACGTCCATAGCAACGTCAACCATTTCGCGGGAGTCTTTTTTCTCAAGAAACTCCACCTTCACCATTAATTTCCATCATACCCCACACTATATCTCCATAGCCCTGTGTGTACATATATCACTGCACCTATCATAGCATACTATATATGCAGTACGTACATCACGTGCAGGATCTGGTTAGGTTGCAACCCAAAAGGTCCGGTTCCTATGTGAATTTAACAATAGCAGCTTCCCCAAAAGTCCGGGTAATAGCGCACGATCGGGTACATGCTATACTACTAACCAATAATCGAATGGCTAATTAATTTGTAAAAACAGTCTTCTAATAAACTGTAAAAACAGTCTCGTAATAAACTGTAAATACGATTTAATGAACTGTAAATACAGTTTATTAATCTGTAAAAACAGTCTCGTAACAAACTGTAAAAACAGTCTCGTAATAATCTGTAAAAACAGTCTCGTAATAAACTGTAAATACAGTTTACTAAACTGTAAATACAGTTTATTAATTTGTAAAAACAGTCTCATAATAATCTGTAAAAAGAGTCTCGTAATAATCTGTAAAAACAGTCTAGTAATAAACTGTAAATACAGTTTACTAAACTGTAAATACAGTTTATTAATCTGTAGAAACAGTCTAGTAATGAACTGTAAAAACAGTCTCGTAATAATCTGTAAAAACAGTCTCGTAATAAACTGTTAATACAGTTTACTAAACTGTAAATACAGTTTATTAATCTGTAAAAACAGTTTATTAAACTGTTTAAACAGTTTATTAAATGAAAAGGTCCTGACCCTAATACGCTGCCGTAGCTTTCTGCCTAGGTGTTGTTAATATCTTAAAATTTTGTTCGATGACTTATCATTCGCTTAGTTACGCTATGGAAAGTGAAAGCGGCTTTTTGAAAGAGGATATTTTTTTACATGTGTTGAAAAAACGTGTTATTTTCTTCTATTCAACTGTGACAGATTATGGGTCCGGGGGATAAGAATACTGGATAGTGGGAGAGAACATTGGCGTTGTGTAGGCCTAACTGTTGATTCAGCCTAACTGCTGCCATGCCATGTCATGGTCCTGAAGATGCCGAACCACTTTATTTATTCTATCAACAACATCATTTAATTAAACACTAATCAGCTGGCTGTTTGTTGTGGTCCTTGCAGTCATTGTCCATCATTACCAACCAGTCAAGCGTGAAAGTCTATTTATAGATTGACTGTGGTGATAATTGGCCGTCTACCTGCGACTGGGTTTTTCATGGACTGTACACGTTATGTACATTTTAAAATAAGTTTACCTCATAAGATACCAAAAATTATCAAACATACGTTGTCTCCTGTTAATAAAATATCCAGAACTCGGAATAGTATGTTATTAAAGTGAAAAAGGCCCCGTAATCTGCGCTTTTCGTTTTTTGTTTCGTTTCGGCGATACAATTGCAAGTGGAAGTACCGCCCACCGGTGTTCATGTCAACAAAAACAGATTCGCACGTGTAAATATTGATTTATTTAACATTTAAACACTTATTAATCTGGCGATCACGGTATTTATAAAATATATCCAAAGCAGCTTGGTGTACCAAATGTTCACCACACGTGGTGAACATTTGGTACACCAACCTACTATGGGTATATTCTATATGTGTATAAACCCAATTGCAGCAGCCTGAAAGATGCGACATTTGAAACTTTAATGTTCATAAGATGAAATATATTGCGGAAAGGTAAAAGGTCGCCAACTTATGTTATATATAATTGGCTCTACAGTACCAACTGAAATATGTTGTAGCATAACCACGAGAAAAGGTATAAAAATTTCCTTGTGGTTATCCTACAACTTGTTTCTACTGGTATTGTACATTATTTAATTATTTTAATTAGGATTTAAAGAAAAAAAAATGTTTTTTTTTCAAAACATATTGAGCTAATCCCCCAAAATGTGTCACACTTATTCGATTGGAACTGTACATTAACTTAATTATTTCAGTTGTGATTTGTCGTTTGAACCATTATGAGACAGAGAAATTTATTTTTATTGTTAAATATTTTGGAAAAGTTAATTTTTTTTATAGACCTACCTATGTACATATTGACATGAATGTACTGGTCGTATTTAGTATTTCATAGCAATAAAAGATATGTGCTATATCAAGTGTTATTCATTTCATATGTAAGGGTATTTATCTTACAATCATATAGATTTTGGCCTGAAAACCACGAGAGTACGTATCACATAATGTGTTCCGATTCCGTATCATTTTGACGACTCATTCTGATTCCGTATCATATAGACGACTCGTTTCCGGTAGCGCTACGGGCTATCATAACAGGCACATGGATACATTCTATGTGCGTTTCAGTGATCGACCGAACGTTATGTCCCAAAAATGTTTAAAAATAATTCAACCCTTTACCTAACATGAAAAGTAGACGACACTTGCAAAAAAAAATCTTGAATAAATAATTTTTTTCACTTTTTGTCTCAAAAACATAGGTTATGACCACGCACTGGAACGAGCTCGTCGAGCTCGTTCCAACGAGTGGTCATAACCTATGTTTTTGAGACAAAAAATGAAAAAAATAATGAAAATTAATTGGCGATTTTTTGAGAAAAGCGTTGACCGGTTTTTTTTTTCCGTTACGTTGGGTAAAGGGTTAAGATTTAATCTGTTTATGTGACAGAATTGTTAGATAAATGAATTATCATGATAATGTGCATGTCCTGTGATTTGTATCAGATTCTCGGTGGTGTCCAAAAATGGGATCACAACTCGCCGACAAAGCCGGCTCGTTGGGATCCCATTCTGGACACCACCTCGAATCTGATACAAGTCACAGGACATGCACGTTATCATGATAATCTGTATGTATCGTACTCGCGTACTTTGCGAAGTGCTCGCACTCATACATTTCCCCAGTACTCATACTTTACTCACACATTTTCAGAGTTCAGAGTACTCGTACTCGAGTCAAGTACTAGCCCCAGCCCCGGCCCATTCATGTCTCGTGTCCCGCGTACAGTCGCTTACCTTTTAAAAAAAGACCGAGTTCTGCGTCATATCGTTCGCTTCTGACATCCCGATGTTAGTCCTGGACAATGTCCAGAAGTCTGTCCGTCAAATCTGTTAATTTCAAAACTTTCCATTCATTATCTTTGTTTATTGCTGTTCATGATCTCCCAGTTGTTATTTGTCCAAAGTCGAGGTATCATCGTCGGTTTAGCGAATTTCGATAGAAAAGCCTTTTCATTTAATTTTGGGAAGAGCGCAAATTTTTGTGTCAAATATAAGTTGTCCCTTACAGTATGTGGAGTGTGGATTGTAACTAAATCACCCGTGGAGTGGAGTTATCACCCAAAAGCATCACTTTCAAACTTTGTACATATGGACAAAAAATACAAGCAACGTTTCAGACAACTTTGCCTGTGCTTGTTATTCTTTGCAACAAATCTGCAATTATTGCTTGGGTCGAGTTTCCACTCTACGGGTGATTTAGTGGTCAAACACTCTCCACGCACTGTGTTCGTGTAATAAATAAGACTGAACTTCATCACATGTAGTTTGTTCGTCAAGAATATTCGTTGAGAATATTTAAGTGCTGAATCGTGGGGGCGCGGTGGCTCAGTTGGTAGAGGTGCAGGCTGCAAGCCGAGAGGTCCTCGGTTCGAATCCCACCTGCGGCAACCGCGTTGTGTCCTTGGGCAAGACACTTCACCCCGATTGCCTACATGGGGGCACGATGACGCTGTGTACTGAGGCGTACTGCACGTCGATGGTGCGCATGTCTTCAACCAATCTAACCCTGCCTGTGCTGTGCTGCGGTGCAGAGTTCAGAGTTACGATGTTGGGGAGCTGACAGCTGCTCGTCGTTGCTCGGTGGTTCTCTCCGGGTACTCCGGCTTCCTCCACCCGTAAAACTGTCACGGTCACGATTAGCCATTGTGCATAAGTATGTGACCTTAAACACCAATAAATAAATAAATAAATATAAGTGCTGAATCTATTGAGTTAATTTGCACCTATCGGTCACACACAGTCCGTGCACAAAGACAAAATGACGAGATACCAAGCTAAAGTATTTTCGGTCTATCTTACGGAGGAGGGGGGGGTGGACTAATGGACCCTACGGACTCCCGTCACTTAGTCTTTCGGGCAAAGGGGGCGAATACAGTACGTGGAGAGTGTATTATCACTAAATTACCCGCAGAGTGGAGATTCCACCCAAGCAATAATTCCAAATGTGTTGCAAAGCATAACCAGCACAAGTAAAGTTTCAGCCAATGGACCTCCGGGTTCGGAGGTCCATTGGCTGAAACATTGCTTGTGTTTTTTATCGAAATGTACAAACTTTGAAAGTTATAGCTTGGGTGATAACTCCACTCCACGGATGATTTAGTTACAATCCACTCTCCACGTACTGTAGGTCGTGTTTGTATGGTCACATTTTCGTCCCTATTCACCCGTCCGCCGGACGAGTCAATAAGGGTGAAATATTACAAGAAGTGTTTTTTTTTTGGTTTCCAAAGGCTTAAGAATCGATCTCCTAGAATCCACAAGGATGACCAAATAGAAATTACGTTGAACTCAATGGAGACATTTACAGGCATGGCTATTTGTGTGGTGTGTCGAATGACTGAAACGGGACTGAAACGAACATGGGACCGACACTGAAGATTAGTTCTATTGCCGCTGGTCCCATAGGCCATTTTATGTTAAACCTTATAATTTGGTCTGTTTCGTCGTACCCCTTTTTGTGGGTCCTACTAAATACCGAGGGATACCGAGGTGATAGAAAATAAGTAAGAGTTGTTTAAAAGATTTAAATATATGTGCAGACATATAATTTAGCCCATTGAAGCAAAATATGCTATATAACCGTTGATTTATTCCAGTAAATGCAAGATATACAGACCGGGTTGTCGCCGTAAACTGTCCCTCGGTATTTAGTAGGTAGCTTTGTTATTAATAGGCTTCCCTGGTGTCTGGATGAAGTGCGTAGGTGCTAATTGGTTATCACAAGACATATCACTGTAATATTTGATAAAAAGTAAAACTCCCATCAACTTTTATCTCGGTTCTGGATAGGCAGAACTTTTTGGCAATTGCCATGGTTAGCTTTATGTCGTTATTTGGGTTTCGTGGCGTACTGTGATAAGTATCGTCGGCTATGCCCGATACACGCAAAGCTGCAGCTTGTATTTAGTATATGTGTATATACAGTATATTTTTTAGCTATTTCGGCTCAGTGTCAACGGCTTTAATTTAGGGCCACCACGATTTACCGAGAGGTACCGGTAGGTACCGAGAGGTACGGAAAAAAAAGCTTTTAAGAAATTTTCACAATAAATTGAATGCAAACGATATATTTCATGCATTTTATGCATTTATTTTGGAAATGTGGCCATTAATGATGCAATTTGTCGCGATAATCATAGTTTGGAGTTATTTATTGAGTAGCGCGGTTGACGTCTTGGTAAATCGTGTTTTCTCGGTTTGACAAGAGGCACCTAGAGGTACGCAGAAATAGCTTCTTGAAAGTTATTTTCACAATAAATTGAATGCAAACGGTGTATTTAATGCATTTTATGCATTTATTTCGGGGGATTTGGTCATTAATGATGCAATTTGTCGCAATAATCACAGCTTGGTGTTATTTATTGAGTAGCGCGAATGACCTCTCGGTAAATCGTATTTCTTCGGTTTGACAAGAGGCACCGAGAGGTACGCAAAAAAGCTTCTTATAAATTATTTTCACAATAAATTAAATGCAAACGGTATATTTTATGCATTTATTTCGGGGATTTGGTCATTAATGATGCAATTTGTCGCGATAATCACAGCTTGGTGTTATTTATTGAGTATCGCGATTGACCTCTCGGTAAATCGTGTCCTCTCGGCTTGACATTGCCGTAAGTTGAAAAAAAACCAAACAAATCATTAATTGGGTGAAACGACGGACCGGGACTTCAGACCAGCAAGTCGGAGACTTGGCTGGTTTAAAATTGTTTTTTTTATTTATTTATTTATTTATTTATTTATTTATTTCTACTGTCGAATGGAATGGTTTAACGCGCCGAAGGCGCGCAGGGACGATATGGGGAACAAGCCCCTTTCGACCCTCGTTGACTGTAAGTGACTAATTTCCACATGTCTACTCGTGTTGAAGGAGGAACAGGTTCAGGTACTCGGCAGGTGTCACCGGTTGCGGCGTCGTGATGGTCTCTTTGACTGATGTCGGTTGAACCCTCGGGTGAGGACCAGTGTGAGGGGTTGGGTCCTCTCACAAAGGTACTACCTCTCCCCGAGGGTGCAGTCGGTCTGGGTTTTCAGGCAAGTATAGTCTGCCACTTCGGAGATGATATTGAGTGATGGCCATCACTGGCAAGTATAATCTGCCTCAGGCTGTCTCAGTTAGATAGGATGTCTTTTGAAGGAAACAACAACGACCCCTTTCGGGGACCACCAAGAAGAAGACCCGAACTTTCCTGGTTCGGGGGCAGGCCTGCATTGTAATCCTATTGGGTTGGGACAAAAAGATGCGCAATGCGCTTACAAAAAGGGGCAGAGGCGGGACGCAGGACCAACGCTCGCCTCCCTTAAAGTGGTTGACCACTTTTAGGGATGGAGCGGAGGATATTCAGGAACCGTGGGGGTGACTGTTTCCATAACGGTTAGACTGTCTGTAGCGGTTATTGGGGTGCTGGTAAAAAAAAAACAAAAAAAACATCTTCTGTGTACCTGCTTAAAAGAAGAAGGTAGAATTAGTTTTCGTTAGAATATGTAAACTGTAAAGATAAAAGTAGCACTTCTTTAGTTGCGTGTCCTTGTGGTGTCTGCTGTGTGTGTGTGGAGAGTATGGAATGCACGAATCTTTACATTCGTAAGAGCAGTAACATACTCTCGTGTGGTGTTGTGCTGTGTGTGTGCTTGTCGCTATGGGGGAGAGTATGAAATGCACGAATCTTTACATTCGTAAGAGCAGTAACATACTCTCGTGCTTGGGACCCCAATCGTTCTCTATTTATTATTTAGTTTTAAGGTGTAGGGGATCGCGAGCGTTTTAAGTGAGCTGAACTTCCTAGTTTGCAGCGGGGCGGTAACAGGTCTAGCACACTAGACCACACCCGAGGGTGTTTCTTTCCTGTTGTGTCCTTCGCTGTAAGTGGCCTTATTTAGGTTAGTTTAAGTTTATTTGAAGTTGAGGGTGTCGGGGATCGCGATCGTTTAATGCGGGTTGAGTTCCGAGGCTGTCAGCGGGAGGGCAACAGGTCTAGCACACTAGACCACACCCGAGGGTGTTTCTTTCCTATTGTACCCTTCGCTGGTTGCGGACTTATTTATTTTAGTTTAGTTTAGGGGTATTTGCGGGCGTCGGGGATCGCAGTTCACCTTGTCATTCCCTAGTTTTTATTCGAGCGGTCTTAGTTTTGATTGCAATTTTTGGGCTTTTGTCGGCTTTCGCAAATTACTCCTAGATTGGAGATTAGTTCGCTGTTGGCTAACCGGTCATGATTTTTCGCGGCCAGGGTGGCTAGGCGGTCTTTAATGGTGGGGATATCGGCCCTGTCGTGGAGTGTTTTATGGGTGTGTCCCATGGGGCGCGGAGGGCAACTACTCTAAGCGCGTGATTTTGGACCCTCTGGAGTTTTCCCATATTAGTTTGGTTGAGGTCAGTTAGTATTATTGCACCGTATTCGAGTACTGGGCGCACAAAGGATTTGTATAGTTTGAGTAGGGTGGACTGGTTGCCCCCCCCCCCCCCCCCCCCCCCCCCCCCATGAAGTTCCCTTGAGCATTTTCAGTAAGTTGATTCGTTTAGTAGCTTTTTTTCGCCATGTCGTCGGTATGTTTGTTGAAGGACAGTTTCTGATCAATGGTGATGCCCAGGAATTTCGCTTCTTTGCATTCTGGGAGGGGTGTTATCCATAAGTTTTAGGTCAAAATCTCGTTTATTTTTTCTTGCGAGTAAGGGTGATTCGTTGGGTTTTATTGGCGTTTAGCTTAATTCTCCATTTGGCACACCATTGTTTCTAGGTCATCGAGAGCGCGTTGCAGGGGTTTTTGGAGCAGATTGGCCGTATTGTTAGAGTCCCCAAAGGCCCTTGTCATCCGCGAATTGGGAGACTTGTACACGATCTTCGGAGAAGTTAAGGTCATTTACATAGATGATGTAAAGGAGGGGGCTCAGGACGGATCCTTGGGGGTGCCTGCTTCAAGGGGGACATTGTCAGACATTTCATTGTTCACTCTGACTTTAATTTCGCGATCATTTAAGAAAGAGGATAGTAATCTGAGCAGTTTCTTGGAGAGTTTCATTTCTGATAATTTGTAGCGCATTCCATTGTGCCAGACGGAGTCAAATGCCTTTTCGACGTCTAACAGGACTGCCGCGCCTATTTGCTGATTATTGATAGCGGCCTTCATTTGGGTAACTAGTCGGTAGACATGTTCGATGCCTTCTTTGCGGTTTCTATAGGCTCTTTGCCATTTATTAAAAAAATCGTTGTCTTCAAGGTGCCCCCCTGAGCCGATTGGTAAGGATTCGTTCGAATGTCTTACCAATGCAGCTGAGTAGGCTGATTGGGCGGTAGCTGGCTGGATCGGAGGGGTCCTTGTCCGGTTTTGGTATCATGACACCGATGGCTTTTTTCCAACATTTTGGAAAATAGCCATGGGTGAGGCATGCGTTGAACAGTTTTTTTAGTTTTTCGATTAGGGAGTATGGGCTTTGCTTTAGAATTTTGTAGCTTACTTCGTTTTCGCCGGGTGAGGAGGAATTTTTTGCATTTTTTTATGACGTTGATGATTTCGTCGTTAGTGATGGGGATGACGAGGTCATCGTCATCCCCGTCTTCTGGCTCGTTATCGAATTTGGGGTCACGGAAGATATCAGGGTGTTCATTGATGTAGTCATCAATGGCGTTTATGGCGGCGTCATCGTTGCCCGCGCCTTGATGCGGGCGATGCGTTTTTCTTAGGAGGTCAGCAAAGGTGTCGGCCTGGTCTTTGTCGGTGCGCGTGAAGGAACCGTCTTCCTTCTTAAGAGGTTTGCCTGCGGCTTTGCGGCTTTTGTTTTTTTGCCCAGTTAGGGTTTTGAAGGAGTCCCAGAATTTTTTGGCATCCTGGACTCCGTTTAGATCGGCTGTTGCATTTTCCCAGTTTGCTTGTTTTTCAGCTTGGAGGGCTTTCTTGACCTCCCCATGTAGGCGGTTGTATGTTTTTTTGAGGTCAGCTTTCTTACCGGGGTCAGTTTCGGTTTTAAGAGCGCGAAGAGCTTTCCGTTTAGTTTTGATTAGTGAGAGTGTGTCGCCCGAGATAGTATTTCTCCAGGGGCGTACTTCTTCTTTTGGGCATATTTCGTTTAGGGTTGAGTTAATGATTTTCTCTATGCCCTCGCATTGGGTTTCGAGTTCCGTTGCATTGGATGGGGGGTGTTTGTGAGTTTGACATCGACGATGTCACGATAGAGGTTCCAATTAATTTTTCTAAAATTTCTGCGGAGAGTGGGGGGGGGGGGGGGTACCTGAGTGGGCCATTTCCTAGCAGCAGTGAGGCATGGACCGGGAGGTGATCGCTGCCTAAGTCGTCATCGCCGACCCAGTGGTCATCTATGTGATTTATCAGAGAGTCACTGGCGATAATTAGATCGAGGATCTCGGATGAAAATAATGGGTTATTACTGATATAAGTTGCAGAGCTGTCATTCATAACCACATGAAGGTTATGCTTTTTAGTGATTTCAAGGAGGGCTTCACCGTTAGGGGAGGTTTTGTTACAGCCAAAGTACAAGTGTTTGGCATTGAAGTCGCCGAGGAAGATGCAGTGTTTGTATTTCCTCGTAAAGAATTCAAAGACAGTGTCAGAAACAATTTTGCATGGGTCGTTATAATAACAAACAATCGCGATGTTTTTGTTGTCGACGGTGATTTCAGTTGCAATCACCTCTGCATCGAGGTGATTGGTTTTTATTGTTTTAGTTTTCATGTTCTGTTTTATTAGAAGAGCGACGCCGCCCACCTTTGGTGGTTTTGTCGGTCTCTTCTTATAGTGCTGAACCCGCTGACTGAAAAATTCTTGCTGGGGTGAAGCCAAACTTTCGCAGATACAGACAATGTCTGTGCCTTCGAAGTATCGGCTCATTTGAAGTTTTTTATTATTAACGCTTCTAGCGTTCCACACGGCTATTTGTAACTTATTCATGATGGGGTTGATATTTAGTTACGGTGTTCCGATACGGATAGTCGGTGGTTTTAATTAGTGTTGATAGCAGCTTTTACTAAGGATTCGGAGATTTGGGTCTTGAAGAGTCTGGACGCGGATCGGCTGACATCTTGGCAGATGTCACCCAAATTGGTGTTGACATGTTTTTGTAAAACTGAGAAGAGTGCGCCCCGCGATAAGGGAGCAGACGGCATGAGGAGATGAGGCGTTTTCAGGCTTGGTTAGGTGTAGGTTTTTTAGTTCTATGCTTGTTTTAACCTTCTTATAATGGGG